>CM034150.1:263199479-264473771 GCA_019776745.2 Taxus chinensis
GACACATAGGCCAACTATCAGGAGGTACTACCCATATCAATTTAAGTAGCATTAAAAAAACCTTTCATAATCGGCTAGACTCCTTTTTTTGTAAAAATATTTGCTTTGTATGTAATGAATCATACCTAGATATACAAACAAAACCTATAACCATTGTTCATATTTATCGTATGCGTTTTAAAGAGAAAAAAAACCATCATTTCTCTTCACGGAACAATATGAATCTAGGGCCCCAACCTAAGGAGCTACCTACTCTAACATAATTCGAAGAAATGCTTATTGCAAGAGTTGCACCCCTTTTACGAGTCACCCATGCTCGTGGGGGGAAATACATGTATAATGGACATACCATAATTTTCCCCCAAGAAATTTCATCCATTATACGTTATATTCCCTGTCACCCATAGGATTTAGATATCCTAATATTAAAGAAATTAAGAGCAGAAGGAAAACCATATAAATGCTTTGTAAGTAAGGCACATGTCGGTGATGTACTCACATATACAATACAAAATGATCGATACTACAAGGGTGTGATCATAGATGAAGATGCTCTTATAAGTTTGTCCACTATCACTGAAGATATCTCTAATAAGCTAGCTTCTATGTCAGAGAAATCCCCTGGTCTGTTATAAATCTCTTTCGAAATGGATGTAATTTAACCGACATCAATAAGAAACACAACATTTGTTTCATCATCAATTGTTACCTTTGTTCCATCCACCAGTAAAGAGGTTGACGAGATTAAGAGTTACTTGTAAAAAAGAACTCCAAACATCACATCCATAGTTGTTTGGCCCAAATAAGCTCTAACCCCATTAATGAATATTCAACAAAGGGTTTATTTTCCATGGCCTTTCCAACCTTGTTCCCATCTGGTGTGGATATGTTTCAACAACCTCACAACAATGAAGTCCAAATGCATTAATATGCACTCCATTTAATTAGTTACCATGAGAAACGATTTGGAAGCCATCCATAGGTTCACTATTTTTTGTTAAATCTTATGAGGCGCCATAAAAGCCAAGCCATGTCATCTATATTTTCTAAACAAAAACTTGAATATAATTCACCTATAACTATCGAAGACCTACAAAATTTATTGCAAAAATTACCAGACGAGAAAATAACAAATAAACTCATGCATCTCGGCTCTAATCTTAGAGGTACAAAATCCTATTGGTCACAAAGCAAAAATGAACTCTCAAATATGATCACTCAGCTAGGTTTCCCAACATTGTTCTTTACACTAAGTACTACTGGCACCAAATGGATAGATTTACATAGTATGATGCCTAAAAATGTCCTAAAGTTGTTAACATTGCACACACATGGAAAATCCATAACATAATTGGATACTCGCATTTGACAACCATCTATATGGCCGCTAGATTCACAATATTTCAATAAGAAATCTTAGAAAGTTACTTACACAACAAAGACTTCTAGTACAAGTAATTCTATGTACATTACAAGTTTTTAATAATCTTTACAAGTACCCACCACATTATACATTTTTATTATTAACACAATTTACTTGAATAGGGTTGAATGGTAACATAGAGGCTCTACTCGCATTCATGACTTTATATGGCTAGAGAATAGCCTAGACATGGAAACATTGGACTAAAATAATGCTCAAGACATAAACGCCACTAAATTTTACTTTGATAACTTTGTCACAACAAGGAAACCTAAGGATAAATTTACAACTTCTTTCCACATGCCTAAGTCAACCATTGATGATCCATGCTTATTTACTATCGCGGTTATAATAGGTGCCAACAATGCAATGAATTATACTAAACTGGTTAACCATGTACAATGACATACTAAGTGCAATAGAACTACATGCCTACAAAAAAAGGCTCAATTATCCAATGCAAATAAAATTATCCCTAGCCCCTTTAAGCAAACTCCACATTGTCCCTGAACATACATGGGGAACTAGTATACATTCTAACCCATAATGATGACAAACTTAATATTCACAACATAGGTGTGTTAACAAACTGGTGAGAAAATATTCATTACCAACCAATAGTTTATCATCATGTCGTTATGAAGTACATAACAAAATACACATCTAAAGTAGATAACAAATCGTAAACATACCAGCACATGTTAATAAGGAGTAGCAAAGAACAAAAGAATTGAAAACATTATCAATATTACATACATCAAAATACTTCTGAAACAATAACTGATTGAGATATATGTGCACAAGAGACATGCCATATGCTACTAAAATTGCCTTTATCATTATGTAACTATACTTTTATGACACTATCCGTATATAAAAAACTTACAGGTAGATCTCTAAAAAATAACCATTGCCAGGAATAGTATCAACATTTATTGATGCATACACGAAAAGACCCACCTAGTTAAATGCCAACAATTTAATAGAAACAACAAGGTCATGGTCATATGATAAACATTAGAAAATAGACCAATGGAAAGAAAGATTAAAAAATCAATTGTTAGAGTGCTCCCTCATAATATAATCACACCCACTATTGGGTCAACATCATATCAATTGTTTTTCCTTTACAGAGTTCTTACTATGCAAACCATTTTGTGATATTCCTGTTGACATCGACATATGTAAAGAAACATTAAGCCATAACTGCACTAAACAACTACCAACATATCAACCTTGACATATAGAACGTGTAACCACTAATTGTAACACCCATGTTATGAATAATCCAAATTAAGATAATTTTTTAAAAACATACCCCTTAAGTTTAATTAATGTTTTCAATGTTAAAAATTATTAAATATGTATTGCTAAATAATCCAACATTATTTAATATTCAAAATCCATCCGATAATACACAATAACCATCTACATTTTTAAGGGTCTACAAAATCTACCTAATCTCCCTTGATCACTCTATACGAGTGTGTATACTATGTATACTTAGTTAAACCTTATATAGGTTATGAGAACCTGTTCATCTCCTTAATGCCTACCGAGAAGATATTTATGTAACTTCCATCAGGATCCAGACACTGTTGATTTAGGGGATTCGTGAACGATACAATGTACTCAACAATTACATTACTTTCACAAAAGTTTTCAAGCATTGCTTTGTAAGCTTAGTTTTGAGATTGCACATTAGCCTACAAAACTTGTTTTTCGTCACCAAAAAACCATCTCAATATAGTTCTCAGGATTTATTTTCGTTGTTTGATAAGATAAATTAATTAAGAAGAAGAAGAGTCCATGTCTGACGCATCCTATTAAACAAAAGGATCCTATCAGTATCACCTTAGGATCCCTATGGGAAAGATAGTGACTGCATAATGATTTTCATCATTACGTCCTCACTACCATTCCCGTAGCCATCCTTAGTTGGCATGGGTAGGACACTAACGAGAAGACAGAGGGACATAACACCTACACTTCTTATATACTTTAAGTTACCATAGATAGATAAGTTATCTAATTCTTTCTTTACGACACACTATAATGTGTTGATATACGATATTAGATTCTCGACAGAGGGTTATAATAGCTTTTCATTAGTTCCTCTTATCGAAATAAATCAACATAGTATTCATCATTAAGTATATATTTACTATGCAAGAGTGTCAGACGATGATCAATCCAAAACCTCGTGCAGATCGAAGAGGATGCACTTCAGCGGTGACATGAATGCTCCAGGTAATAAAAAAGAATCGAACAATAATGGAAAATCATGTGTGAGGCAAAAACATGTCTAGTATTCTCATAGATCAAAAAAATGGTACATATGGGAGTGTTGTGTAACTCTCGTGCCTGGACAATCATTCCCTTCAAGAGGGAAAGAGGAGTTACGATTCCAAATAGGGGATGTAACTCCTATGATGTCATCAATGCTTATGAAAATGACAAATTTTATGATTGAATATTCCATGTGTCATATAACTCCTAAGATCTATGATCTCGTTAAGCAATATGAATTACCACGTGATGTGGACGAGACCCCAGAGTTATGACAAGGCAAGTCAGACACACCAACACACCCCTTCATCAAAGCTTTGGTAGATGTCATGGAAAGTCAGAATAGAAAGAGAACTCCCCTAGATAACTAAGAAAGACGTGTCAATGGGGTCCGAAAACTAAAGGCCCGATAAGGTACCCATATACAAACAACATCTCTCTCGAAAGAAGAAGAGGAGAAGAAGGACTAGAAAGCTTGAAGAAGATGGGAGGCTGCAACAAACCTCACCCTAAGAAGATACCGTAAGTGAAGAAACTTTTCCGTAGTGAAGGGCTTGGTGAATATATTTGCAACCTGATCAGATGTCATACAATACTACAAGTTGATGACGTCTTCATGTATCTGATCCTGAATGAAGTGCATGTGGATCTCAATGTGCTTCGTCTTCTAATGTTGAACCGGATTTCGAAAAATCTAGATGGTGTTCATATTATCACAATAGATAATGGTAGGCTACCAAAAGTGAATACCAAACTCTGTCAAGATACCTTGCAACTAAATAGCTTATGTGGCAGCGTTAACTACTCCTTTATACTCTGCCTTTGTAAATGATATGGAAATCACATTCTATTTCTTGCTAGACCAACTGATAGGACCCGAATTAAGAGAGAAATTGTAACTTGAGGTAAATTTAAGATGATCTAGATCACTGACCCAATTAGAGTATGTATATCCAACCAAGTCAATATTTTTCCTTCCTAAGTAGTGAATGTCATCTGTGTGAGTATCATAAATATAATGAAGTATCCATTTTGTTACTTTACAATGTAACTCATGAGGCTCTTACATAAATTTTGACACGGTCCTAATAACATACGATAGATCTGGCCAAGTGTGAGTCAGGTAAATCAAGCTCCCCACCAACTGTTGATAAAGGGTACCATCAACTAAGGGAGTAGAGAAATTAGAAACCAACTTAACCATATAAAGGAAAGGAGTAAGACAAGGCTTACAATCGGGCATGTGAAACCCATGGAAGAATCCCACTTAAGAATCCCAAAAGCCTCATGGAAATATTGAGGGTCTGAAGTGGAGGTGAAGGAGTGGGGTCCAATGAATTCCAAATGAGTACATCTCTCATCCGAAGGATCTCCAATCCACTCTCTAGCACTTTGCAAAGTCTGACTAGCCCAACGAGGACCAAGAGGATCAGACTTAGAGTTAAAATATTCTTCACTTGAGTGAGAAGGGACAAATTCCTCATCATCGCTATTGTCTAAATCGAAAGACTCTTAAGCATGAGGGTTGAGAGGAATAAGAGGATCAGGAAGATCAAAAGGAGGAATATTCTCAACAACGTCATCATCCAAAGATTCATAATCTAAATCAAAGAGCAGAAGAACCTCAGAGGGCGAAGAATCAGAAGCAAAGTGGGAAAAAGTATACAACCATAAACAGTGATCTACCTTTCCCTTAGCCACGGTGGAGTTAGATTTAAGCTCACGAATAATCACTGAGTTAAGACCAAATTTCACTCGCATTCCTTCACCAAGGTGAGCGATTTGGTAAATTGATAGGAGATTGGTAGAGAGATTAAGAATACTCAATACTTAGTTAAATGTTCCACCATCCATCTCTACCAATCCACTATCGAAAAACTGACATTGTAGTGTCATCACCCAATATGATTTGGGACATGCCACATGGTTCGATGTTGGTGAACTCAACATATGAAGATGCCATGTGGTGCAGGAATTGGAATCGATAATCCACATCAACAAAGGAGATGTTCTAGCTATAAGGTCCTTTCCTTTCTTATTCTTAGATCTAGACTCCTTTGCTTTGGAAGACTCGGCCTTTAGAGCATTTTGTTTAATGGAATCAAGAAAAAATATTTTATTCTTCTCAAGTAAATGAGTTAAGTGATCGATTTGTTTTCTCATACATTGATGCTCTTCATGGCCAGAACTATTGCAATAGGAACACTTACACTTTCCCTCTTTGTTTTAGGATCAACAGTAGAAGTGTTCGTATTAGGCTTGGTTTTGGCTTGGTTGGTCTTTATTTCCTTCCTGGGTTGATCCTTTTTCTCTTTCTTAGTTTCATTTTTATTTTTCTTACCCTTACTGTCCACAAGGGCATGTGACTTGGATTTTAGAGTCCCCATTTGAATGAGTTGGAACGAAAAACTATCAAATGAGGGAATTTTTCAAGTACTACCCAAGGCAGCTTTCATGGTGTGGAAAGTAAAAATGAAGATGAAGTATTCATGACCTAACTTAGAAAGAATCAACAAGATCAACTGAGAATATTTATTCTCCACTTTACATTCCTTAAGAAGCAATCTAGTGTGGACAAAATTTGAGAATAAGGCATGTAGGTTTTCAAAGTCATTAGGGTTTAACCCTAGTAGTTTATTCTTTAACTCATGAGCTCTCATGTCATCTTGCTTCCCAAACATATCATCAATAACTTTTCAAGCTCCATCGGGTGTTAAGGAAGTTTCGATGTGGAAGAGCGAGTCATGATAAATGGACAAACATAGAAGAACCAATGCTTAATCACAATGGTTAAGCCACCAAGATTTTTCAGGTTCATATTTAGGTTTAGTCTCTACTCTATGGCGATGCAAAATAATATTTTACCCCTTAGTTTTATTACCATTTTTATCTTCATTTGAAGAAGTCGAGCAACGTGAGAAAAGGAATAGAAAGAGCATCCATCGTGAAGATAGAGAAAAAAGGAATTCATAAATAGAAAAGAAACACAACCACCCCAGAACAATATTATCACCCCCTCAAATTTAGCACTTTATAGTTTAGTGCATTATGTAGACACCTATAATTTAGCTTGAGCAAATTTAAATACTTAAATTGCACTAATTATCCCCTTTCCCGCAAATTGACGACATACCGTCAATATCACAAATTTTCTCTGCTATAATCATTAATTAATTATAGTACGTTAATTAATTAACCCTTCTATCCAACAACGACGTTAATTAACAACCTTCCGTTAGTTAGCTCCCTTTCTATCTATATTAATTAATTATTTCTAATTAATTAATACCCCTTTCTATCTAAATTAATTAATTATTCTTAATTAATTAATTCTCTCTTCTATTTAATCAATAAATCATCATTTGATTAAAATCCTCTCATAACATAAATCATACTAATTATTCCTCTAAAAAGCTTCTATAGGCTTGCACACCTATTAATTAATCACTTTGGTTAATTAATAAACCCCTCTAATTCCCATGAGTCACTAGAGGACAAACTAAACTCTCCTAAGGTTGACTCAACCCTCCCTAAACGTTCCTTATCCACAACTAACCCATCCTCTCTATTATCCACATGTAAAGGGATATAGAGATTATTTTATCCATTGGGCTATATAAGTAGCCCTCCTCCTACCTTTCTTCTTACCCCTAAATGAACATAGAGCCTAAGTTATAGCCATTTTATCATCTTAGAGCATTCTTCATTGGAGGAGGTAGCTATCTTCATTCATTGCATTCATCCATCCAAGTTTTGAATTCATATGGAGATATGTCAAATGGTCTTGTAGCCATGAATCGACAAGACTCCATTCTTGAAAACCTTGGGATTCAAACATATAATCAACCCTTTGATTGCTAAAGATCTAAATAGGTTCATTTGATTTGATTATCATTCAATAGAGATAGAGATTAATGGATTAGTATGTTAGTTTGAATATTTATTCATGTTCTAATGCAAAGATGTTGATGGATTAGTCTTGTTTAAGCTCTAAGCATGATGGTACATACATTTTGTTTTAGTTGTGTTAGGACTACTAGGTGTTAGTTCTAATGCTTTTTTCATTACTAACTAATTCTTGCACACATTTGGCATGCCCAGTGGGAGGGGTCCTTAGTCCCTTAGCATTGTAGCTCAAATTTTGTTGTTATTTCAATATTTAGCTAACCCCTAATATGCACATGTGTGAAATAATGTTCAAATTCTTATGATTTTGCTAACCTTACATGTGTTGAGTCTTATTTAGAGGTTTAATTTTGATGGGTTATTGTCAATTTTGAGCTAACGTGTTAAAATTTGGAGCTTTTTGAACTTGTTTACATGATTGGGCCATATTTTAATGTCATCATTAGGTACAATTTTTGCAAGGGGGGCACAGGTACACAAAACCACGCATAGACACACAAAACCACACATAGGCACTAATCCCGATGTGCACACACACTATTATAGTACTATACCTTACTATTATCATAAAATTATCAAGATATTGCAGGCACCCTAAAGGTAGCACATATACCCTTCTGCTAGCGCACACACTCTATGTCTGCATCAGTGGCACATGCACCCTTTTGCTAGTGTAAGAATCTCTAGGCCAACGCATACACATTGTCATAGCTTTTTGTATCTTCTATTTTAATTCCCGTGCGCACAAATCTATCCTCTAGTACAGACACACTTTTTGCTAGTGCATACATCTCTCGGGTAGCGCAAGCACTCTGCAGACCCGCTAAGTTTACACAGAGGGACGCAAGCACCATAACCCACACGCACACCCTAACTAACACGTGGGTACTTGAGTCCGGACTTGCATGTAAATTCCATGTTTACAAAGGTTTGTGTCATTAAATGCTAACATCAATGTAAGTTTAATCTGATTAATTTTCATTTTGTAGGATATATTTGCATGCTTTTGTTAGATTAAATTAAACATTGGATAAACCTTACATGCTTAATCATAAGAGTAAGGTCATGTATGTTCTTCCCTAGCGTATTTTGGGGTGATCTTGGGAATCAGAAATGATTCTTATAACTATCATTGCTTTGAAAAATGTTTAGAATGTCCAAATTGGGTCAAGATGCATGTATTTTGCGTTTGAATTAAGTATTTTTCCATTTGTTGATTTTTTAATTGGATTTTGCGTTGCGTATGCTCTTCTCTTAAGTTCTGGGATGATTTTGAGAATAAAAAATGATGTTTATTCTTTTTATGTGTATGGAAAATTACTAATTCGTTGTGTAAAACCAAAAATGCTTGTCAAAGAAAGGAGGAGTCAAGAAAAAACAAAACTACTAATACAATTTTCATTTAGGTTGCCAAAAGGTGTTCGAGCAAACCACATCAAATTAAACAAGATAAAAAACACACCACAAACATCACATTGTATTTACAAGTTCGGATAAGGGTATGCCCCGTCCGTTTAAAACTAGGACATAACCCCTTTGGCATAAACCGTAAGCTACAATAATGGGGGTGGTCCTAGGAACCCCAAAGTAGTCGACGCAAGAGGGAACCTTGTGGATGAAACGGGAAGTGCTCCACACAACCTACTTGACTAGTATTACCATTTGTGAGATTTAGTATCAAAGTTATGTGTATTGCGACCCTAGTGAGAGTACACTATGGACACATTTATTGCCTATTATGATTGAAGGGGGTAAAGTAAAGCCGAAATACTCTAAGAATTAGTTAATGTGAATTTTCTTGGCAAATAAAGCTCGCTCTTAGATAACTTGTGACACCTAATTGAGTGAACCACCTAGGAATCTATCTTTGACCAGGAGCCAACTTGGACCATATCAAAACCAATTTGAGTTGAGAGCCATTATTCATCACGAAACGTGTGAAGCGTTGCTTTTTCTTAGTTTTTCACTTGCCCTAAGGTGAGGCGAAACTCTGCCAAAGTGAGGCCAACATTTTTCACCCCCAATTGATCTACTTCATTCACTTTCTTTTGACACTTTGTTTATTAGAAGAAGAGTGACTACCCTTGCATTGCTAATTGATCATATCTGCCACTTTTATGTCTGTTTATGCTCATGCATGTTTGTGGCTGAGTTGTTAAGCGTCTAAAGTGTGTGGAGACATTTTCATATCATTGGTAGCCTTTTTGATCTTGATACCCAAGTCAAGATCATCAACATAGTTAGGCTTGATTCATCACTTTGACTCTCCTTTGAATGATTATCTTGTTTATATCGTGTCACTACAATTTTGGTGTTTACGTCTTGTTTCTTGTAAACTTGACCTAAATGTCTATATTGTGATATTATGCTCTATACACTTTAAAATCTCCTAGGTATACTCTAACTTTAGTTTGATTTCAGTTACTACCTCAATTTTTAAAAATGTTGAGTGTTACCACTTGTGCATGTTATATCAATATCATCTTGATATCAATACCATAATTTCTCGTAAAGTTTGGTTAACATATCTTGGTGAAATTTTTGGAATATAGGTTTGATTGGATTTGGGATTGCTTTTAGTATAATTTGTTTGGAGATCGTGTTAACTCCTTGTTATTACTTCCACCTTGTTCATTTCTTTGAACTCAACATAAGTAGTGACATTTTTTTAATCATCTTAAAACACCAACTACCTTTTTGGAAACAAACTTAGGAAGTACATCATTTGGTTGATTGGTCTGGAACTAAACATTGTGTGATTGTATCTTATTTGTCACTATTGACTTATTCATTTAGAGCAATCAATTTATCACATTTATCCTTTGACATTCATTATAACCCTTGAACTCTTGAAATTCTTTTTGTGTTTCACTTAGGCTTGATTAATATATTTTAAACACATTCAAAGCACCTTATTGAAACTCTCATACATCATGGCCCCTAAAACAAGATTAAGATCTAAAAAGTAGGCATTTGAAACGAGACAAACACAAACTTGGGAAACTTCAAACAAACAAGGGTCAAATCCCTTTATTGGCCATGATCTTTGGCCTTTATTTTCCGTAGAGAAATAGGTGGAGGAGATGGTAGATCTTAGTGGTGATGAGTTAGGGTCACCATGCATAGAATTTGACTTTTACACCGCCTTATTAGATGAGTTCCTTTATAGAAACAAATATCAGGTGCTAGCACGAGTGGTGGAATTAGGAGCTAGAATGCCTATAGAACATGAGACAATCCCACCAACGAATGAAGATAATGAAGAGGAACAACCTCTCATTATCATGGAAGATATCCTAACATATGAACATGCTTCCACATCCAATGTAGGAAATGATAATATGGTGGGTTATAAAATGCCCTTCATCAAGATGCCACATAAAGTTAGAGTAGAACATGAAAATGTAGAACAACCTCCACGCCGTGAAGAAGAATAAGAACCTCTTGAGGGAGAAGTCACTATTCAACAACAAATCCAAAACCCTAGTCAACAATTAGCATTACTAACATCTCATGTACCAAAGGAAACAAACAAAAGTGTGCATAAGACAAAGCCTAAGGTTAATAGTAGTGAACTTCACATGGAAAACCAAGAAGGAGAAAATATGGAATACAATCATGTATATATCCTTGCTTCTCCTACTAAAGACCAATTACTTACACAAGAAATTCAATCCATGAAAGCGATACTTACAAGCCTTCAAGAAAGTAATATTGGGAATAACAAAAAATACCAATATGAAGAGCTATGTCCCCATCCCTTTGATAAGCCTATGACACTTCAACCCTTTCCTAAGAAGTTGGACATGTCAAAATTTGACAAATACAAATGGAAATGTGACATGCAAGATCATGTGAAATATTTTTACATGGCATGCCAAGAAGTGGCATATAACGACAATTACCTCATACGACTCTTTTCGAAGAGTCTAGGGGGACAAGCCTTTGAATGGTTAACTTTCTTACCTCGTGGTTCTATCTTCACATGGATTGAACTAACATAAGGGTTTGTTTGACATTTCTCATACAACATAGAAAGTGACATAAACATGTAGAATTGTGTGGTACTAAACAACACCCTAATGAAACATTGCTAGCTTCTTACAAATATGGCAAGGGATAGCTAACCATTTCCCTTGTACGTTTCCCAAAAAGTAACTTGTTAGCATCTTCGTGCCTGATCTAAATTTGGACATCACTTTTCATTTGCAAATGTATTGTGTTTATACCATTGAAAAGGTCATTGAAAAGCACATACAAATAGAAAAAACCCTCATTGTAAAAGGAACACTTAAGTCACCTTCTAAAGATAATCAAAATTCCAAACCAACGAAAAAGCCAAAGATCTTTAACAAAAACAAGAATGTGGTGGGAGATGGAATCACAGATTCCAAATGAGTACAAACAGTTCAAGTTGGTCAACCTTTTAAACTGACCAAAGGACCTATTCAACCACCACCTAAGTGTAGAACATTCACTCCTCTTAATGAGTCTTTGTCTGCAATATTGAAGCAATTGGATACAGCCCACATGGTGACTTATCCCATGACACAACCTTTTGATGACAATGCTCCTAAACCATCATGGTACAAAGAGCATGAATATTGTTATTTTCATCGTGTCAAGGGACACAAGACAAACAAGTGCCTAAGACTTCGCCACTACATCCAAGATCTCATTGACAATGGAGAGATAGAAGTTGACACCCCAGAGAGAAATCAAACACCAAACGAAAAGATGGGGATATTCAAAGAACCATTCCCTAAACATGGAAAATCAGATGAGAAAAGGCCAGATCAAGGAGAGTCATCCCAAAGTTACAAATTTGTGAACTATCTATATACCAAAAGTGACAATAATCATTACGATTCCCTCATTGGATGTATCCACTCTTCTAATGAACATGTGAATACCATTAGGATCAAGGGAAAGGATTGCACTGCGGTAACAAGGCGCGCCCATATCATGATCCCAGAACCTTCTCGGTTAATCCTGCAGGATGGTCGGTACAACCTCTTAGAAACAACTTGAGAAGACATCTTCCAAGATTTCAATCTTAGATCTTCTTAAGATATCAAATGTACATAAGGACATCTTATACAAAACTCTCCAGGGGTCAGGAGTGCCAATGGAAATAGACCCTTCACATCTACAAGTTGCGGTGGAAAACATTGCACCAACTGAATACATCTCCTTTAATCACAGGGAAATCCCTAATGAAGATCACACACATAATCTCCCCTTGTATATAGAGGTATTTGTTACCCACCGAAAAATAAAACTGGTGCTTGTGGACAACTAGTTGGGGTTGAATATATGCACTTTGAAACTAATTAAACAACTAGGACATACAGAGGAAGATCTAGAGTCCCATATTATTATCATAACTGCTTACGACAATGTGGACTGGGAGTCAGCCGGAACAATCACATTGCCGATGGAGGTAGGACCAACCTATCATAATACAAAGTTTCATGTCTTAGACTTGGAACTTCCATATAATATGCTTCTTGGCCGACCATGGATTCATGCCATGTAGGCCATACCATCAACATTCCATCAGTGCATCAAGTTAAAACATGAGGGACACACTGTTACAATACAAGGAGATCTAGAACCTTTCACTCACTGTAGAGCTCTCAATAGATTTGTTTGTAAGGGTACCTACATATGTCCCTCTGCTGATATAGCTATTCCCCTTCAATCAAAAGCTATGGAATCACGGGTAGATTTAGAATCCCTAAGTTCATGCACCCGTGAAGCTTATACATCTACTTCTCATTTTGATTCATGGGAGATGAAAGTTTTGGAGTATGGTTGTGGAGAATACAATGTGCAACAAGACCTCCTAGTTTCAGACCTATCTTTGTCACCTAAAACAAGAGGCCAACCCAACTATCATTTCAAATGGCCTAGAGATGAATGAACTATTGGGACATTCTTACCTAGGGGATTACTTGCTGAAGAGAAATTGTTGGATCCACCTAATGACTTGGGTCCCAGAGGACACTCAGCCAACCTGCTACCAAATCCTGAGTATGAGAAGTCTAGCCAAATGATGTATTCTATGGGCTACAAGGGTCTAGGATGTGGAAAGAATGAGCAAGGACCAAGAGAACTAGTTCCACTTCCACATTTCAAAATGGAAAGATATGGTATCAACATTTGACCCTATGGATCACACCCCAATGATCAAGATGCTACCTGTTCTGAGTATGAGGATAGCTCTGATTATTTAGACAAGTGACACAGATTCCCACTATAGCTAATATGAGGATCTTTCCTCCACGAACTTGTTCATGGATACCATTGTCCTTACCTTAACCCCCACTAAACCTAAAATTGACCTTGTCTACCCTTCCCTTGTCGAATGGGACCAACAACATCATGTGCCATTGGACCTCTTTGAAAATGATGAGGCCATTGCAAAATTCATGGGCATACGAGATACAATTCCAATTGGAGACAATAAGAAGGGTTTCTACATTGAATTAGATACCTGCTCATATTTCAGAGAGGAATTTGAGCTTCGTGGTTAGTAAAATTTAAGAAAAAGTGAGGGAAAAATTTCCAATGAAAAGCCTTCGAAAAAGCAAAAGTCCAAGCCACACATTGAAAACCTCTTTGAGGCATTCACTGATAAACAAGTTAAAAAATCAACAGAAAAGAAAAGTGACCACACCAAGGGTGAAAATATTATAGAGACACCCTTGGAAGAAGATCTCAACCTTCCTCCCGATCCTATGCATATGGAGGATATGTCAAAAATGCTGGTAGAAGAAACCATCGATGTGAATATTGGAATAGAAGAAGACCCAAAGATAGTCAAGTTGGGAGCTTTGCTCTCAACATGGGAGAAAAAAACATTCACCATGCTTTTGTGGGAATTTGTATATATTCACGTGGTTGTATAAATATATGTCGGGCTTGGATCCAACTTTGGTAGTGCATAACCTAGTTGTGCACGTAAACACAAAGCCCATCAAATAGAAACTCAAAAAAATGCATCCATGGGTGGCCCTTCTAGTTAAAGAAGAGCTAGAAATATTGCTAGCAGTAGGCTTCATTAGACATATTGACTGCTTGGAATGGATATCGAATATAGTCCCCATACAAAATAAACCTGTTGGGATCAAAATTTGTACATATTTTAGAGACATTAATAACGAATCTCCAAAAGATGATTTCCCATTTCCCAATATTGACATGATTATCAACTTAACTACAGGTTATGAAATTTTATCTCTTATGGATGGATTTTTAGGCTATAATCAAAGTAAAATAGCAAATGAAGATCAACACAAGACAACCTTCACAACCCCTTGAGGGAAATTATTTTATAGAGTAAGTCCTTTTGGCCTAAAAAATGCTGGTGCAACCTATCAAAGGGTGATGACAGTGATATTCCATGATATGGTTCATGACATCATGGATGACTATGGATATGATATCCTAGGGAAGTATAAGAAAAAAGAAGACCACCCTAAGATTTTTTGGCGTATCTTTGAATTCCTACGAAAATATAAGGTCAGATTAAATCCAAAGAAGTGTGTGTTTGGCATACTATCAGGGAATTTACTCGGACTTCATTGTATCAAGGAGAGGGATTGAGGTAGACCTAGCTAAAGTTACCACCATTACTGAAATTCCTCCTCACAAGAATATCAAACAACTATGTAGCTTGCAAGGAAAGATACAAGCCATCCACCATTTCATTTTACAGTTGGCAAAAAAATGCCATTCATTCACCCATCTTATTAAGAAATATGTTGCTTTTATTTGGAGACCAGAGTAACAACAAGCCTTTTCCTTGCTTAAACAATACTTGTCCAATCCACCTGTCCTCATGCCTCCAACTCCCGATGAGCCACTTTTACTATATATTTATGCTACCCAATTTTCTATTGGCACGTTGCTCACACAATATGACCTAAGCCACAAAGAGAAATCCATGTACTATCTCAGTCGTACCCTAATTTCTTATGAGCTCAACTATCCTCAGATTGAAAAATCTTGTCTGGCTATCATTTTTACCTTCCAAAAACTTCACCATTACCTATTGAATACTAAAACCAAGATTATTTCCAAAGTTAACCCACTAAATTACTTGTTGTCAAAACCCACCCTTATGGGTAGAATGGCTAATTGAATCATTTTTCTGAGAAAATTTTACATTGAGTATGTACAAAGGACAAGTGCTTTCTGATCAATTAGCAGAAGCACCTTTATTGGGAATAGATCCTATAATTATGGATATAAAAGATGCATCATTGATGTACATTAAGGAATATATCATGTGGAAAGTACACTTTGATGGATATTTCACTTTCCATGGTTTGGGAGCAGGTGTAGTGCTAATTACTCCTTCAGGAGACCCCATACCACAAGCTTTCCATCTTGGCTTTTCTTATACAAATAATATTATAGAATATGAGGTGCTCATCACTAGGATGAAGCTAGCAATCAAATGGGATATCCACCATGTCAAGGTCGTTGGTGACTCACAACTAATCATCAAACAAGTCAATAAAAAATACAAGGTCAAAGATGAAAAGCTTATCCCCTACAAGAAACTTGTGGTGGAAAGTTCATCCCCTACAATAAATTGGTGGAAACTCTGAAAGAATATTTTGTGTGTATTACATTCAAATAGATTCCAAGGGCATAGAACCAATCTGTAGATGCAATGGAAACTGTGGGTTCTATGCTATGGATTCCACTAGAGAACAATGATATGCCATTCTTTGTTAAGAATCTATGCCATCCTGCATATGACATGTCGGAATCCTGCTTGGTTTGTGAAGTTGTTGGTCCCTATTCCCCATGGTATGTGCACATCTATGCCTATTTTAAACACAATACTTTTCATCTTGTCATACTCCGATCAGAAAAATAAAAACTTATCTGCCAGATAGCTAATTACACCCTCTTAAGAGGTACACTCTATCCTCATGGATATGATGGGAATTTTTTGCATTGTCTAGATGTAGTAGAGTCAGTACACACAATCAAGGAGGTACATGAAGGGGTGTGTGGAACCCATACAAAAGGAATGGTTTTATTAAAGAAATTGTTAAGGGTAGGCTACTATTGGCCTACTATGGAAACAAATTTCTATAACTACGTGAGGAAATGCATGCTATGTCAAAAATATGGAAATTTCATCCATGTGCCATCACAACCTTTGCAACCAATCACAACCTCATGGCCATTTTCCAAATGGGGACTAGATTTAATAGGAAAGCTCAACCATACCTCATCTTATGGCTTTACCCACATCATCACAACTACGGAATATTTCACTAAGTGGGTGGAGGAAGTTCCTTTGACTTATGTTACAGGTGCTCAGATATCCAAGTTTATCATGAATCACATTATTTTGCAGTATGACATTCTTGCAGCCATAGTTATTGACAATGGAAAATAATTCAAGAACAAGACAATGAAAGATATTTGTCATCGATTTAAAATAAGATTAAAGTGGTCTACACCATATTACCCTCAAGGTAATGGGCAAGCTGAAGCCACTAACAAAACATTGGTTCAGATCATGGAAAAGATGGTGAGTAAGATAGGTTGCAACTGGCATTTACAAATTCAACCAACTTTATGGGCTTATAGGATCTCCATTCACACTCCTACTGGTGCGACACCCTATTCCCTAGTGTTTGGAACAAAATATATTATCCCATTAGAAATAGAGCTTCCTTCCCTAAGAATATCTCTTAGGGATTATCTATATAAAGATGAGGATTACAAAGTGGTCAGGCTGGCAGAATTAGAACTCCTAGATGAAAAGCACATTCACGCCCTTAACCATATCAAGGTATATCAAAACAGAGTCTCCCAGAACTACAACAAAAGGATAATATCTCGTCAATTTGAGGTCAAAGATTTTCTCATGAAAGAGAATAAATTCAACATACGAGCAGAAAGAGAAAAAATGTAAGTTTGAACCACACTGGTTAGGGCCTTACGTCATTGTGGAAAAAAATGGAATAGGAGCATACAAACTTGCTCATCCCAATGGCGATGAGCTCCATGATCCTATGAATGACATGCACCTTAAATAGTTCTATGCTTAAACATGACACAAAATCAAAACACAAACAAAAAAGTAAAAAAAGGATCCAAATACAAAAAAGTTAAAAAAGAAAAAAAGAAAAAGAAAAAGCAAGTCATCCATATGTGAAAACCACACAATTATGGCACTTTGGATAGGTCCCTTGGTGAAAACCGACTTTCGGTGCCTTGGGAGGATTCGTTGTTCACAAGTATCTTGCATTTGAGGGGTACTTTTACTTAGCTTAGGGCTGATTCCACACCTACATTCGAGATTTCTTGTGAGCCTATCTTGTCAAGCCTTGATTTGACTATTTCTCCTCTTATAATTCGGTGAAGGGTTTTCCTTTACATATTACCCATCTCGCGTTGGGGACACCTTCACACTTTCACCTTCCTGTTTATAAACATGTGGCACCTGCCCTTGTATATTCTCCATCTAACGTTGGGGGCATCCACGTTTCTCGTTTTTTTTGCTTAGCTTTGAAAAACCTTAGAAAATCGAAAAAACATTCAAATATGCTGAAAATCACAAAAACATTCAAATATATTCAAAATCCAAAACAATAGAAAAATAAAAAACACAAAAACAATAGAAAATTGTTTCACCAAAGTCCTACAAAACACAAAACGCACTAAAAACAATCTTACAAAAACATAGCTTTAGTTTACTTGTTTTATTTCTTACTTTGTTTGTTAGTTTGTGTACATTGATTACTTGTATAGTTGTTGTTTTCTTATACATTTGTATAGTTTGCCGCTTAGGCATCCTTTGTTAAGATTCATCTTTTCTTGCTTGGATTAGATTCATTCTAACTTGTATGTGTGATGTGCGTTTTTGCCTACTTGTAAATAATTGTACATAGTTGTGCTAATTCATGTTGTTTAGTAATGTATATTTGATAGGTTTGTTAACATTTGATTGTGTTTGTTTGTCACATATACATAGTTTTGTTATCACATCATCATATCTCCATCCATATCATCACATCTAACATCATCTATACATCATATATAAATAAACAACTAAGTATACATCATACATGAATGCTCAACTAATCATCACATATCATATCATCAAATGGGGGCAAAAGGGATCACAAATATCAAAATCTATCCCCCTTGCACCAATATCATCATGTCATCCTGTCCACTAATCTAGAACATCACATGTACAATACATTTGATACCATATATGGATCTATCATAAAAATCAAACACATGTGATACATCATCTATCATCATGATACATACAAAATGTGGAATAAACACCATATAACATCATGATATACCCAACATCCATAATAAATCATCAAAATAAAATACATCACCACATGTCAAATGTGCCACATCAAAATGTCCATATATACATGTATAACATGTCTATCTTAAGGAAGATATACACCATCGATACAAAATGGGCCATCAAGGGCACAACTCATAAAGCCTTCATCAGGGGCGTGTCATAAAAAATGATATCTCATATACATCGGTCTAAAATGTTGAAGCCTTCATAAGAAGCATGTATATTAAAGTACATGTACAATCAAAAAATGCATGAGAGTCATGATCGAATCGAACCCTCAGCAGGACTGTGTGGCCTACGAGACGGAGGAGGGCCCATGACTTATGCATCCCGTTGCCCTTTCGGCTGCCCTCGTGGCTGCTCAACTAATTTGCCTGAGGCCTCTCTGACCTCGTTGATCCACTTGACTGTTGGTTATAGGTAGGTGCCCGTTGACCCTCTGGAATGATC
Source organism: Taxus chinensis (assembly GCA_019776745.2). Taxonomy (NCBI): domain Eukaryota; kingdom Viridiplantae; phylum Streptophyta; class Pinopsida; order Cupressales; family Taxaceae; genus Taxus; species Taxus chinensis. Next base: position 263,218,916 of record CM034150.1, read on the forward strand.
TCATACTATAGGGAGCAGTAGTAAAAGGCCCTGCCCTCAGCTGTCGCTAAATCTCTATGGGTACACAGTGTCATTGCGGCCCCATCTATGCATCAGAAGGACGCTACCTCTATAGATAATCTCATAACATTAACTTGACCCACTACTCGCTCAGCTCAGAGCTGATCTCTCTTGGCTGTCACCTGCTGCACCTATGCCTGGGAATGCTGTAATAGACTCATAATCTGGGCCATTTGTGAGGCCATCTATCATATTTGCTGAAAACGAGCAGCGTCATCTCCTCCCTGACCTGCATGGGCTCTGCGGTCAAAATATGTATATGAGCTCAGGCCTGGTCCCTCTCTGTCACTAGCCGCAACTGTACTACTGTGACCTATTGATGATGTTGATGTAAGCTAGCTAGTTGTCCCCTGTCATCTCCACCCTCTGCTCCTCTAAGAGGACTATGAGGATGGCTGTGTCTTGGACCCTATGCTCAGGGCTTCCTTTGCGGTAATACGGGAACCTATCTCGGTCTATGTAATCTTGGCCTAGGACCCTGTCCCTGCTCCTGTAGCCTCGACCTAGGACCCTGTGATGGACCCTGCCGGTCATCTCTGCCATCATGTCTCTGCCCATCAAATGGATCATCGACACCATCATCTCCTTTGGCACCACCTGTTGCATCATCACCCTCGTCACTGCTGTAAGGGATCTTTGGTGGCGACCTGACACCTATAACCCATGCCCCATCTGGTATGGTCAATCGTCGAGGAAAAATAATATCATACCATGCTAGGTAATCTGGTGTGGTTTTATGCATGAATTAGTCAACTATGCAAGTATAATTGAAACTAACACCTAGCAGCTTCAATACAAGGCTAAAATAAACCTATACATCATCATGCTAAGAGCTTAAGCAAAGCTAACCTATCAACATTTCTTCATTAAACATGAAATGAACATTTCAAGCTAATATGCTAAACAAATTAACTTCTATCTCTTATTAAATGCCAAATGAGATGAGATTGAACCTATGCAGATCTCTAGAAATCAAAGAGTTTATTATGTGCTTGAAATCCCAAGGTTTCTAAGAATGGAGTCTTGTCAAATCATGGCTACAAGACCACTTGACATATCTCCATCTGACCTCAAAAACTTGGGTGGATGAATGCAAGAAATGGAGAAGGCTAGCTCTTCTAATTGAAGAATGCTCCAAGATGATAAAATCGATATAGTGTATACTCTATGCTCATTTAGGTGTGTAGGTGTAAATAGAAAGGTAGGAGGAGGGCTCCTTATATAGCCCAATGGATAGAAGAATCTCTACATCCCTCTTCATGTGGGATAAATGGAGAGGTTGGGTTAGTTGTGGATAAGGAAGGTTTAGAAAGGGTTGAGTTAACCTTAGGAGAGTTTAGTTTGTCCTTTAGTGACCTATGGGGTTTGAGGGGCTTTATTAATTAACCAAAGTGATTAATTAATAGGTTTGCAAGCTTATAGAAGCTTTTTAGAGGAATAATTAGCATGATTTAGACTATGAGAGGGATTTAATCAAATAAATGATGATTTATTGATTTAATGGAAGAAGAAGCTAATTAATTAATTAGTCTAGATAGAAAGAGGGATTAATTAACAGAAGGTCGTTAATTGGCGTATTTGTTGGATATAAGAGTTAATTAATTAACATAATGTAACTAATTAACGGTGATAGAAGAGGAAATGATAATTTATTCACGATATGTCGTCAATTTACAGGATAAAAGATAATTAGTGCAATTTAGGTATTTAAATTGCTTGGGTTAAATTATAGTTGTCTACATTTTCCCCTATTTGAGGTGGCATATGTGACGCCGCTTCAAATATAGTAGACATAATAATTTTTAAAGGGGTAAAAGAAAAATTAGTAGAAGTGAGAGATGCCCCCTCACGTGTTGATGGGGTGATGAAAGAAGGCGATCGACGATCCAAAAAAGTGAGAGAAATGGATAGAAAAATGGGTAGGAGCAGGATGCCCTAGGTGAATTATGTAGAATAAATATGGAGAAGCAAAGAAAAGAACTAGCTTTCATCCCTTGCATTGGAACAACTTTAGTGTCATCATATTGCCAAAGATCTACATCATCGGTCCTTATTAAAAATATAAGCATACGACAAAAGTAGAATGACATGAAAATCCATACTATGAACAATTGTCCATTGCTGAAAACACCAACTCCATGCAACATACAAAACGCAATGCAATACGAGAAAGTAAAATATTCCTAATGCATTGTAATATACATAATGCAATGCAATATGAGAAAGTAAACAAGCTAACCTAACAGAGAAACATAATGTAATGTTTTTGTTATCAAGCTTTGATTTTGACCTATGCAAATTAATGACAAGGGTTAAAATATGGTGCCCCAAGAAAGGATACATGTAAGGGGAATAACGGAGGACACTTGGGTCCTATGAAAAGTAGTGCACTATGAAACAATACCAAGCAACTCATTATGCCCCAGAGTACAAACATAGTAAGCAAACCAACTTTATTAATGGAGGTAGATCAAGATGATCCACGAGTCGTGCACAAGAACATGTAAGAACCAAAGAGCGACATTTTTGTAGGATGATTGTTATTGCTTTTGATTTTTCTTGAAATATATTTGAATTTTTTTGTGATTTTCAACATATTTGAATGTTTTTTAATTTTCTGACAGTTTTTTGAAGCTATGTATAGGAAGACAAAGAAGCGTGGATGCCCCCAGCAATAGATGGGATGTACAAGGGTAAAATGCCACGCATACGAGAAAGTGAAGATGCAACATGCCCCAACGATTAGGTGGGAGTATTCAAAGAAAAAGTCTTCACACGTAGAAGGGGGATCAAGGCCAATATAAAATAGGTTCAATCATGAGGGATCAAGGATGCTCCTAGCGTAACTTGGCCAAGAAACACATGAGAGAAAGAAAGTAGAAAATTGTCTTATTAAAAGGGGACAAAAGTGCATGCAAACATGGGAAAGAGGACATCTGATACACATGGATGTTCTAAACATTTTTCGAAGAACAGAGGAAGCTATGAAAATATTTAGATGTCGGTTGATGAAAAAGTGATTAGCCCAAGGCACAAATCACGAGACAAGACATGTGCTAAAGTAAGAGTTTGAACAAGGTTCAAATGATAACACTTGATAACATATTAATCTTGTTTACTCATTGAGATCCTGTGTGTGCACATGGAAATGAATTACCTCTTGAAGGAAAGAGTTGATAGACAATAAGTGAAGACACTAGCCAATGTGTAGGAATGATTTAGTTTGAAAGGTGATTTGTGAATGGATTGTGGAAGGAGAGCCGTACATTACTCCGCTGCCAGCTAGATGTCCATAGCCCCGAAAGAGATGCATTTGATTCTAATCACAACATTTCTCTACTGCCAATTAGGCATCCATAGCCCAGGTAGAGATTATTGGAAATACCCCAAGAGAGAGTTATATATCAATTTGCTTTTGCTTTTAGATTTTGCTTTTTGATTGATTGATTTTGATTATTTTGCTTCCTAAAAACTTATGTCAGCTCTCTTGTTTAACAAGGGGTTAAGAACTAATGATGGCTTGATGGAAGGATGTGGAGGTGATTGTAATGATGACATTGGCTAGTGTTAACAAATACGGCCAAAAGTTCTTCCCAATAAGTTTATTAGATGAGAATAGTGATAGGAATATCTAAGAGGTCATTCGTTCTTTATGAAAAACCAAGGTCAAATGGATACCATAAAGATAAATGTCACAAAATGTGTGTGAATAAGCTAACCAAAATATCATCAAAGGGATGAAAATGGTGGATGAATTGTAGAGGAATATGAAAGAAAGGGAAGAAAGAACATCCATGAGTACGCAATACTTGATTACAATGTTTGATCTTTATACCTTTGATTTTGTTTTTGTAATGTTGTAATGTTTTCTCATTTTTTTGTATTTTTGAACTGTTTTATGATTTTTTATTATTTTTGAACTGTTTTATGATTTTTGTTGATTTTTTGGAAGTTGGGACTAATAATGTCAATCTGCATGATAGGATCCAACAATGATGTGTGTAACTTCCTTGATAAGGGAGACTAAGCACATTTTTTTTAATCAAGAGTGATATTATTCCCAATCTCGATGATCGTGGTGAGTTCACACTCAACAAATGACTGTGATTTGTTTTGAAACATGGGTTTCATATGTGGGAGTCTGAGTTCCCTATCCATAGGTTTTTGCACTTTGCGCCATACTTGATGGGTACGGTTGTATGCATTTTGGAATCATGTTTGATTTTGAATTTAATAATTTTTTGAGTTGTTGGGAGCTTTGGAGCTCTTTAGAGTTTTGATCCTAGCTTTATAAAGAACATGTTTGAATTTATTATAAGCTAATGTTTTACTTGTTTGATCTCGATAAATGAGAGAAGAACGTGGATGTTTAGAATTGATGAGAGGAATGGTGGTGGGATTTCCATAATCTTTGGTAGAAGAATAATGTGATGGATGAAAAGGATATTGTCCAAGTATTGAAGAAGATGGGATATCAGGAGGTGAGCCATAGACAAAAGATGAAGGGCTACTAGGATATGGCCCAAGAATAGAAGAAGAAGGGATACTAGGACATGACCCATAGATGTAAGATGATGGGCTACTAGGATGTGTCCCAAGAATAGAAGATGATGGACTACTAAGGGGTGATCCACACATAGAAGACAAGGGGCTAGTTGGACGTGCCCCAAGAATAGAAGATAGTGGACTACTTGAAAATTTCCAACAAATAGCAAAGTGAGGGCTACTAGAAGGTGACCCACACCTAGATAAAGATGAAGGGATACTTGGTGTTGACCCCATAAGAGATTGTGATTTAGGAATTATGATAGACAAAGAGTGATTGGGTGATGAGAAGATAGGCCATGGATCAATGCAAGACCAAAGAGTTTCATCACATAATGAAGAATGTGAATATGGAAGAATAAGAGGAGGATAAAGTTGCATGATTTTAGGCTCTTCCTCTGTTTCTTGATAAAATGAATCAACCTTTTCCTCACAATATGGGGACGCATCGAAGTCTAAAGAGAATCCTTGCTTGTAATTTGCTAAAGGAATATATTCGCGTGCCCCTATAAATGCCCTGATTGTTTCTTCATTTTGAAAGAGGTCAATCGGTATGAGATGATTGACCACTAGGGGTTGAGTGGAAGAAAGAGGGTCAATTGGTGTGGAAGACTTAGAATATGTTTGATGATGATTGATAGAAGAAGATGATGTGGGGGATGAAGAAGATGTGGAGCTAGATGTCTCGGGAGTAGAAGGTGGAGTAGACCTACCTATATAATGGTATATCGTCTGTAAACAAGTAGGATTAAGTCCAAAGTTTGTAGATTGCAACGCATGGGTTGATTCAGAAGTTTGACTAGAAGGACTTTGAGTCACATGAATCTTCAAAGAAGGAAGACTTCATGGGGGTGATTGATGAAGAAGGTCTTACGAAGAAGGGGAGGGCCATGATTCAAGAATCACATTGGATGAATAATAGCAAGGGTCGTGTGAAGAAAGAGAGGACCATGATTCAAGAATTGTATTAGATGTTTGATTGGAGGTATTTGGAGTCATGCGTATCTTCAAAGGAAGAATTTGTCATTGAGGTGACTGATAAAAGGGGTCCTGTCAAGAAAGGGAGGATTGCGATGTAGGATTCACATTAGATGAATGATGAAGAGGGTCTTGTGAAGATAGGGAGGACCACGATGTAAGAGTCACATTAGATGAATGATGAAGAGAATTTTTGGTGACACAAATCTTTAGAGGAGGAGAAAATTGTTTAGGTGACTGATAATAGAGGCCCTGCGAAAAAGGGGAGGGCCGTGACTTAGGAGTTGAATTAGATGAATCTGAATAGTAGTTTGGATCTGAATCATCAGAGTAATCAGAGGAAATATTTGGATTGGAATCCTCAGAAGAAGAGGAAATGTTTAGATTAGAATTAGAAGAAGAGTGGGGGGAACTCAAATAATAATTTGGATCAGAATTGTCCAAACCATACCACCGACTATGAGATGAAGGTGGGGAACGGGTTACCCGATTGGGTTCTCTAGCATGAATAACCAAATGAGGTTTAGTCATGATGGGTATCTTTTGATGTGAACACAAAAAATTTGATTCCTTATTTTCGTATGTATAAGGGACCTTGCGATAATCAATCATTTTTGGCATGTATTAGGTTCAAAGGTCTAGACCAAAATTGTATGATCAAACTTCTTCAAAATGAATAATGTCTCATGTTGATTTGGGCAGCATAATGACAACCAACTAGACTTTTCGTAAATATGGGGATGCTTGTGTGATTTTGCAAAAGGGAAGCTAAGAAAAACATACATCGTGATGACCCAATATTGATAATCCAACAAGGGATGAAGGCATAAATGTCAAAGGATTAATCAAAATTTTAACAACATAAAGGATACAAAGGAAAGATTTCTAATGATTGATGCAAAAGTTGCTTGAATGATCATGAACTTAGGAAAAAACAAGAAGATCAAGAGGATCAAAAACCCAAAGGATTGTCCTATAAATGAATTTATAAGGTGGATAAACAAAAGGAATAATCATGCAAGTTCAAAACACAAAGCTAAATTAATGACCAAATAATAATGAATGATAAATAATCAATGGATCAAAGTGATTGTCGAAAATGGATAAGTCGATGTGACAAATGAGACACAATGACGAAAATTCATTTGTAAACCAATTAGTCAAATGGAGTAATTCCTAAATCTATTTTCAAAAAGGTAGGTGGTGTCATATGATGATTAAAAAAATGTCACCACTTATGTCAAGTTCGAAGAGATGAACAAGGTGTAAGTAATAACAAAAAGTTAATACGGTCCCCAAACAAAGTATAATAAAAGTGAGCTTGAATCCAATCAAGACCTATATCTAAAAAAGTGGTAGTTATGATTGTGAGTGACACAATAATACCACTAAGATATATTAACCAATTTTTTTGAAAAAGTAAGGTATTAATATCAAAATGATATTGATATAACGTGCACAAATGGTAACATTCAACACTTTTCAAAATCGAGGTAGTGATTGAAAGCAAACTAAGGCTAGAGTATACCAAGGAATTATTATAGTGTGTATAGCGTAATGTCACAATATAGACACTTAGGCCAAGTTTACAAGAAACAAGACGTAAGTACTCAAATTGTAGCGACTCGATATAAACAAGATAACAGTTCAAAGGAAAATCAAGATGATAAATCAAGCCTAACTATGATGATGATATTGACTTGGGTATCAAGATCAAAAAGGCTACCAATGATATAAAAGCGTCTCCACACACTTTAGACGTTTAACAACTCAACCGTAAACATGGATGAGAGTAAACAAACATAAAAGTGGTGAATACAATCAATTAACAACACAAGGGTAGTCACTCTTCTTTTGATCAACAAAGTGTCAAAAGAAAGTGAAGGAAGTAGATCAATTGGTGCTAAAAAATGTTGGCCTCACTTTGGCAGAGTTTTGCCTCACCTTAGGGAAAGTGAAAAACTAAGCAAAAGTAACGCTTCACACGTTTCATGATGAACAATGACTCTCAACTCAAATTGGATTTATTATGGTCTAAGTTGGCTCATGGTCAAAGATATCTTCCTAGGTGGTTCACTCAACTAAGTGTCACAAGTCATCTAAGAGTGGGCTTGATTCACCAAGAAAAGTCACAATTACTAATTCTTGGAGTATCTCGGCTTTACTTTACCCCCTTCAAGAAAAGTGGGCAATTAATACGTCCATCATGTACTCTCACTGGGGTCACGATTTAGACGACTTGTGATGCTAAATATCACTAATGGTAATACTAGTCAAGTAGTTTTTGCGGAGCACTTCCCGTTTCGTCCACAAGGTCCCATCTTGCGTGGACGACTTTGGAGTTCCTAGAACCACTCCATTGTTGTAGCTTAAGGCTTATGCCAAAGGGGTTATGTCCTAGTTTTAAGCGAACGGGACGTACCCTTATCCGAACTTGCAAATACAGTGTGATGATTGTGGTGTGTTTTTTTTTTTAATTGGATGTGGTTTTCTTGAACACCTTTTGACAACCTACACATAAACTGTATTAGTAGTTTAATTTTGTTTCAACTCCACCTTTCTTTGACAAGCATTTTTGTTTTTGCACAACGGATTAGTAATTTTCCATGAAAAGAATAAATATCATTGCTAATTCTCAAGATCACCCTAAGACGTAAGAGAAGAGCATATGTGATGCAAAATCCAAGAAATCAACAAATGGAAACACTTAATTCAAACATGAATTATATCTTTGCTCAATTTGGACATTCAACACATTCTCAAAGAAATAAAATATATAAGAATCATTTTTTATTCCCAAGATCACCTTAAAATATATGAGGGAAGAACATACGTGATCTTACTCTTATAATTAAGCATTCAAGGTTTATCCAATGTCTAGTCTAGCATACCCATGCAAAAATAAAACCTGCAATGATGTTAGCATTTTAGGACAAAAACTTTTGGAAACCTAGAATTAATATGCCAACTTAGACTGAAGCACCTATGCACAGGTAAGGGCATGTGCACATGGGTTAGGGAGGTTGCACCCCTATGTGTAAATCTAGATCCATAGTGCGCTTGCGCTCCCCGAGAGATGTCTACACTAGGATATGGGCATGCACGCTAAGGTATAGGCATGTGCGCCAAGGTTAGCAAAAAGGTAGTATGGAAACTCAGACAGTGTGCCTGCACCACCCGAGAGATGCCTACGCCAGGATACAGGTGCATGTGGCATAGGTACAAACACAAAACACGTGTGCCAGTAAAATGGTGCATGTGCCAAGGTTAGGGTGTCTACGCGGAGGTTAGGGTATGTGCGCTAGCCTGACAGGTTTTTGATAGTAGCAAAGGAATAGTATAGGGGTAGAGTGTGTGTGTGCCAAAATGTGTGCATGTGCCTAGTTTAGTGTGCCTGCGCCTATCTTGTAGTCAAAATACGTCCAAATGACACCAACAAGCCCAAAATGCTCCAAATTTTAGTATGTTAACATGAAATTGACAACGACCCATTAGAATTAAAGCTCTAAATGAGATCCTACACATGTAATATTAGTAAAAATCATAAGAAATTTAACATTATTTCACACATGTGTATGTCAAGGGTTATTTAAATACTTGAAATAACAATAAAATTTAAACAAGAATGTTAAGGGCCTAGGATCCGTCCCATTGGGCATGCCAAATGTATGTAAAAATTAGTTACATATGGAAGTATAATTGAAACTAACACCTAGTAGCTTCAATATAAGGCTAAAATAAACCTATACATCATCATACTAAGAGCTTAAGTAAAGCTAACCTATAAAAATTTCTACATTAAACATGAAATGAACATTTCAAGCTAATATGCTAAAAAAATTAACTTCTATCTCTTATTGAATGCTAAATGAGATGAGATTGAACCTATGTAGATATCTAGCAATCAAAGAGTTGATTATGTGCTTGAAATCCCAAGGTTTCTAAGAATGGAGTCTTGCCAAATCATGACTACAAGACCACTTGACATATCTCCATCTGACTTCAAAAACTTGGGTGGAAGAATGCAAGAAATGAAGAAGGCTAGATCTTCTAATGGAAGAATACTCCAAGATGATAAAATGACTATAATGTATGCTCTATGCTCATTTAGGTGTGTAGGTGTAAATAGAAAGGTAGGAGGAGGGCTCCTTATATAGCCCAATGGATAGAAGAGTCTCTACGTCCCTCTTCATGTGGGATAAATGGAGAGATTGGGTTAGTTGTGGATAAGGAAGGTTTAGAAAGGGTTGAGTCAACCTTAGGAGAGTTTAGTTTGTCCTTTAGTGACCCATGGGGTTTGAGGGGCTTTATTAATTAACCAAAGTGATTAATTAATAGGTGTGCAAGCTTATAAAAGCTTTTTAGAGGAATAATTAGTATGATTTAGACTATGAGAGGGATTTAATCAAATAAATGATGATTTATTGATTTAATGGAAGAGTAAGCTAATTAATTAATAATAAATAATTAGTCTAGATATAAATGGGGATTAATTAACGGAAGGTCGTTAATTGGCATATTTGTTGGATAGAAGAGTTAATTAATTAACGTAATGTAACTAATTAACAGTGATAGAAGAGGAAATGAGCAATTATTGATGATATGTCGTCAATTTGTGGGAAAGAAGATAAATAATGCAATTTAGGTATTTAAATTGCTCGGTTAAAATATAGGTGTCTACAGTGGTATCAGGATCCCTAACTTGTTGAGAAGGAGTCCAAACCTGTGGTACCATTTGTGCAAAATTGGCCCTAGCTCTGGCTACTTGAATGCAGGGCCCCATAGTATGTCTCTCCGTATCACGATGAGCATACCACATATTTGGTTACGGAATGCCCTGAATAGTACCCAACTTCCATTGACATTGATCTACTTTGTAAATCTCAATAATGTAACTGTGGCTGCCCAAGAGAAAGTGCTCTACCATGCAGACACCAAGCTCTACCCCATCCTCTGGCCACTGTATATGCCTATAGGGCCTCCAGATAATGTCTCTTTGCTGCAGCTCATCAAACTCGTGTCGATAATGATATGTACTGCCCATATGCCCTCGTACATCATCCCCTATAGGAACCCATCCCATGAGTGTCGACTCCTTTGGAGCTCACGCGCATAATGCACAAACAGGGGGCTCGATTGCTATGTGACCCCATGACCAAATCTGTATTAAGGAAACCGACCCCATTGTCTTCTGACGGTGATTAGTGATTAGATGTAGGTTTTAGTATAGATGTGCTAGTATGTACTGGCCCTAATAGTATCTCTCACCACTGTATAATCCATGGACTAATGTAGTCAAGCCCAGTGGAAATGAAGTCCTTGTCTTATCAGTAAGTAAGAACCCACTTATAAGAGCCATGAAATATAGAGGTCCTCGGTGCATGGTACGATCTGCTATACAATGGTGTAATGATACTGTCATACCCTCATGGGGTATCTCATCTTGGTAGAATATATCACTGACAACCTCTGTGATCCACCCAAAGTCACTGGTGTACTTGATCAAGGAGCTAATAATGGGGACACATAGTATCCGCTAAATGTCCTCCAGCTTAACAGCCATCTCTCTTGTCGGAAGTCAGAAACACTGAATCTTGATGTGCCATCACTCTATCAACAATGTCAGCAAGCCATGGTCCAAGGGGATAGATGGCATCCAAGTGATGTGTCCTAAGCCGACCACCTCTAACAATACCTCCATGTCATGATGGTTCTGTCGAGGCAAGCTCGCCTCTATCTCAACTATACGACTATGTCACTCTCTCGTCTATAGCACTAACAATCATCTCTGTAAAACACAACATGTGTTAGACACTAGCATTTTTTCTATGTTTTTCTCTTTTCTTCTATTCTATGTTAATTTTCACTTTCTTCTATGTGTCAATTTTTGGCACTTTCCTACTTCTTCTTGTCTGTTCTTCATCTTTGGGAATTTATTCCCTTTTTGACACCTGTGCCCATTTGGGCATGTACGCACCTATTTTTATGCATGCGTATGGGGTGTGTGTGCGTTCCCTCTTTGGCACCAATGCGGTCATTCTGGTGTGCATGTGTGGGTGCTTGCGCTAGGGTTTTCTACTTGTGTGTACACACGGATGCTTTTGGAATGTGCGTGTGCACGTAGGTTCTCTTTTGGCATATGCTTTTGGAATGTGCATGTGCACGTAGGTTCTCTTGTGTGCATATGCTTTTGTGGCATATGCGCATGTGTGCATATGATTTGTGGCATATGCGCATGTGTGCACATGCTTTTGTGGTGCATGTGCCCCCTTAAGGACACATGTGCCCCCGCGCATGCACACATGCACCTTCTCCTAGGGCTAAGCATTAAATGTACGAAAATACAAGGGCAGGGTTAAACTATTCATAAAGGGGCCATCGTATGCATGTCAGGGGTACTCCCGAACGCACTCTCACCATCATCCTCGTCGCTATCATGGGTCTCACACTAATTTTCGGCAATGGTTAGTAATAAATGAATTGATCATAATGACTTACCCCCCATCGTGTGGGGTATATTAAGCTATTCTCGCCGACCGCGATGCTCAGAGGACTATTTTGACCACCATCATCATTTTGATTCTTCTTCTAATCGACGTAAATAATTATTTTACTTATATAATTATTTTTTTAATTTTTTGCCATGCTGGGGCATTATTTGCCACATGGTACTCAATTCTTCTCACTAGGAAAATTTTATTGCTTCTAGGCGATATCACTCCTACGCACTTCGTCGAATAATTATTTTTTATTAAATAATTATTTTGTTAATTTTTTTGTTGTGCCGGAGCATTATTTTTCACATGTTGCTTCTTTCTTCTCCTTGGGGCATTGCTTTTGCTCCTAGGAGAATCTCCCTGATTTTTCTACTTTCTTCTATATCCAAATAGTTAAAAACCTAAAAAATTACAAAAATCCATCTAAAATCCAATTTTTTAAATCAAAATTTCTTAAAAATCTTATTTTTTAAATTTTTTACAAAAATAGGTAAACAAGCTCATAGCGGTTGAAACTCGTGTCTTGTGCATGATATTCATTCCATATCTTGCTGGAATTTTCACATATCCATAGATCAAATGACTCGCGGATCATTAGATTTCCAACCATTTACAAAGCTAGCCTACTTGCTTAGTCGGTACTCTGGGACACATCTAGTTGCATGATACTATTTTGTTACGCATAATGCTTTATCATTGGACCTGACATCCTTCATCATTTTACCTTGCATGTATCCTTGCTAGGGGCATCATTTTTCACCCTTTTCGTCAATCACGAACATTTAGGGATCTTCAGCTTGATAACAAAACATTTGTACAACCATCTTGACCGTTGTTAGTTTGAGTATGTGTGTTTGTACTTGTTTCCCCTGTTAAATGAGCTTGTTTGCTTCTCGTATTGCATTACTTTTTATATGTTACATTGAGTTGGCATTTTCAGCAATGGACAATTATTCGTAGTATGGATTTTCATGTCATTCTACTTTTGTCGTATGCTTATATTTTTAATAAGGACCGATGATGTAGATCTTTGGCACTATGATGACACTAAAGTTGTTTCAATACACTGGATGAAAGCTTGCTCTTTTATTTCCATCTTCATTCCTCTTCTACATCATTCTCCTATCAACATTATTCTTCTGATTCGCCTGGGGCATGCTTCCCTTACCCATTCTTCTCTCCATTTTTCTCACCTTTTTGGATCATCGATCGCCTTCTTTCATCATCCCATCGAAACTCGAGGGGGCAGCTCTCACTTCTACTAATTTTTCTTCTACCCCTTCAAAATTTTATATGTCTACTATCTTTGAAGTGGCGTTACTTACGCCACCCCAAAGAGGGGCAAATGTAGACACCTATAATTTAGCTAGAGCAATTTAAATACTTAAATTGCGCTAATTATCCCCTTTCCCACAAATTGATGACATACCGTCAATATCACACATTTTCTTTGTTATCGTTGTTAATTAATTATATTACATTAGTTAATTAACTCTTATATCCAACAACGACGCTAATTAACGACCTTCCATTAGTCAACGCCCCTTTTTATCTAGATTAATTAATTATTTCTAATTAATTAATACCCATTTCTATCTAAATTAATGAATTATTCTTAATTAATTAATTCTCTCTTCTATGTAATCAATAAATCATCATTTGATTAAAATCCTATCATAACATAAATCATACTAACTATTCCTCTAAAAAGCTTCTATAAGCTTGCACACCTATTAATTAATCGCTTTGGTTAATTAATAAACCCCTCTAATTGCCATGAGTCACTAGAGGATAAAATAAACTCTCATAAGGTTGACTCAACCCTCCCTAAACCTTCCTTATCCGCAACTAAACCAACCTCTCTATTATCCCACATGTAAAGGGATGTAGAGATTCTTTTATCCATTGGGCTATATAAGGAGCCCTCCTCCTACCTTTCTTCTTACACCTAAATGAGCATAAAGCCTAAGTTATAACCATTTTATCATCTTAGAGAATTCTTCATTGGAGGAGCTAGCTATCTTCATTTCTTGCATTCATCCATCCAAGTTTTGAAGTCATGGAGATATGTCAAATGGTCTTTTAGCCATGGATTGACAAGACTCCATTATTGAAAACCTTGGGATTCAAACATACAATCGACCCTTTGATTTCTAAGGACTAAATAGGTTAATTTCATTTGATTAACATTCAAGAGAGATATAGATTAATGGATTAACATGTTAGTTTGAATATTTTTTCATGTTATAATGCAAGGATGTTGATGGATTAGTCTTGTTTAAGCTCTAAGCATGATGGTGCATAGATTTCGATTTAGCTTTGTGTTAGGACTACTAGGTGTTAGTTCTAATTCTTTTTACATTGCTAACTAATTCTTGCACACGCGTTGATTACAATCAGGTGCGAATGTGCGTCATGAAATAGTCGGTCACTCACCTTGTAATTAGTGCAATAACACGCAAGAGTAGAGACCAAAATCAGGTTTCATTGATCGCGACAATGTGACACCTTAAGCAAGAACAAAACGAGAACAAATAAGAGAAGGGGAAGAATAAAATCATGTGTGAGAAATCATGTCTCATGTCACAGCAGAAACACCCTTACTGCAAGATTGTGACGAGCGTGCTCATTAGTCTGCAAGTAATAACATGGGCGATACAATGCAAAAAATGACTTGAAATGAGTCTAGAGGACCTCTAGGACGCAACGAGGGCTCCCTGAAGGAATTTTTTTTTTAGAGATGAAGTTTCACATTCCAACACAAGATTAGTAGAAAAAATCATCTAATAACGCTAAACAACACACTTTTAGAACGCCTAATTTACTTAATTTTATAAATTAAAAGGACAAAAAAGTGCTATTAAAACGTTAATCAAATGATAATTTAACTACTAATCTAATTAAAAAAGAGCTTATTAAAAGAAAATTAGATGCCTAATTTAAATTAATAAAAGCACTTAGATAAATTAATTAAATTAATCATACCTTTAATTAAATAAATTAAATCCTAAACAATAAACTTAAGACCCAATCTATTTAATAAACCACCACTTTAAAATATTAAAACACCCACTTGTAAACCTGACGTCATTAGATTTAAACCAATCACATATATTAAATCCTAACCCCCTTAAATTAAAAATCCCATTTATTATTTAAAATCTTTGAATTGCAAAAAAAAAGTGGGAGAATGGGCGGTCAAGGTTAGCGCAGTGGGGTGGACGGAGCAAATCAATGGGTAATGTAGAGGGGGATCCATGTGGAATGGGCATTGAACACGAGTCAAGACGACTTAGTGCAAGGCTTAGGGAGTGGCCCGAGGTCGGCGAGAAGCATGAGATAAGGATGAGTGGCAGGGAAGAGGTGGGATATGCAATCAATGAGTAGAGGGCGACCATTACATAGTAGTTGCAAGTCTTTAAGATTTCTAGGTATGAAATGAGATACTTTGGCTAGTTTATCTACTACCACTAAAATCATAGCATGTTTATTTTTGGATAGTGGCAGTCCTTGCAAAAAATCCTTTTTGATTACCTGTCGTTTATATTGCGGCATGTTGTGAGGATATAACTGACCCGCGGGATGCAATTGTTCCACCTTTACACATTGACATTATAAATAATAAATGACATAATTTATCATATCATTCTTCATTCCTTTCCAAAAAATAATGATGTTTTACATCAGCTGACAACTTTGTTACCACTGAATGCCCAAAATACGGTGCATTATCAAATTATTACAAATTTTTTATTTTAAGATCACTACCTAATGGTACATATATTCTGTTGTTAAATCGTAAAATTACTTCATTGTCGAACTTGAAACCCTTGTACCTTATATCATTTGGATTTCTTTCTAACGCAGTTTTGACTTATTGATAATACGAATCAACTTGAAGTTGTTTCTTAACTTATTCTTTAAATTGAGTTCCGAGGGTCATAATTGTGGAAATATGTTTCTTGTAGATCAATGCATCAACCAATAGATTTTCTTTTCTTTTGATGTAACTAATCTTAAATTCATATTAGGATAAAAATTATAGTCACCTACATTATCTTTCATTTAAATTGGGCTATGTAAAAATGTATTTCAACCCCAAATGATATATTTTCAGTTCAAATGGATTTTTTGACAAGCAATTCCTCTATATTTTTAAGGTATGGACTATGACAACAATCTATAAGTCATGGAAAGCATATTTTTACTCATGAAACTTCAGTTTTCTACTTTCATACGCAATTACGTTGTCATTTTGAAGAGTTATTTTTCCTAATCCTTCACCTGAGGCATTAGTAACCACGGTAAAGCTTCCATTAGGATAGAAAACCTTCAATATAGGTGCAATTGTAAGTTTTTCTTTCAGCAAGTTAAATTCACTCTCACATTTTTTAGTCCATACAAAAATTTTAACCTTTTTCTGCAATGAGTAATTGGTCCAACCACTCTTGAAAAGTCTTTAACAAATTTTGTATAATACCTAATGAGTCCCATAAAAATTCTTACCTCATGTACATTTTTAGGTGCCGGCCACTCAGTAATAGCTTTGATATTTGATGGGTCAATAGAAATCTCATATTTATTTATGATATGGCCACGATATTGTACTTCACTTTGATAAAAAGAACATTTGGTAATATTAACATAGAATTATCTTTTTCTCAATACCTCCAACACTAATCTTAAGTGTTCATTGTGTTCATCAATGTCCTTTGAGTAAATCATAATATCATCAAGAAAAACTAGAACAAACTTGTCTAAGTATTCTTGAAAAATATTATTCATAAGGTTCATAAATGTTGTTGGTGAATTAGTGAGTCCAAATGGAAAAACAATAAAATCATAATGCCCATAACATGTTCTGAATGTTGTTTTGTGAATGTCCTCATCTTTTATTTTTAACCAATGACAACTAGATCATAAATCAATCTTAGAGTAAATAGATGCATCTCTCATCTGATCGAAGAGATCATCAATTCCTTATAAAGGATATCTATTATTTATTGTTGTTTTGTTAAGCATGTGATAGTCAATGCATAATCTTGACTTTCCATCCTTATTTTTAACAAAAATGACTGGTGCTCCCCAAGGAGACACACTAGGTCGAATTAAACCTTAAAAAATTTCATATAGTTGGTTCTTTCAGTTCAACCAACTCTATTGTCATTTTATAAGGTGATTTTGTTATTTGTTCAGTTTCTGGTTTAATGTCAATTATAAAGTCAAACTCTATTTTGGGAGGAAGTCCAAGAAGTTATTTCGAAAAGACATCCTTAAAATCACATAAAAGTGGAAAATATTCCAAATAAGTCCTACTTTCCTCACTAAAATATAATATTTCAATAGCATACAACATGCAACCTTTTTTTTTGGCTTTCTTTAGTTGCATTGTAGAGATTTGTCTAACTTCATAGTCTCTTTTAATGCCCTGTATGATGGCTATTTTTTGTGTGTCATCAAGACATTTTATATGTTTCTAAAAGCAGTCCACTCTTGCTTTGTGTTTGGACAACCAATTTACTTCTATTATGATGTCATAATACCCTAAGGGAGTCACATAAAGGTTAAGTTCAGTACTAAAACTAGGTAATTCCAATACTGCTTCAAACAAACATTGGTCCACTGTATGAATAACATCATTCTCGTATTGGATAGTCCAAGTGTTTTCCAAAAATACAGCTTTGTTACACAATTTTCCAGCTAACTTACTAGAAATAAAACACTCGGTAGCACCGGTGTCAAACAAACAAATGACTGAAAAACCATAAAGCTTACATGGCACTTCTATTAGGGTAGCCTATTTTTCTACTTGGTGATTACCCACAACAACATGAATTATTTTCAGTTGGTTGTTCCCTTGATTCTTTTGGGGACAATTATTTGCATAGCGATCATCACTACATTTAAAACATCCCCCAAAAAGCCTTTTATTTAAAATTTATTTCCCCCAAAAGCAACACTATTCTGCTCATTCCTTCTTGTGTTTACAACAGGTTTAATTGTTGTATTTTTCCTGGCATTCTTCTTTTTCTTGTCCTTTTTCTTCCACCATTTTTTCCTAGGATAAAGTGGTTCAGGTGAGCTAACACTCTTCTTATGTTTCTTTTCCCTGAAGGATGAAATTTCTTACAATTTCTGTTCTTTCCTTATAGCCTTTTCAAACACCACTTCCATTGTAGATGGTCCATGAACATCTACTTTACCTCTTATGTTTGTGTTTAGTCCCATGATGAACTTACGAATCCCAAACTTTTCATTTTTTGGTATTGGGGCACGTATTTTAACCGATTCCTAAAATGTTCCCAATAATCCACAACACTTAGTTTTCCATGAGTTAAGTACTGAAATTCAGAAATTTTCTAATCAAAATAGAGTTGAGGTAATCAATGTTGATGAAAATATACCTTGAACTGATCCCAAGTGATGGAGGCAATATCAATTCCCAATTCCATCTTATGGTTATCCCACCACGAAGATGCTTCATTAAAGAGTTAGAAAACACCCCAAAGTGCTTTAGTTTCCTCTGAAAAATCCCTTATTTTGAAGTACTTCTCCATCTCACTTAACCCATTTTCAACACCATCCCCCAAATTAGTTCCATCAAATTTGGGTGGGCTGATCCTTTTTATGTCTCTAGGTAGTTCAATAACCAAACGAACTATTTTATCCCCTCACACATTGTTATTGCTATGTTATTTAGGTTGTTCTTCCTTACGTTGTTCAGGTTGTTCTTCCTCATGCTCTTCAAGTTGTTATTCCTCATTTTCAACCACT
Organism: Taxus chinensis; assembly: GCA_019776745.2. Lineage (NCBI taxonomy): Eukaryota > Viridiplantae > Streptophyta > Pinopsida > Cupressales > Taxaceae > Taxus > Taxus chinensis. Next base: position 263,237,770 of record CM034150.1, read on the forward strand.
ACCTGTTGCTCCAAAGAAGATATCTAATTACGGGTGTCTTGAAGGGCTGTTATAATTTCATCCAACTTCTTAGCAGTTGAAACTTTAGCATTAGTTGGACTGGTTCCATAATCATGATTCACCCTTCTTCTAACCATTGTATCCTGTTAATGAAATAATAAGATGTTTGTTAGCGTTATGAACCCATCAAGTCCAAGAGCTGATTAACCTACAACTCTGATACCAAACTGTAACACCCATTTTATCTTAAGAAAAATTAAAATTAAGGGGATTTTTTTAAGCATACTCTTAATGTACAATTAATGCTATTAATGATTAACACTATTATTTATCTTACTGATAAATAATCCAACATTATTAAAATATTCATAATCCATCATTATCTCATTTCCTATGTTTCCTTTTTGGTTCATCTCGTTATTCACTTGTATTAATTTTTCTATTGGAAATTCATGATATCATAAATAACCCCATTCTTAAGAATTTATCAACTTACTTGATAAATCAAATTATAAGTAGAGTATCGATCTTTTCATCTCAAATAATAAGATAAGTCATAAACCAAATACGTCATAAAATCCAATTTCAAGTAATGGATAAACCTTAATATTTATTTGTAATAATTTACAACAATAAGAAAGAATAATACATTGCATCTCAATTCCCTTTATATGATGCGATGATATTTGATCGCATTATCAATTGATTACAATAATTATTTTCAGATTTATATCACAATAGACTCAAGACATAAAATAATCAAGAATCTAATCCAATCAGTTACTTCGAGTATGTCGGCCTTTCCTGCAAAACTGTAGGAGAGAGATGGATATGGGTCATTTCATATGAATTGGTGTGAGTCTGCACACTCTTATTTTATGATGTAATTATAGTTAAATAACAAAATAAGATATGGCTAAGACCACTCTTAATCATTAAGCTATATTGATAAACTCCCTAGTGCGTATTAAGAGATCTATCTCATCAACAAATAATAACAAAATTCAAAATTATATATAAACAATGTGTTCATTATCAAAGTATGCAATCGACCTATTATAACTTAGTCATTTAGTCAATAATGGAACATATATTGCATCACCAATCAACATTTACAAATGTAATAAATCAAAAATTTATCTAACTAACTTTAAAACAACCATGCTTGGCTATTACAAAATCAAACCATTATACAAATATATTAACAGTGGTAATAAAAAACCATCCCAGCTTAATTATAAACATACTGTATGAAAAGGTCATTTTTAATACTAATGCAAAAAATAATGGAGTTGAACACTGTCTTTTATTTCCATATTCCAATAACTAAGGCATCATTCAACTAAAAAGAAGAAAATTCTCACTTACTAAAACTTTAGTTCTTTTCAAGTTTCCAAACAACCAACAATTTAGACCTTACTTTTTAAAACCCAACAAGTAGAATGGTAACAACAAAGATCAAAGGAAGAACTGAAAACTCTTATTTGTTTTATCATATTTCATCCAATAACCTCAAAAATATATACATCATGTTACCAACCGAGATAAAAGGAGGAGTTGTAACTAACTATTCTAGTTCATTTTTTTCCACACAAACTCCAAAATAAAACATATTCAATAAAAGAATAATAATAACAACGCTTCAAGGAGCTATTAACCAAATGATAAAATCTAAGCTCTCAAAAAGAGCTATGAACTATATGATAACAACAATGCTATGAAAGAGCTATAATAATAAATATTAACCACAATCCTCAAGAAGTATCTCTAAAACTAATACTTATTCCAGTTTACAAATCATAAAAACCTTAACCCGAAAATGAGTTCCATGCATGTATGATAAAAACAATGCTCTAAAAAAGAGATTATTAAAACTAATCAAAACAACAATGCTCTAGATAGAGCCATAAAAATTAACTCATTTATTTTTCCGCAAATCACAAAACCTAGATCCAAAAATGAGTTTAGAGAAGGTATGAAACAACAATGCTCTAAGAGAGGGCTCTACAACTACTATTTATTTATTTTTATAGATTTCATTAAAATAGTTAAAACCCAAGATGTATACTAAATGATAGCAGTAATGCTCAAGACAAAGCTATATCTAACTCTTATCTCATTGTTGAGATTAATAAATAACTCTATAATAAGACGTATTCATTTTCCCTATTAAAAACAATGACCATAAAACCCAAAATGTATCTATTTTAAGATTTCCCCTAATAACCTTGAAACAAAACGTGTTTAAAGATTTATTGATAACAACCATACTCTCTATAAGAGTTATAAAAAAATAATATCAGTAAATCTCAAAGAAGAGATGAATCCAAATGATAACAAAAATATCAAATAAGAATTTGTTAAAACAACGAAGCCAAAAACGTATTTATGTTTCCAGATCTAATAACACAAAACTCAAATGCATTCATTTGTTTCTAGATCTAATAACACAAAACTCAAATGCATTCATTTGTTTCCTTCTTTATTTTCTAGGTTTAATATAAAGATAAAAACCCATAATGTGTTCAAATTACAATAAATAACCAGAGCCAAAAAAGATGCATTCAAATTCCTCATTGTTTCCATATTTCACAATAAACCAAAGAAACATATATAGATTTCAAACAATAATCCCAAGCCAAAGAAAAACATATCCATATTTATTTTTTATAGATCAAACCATAACATATCCAGTGATTTCATCATAATAACATCAAAGACTAAAAGTATAAAAACTCATGCATGTATTTCTTTCTTGTAATCTACTTCCAAGTTGTAAAATTCTAATTCAAAAGCTTCAAAAACACTACTAATCTTCTAATAGTATATTCATGTAGTAAAAATGCCATGTTTAATGGGGATTAATAACATTAAATTCACCATGCATAGTCAACCAAAGTAACCTTCCCTCAAAAACTTTCGTGCACAGGTCCAAACCGAGCTTCCAAAAACTAAAACAAATGAAATGAAACAAATATCAATGCATGCCTTAGCTTCCCAAATAAGCTTCTAGTTTTAAAGGAGACATATTTATTTCCCACCTACTCTTCTTAATTTCTCATGGCCTTAAACCTTTAAAATCATAAATTATAATTACCATCCGATCAAATATGCCTATTAACAAAGTTTAACTCAAGTTTATTAAAAATTTAAAAATCTATATTAAACAATGCTACCTCAACATATCTACCACCTCCCTTAATTTATTAACTTAACAAAACCAATTAACTAGTATGGTGTGCATTACAATGCCACGAACCAAACTAAAATCCATCAAACAAAGCCTATGTGGTCTTAAAGACCGATTTATATTCCATTAAAACTAACATTATTAACCCACGATGGTCTTATGACCTAACAAACAAAACATACACATCATATATATGATATTAATTTATTATATCGTCAACAATCATTCCTTAACTTAGTCAAGTAATAATGATCTTACTAATTCAATGAATGTATTAAGTCAGGATGTTACAAGGCAAGTGTCTCATACTTATTTTCTCAAGGCATATGAGGAATCCATGCAATCTACTCATTCAGAGGAATCTTCCAAGAGGAAACTTGTGGAAGTAAATTACAATGAAGTTTATCCCCTAGGAGGCTTCACAAGAGGGAAAAGATCAATGAAAATCCCATTGAGCCCCTTGAATTATTAGAAAGTGATCTATCATAGTCTCCTATCCATATCTATAATCCAAGTGTGTCCTCTTTGGTAGTTGAATCATCTCATCTTTGGTAGGATTTGATTCCTTATTAAGCACCTAAAAATTATCCTATGGTTGAATTCATGTCCACGCTGGAGGTAACCTTCCCATGGGTATAAGAGTTTCTTCGAGGTGAATCAAGAATGGCGCAACAAGCCAGAACACCTTATTTTGAGGCCATCTCAAAATACATCAATACCAAGTAAACCATTAAAACATAGACAAATTCATATTTCTTCACTAGGGATTTTAGATCTCAGTATGTGGAAGTTGCATGACCAAAAGTTGTAAAACTCATGGGAGAGATGAAACAAGATGACTATGAGATGACTAGGGACTATGAGATGACTGGGGTTTCCTTGGGATAAGATATGCATAAGGGAGATGTGCACATATTTAAAGAGTCTCCAACACTCTTGATTTCCATAAATGCAGAGAGCAAACCATGGATCAACTGGAAGAGTATGTGAGAAGTTCCCAATGCCTATATGCAATACTTCCTAGAACATAATGTAATGCCACTTCCTCAAGCAAAGGTTATCTCTCTCATCAACAAATTTAATCCTCAAGTGATCAAGAGAGATCAAGGGTACAGCATGCAAGGTAGAGCTAATGAAAAATTAGTAGAGAAGATTCTGGAAAAAGGAAATGTACTACTAGATGAGGTTTTCTCTGTATTCAAAATTTCCCTTGCCACTGTTTCTATGGTGAATATGACCAAAGGAGGAGATTGAGAAAGAAAAGGCCCACTGGGATAATGTTTTCCCATTGGTGACTGTGATGAGTTGTCTTGATTCTCACCCCTTAGTGAGAAATAATTTATTCACTTATATCTTAGATAATTTGTCTCTCATATAGTCTCACACAATGAGTGCTAGATAAGACATGATAAATGATGTTATCTTAGAACTTGAGTCTTGTAGAGAACACGTATATGAGATATTAGAAAATGTTAGCAACATTGTATATAAGCTTGGATCACCTCTGCTCAGTGAATAATCATCCTTGGAAGAGATCCTCAAGTATTTCCAATATTTGGTCCAGAAAGAGGAAGGGGATCCTTTCTCTTTTAATGAAGCTACTTTAGAATCGCTTTCTGAAATTAGAGGCTCAATCTCTAATACTATAAAATATCATCAAGTCTGGTTCAATCAATACAAGACCCTTGGTGGTGTTCCTAAGACTTGGATCAGTGCTTTAGGTTGTGTTTTCATTCCACAGGTAGGGAAGGTGGCACTTGTAGTAGCTCACTTCAGTAAGGGAGTGAAGGGCGAGGAGTTCATTCCAAGAGAATTTCCTTAGAGTTATCCAAGAGCTAAGTCTTCATCATCATACTATTAATTATCCTTAGATTGATCACTCTCTTCTTCCCTCTCTCTATGTTCTAATTATTCATTGGGAATGTAATTTTTTACCTTTTTGTCTTATTCAATTAAGTGACCTTTCAATTTGACATTGTAAAATTTCTCTTTCATTGATAAGAAAGGGGGTTATTTTTATTCATATAGGAATATGAAAGGTCACAAGTGATAGGGATGTGAAAAGTCATGTAGGGGGTGGAGATGAAGATACATGTTGTAAAGCTATATATTAGGGTGGCTTCTCCATTCCAAGGGGTTGATAGCTATTGTTCTCTCACTACAAGAAAAAAGCTATTTCTTCTATTTTTATTCAATATGTTCCTTTACTTCCTACCTTCAACTTTTTAAGCATTGTAATCGTGAAGAACTAAGAAATATATTTGTATATTTGAGGAATAAATAAATTGAACTTTGTGTCTTCGATTTGTTAATATTTCTATTACTTACATGGTTAATTTTTTCCCGTTGAATGTGGACGTGTTTTGGTCAATAATAGTGAAATTTGCAAGTACCTATTAATTACATTAACCGTTCATCTCTATATTCTTACCTCCCCTTCACCTCTCTCTAAGAAAATTCTTCCCTTGTATCCTATATAATCAATTTTCCATAAGTTTAGTGGAGTATTCCTGTGTGATCCCTGGTCTAACTACCAGCACAGATTTTACATTTCTTGCATTTAATAAATGGGAGCCTCCCCATTCCCAAAAGGAGGGACCTAGTCTCATAGTGTTAGTGAAAAATCACTAATTTTTTCTTTCATCAAATTACTTTTCCAACAATTTTTGGTGCTCGCGGTGGGGTATATTTTTGTTTTATGCACCCTATAAAGATCCAAAAAATCATAAAAATCATATATATATATATATATATATATATATTATAAACATGCAAAAAATATAAGCTTAGAATTTCAAAAGTTCATTGCTTAAAATTTAATTGCTGATTTCTGCATAAAGCTTCCTTGTTCCAAGATGCAAATTCCATATTTCTATTTGATAATCTTATACAAGCTAGTGAAAAGAGGGTAAATAAGAGATAATTAAGAAAGTTGCCTAATTGACCATGTATTCAAAGAACAAAAACAAGTTGGTTATAGAATTCATATTGTCCAAACATCAAGACAAGTTGGGTGAGAATTCTTGCCTGAATTTAACCCTAGTTTTCCTCTTGAAGGCATAGTCATTTATTCATCAAACCTAGGGACGTAGAATTTCAACACTGCCAGTGTTGTATACACAGTTACAAGTGTTCAAGAGATATAACTAAAGGATTTTTGTCACAATAACTGAAAAATATAATGTTGAAACTAAACTAGGTTGTAGATAAAAATAGATACTACAACTAATGAATAAAATAGGTAAAAACAACTCATAAGTAAAGAAATGATTTGTTGCAACTCTAATCTACTCATGCACAAAACTTAAAACAACAAAGAAAAAGGAAAGGGGTTTAGCAAACCACAAGTGGGCCCTTCCTTGGGTGTTATCCCTTTCTAAGGCTTGTGTCTACAACACGATAATATAACCCAAATTTTTATTCACCAACATGAAGAATATATAATATAACTTACAACAATTTCCTTACTATGGATCGATATTTACTATAGTCTTATCATTCTCTTTATATTCAACAGATACATGAAGAGACTCCTTCAACTAGTAGTTACATTTTGATTAAGTACCAAATCACTCCCAAGAAATCCATAGATTCATATGCATGCAATCAGAACTGAAGAAAGGTGTTCTAATACATCAACATAACTAACTATTCATTCAAACAACTAGTTGTAAAATTAAATCAGCTAGTTCCAAGTTATAGTTGCAGAGAATAATTAGGCATTGGCGTGAGATCCGTTCTTGTTGTCATAACTACTTATTTACTAGCAGGTGCAAACTTAGGTGAAGAATCCTTGTTGATTAATTTCCCATAATCATGGTTTTGTAGATGTGTGTTCTTCCTTTGGACTGTAGGTGCCTTACTGTAGACGAGTCCCAGTTGCTACATGCCAGTTGCTGCGGATGAGTCCTCCTTGTCTTTGCGATAGAGTTTCTTTGGATGCATGTTAGAGATAACATATAAAAACTTCTTGCAAACAAGTACAACATTCAGATAAAGCACTAATAATCATTCATTGCATCAAAGAGATTAAAATGCACATTCAAAATCCATGAAATAAAGTAACTTAGTAATAATTATACTAATTAATATATAAGTGCCATAAACTTAAGTTCAGGTGGGAATTTCTGACAGGATCACATAAAAACAAAGTGCAAGGGTATATAAAACATGATAGATTATAGCAGATGAGACAATTAAAACAATACTTAAAGGGTCTCATCATACCCCCAAACTTAATTTCTTGAATGACCTCATTCAAAATTTTCTTGTTTATCCTTCTCCACTTTTTCTTGTTTATCCTTTTAATTCTTGGGGTCCACCTGGATGATGCTGCATAGTTTCCTGAAGTTAGTTGGCATGGATGTTCCCTCAGGTTCAGTAAAGAAGTAACCTTGCATTCCTCCTGTAGCATTCCATTATCCTTTCTTTCACTTCCTCGTTGAGTTCTTTCTCCCCGGACCAATGAGGTATTGGATAGTGGAAAATAGGTGGATGATATCCAATTGGGAACCAAGTTTTCCCACATCACTTTACTACCTGAATACATGGATTGATTCGTTGGAGAGTTGGGATAATGTTTGGATAGGAATGCATTTCCTTCCTCTTTAGCTCTGGTGACATCACCTCCCATCTCCTTCTACATGCCTGTACTATCTCTGCACCATTGTGCTTAATGTGATCTCTGGCCTCATCATGGAATTCTTCTCGCATCCTATATACCCTCTGCTTGATTTTCTATTCTTTCATGAATTTTCCATACTCTTCAATCATAGCCTTTGTATTATTTTCCTCTAGAATAATTATTGGTTGCTCTTTACAAAATTTTTTGTATTCGACCATCTATTTTTCCTTGTAGAGCTCATAATTGAAATAAGAGCACAATGCCTGAATCTAAACATCCCCTATATAAAGAATAGGGATCTAGTCTCTGTCATATTCCAAAGCATAGTTGTACATATAGAGTTCACAAAGAAGTAATTGTATTTCATGGGGCATTTGAGATATATTCTAAAAAATGACCTAGCTCCACTGATATCAAAGGGTATATCACTATTGATACAAGTGTATTTCAACTACATCATTTATTCTTTTAAGAAAACAAAGTAAACATTTGATGGTGGTCTACACTTGAAAATTTCATTTGTTACCTGTACTGTGTCTTCTTGTTTCTTTTTCAACCGTGCAATCTCATTGTATTTTTCCCTTAGTTGCCTATCCTTTTCTTCCAAATCTTGTTGGTGTTGGAAGAGTAGTTCTTCCTTTTCTCTTTCCCATCTTCTCTGTAGTTTATTACAATAGTTCTCAAATTTCTACACCCAATACTTTGAACTGGTTTGTGTTGCCATATTGTTACAGGCTAGCCTAGGGGGCTCTTTGAAGACTTCTTGTATGATAACTTGTGGCTGCAGGTTGGCTGGTTGAGACATAGGTTCTGAGGATATAGGATCAATTTGGGGGTTATCTATCTGCATTGGTGACATAGATTCTTGGGCAATATCTGGCTCAAGGTTCTGGACAATGTTGTCAATTGTATCCTCTATATCAAGTGGTAAACTGGCTTCAGTATCCATGGCACTGGGTTGAGTTGTAGGTATTATTTCTGATGACACTTCCTTAGTTTCTCTTCATCATCTGTAGCTACAGTTTTTGCTTCCTTACTTTCCTTAGTTACTAAATCCTCTTCATGCAGCACATGAACAATGTCTCTGTTTCCTCAAGGTTTTCATGATCATTGGTTAAAAATTCAATTTCTTCAACTTTCACCTCCTCTTCATCCTAGATATGGGTTTCCAAAGCATGAAAAACCTCTATTTGAACCTCAATTAGTTTAGTAGGCCACTCATTATTAGGTTGTGCACCCATTTTTCTTCTTTTTTCTTTTCAACTTCACTGGTCTGTTCCTCCACAATTATGTCTACGTCTGTTACTATGGGAACTTCCTGTTCAACTTCCATTGGAATGGCTTCATCATTCCTATCTATCCTCTCCTCATCACTGTCTAGGGATATTTGAATATTTTTCCCAGACTTTGAAGTTTTTGGCTTTTTAGTTTTGAGTCTATGGGATCTTCTTTGTGGCTTAGAGGCTTTGGAGGAAGATTTCCTTTTGCCCTTGGAGGAGAAGATTCTGGGGTTGAGATATTTAGTAATGCCTCTGCAACTAGAACTTTTCAGGAGATATGGGCCTAGGGCCTTGTTCTTGGAAGTGGAGGTTCTTCATTGACATATGTTACAAAAGGTATGAAAGCTTCAGTAGGAACTAGGGTTTCTGAAGGAGTAGGGTTTTCTGAAATAATTTTTCAAGTGGAGGCATAGAAGAACTAGCCAAACTCTTTCTCTTCTTTTTACCCTTCCCCAACAGGTCATCAATATGTTTTTCTCTTGTGAAATCTCCCCAATTCAATGTAGGATGCTCAGTTGCCAATGCATGCTTTACAACTAGAGTGACAAGATAGTGATGAGAAAGGGTAAACCTTCCCCTTTGTGACTCTCTACTCATCTTCTTTATCCCCTCATGTAAGAAATTTGGTACATTCACACGTTTACCGTTCTTCAAATGATTTAACAATTTAAAATGGATAGTGTTCAATAAAAAATATCTACCCTCACAGGTGAAATATTTTATGATATAATTAGAAACATCTGCCCAGAAAGGTTTTAAGGAAGTACACATTGTACCTTTTCTATCCACCATGAAGTTTTCATCTTCGTCTGCAAATTCTGCTCGAGCTTCTTCAAGATTGGATTTCGTAAGATACAATTCACCTTTTGCTGGCAGACTAGTGACTGCAGCCAGTATTTCATCATCATCAACCTTAACTTGCAAGCCCTTCACTATTTCTTGACCATCCCTGAATGTAGTGGAAAATTCTATAACTATTGACTCATTAAAACCTTGAAACTTATTGATATAATCCATCCAGCCATTATCATGAAAATACTGAAGGATTTGTGGCTGATTCCGCAATTGTGAATGATCTGTTGGCTCATTCCTTATCAAATCTCCCCCATTGCAAATTTTTACAACTCTGTGAACTCTGTGAAGTAGGAGGTTTTTTTCTTTTGGCACTAAAAATGCAAAATGCAAATGAATGGAAGAACTTCAATGCTTCACCTTTTCGAAATTTGAGTCTAAGTACACACAACTTGAAAGGGGAAGTATTAATTTGAATTGAAGTATACCCATGTGAAGTGATGGTCATGGGATGATGTGGGAGATAGGTCATGAATAAAAAGGTGGTGAAACATTATGGACAATAAATTTTATTTGACAACAGGGCACATATATTAATTAAATATAATTATTCTATCGATACTCAATTAAAGAAAATCAAGTGCACTTAACTTGAGATGTACGCAGAATGATTGTGACATGTGTCATGTTTGGAGCTTGCACCCTTGGATGCATGCATGAGGTTGCATGATGAGGTATTGCATGGCTGCAAGTAGTATTGCTGTAGGTGGTGTTGCTGCATGTGATGCCGTATAGAATGAGCTCCATAATTAATCCAATTAATTCCTAAAGAGGGAAGATTGAATTATCCAGTGTCGATTATCTTCATACAGTTGGATTCTTGAATCTTCATATAATTAGGTTCTATAAAAAAGAAATCAAAATAGGTATTTGGTTGCATACTACTACAAGTGGATGTTCTAGTCTTTGCACCACCTCCTTTCATCAGAGATTATGCACTCCTTGCTACAAATACTCCAAATCCTGCAAAATAGAAATGCTAATAAAATAAAACATGTTAGTGAGTGGTGTTGATCACCATGAAGGCTGATCACATCACTTTTATTCCTCCCTAGGGTATCCAACAAGATGGATAAACCAAGGCCACTGAAGATCTCATTCCTCCAAAATATCAGAAGATGAACCAATAGGTTCAACTTTTGTCCTCAATTATGATGTTCTCATTTCCATCCTACTTTGGCCTCCTCTGAACTGTTGGATGAAGGTATTCTTATCGGTTGGATTCTTGTACAACTTCAATCTATGACCATTTACCAGTAGTTTGAATCTTACAGGATCAATGGTGGTGAGTTTCAAACTCCATTGGAAAATATCTTCTCAATTTCATATTGACCTAGCCACCTTGTCCTGAGTTTTCCCACATGGTACCTATAATTAGATTCAAAGAGAAGTGCCCAATCACCTTCTTAGAATTGCCTTGTTTTGATGAACCTTGTCATGCCACTTGATCCTTTGTTTTTGTACCACCTCTGTATTATGAACAACTTGCCTCCTCATTTCATCCAACTCATTGAGTTGAAGAACCCTTTTCCTCTGTGCTTCAGACAAATCTATGCCTAATTCCAATGCAGTTCTTAATGTCTTATGCTCAAATTCAATAGGGAGGAAAATAGTCTTACCATACAATAGCTCAAAAGGTGTGAATCTAGTTGTTGTCTTCCATGTGGTATTGAATGCCCAAACTGCCTCTGGAAGTCTTTTTGACCAATCCTTTCTATGTGATGCAATAGTATTTGTCAAGATGGCCTCAATTTCTCTATTTGTTACTTCAGCTTGGCCATTGGATTGTGGATGATAAGGTGTGGAATTTCTATGCCTGATTTCATATTCTGTAGCTAAATCAACAATAACTTCAGCAGTGAAGTGGGTACCTTGATCTATGACAATCTCTCTTGGCACTCCATATCTTGTAAAGATATGGTCATATAGGAATTTTGCAACTCTTTCACTCTTTTGATTTGGTAATGCCTTCACTTCTGTCCATTTGGTGAGGTAGTCTGTGCATACCAGGATGTATTCTTTTTGTTGAGACTTAGGATCAATGGGACCAATAAAGTCCAATCCCCATTTATCAAATGGTTGCAATACTATCTGAGGCTGCAATGGCATTTCATCTGATTTGGTAGGCCTTCCCATTCTTTGGCACTTATCACATCTTCTTGCATACAATGTTGCATCCTTGTGCAATGTAGGCCAATAATACCCTATTGTTAATACCTTTTGTGTTGTTATTTTTGTAGTGAAGTGTCCTCCACATGGCTCACTATGGTAGGATTTGAGGACATCATAAATTTCCTCATCATCAATACATCTTCTCATAACATTATCCTACCCTGTGTGGAATAGGAAACCAACTATCCAAGAAAAATTCACACTTTTATCTACAATATATTTCTTTTCAGAATATAGATAGTGTGGAGGTGTCTTACCTGAAACCAAATAATTGACTATATCAGCATACCAGAGTGTCTTGGTGGAAATGGAAAACAAGTGCTCATATGGGAAAAAGTCATCCACAACTACTTTCTCATTATTGTTTTCTTTTCTTGAGAGAAAGTTTGCTACAACATTATCTTTCCCAGACTTATCAACAATTGTTACATCAAACTCTTATAAGAGCATAAACCATCTGATTATCCTACTACTTACAACTGGTTTGTTGATCAAATATTTAATGACAACATGATCTGTATGGATAAAAACTAGATATCCCATGATATAGTGCCTGAACTTGTTGATGATATATACAACGGCTAAGAATTCCTTCTCAGTGACTGTGTAGTTAAGCTCAGCATGTTGCATTTTCTTACTCACATAATAGATGGCATAATTGAGTATCTCATCCTTCTGGCCTAAAACAACTCCAATTGTGTGATCAGAAGCATCTGTATGTATATGAAATGCAAAACTCCAGTCTGGCCCTCTCAGCATGGGTGCAAAGGTCAGCATTTGTTTCAATGCTTGGAATGCAACTTCACATTTTTCTGTCCATACAAATGCAACATCCTTTCCTAATAAACCAAACAATGGTGCTGCAATTTTGCTAAAATCCTGGATGAATCTTTGGTAATACCCAGCATGGCCCAAGAAGCTCCTTACATCCTTCTACTTTTTGGGTGTTGGAAAATTTATAATTACTGATATTTTTGTTGGATCTACCTGGATCCTAGCAGATGATAGGTAATGACCTAACACAATCCCTTCAGACATCATCATATATCATTTTTCGTTGCTTAAGGACAAATTATGCTCCTTGCATCTATTTTGAGAACTTTGTCTAAGTTCTTCATTGCTTCATCAAAAGTGTTGCCATGGACTATAAAATCATCCATGTATACCTCCATATAATCATTGGTTAAATATAGAAAATACTAAGAACTACCCTTTGAAATGTGGTGTGTGCATAACCAGACCAAAGGGAAGAACAAAGTAATGCAAAATGTTCCCCATGGACATGTGAATGGTTTTGTCCTGATCCTCTGGAGCAATCTTAATTTGATTGTAGCCACTGTAACCATCTAGGAAAGAAAAATAATTTTTGCTAGCAAGAGTGTCAAGTACCTGATCAATAAAAGGGAAGCGTAAAATGATCCTTTTTTTTTGTTACGTTTAGCTCCCTATAATCCACTCAAATCCTCCATTTTCCATTCTTTTTAGGTACAATAACAAGTGGTGACACCCATTGACTGTGTGAGATTGGATATATGAATCCAACATCTAGTAATTTCTTTAGTTCTTCCTTCACTATATCCCTTACTGTTGGGTTCATTCTCCTTTGTGGATGCCTTATTGGCTTGCAGTCATCCTTGATGTATATCTTATGAGTACAAAGTTTAGGATGGATTCCATGCATGTCTCCATAATCCCATGCAAATGTTGTCCTGTGCTTTTTGAGAAGTGCAACTAACAGCTACTCCTGCTGCATGCTTAATGTTTTGTTCACATTGAGTGGCTTTTAGGTGTAATATCCACTTGCTTGGAAAGATCAGTCATGGAGCATATGCTACTACTTACAGAGTTTAAGATACAATCATGTGGAAGAAGCTGGTGTAGGATGCAGTTCTTACCTAGAACATTCTTAGTATTTTGTTGAGGCAAGATTTGATTTTCAGGGTAGCTTATGCATTGCAACTTGCCATCTTCTTCTTCATTCTTACCATAATTGTTCTGTAGAATGTTTGAAAGAATAACATCCTCCTCCTGTCCTTCTATTATGCATGACTTCTCCAGCATCATGAGCTGCTGAACTGAATTATGATCTTCTTTTGATTCTTCCACCCAAATAGTTTGATCTTATTCATTGAATGACTGTGAAAGGGGGTAGAGCATAAGATTTTTGGTGCCACTTCTATTGAAGATGATCATATTTCCATATCTGCATCCAATGAATGCATCAACAGTTTCTAACCATGGTCTCCCTAGGATGATAGGATATCCTCCTAAGCTTGCTTTTGGCTGCAGAACAATGAAGTCAGCAGGGTACTCCCAGGAGTCTACCACTACTACCACATCCTCCAAAAATCCTTCAGGATTTACTGTGGATCTATCTGCAAGCTGCAAGACTGTGGTTGTTGGTCTTAATCCTTCCAATTTCAAATCATCCATGATTTTTTTTGTCATCACATTTATTGCTGCTCCCAGATCAATCAGTGTGTTTTTTATCACTGTACCATTGATTGTGACATTCACTAGAGGGCTACTTGGATCAATATACTTGGGCAGAACTGAGTTCCCAAGCATAATATCAGCTAATTTACCAATGACTTGTATAGTAGATGGGTCTTTCCTTTTCCTTCCTGGCTTCTTAATGCATAGGTCCTTAACTAGCTTATTGTAGATAGGCACGTCCTTGATAGCTTGTATCAATGGTATCTTGACACAAATGTCCTTAAGATGATTGAAAAAGTCAGAATCAGATTCTAATATGAGGTCAGTCTTTTTCTCTTGTAATATTTCAAGAAATGGTGGCTCATTGTCCTATGTTTTATGCTTGCTAGAGTTCTGAGAAGGTTGTTGCGGATCAATCTACAACATCTTCTTTCCTTGTTGTGGGTCATCATGTAGCAACTGTGGTTCCTCTACAATTTCAGTAATGGTTGGTCTAGCTGGTGAGGGAAGTGCTCTTCCTGAGTGAAGATGGATATTGTTGATATCAACAGAATAAGTAGGGTATTGAGCTGGTTCAGTGGAATAGGCTAGCTGAGCAAGCTTTATTGTTAGGATTAGGCATTGGTTGAGTAGGTAGTTGTGTAGCTTTTGGTTGGGAGCCTGATTAGGGATTAGGCATTAGAGCTTGTTGTTGTTGATAAGGAGGTTGTTGATAATTTTATTGGTAACTAGGAGGTGGGTTATTCCACTGTTGTCCCCTCCATGGTTGTTTCCATGATTGGGGAGGTTGTTTCCATTTTTTCTATGGTTGGCCTTGGTATGGAGGTTACCATTTTTATTGGTATTGGTTAGGATATGGGGCCCATCCTTGAGGGTTAGCCCAAGGTGGGGGCTGCATATATGAATTATTAGACCAATTTTGAAATGAATGCATAGGGTCTTGTGTCATACCTCCTTGCCTTGGTGGCCATGGTTTCCTTTGAGAAACATAGAAAACTTTCCCATCTTCTGTTTCTAATATTTTTAAATCAGGTGAAGCCTCTCTTTATTGAGAAATGCTGGCTAATTCTCTACATGTACAGTTTGATTTATTCCTTCTACATGCATGACAGTACTCTGTAAGTGTTGCTTCTACGTCTTCTTTCTTCTTTTTGGCATGTAGAGCATCCAATTGATTAGCCATGTCATTAACAATCTCTTGCTTCATATTTTTGAACATGCTAACAATATCAGACTTAGAGATGTCCCCCATTGTTTTAGTAGATACTCCACCTCTTGATCTTACATTCCTTACTCTCTTCATGGTAGCTCTTGAATAGTTCTTACAGGCATCACAAATATCTCCAAAACTAGCCTTTGAAATGTCTCCTTCTCCTATCAGGTCCAGAGCATCCATGTCTTCATCACTGAGCCCCTTTAAAAAGAGAAATTTGAGGGAGTCAGGTGGTATATCAGTGGTATGTTTTGAATTCTGAACATAGAATAGGAACCGTTCCAAATAATCCTCTAATGGTTCATCCTCTTTTTGTTGCATTATGTAGATTTCATCTCCTCCTCTGCTGCTTGGTCTACAATAGTCTTGATACTTATTGAGGAATTTCTCCTTCATCTGTGCCCATGTAGTAACAACATTCCTTCCCAATCCCATGAACCACCTTAAAGCAACATCTTTGAGTGTTGCAGGAAACAATTTCAACTTATGTGCATCAGTGGTATAATCATAGCTCCTGCACAAAACATCAAACTCAAAGAGAAAGGTGTCTAGATCTTCTGACATAGCTCCATGGAAATTTGGCAAGGTTGATGGAGAAATATTCTTCATCCTAGCAGCTGCATTTTTGTTAGTGATGGGGAAATTGAAAGTGGTTTCCCCATTTCAAGCATTCTGATATACTTCTTTTGCCATCCATAGTTATTCAGGAGCAGCTACAAAACTGTCACTTGGAGGATTGTCTTCAAAAAACAAACCGAGTGCAGAGGTTTCTTCTTCAGAATATTCAGAGGTAAATGAAGAGATTTGTGCTACTTGTGGATTAGGTAAAAATCTACCATGGGCATCCCTTGGATGGTGCATGCATCAACTACTCAACTCATTCAACGGTAATTAGTTGGGGGGTTTTAATCTGAGGTAAATTCCTAAAACCTAGACTGCTTCTAAATAATGCAAAACCATCTTCAACGAACTTATAACTTGACAGGGTCCTTGACAATGACGCCAAAAATGGTGGTGCAAATTAACTTGCATCAATTAGTATGTTGTTCACTAATCCACAATCATTTATTCATCAAACCTAGGGACGTAGACTTTCAACACTGCCAGTGTTGTATACACAGTTACAAGTGTTCAAGAGATATAACTAAAGGATTTTTGTCACAATAACTAGAAAATATAATGCAAAAACTAAACTAGGTTACATATAAAAATAGATACTACAACTAATGAAAAAAAAGGTAAAAATGACTCATAAGTAAAGAAATGATTTGCTGCAACTCTAATCTACTCATGCACAGAACTTAAAACAACAAAGAAAAAGGAAAGGGGTTTAGAAAACCACAAGTGGGCCCTGCCTTGGGTGCTATCCCTTCCTAAGGATTGTGTCTACATTAAAATGATAGAAGCCATATTTTTATTCATTAGCATGAAGATTACAGAATACAACTTACAACAATTTCCTTACTATGGATCAATATTTACTACAGTCTTATCATTCTCTTTACATTCAACAGAGACGTGAAGAGACTCCTTCAACTAGTAGTTACATTTTGATTAAGTAACAAGTCACTCCCAAGAAATCCATAGTTTCTTATGCATGCAATCAGAACTGAAGAAAGTGTTCTAATACATCAACATAACTAACTGTTTATTTAAACAACCGGTTGTAAAATTAAATCAATTAGTTCCAAGTTGTAGTTTGCAGAGAATAATTAGGCATTGGCGTGAGATCCACTCTTATTTTCATAACTAATTATTTACTAGCAGGTGTGAACTCAGGTGAAGAATCCTTGTTGGTTAAGTTTCCCATAATCATGGTTTTGTAGATGTGTGTTCTTCCTTTGACTGAGGTGCTTGTTAAGATGAGTCCCAGTTGCTACATGCCAGTTGCTGTGGATGAGTCCTCCTTACTTTATGACAGAGTTTCTTTGGTTGCATGTTAGAGATAACATATAACAACTTCTTGAAAATAAGTATGACATTAATATAAAGCACTAATAATCATTCATTACATCAAAGAGATTAAAATTCACATTCAAAATCCATGAAATAAAGTAACTTAGTAATAATTATACTAATTAATATATAAGTGCCATAAACTTAAGTTCAGGTGGGAACGTTTAGTAGGATGACTAGAATAACAAAGTGCAAGGGTATAAAAAACATGGCGGACTATAGTAGATGAGAAAATTAAAACAATATTTAAAGGGTCTCATCACTATCTATTTATGGAATCATTATAGGAAGTTGTTGATGTTTGGATCTACTACTTACCAAGGAGATCCATCACGAATTGGGCACATATGAAATACAAGTTTGATGTTAGATTCAAGCCTTCCAAATATGTCCATGCCCTACTTACACAATGGACCCAACTAAAGAAGGAACCACATGAACCTATGCGAGAATTTTTTTCTAAGTTCAACGGGTTTCTCTACAAAATTCTAGAGGTTGCAAGGCCTACGGAGGATAACCAGTTAAGATTCTTCACCGATGCTCAATTATCATAGGTTGGATTTATTTTGAGAAGAAATCAACTTACTACTTTGGATGTGGTCCAAGAACTTGTAGTAGATGTGGAGTATGACCTTTTTATTTCTGGAAAAATTAATAAAGGTTTAAGAAAGGACGAGGCTCAAAGCTCAAGTATTAGAGCTACATATTCTTTTGTGCAAAAAATGGCCAATGATATAGTTGCTTTGAAGAAGTAGCTTACTTAGAGTACCCCATACAAGGATATTCTGAGAAATAAATCCCGGAATAAGCAAATAATTACTGCTCCACCTCAAAAAAAAATCTTGAGGCTCCACCCATGAATGCCACTTATGGGAACCGATCGGATGATGAAAATGAATAAGAATCTGCTTCAGAAGATGAAGGAGAAAAAGGTAAATTGTTGATTAAAAAATATGATCTACAAAAGTTGGTTTATTTGAATATGCTTATTTTTTTGAGGATGAATATGAGGATACCATAGTAGACATGAACGACCATTCTTGTGTTGATTTTACATGTTCAAAAACTCTTGAAAAAGAGAAATAATCTAAGCACAAAGAACAGGGGAAAGAGGACCCCAACAAGAAAATATACAACCAAAAACAACAATAATTAAGAGAGGTTATATGCTTCTGACATCTTTGGCATCATCTAAGAAGAATTCTGAATTTATATCTTCCATCAAGACATCCTCTATACTGGGTAATTCAAGAAGTTCCAATCATTCTAAAAATAGTTTTTCTTACAATGCATCTTAGAAGAGTAGTGAAAAATTTGCATCTACTTCCTCTAATGTAAGTCACTCTGCCCCTAGTGTTTCCAATGCTCTTGAGAAATATTTCTCTAACTTTGATATTATCGAACACATAAAGAAAGCCAAAGTTCAAATTTTTGAATCATAATATCCACAAACCCATCCTGAACAGTTTGATAAGTTAGTCAAATTTATTAAAGGTGGTAGTTTAATATAAAATGTACCATCAACTTATAAAGGATTACTTCCCACTCCCGTATAAAGTAAAATCCATAATATTTTAGCCTTCACCCCTTTATCTACTGGAAAGATTGAACCTTTCTATGTTTCCTTGTTAATCAATAGGCACTGACTAAATAATTTCATTATTGATTTTGGTGCTTCTGACAATGTCATGTCTACTAAGGTTTCCCAAGTTATTGGTTTAAGTATCTCATGGGAATTTGGTCATTGTTACTCCATGGAAACCAAATAAGTTCCCCTTGTTAGTAGGATCAAGTATGCACAACTTATTTTCATGGATTTTCCAAAAAACCATATTAAGACAACAATTTTTGTGCAAGACATGCTAGCTACTTGTGGTATGCTTCTTAGTAGAAGTTTTTTCTAGGTTATGGGAGGTGAAATACAATTGGATTTGTCTTCTTCTTCAATATAAGTCAAGAGTGAAATGAAAAAGCTTCTCCTTGAGCCAAAAATGAAGTTTACAGTTAAAAATTATGATGAACCAAGAGCATGTATCCTATTCTAGGATAGGGAGAATAGAAAGGTTCCATTCAAGGATAAAGGTAATGGGAATTATTTCATGAGTTCTGAATGAAGTGAAGAGATGCCTATTTTGGAAGAAAGACCAGTGGAAATTTCTAATGAGGTGTGGAGTATGGAGTTGATGGAAACTGTTCATTAATAGTGTTAGGTGACGAAATTGTCTTTTCCTCTCTGCAAGGTGATTTGCTTCCTTTTTCATTAAATCTACTATTTTATAATACCCAAAATATTGCTGAATATAAAACTTTTTTGCTCAGGTTACAAGCTGATAAGGAAATGGGAACAAATAAGCTCAATGTGCAAGGGGATGCATAGATGCTTATGAAATAGGTAAGGAATTTATTTCAAGTAAAAAAATCTCATCTCTACCACTATAGAAATAAAGTATGAGTTTTTATAGAATCCTTTGATGCATTTGATATCAAGAAGTACCTTATGGCCAAAATGGTAGAGCTAATTCATTGACAGTTTCTGCTTCTCTGATGATTCCACATCCTGATTTCAGTGGACACAAGTTTTATGTGGAAATGATTTTCCATCCAAGTGTGCCAAACAACTTAGAGAGTTAGCAAGTGTTAAAAAATGACAACCAACTTATGTATTTCTTATAGTAGACTGGTGATTTCATGTCCGTATATTTTGAAGGAATCAACACACTCCCACAAGATTTTACTACTAATAATAATGATAGTACCAAAGGTGATCAAGTAGATGAAGATGGAGTGATTCAATTGAAAGGTAATAAAATTATGAAAGGGCTAGTGCCACTGGAGGAATTATTCGACAAACACCATAGGTTTATCCATGGTAAATCCAAGGATCAACCTAGATATTTTTCTGAATATGAAAAAATAAATATTGGGACAAGTTAGCAACTAAGGATGGTGAACATTGGCAAGTTTTGTTCATTTGAGGAACACAAAAACTTCTCAACTTTGTTGAAGAAGTATTTTGATGCATATTCATATGATGATCTTAAATCCTTTCAACCACAATCCATGCAACTATCTATTCCCTTGCAACTTGATGCAAAGGCCTTTCGGTAATAGTAGAGATAATATAATCCCAAAATTGTTGGAGCCATCAAAGAAGAGGTCAAAGATTTACACAATGCTCACATCATCTTCCCTATAAATCACTCAACATGGATATAAAACATTATACCATCCCGAAATAAGAGTTGTAAAATACACACTTGTGTGTATTTCTAGAATTTAAATCAAGCTTCCCTAAAGGATAACTATCCATTAACAGTCATGGATCATATCTTATAAGAAGTCAATGGTTAAGAGATGATGTCCATGCTATAAAAATTCTCAGGATACAACCAAATTGAAGTAGCTAATGAGGATAAATTTCAGACTGCTTTCACCACCCCTTAGGGCACATTTTCATATCACCATATGCCCTTTGGGTTAATCAATGCAGGTGTCATTTTCTAGAGGGGTATGGATTTAGATTTAAAATATTTGAGAGGGAAATTAATAGTGGTGTATTTGGATGATCTCATGGTATATTCAAAGAAGAGAAATGAACATTTGGAACAACTAGAACATGTATTGATCCGATGCAAAAAAAATCACATCTCTTAACCTAAAGAAGTCAATATTTGGTGTAATTGAAGGAAAGCTTCTTGGTCATATTGTGAGTAAGGAAGGTACAAAAATTGATTCTTAAAGATTTTAATCCATCTAAATATTGTATCTACCCATGGGTAAACCTAATGTACATTCTTTCTTCGGCAAGAAAAATTTCTTAAAAAGGTTTGCTCTTGACTTTGTCGAGCTCACTAAGGAAATTATCAATATGATGAAGCATAAGGAATATTTCTAATGGAGAAATGAAGGTAAGGAAGATTTTGATAATCAAATGTGTTATTGAAAAGGCACCTACTTTGGTCCATTCAAAATTCAACAAGGAATTCATTCTGTACTACTACACCTCTAAGCACACCATCTCAGTTGTCCTTATTCAAGAGAATGAAGAGAAAGTTCAGTCACCTATTACATTTATGAGTGCACCTTTAAAGGAACATGAACTTAAGTATTCACAACATGAGAAGCATGTTTATGCGGTGGTCAGAGTTTTAATTTTTTTTAGGTTTTATCTTTTAAACTCACACATTGTTGTCATGGTCCCTAGCTCGACTGTTAAGTCCATTATGATGAAACAAGATATTGGTGTATGAGAGGAAAATGGGTATCAAATTTCTAGGAGTATGACCTTGACATTAGACCTTTTAAACTAGTATGTGGTAATGGTTTGTGTGAACTCCTTGCTAGAGAAGAATGGGAAGATTGTTCCATTTGCTATGATTGTTTGATCAAAGACCTTCCTCTGGTGTTCTTCGTGAGAACTACCAACCCTTGGTATTCAGACATAGCATACTTCCTGACCTATGGTGATTGTCCCCTAGGTATGGATTACAAGAAAAGACATAAAATTAGCTAAGTATATCATTTGGGAGAACATATAGTATAAGATAGGATTATATGACACTTTTCTAAGGTACATTGAAGTAAAGCAACAAAAGAATATTTTCAAATCATACCATGCTCAAGCATGCAAAGGGAATTTCTTAGAATTGGTAAAAACTATAAAAATCTTGAGAGGTAATTATTATTGGTCTATCCTCTTCTGGGATGCCTACAAATGGGTTAAAAAATGTGATCCACACCAACAATTTAGAGGAAAACCAAGGGTTGCTGCTTTGCCACTCCGGCCTGTGATCATAGAGGAACCCTTCCAATAGTGGGGTTTGGACTTCATTGGTGTATTGAATCCACATTTCAGTGTAAGAATATGTATGTCCTCACTGCCACATATTATTTCACGATGTGGGTAGAAGCCATTCTGACCAAACATGCCAACTCTGAGATAGTATGCAATGAAAGAAAATGTCATTGCTAGGTTCAAAGTGAAAAACAAGATAATAGCTGATAATGTTACTTGCTTCTCCTCTTTTGAGTTAATGGATTTTTGTTACAACCGTGACATTTTAATATCACACTATGCTGATTACTACTCACAAGGAAATGGATAGGTGAAGTCTAGTAACAAGAACATTGTTACTATTGTTTGAAAAATGGTAGATGTTAATAAAAGAGATTGACATAAAATATTATATGATGCATTGTGGGCTGATCGAATAATGCACAAGAAGACCATATGCAATTCTCCTTTCTAACTGCTATACAGACTTGAATCTCATATCCTAATTTTAATAGAGTTACCTACCTTAAAAATGGTAAAGGATGTAGAGAATGGAGAATACAAAGATGCTCTTGAAAAGAGGATACACTACTTACAGAAATTAAATAAAGATATATAGGTAGTGGTGGATGTAATGAGAAAACACTAATGAAAGGTAAAGAAGTTGTTTGATCAAAAGGCACAAAATAGAAACTTTCAAATTGTAGATCTTGTCCTACTCTGGGATAAGAGGAAGGAGACAAAAGGAATCGATGGAAATTTTGAATCTCTCTATAGCTTGTCTCTTTCAAGATAAGGCACTTATGTGGAGAGAACACATATTATCTCGCATATCTTGAGGAGACCCCATTAAAGTTGCCTCGCAGTGGGAAACATCTAAAGCTATATAAGCAGTAGGGTTAGTTGTCCCGAAATATGTACCATATTTTTCCTTTCCACTGCATGTTTTCCTTCTTGTTTTGTGTGTTTCCCTTTTCTGTCATGTTTTTTTTTGTTTTCCCCTTATGTGTGTCTGTTGCTTATACTAGTTGGTGAAGGAATGAATCTATTGTCCAATTGTTAAGGCATTGAACTGCTGATGCATGAGAATCATAAAGTCTTCTATTATCCCTTGTTGAGAAAATATAGTGTGAACATAAACAATACAATATAAAATTATATATGATTTGATATGTAACTCACGTATTAAAGAGTGAAATAATAAAAGAATCTAGTTATTAGAACAACCAACCTAAAATTGTGTAATGAGAAGTTAGTTGTTATTTTTTAGAACAAATGACTTATTTTGAGAGTGAATGGTTATAAAACCATTCCTATATAATTGTAATAGTTTGATTAATAATATGTTGAAAATGATTGACTGAAATTCGTGCTTCTACACATTTGAGCTTTGACTTCTCCATACATCATGGATTAAATCTTATCAGTAGTATCAGAGCAGGGATCATGAGAGACTCTTTATACATCATTGATTTATTTTTACATCAAAATGATAATTGAGTAACATTGTAGTGCTGACCACATGTAATTTTTGTTCATTTATTCATTCACCTTACTTGCAAATTGTCAAAAAATTGCAGTGAAGACCAGATGCACATTTGTTGGCTCCACCATCCACCTACATTTTGTGCTATCTTCTTTACATCGTTTTCATCCCTTTTCGTAGTATACTCACCCATCCTTTCCTCTCTGTGCATACCCAAAAAATTGAATATACATACATACATACATATTATATTATAGTTTTCTACGTGTTTCATATTTATAGGAAATAAAAGAGTTGTGACAAAAGAAGAAAAACAACAAAAGGAAAATCTATCTCTGGGCGCAACCACATGCTATGCCTAAATGCAACCCCTCACATCGGCGTCTCTCCTTGGTTGATAAACTCTATTCAAGTTTATGTGGATGTTCTCAAACAAATTCCAAAATCGTGGTTTCTCCCGTGAATTTATGGAGGAAAAATTCAAAACAAACAACATAATCATTATTTAATTCATGGTTTGTTAGTGGTTTTAATAATAAAGTTCCATGGTTTTTTAAAATTCATATGTAGTTTGTTTTTCTTTTAGTATGTGTTTATTTATTTAGTGTTTTAGTTTATTGACTAGCAATTGCATTTATACAATGCAGTGTGAACACTGAATGATATATGTTGTTTTATTTGGAGGGATAGTTATTAATTTTGTAGTTGATGTTGATAAGGGGTGTGATTGTTTTTGGTTGTGTAGAAATATAGATGAACTAATTCATTTAAAAAGCATAAACATGAGGTCTAACCCTTAAAACAATTCAATATGCAAAAAAGTGCTATACTGTACAAAGCTTTGGATGGAAAGAACTCTAAATTGCATGGTTCTTTCCTGGAATTTTAAAACTATAGGTATTTGTATGCCATTAAAAATGCGTTGTTGGTTTACATAAAGAAGCGAGCAATAGTAAAATGGTAATATTGAACATATATGTTGAAAAGTTAGATTTTGTAAGTGTAGAAATATAGATGAACCACTTCATTTAAAGGTATCATCTCTACATTTCAAAATTGTTAGAAATTCGTATATATACAATTGAAAATCTTATATCTTGAGTGGTAGCATTTTGCAGACTATTTTATTTGAACTTAACATGAATACATGAAGACTTCCCTGCATGTGCATGTGTTGATAAGGGGTGTGATTGATTTTGTAAGTGTAGGAATATAGATAGTGTAATACATTTAAATGTATCATCTCTACATTTCAAACTTATTACAAATTCATACATTTGCAAATATGGTACATGTGCAGATTTTATATCATAAGTGGTGGTCTTTTGTGGCCATTTTTTTGTGCACTAAACATGAATACATTTGATACCGTTTTGGATAGTTAGTTGCTTTGGAAGTTGATGTGGTTTCCAATTATATTGGGGTAATCGTGTTAGTGTTACATCGGTTGTTTGGTTGGTCTTTTTTTGATTTTTTTTTTGGTACACTTGTTAAGGTGTGTGATTGATAGTGGCAGTGTAGGAATATATATGTAACATTACATCGATAGGTTGTATGTGTACCTTTAGATTTGTTACAAATTTGTACATATAAAGTTGCAAATCTAATATCACGACATCAGAACTAAACATGTATACATGAAGACCTCCGTACATTTGTAGTATTTATATCATGAATGGTATCCTTTTGTGGGAAATTTTATTTTCAGTAAAGATGAATACATTTGATACCCCTTGAATGGAAATGACACTTTGGATATAAGAACTGTTGATTAAAGTAGTAGCGGAGGTGTTATCAAAGTAGAGGGTAGTATTTACAAAGGGTTAAGGGATAGTAGTCTTGACTCCTCCTTTCTTCTTGCTCCAATTGTTGGTACGTGAGCCATTTTTGAGTACCTTTGGAATGAAAAAGGAGGTAAAATGCACATATTTGCAAGTGAGGGAACCCTAGAGAAATATGTGAATGTCAGACCCTGCATTTCAGTGGTTCCAATGTTGACAATTGCTTTATGCAAAGTAAGTCCCTGGGACTTGTGGATAATTAATGCCGAGGCCATTTTAATCAACAATTGTCTTCGATTCCCTCTTGAAATAGGGGGTATTGGAATATGTAACGGGTTGGAGGGATCCTAACATGGGCCATTGTATCTATCCAATTTGATGAAAATAAATAAAGGCGATGATGGTGGTGGCATTGATGCGTCATAGACAATTTTAGTGATTGTTCCTGCAACACCATTTACAAGGCCTACGTCAACCCATAAATTTGTAATAAGCATAATTTTTTGTTGTTTACACAATAGAAATTTGTGTTATAATTGATCATTATTAGGGTCTCCTGTTGAGGCTCTCATGTTACTTTCAGTAATGGATTGGGGGATCAGAACATTTAATGATTTCAACATCTTTAGGTTGTGGGAGTCCATGAGATCATTTTTTGAAAACAAATGTGGTGTGTCCTTAAAAATGTTGAGCTCCTGCTGAGTTAGGTGTGTGTTTGTGTGAGACATTAGGAATAAAAGGTTGAGCCAATTCATCTGAAAAATAAAGCTCTATAGTTTATACAATGCAATTTTAGAGTACTAAGATTTATGAAAACATTTCAACAAGGCAAAATGAAAGATTTATTTGAGCTGAAGGGAAAGTTAACAATAATACAGGGATAGAGCATGGTATAGTAATATGAAATTATTCAACCTATACAATCTTCTTCTACGCGATGCTAGTTTCTAGACTTCAAATAATAATACTTTTATAAGTAAGACACAATTATACTTCTTAGATATCATTGCTACATCCCAAGGACTATAATATGGAATTGTAAACCAGATTTTCAGTAGAAATGAATATTAGAATCACATACAACATGCACTGATATTATCAAAGTACACTCAGAAAAGAATAATATTAGAGCTAAAAATTTACAAGGTATAATTCTAAGAATCATAAATGACAAATTGAATAAAGACATATCCATAGATCCTTCCAATTTCTATACCAATATAATAAAAAATGAACACAAGTGACTAGTTATATTCTCATCCAGCTAACTATGATTGGGAAATATAGGATTTGAGATCTAGGATTTATAAATCTCAAATAACCTCAATAAATAACATTTAATCTCAAAGACTAATTACAAGTAATTAGAGAAAATGCCAAAAACAAAACAATACTTAATCCTATATCTATGTAATGGAATCATAACACCAGGGCACAATGTAATACAATTTAAGAAAAATATCAAATCCCAAAGATTTGATAGATAAAAGCCCATTCATATTGGGAATCAATTAAATTAGTGACACTTCGGATGTGGAAAGAGGTATATAAGATCTGTGACCATCACTCAAGAAATATAACATCGGAATGAGGGACATAATTACATTTGAGTAGGTAAAAAGCATGGTAAATCCCAATAAGGTTTCCCATGAAATGAATCTGAGCTGTAATTTTGTTTGAAATAATCAAGCTTGTAAGATGGAGATGCTTACTTGGTTGTTTCTGATTTATAACATGTATATCAAGAGTTTCTGACTGAACTTCTAAGTATTGTAGAAATCGACCAAGAAATGAGTCTTATATGGAACATTTCACTTATAGAATAAAATAACTCTAGAAACTGAGGAATGTGTTTCCAGAAAAAGAAGGTTTTACCTTTGTATTTAGGTAAGCCACTACCTCATAATCAAGCTCAGATGGGCCAAAATAATCTTATGCAATATCTTCTATATTAAACATTAGAATTATAAGACCATAAGCTGTAGATGAGCTAATTTGTACATTATAAAGGTAGTGATTGCCCCCACTAATACTCTCGGTGAAACACAACCTGCACTATAAAAACAAAGGATAAAGCATCAAAATCCCCTTATTTTTCAACTTCCCTATCATTGGAGATGTCTTTATAGATCACTTGCTAATGGTGACTAGTGTATAGTCTCTGCTGAATAAATTTTGCTTTGACCTTAGGCACTCTTAGGCATCCTAATAAGCAAAAATTAGTGTTTGAGCTCCGAGCCTTACGAGATGAAAGGATAAAGAAAAAAACATGTGCACATCTTGATCTAAAGAACCCTGTAGAGGAAAATATGGGATTTAATTTATAAGACTATGAGAACAATTGGTTTGGCCTGGTTTTGGAGAACTGTACTCAATTGGTTTTTCTATAAGAGGAGCCAGACACGTAAAGTGTTTGCTATACCTAATTGGAATTAGAACTCCACTTCACATACTAGAAAAGAATTTTGATGATTGAATCAAAAATTAAAGCACATAAAATAAATGAAAATTTAAAATCCAAACAGAGCATTCAAAATAATATGGATGTTCAGACAAAGATTCTACCTTTTTATTGTAGTAATCAAGATGAATCTTCTGATGCATGATAGTGAAACATATAAAATTATGCACCCTATTTAACAGGAGTTTAATCCACCCACTAACTAATGTTAACTACACTTATCTGTCACTTATGATCATGCATGGTTTCCATCCACCGAATGACTGTAGGGCCAAAGTTTCTGTGCCACTAAAATTAGGAAAATGAAAAATAGACAAAACAAAAAAATGAAAAACGTAGAGAAAAGCTAAACCACCCGTCGTGACCGTCATTTCAAACGTCATAATTAATCTCCATGGAAAAATTTCCAAACAGCCGTCAAATTTGACATAGTTTCTGAACCGACCGCAAGGCCCTTTCTCATAGGGGGAATGCCTTCGGTGTAAAAACTAGTATTTAGGTTTTGCTATAAATATGTTTTTTTAGATTCAGTTTTATACTTTTCTTTTTATGTGATTTATGTTTCTATATTAATACGTGGTTTTAGTTTCTAAGTATGAATTTGTTTTAAAGTTATATATTTTTGTATTACTTAGTGTTAGTTATTTAATTCTTTTTTATTAAAGGTCTATAGCTATTAAGTGTCTCGATTTTTTAGATTTTTTTTAGTTTATATCCTTGAGTCATTTTTATACTGTCAAAATATGTAGTCGGTTATTTTTTAAATCAGTCAAGATTTGTAAAAAGTTTTATTAAAAGTGTCAAGTCATTTATGCCCAAAGTCTCGTCTTATTTTTGTCTTCTTTAAGTGCGTGTCATTGCATTTGAATTGAAAGTCATTAAATGAAGCCTCGAAAGGAAATTTTCAATAATACATGATGTTTATCACATATTTGTAATGGATGCATTATCGATTGAAACCGACGTCTATAAGTTCACACTAAAGGAGGGAATGTTGAGAAAATATAGTGTGAACAAAAAAAATAATACGATATAAAATTATATGTGATTTGATATGTAAATCACATATTAATAGTGAAATAATAAAGGAATTTGGTTGTTATAATAACCAACCTAAAATTATGTTAGGAGAAGTTAGTTGTTAGTTGTTAAAATAACGAACTTATTTTTAGAGTGAATGGTTATACGACCATTCCTATATAATTTTAATAGTTTGCTTAATAAGATGTTGAAGATGATTGAATGAATTCTTGCTTCTGCACATTTGATCTTTGGATCCTACACGAATTATGAGTTAAATCTTATCATCCCTTATGTAACATATGTACCCAAGTTAGAGCCATTTATTTTCATGTTAAATGTATAACATGCAAAATTTAAATTTTGGTCATGATAACCAAGCCCCCACTTGAAAATTTCCTTTCCCGGTCATTGTAAACCATTCCTCTAGTCATCCTGTCCACAATGTTATATTTATTATGGATAAGATAAACATACTAAAATTATTTTCAAGTGTGTTTCATGTGCATGGAAGTATACCTAGGTGGATTGAGGAAGTTATGGATGTCCAGAAAGTGATATCAAGGGCTCAAACCACCTAGAGGTTATACAAATGAGTATTAAATTCATACAAGGTAGTTTGAAGGGATTATCTAAAGCCATATGATGTCGGGAATCAACCAAGCAAAATTAGGTCATTGCAGGTACAGGGAATGTCATGCCTCGATAGAGAAAGTAGATTTGTCCTAAAGGTTATGGGAGCTATGAGAGGATTTTGAAGATAAAAAATAGGAAATGGAAAAATCATAGAACTCTTCACATGGTGGACACATAAATTCTGGCCCAAGACTTCAAAATATTTCGTGATTAAATAAGTCATTGTAGCTACCCCTTTGAGCCAAAATAGTGAATGGACCTAAAATTAAAATTTCATGAAGAATTATCTCTTGGAAATTGTTTTAATGGTCTTAGAAACTGTTTTGGAGTCAAAACCATATAATTTTTTTCCCCTAAACTCCATGTCACGCTCCTGGGGCAAAAAAAGCACTTCAGGTGTTCTAATTTGGAGTTGGGATAATGACATCAACAAATGACATAAACTTGAGCACACTTTTGGAGGTTTTGTGTCCTTTATCCCTTATCCCTTAGTGTAAGGGGATATGAGGGACAATAAATTGTGTTCCCCTATGCATTGCCATGTTTTGTCACTTAAGTGACAACTTATGCTGTTAGGGAAGTTGCAAATGTTTGCTTTACTCAAATTTGGCCCCTATCCTCATGTTGAGCTGACCCTTGGCACATATTTAGAGCTTGTGTGTCCCTTTTAATTTTTCCCTTAGTAAAAGGGGATATGAGAGACAAGAAAGTGTACCCCCCATTGTTGACAACTTCTTTTTCACTTAAAGTGACAACGTTGGTGCTAGGAAAGTGTAAAACATGCAAACTTGTCCCAAGCCAAAATTGTCCCCCCTCTTCATGTTGCATGCACGAGCATGACACAATTTTGAGTTGTTTATTTATACTTGCATTTTTATAACTTCCAATGTGACAATAGGGATAAGAAAATGAACTACCCCCTCTCCCATTCAGCCCCTGGTCACATGCAAGACCCTATTGCAGCTCCCACAATTTTTTTTGGAACCCTCTTATCTCATCCTCATGCCACCATATGCTGCCACATGTCAACATCTAGTGAAAAGTACAATTTTGTTTCCATATTTTCCCTTTCACCTCATGTACCCTATTTTTAGGGTACAACTCACTTTAATCTCCATCTAACCC
Organism: Taxus chinensis; assembly: GCA_019776745.2. Lineage (NCBI taxonomy): Eukaryota > Viridiplantae > Streptophyta > Pinopsida > Cupressales > Taxaceae > Taxus > Taxus chinensis. The sequence goes on from CM034150.1 coordinate 263,268,776, forward strand.
CGATTGAGCTTGTTGGGTTAAAACTAAGTTAGATTGTGTAAGTATAATGAAATAAATTTGTAGCTAAAACACTAAGAATATTTTTATTTTTGAATGCTCTTTTTTTACCCCCAAAATCTATTTTTTCATAGACATGGTACTGAAATTTTTCTGGAACCTCAATCCTGAAATTTTTTATTGCTCATAACTCCATAACTGTGTATTTGATCTCCGTGAAAATTCAGTAATACATTCCTCTTGAAAACAGATAAACATTGATTGTAAAATTGCTACCATTAATGATCTATGTAATTTTCAGCAGAATTTTTCATCCCCTATACCCACCTTTTTATATCTACGGAGTTCTGACAGTTAAAAATCTCTCAAAATTGGAGCAGAAGATCCTGAGACAAAACCTAAACTTTTGGGACCAATTTGATTCCATTCCAACACCCAGAGGTCCACTTTCTAAAAATAGTCAGTTGTAGCAGGGATTATTTGTCTAAAAATAGTAAGTTTCAGAAATGAGAAAACTTCATTATTCCAGTCATTCCTCGTAAGTCAAAAACATAAAAAAATTACCATTTTGGAAACTTACTAAAAATAGCCATCTAGAATAGAACCTGCTAAAAATAGAAAATGTTGAAATTGGGGTCAAACTTTCCACATCAATTCATTTCCCATCTATCTTACTACTTACCACATCATGAAGATCAAATAATCATGCCTGGAACCAATTTCCACTCTAAACACTGAGTATCCCAATGTGGAGGGCAATGATGCAACCCACATGGACCGACCTGGAAGATTTAAAAGAAAGAATGTTGAATGAAACATAGGAACCACTAGAGGGAAACATATTTTGAGTTTGCTATTTCAAGTAGGTGGTCACACTTTTACCATTCAAAGCACCAAGTTAGTCATATCCTGCACATAACACTATGATTCTAATTACAAAACAATCAGGGTAGATGATAACTCAATCCTTGTAGTCCTCACACTGAAGAGAATTTCTCAATGCCTTTAAATTCCCACTAGTAATAACATGTTTATCATAACCAAGGAGTTTGCTTCACATGAATGGGTAAGGAAAGACTCATACTTACAGGGCCTTGTAGTTAGATCGTGGCTTAAACAAAGAAGGAAGCCCTTTCAGATCCCTAAGTGTTTGTCTTAGAGTGAGTTTCAAAAAGCATACTATGATGGTATTATCCTATTGAACAAAGTGATGAGAGAAGAAAAAAAAAGTACTTCCAAGATTGGATGGCTCAATTCATTCTAGTGGTTATGGAAGGAGACCAAATGATGGACTAGGGGAAAATCATAAGTAACAACCTTCATCGAAAACTGTTGCAGTTGACCACCTCTAATAAGTTCACAATGATTTCTTATCTGGTGTACACCCATACTTTCACAAGACCCTTCCAAAGCTTATCCACTACTCCTAATGTGTCACATAAGTCACTGACCTATGAGAAATATCCATAACTCACATATTGGGAGAGTAACTCTCACTATTCTAGGGCGAATGATGCATTCACCTTTTCTATCATAAGGTTACTCAAAGGAGATCCCAAGAGGATAATGTTATCCCAGGAAGCTACATTGATCGAGAAGTATGGAAGTCACTTCATCTAATTTCCCACCTTCACCTACATAAGGGTAGGAGCATTTGATCTTGCTCCTCGCAAGTTAATGAGGTACCCAAGTGATCATCATGTTTTAATTGTTCAGACAACTATCCCGTGTTCACACCAGGTGTAATAATGCTAAGAAGAAAGGTGTGTCCTTTCCTATCTCTCTTAGAATTTACTCGTGCAAGAATATCACAACTAACTTGGCATAACCATTAATGAATTTCCTATAATATTTTGTATGCCCAAGAAATCTTTGCACCCCACTTTGGTTAGTTGGTTCATCCAATCCCAATATAACTGCAATATTTGTTGGATCAACCAGAAGACCCTCTTTATAGATTATATGTCCCAACAAAGTACCAAATGGTGTAACAAATATACACTTTTTGATGTTCAAAGATATGTTGACCTACCTACATCATTCAAAAATTAGGTGCAAGTAGTCAAAATGATGCTTAACTAGGCCATATACCATCCAATCATCCAGATACACTTGGAGAAAGTTATGGATGAAGTATTCAAAAGCTTGGAAAACAATGCATGAAAATACTACTGGCACATTCTTCAATCCAAAAGGCATGACCATATAAGCAAAACAACCCCATTTTTTTGCAAATGTGTTTTTAGTTTGATCTTCACATGCAATCCTTGATGATATCCTGAGAAACCATCTATGAATGAATATATTTCCTGCCCTACTACACCCTCAAGAATTTCTTCATTGAATGGTGTTGGGAAAGAATCAATAACACAAGAAATATGCATCACTCTGTAATCTACACAAATCCTTATCCTTAAATTTTTTTATACTTATGACCATAAGGTTGATCCATTATGATTCCTCAATTGGCTCAATGATACATGCCTTCAACATGTTTTCAATCTCATTTTTCACTTTGATGCGTATGTTAAATTTTTTTTTGTATGGTCTTTTATGCACTGGTCTCATGCCTTCTTTTAATTTTATTTTCATCTCTATGAGTGATGGATGGATACCCTTCAGTGTAGTGCCCACATTTTACACACCCAAATATAACAGTAAAAAACCAGGATAATATTTTTTTGACTTACATTGCTCACTACACACAACACAGCAAGGGCTCCAAGTACAGAAACTTGACTCGCATATGACAATCACAAAAGTCATCGACTCACTTAGGCACATGAAAACAACATAGGCATGTTGATGCTACACTTTTCCCAATGGAAGGTTACTAGTAAAGACCCAACCACAAGGACATGACTTCAGGAATGACGACCCCACAACACATCATTTCTTTAATTACATCTTAGTTACGATTAACATTCTAAGAACATTATTGTGCAAGGATAGTTTTCTCCTTTTTCCATCTACAAGATCTTAAGTTCATTCCAATTTTAAATTACAGTTCGACCAATTTAGGTTGGCTTTCTTTATGCATCATGGAAATTTCCATAACTTACTTGCTTATTTGGCACAATTCAAATCACATATACAACACTTAATTATCTTGTTTTTATGTTAAGAATATGCTTCTCAAGTGTTTATTTAATGTTTAAAATTTACTCTTGCTACACAAGAGAATCTAACGTGATGTCAAGATGAAATCTTGGGATTAAGGAAGACATAGATTTGAAATAGCTTTTTCCCCAAGAACATCCATCGATCACGGAATAGTTATTTCGCTACCATAGTTAATAAAGTTCAATAACTTATGGAATTCCATTTATATTTATATATCTTTTATTTTCTTGAAGTTTGGTGGCACCAAGGTAACTTATATTCTTTGCAACGCATGAAAAATGTTTAATTAAGTTATAAGGACTCCAAGATTGACCTTAATCCTAATCTCTAATCTCGTGTTCAGCATTATATGATATGCTCTTACATCACACTATGGTCTCATTCTTAGCATCATCTTAAAACAAAAGAGTTACGAAAGCACTTATCTGACATCTTAAGGAAGTACATGGCTAGGAGCATTATAAACTACACATGAACACAAGTGATCTATGTTCACGAGGATCCCATATCTTTACATTGCACGATTCCGCATAAGAAATTTCCTTTATTCCTTAATGCCATAAAATGACATAGCAAGAGATTAAGGGACAAGATTACATTTTCTAAGGTTCTCTAGAATCAACATCTTTCAACTCAATTTCATATGCAAGGAGTTAGATTATAGTTTTCTAACCACAAGTTAACATCCTAGTCAACTAGGGTTTAGTTTAATTCCAATTTTCACCCAGGGCTTTAATCCCTATTATATATTTGATTTAGGTTGAAATGTATTTACCCTATAAACCCTCCGTAAAATATCAACACACTATAATTTCACTAGCCAAAGATAGTACATATAGCTAAGACGATCTATTCCTTAACAAAATTTAAAGTGATAGAACCACTATTCCACTAGCTCCATGATGTCATCTGGATCTCACAAGAAATTCATTTGATGCAGAAGATTTATTTGACTGTGTTGCTCCTATATGTCTGGTTTATGTCGATGTCACTAAACGTACCTACTAAGACGATAAACCCCTTTTCTTGGGATCTTATTTTTCTAAACCAAGATGCTCCATCGAGTGTAAAGGTTCGTTTGAAGGTCACATTTTTCTACGCTAAGGGATTAACATAGGCAGGTTAGTTATATACAAATTTTGAACTACGGTTGACTGTTTTGAGTAGGTTCCTTTATTACATTTTCAAGGAAGAAGCGCAACACCGAATATTAAACCAATAATTACACAATGAAAGTTCACTACAAAGTATTAATTTCAATTCCTTTTGACATTTGTATTTCACTTTTACCATAACAAATTTTGGGATCAAAATAACATCCATGAAAGAAATACCAATTTCTCAAGCACTTAATAATCTAACGACTTTTACATACTACCAATTTCAACAATAAGTCTTTAAAAATAATACCAAAAATAAACAATGAATTGCTCAACGCCTTTACGTCATCATTCTTTCATCCTGCAAAAACCACGTGAGCAAGATATCAGTGATAAATCACTGGCATGGCATCCACCCTAATCTAACATAATTATCATCTTTCAGTTTCCCATTTACATATAATAATAATTAAAATTTGCCAGCGAGAGAAAATAGTTTAGAGACATGTATTCAATGCATTTCATTTCACTTCACTTTGTAACCCAGGAGAGAAAGAGAAAGGAAGAGAGAGAAAACATCATTTTGTCAAAAGTTCTAATCCACACAAGTTTCATTATAGTGTTTTAAACAGTTATTTATGTGTGTTAAAAGTTTCTAGGGTGATTTGGCAACCCTACGAGGGTCCGCAGCTTTCTACTTTTACATTTTCTTACTAGCTACAAAACGTACAAAACGGGCTCAGAGGCTAAGAAACCACTTCCAAAAGTTATCTTCCGATGAGAACGCACACCACGATCAAATTTCTACGTGTCCCCAGATATACCACGAATTCATATTAACTGACGGATTTGAAAAAGAGTGAACGATTATGTTTGGTGGCTAGTTTTCTGGGGCCACTGATCGTAGTTGAACCAATTGTAAAAGGACAAAAGTTAGCTCAAGGGCTCAGAAAACCACATCTAAAACTGACGTTCGATGGATGAGCACGCAACGAGACACTTCCTACTAGTTCCTCTATATAAGGATATTTCATTAGAGTTGACGGGACTGAGAACTAGAAAACCATTTTCAAACAGTTACAATTTTTCTGGAGCGACAAGTCACAATTGGTCCAGTTGAACCTCGTCAAATTGCGACTGGAGGCCTACAAAATGGCTTTGCCAAACTATCTAGAAAAGTGTTTTTCCCTAGACTGAATGTTCCATGCAATTTTCTAGTATAAACACTAGAGGTTTGTGAAGACGAGAATTAATTTCTCCATCTAGGTTTCAAATGGTGGTTCAAAATGAAAGCCAACTTTCTAGATTTAACAGCTTTCTACTACTGAAAACCAGTGTAACAGGGCTCCTATAAGAGCATCAAAAAGATGTCATATGTTCGTTTCGGGTCAAACCAAAGGTCAAGGTGACTCCTCGTATACCAAGGTACATGAATGAAACTTCACATCTCATTTCTAGAGTTATGAAGGGTACTTAATGAGTCTTTGAAAAATGCAAAAAAATTAACTTCTTCTTTCTTTCTTTTTTTTACAGGGAATTTGTCAACATTATTTCTGGGAAGTAAGTTTCGTTTGGTCGATAAAACAATGTTGTAGTGGTTTGGTTGGATAGGATTTTTTCTACATCACCTCAAAATGAGGGTGGCAATTCATGTTTTAATGTAAACAGGTTATTTTGATCTCGTGGGTTTTCGACATGACAATACATTATTTTTGCAACGAGTTAAAGAAAACATTTAACGGTATTAAAATCCTAATATTTTAAATTTTTTATCAAGTTGCAAAAGAGAACTAAACATGAGAATTATGAGAGGTAAAGGAAGATGAACCATGCCTGGAAACGATGAGTGAAATGGTACAAGGGGCTCCAAGCGGTTTACACTCGGGATCTGTCGAGACCACCATTGTTGCCACATGATGCCAGGTAGTCACGTGCAAACCAAGCCATTCATTATGCACCGATGTCTCATAAAAAAGAACCATTTTGTGTTTTCAAGTAGTCATCCTGATCTAAGAGTGCATTTTCTATGTTAAACAGATCACACGCCTTTTCAACAAAATCCATTTTTGTGCATACGAATACTCTGAGGAACAACTTTCAAATACAATGCATAAGAAGCATTACTTAATGGTTCTCACATAACAATCCAAAATCTTGCACTTGGAAGATGTGAGGCACTCATGCCATCGAAGTATTTATAACCCTCATGCACTGAACCTTTCTGGCTAAATGCTAATTAAACAAAAATGAAGCTTACATGGTCAGGGTATGTTCCATAAGACCACATCTCTTTGAGGCATTCTGAATAGTTTGCATGATTCCACATATTGCATATGTATCTGCCAGGGTGCTTGGAACTAAAACATACAAAAATACCCTCTCCATAATGCTTTGACGGTTGTCCGAGGCCTGCTTTAAAGCTTCCATTTTGACAGCGGGAGGTTGCTGGAAAAAGGCTGTGGAGTTTGGCTTTACACATACCAAATGCATTTGCTTGGAAGTTTCCAAGGAATTTTCAACAAAATCATTTGTGCATATCCTGCCATCATGGCATTCCATGAGCCCACATCTATTTGAGGCATTCTCTCAAACAGTTCACATGCCTCTTCTACACATCCATTTTGAGCATACATGTCGACCAGGGCAGTAGCAACTACAACATCTGACAATATTCCTCTCCATTACATTCTAAATACACCAAAATGCCCACATATGCATTGAAATCAATGATAGACTGGTCAATTTTTCTCATAGTCGACAGTAGGAAGAAGACCATGCAAACGTGCATATCAAGAATAGGTGAGAGCAAATAAGGATTCCCCTTTTGACACATGTTGGAAGTTTTTGGAAAAAGTAAACTAATTGGGTTAGAACCCTATTTGTAGCATATGCGCACAACAATAACATTACCCCATGCGTAGCTGTCCCATTCTTTCCTCTGGTCAAACAAGAAACTGCGCCCCCCCAAAAATTTGTGACCCCAACAACTAACATAAATTCCTGTCTTTGTGATTTAAAAAAAATGCCCTCACAGTGAACGAACTTGAGTTTGGCACAGGCTGGAAGGCTGGGAGGAGGCCGCTGAACACCATTGCACTCCATGAGATGACATCTGGTTTGGATCTACTCTGCCACCCCCCCTAAATTTGCCCCAATTCCAAATGCCAAACAGATAAAACCCTAACAACAAACGTTTTAGAGCTTTTCACCCTAGCCTTCATATTAGCTTTATTTAATTTTATATTAAATTGTATATGTATTTTTTTATTTATTTTATATTTAGTTTTCCCTACAATCGCTTATCGATAGATAACAATAAGTTGATAACAAGTCGACGATTAGATAACAAAGTTATCGTCGATCGATGAATAAAATAATAATAATAATATCAATATTATTATTATTATTACCACTTATTAATACTTGTTAATCATCTTAACAAGAAAAAACTTACGAGCCTGATAAATCGAGCACACCGTTCTCCTTTAACAGGAGGAAAACATAATGGACGAGGTGGGGCCAACCGTAGAAAACAACAACATGACATAAGAAGATAAGATGTAGTGGGAGAATTCCAATTGTTCTCTGTGAGAAGGGCGAAGCCAACAAAATATCAACAGGAGCACCATATTGTTAAAAGCTTAGTAACAGGGTCGTCATGACAGGGACTGGGGGAACATCAAACGGGGCATTACATCCTCCTCCCCTTAAGAAAGCATCATCCTCGATGCGACATACAATGAAGAAGGAGAAATGGTAAACAACAAGGAATGAATAAGGTGAAGGCATGTGCTAAGGTTAAGATTTTAGACACAAAAGCACAGTCATGGGGTGGCCCTAGGAACAATTGGTAGAAATTTTAACTTTCAAGGTTATGTGAAGATTGAAAGTTCTCTATTATTCGTTATTTCATTAATCTCTTTCCATCAACATTATTCTTAATTCAAGTCATTTAAAATTTCATTTTTATCGAATTTTAGTTTATTCATTCATGTGGGTTCCCATTATGAACTACAGTCACAACACCCTACTAGGGTCATACACAACACCAAATTTTCACAAGCATACTTTTACATAATTTCACGACCATTCCACATCACAAGGGTTTCACCACACCATGGAATGACAACAAGTAGACCACATAGCAAATAATTTCCAACAATTACGTCCTAGACATAGATCTAGTACACACCTATGACTGACAACAAAATCAACACGCTGATACATAGAAAACGGGTATCACAAGCCCCAAAAATCCATGACTGCACCAACATAGTGCCAAGACAATATCCAATAGTCCATACCAACCAAGAGGAGAGTCAAGCCTCATACATAACAAGGTGTCAAAAAGACTCATACAGGTACACATAACTCATTATACCAATCTCCTCACATCACAAGGCATCAAGAAACAGCTCCAGATATCTCCAAAAGAAACTGAATACAACTCCATATACCTCCCCAAAGCATCACTAGATAATCTCCATATACCTCCCAAGAGGAAGAAACGTAGTGCCAGAACCAAGTCAGGTCATTCAACCATAGAGCCCCATCAAGAATATCAGGTCACTCAACCATAGAGTGTCATAAAGAATAACAGGTCACTCAACCATAGAGTGTCATAAAGAATAACAGGTCACTCAACCATAGAGTCCCATCTCCTTTCTCCTTTTAATGAGGCCGAGTCACCCTATTGCCATGGGCACATAGAGCCCCGTCACCCCCAACCCAAGTGACATAATAACTCGTGGTTCAATAACCCGCTAGTTATCTGTAACTCTTTGGGGCATACCCCCATACAATGAAGTGGGTCCATAGGTTCAACCAATCCATGGTTAATCCCATGAGCCTAACCCAACACATTACAACATTAGAACCATCATAACAATCCAATCAAATGCCAAGTGGCAAAATCAAAAGCCTTAGGCTAGGCTACAAAACTTTCAAGTACGAAAAGAAGTTTTAAAACTAAGAAAACAAAAAACAAATGGCTAATTAGCCATGGTTAGTGCAAAATCCAAATTTTAATGCAACAATCAAATAAATGCCCAAAATATAAGAACATGTCAATCAAGAAAATGACTGGTTCTAGCTAAAAGAGATAATGATCAATTTATGAATAAAATACATATTGAGAAAAAAAAGCACATTACAATCACTATGTGGCCTCATGCCGCCACCAAAGGGGTACTCATCGAGTTGGTGGCACTCGGACTTCGAACCTCTGCTCATGAAAATATACATGTAACCAAAAATGAGTAAATCAAATAATGTATCTGTCATCATCTCTGCCTGAATCATAACTCCAAACTCCCACAAGGATCAACATAATCAAAATCACATAGGATTATTCAATGAACAATCCAATAGGAAAGAGTAGGGAACTCTAGTCACATAAGTTGAGCCTAAGGTGGTGCGCACCCATAATATACTGAGCAAGCTCGAAGTATACCAAACAAATAGAAGTGGGTTTTCAGTCTATATAAGACTCCACTTCCTCACTCATACTCGGCTCAAGATTATGAAAACCTGGTCCACGCCTCCTCTCTCCACCCATACACTCTTGGCAGTTTGTGCCCTTAGGGTTGTCTAGTGTAAGGTTTCACAACATACACATAACTACATCGCTAACACAATGGTGATTCACACACATTAACCATAACGTCTTATGCATGGTATTTATATATAGGGTATACACAATCATTACTTTCACGGGTCACAATACTCACATTACCACATCCTGCACCCAAAGTGCAATCACTGTTCACTAGGGATCATACTCACCATATTCCCCTAAATTGCGACATGAACCATCACATATTACATGAATTATATGTAAGAGGAAACAATGTCTAACCTTACAACATAAAGTAAATTGCAATACAACACGACGACGCACACAACTAGTCACAATACGGTGATGACATCACGATAAACTGCGATTCACTTTACATCAATTTGTCATGCAACACATCAATACATCTTCACATCACATAAGGTTAAAATGTTTCAACACTCTGCAATTCACAATATCATTCCTTTCACACAAAACAAGGTGGTACATCACACATGGATTCCTCATTGGATCCACGAAAAGAAGGGTCAATACTCTCATCACAAGCAGTAATTCACACGTGAATTCTTCATAGAACCCACACGAAGGAGAGATAATACTCCCATCCCCAGCACATCAACATGATAACAAATGCACACTAATTGACATACACATCATGTGCATTCACACTATCACAATTACGACATAGATCACATCACTCTTAAAACACATTACTCTTCCAATATTTATCACCATCATGGAACACCATCACCATCATGCAGAATCATCACAAATCCAATCCATCCTAGAGGTTTGAGAGCATGAACCTCCACTCTGATACAATATGTAGTGCTGACATTTTATACACCCAAATATAACAGTAAAATACCAGGATAAATTTTTTTTGACTTACATTGCTCACTACACACAACACAACAAGGGCTCCAAGTACAGAAACTCGACTCACATACGACAATCAAAAAAGTCATCCACTCACTTAGGTACACGAAAACAACATAGGCATGTTGACGATACACTTTTCCCAATGGAAGGTTACTAGTAAAGACCCAACCACAAGGACATGACTTCAGGAATGGTGACCCCACAACACATCATTTCTTTAATTGCATCTTAGTTACGATTAACATTCTAAGAACATTATTGTGCAAGGACAGTTTTCTCCTTTTTCCATCTACAAGATCTTAAGTTCATTCCACTTTTAAATTACAGTTTGACCAATTTAGGTTGGCTTCCTTTATGCATCATGGAAATTTCCATAACTTAGTTACTTGGCACAATTCAAATCACATATACAACACTTAATTATCTTGTTTTTATGTTAAGAATATGCTTCTCAAGTGTTTATTTAATGTTTAAAATTTACTCTTGCTACATAAGAGAATCTAACGTGATGTCAAGATGAAATCTTGGGATTAAGGAAGACATATATTTGAAATAGCTTTTCCCCCAAGAACATCCATCGATCACGGAATAGTTATTTCACTACCATAGTTAATAAAGTTCAATAACTTATGGACTTCCATTTATATTTATATATCTTTTATTTTCTCGAAGTTTGGTGGCACTAAGGTAACTTATATTCTTTGCACTATAAGGAGAATTCATCAGAGTTGACGGGACTGAGAACTAGAAAACCATTTTCAAACATCGACAAGTTTTCTGGAGTGACAAGTCACAATTGGTCCAGTTGAACCTCGTCAAATTGCGACCGGAGGCCTACAAAATGGCTTTGCCAAACTATCCAGAAAAGTGTTTTCCCCTAGACTGAATGTTCCATGCAATTTTCTAGTATAAACACTAGAGGTTTGTGAAGACAGGAATTAATTTCTCCATCTAGGTTTCAAATGGTGGTTCAAAACGAAAGCCAACTTTCTAGATTTAATAGCTTTCTACTGCTGAAAACTAGTGTAACAGGGCTCCTATAAGAGCGTCAAAAGGATGTCATATGTTCATTTCGGGTCAAACCAAAGGTCAAGGTGACTCCTCGTATACCAAGGTACACAAATGAAACTTCACATCTCATTTCCAGAGTTACGAAGGGTACTTAATGAGTCTTTGAAAAATGCAAAAAAATTAACTTCTTCTTTCTTTTTTTTTTTTACAGGGAATTTGTCAACATTATTTCTGGGAAGTAAGTTTCGTTTGGTCAATAAAACAATGTTGTAGTGGTTCAGTTGGATAGGAATTTTTCTACATCACTTCAAAATGAGGGTGGCAATTCATGTTTTAATGCAAACAGGTTATTTTGATCTCGTGGGTTTTCGACACGACAATACATTGTTTTTGCAACGAGTTAAAGAAAACATTTAACGGTATTAAAATCCTAATATTTTAAATATTTTATTAAGTTGCAAAAGAGAACTAAACATGAGAATTATGAGAGGTAAAGGAAGATGAACCATGCCTGGAAATGATGAGCGAAATGGTACAAGGGGCTCCAAGTGGTTTACACTCGTGATCTGTCGAGACCACCATTATTGCCACATGATGTTGGGTAGTCACGTGCAAACCAAGCCATTCATTTTGCACCCATGTCTCATAAAAAAGAACCATTTTGTGTTTTCAGGTAGTCATCCCAATCCAAGAGATCACATTTTCTATGTCAAACAGATCACACGCCTTTTCAACAAAATCCATTTTTGTGCATACAAATACTCTAAGGAACAACTTTCAAATACAATGCATAGGAAGCATTACTTAATGGTTCTCACATAACAGTCCAAAATCTTGCACTTGGAAGAGGTGAGGCAATAATTCTTGGCATGATTCTACAAGAGGCACTCATGCCATCGAAGTATTTACAACCCTCATGCACTGAACCTGCCTGACTAAATGCTAATTAAACATAAAAAAGCTTACATGGTCAGGGTATGTTCCATAAGACCACATCTCTTTGAGGCATTTTGAACAGTTCGCATGATTCCACATATTACATATGTATCTGCCAGGGTGCTTGGAACTAAAACATACAAAAATACCCTCTCCATAATGCTTTGACGGTTGTTTGAGGCTTGCTCTAAAGCTCCCATTTTGACAGTGGCTGGGAGGTTGCTGGAAAAAGGCCGTGGAGTCTGGCTTTACACATACCAAATGCATTTGCTTGGAAGTTTCCAAGGCCTTTTCAACAAACTCATTTGTGCATATGCTGCCATCGTGGCATTCCATGAGCCCGCATCTATTTGAGGCATTCTCTCAAACAGTTCACATGCCTCTTCTACACATCCATTTTGCGCATACATGTCGACCAGGGCAGTAGCAACTACAACATCTGACAATATTCCTCTCCATTACATTCTAAATACACCAAAATGCCCACATATGCATTGAAATCAACGATAGACTGGTCAATTTTTCTCATAGCCGACAGTAGGAAGAAGACCATGCAAACGTGCATATCAAGAACATGTGAGAGCAAATAAGGATTCCCCTTTTGACGCATGTTGGAAGTTTTTGGCAAAAGTAAACTAATTGGGTTAGAACCCTATTTGCAGCATATGCGCATAGCAATAACGTTACCCCATGCGTAGCTGTCATGTTCTTTCCTATGGTCAAACAAGAAACTGCGCCCCCCCAAAAATTTGTGACCCCAATAACTGACAGAAATTCCTGTCTTTGTGCTTTAAAAAAAATGCCATCGCAGTGAATGAACTCGAGTTTGGCATAGGCTGGAAGGCTAGGAGGAGGCCGCTAAACACCATTACACTCCATGAGATGACATCTGGTTTGGATCTACTTTGTTGCCCTCCCCCCCCAAATTTGCCCCAATTCCAAATGCCAAAAAGACAAAACCCTAACAACAAACGTTTTAGAGCTTTTTGCCATAGCCTTCATATTAGTTTTATTTAATTTTATATTAAATAGTATATGTATTTTTTTATTTAATTAAAAGATTGTGTAAGTTTATGTGTTTTCCCTACAATCGCTTATCGATAGATAACAAGTTGATAACAAGTCGACTATCAGATAACAAAGTTATCGTCAATCAATGAATAAAATAATAATAATAATAATAATATTATTATTACCACTTATTAATACTTGTTAATCATCTTAACAAGAACAAACTTATGAGCCTAATAAATCGAGCACACTGTTATCCTTTAATAGGAGGAAAACGTAATGGATGAGGTGGGGCTAACCACAGAAAACAACAACACGACACGAGAAGACAAGATGCAGTGGGAGAATTCCAATTGTTCTCTGTGATAAGGGTGAAGCCAAAAAAAGATCAATCGGAGCACCACATCGTTAAAAGCTTAGTAACAGGGTCATCATGATAGGGACTGGGGGAACATCGAATGGGGCATTACATTTAGCTCATGGTATCCTCTAGGAAATAGATCATGGAAGTTGCACAATAATTATACAATCTTTTCCACTTCCACTTCCAACCGATAATCACTAATGATCGCCCACTTTGGCACATCATCTATCCAAATATTAACCTTCTTTGTATTAAGTGGTAGATGGTATGCACATTCCTACTCATCTTCCTTGTATATGACTTAAAGCTCACCCTCTATGTGTCCTACATTAACATCTTTTACCTCTTCATCATTAATCAGGTATACTAGATTACCTTTCTCTTTTTCCTTCCACGTATGCTCTAGAAGATCCTCACTGGTTTCTAATCATACATGTTTGTTGGCTTACCCATATGGAATGATATCTTGATATAAATGAGTTACAAGATATTCCTCTTTTGTGTTATCCCCTAGAGTGATGTACTTCATCAATTGAAAGGCCTTATGCACCGGAGGGTTATATGAAAAGTGATTGAAAGTGTGCACCATACCTAATGTCATATCTTGCCAATTGGTGATCTCTTGCTTCATCTCAACATGTATGTACCATGCACACACACCCACACAAGGTGTAATAAAACTTGTGTACCCAAAGGGATGGTAGTAGCATGTATATTCCTATTAACGAATTCTTCTCATGGGCCTGTATGTGAGTCTTGGGGAATGGTTTTCCATCATAAGATGGTATCTTCAAAGGAATGTTATTTATAAAAAACCGTATCAAGAAGGTAATTCTTATCTCCCTCTATCTGATCAAATTATCCTTATGCACAGACCAAAAATGTGATGCCATTCCTCTCAATGAGTATACTAGCATATTCCTCCTATCTCCTTCATCATGTAGCTTCTTGTAGACAAAAAATCTATGCACTAGGGTACATTTCTAGGTCCTAAAGCATATTAATGTATACATGATTCCTAAGCAATAAAACTAGTGGTTGACAACTCATTTTGTCCTTTTTGCTTTATCTCTTACATTCTTATTGGTCTTACACATCTTATAACCCTATCAACATTTGACTATTTTATCTTTTTATGGCCTCAGAAACTAGTGCCCAATTTGGACATTGGGGCCAAGCGCTCCTATCTTCCTAGGCACTCTTGTCCCTATTTACCTTTTCCTTATCCTTTTGTACCCCTTTCACTTCTTAATTACTTTTTACTACTTTGTGTCAGCCTTTGAGTTGTCAACTAGGAAATTCAAACAAGGGAATCATATAAATACACTATTAGGTTTTCAAAATAAGGGACTAAGAACTAAAATTACATACTATGACATAAGCTTGCATTCAAAGGCACAAAAGCATTTCAAGTCATCAATCTAGCACACTCATTCAAGGGACAAGGCCTATATTTTTATGCATACACAACATATGAGGGGAAGTTTTTTTTATTCCATTCCACACATTATATATATCTACTACATTCTAGATCTATCCCACTATCATTGGTGCAACTTGCATAAGGGCATCCTAGGGCATCATTAAACACATTTACAAACATAACTACATGGAGTCTGAGATATAGTGCAACACTCGGTACTAAGTTCACTCTTTGGATGATCATCAGGGTCAACACGACTCCACATTCTACATCTTTTTTATTAGATTTGATATGGTTTGTGGACATGTGCATGTAGAAAACTTATTTTACAGGTTATATGTACATTTAGCGATCAAGGAGTGAAACCAAAGCAATAAATAGATACTAGCAACGAAGCTCCTCCTGCACAGAAGAGACTAGTTATGGATCATTCACATAGACATTAGCACACAGATTGAAAACTAGCACCCAAGTGCTCCTGTCCACTCGTGGGCACTCTTATCTGGAACATTATTGAGTCTCAGAACCTCCCGTGAGCATTTACAACACTTTTACCAATCTATTTCAGCTATTCACCTCCCCAGATCACTTCCAAATTACTCAGAAATCAACGAAGTCCCTCCAACTCCCTCACTTGTTTAGGATTTCACAATTATATGTTTGTTTTCTTGTGTTTTCAATGTATATTAACATTTGTACATCATTCATTACATAAGATAATCTAGAGTTAGATTTAATTCAATTTATATTAAATCATTTGGTGAACCCGAATCATGATCAAACACTTGGATCCTTATTTTACCTATACTATATGATCTACCTTCATGGCTTCTATAGTCTCCTTGTATCAATTATTTCAAATGCACCCACCTTGTAAAGATGTTCTCCAAAAATCCCTAGACACTATGTACTGTCATCACCAATCCGGCACTATGATAATTCTTCACCGGGAACTCCTTGTGCTATGATTATTTACTAATGCACAACCTTTAGTTTGGTGGATGTAATCTGGAAACAAAAAAATAACATAACACAAAAATACCATCGACTATGATAAGACGGAATGATGACAAATCTGAAATATCAAAGTAAATTATAATATTAACATGAAATTGTTACAATCTCACCCATGAGGTACTTCAAGTGTTATTGACTTCACTTGACTTTCACCAAGACTATGGGAGAAACTTTACAATTACACCTCTTAATGGCTTCTTCAACACACCTTTAAACTGATGGCTTCCTTCGCACACTTCCTACAATATTTCTCACTACTTCCTTCTATGCTAAATGAGGGGGGTGGCCTCTCTATTTATAGAACTTCCAGGCTTATCCATCTTATCTCTAAGATAGGATAAGAAATCCACTCTGACGAATCATATTTCATACCTTAACTCTTATCTGTACATGTAAGCTTATCCTTTAAGATAAGATAAACCTTATCATTTTACATGGGTTCCACATTTTTAGACTTTTTACAAATAAAATACACAAAATATTTATGACCTCACTCCTTGTCCTTATTACCAATATAATATTTCTAATTCCTAATCATGTAGACCCTACTTCTCTAATTACCCAAACTTTGACATTTTAACATTACCGGACCACTTACGACAAATATTTACTTTTTACAACATTCCTATTGTACTTTGACTGTTACCGTACTCCACATTATTGGTGGCACTGTACTGATAGCGCCATTATCTTCTATCAGACGCTACTACTAATTATACTTAACAACATCCTATTCCTAATACATACATTAATGAAATAGAAATTATGGAGGAAAATTTTAGTGTCGACATCTTCCCCCTTCCTAGCTTCTACTCCGTCCTCGGAGTAGACTCTTCTGGTGCTTGGAAAATCTTCAACTTGTCGTGGTTGACCCATTTCGTAATGGGAGTGCCATCCAATTCCTCCAGTCGGTACGTACCATTTTCATGCACAGCTGCTATTTTGTAGGGCCCCATCCATTTTGGAAGAAATTTTCTCTGTCTTCTTTTTTTGTATCTGGAATCATATACTAGAACCAAGTCATTCACATGAAATGGAGACCACCGGATCTTTTGATCAAAGTATTCCTTCTGCTTCATTTTCTTCTTATGGCTTGTATCCTTTGCTATTTCTCTCATTTCCTCCAGCAAATGAAGATGTACCAACCTTTCTTTTACTGAATCACTTTCATCCATCCTTTCATTTTTCATAACTCTCACAGTGGGAATATCAAACTCAATAGGAAGAACTGGATCAATTCCATAGGCCAACTGAAATGGGGAGTATCCTGTTGCTGACTTTGATGTTGCCCTATATGCCCACAATGCTGCATGAATCCTTTTATCCCATTTATGTACCTGCAAGGCTGCATCTTTTGCTAGAATTTGACACAACACAAAATTTGTTCGTTCCACCTGTCCATTTGTGCTTGGCTTGTATGTTGTTGCCTTCCTGTGCTTAATAGAAAACTTATTGACTAGGGCTTCTACCACCTCATTAATGAAGTGGCTTCCTTGATTTGTTACAATTTCTAATGGGCAACCAAATCTGGTGACAATGCGTTCATACATGAACCTTGCCACTTCATCCATGGAAGCTGTTTTCAATGGCCTAGCTTCAACCCACTTGGTTAAATAATCTGTGGCAACTACAATATACTTATTTTGGCGTGATGTAGTTGGAAGTGGACCTACAATGTCTATTCCCCACTTTTCAAAGGGACCAAGGGGAAGAATAGGACATAATGGAGCTGATGAAGTCTTACGGTTACCATGTGTTTGACAAATATCACATGTCTTACAATAATTATAACAATCTTTAAAAAGAGTGGGCCAGTGATAACCTGCATCGAAGATCCTTCTTGCTGTAAGTTGTCCAGAGAAGTGCCCTCCACATGTACCATTGTGGAATTCTTCTAGCAGCTCCTTCCCTTGATCATGTCCAACTGCCCTCTTGTACTGTCCATCAGGTCCTATTCGAAATAATACTCCATGTAGAATAGAATATGGACGATTGGCTTGAGTAATCTTTCTCTTAGTCTTTGCATTGGCACCATCAGGAAACTTGAATTCATTCAGATAATTCCAAATATCTATGTATTCACTAGGGATTGTGTCAAGGGAGAACAATGCTGCATCGGGGAAATCATCATCATCACAAGAAGATCCTAAACCATCATAGGCTCGAGAGAGTGCATCTGCATTGACATGCTTCTTTCCTGGCCTATCTATAATGTCAAATTCAAATTCTTGTAGCAAAATTATCCATCTTGCTATCCTCCCTGATGGGTTAGGCTTATTTACAATATATTTTAGAGCCTGATGATCTGTTACAACTATAAATTTTTGCCCTAGCAAGTAATTTCTAAACTTCTTTACAGCAAAAATGATAGCCAGAGCCTCTTTTTCAGTTACAGTATAATTTACCTCAGCACTGCTCATTTGTCTGCTCCCAAAGTAAATTGGATGTTCATTCCCATTTTCATCCTTTTGGCTCAAAGTACTTCCTAGTGCTGCATCTGAGGCATCAATGTACACAATGAATGGCTTGCTCCAATCTGGATTCTTCAAAACAGGTGAAGACACCAGGGCTTCCTTCAGTTGTCCAAAAGCTTCATGCGCCTTATTTCCTGGTTCATAAGTAACATCCTTCTTCAAGAACTGGGTTAGTGGCTGTGCAATCTTTGAGAAATTCTTGATGAACCTTCTATAGTAACCCACATGGCCTAAAAATGATCTCAACTTACTTCTATTCATAGGAAATGGTAAATCTTTGATTTTTGAAACTTTATCAGGATCAGTACCAATACCATCTCTGGATACAACATGCCCTAACAAAACACCTTTAAAACATCCAAAGACACACTTTGTAGGGTTTAGTGAGGCTTGTGCTTCATCTAACCTTTGAAATGTTGTCTCCATCTGGTGCAGGTGGTCCAACTTGCTCCCATAGATGTAAAAATCATCCAGAAATACTCTGATGAAGGTCCCAATGTAGGGTTCGAACACCCTATTCATCAAACGCTGGAATGTTGCTGGAGCATTACACAACCCAAAAGGCATAACTCTATAAGCAAACGTTCCCCAAGGAGTGGTGAACGTGGTCTTCAGCTGATCTTTCTCTGCTATACGAACTTGGTTGTAGCCGCTATATCCATCAGCAAAACTATAGCACTCCTGGCCAGCTACTTCGTCCAAGATCTGATCTGAAAATGGAAGAGGGTAATGATCCTTCTTTGTTGCCTTATTGAGCTTCCTGTAATCAACACAAATGCGTAGCTTCCCATTCTTTTTTATTGAGATCACAATGGGAGAAACCCATTCTGAATTCTCCACAGCAAATATGAATCCTGCATCAAGCAACTTATCTATTTCTTCTTTTACAGTCTTGGAAAAATTAGGATTCATTCTATATGGCATTTGCTTTATGGGCTTAGCACCATCTACCAGCTCAATAGAATGTTCTACCCAACTTACTTGACGGAGTTCCTTGTAATCAAAAGTGAATAGGTGTATGTACCTTCGAAAGAGCTGGAGGTAGGATTCCTTCTCACTCTCCATCACAGCATCACCAATCTTTATTTGTTGGAGACGATCATCAACTTCTTCTTCAGATAATTTTATGGGGTCATGAGTTGGTGTGACTGGAAGGATATCCATGACTGAAACATCCACCTCCCTTTCTTCATCTTCAGTGTCCACTTCACTGGTACTAGAGTAATCAGAGGATGTCCAATCATCAGTTTCATCACTTGAATCCACAGGTTCTGCTTTATGATGTCGAGGGATCACGTTTATCTTCACCCTCTCTCTACCACGTCCAAGTGTCATGAAACCTTCATTCCAGTAGTTTCTTGCATGAACTCTCCTTAGCCATGGTCTTCCCAGCAGCATTGGGTACGCAACAGTACCATTTTTCATCACCTGAAAGTCTACCACACATACAACACCCATAACAGATATTGCCACATTTGAAACTACACCTTCTGGTTTAGTTTTTCCTTTATTTAATGACCTTAACATAAGTGTTGAAGGGCGATCAATTTTTAAACCCAACATATTCATTACAGACTCGGTCATTACATTAACTGCAGCACCTCCATCAACTAAGACATCATGAATTGAAATGCCATTACATAATACCTCAGCTTGTGGAGCATAGGGATCCGCCTCTGCCTCCAAAACAGGGACCTCAACCTCCTTCCTTCGTCGAGCATTGAGTCCACTTCGCAACTCCCGCCTCTTCTCAGAAGACATAGCCAAGAGTTGACCATATGTAATATTTGCAGGCCTTTTGGACAGATCTTCCAAGATGGAGTATGGTCCTTGCCCCTGTGAAATCAGAAAATCCTGCACACCCAACTTTCTTCTCCTATGTTTCTTACTAGTTTCTTCTTTCATCTTCTTAGGATCATTTCCATCTTGATTATCTTTTTCTTTCTTTCTTTTTGTTACAAACACATCTACTTCATTATTTCTGCTCTTATCTACTACATCAAAAGAATTCACAGGTGCTTTTCCTTTATCATTATCTCCTTTACCAGATGTAGAAGCTCTATCTGGACAATTATACTTATAATGACCCTTTTTATAACAACCATAACATACGACTTCAGAAATATTTCTTTTTGGACCTCTATCTCCTCCCTGAGAACTAAATTCTTTTCCTTGAAGAAGATTAATAGTTAACTGACCCATCTTTTTGAGCAGATCTTCATACTCAGTAGATGTACTAGGAGAAATATTTGTGCTCACCGGGAGTGGTTGTGGATTCTGGACCAAAGGCGCTGGTGTAGGCTCTACTTTAGCCACAATTTCTTTGGGCTCCTCTTCCATGCTTTCTTCTTGCCTTCTTGCAATCTCCTTTGCTTGTTCAATGGTAGCTGGGCGGTCATACTTCACTCGTTGTCTGATCTCTGGCTTCATCCCAAGAATGAAGTGCTTACAGAGGAGATTATCCACGCCATTCATCAACCCATCCGCTAATCCTTCCTTCCGGATCTGGGCATCGAGCTTCCTCCTTAGCTCTAGAACACGAGCATGATAATCCCTTATCTTCTCCTTCTCTCCTTGGGATAGCTTTGTGATCTCGATCATGAGATCTGCATATTTCTGTTGTTCACCAAATTCTTCAAGAAAACTTTCAGTTAATAAATCCCATGAATTTTTCACATTATCACCTAGTGTTTCAAACCACCTAAGTGCTGAACCATCCAAAAAGGTAGGAAAAAATTCAGTCCATTGTTCCCTTCTTATAAGGCCATTACAAATACAAGATCGTTTAAACTCTTGAATGAAAGAAGAAGCATCTTCATTAGATTGAGCTGAAAAAACAGGAATCTTTCCCATTTTCAAAAGTAACCACCGTGAAATACCAACCCACAAGTACAATTAACAAGACTTATGTGCACAAATAATTGGAATCACTATACTAGAAAGTGACTTTACACCTTTCTACAGTAAAATAGAAATGACCACGGTAAACTATGGTAAAACTTGACTTACTGCGGTAAAAACTGACTTTACTGTGGTAAACACTATTCACGGTAAAAAGTGAAGTTACTGTGGTAAATACTATTCACGGTAAAAAGTGACTTTACTGTGATAAATACTATTCACAGCAAAAATGACTTTATCATGGTAACTACTATTCACGGTAAAAATGACTTTACCATGGTAACTACTATGCACAGTAAAAACAAGGTTACCCTCCAATTGATTTTTGACTAAGTGGGAATATCTCTCCAGAAAATCCACCAACGAGGAATGGTCCCGGCAACGGAACCAAAATGTCATCACCAATCCGGCACTATGATAATTCTTCACCGGGAACTCCTCGTGCTATGATTATTTACTAATGCACAGCCTTTAGTTTGGTGGATGTAATCTGGAAACAAAACAACAACATAACACAAGAATACCATCGACTATGATAAGACGGAATGATGACAAATCTGAAATATCAAAGTAAATTATAATATTAACATGAAATTGTTACAATCTCACCCATGAGGTACTTCAAGTGTTATTGACTTCACTTGACTTTCACCAAGACTATGGGAGAAACTTTACAATTACACCTCTTAATGGCTTCTTCAACACACCTTTAAACTGATGGCTTCCTTCGCACACTTCCTACAATATTTCTCACTACTTCCTTCTATGCTAAATGAGGGGGGTGGCCTCTCTATTTATAGAACTTCCAGGCTTATCCATCTTATCTCTAAGATAGGATAAGAAATCCACTCTGACGAATCATATTTCATACCTTAACTCTTATCTGTACATGTAAGCTTATCCTTTAAGATAAGATAAACCTTATCATTTTACATGGGTTCCACATTTTTAGACTTTTTACAAATAAAATACACAAAATATTTATGACCTCACTCCTTGTCCTTATTACCAATATAATATTTCTAATTCCTAATCATGTAGACCCTACTTCTCTAATTACCCAAACTTTGACATTTTAACATTACCGGACCACTTATGACAAATATTTACTTTTTACAACATTCCTATTGTACTTTGATTGTTATCGTACTCCACATTATTGGCAGCACCGTACTGACGGTGCCGTTATCTTCTATCGGACGCTACTACTAATTACACTTAACAACATCCTATTCCTAATACATACATTAATGAAATAGAAATTACGGAGGAAAATTTTAGTGTCGACATCTTCTCCCTTCCTAGCTTCTACTCCATCCTCGGAGTAAATTTTTAGATGGTGCAAAAAAAATCTGCCACTTCCTATTGGTTGACCCATTTCGTAATGGGAGTGCTTTCTGGTTGGATAGAGTTGGGACGTATGGATTTTCAGTGCACGGGGGCTTAAACTTGCAAAAGGCCCCAGCCATTTTGGAAGAAATGGTCATGCTGAGGTCTTCAATGGCTTAAATGTGGAGGGGGCACATTTTTGTGCACAAAACATTCCCATGAATATTTGGAGACCACCGGATCTGGTGCATAAAAGTGTGTCACTCTCTGATTGGCTCAATTTCTGCTTATGGCTTATATCAATTGCTATTAACTCTCATTAAGCCATACCTTGAAAATGAACGACTTGTACGAAGCCATAACTTGAGTTCCTGGACCAGTTTCATTTATGCTTTCATTTTACATGAACTCTACATGAAAATGGCCTTATCAAACCCAATAGGAAGAACTGTTTTCATACCTTTCTTCATAGGCTACAACCCCCTAAAAATGGGGATTTTCATCCATTGTATCGACAGGTTGTGCATGTTGTAGAAATAGGTTGTGAACAAAACCAGACTGAGGTACTTGTAAAAAAAGTTGTAGACCACCCCTACTAGGCATCTGTGATTATGATTTTTGGTCAGAAACTGATTTCTTCTTTGGCTCCTCAATGTCTTTACAAAGCTCTTGATGTTGATCACCTTCTCGAAGATCATTGGAGTTATTTTCGTACTATGCATTGCTCAATCCTCCAAGATCCAGATTATCTCCTGTTAAACCCCAAAATAGATCAAACCCTGAAAATAAAAATATACAAATGGCGAGTCATAATGACCTAAAAATTCACCTAAAAGAGTGAACTCATGATTGAGCACCACACTACATCTTAGACTCCATGTATTTCTATGTGAAGAATTGTGCCTTAGGAGGCTCTTGTGCCAGACACACTTGAATAACTAGCAAGTAGCTAGATGTAGAAATGTAAATAGATGTGTGGATGTCAAAATTAACTTCCCCTCCTATGCATGTATATATAAAAGTGCAGTCCCTTGTCCCTTGAATGAAACTAGACAAATCCTTTGATGTTCTTGTAATGCCTTTGGATGCAACCTTAGGTGATAGTAGTAGATGCTTAGAGCTTGGTCCTTTATTATGGTCACATAACTTTATATTTATATGATTCCCTTGTTTGAATTTTGTAATTAACAACTAAAAGGCTGAACCATAAGAAAAAACATGCCCAAAAGATAAAATATGCCCAAAAGGGGTGAGTAAGATAAAAAGAGGTTGGGGGCACCCAGAAGGATGGGAACACCTAGGCGCAAGTGTCTTGGCTGGGTGCTAGTGCCCAGAGTGATAAAATATGAAACAATGAAGCATAGACTGGGTTGAAGGGTGTAAAAAGCCAAGAATAAGACATG
The DNA here is from genome assembly GCA_019776745.2 of Taxus chinensis. Taxonomy (NCBI): domain Eukaryota; kingdom Viridiplantae; phylum Streptophyta; class Pinopsida; order Cupressales; family Taxaceae; genus Taxus; species Taxus chinensis. The sequence continues at coordinate 263,293,322 of CM034150.1, forward strand.
AACAAAGACAAAGAGGCCAAAGACAAATGTTAATTGCTAGTTTTCTCACTTAGGAATCATATGAATAGTAGTTTATGATTAGGACCTAGAAATGTACCCAAAATGCATGATTTAGTGTCTACATTTTCCCCCACTTTATGTTGTTGAGTGAATACTCAATAACATAAAGTAGATAAGAGATGTGTACCTAATAATCATGTAGATCGATGGTGAAAAGCATGTTGAGGAGACAATAAAAAGTGTGGAATGATAAAAAATGAAGTGTGGAAGCTAGAGAAGAGGAAGTGACCCTATGGGTTAAAGCGTATGTGTTGTGTCATGTTGTACATATTTTTGATGTCACTTGATGCTTGATGCTGTTAATGCTGCTTCCCATAAGGATTGATCTGTAAAAGAGAAGAGAAAAATATTAGTCAAAGTTGTGTATGTGATAAATTTGATCAAAATATGTAAAAAACATGTAAAAGTGTGTAAAAAGGCAAAAAGGAACATGTGCACCTGATCTGTGACAAGTGAAGAGTGTAGAAAGGATCCTAAAAATACTGTAGAAGGATGAGTTTTTTGGGTAATCTCATGTCAATAATGAGTTTTTCAGGCGATCTCATGCCAAGTACTATTTTTTTGGGCGATCTCACGCCACGACAGAATAAGTGTTGGGGAGAAAGGTCTAGTGTTATTCTCCAACCTTGACTACTTCCTAACAATTAATACACCACTACAGATGGTGTGATCTTGATTTTTCCAGTTCAATCCATTTCAATCCAACACAAATAGAAAAAGGAAGAAGTATGCATGCTGATTATTGGAGGACTGTGCCTATTCGATGAAAAATGCTATATAGATTGCTAAAAATGTGTTGTTCTAAGAAAAATTCTATAACTACCCCGGGTTATAGGCACCCAAGAAAGGTCACGAGCACCCAAGCACTAGTGTCTAGAGCTAGGAATTGGTGTCTGTGTTGTGCTGAAGACCTAATTCAGATTTTGGTCCATTTATGAGATTGTAGATAGTACCGATCCTGTACTGAACTGTGTTGTACTATGACTGTGAACTTTTGTATGGGGTGAATAATTCACCAATGCATACCCCCCTCGTTTGGGGTACATGTGATGTTGGTAGGAGAATGCGGCTCAAATGAGGACCTAATGTACATTTGAAACTGAAGCCCTACAAGGGGGAGGGAATCTACATGGTAGAAACCAAGGCACACACAAACAAAGTGGATGGAAACATGTGTTAGTGAAAACACTTCAAATACACATATATACAACAATGTGTAAGATAACACATAAGAAGACAAAGTAGACCGTGAAAAGTGGGTTTCAAACATGGGACATTGCTCACAATGTCATAAGACAATCAGAGCCAAAGTGGCTAAAAGCATATGGTGTACATAAGACAAAGGGAAAATCCCGCAAACAATGGTAGACAAAGGAAAAAAATGACAAAAATAACAAACAAAGTAGCATAAAACCATGGTGGTAAGTATTTCCTACAAATAAAATTTTACACATGAAGCATCCATTAGAATGTTAGAAAGATAAAAAGTATGTCAAAGCATGTATGATCCAATATAATAGTGTGCTAGTATGAATAGGAAGTAGTATAAAACCAAACAATAACACTTGTAGTGTATACAAAAGTAGATGCCCCCAGGAGCCACTTTGGGACTGGTAAGAGGTACAGTTCCAAATATTTGTGATACATGTAACAATATTTAGGAAGGTTACATTCAAAACTAGAAGGAAATTGAATGCACATTTGTATATAGAAAGATAATAACATACAAAATATCTTTCTAACATGTGTAACAAAGTGTTCATGTAACAAGTATAATCAAACAAGAATAAATGCGACCAAAATATGCAGTATGATGTCAATGTGAATGAAATGGAATGCAAAGTGAATGTGATAAGAGCAGCATGCCCCCCAAGTGAATGTGAATGACTATGAGAGGAGGTTCATTTATAAAATACCCCTCAACACTTGAGAATGAACCATAGAACAAGAGTGCATCATTGGGAAGTTGTTTGAATTTTTGCTCTAGAAAGATATGATCAATGAAGCATAGAGTGTAGAGAGTGCGAGTGGGGCAAGTTTCATTTCAGATTTAAACCCTCAACAGTCGATTATGAACCGTGTAACTAGATTGTGTCATCGGGTGGAGAGATGTGTTAAGAATGCGATGCTAGAAATATGTGTCATGTATTCACATAGTGTGAAATGTGTGTACTAGTAGATGCCAAAAAGGGATGTCATAAATGTGCAGAGTGTGAAGTGTGTAGTGTGTGAGGTTCATGTATGTAGTATGCCATCAACAATCAAGTGTGAACCGTAGCACAAGATTGTGTCATAGGGTAATGAGGATACAAGTGTATCAAGATGTCTATGATGGATGAGGAGGACTAAATTTAAAATAGAAAGCTTAAGAGTAGAAATGCGATACACTTGAGAATGCTAGAAGGGTGGAAGATGAGTGTAATGCCCCCCAAATGTATGATGTGAAGAAGAATCAAGTAACATCATCTAAAAAATCATCATTGTCATGGTCAAAGCCAAAATGAGATGCATCAAATACCTGATAATCTATAATATGAGGTTGATCATATAAGGAACCATTATGACGTAAATTGTACATGCCCATTTCATATTCTTCATCAGTGAAAGGTGTGGGTGGACATCAATGTGCATACCATCAACTAAGATTTTGGGAATAGTCGAGAAATGAATCATTGTAAATAAAATCAAAGTCGAAGGGCATAGGGAATGAAATGTCGATATGATAAGGATCTAAAGTGCTGCCAATATAGTCTAGCCAAGACCACGCAAGAGTAAGTGGAGAAGTGTGTGCAATAAAAACTGATAGATGAAATACGTAAAGGCCATAAGTAGCAGTAATGCGAACATATCCATGATATAGATATGGAGAACAAGATGGAGGGATGAGATCCTCTAGTGTGAATCCTGTGGACACAAAATCATGCACTCTAGGTAATTATTTAGTCCTGGTTACATACATACTACTATTTACATGATTCCTTATTAAGAAAAGTAATGATTAACCCATGTCTTTGGCCACATTTCTCTACTTTATGCTTCTTCTTTCAGTCTTAAAATCTTACTTGCTCAGTCTATCTTTTCACCTTTCATTATTTGTCATTCTGGACACCAATGCCTAGCCATGACACCAGCGTCAGGTGCCCTTGTCCCTTCTGGGTGACCTTGTCATCTTTGTACTTTGGTCACACTTTCTGGGTCCTTTTTATCCATTTGAACATCTTATATTTTTAGTAGTTGATATTTTTGGGGTTAATAATGAAATTCAAGTGAAGGAATCATATAAATATAAAGTTATGTTATCATAATAAGGGACCAAGCACTAAACACTACCTATCACCAGCTAAGGTTACATCCATCAAGGCATCTATAGATCTATTTGCATCCATCTAGCTCAATCAAAAGGCAAAAAGGTTGTTTCTTCTACATCACACTTCATAGGAGAGGAGTCTATTGTTTCTATACACACATCACACAAAACTACATTGGGTTTGAGATGTACTGCAATGCTCAGTAGTAATTCCATCACTGTGGCAGCTGAGTACAGTCTGACCCCTCATTTTTCATCTTTCTTTTTTAGGATTTGATTTCTATTTAAGGGTTTTACAGGTGCTTTCTTCATTACAGGTTTACAACGACCTCGATGATAATCTACACATGACCTTGACATGTGATCAAGGGTGAATAAGTGTGAACCTCTTGTGACACCTTAGAGGAGGTTATTTTATGAGCATCTACGTAGACGAGGGCACACATAGAATCAAGACCAGAGTGCACCTTGGGTTCCCCCATCCTTTCTCCAGGTACCCCAGTCCAACAAAATCACTCAGATCTACAATTTTTCTAGTATTCTCTGTGAGGGTCTTCCATTCCTATTCATCCAGTCATCACTGTAACATAATCATAGTAACCTCTCCGAATCAACTAAGACTTTTCTAACCCTCCTTTGTATTTAGGGTTTCATATTTTTATTTCTTAGTTGCTTGGGTATAATTTATAGTATTTCGTTGTTTCATTTATTTACTGCAAACTTGCATTGATATTAGGCTATAATATTACATTTTAACATAATCATTTTGGTGAACCCCACTTGTGATCGGTCATTTCAAATCCTTCTTTGGCATATCATCTTCTTGTATCATAGATCCTAATAGTCTCTCAAATTTATTTGACTGATTTACTTCTAAAATGCATCCTAATTGCCAAGATTATTCTTAAAAAATCATTAGACACCATGTATATTCCTCGAGATACGCCTCCACATTAAATAAGTCCTATTTTTTATCATTTATTTGATGACCCTAGTCTTTATGATCCTCCATCTAATAAACCCATGTTAGGAGTCAATACAAGCTTTTCATTCTTTATTTCAAGAAAAATTTCAGGCTATGGAATCCATGATTACATCTCTCAAATATGAAATCCAACATCTTAAGGACGCTTCTCAGGATCATATTTTTTCTCCTTCTACATCTCATCTTCATTCTATGTCTTCTACATGTGCTCATATCAATGAGCCTCAAGTCTTACCATTACCGGATCCTCTCACCTTTGATTGCAATACTAAGTAACATGACATTCTTACTGAGCTCCTTAGTCATCACTTGATCATTTACCATCTACTCAAGGCTATCCTCCTTACCGATGTGCAAAATATCAAGGTCAACCATATTGTAATTATCATCGAATCAATGTACATAATGAAAATGACTACTATGATTTATGACAAAGAATCAAACATCTTGAGCATCAAGGCTTTATCTCATTCATTACACAATATTTTGTTTCATGACCATCTATAATTGTTACATCCTAATGGGTTCCTAAATTTGATTTGTCTATATCTAATTAGCATCATGCCATCATTTACTAAAGTTCCTTCTATAAGACTCAAGGGCCTCCTAAATAACTTCCTCTCAAAATCAATATAACACCTCCTCTTCTCAAGTCATTCCAACGTCACCTTCAAACTACGCAACTACTATCAAAATAAGTCTACCTTCTTCTCTTATTAAGTATCGTGCAGTGTCATCAATACCACCAAGGCTACCACCATTGAAGTTTCCTCCACATCCTACTCTACTTTCATTTCCAATTCATTTTATCAAAGAAACTGATCCTTCTACCAATGGTCTAGACACATTTCTACCACCATTGCATGGTCATGCTATTACTTTTTCCACACATGCTTCCACCGCTTCACGTAAACTTGGTCTTTGGTAGGTGAATCCTGATGACACACTCATATTATTATAGTTATTATATAACTATTGAGGGATATCTTCTAATAAGAACCTCAGTCTATCACATAATCACTCACACATACATACATTTACAACCATAGCGCATACAACACAATTATCTATCCTTTACCACACCGCTCAATCACTCATTCATTACCTCTTGCATTTTAGCACCATCACTCTTTTCTTCTTGAACACATTTTGTCTCATCCTTTACACGCATCATACATTTGCATCATCATTACCCATTAATGCACTCTTTTGATTCAATTCACACTTGACTGTTGAGGGCATCCTATACACATGAACTTCACACACTGCACAATATACACTACACATTGCGCACCTTCACACATATTACATTTTACATCACTTACTACATCTTATCATACATTCTGCTTCACTATCCTCTATACACACTCTACACCTATATGATCTACACTCTAGTTCATGGTAACCTATACTATACACATTGACACTATACATCACACTAATCTACTACACATATTACACATTCTTCTCATCTACTTGTACGTGTTGCACTCATTACCTGATGACGCACTCTAGTCTCATGGTCTATACTGGAATGTTGAGGGTATACATCACAAATGTACCTCATCACATTCACACATTCAACCATTTAATATTTTTTGTCATATGCCATTCCTAGATTAGTGATATACGCTATAGGCTACATCATCACTTCCTCTTGCATCATTTAGTGATATATGTTATAGGATACATCATCACTTTCACTTGTATCATTTAGTGATATATGCCATAGACTACATCATCACTTCCTCTAGCATCATCTAGTGATATACACTTTAGGCTAAATCATCACTTCTTTCGTTATCTTATTGTGATATATAATTTAGGATAAATCATCACACATTCTTACACCTCATCTCTATGTCGCATATCATCACTACACATTTGTCACATCATGCTACACACAACACATCATTTGAACCATTTCCTAATGATGCACTCTCATTTACGGTTCATTCTTGACTGCTGAGGGGCATAAAAAAATTAACATCACTATATACAATTCCATTCACTCGGGGGGCACACGGCTCATATCATCCACTCTGTATTCTATTCCATCCATCCATAACATATTGCATATCTTGGTTGCATTTACTCTTTCTTTCATTTTCTTGTACATGTTCACTTTATTACACATGATAGATAAATATATTGTATGTTATCATACACACATACGCATTCACTTACTTTCTAGTTGTGATCACAGACTCTAAAGATCCATTACACATAACATGGATGCTTGGTGCAGTACCTAGTACTAGTCCCATAGTGGTTCCTAGGGGAATCCACTTTCGTACACTACAGGTGATATTGTTTCATTTTGTTTCATAACACACTACTTTATCAGATTATACACACTTTGACATACTTTTTATCTTTCTAACATGCTAATGGGTGCTTCATGTGCAACATTTGTTTTGTAGGACTATTTGTCACCATGGTTATCTGTTATATTGCTTTTACTTTCTTGTCATTGTTTGTCATTATATGTGTGACTTTACATTTTTCTTGCGTGCACACTTGTTTGTTTGCAACCACTACGGCTTTGATTATATTGTGATATCATGAGTGGTGTCCCATATATACAACCTACTTTTCACGATCCAAATTGTTTTCTTGTGTGTTTTAGCTAGCACATTGTTTGTCTAGCTTACACCTCATCTTATACATGCATGTTTGTCTTTGCTTGTACTAAAAATTGTTTCCCAACCACTTATTTGCATGTGCCTTGGTTTCTACCAAGCACATCCCCTTCCCCCTGTAGGGCACAATTTCAATGGTCGGTCCTCCTTTGGGCCGCATTCTCCTTTAGCGATGTCGCATGCACCCCAAACAAGGAGGAAATCATTTGGGTGAATCAGTCATCCCATACAAAGTATACAAAACACATCACAGTACTGGTACGACATAATTCAGGGCTCAAAATCAGACTTGGGTCCTTAGTACAACAATGAATTTCCTAGAGTGCCTATAACTAGGGGGAAGTTACAAAATGATTGGGTTCAACACAGTGTACAAAACTCTACACGAAAAATTTTATAGGGTAGATTGTCCTTAACATTTACGTTTGTACAAACCATTTGTAATGATGTTTTATTTTGGGGAGAAGTTAAATGTTAGAGGATAACACTAGACCTTCCTCTCTATAGTACTTCTTCCATGGCATCAGATTGACCAAAAAACCAAATAGTACAAGAGATATCTACAATTTCAGGAAGCAGTTAAAGGCTGGAAGACAAAACTAGATGGTTTCTCCTTATATTTCTTCCATCACATTGGCATGAGATCACCCAAAAAAATCGCACAAGTTGATTTATACATATACATGTATCCTTTGTACTACTCTGATCATCTTCTCTTTTGATCAAGTCCATTCATATGGGAATCATGTAGTCAACATCATCAACATCATTGACATCACACACACATTAAAACCAACAACATGTACAAAACCACATTCACACACACGCTTTCTCCCTAGGTTCACTTTCATCACATTTTTATAATTTTTCATCCTTAGTCTCCACACTCCATCTTTCTTTTTATCACTCCAAGTTTTTGTCTAGTCCCTAGGCACACATTCTACATCAATCTACATGGATATTAGGTATGCATATATATCTAATTTATGTTACCGATAATTTTTCTCACCAACATAAAGAGGGGGAAAATGTAGACACAAAATCACACACTTTGGGAAATTATTTAGTTCTGGTTACATAATACTATTTACATGATTCCTAAGTATGAAAAGTAATTATTAACCCATGTATTTGGCCACCTTTCTTTACTTTATGCTTCTACTTTCAGTCTTGCACTCTTACTTGCTTAGTCTATCTTTTCACCTTTTGACATTTATCATTCTGGACACCAACGCCCAGCCAGGATGCCATCACTAGATGCCACCATCCTCTCAAGGTGCCCTTGTCCTCTTTGTACTTTGGTCACACTTTTTGGGTCCTATCGATTTGAGCATCTCATATTTTTTGTAGTAGGGTTAATTACAAAATTCAAGTGAAGGAATCATATAAATATAAATTTATGTAATCATAATAAGGGACCAAGGACTAAGCACTACCTATCACCACCTAAGGTTGCATCCATCAAGGAATCTATAGCTCCATTTACATCCATTTAGCTCCATCATAAGGGACAAAGGTTAGTTCTTCTGCATTCAAATTCATAGGAGGGGAATCTATTCTTTCCATGCACACATTATTTACATTCTACATCTATCTACTTACTCGCTACTCACAAAGTGTGACATGCACAAGAGAAACCTAGTGAAAAATTACACACACACACAAAACTACACTGGGTTTGAGATGTAGTGCCATGCTCAATAGTAAGTCCATCATTGTGGTAGCTGAGGACAGTCTGAACCCTCATTTTGCATCTTTCTTTTTTAGGATTTGATGTCTATTTGAGGGGTTTACAAGTGCTTTCTTCATTGTAGGTTTACAACAACCTCAATGATATTACATTGACATACATGTGGTCAAATAAAATCAAGTGCAAACCTCTTACAACACTTCAGAGGAGGTTTTCTGAGCATCTATATAGACTAGGGCGCCTAGAAAACTAGACCAGAGCGTCTCGAGCACCCCCCTCCTTCTCCAGGAATCCTAGTCTAGCCAAATCACCTAGATATGCAATTTACCAGGATTCTTTGGAATAATATTCCACTCCTGTTCAGCTGGTCATCACTGTCACATAGTATAGCAACCTATGTGAATTAGATAAGGATCTTCTAACCTTTTTTGTAATTAGGGTTTCATTATTTATTGCTTAGTTGCTTTGGTATTATTTCAGTATTTCATTGTTTCATTTATTTACTGTAAACTTACATTAGATTAGGCTATAATATTACATTTTAACATAATCAAATCAAAGTCGAGTCAAGCCATCATATGTGTAAATAGTATTAGAGAAAGTGGGATCAAATGGAATGTGAGGCCAATAAGGGTTATTCATGAAAAACATGCATGTGAAAGGAGGGACCACAGATGCAAGTTGCTCATGAGAATATGAGGAAGGTGACATGATGTCTAGTGTATAGACATACCTCTGATAAATTACCATAGTGGTAGTAGTAGGGGTTGAGCCTGAAGCAAATGGAAAAATGTATAATGTACAAACAATTCCTTCGAGCGGAGGCAGGTTGTCCAGATAGTCCATGGGTTGCGGATCAACATCAGGATGCATAATGGTAGAATTAAAAATATGTAATGCACTATTGGGATCTAGATTGAAATTTTAGAATCAGATACTATCAACGGGAACTATATATTCAAAGCCTTCATGTAAGAATTTAATGCACCATCGGTGAATTGTAGAAGGAACACCTTTCATAACGTGAAGTCATGGCCAACCAAATAAGCAATTGTACTAAAATGGGATATCGATAACAAAAAAACAATAAGAATAGTTTTTGGGCCGACTGTAATAGGGAAAGTGATGGCGCATATGCATGGATGCGTAGAAGAATCATACCAAGGAGAGAAATGGATGATGGGCTAACATGAACTGAAGAGAGGCCGAGTCTCTGAAGGAGTGATAAAGTACACAAATTGAGCTTAGATCCATTATCGATTATTGTTTTCTTAGTAACCATGTTATAGATGCGAGCCGATATATATAGGGGATGATCATTTTCATAAATAGAAAGAGTGACAACTATATCACATGGAAAATTAAGTTGTTCCAAAAAGGTAGCTACGAATAATTGATATACAAGGTTTAGATGAGTATTGACGGGAATATGAGTATTATCCAAGAAAGAGATGATTTTTTCCTTGAAATTAGAATTGGCTAGCAAGAAATCATGGATGGAGACATCCATGATGAGAGGATCCTAGGAAAACGATGCTAGGAATGAAGGAGGATTCAAGAGTGTTTGAATGCAGGTTAACTAAATGATTTAACAAAAATAGAATTTAGGTTTATTGTTAAACCATAGATATTGCAAAGTCATGTATGATAAAAAATTCTAAAGTACATATTTGACACTAGTAATAAGATAGACAAATATGAAACCCTAAATGCAAGAGGGAGAGTAGAAGACTTAGCTGATTTCGACTTGATCCAGAAGTGTTCTGAATTGGAATAATGATGAATAAGAAGGAAAGATCTGTCCCAATTTCACTATGCAGAATTTGTCACGAGCTATCGGAATAAGGTTGGACCAGGGTGGCCTAGAACAAGGTCAAGGGTGCCTAGGTGACTATAGGACCTCTACTGGGTGCATGTGATTGAGTAGAAGCTGGCCAGAAACTAGATTTTTTTTGTGTTGCACTTCAAGTGTCGATTAACCCTCGCTAATTGTTAGTCGTTGGACGATCACAATATGTGTACTTGCAGATTTTTTAAAAATGTTTGGTTAAGATGACCCCTTGTAAAACCCTAATTTTTTAAATACATGTGAATACCAAGGAATGAAAAACGTTTGGTAGTTGGTTTATTGTAAGTTGATTTTTTCCTTTTAAATGTTGTGCATAAATTATGGGTTCTGATATAACTGGAGGAATAAGTTCCTCTGGGCCTCCAGTTCCTTGCATCTCCATTTAACTGTCACTTATTTGGTCTTAGTGTTGTGTAAATTTTTTTACTCCCCTTAGGAAGCCCTATGTGCAAGCTGAACACTTGATCCCTGCAGTGTCCTGATCCCCACACTAGATGTATCTAACCTGTAAATAGATGCGCGGATAGTTATAAAAATATTCCCTTGAATGAATAATTGGATGCTATTAGAACCTTAAGTGATAAATAGTAATTCCACGGAACCCCTTTTTCTCCACATCCTTAGGATTCCCATAATCTATTAGAATCCTTTGTGTTGCATACAATGTAGAACTTTTTGGAACATAAGGAATGTGTTCTTTGGTGCTTATTATTCTCCGCACTCCCTTTTTCCCTACAATTCTTATGATCCTTGGTGCAAATGTTTGTAAGTCGGATGGAATTAGAAGGCTCGCGATCCTCATTCCCCGCAAAACAAGATTGCCTGAAAAGATACCAAATTAGGCTTGTAAAGAGGCGAGTTTTTTTTGAAGATTTTAGAACAAGAGGTCAAGGGCGCCCAGAGGGGACAAGGGCACCTAGGCATCCCTGTCATATCCACAATATTGGGAAAATGATTAAAGGAGTTCTCGTAACTTCACCGACTTCTGCATTCCACTAGGGTGTGTCAAGACTAACCTTATTTTTGAAATAAGAAAGATATAAAAGAGGCCAAAGATAGTTGGTCAATTTCTTACCATTCCAAATTTGGTAAATTTCCCTATGCACTGTGTTTTTCACTCTCGTGCCCTAAAAATATGTTTTTCGTCATAACTTGCTCATTTTGTACTCAATTTCAAAAATTCAAATTATGTTGGGAAATTTAATGAGGCACCATTCTTTTCATGCTAAAGGTGAGTCATTTTATGCCTTATTGATGGGCTATAATTTTGCAAGTGCATTGAGAGGTTCCTTTTTGGGTCCTTACCATCGAGGGATCTCCTGAAAAGCAGTATGGAGCCCCGGACCCATACTTATGAGTGATACTGTATGGTCCTAATCCAATTTAGAGAAGAACTTCCCATACGGGGGTTTGGAATATTTCTTCCAATGTAGTGACACCTCTGATTCTCAATAATTTAAGACAAGGATCACTGATGTTAAAGTCATGTTATTTTATATGATTTATTGTAAGTGCACTTGATATGTTCTTAATAGACTGTGATGATCATTTCCCAGGGTAATTGCAATAGAGAATTTGTTCTAATATTTTAAGCTATGCTAGATGCTCTTAGGGATATGTCCCTCCTCAGAGATAAATGTCGTGATAGAGAAACACCACAAAGATGGGATTTCCTATCTCAAAGTTATAGAAGAGAGAGAAGGGAGGGAAACTACAAATGAAGGGAGTTTCCTTAGATTCTGTTATTCTGATAAGCCCCAAATAGAGAAGTATGATCACTGAAGGTGCTAATATCACACCTATCAAATTAGTATCTAATTTTGGCATTAGAGGTTTCATTTTGAGAGTATTTGATCCTGTAGCTTACGGATTATGTTCCTGTTATCTTGTGGACTAGTATGGAGAAGATTGAATCTAAGATTGATATATGAAAGTAAGTCACAAAGATTCTTGGGAGTTCTTTCCTCTATAAAAAATTAAGGATTTAAAGGTGTCATCATGTTCGTGATGATTTTGTGAGGAATGATGCTAAATCGTACTTTAAATGAGATAGATCAAAACCATTTCGCATGATTCCTTGTCCCAAGCATTGGTTGGACACGAGTGGAATGGCTTCCACCCATTCTAGATGATTAATATTCAGATAGCGAGCGAAAAGGAAATGGTACAATGATGGAAGTTGAGAAGAACATGGATTAATGAATACCAACTGAGGTCGAGTCCCCATTGTGAGAGAAGGCCATAGATCTTGAGTCAATTGAAATCTTGGCTAGGGATCTGGGTGAGAGATTGGAATGTCCAGTTGGAACTTGACACTTTCTTCCTTACCCATGGATTCACAGAAATCTTGGTTGTAGGGTGGGATAATAGATAAAACCCACCTGATAGAACGTGGCTTGATGCTATGGCTGAGAACCAGGTGGAGCAAGTGTTCACTCATAGATGTCATCATGAAGAAAATTTCTTGTATGGCTTGAAAATATATCATAGCCTTCAGAATTAGAAGTTAAGGCACCATGAGGAAAGAAAGAATGAAATCAAACCCATGTACTTATAGAGGATTTCACCAAGGATAACATAAGCAGAGACATCATTTAAAGGATATGATTTTTTATCTACCAGCTCTCTGTTGCCATATTTTACAGAGGGAATTCTACATGGATAAAATGAGTTGATGATTAATCAAAGAAAACTGGGTCATTATTCATTGATAAAGGATTGATTGGTTTCGATGAAGATTGAGTCAACAAAGATAAGCTCATTGGTATGGGACTGGTTGATCAATATGATGCACAATAATGAAGAGTTCTGGAAGCCACCTTTTGCTTGTCTAAAGGAATGAGTGGAATAACAAAGGATATGGAGATCTCACTTGGAAGTTTGCGTTAGCTGGTATGTCCAATGAACAAGGATCCCTATGGTCATTGAGATCTCTGATATTGATGGCTAAGGTTTCAAGGAGAAAATGGATGATGTCCATGAATTTTTGGAGGAATTCCAGTTTTTACACTTGATAAAATACCTTGATGTGATTGATGATAGTAGTTGGGATATCTACCATATAGGTCAAGGATTTAAAGATGGCTTTATTATTTTGATAGTAGGATTGGAGGCCCAAGATAACAGCTTCATACTTAGCCATGTTATTGACTACATTTGAAGTTTGACACTTAATTAGGAAACAGGGATATGAGTCCCCCAACGATAGTTTCAACCTATATGATGTTGACACTTGTCCCCCTTGTCAATGATGAGGCTAGAATATGTTCGATTAATGTATAATATATGATCTCATCTTACTCTCCTTTTTATTAAGTTTGATTGCATTGTGTGAATTTTAGTTGATTTGATATGAGTTAGGATGTAATTGTCTGTCTTTTGATTGATTATAATTATAATGTTAAAAAGCTCTAGAATTCCTGACAAATGTGTGTTTGAATTCAGCTTTGTAATAAAGCAGGTCTAATTAGTTGAGGAAATGAAGTAGGAAGCATTCAGTATGTTTTTAGCAACATATTTTCCCACACAACTTAGTTCTGGAAATTCCAAGCTAGTTCGAGAACTCCATCACACAGTCATCATTTAGTTCCGAAACTTTTGGACTTAGTTCCAGAACTCCAGTATTTAGTTCCAGAATTTTCGGACTTAGTTCCTGAACTCCTGGGGATAGCTCCAGAACTCTCATGGTTTTGATCCTTAACAAATTCCTATGGTTTTGGAACTTCTCCGAAGTTCCATAACTGATGGGAGTTATCTATTTTGAACCACATCTAGAGATTTTGCATCTATGACCCTTTCAATCAAGAAGGATGAGAATATTTCTGAATGCAGATCGAGGGAGAGTTATCCTACAACTATCTGATTAACCGTAATCTGACTCAACATCTATTCTGGGCACGATTCAATTTCATCAGAATCATTGAGACAACTGTGATTGTAAAATGTATATAAAATCAGACCTATAGTAGATATAATAGAATATATATATATATATATATAATATGATATGATATTGATATAGAACATAGAAGAGAAATAGACTAAGTACTCAGATCTAGTACGTTTGTAATACCGAATGTTTTATCAATAAAATAGCCATTCTTATTTGAGAGAATTTCGAGTTGTTAAATCTTGATTCGAGGAGGAGCAAGGGCCCACTCCCCCAAGGACCAGGATATTCATTTATTTGGTATTTATATTTCTTCAAAAAATAGCTTAGATATGTTAATTCTGTATTGTTTTAATTCTTTCAGTCAAATTCTATTGTGTATTTGTTCCTACAGGTGTTTATATAGATTCTTATATTTCTTACAATCATTTTCAAGCATTCTAAATTGAGTGTGTTTATTTCCAAAAGCAAGTGTGTTTACTTTCAGAAGCAAGTGTGTTTCCATTTTGCACAGTGTGTTTCCTTTCAGCAAAGCTTTTAGTGTGTTTACTTTCAACAAGTTTTCATAGTTTGATTTAAATAAGGTTTTACCAAGAAGTCCTTAAGACATTGAAGAGATCCCCCAAAAAATACAAAAATAACTACAATCAACTACTAAATCAGTTAAAGTACTCTTGTTACATGTAGCTTTAGACACACCCCTGGTTTGATATGACATCAACAAGAAGTTGATTAAAAGAAGGGAATGACGACACCCATCATTTTTGGCACCGTTTCTGGGGAACACTAGTTGGAACTTTCTAATTAAGTGTTAGCAAGAGCAATAAAACATACATCTAGTAGTTGAAGGATCTTCCTTGCTATATCACAAAATATATGAGTAGACCAAGAGACTCACAGGGTAGATTCCTCCCAAAAACATCTTCACAAGAATTCATAACATCCTCTAGTCAAAGTAAGGAAATTGATCAAGAATTGGAAGCACCATCATCCCCTGTTAGACAAGAAACAAAATTACCATTTTTGGAATTCTTAGATCAGTCACGTGAAGGGAGTGAAACTTTTAGGAAAAGGCTTATTACTCAAGATCCATTTAGGGTGAGTTTTGATTCTCAATTGAGTAGTCAACCTCCTACTCTTGATTTTTCACCTTCCCCAAGGCATACTGCTTACCACATTGATTGGGAGGAAAATTCAAAAAATATTTTTAAAATGGCACGAGAAGCTGAGAGAGAACCTGATAGGACCTTTACCTATCCAATCCAATTGGGAGATGATGATACATCAATGAAAAATATCTCACCTGCACATTTACCCACATTTAGAGGGATGTCATCTGAAGATCCTGACCAATTTCTGTTTGAGTTCAAGGTACTATGTCAGACCTATGATTATAAGATAGATAATCAAAAACTCAAGTTGTTTCCATCCACTTTGAAGGATGCATCAATGAGGTGGTTCATGGGATTACCATCCAACTCTATTAGCACTTGGGCACAAATGGAGACTGCCTTCTCAGATAAATACCAGGATTATTATAGAGGGAGAAATAGGAAGGAAGAATTCTTCAAAATCAAGCAGGAGGATGATGAAAACATAGAAGACTATTTAGACAGATTCCTCTTTATTAGCAAAAGATGTGGATTTGTGCTTACAGAGGAGTTAAGTAAAACCATTTTTCTTAAAGGCTTGGATGACGAATCTAGAGAAGCCCTTAACTTGATAGGAGGTGGAGACATTGATTAGATAAGAATGAATGGAATTAAAGAGATTTGTAGAAGCTATTCTAGAACGAGAGGTGAACCTAGAAAAGGAAAATCAGTGAAAAGTCTGAATCCAGATATGAACAAACTAATGGATGAGTTAGCAAACTTTAAAATAGACATTTTAGTGCAATTAACCTCTACTATGGATGGATTACAAGCTAAAGAAAATTCTAAAACTGAACCATTGGCTATGTATTGTCCTAGATGCAGGAAGAAGCATGCATTAAGAGATTGTCCTTTGGATAAAACAGAAATGTGTCTTATCTGTGAATCTAAAGAACATGATACTGATGTTTGTTCTTTACTTCCTGTTATTAAGAATCAGCTTAAACAAACCAGTGCCTCATCTACAACAGAAGAATTGAATTTTGTTCAGAGACAACCTAACCAAGGACAATTTATGCCAAGATCTGCTCCTAATCCCTGGACGATGCCATTGGCTACTCAGTCAGTACCACAAAATTGGGGACAACCACCTTGGGTACCTCAACCAACTTGGAACCCTCAAGATTGGGAAAATCAAGCTTGGTATGCTCAGGGACATCAAAAACCATGGGCTAGTCAAGGAAATCCTTATGCTTGTTCACAACCTAGATGGAACCCTAGTAATTATGCTCAAGGAAGAACATATCCAAATCAGAATCAATAGGCCATCATGGGATCTCCTGCACAAAATTCACAAACTGAGAATGTAGTCCAAACACAAATGCCAGCACAACCAGTAGCAAATCCAAGAAACAAACAAACAACTCCTGTTTATGGAACAAAACCAGAAAAATCAGTTGATTTACATGCTATGGATTGTAAAGATATTCAAACTAGATATGGGAAAATCATTAACAGTCCACCCCTTATAATCACTGAAATGACAGAAGAAAATGAAATCCCTAGTACTTTTGTTCCAAAAGAGGATATAGAAAGAAAAGAAAAGGAGCTAGATAACAACACTACTGAGACTCCATTTCCAGAGAGATTCAAAGAAGCTATAGAAATCAAGGAGTCTGAATTGGTACAGGAACTAACAAAATTGAATATTGAAATACGAATGTTACAAGCAATTAAAGACATTCCAGAATTGAACAAATTAATCAAAATGTTATGTATGAAAAATCTTGGAAAGAAGAAACAGTACCCGCAAGACTATCAAAGTAGATGGGAAACTTGCTAATTTTTTAGCAGGAAAAATTTTTACTTCCCAAATATGGAGATCCTGGAAGTCCTGTTATTTCTGTTCTCTATAAGAAATTAAGGATGTACATAATGTTTTGGTAGATTTAGGAGCTTCTATCAATGTAATGACAGTGGATACTTTGAAAACATTACCATTAATGGGTACACAACCTACTAATACCATATTACAGATGGCAGAACATTTTGTATCAAAACCAGAGGGAATTATTGAATACGTGGCAGGTATGGTGGAGTCATGGGAATATCCAGTTGACTTCCTTATACTACAACCAAAAGATAAAACATTGGGTTATCCCATTATTTTGGGTAGACCATGGTTAGCTACAGTTACTGCTCTGATAGATTATAGGTCAGGTGATAAGACAATCTCAAATGGTAAGAACTCTAAACAATATATTCCTTATATCCTACTACACAACCTTTTTCTGACGATCATGAACATTTGTGGGTTAATTCTCCTAGAGAACTGATAAGAAAAAATTGACTTCTTTGGCTATGATCACATTGCAGGATCATGTAAGAGAAGTAGAAGAGATGATTAATCCACCATTTGATGAGAACCTGTTGTCCTCGAAGTAATTAGAAATAGTTCCAGAAGAAAAACTTAGTTTTAGAACCTACGAACTTAGTTCTGGAACCCGCAAACTTAGTTCTGAAACCCACAAAATTAGTTTCTAGAACCTGTGAACTTAGTTCCGGAACCTACGGCTATAGTTCCGGAACCATCACATTTAAGTTTCAGAACCAATGACAACAACAGTTATCTTTGATTGAAAATGATTTCAATCTGGAGGAATGATATTTCTCATGGGGAGGAGGACATGAATGAGTAGCTTCAGTTTCAAGTACATCAGGAATTGGTGAAGAATTTCTGGAATGTAGCAGCGACGAAGAATTTGGCCTACAAAGAGATAAGTATCATAATTCTTATTTACTATCCTTTTTCCAGTATTCTGTCTCAAGGATCTTTTTTAGATGTTACTACATACCATATGTTGTTACCACATGCATTTCCATTAAATAATTTAATGAAACCGTTCCCAAAAATCAGTTCATCACATATTGGAACCAAAGCATGTTGAAATTCAACTGGGTAAAACTTTAAACATTAACAGCTAGTTGAAGGAGGGATGAAGAAGCTAAATTGTTTAATGTTCTAAAAAATCATACTAAATATTTTTCTTGGGATTAAAAATACATAAAGGTGATTCATCCAAGTATCTGCACTCATCACATCTATATTGAAAACATTAAACCAGTTAGGTAGCCCGAAACAAGGATTAACCCCAGCTTTAAGGAATATAGTCAAATAAGAAATTGAAGAAACTATTACAAGTAGGTTTCATCTACACTATCTTAGATAGCCAGTTGGTATCTCCTCTTGTAATTATTTCCCAAAAAGAACAAAAAATGGAGAATATGTGTTGACTATATGGTAACTAAACAAAGCCACAATGAGAGATTATTTACCCTTACCATTCATAGATCAATTCCTAAATAACCTTTCAAGTGAACAATAACTTTTCTTTCTTGGATGGATTTAGTGGGTACAATCAGATCAAGAGTTCCTACTAAAGATTAGGAACAAACCTGACATTTACATGTCCATAGGGAACCTTTTCCTATAGGGTGTTACCATTTGGTTTATGATTTTCTCCTGCAACTTTCCAGAGAGTTGTACATGAAATATTTGTTGATCTAACAAATGATTGCATTGAAGTATATATGGATGACTTCACTGTACATGGATATACATTTGAAGATGCTCTGATAAATATGGATAGAGTGTTAACAAGATGTGAACAACACAACATGTCTCTTAGTAATGAAAAATGTTTGATGATGGTGGATGAGGGGATTGTATTCAGGAAACCCATATTTAAAAGAAAGGAACTTCAGGTGGATCAATACAAAATTAGAATCATTTCAGATCTACCTACTCCTCAGATCCCCACATATATCAAATCATTTGTAGGGCATGCTGGGTACTATAGGTGCTTTATAAAATATTTTAGTAAAATTGCTTCTGCCCCATGTTTAATTTGCTAACAAAGGACTATGCCATTTTCTTTGGGATGAAAAGGCGTTAGCATGCTTTTAAAGAAATTAAAGACAAATTAATCAGTGCCCCAATATTGAGAAGTCCTAATTGGGAAAATACATTTCAATATCCAAAAATGATGCCTCAAATTATTCCATTGGTGTAGTATTAGGATAGAAAGATGAGGAAGGGAAAGATGTATGCCATTTATTATCTTAGCAAGAATCTTACTCCCACTGAAAAGAATTACACCACCACTGAAAAGGAATTTCTTTCTGTGATTTATGCAATCAATAAATTTAGACATTATATTATAGGGTACAATATATTCCTACACACAGATCATTCATACAATTAAGTATTTAATAAACAAAGCTAGTGGTTAGTGGAAGAATAATTAGATGGTTATTACTTTTATAAGAATTTGATATTACCATTGTGGACAATGTAGGTAAATCTAATGTGGTAGCTGATTTTTTGCCAAGACTAACCACCATAGGGGAGCAAGATCCAGTCAAGGATAAATTTCCAGATGAACAATTGTTTGCAATCTTAGCAAGTACACCATGGTTTGTTGATATGGAAAATTATCTTGCAACAGGGAATTTCCCTCCTTCTTTCACTAAGAAACAAATAAAGAAGTTAATTAAAACTAGTGGCATAATTCAAATGGTTAAATGGAATGTTGTTTAAGTGTGGTCCTGATTTTATCTTACGTAGGTATGTAAGAGAGGATGAAATCTTTGACATCCTCAAAAACATGTCATGATGAAACAAGGTGGAGGACACTATTCAGTGAAGAGAAAAACTCATAAGAATACTTGGCATTTTTTATTATTGGCCATCTCTATACAATGATGTGAAAATATATATCAAGAGGTGTGATCCTTGTCAAAGGATGAGACAACTAACTTTCACCAATGAAATGCCTCTATCAGCCTCAAGTTGTGGTTGAACCATTTGAGAGATGGGGGTTGGATTTTTTTTGGTCCATTTTAATCCTTCCTTCACAAGGGAATGAATATATTCTTTTGGTGTACTGACTATGTGAAAAAAAGGGCAGAAGTGTAGGCATTTAACAAATGCCACTGAGGAAAGCAGTTGCTAATTTCCTTTGGAACAAAATTATGATAAAGTTTGGAGCACCAAGGAGCATAGTTTCAGATGAAGGACCACAATTCATGTCTAATATGATCCAAGATTTCACAAGGTATTTACCAAATCAATCATTGGAAGTCATATTCTTACCACCCATAGTCAAATGGACAAGCTAAACTAATAAATAGAGAACTGGAGAACATCCTTACCAAACAAGTTGAAGTTGGGAGAAAAGATTGGGTAAGGAGACTACCTAAATTTGTTTGGGCCTATAACAAAACTTGGAAAACTACAACATGGTTTTCACCATTATGAATTAGTATATGAGAAAATTCCCTTGTTGTCCTATAGATTTTTAACTTTAAGATATTTGAGGACAACAGTGAAGGTGGGAAAAAAGTTGAATGCATCTCAGAAAGAAAGAATCCTTCAACTCAATGAGTTAGATGAATTAAGGTTGGAAGCACTTCAGCAAACATTAGATAATTTCAAGAGCAAAGGAAATAATGGCATGACACACATATCGAGAAAAGATAATTCAAAGTAGGATATTAGGAATTGCTAATTTGATTCTAAGTACTAACAGTTCAAGGGAAAATTGAGAACCAAATGGTTAGAGACCCTATTAGATTGAGCATATATTTGAAAATGGTTTTATTCAGTTACTTCACATTAATGGCAGTAACAGAACACTCTTGGTCAATGGACATAGGCTGAAACTCTACAGGAAGCCTCCCACTAAGGATGAATTCTTGTGGAAGATTGAAGCAGACAAAGAATTTGATCATATGGGAACAACCCAGCTCTTCCAAAATGATCAAGTAACCCAGATTGATAGATCCAGAATAAAGGGAAGAAGATGGAAACTATACAAATGACATTTTATTCCCCCCCTATATATATATATATATATATATATTAAAAAGAATAATTTTTCTCAAAGGTCAATTGAAAACCAGTCAAATGGCAGTTGACCTCTTTCTGGCTAAGTTCAAATAAAAGAATTCTTTTGAATTCTAGCTATCTTATCTAATCATGTTTTGTTCCACTTACAGGAATGGCGAGTCATCATAGCAAAATCATTACATAATCAAGGACGGTAATTATGTCTTTTAACTTATTTAGGATTGATTAAATGTCTTTGCATGTGTGATGTGACTTAATTTAAAAGTAGGTATGATGAGTTATCTATTTATACATTATGATTACAAGTGTGTAATCATTGAAGATGATTTGGATGAAATAAGTGGCGGCATGGTTTTCATTAATAATCATTATTGAAAAACTCAAGTTAACTAAGTTGTAGAGATATTTTGAGGAAGGAGCATCGAATTAAGGTTGTATTCCACAGCAAAGAACAAAGAATTCAGAAGTTCCGAAACTAAGAACAGAGGTTCCACAGCTAAGAATAGAGGTTCCATAGCCAAATTCATCGGTTCCACAGCTAAGAAAAAGGGCCTACAACTAATTCACACAAAATCAAAAGAGACAGAAAATCAAGATGATATGGGGATTAAGAAGAAATCTAAACCACAGGACAATTCTCAGCTGTTTGCAGACAAAGAAGTGGCATCCATCTTTGAGCATGCAGGATGGCTTGAATTCCTGAAGAAATTTTCAAGGCATAATGACGAATTGGTAAGAGAATTCGTCATAAACCTAGAAAAATCCAGAAAAAAGGTGAGAAATGTCTTTATTCCTTTGTTTTATAAATACTATAAGTAATGTGTCAGGAGTGCCAATTGTGCATGTTCCACAACCTACCAAGGGGACCTTGAAAGAATTGGTTGAAGTCTTACTGTAAGAAGGAGAAACTGAACCCCAATACATCTATAATACAAAGAAAATCATAAAAGGGGTCAGAAGGGCCAGTTTTCCCAAACCCTTTGATAAGGTAGCATTTTGGATAGTAAACTATTTAACCTGTGATGGTCAATTTGGGTTTGTGGGAAAAGAAGTCCTAAAAATGCTCATATATTTGAAGTATGGAGCCACCAAACTTGAATACATAATAAACCTTCCAGGGTTTATTTTGATTCTATGCAGACCTTGGCTTAGAGGTATTCCTGGGGTGTTGGGACAATTAGGCATCATGGTCTAATTCATTTAATATGTTAGCACCATTTTCTGTCAAAGAAGAATGGGGAAGAAATTTGGGACAAGTTTCTTGGCAAGTTAAAAAAAAACCCTAATATTATTAGAAGAACAATTCCAACCCCACTCTCTCCTTTAACTAATATGGAAATTGATGCACTTGCAGAAGAATAGAGGAACCTGGAAAGATAAAATATAACAAAAATAAGAAGGTTGGTGAGAAATATTAAAACATCAGAGCTTTTTGTACATGTGAAGGAAATTCCTTCTTCTGCAGCAGCTTCAGAGGAGCCAATATTTGTCTCTGACGGTGATAGCTCACCCATGCAAGAGAAAGAAATAATAGTGAGAAGAAGATCTAGAAGGAAATCCATTAATGGGCATGATGAACCTCCCCAGAGAAGAAAAATTCATAAGAGGTTAAAGGAAACCCTAGAGGGAAGGAGTGAGCAGGAAAGGATGGAAGAAGAAACTGTTGATATTTTGGGTAGCATGGCCATGACTTCCCATGAGCCAAGTCAAGCTGAAATGGACAGAGGAGAGGAGAGATTTGAAGAGAAATATTTTTAGGAGTTGGCTGAACCCTCAGCATTGGCACATGAACAAGAAGAGTTGGCATCCAGGAGAAGAAAAGGAAAATTTCCTTTGATAGAAGAAGAATGCCCAACTCCTCAAATAATTTCAGAGGAAGAAGAAAGATAGCACGTTAAACATGATCTGTTCTTGTCTAGAGCAGAGCTCATTATTAGAGAAAAAGATGAGGAATTGGATTTCCTCAAGCTCAAATTGGAACAAAGGTAAGTGCTCATTGGAGAGCTGACAACCCATCTTGCAGCCAGGATTGAGGAGTTATCAACAACTGATAGAAAAAGAGGAAGAATTTCAAACTTCCAGAAAATAGAGTGTTGTATCCACAGTTTCTACACAGACTGAGTTAACCTATTTGCCACTTAAACAACTATGGAATGACACTTGCAGGGAACTAAGAGAAGCCAAAACACCAAATGAGGAATTGAAGACCAAAATGGAAGAAGAAATGAAGGCAAGGAAAGAATGGGAAGAAAAGTTCTATAAGGAGGAAGGAAATAAATATAAATGTCTTGCAAAAATTCATATGGTCTGTATTATGAGTGAGAAATTACTTACCTACAGGAGGCCCTCTCTTGCATATGGTGTGTTTTTAGAAGAGCAGTTCATTTGTTGACAGCTGTTTAGGATTGCATGTGGGCTTCCACATGAACTACAAGATGAAGTTGAATTCATGGCAGCTTACTCTCTCTCCAATCCTGAGTAGAAAAATCTTCTGTGTGAATTTTATCTTTGTAATTTTATGCTAGAGAAAAACACATGATTTATGATCAATTTATATGTAGGGGAGAGCCAACTCAATGCATTTGTCTCTGTTTTTCAAAACCAAATTACATGGAAGGAAAGGGAATATGAATTTTTATTGAAAGCCGGCTCAATAGGTCTCTGTATGAGAGATCATTATGGTAAACCCTCTACCTTCCTCTCAAATTTTAGAACTCATACCTTTGATGAGAGATTCAAGACACATTATCCTGCCATTTTGCAAAAGAGTATTGATGCCTTCACCTCCTATGAGGAGGAATTTTTTTAAGATATTTATGAAGTATTCTTAAAGAGGTGGGGACTCCTTACTATTTCCTTGAGAAGAACGGAAGTAATTTCCCTAACAAATCTGATCTGGAGTCTAGAAAGGGAAATGGCTTTATGTACAATAATTCCCCAATTTAATGAAACCTATAGGAAAATATGGATGGGAATGTGAACAAGGCACCCTCTACTTCTCACCACCATGTCTCCTTGGTAGAACAAATAACCTCAAGACCCTACTGAATTTAAATAGTGGGAGAGGAAAATAGAAGAAAGAGAAGGGTACAGTACATCCAAGTTTAAACATTGGAAAATCCAGTTTCAGCCATTTGATCTGAGCAATCAAATGGAATGCAGAAATTATAACCCCACTTTTGAAGAACGAATTTTTTAAAGGGACTAACAAAAAATCAAATTTGGGGGAAATGATGAGGCTAGAATATGTCTGATTAATGTATAATATATGATCTCATCTTACTCTCCTTTTGATTAAGTTTGATTGCATTGTGTGAATTTTAGTTGATCTGATATGAGTTAGGATGTAATTGTCTATCTTTTGATTGATTGTAATTCTAATGTTAAAAAAGTGTGTGTTTGAATTCATTTTTGTAATAAACCAGGTCTAATCAGTTGAGGAAATTAAGTAGGAAGTGTTCAATATGTTTTTAGAAACATCTGTTCCCACACAACTTAGTTCCAAAACTTTCAAGCTAGTTCTGGAACTCCATCACATAGTCATCATTTAGTTCTGGAACTTTTGGACTTAGTTTTAGAACTCCAGTATTTAGTTCCAGAATTTTCAGACTTAGTTCCAGAACTCCCCGGGATAGCTCCAGAACTCTCACAGTTTTTATCCTTAACAAATTCCTATGGCTCTGGAACTTCTCTGAAGTTATGGAACCGATGGGAGTTATCTATTTTAAACCACATCAAGAAATTTTGCATCTACGACCCTTTTAATCAGGAAGGACGAGAATATTTCTGAACGTAGATTGAGGGAGAGTTATCCTACAGCTATTTGATTAACTGAAATCCAACTCAACATCTATTCTAGGCATGATTCGATTTCATCAGAATCATTGAGACAACTGTGATTGTAAAATGTATATAAAAGTAGACCTGTAGTAGATAGAAATTATTATTAGAGATATAGAATATGATATAGAACAGAGAAGAGAAATAGACTAAGTACTCAGACCCAATACGTTTGTGATACCGAATGTATCATCAATAAAATAGCCATTCTTATTTGAGAGAATTCTAAGTTTTTAAATCCTGATTCAAGGAGGAGCAAGGGCCCACTCCCCCAAGGACCAAGATATTCGTTTATTTGGTATTTATATTTCTTCAGCAAATAGCTTAGATATGTTAATTTTGTATCATTTTAATTCTTTTAGTCAAATTCTGTTGCGTACTTGTTCTTGCAGGTGTTTAGATAGATTCTTATATTTCTTGCAATTATTTTCAAGCATTCCAAATTGAGTGTGTTTATTTCCAAAAGCAAGTGTGTTTACTTTTAGAAGCAAGTATGTTTATTTTCCAACATCAAGTGTGTTTCCATTTTGCACAGTGTGTTTCCTTTCAACAAAACTTTTAGTGTGTTTACTTTCAACAAGTTTTCATAGTTTGATTTAAATAAGGTTTTACCAAGAAGTCCTTAAGAGATTGAAGAGATCCCCCAGAAAATACAAAAATAGCTACAGTCAACTACTAGATCAGTTAAAGTACTCTTGTTGCATATAGCTTTGGACCACCCTAGGTTTGATATGACATCAACAAGAAGTTGATTAAATGAATGGAATGATGACACCCATCAGTAAAGGGGTTGTATATTGGTGTTCTTGAATGTAGATATAGAATTTTTGATCAATACTGAAGAAGACATTTTCTTTCTCTCATTTGTGTTCTTTCCTTTTCTCTTTCTTGAAATTCATGAACGTGAAGATTAACATATTTGAATCCTAAAACTTTTTATTTAATCCATAGAATATGGTGTGAAGAAATTTGTGTGTATCTACATTTATATTTCATGGATTTTCATATGTATTGATTCACATGTTCTTAAGATATCTTACATGCATTAGTAAAATATAACTCTGTAGTCTCTATATCTGAATGTGCTTCCTTATTCAATTCTTGTCTTATAGTAGTGAGAAATATTGTACAACAAATGAGGATACATGTATCTTTGATAAATGGGTTAGACAAAACTTTTTTTCGCTAATTCATACTTCTTTCCCATATAAGTTTTTATTTCTTCCTCAAAACCCTATTCGCTGTTTGTGTTTTGTATTGAAAATATGGAACCATTCACTGCACCAATATCCTCATTCAAATTTGATTAGATTATATATTTATATTCTCAAGTTTTAGTGAAATAAGGGAACCTCCCCATAAAGAAGAGGGATTGTTGTCCCCTAAACTATTGATTTCCTTCCAACGACAAAATTTTCAACCAACAATTTTTTACACAAACCATGGGCACATGTTGTGTTTCCCATAGATTAATCTTTAGAGAAAACCAACAATTCCATCACAATGGTTGAAAGAAGATATACCCGAGGATAAAGAGCTCAAGGAGTAGAAGATCCTACTTTCCAACTATAGAAACAACAAAATTTTGAGTTATCTTTGGAGAAGAAAGGAAAAGGAAAAAGGTTAATAAGCACACATCCTACCAAAGGAAGGGCTACTTCATCTTCTCAAGAAAGTGCTACTACTTAGGCTTTAGTCCTAGACGATGTTGTTATCCCTTTACATGTTATCTTTCCTACAATGAATTTTATACCATTACCTTGGGGTTAACAAGTTGGGCCCCTAGCCCTTGCACAACCTCTGAATGATCTGCCCAAGGGGAATTTAAAGAATTTTCAGAAATACAGAGGTGATGGAAAAGTGTATCCAAATGAACACATTGTAACTTTTATTATTGCATGTAAAGTCCTTAGAGTTGAGCATGAGGACATATCTGTCAAACTATTCATTGAGACTCGATAGGATATTGTTGTAAATTGGTTTTATCATCTTACACTTGGCTCCGTTACAAACTGGGACACTTTACAAACTCAAATTGAGAGCAGGTTCAAGCCTATAGAATATTC
The DNA here is from genome assembly GCA_019776745.2 of Taxus chinensis. Taxonomy (NCBI): domain Eukaryota; kingdom Viridiplantae; phylum Streptophyta; class Pinopsida; order Cupressales; family Taxaceae; genus Taxus; species Taxus chinensis. The sequence goes on from CM034150.1 coordinate 263,320,652, forward strand.
TCATGCACTTCTGGCCTAACTCTCCCAAATGAAGAAAGAACCCTATGATCCTATGTGGGAGTTCATTTCCAAGTTCAACAAACTGGTTAACAAGATTCTAGCTACTGCTCATCCTACTACACAAAATATGAAGTGATTCTTTATTAATTCCCAATTTCCAGAGGTAAGTTATGCATTGAGGAAAGAAAACATTGCTAATTTGGATTTGGATCAAAATTTGGCCATAAGTGTAGAAGACGACTTGATTATGTCAGGTAAGTTGAGAAAAGAGCCACCCAAGGCTAAAGATTCTCCCTCCGGTTCTTCAAATTTTGATCAATTGGTCCAAAATTTATCAAATGACATGATTACTATCAAGAAATAATTGGCTCAGAATGTGCCCTACAAAGATATCGCAAGAAGGAACTTCCAGCCGAGAAATCATCTCCTTGCCACTCAACTGAAGCTATCCATTGAAGCTCCTCATATGAAAGTTTTGGTCAATGCAACATGTGAAGTACATGAACTTGAATATGAAGTGGAGGAAGAAGAGATTGAAGAAACAAAAGAGGATACCAAAGAGGTACATGATGAATTAAATTATTCTCATATCAATTATCTCATCTATGAATATGACGATGATGATTATGATGATGTATTTCCTGATCTGAATAGTGAATCATATTTTGTCACGACTTGAGAACAACTAAGAAAGAAGAAGGATGTTGTGTAGCCTACAAAGAAGGAGAAATATAAAGAAGCTCCTACTGCCATCCCAATGGTTGTAAAAATAGGATCACCCATCCCTACCGATGCTAAGAAATTAAGTGTTGCTTCTTTGTCTAGTACTCTTACTTCTTATTCTTTTGTTCCTAAAGTACCAACTCCCAAACCTATTTCAAAAGCATCTTCAGCCCCAAAAGCTGATAATCCTAAAGCTCCTGATGTTTCTAGCCAAGAAGATCCATCAAATTTATGGTATTTGATATTATTGATCATATCAAAAAGACTAAAATTCAGATATATGAAGCCGAATTTTATTAGACTCACCCCGAGGCCTTCACCCAAGTAGTAAAATATGTTAATTTCAAACCTAATCATTCTTCCATGTCTTCTAAAGGTATTTTTCCCACCCCTAAGTCTCCATCTCCACAAAAATTAATGACTTCCACACCCTCCACCTCAAGAAAAATTAAACCCTTTTATGCGACGTTGCTAATAGCTGGCCATAAAATTATCAACAATGTTATTGATTCTGGAGCATCAGATAATGTGATGCCTACAAAAGTTTCTCATACACTTAATTTTACCCTCACTAAAAATTTCAGCTCTTTCTACTCAATGGAGACTAAGGAGGTGCCCTTAGTCGAAAGGATAAAATATGCGCAAGTGGCATTTTTTACTTTCCCAGAGAAATGAGTCAAGGCCACAATTCTTGTTGCTGACATGCCCCCATCCTATGGTATGTTATTGAGTAGAAAATTTTACAAAGAATTCAGAGGTGAAATCCAAATGGACTCATCCCATGTAATCATCCTAGTCAATAGGTAGATGAATAAAATGTTTCCAAAAAAGTAAGTTGAATATATCATTTAGAAGACAGATGACCCTAAGGCACAAATCCTGTATGAAGACATGGGTCATGGAAATTATATAGTGATGTTTGAATGTGAAATTAAAACTCCCATTTTTTTCAAGAATACACTAATGACATATGGAATCTCAAGTTTGATGGGAGTTGTTCCACAATGGGTTCTAGAGCAAGCATCGTGTTGGTGTCACCTGATGGAAAGCTGCACCCATTCTCTTATAAACTCCAATTTTCCAACACCAACAATACTACTAAGAATGAGGCTCTTCTTCTCACTCTAGCAGTAGAAAATGAGATGGGGATGAAGAGCCTTTGTGCATAAGGTGATGCTGAGCTCATTTTCAAACAAGTATGAGGTATGCAGAGTTCATTTTAAGACCCCCCCTCTAAAAAATTATTATAGAATGAGTGGTGAACCTCCAAAATGGACTTTCGAAACGATGATGAATATCTGAAAAATTGTCTCATGGCAAAGGTGATTTGATAGACCATATTTTTCCATAGTTTCGTATAGTTGGACGGATGGTAGATGTATGTCTATCCACAAGCAAAATACTATCTCTTCTCTATTAGATAGTTTTCCCTTCCATGTTAGCTGGGTTGGGTTGACCAGTCAAATTTTCTTTATAGGATGTTTGTCTATTCCTATTAGACGTTTCCTATTAGACGTTCATCCTTCTTCTATTGGAAAAACATATCAAGAATTCCTTATTATACGACTACCTCTTGAAACTTTTTTGTTTGGATGCGCATCCTTTTCCATTATATGGGTCATGTTGGACATTCATCCTATTTCTATTAGACAGATCAAGAGAACCAGACATCTGTTACCAATTAGATGGCTTATCATATGCACGTGTCCCTAGACACGTGTTTCCTCAAAACTCTCCACCTATTTTTGGTCGCCACATGTTTGGTTTAGTGAACCCGAGCCATATATATACCCCTACAAGGTTCATTTCTTCACTTTTCTACAACGTTCTCTCCAATTTTCTACCAAACCAACATGCACCTATAGTCTTTCCCCTCCCTCTCTTGCAATTTTACAACAATTTTTGAAGCTTTCAACAATGGAAAAAAAACACAATTACTACTGCCAGTGCCTCAAAATTCTAGTACAAAAATATCATGTGCCCTCAGATTACGACACCGATAAAACTTAAGGACACACCTAAATAATGGAAGCACAAAAAAAAATTCACGAGGCTTGTCAAAATTCCCCAATTTGAAATAGATACTACCGGGTTTTATTACCTGATAAATCTTTATAGCCAGGAAGAAGGAACGTTTTATATTCCCCTGATGGATTGTATATTTTAATTTTGTGTGGAGTCAACATACATCTATCGATTAACTAGCTTACCTTTTCAAAACTAGATGCCTGTGACTACAAGGGTTGTCCTAATTGATGAAGACAAAAAAAATTAGAGTCTCATTACAATGTGTAGGTTGATGGTAAGTTCTATTTTATTTTCAATAGTTTGTTTTCTTAATATTACTCAACTACCAAAACATATAAATTTTCTTGTATCTTGTTGCAGCTGCAGTTAATCGTTCCAAAAAAGGCCTTATTATACAAGGTGTTACAAAAAATTATTTATTACAATGATATCACTATTTCAATCTAGGATTGTGTTGCAGGGAAGATTCACAGACATTCCATTTTAGGCGGTTTAATATATATTGTGGATACTGGTAGGGCAACAATTCGATTGGTGCACATATTTGTCCAATCAAATTAAAATAGATGTTAACAATGCCCTTTCCAGTATGAATTCATATGATAAATCTAAGAATGTGTTTTATTGTGGTAATTATCTAGTTTCTTTCTATCATGAAGCTTTCCACCAATTGCAGACCGGACAAATTCCGACTGCAATAAATGAAAAAATGATTGGCCTTTCACTTGAAGAATAACAAGTAACAACTTTTTTAAAATTATAACAATTAATTATTTTTTAATGCAATAATAATAGTAATTTTATCTTCTACAGATAACAATTATAGATGCAATATCTCATAAGAAGGCTATTGTTCAGGGTAAAGCCCCTCAAGAGGTCTCAGGTGATTCTTATATGGATTCAATAGAATCAACCCCACTTTGATTACCTTGACAAAAAATACCTAGGGGATCGATAACTCCACCATCATATATCCCATCACATTTTTCTACAGGTATAAATATTATTGTTTATAACTAAGCTACTAACATTAACATGAATCATAGACAAGATATCTATTCTATAAGTGGTAAATTATTTTAATATTTCTATATTTTTTGTTTTCAGAAAGTTCTAAATTTGATGATCTAGATCAAATTCAGTCTCAGTGTCAAGGTCGAGTGGTCATAGACACATCTCTAAGCATGCAGGGTAATTTATAACATTTAGCATATTTTTTAGTTATACTTGTAAATATGTTATTTACTATTTACAAGGGTACAAGGGTATAATGCTTAGTTTTTTAATGCTTTGCATTTTGCTTCTTGTAGCTATTAAAATTTCACAACAAATCCAAAAAGGCCTCCAATACTGTTGATGCGCACTATATAAACAAAAAGAAAATTTGCAAGGAAGAATATAAGGTTTTTTGTCAACTCTACAGGAATAGTTCATCCCGTAACCTCAGAATTTCCAAGTTTTTCACTAGGTGTATTTAGTGCAATGAGTACCCAAATTTTGAACAAAATAAAGCGCAATGATGAGTATTTGTGATTTTATACTGGTGACACAAAGAGGGGTAACTATTTTGACACCCATAATATGATATAATCTACTCCACCTCGTCAACCAAAATCACAACAAGATGTTCCTGAAACAATAAACTCTCCTCCTTAACCAAGTCAAATTCCACTCACGGATGATCAGAAGATAGATTTTGTCTTCGAAAATATGGTATCAGAAAGTGTGGGTGCCATAATTTAGGAAGTTGTTATGTCTAATGTGGAATCAGTGTGAACTTGGGAGAGAAGGGCCAAAATTTTGATCAAACAAATAAATACCTGATACCATAATCATGCTCAAAGGTATTCATTGTTCACTACTATAGAGAGCTAACTAGCAAGGCTTGACATTTTGCTAAACAAAGCTCAATTAGGCACAATTTTGTTTAATAATGATTATGATGATGATATTTTAGATATAATGCTAAAACAAGTTAGAGAATATTAATGCCGGACCCTAGACATACTACAACAAATGGGCTAGAGACAAGTAATGTTTTAATTACAAATGCAGAAAAAGAGAAAGCTGTGGTAGGTTATCTATGATCTTTTAATCATAAAATCATGAAATTATGAGCATTGCAATAAATTATTTATGACTTATCTAATAGACTAATACATTTCTATTTTTGTTTTGTAGGAAAAATATGAAATTTTAAAAAAGACGTAGCTGTATTTGATGCACATTTAAAGAATTCTTGCGAAATCTTGAATGCATTTATACAGTTAAAGGAAATTTTTTTATTATTAAATAAACAAAATAATACATTGAGAAGGATAATCAAGGAGCATAAGATGGATTCAGATATATTACTAAAATAAAATACAGATGCCGATCCATCACTTTTGTCATCAGGAGATGGTGCGAGGGAGGAGCTCAATATTCTTCAAAATATCAATAGCACAATGCAGGATTTTCAAGCATAAGGAATTTTAACAGAGAGAACTATACAAACTGAGAAAACTCTGCCTATTTTGCAAGAAAAATATCAAGCATCCCCTATAAGAGAAAATTGAAAAAATGTTAGTTTCACCATGTGACAGGTGTGTTATCACAATTCTGACACTGACATAAGAATTAAAGATAGTGGCCAACCATTTTTTTTTCTTTTTTATTTTGTGTGGCAGACGTAAGCACAAATATGATTCAGAATCATAGGTAGAAAAGAGGATTCCCTCGTAATGAATTATTTTATGACAGAACTTTCCCAGAAGCTTTGAAAACAATTGATAACCCATCATTTTGTAATTGTATTGGCCAACAATGCTTTATGAAAACATGTATGTCTTCATAAAGTAATCTACCTCTTGTTAGAATGAATACAAGTCTAATTTTGAATTGGAACTATATTTTTTGTTGTATCACATTTATTGAAAGTTTTTAACAATTTAATATGGAAACTTGTAATTGGATTTCTACTTATTGTGAATGTTTTTTATGTTACTATTTGGAGATGTAAAAGATGGTTTAAGATTTTAGCTCGTGTTTGTTTGAAAGTATTTATGTTTAATGTAGAGATAAAATATTAATCAATAATCAAATAGATGGATCTAAATAAATTACTGTCTTTATTTCATTAATAAAACAAAATAAAAAAAATGAATTTGTTACAAGTAAACCACACACTTTATTAATACTAGTTGATTATCATTAATCAATATGAAATATATCGATATATCAAATCATTGTCAATATTGTCAATTATGTATACAAGAAATTAGAACTCTGGCAATTGAAATAGTCTTGGAGTAACCCGTTCATTTATGTCCTGGAATATATTGAATTGGTAGTGTATTTGGTGGATGTGTTCGGATCCCCCAGATCAGTCAGAATGTTACCGACTCCTCTTCTTTCTAATCATATGGATACAAATTTCTAAATTTCTATCCAATCTGTTACGGACTTTTGATTTTACAAAGGTCAATGCACTGATACCCTCTCATCTTCAACATATCCTAGATTCATAGTTTGAAAGAGTTCATATATATGAAAATACTCGCTCAAATCCTCTCGCAAAATACTACTTGAATAAAGCTTCTTCCAAAATATTCTAATGGAACCATTTTCATTTGGCTCATCTAGAAATTGAAATTGATCTAACGTAGTGGTGGTAAAATTCTATGACTTAGAACTCAGTAATATCTTTTATAAAATACCTTTAACAACTGTGTTTATCTCTTCACGCTTAACGCTTACAAAAATATTCCATTAGACTAGTCATGTATTTTATAAATAAAAAACTAATGGATGTTTTAGGTATGCCTCTAGTTGTATTCCAAAACTATGGATTGACAACTCCCATTGCTTTAAGTAATTTATCCTTTTTGAATCATTCATGGATCTCTGTAGATAAATATTGAGAAATATTTTTCAATTTATTTTGAGTGTCACATAATATTGTTTCATATAAATTACGTGTCATTCTTACTTCATCCATCTTTGACCTGTTATCCCACCATTTTTACCCCTCTTGGGCAAAGATGGAAAATAAAGGTCTTATCATGTTCCTAGAATGTCCCCAGTTCCGAAATAAAGCCCAAGACAATTAACGTTAGGGAAAAAATCAGTGTGAAGAGAATAATGACACTAGGGAAAATTAGCTCGGTGAGCTGGTTGATATTCATCACAGAGTGGCTTGACATTATATAATTGGTACCAAGTTGTAATGGAGTTGAGCCCATCGAGCTAGGTGGAGAGCACAACTCGGTGCTTCACTCGATACAATGAAGAAAGGATTGACTCACCGGTTGGCATAGGTCAACAAGTTCATAGGCAGGTTCACATGAATACATGAGGCCCAGTCCTTCTAGTTTGGGTGGGCTAGTGTTTCTCACGAGATGAGCTCATAATTGATCAAGTTACATTTCAGGGTGAGATAATTATGAGTCAATTCATGGTTTAGTGGCATCCACTATGGGGTGTTTGACTCACCTGAATAGATGAATATTTTGGGGCATATGCAAGCTTGAGCTAGGTGAATAAAAACACGAAGGATGTTGAGGAGGGTGGAGAGCTAGAATAATTCAAGCGGATTGGATGAGTACAATGAAGATCTCGTGAAGTGAGCTCGAGATTGTATGAGTAGCCCATTTTAGGCTCATTTTTAGGGCTCAGATCGAATGTTTTCACAGAAGCCATAGTTTCTTGGATGGATTTTGTAAGTGTAAATTGGTGAGAGTGGGATTAATTTGTAAAGGATCTCGATCGGTTTCATCGTGAAAAGTTACACAAGCTCAGGAATGAGAAAGGGTGAGCTCAAACTCAAAGAGATCGCCAAGGGAGTTCAGGTGAGCTTGGAAAGTAACTCGGTGGTAGGCATAAAAAGCTGAGGCTTGGGGTCGACTCGATTGAATTGTAGGAATGTTACTAGGGACCAGAAAATGTTCAAGGTCGAGTGAAGTAAAGCATGGGGAAATAAATACAGAACATTGAACAAGAAGCTTGAACCTGGAGCTTGAAGTCAGTGGAATGAAAAAAGAAATCATGTAGGTTGGAACTCGTGAAATTTCAAGATGCCATGAGGAGGCATAACAGTGAATCATTTCATAGTTCATAGGGTATACACTTGAAATGGCTTGAATGCAGGTTGGATATTGTTATCCGTAATGGCGAGTTGGTAGAATGAAAGTGGGGCTCACAGGATGAATAAGCTGGCCATTTGGTATGGGCATGGATTAGTACTTGACAGATGGAATGAGTGAATGGCTCACCAATAGAGCCAAGATGTTTAAGGCCAAGTCGGAATGAAGCGATGAACTCTGTATCAAATTCAGGAAGTTGGAGGAGTGAGTTAAACACTGAGGAGAAGGGATGACCAAGTTTTGTTTAGAACTCAACGAAGGGATCATGACACAGCTCACTGGGTCACATCATGTACGAGATAAATTTGAGGCATTAATTAAAATTTCTCATGATCGATTCATAGTTCAGAGCTCGAGGCCCAGTGGACTGATGATCCAAGTTGACTCAGTATGAGAAACCTGAGCTCATATAGTTTCAATTGTAAAATTAAATAGGGTGAGTGGCAACGAAAGAAACAAGCCATTTCAATCAAATCAGAAGGGCTCATTACCAGTGAAGATGATAAAGTCTTGGATGAATTGATCAACAAAATGGGACATGTTGAAATCATGAGATCAAGGCCATGCAAAAAAAATTCCAGGGTTGATCGTTGTTTGGAGAGTCGAGTAGATCAAGCCAGGTGAAAGGACAATGATGCAACAAGCTCAATATAGAGCTTAGCCTCTAGATGGGTAAATCCTAAATTGCATCGAATGGACATGCCATTTTGGGCTTTCGGAGATGTGTCATTTAGAACTTGCCCAGGGTGAATTTGTTAAATTTGAGGGAAAAATCTCAGGCCCAAACTCTGAAGTTCAGAGTTCATGATTTCAGAATTCAAAGAGTTCCCGAGTAAGATGGTAAGAAACAAAGGAGTGTTTTCAGAGTTCAGCTAAATGTTGCATTGGAGTTTGGGAATTTTGGCACTAATTTGTTGGGGTTAGCACACTGGTTGTACAGACAATATATCTGATCTAAGCATACATGTAAATAAAAGTGGATATTCTACTAGAAGAAATATACAAAATAAGAGACATAAATCAACACCAGATTTAACGTGATTCACCCAGTGTGGGCTATGTCCACCAAGAAACAAGTCAATCTATTATCCAAAGCTTTGACAAGATATACAATGAAGATTTACAATCTTCCACACCTCTCAGATGTACAATACTTTCTTTCTCTCAAGATTTTGCTTCATCACCAAGAATTCTCTCTCACACCAAATTTTGCAAGTTCTTTCTAATTCTTGTTAATCATTACTTCTAAACCCTAGCTTTTATGCTTATATAGTCGTTTATAAACTTAGGGCACTTAGCCATGCAATTACAATCAATAGATATACTTTAATGCTAAAAATAGATCTAATTCCTGAGAGTTAATTAAAACATCCTTGCATAGGTAACCGAAACCAGTTAGACCTAACCACTTTCAGTTCCTCCCTTGCCTAACCGATGTCGGTCATACATGACCACTTCCGGTCCTAGGTGACCGATGCCAGTCCCCCCTTAACTGATGATGGTTACTGTATTTTCTAGAAATTTTCCATTGCATGCTAAACTGAAGTAATTGAGCTCCACAACTCAATAATCTCCCACTTGGAGATTAATTACTGCACCATACCTATACAACGTCATTCTTGGATCCTTCCTTAGCTCTGTTTCTTCCTCTTCAAGTCTCAAACTTGAAGACCAACAGAAGTGGAGTGTAGCTCCAACTTCTCCTTTGTTAATGGCTTCGTTAGCATATCCGTAGGGTTCTTGCTCGTATGAATCTTTTCTAGATTCAACTGTCCATCCTCCAATACCTGTCGTATGAAGTGATACCTCAACTGAATGTGTTTCATTCTCAAATGAAATGTTGAGTTCTTTTCCAAATGAATTACACTCTGACTATCACTGAATAATTTACAATCACCTTTGCTCCTTTCCCAACTCTTCCATGAACCTACTCATCCATATCATCTCCTTGCTAGCCTCTGTAGCTGTAACATACTCTGCCTCTATAGTAGACAAAGCCACAACCTTCTACAATCTTGAAATCCAGCTAACTGTCATCCCACCTATTGTGAAAATATATATAGTAGTGCTCCTCCTACTATCCAGATCTTCAGCCATATCTGAATCAACATAGCCACACATAATGAAATATCTGAACCTCCATAGCATAACTACATGCTAGATGTCCCTTTCAAATACCTGAGTATCCATTGGACTACTTTCCAATGCTCTTTACCTAGATTGGCCATATATCTACTCATAACTCCCACTGCCTGTGCAATGTCTGGTCTGGTACAAACCATAACATACATGAGACTCCCAACTGCTGAAGCATATGGAACTTGTGTCATGTATTTGACCTCCTCATGTGATGAAGGACACTGATCTTTGCTCAATTTGAAGTGTCCAAGCCATAGGTGTACTAACAGGTTTTGCATTCTGCATGTTGAACCTTTCTAACACCTTGTAGATATAATCCTCCTGAGACAAATACAATTTCTTGTTTTTCCTGTCTCTATGTATTTGCATGCCAAGGATTCTTTTTGCAGCTCCTAAATCCTTCATAGCAAATGTGTGAGCTAGCTTTCCCTTAAGCTCACCAATGTCCTGCATACTAGATCCTGTAATAAGCATATCATCCACATACAATAATAAAATAATTATAGCTCCCATTTTCAAGCTTCTTGAAATAAACACAATGGTCAGATTCACATCTCAAGTAACCATGCTCATGCATAAAACTATCAAACCTCATGTACCATTGCCTTGGAGCTTGCTTGATCCCATATAGGCTCTTTTTCAACCTACACACTAATTTCTCCTTACCCTTGACTTCATACCCAAGCGGACTTCTGCATATATATCTCTTCATCCAAATCACCATGAAGGAAAGCCGTCTTCACATATAGTTTCTCTAAATGTAAATCTTCTACTGCAACTAAACTCAATATAATACAAATAGAATTCATCTTAACAACAAGAGAGAAATATTTCACCAAAGTCAATACCTACTTTCTGTGACAAATCCCTTTACTACAAGCCTTGCCTTATACCTTTTCTGTCCACCCTCTTCTTCCTTGATCCTGTAAACCCACTTGTTCTGCAATGTTCTCTTACCTGCTAACAACTTAACCAAATCCCAAGTCTGGTTCTGTTCCAAGGAGTCCATCTCCTCATCCATGTCATGCTCCCACTAAATGTGAGTCTTATCCTACATTGCTTCTTCAAAGCTCTCTGGTTCACCATTATCAGTCAATAATAAATAAAATAGAGAAGGTGTAAATATTTCTGGAAGTTTACTTACCCTTTGTGACCTTCTCACAGGATTTTGGGGTACCAGAGGCTCAATTTGGGCCTCCTGGACATTCCTATCCAAATCTGACAGTGACCAACACCGGTCACCTCTAACCGATGTTGGTTCTGCTAACTGATGCCAGTTTGGGTTGATCCTCTATAACCGATACTGGTTTGTCTGACCGGTGCTGGTCAGGGTCAACTGACACCGGTTATTGTGTAACCCTGTCGGTAATTCTTTTAAATCTGAGAGTTCATTTTCATTCACAAACTTCTCAACCAGGTTCATCCTTGGGTACCAAAATTTGATCCCTATACATTCTCTTTTCATTCCATTCAACATCACGACTCCTAATAATTTTAGAATTCTCTAAATCCCAAAAATGGAAACCGAAATCACCAGATCCATAACCAATGAAAGTGCACCTCTTAGATTTTGCATCCAACTTCTTTCTATTTTCCCTATCAACATGCACAAAATATTTTGAACCAAAAACTTTAAGAAAAGAAAGATCTACCTCTTTTCCTGTCCAAGCTTCCTCTGGTATTCCTCCATCTAGTGAACTTGAAGGCCCACAGTTAATCAAATAAACCATTGTATCAACTGCTTCTGCCCAAAACTGTAAGGGCAATCTAGAATGTATTCTCATACTTCTAGCACGTTTCATGATTGTCCTGTTCATTCTTTCTACAACACCATTCTCCTGTGGTGTTCTTGGAACCGTTCTTTCTCTACGTATCCCATTCACTGAACAATAATCATTGAAAGCCTTGCTACAGTATTCACCACCATTGTTAGATCTAAGGCACTTTAACTTAGAATTTGATTCATTCTCAACAAGGGCTTTCCATATTTTAAAAGTCTCAAAAACATCAGATTTACTTTTAATACAATAAACCCATACCTTTCTTGTAGCATCATCAATGAAAGTAACATAATACTGGGATCCTCCATGAGAAGCTACCCAAGTTGGTCCCCATACACCTGAGTGTACAGGCTCCAATTTCTGCTCCTTATTAGTTGCCCCAACTTTGATAAATCTCACTTTCTTTTGATTTCCAAAGATACAATACTCACAGAAATCAAGATATAAATATTTCAAATCTGATAAATTACCATTAGCCTTTAAGATCTGCATTCCTTTTTGAATCATATGACCCAACCGGTTAATCCACATACATGCATCTGAATCTGAAGTAGATAATGCAGAAAAGGAATTAGTAATACATGGTAGATAAATATAGCATTCCTACCTTCTTACCTCTTGCCACAACTAAAATCACCCTTGGTGACTTTCCAAGAGTCTCCTGTAAAAGTAACCATGCAACCAGATTCACCTAGTTGCCCTGCAGAAATAAGATTCCTCCTGAGGCTTGGCACATGCCTCACATCTTCCAATACCCATGTATCTCCATTCTACAATTTTAGATAAACTTCCCTTTTACTAGTAATACTGCAAGGTTCATCATCACCCAAATAAACATGCCCAAAATTGCCTCTAGACATAATTTCTGAAATAAACCTTATTAGGAGTTGCATGGAAAGAAGCTCTTGAATCTAAAACCCATTATTCAATTCTACTATCTAAAGAAATAATAAGAGCCATCTTGCATTATTTGATGCAGCAAGATTTTCTTATTTACCTTTGTCTGGGTTTTGGTTTTCTTTATCCTTTGATCCAACAATCTTTCTTTGCATGTTCATTCTTTCCACATTTCCAACAACTAATTCCCTTACTTTTAGATTTAGATCTTGTTATCCCTTGACTTTGATTTCCCATTACTCTTACTCTTGGACCTTTCCTTCTACTTTCCCCTGCTTTCTACATTCAAAGCATTTTCAGATGATGATTCCTCTATAATCTTCCTGTGAATTTATTCATTCAAGATTATACTAACCACATCATCAAACTTCAAAATATTATTAGCAGATGTTGTATTGCTAACAACCATTACCAAGCTATCCCAACTATCAGTTAAAGAACATAAGAAGAATAAAAGTGCTTTTACTTTTATCATGAAATGGTAAAGCAACCGATTTTAACTAATTTTAAAATAGATCAGAAATTATTCAAATGACTAGATGTAGATCCACCTTCATGCATCTTAGAACTAAATAGTATCTTCATCAAATAAAATTTATTTGAAGCACTAGGTTTTTCATATAAATTAGCAAGAGATTTCATTAAATCTACCGTAAAAGTCTGCTTTTTTACTAGTGGAAGCCATGAATGCTATTCAGGATCAATCTTATTATATCCCAAAGTCTTTCTATCAAGAATCTTCCATTCTTCGTCAGTCATCTTCGTAGGTCTAGACTTCTCATCCAACAGTAAAATACAAATATCTTTGATACATATAATCCTCAATCTGCATCTTTCATAATTGATAATTTCGGCCATCAAATTTCTCTACCTTGTATTTGTTTTCTTCTGTCATTGTTGTAGCTCCCACTCAATCAGAAAACTTTCTGCGAGTAAATATGTCAACAAACAAAACCCTCAAACAAAGCTCTGATACCAGTTGTTGAGGTTAGCATATTGCTTATACAGACAATATATTAGATATAAACATACATGCAAATAAAAGGGGATATTCTACCAGAATAAATATACAAAAGAAGAGACATAAATCAACACAATATTTAACATGGTTCACTCTAGTGTAGGCTACGTCCATCAAGAAACAAGTCAATCTATTATCCAAAGCTTTGACAAAATATATAAAGAAGATTTACAATCTTCCACACCTCTAAGATGTACAATTACTTTATTTCACTCACGCTTTTGCTTCATCACCAAGAATTCTCTCTCTCACCAAATTTAGCAAGTCCTTTCTAATTCTTGTTAATCATTCCTTTTTAAACCCTGGCTTTTATGCTTATATAGTCGTTTATAAACTTAGCGAACTTAGCCATGTAATTACAATCAATAGATATACTTTAATGTTAAAAATATATATAATTCTCTGAGAGTTAATTAAAATATCCTCGAACATAGGTAACCAATGTCAGTTAGCCCTAACTGTTGTTGGTTCCTCCCTTTACCTAACCGATGTCGGTCATACCTGACTGATGTCAGTTCTGCCCGTGATCGATGATAGTTACTGTATTTTCCAGCAAGTTTCCATTACATGCTAAACTGAAGTAATTGAGCTCCACAACTCAACACGATTCAAAAAATTATAAAGAAAATCCTGAAGCCCAAAAACATGAAACTCCAAAATTTCAGAGTTTTGGGGGTTTTTAGGTTTGGGGTGATTGGAGCTCGGTGCATGTAGGGAGATTCAGGTTCCGAAACCTGAAAGGATGAGCTCGGTTGGACTACGAAGTCTGAATTAATCGTTGAGTTAACTGAGTCATCGATCGGAGCACGATGGAAACGTGGAGAAAGATGCAGTCGAAGGAAGTCATAAAACTTGGAAGATCCCTTGTAGATGTATAACTAATAACCACCAATGGAAAACGTGTCACCAAGATCGTTAAAAAAATGTGGCGGTCATTAGAAAATTGTTAATAATGAAGAGCCGATGATGGGTGAGCCATTTTGTCAAGTCAAACATTCAAACCCCCCAAAGTAAAGATAACCTATGACATATCAAAATGTTTTCAAAAGATTTATTAAAACATTAATTTTAATAATTTGAGGAGGAATTCACATTTAATGGAGAAAATTAAATTATTTGAATTTATGGGAGTTGGTTAAGCATAGTGCTCAGAATGCCCAAAAGTAACTTTTATTCAAGGAACCATAAATTCCTCCCTGATTGTCTATTTTCCACAAACTTATAGTCATTGGGATCGGGAAAACGAGAGATATGTCATGAAATCATCAAAAGATTGATTTTTGGAGGTTTTAATTTCCAAAATTGTAGGTTTTAATTATTCCATGAATAATTCCTTGAAAGGCGGAGTTAAAATTAATGAGACAAACATGGTTGACCTGTTTTGCTACATTCTGGCCTAGATTTTAGGATTCTCTACTTCTTTCTCTCACTCATCTCAGAAAGTGCTATAAAATGTAAAGGGATGCCTATTCCAAAGGAGTTAGAAAATTTTCCAAGCTTCCCCTTCTTCTCAAAATTGTAGTGACAACCTATGTCTTTCGTTGTTGTAATGATGCACTGTGCAAGTGCTTGAAGTAATGGAAATTATGTTTTGTGATCAATTATATGTCCTTACATCTTTTTCCTGCTTCTATTTACCTCTCTCATGTTTGTAGGTGAACTGTGCAACCAGTGTTTCTTTTACAAGTTTTAGAGGTCATTTTACTTATCAAGGAATGAAGTAATGTATGTAAATTGAGTATGTGATGTATCGTCGTCCGCCTCATGATCATATCTCTTCATTGGCAAGCTGGATTTTTTTCTAGCAAATCCCTTTCTTGGTGCATCACCACTTCTAGTGTAGGTTTTATTTCTTGCAAATCTCTCTACCTAATCCCCTTGAAATGTTAGTATAGGTCTAGGTAGCTGCTTTTATTGCATTAGGAGTAGTGTAATGCTTATTTTAGGAAGAGGAATCCGACCTTCTCTGGAGGTTCACCTCAAGCCCGCAAGTCCCATAGCTTGAGAGGTGATCCCATGTTACCTAATCACACCAAATGTCCCATCTGCACTAAGGCCATTTGGGGGGTGCAGTGATTTGGCGATAACATGATCCAACCAAATATTCTCTTCTCTTAAAATTATGAAGTGGTATCTCTTTCCCATGAGTTGTTATACAAAGATGATCATTTATTTTGAATTTTAAGTAACAACTTGGATTCTTAAGGTCTATTAATGCATTCCAGCTTTCAAAAATAGGTCCCCAAAAACTTCCATCTAAAAAATATATACTATCTGCACACATGTTTTCTCAGTCGTATGAATTATGTTATGTAGAGTCAACGCTGTTGTGCATGCATTTAGCTCATTCAACATTGGCATAAAACCACATAGTGTAAGTAAAGTTTCAATATCTGTTAGACGATACAAAAAATATTTAGCTTTATCTACTTCCCTCTGGTATTTATACATAAAACCTATCAATGAAGTATATTCTTCAAATATTTTACAAATAGGCTCATACATTCAAATCCATATGGTATCTACATCTTTGAGAAGATTTTTCCAATCTGTCAATCCAATTACAAATTTATAAAATTCTAAAAATCTCTTTGGAATACTTGAATAATATGCATGCAAATCATGGATCAACTCCTCCACATTGGAAACACTTTCAAATGTGATCACAATTTTATAGGCTAGATTCATTATGCGAGCCATGCAATGAATTTCAATCATATAGGGGCAACAATTGTTTATAGTCTTATGCAGAGATCATTTATGCCCCCCACATTACAACTGCACCATTAGTTCTAACACAAACTAATTTTTTTGCAATGGAAAAATCATCCGTACCTATAATATTCTTCAAACTTGACACCACCAATTTGTAAATGTTTTCAAAATTACAATTTTCACTCATTTTATGAACTGCTAAGAGATGAGGATTTCTTACTTCATTTGCAAAAGTGTATACATGAATACAAACTTATGAAGTATTGTCCACTGTCATAACCTCATCAATTAAAAGGGAAGTAAATTTTGCATTCTTAATAGCCTCTTTTAGATCCTCCTTTTTCACCAGAGAAAGACATTTTGCAATTTCCCAGCCACTGCTATCTAACCAATGTGATTGTGGCATGTTCTGTAAGGCAATAACCTGATACAAAATTTTATTACCTGAGAAATATGAAATGTGTCTTTGTTAGGTCGTGGAGCTAATTAGCTTCACTGGAGCATGCATTAAAAAGTGAATGGGTTACACAGTGACCGACATCGGTCAGGAAGTGACTAACATCGATCAAATAGTGACCAACATCAGTCAGGAAGTGACTGACATTGGCCATGCAGTAACCGACATCGGTTACCTGTGTGGGAGTGTTTTATTTATAAGCCACAAGATTTAATATAGCGTTTGTTTTAAAGAAAATATATTGGATGTAATTGCTCGGCTATTGTGCCCTAAGTTTGTCTAGGATTATATAAGTTATTGTTATCCAAAATTCACCCTCAAGGTAATTTTCATAACATGTATCAAATTATTCAGTCCCGAGCAAGTAGATTGATTCGAGGCCCAAAATCATGTTTTTCGGGGTCCCCTCGGATTTTTTCTAACTCTCCCATCCAAGAAGAAATCCCAACGAGTTAGAAAAAAATGGAAAAAATACAAAAATAAGGTTGCAGGACTGTTTTGAAGCATTTCGGGTCTGAAGGGTTCGGGTCATACCAGCGCGGGTCGTACTGAGGTTTGTCGTACCAAGCTTGGGGCCAAAAAAACAAAGAAAATCGGCTAAGTCAGACATTTTTGTCCCAGGCGGTCCACGGGACAATTGGGACGTCGGGATGCGAGGGACACGAAAAGCCGAATCGACCGAAAGCAGGGAAAATCGTCAAGTTTTTTGTTTCGCGTAGTTTTGGGACAGTTGGGACAAAAGTACACGCGGGACGCGAATCGGCCGATTTGTCGACAAACATTCCATTTCGGGCGGTTCAGAAATATTTGTCCCAGGCAGTCCGCGGGACAGTTGGGAAAAAAGTACGCGAGGGACGCGAAAAACCGAAAAAGCCACAAACAAGAAACAAGGAAGCCCGAATCGGCCGAAGTAGGAGATTTTCATCTAGGACAGTTGGGACAAAAGTACGTGTGGGACTCGAAAATCCAAAATAGCCGAAGGCAAAGAAGAAAAGTCAACGTTTGACCCGTGAACTTCAAACGGCCATAACTTTTGATTTCGAGCTCCGATTTTCACAAAATTGGACTTTCTGGAACGAGCATGACATCCTCTACATATTCGGGACTTTCTAGACTTTCTGGAACGAGCATGATGATTTATTATTTTTAATGAGGGTAGATATATTTAATTAAAAGAAACATATTCGGCTCCAATCAGTTAATGCTCATTCCCGTCAAATGACAGAAAACGCCTGCCAGACCTAAAATAGCTGTCCGCACTCAGAAGGCCATAATTTTTGCATTTCTCAAAGAAATCACACAAAATTGGTACCGTTGGAATTGTGGCTCCGAACCTAATGCACAGAAATCAAAAAATTCTAGATTTAATGAGAAATTGGTCGATATTTTTTAGAAAACATGGCTGGGTTCATAACAATATTTTATTTGGTGGTTGGAAGTGCAATTAAGAGGCATGGTCATCATTCTTTCTCTGCTGCAGCACCTGAGACAGTATGGGGAGCCTTTTACAAGTAATATATAATAATTTTACTCCATTTAATGCCTCTTATAAGTGGTTGAAGGATAGATTCTGGGATTTTCATTTTCCCCCCTCTCTCTGTTCTCATCTTTTCTATAAATTGGAGTGTTGGGCTCATTGTAAAAGGGGGTAGTTTTTGTAGCAAAGCTCTACAAAAATTACTTTGTGAAGATAATTTGTTGTAGGCCCTTGTTGTGGACTCTTTGTATGGTGATCCAGGCCCTTATCTTGTAATAGATTGAACTGTGCATATCGTGAATCAATAAAATATAAGTTTGTGGATGCATCTTCCCCTGCTGTGTTTTCTTACATTCTTCTTGCCCCTTCAACTTTGATTACAATAATATTGTGTCTATTATTATGTTCATGCAGGGATCCATTATCATTGTGTATGTTTGAAATATTGTTGTGAATGCGTTTTTCTAGATTATGGAGAACTGTCATCACCTCTTCTAGTGTGCACTTTACTTCTGTATTTCACGCATTTGAAGACTACTCTCACACCCTCCTTTTCTGGTGTATCACCGCTTTAGTGTAGGTTTTCATTTTATGCATTCTCTCTCCCTGGTCCCTTGAAAATTTAGATTAGAATAGTTAGTTTCCCCTGCATTAGAGTAGATTGTGGAAGGTAGTTTAGGAGCAAGAACCAGCTTTCTCTGGAGGTCTATCTCAAGTAGCAAGTCCCACAACTTGGAGATAGTACCTGTCATCACCAATCCGTCACTATGATAATTCTTCACCGGGAAATCCTCGTGCTATGATTATTTACTAATGCACAACCTTTAGTTTGGTGGATGTAATCTGGAAACAAAACAACAACATAACACAAAAATACCATCGACTATGATAAGACGAAATGATGACAAATCTGAAATAGCAAAGTAAATTATAATATTAACATGAAATTGTTACAATCTCACCCATGAGGTACTTCAAGTGTTATTGACTTCACTTGACTTTCATCAAGACTATGGGAGAAACTTTACAATTACACCTCTTAATGGCTTCTTCAACACACCTTTAAACTGATGGCTTCCTTCGCACACTTCCTACAATATTTCTCACTACTTCCTTCTATGCTAAATGAGGGGGGTGGCCTCTCTATTTATAGAAATTCCAAGCTTATCCATCTTATCTCTAAGATAGGATAAGAAATCCACTCTGACGAATCATATTTCATACCTTAACTCTTATCTATACATGTAAGCTTATCCTTTAAGATAAGATAAACCTTATCATTTTATATGGGTTCCACATTTTTAGACTTTTTACAAATAAAATACACAAAATATTTATGACCTCACTCCTTGTCCTTATTACCAATATAATATTTCTAATTCCTAATCATGTAGACCCTACTTCTCTAATTACCCAAAATTTGACATTTTAACATTACCGGACCACTTACGACAAATATTTACTTTTTACAACATTCCTATTGTACTTTGACTGTTATCGTACTCCACATTATTAGCGGCACCATACTGACGGTGCCGTTATCTTCTATCAGACGCTACTACTAATTATACTTAACAACATCCTATTCCTAATACATACATTAATGAAATAGAAATTATGGAGGAAAATTTTAGTGTCGACATCTTCCCCCTTCCTAGCTTCTACTCCGTCCTCGGAGTAGACTCTTCTGGTGCTTGGAAAATATTCAACTTGTCGTGGTTGACCCATTTCGTAATGGGAGTGCCATCCAATTCCTCCAATCAGTACGTACCATTTTCATGCACAACTGCTATTTTGTAGGGCCCCATCCATTTTGGAAGAAATTTTCTCTGTCTTCTTTTTTGTATCTGGAATCATATACTAGAACCAAGTCATTCACATGAAATGGAGACCACCGGATCTTTTGATCAAAGTATTCCTTCTGCTTCATTTTCTTCTTATGGCTTGTATCCTTTGCTATTTCTCTCATTTCCTCCAGCAAATGAAGATGTACCAACCTTTCTTTTACTGAATCACTTTCATCCATCCTTTCATTTTCCATAACTCTCACAGTGGGAATATCAAACTCAATAGGAAGAACTGGATCAATGCCATAGGCCAACTGAAATGGGGAGTATCTTGTTGCTGACTTTGATGTTGCCCTATATGCCCACAATGCTGTATGAATCCTTTTATCCCATTTATGTACCTGTAAGGCTGCATCTTTTGCTAGAATTTGACACAACACAAAATTTGTTCGTTCCACCTGTCCATTTGTGCTTGGCTTGTATGTTGTTGCCTTCCTGTGCTTAATAGAAAAATTATTGACTAGGGCTTCTACCACCTCATTAATGAAGTGGCTTCCTTGATCTGTTACAATTTCTAATGGGCAACCAAATCTGGTGACAATGCGTTCATACATGAACCTTGCCACTTCATCCATGGAAGCTGTTTTTAATGGCCTAGCTTCAACCCATTTGGTTAAATAATATGTGGCAACTACAATATACTTATTTTGGCATGATGTATTTGGAAGTGGACCTAAAATGTCTATTCCCCACTTTTCAAAGGGACCAAGGGGAAGAATAGGACATAATGGAGCTGATGAAGTCTTACGGTTACTATGTGTTTGACAAATATCACATGTCTTACAATAATTATAACAATATTTAAAAAGAGTGGGCCAGTGATAACCTGCATCCAAGATCCTTCTTGTTGTAAGTTGTCCAGAGAAGTGCCCTCCACATGTACCATTGTGGAATTCTTCTGCAGTTCCTTCCCTTGATCACGTCTAACTGCCCTCTTGTATTGTCCATCAGGTCCTATTCAAAATAATACTCCATGCAGAATAGAATATGGACGACTGGCTTGAGTAATCTTTCTCTTAGTGTTTGCATTGGCACCATCAGGAAACTTGAATTCATTCAGATAATTCCAAATATCTATGTATTAACTAGGGATTGTGTCAAGGGAGAACAATGTTGCATCGGGGAAATCATCATCATCACAAGATGATCCTAAACCATCATAGGCTCGAGAGAGTGCATCTGCATTGACATGCTTCTTTCCTGGCCTATCTATAATGTCAAATTCAAATTCTTGTAGCAAAATTATCCATCTTGCTATCCTCCCTTATGGGTTAGGCTTATTTACAATATATTTTAGAGCCTGATGATCTGTTACAAATATAAATTTTTGCCCTAGCAAGTAATTTCTAAACTTATTTACAGCAAAAATGATAGCCAGAGCCTCTTTTTCAGTTACAGTATAATTTACCTCAGCACTGCTCATTTGTCTGCTCCCAAAGTAAATTGGATGTTCATTCCCATTTTCATCCTTTTGGCTCAAAGTACTTCCTAGTGCTGCATCTGAGGCATCAGTGTACACAATGAATGGCTTGCTCCAATATGGATTCTTCAAAATAGGTGAAGACACCAGGGCTTCCTTCAGTTGTCCAAAAGCTTCATGCGCCTTATTTCCTGGTTCATAAGTATCATCCTTCTTCAAGAACTGGGTTAGTGGCTGTGCAATCTTTGAGAAATTCTTGATGAACCTTCTATAGTAACCCACATGGCCTAAAAATGATCTCAACTTAATTCTATTCATAGGAAATGGTAAATATTTGATTTTTGAAACTTTATCAGGATCAGTACCAATACCATCTCTGGATACAACATGCCCTAACAAAACGCCTTTAGAACATCCAAAGACACACTTTATAGGGTTTAGTGAAGCTTATGGTTCATCTAACCTTTGAAATACTATCTCCATCTGGTGCAGGTGGTCCAACTTGCTCCCATAGATGCAAAAATCATCTAGAAATACTCTGATGAAGGTCCTAATGTAGGGTTCGAACACCCTATTCATCAAACGCTGGAATGTTGCTGGAGCATTACACAACCCAAAAGGCATAACTCTATAAGCAAACGTTCCCCAAGGAGTGGTGAACGTGGTCTTCAGCTGATCTTTCTCTGTTATACGAACTTGGTTATAGCCGCTATATCCATCAGCAAAACTATAGCACTCCTGGCCAGCTACTTCGTCCAAGATCTGATCTGAAAATGCAAGAGGGTAATGATCCTTCTTTGTTGCCTTATTGAGCTTCCCGTAATCAACACAAATGCGTAGCTTCACATTCTTTTTTATTGAGATCACAATGGGAGAAACCCATTCTGAATTCTCCACAGCAAATATGAATCCTGCATCAAGCAACTTATCTATTTCTTCTTTTACAGTCTTGGAAAAATTAGGATTCATTCTATATGGTATTTGCTTTATGGGCTTAGCACCATCTACCAGCTCAATAGAATGTTCTACCCAACTTACTTGATGGAGTTCCTTGTAATCAAAAGTGAATAGGTGTATGTACCTTCGAAAGAGCTGGAGGTAGGATTCCTTCTCACTCTTCATCACAGCATTACCAATCTTTATTTGTTGGAGATGATCATCAACTTCTTCTTCAGATAATTTTATGGGGTCATGAGTTGGTGTGGCTGGAAGGATATCCATGACTGAAACATCCATCTCACTTTCTTCATCTTCAGTGTCCACTTCACTGGTACTAGAGTAATCAGAGGATGTCCAATCATCAGTTTCATCACTTGAATCCACAGGTTCTACTTTATGATGTCGAGGGATCATGTTTATCTTCACCCTCTCTCTACCACGTCCAAGTGTCATGAAACCTTCATTCCAATAGTTTCTTGCATGAACTCTCCTTAGCCATGGTCTTCCCAACAACATTGGGTACGCAACAGTACCATTTTTCATCACCTGAAAGTCTACCACACATACAACACCCATAACAGATATTTGCCATATTTGAAACTACACCTTCTGGTTTAGTTTTTCCTTTATTTAATGACCTTAACATAAGTGTTGAAGGGTGATCAATTTTTAAACCCAACATATTCATTACAGACTCGGTCATTACATTAACTGCAGCACCTCCATCAACTAAGACATCATGAATTGAAATGCCATTACATAATACCTTAGCTTGTGGAGCACAGGGATCCGCCTCTGCCTCCAAAACAGGGACCTCAACCTCCTTCCTTCGTCGAGTATTGAGTCCACTTCGCAATTCCCGCCTCTTCTCAGAAGACATAGCCAAGAGTTGACCATATGTAATATTTGCAGGCCTTTTGGACAAATCTTCCAAGATGGAGTATGGTCCTTGCCCCTGTGAAATCAGAAAATCCTGCACACCCAAATTTCTTCTCCTATGTTTCTTACTAGTTTCTTCTTTCATCTTCTTAGGATCATTTCCATCTTGATTATCTTTTTCTTTCTTTCTTTTTGTTACAAACACATCTACTTCATTATTTCTCCTCTTATCTACTACATCAAAAGAATTCATAGGTGCTTTTCCTTTATCATTATCTCCTTTACCAGATGTAGAAGCTCTATCTGGACAATTATACTTATAATGACCCTTTTTATAACAACCATAACATACGACTTCAGAAATATTTCTTTTTGGACCTCTATCTCCTCCCTGAGAACTAAATTCTTTTCCTTGAAGAAGATTAATAGTTAACTGACCCATCTTTTTTAGTAGATCTTCATACTCAATAGATGTACTAGGAGAAATATTTGTGCTCACCGAGAGTGGTTGTGGATGCTGGACCAAAGGCGCTGGTGTAGGCTCTACTTTAGCCACAATTTCTTTGGGCTTCTCTTCCATGCTTTCTTCTTGCCTTCTTGCAATCTCCTTTGCTTGTTCAATGGTAGCTGGGCGGTCATACTTCACTCATTGTCTGATCTCTAGCTTCATCCCAAGACTAAAGTGCTTACAGAGGAGATTATCCATGCCATTCATCAACCCATCCGCTAATCCTTCCTTCCGGATCTGGGCATCGAGCTTCCTCCTTAGCTCTAGAACACGAGCATGATAATCCCTTATCTTCTCCTTCTCTCCTTGGGATAGCTTTGTGATCTCGATCATGAGATCTGCATATTTCTGTTGTTCACCAAATTCTTCAAGAAAACTTTCAGTTAATAAATCCCATGAATTTTTCACATTATCACCTAGTGTTTCAAACCACCTAAGTGCTGAACCATCCAAAAAGGTAGGAGAAAATTCAGTCCATTGTTCTCTTCTTATAAGGCCATTACAAATACAAGATCGTTTAAAATCTTGAATGAAAGAAGAAGAATCTTCATTAGATTGAGCTGAAAAAACAGGAATCTTTCCCATTTTCAAAAGTAACCACCGTGAAATACCAACCCACAAGTACAATTAACAAGACTTATGTGCACAAATAATTGGAATCACTATACTAGAAAGTGACTTTACACCTTTCTACAGTAAAATAGAAATGACCACGGTAAACTATGGTAAAACTTGACTTACTGCGGTAAAAACTGACTTTACTGTGGTAAACACTATTCACGGTAAAAAGTGAAGTTACTGCAGTAAATACTATTCACGGTAAAAAGTGACTTTACTGCGGTAAATACTATTCCCAGCAAAAATGACTTTATCATGGTAACTACTATTCACGGTAAAAATGAATTTACCATGGTAACTACTATGCACAGTAAAAACAAGGTTACCCTCCAATTGATTTTTGACTAAGTGGGAATATCTCTCCAGAAAATCCACCAACGAGGAATGGTCCCAGCAACGAAACCAAAATGTCATCACCAATCCGACACTATGATAATTCTTCACCGGGAACTCCTCGTGCTATGATTATTTACTAATGCACAACCTTTAGTTTGGTGGATGTAATCTGGAAACAAAACAACAACATAGCACAAAAATACCATCGACTATGATAAGACGGAATGATGACAAATCTGAAATATCGAAGTAAATTATAATATTAACATGAAATTGTTACAATCTCACCCATGAGGTACTTCAAGTGTTATTGACTTCACTTGACTTTCACCAAGACTATGGGAGAAACTTTACAATTACACCTCTTAATGGCTTCTTCAACACACCTTTAAACTGATGGCTTCCTTCGCACACTTCCTACAATATTTCTCACTACTTCCTTCTATGCTAAATGAGGGGGGTGGCCTCTCTATTTATAGAAATTCCAGGCTTATCCATCTTATCTCTAAGATAGGATAAGAAATCCACTCTGACGAATCATATTTCATACCTTAACTCTTATCTGTACATGTAAGCTTATCCTTTAAGATAAGATAAACCTTATCATTTTACATGGGTTCCACATTTTTAGACTTTTTACAAATAAAATACACAAAATATTTATGACCTCACTCCTTGTCCTTATTACCAATATAATATTTCTAATTCCTTATCATGTAGACCCTACTTCTCTAATTACCCAAAATTTGACATTTTAACATTACCGGACCACTTACGAAAAATATTTACTTTTTACAACATTCCTATTGTACTTTGACTGTTACGGTACTCCACATTATTGATGGCACCGTACTGACGGTGTCGTTATCTTCTATCAGACGCTACTACTAATTATACTTAACAACATCCTATTCCTAATACATACATTAATGAAATAGAAATTATGGAGGAAAATTTTAGTGTCGACATACCCATGTTATCCAATCACACCGTGAGCTCAAGTATATGCACTTGTATAAATATAGGGTGCTGTGATTCGGTGATAACAGTTATAAAAATAGGGTTAGAGGTGTTAGAAGTGAAGAAGAGCATAATACTTGGTTAAAAGGATGAAGAAGAAGAAGAAAAAGAAAAATCATATTGCATGAAGATAGGAGCTTTCAAAGAGAGATGTTTAACAAAAGGAAAGTGAAGGTACACTATTGGTGAGAATATGGTATTATCTTCTACTATATTTCCTTTGTATTATTTAGTCTTATGTAATCGCTTGGATAGTATGCAAAATACTTAGTGTTTATTCTTGTTAGATCCATAGGTTGTTGTGAGATCTTGTTATTGCTCATTCTTGTAGATCCAAATGTTGTAAGATGTTGTATTATAGATCCATGAGATCATGATGTATTGTTGATCCATAGGAATCTATTATTGTAGAGGAAGTTGTCTTCATGTTTGCATATGTTGATGTAGTGATGATGGATAGGATTATTTCTTGGTGTATGGTTACGGTTGCACATTGGTAGACCCTTCTAGAGGTCTTGTTTGTAGATTCACAGTATAGTTAGAGCTTGGTTACACAATGGAAGATGCAGGGTAGCTTCATGTATGTGATATCTGGTAGTGTTTCATAGGAACAATTGTAGTGCACTTAGGTAGATATGGTTAGAGATCTGGAGGAGACACATGTGGTGGTATGGAGGCACGGTTTAGTGTACTCAGGAAGATCCGGTTGGAGATCTGGGAGGAAGAGATACCCTTGTAGAGATACATTTACTCTTGTGTAGAAGAGTTGGTTTGTAATCTCTTGTTATATTATATATATGATATCTCTATCTTTGGTGGACGTAGCCCACATTGGGTGAACCACAATACATGTTGTGTTATGTGTGTGTACTTTGTTTTGATTTGGATTATTCTAGTTTATACTTCCACTGTTGTAGATTTTGGGGGAATTGTTTAGATCATGTGTGCATGATTGGGTTTGTTATTGAATCATAGCACTATTCTGCAATCTTGAATTCCCAACAGTATTCCCTTTTTCAATATATGGAATATAATAGAAAATTGAATACTTTTGGCATGCATTTTAGTCTCCATAGCTTTGCTTAATTTTTCTATTGTTGGTGAGAAAATATTTTGGGTGGAAAAATTTGTGGGTTTCTTTCCAATGCTCTAGGAGTTGAAATCCCTCTACTTAGATAATGTGACTTTTGTATTTGCATGCACATGAAAAAGTGGGTCTTTTCTGGTGGCCTCACAGTCGGGGATCACATAGGGGCACTCCACTGACCCTGCGGGAAATCTAGCAATCACTTGCTAGAGAAGACCTTGTCTGGATAACGGGAAAAGGAGTGAGAATGAGAGGTAGGAGAACTAATGTTGAAAGCAACAACTCAGATTCCTGCACAAACTAGCTAGAAAATTCAACACATGCATTCAAGAGAAGAAAATAACAAGATCTTAAAGCTACTGGCTAGAGGAAACCATGCATACAAAGATGCACACATTCATATGCCTTGGAAAACAAAAACTTATTCCTTCATTAACATTTAAAAATCAAGAATTGGATATGGTAGGAGAATGGAGGAAAATTGAGAAGGGGAAATAGTAGAAAATGGCTAACTCTTTGTTCTTCCACAAGTAGGCAAACTATCTCTCATGAATTAAAAAAATCACAACTAAAAACCCTTTGAGAATGGGAGGTATTTTCCTTTTATAAGAAGAGAGATGACTCTTCATATACCCCCAATGACTTTTCATATTTCCTGGAGAAACTTAAAACTTTTCAACTTCCTAGGGAAATATTAAGTCACTTTTTATAACATAAAGGTGACTTTTACATTATATACCCCCCAACGAAATTTTCATATGTCCTCGCGTAACTTAAAAATTTTCAATTTCCTAGGAAAATATTAATTCCCTTTTTATAACATAAATGTGATTTCTACATTAGAAACATAAATTTTCTTTTGTAATTTCATTAAGGACATATAAAAAGTGCACCCCCAACGAAGAATTATAAAATTGAAGAGAGAGAGAGAGAGAGAGAGAGAGAGAGAGAGAGAGAGAGAGAGAGAGAGAGAGAGAGAGAGAGAGAGAGAATAGGCCACTCATGTAGACTTGATTTCACTGCCTGACCGGTCTCCATCCCATGTTGCTGAGAAGATCTATCAGTGTGAGGAACACACACACAACTTAGAGTCTCTCTCTAACCATCCGAAACATTGTTGATATTTTTGCACTTTTCAAACCAAGATGGGTGTTTTTCCACAATGAGTGCTATGGTGGCATGAATCCCTGATAGGGATTCCAGAGTATCCTTATTGAAGGATAATGGATTTCCTACCCCCTTGACATGTTATTTGAATGGCCCAATCAAATCATCAACTGTTGTGCTTTCTTCCATCGTAGGCACTCTAAGTTTCTGGATTTGGTGATTGATAATATCTTGCAACTTCTATGCTCATTTTTCATTTTCATCCAAATCTATGATGGCTAGATTTTCATATCTGGTGTCTAAGATCCTTGCCCAAACACATGACAAGTCCTCAGAAATAGTGCCAAAAACCTTCTTACTGATAAAATCCTAAGAGAAAGTGTTGCTCATTTCCATTACCAATGGATGAAGAAGGTCCCAGTGATCCTTTTCCTTTTCCAAATCTCATCTAATCATCCACACCTTATTTTTATTTGTATATATGTAGGATAAGAGTTTGAATGCCTCCTAAACCAATGAATTTCCCTTTTCAATAATCGTATTGATCCTTTTTCCATTAGCTTGTCCCTGCACCGTGAACTATTGTGTCCTCTTAGCGGATTCTAGATTGAAGTTGCTTATGGGCGTAAATTCCTCGATAGGGATTTTTGCGGCACTTGGATCCACTAGATGTTATACATAAGATGAAAGAGTTTGCACTTGCTCTTCCAGCTATTCAATATTTTTCTTGTACTCCTTGTTCCTCGCCACCAAGTGAGCGGAATACCGTTGGTACATATGCAAGTATCCTTCGTGGGTAGATAGCCCCAGTGGAATTGTGCTCATTTCATAATCATCTGGTGTCATTTCATCCACTGACTTGATGACCTTAGGTCAGGCTACTTTGATGTACTATTTACCTGTGTCTCCACTATAGAATCGTGAGGCCAAGTGTGCTAGTTTTATTTTTCTTCCCTTGGCCAATGATGTAATTGCTGATAAATTGGGGACCATAACTTCTTGGTCAGTGCATGTATCATGTGATATTATCTCTTTCATACAAGGGAACATCTCATCAGACTCAGGCTCCATGATAGGCATATCAACTGTTCCTTGCTCAGGTGGAAGAGACATCTTCTGAATGGGGGATGCAATAGAGTTAACAAGAGGCAGGGCCTCTTATGGCAACTCAAGGATAGGGTCCTGAATTACGTGCTCTTCTACAACTTGTCTTTTTGCAAATGGGTCTTATTCTATCCTTACTCTCTTTGGTGACTCCTCATGAAGAGAAGCCTCCAAATCTGTGGATTTTTTCTTTGAACTCATTCCAAAGTGTCCTAAACTCAAAGTAATCTCCACCACTTTTGATGATGACTGTTGTGAAGCTTGCTTCTTGATTGTGGGGGTACTTCGTGATTGAATGGAAATGGAACTCTTTCTTTGGAACCATTATCTCATTCTTTTGACTACTTTCTCGATTCACTCCTTGATATCTCCAGATTTGCAAACATTCCAATTGACCCAAGGCAATGGGGAATCCTTGACCACATCATATTCAAGATCATACATTTCTATTCCATCATCTTGCAAACCATCTTCATACCAAGGGAATTGATACTTATTCATCTCTCCTACTTTCATTCTCATTTTATCCCTCTCCCATAAATTGAAATCATCGACACAGTTGACTCAATAATCCTCAATTTGTGGAACATGGTGTAACTCTGGGACATGAAAGGTGTCTAGATCAGTTTTCATGCCAAAATTGGCTCTGGTGATGTACTGGTGCATAGTCAAGTGTGTGAAGGTAGTCTCTAGATGGGATGCATCATTTACATTCTTACATGTGAACACCTCGAGAGAGATGGGGAATGAAATGAAATTTTTATTTCTATTTCTGAGTCTATTTTTCACATGCACGAGCTGACTGCAGAGCTCAAATAAAACAATTTGATCGCTAAGGTACCTAGGCAACCTTAGTGGAGCTTGGTTAAAGTTGGAAACTCACAAGTAGGAGAAAGTTGAGAACTGAATAAAATAGGAACCATATTTTCTTATCAGGGATGCCACCTGCGGTGACATTCTTGCATACAAATCACCCTCCAAACTTCTGACCACGAACATTGTGAATGCATCATTCATGCGGGTGAAGTGTTTGTGACTTTCTCTCATCACCAACTGATGGATTTTCTTGAATGCCAAGACCTTGGTAGAAATTTTCTAAGTGAGGGAAAATCCCTTGAATGACCTCGAGTTGGCAAGAAGATAGAAAAAATAGGAATTCACATGGAACTTCTTTGGCATAGGTACTCGAAGCAGTCGGAGATGTAAGTTGTCGCTGATTACTTTCCCCCAACCAATCTTCTAATTTCCTTCTGTAATGGTTAGAATTAAGAGTGTCATTCAATCTTTAAAATATCTTGTAATCACTTCCTCCATCACCTTGCTGAGGAGAGTGATTGCATCTATTATTTTGGTAGGGCTTTGCTATAATATCAACAAATGCATATTGAAAACATAAAATACCAATGTTGTATTTATTTGAGATACTCAATACATTTGGAACCAATTACATAATGAGAGATTATACACTGTATAGGAGAATGATATCCTTAATACAAGGATTCAAAACTCCAATCTTAAATCCCTCATATCTCTCCTATAGAGACTCAACTATTTCCCAATATCACTCCCATAATCTCTCACAACCACCCTACAAACTCTCCATACTCCTAATAACTACGTGAGTTGTATAATAATACAACTTCACATATTACAACATATTATTATTTTATCCTAATTATTACAAATATGAGTTGTCATTACAACTCATCACCCATAGATTATTCAAATGTGAGCACTAACAAATAGTTATTCCTAACAACCTCTGAATAGCCTTCATGAAATTTACATATTGAAAGTGTCTTCGGAATCCTGGAGGGATTTCTTCCTGTCTTCATCCACAATCCCAGTGCAATGCCTTATAGATAGGCATCTGTGCTATTCCATTCACTCACGACCTTCTCCTTTGTGATGACAACCATGTTGGCCGAGGTTAGAATTTACAGGGCAAGTGAGATGGTTCTAGGGGTGATGAATGGAATTTTTGTACCATTTTCGTCTCGAATTGTCTGTGTGTTCAGCTCGTAGTGATGTGAGAAGGCTAAGACCAACTCAGTGGATTGTACATACACGAAATACCACACAACTACAAAATACCAACTTACAAACACTCTATATTCAATTTTCCCTCTTTCATCCTCCATCATGCGAGCCTTAAGATCATCAAGATCCATATAGGTAACATCACTGTCACCTATATCATACTCAGATGAGAGAGACTGTGTTGGTTTCACTCTCGAAAACTTGAACTTCATGATTCTTCAACACTTACTATATCTGGAAAGGGCAACTTAATATTTTTATCAAGTGTTAGAATCTACTTCTTTGAACTCTAACCGATGATGTTGAAATGAATGTTCAAATCCCTATACATTACCCTTGTGACATCTGCTTTATGGAACAACTTACTATTTATAGCACGTACTTATAAGACACCTTTCTATTTTTAGTAAGTAATGATTTTGGACTGAGACGACCACATCGATAATTTTTTCCTGCATTACCCCCCCCTGTGTACACTGTCTTCTCTTGGATTGCTCTTTAGAGTTGACTTATTAAAAATTATAGAACCCCATATGGGAGACTTACTATTTTTAGTAAGTGAAGAATTCTAATGCTTTTTGTACCGACTGATCAATCTGACCTCATTTTCCTCCTTAGTGCACATTGTTTTTTTTGCAGCTTCTTCTGATGATGACTTACCCAAAATAGCAGCCACTCATATACGAAGGATTACTATTTTTTGAAATTGTGTCTTTGGTGCTCGAATTTTGATGGAACAAATTTTTTCTGATATGGGGTTTTTCCCAATAACACTCCTCTAAAATTTCAGCTTCACCTAATCACTGGTTTGGAAGATTTTAAAAATAAAAATTTTTGTGACGAGCAATAAGGGTTTTTCCACCAGAAAAAATCTGAGCCATCCATGTGAAAAATTCCTATAGGATATTCAAGTTACCTAGGATTCTAGATGAATGCAAAATATGACATTGGAATTCAACTCGTATTTTGTGAGATATGAAGATTTTTTGATCGAGAGATTTCGTGGTTTTCGGGCAAAAAATATTTGTTTGTGTTTGTTTTTCCACCATTTTGATCCATTATTTTTTGTTTTTAGTGTTTTTAGATGAAGGATGATTTCATGGAGTCAATAAAATGCAAAAATTTAGTTTTTCTATCTGGAAAATTTGATAGAGTTTCAGCAGCGTTCGGAGTCATGGGGGGAAAATGGCAAAAAGAATGCTAAGTGTTGGTATTTATAATGTTTGAAATGAAAAGGGTAGGGATGGGGCACATTTTTTGTCCTTTTCATCCATTTTTTAAATGTACAAAGGGGACATAAAATTTCATGTCATTTTGGGATTGAGACTTGGCATATTTTAATTCGTTGAGTAACTTAAGCGGGGGGGCTTAGTTTTAGCACCTGAGGAGTTAGTTTGTGGTCACATTGAGAACCAAAAGGCACAAAAGGGGTAAGGAACATTTTTATTTCCCTTTCATTCCTTTGGAAAAGTTACAGAGGGTAAATAAAATTCCACATCATTCTAGTGAGGACATGTAGCGGGCATGTAGTGGTTGGTGGGTGCACAACTCAAACTAGTCGACGGGGGCTAGTGGATGAGTTTTTGGTAATAGTGGTGACTTGGGGGATTAAAAAGGGTAGGGCACATTTTTATGTCCATTTCATACATTTTCAAAGGGATGAAGGGGACAAGTAATTGTGCATTCACCACAAGCTGCCACGTGTCCACCTTCAAATTTGGCTAAGTATGGAAAAACACACCTTGGGACCGACTTGCGAAGACCATATCTCGGGCTCCTGGATGAATTTTTGGGTGAAATTTTATATGATTCTACAAAAAAAACCCCTCTCAATATAATGGTGATGGTAAAAATATACAATTTTGAATGTAATTCCTCAAAATGGCTCCTTCTTTCTCTGGCTCACTTGTTGTGCACCAGAAGAATGAGTTGCCTAAAATAATGCATGAGGTTTCAAGAAGTCCCATTTGTTTGAATATGCAAGACATTGAAATTATTTTCCATTGATACTTTGTTGGGATTTAAAATAATCATGGGTCTCCCAGAATCTTTCTTTAGAGCTTAGGCCCTCCTTCACGGTGCATCCTCCTTCAAACCCGAAAACATGCTTCTGGTGAATTGGTTTCAACACCTCTTAATCTTCCTTGAATGTTTTAAAATCATCTCCCTAATGTTCCTAGTACATGAATACTCCTCCAAAATTATTTTTTCTCCTCTGATCCTATCCGGGGGTGGTGCACTTGTCCTAGGAAGGCTGACGGTTGCCCTTCCCAAAACTATACTTGAATGTTCTAGAAGATCCTAAATCACCTAGGGGAATACATGACATTCACTTTGGGATCAATACACTGACTGGATAACATTGGAATTGGGGATGGACTGACGTAGGGGTGTCTTGGGAAGGTATTATATTGAAATTTTTTGACACAGTGGTATCATTGTCCCATTTTCCAATGAATATTTCCTTTACAAAAACATAGGACAACAATTAGCTCTAGCTTGGGGGCATGTTATGGACTAAGTGCAGTAGAGACATGACATGAGAAATCCCAGAATCTCAGCTTGCAATACATTGACCAGTATTTTATCCATTGGGCTTTAGAGAAGTTATATATAACTTGCAAGAGATAGCCTAAAAGGAAGAACACACACACACACACACACAATGAAGAAAGGAAACACACAACACATGAAAAGGGAAAACACACACAACATGAAGGGAAACACACACCTAAAAATCACCTATGGTACAGAGCGGTGGACAACCCGCTTTCACTGATGATACCGGTTCAGATATTTCCCACTGTGAGGCTATTCTAACTATGTCCCATACAGATATGAGAGTAGGAATGAATTTTCACCACAAGTCTCGTAGATCTGGAATGGACTGAGCCACAATGAATGGAACTTTCCATGGCTCCCTTTGGGTTCTCTCCTCTTGTCCCATAGCAGAACAAGGTATCCAACTTTGAATTCCCTTGCCTTGGCCTTTTTGTCAAAAATCCTTTTCACCTTCAATGGGTGCTCTTTGATTTTATCTACCACTCGAAATTTGTTCCCTTCTAGCATCTCAAGAAATAGGATCCTCTTGTCAATTGAATCCTTGTATTATTCATCTTCTATTCCTTAGAGTAATTTAAGAGTTGGAATTTCAACTGTGATGGGAATTTCTACTTCAATTCCATATAGAAACTTGAATGGTGACATTCCAATTGCTTTCTTTGGATTGATCCTCTCTGCCCACAATGCATCCGATAGCTTCTTGTGCCAATTCCTCTGGTTCACATCTACAAGCTTGCGGAATATGGTCACAATGTTCTTGTTACTTGACTTAGCTCAACCATTTCCTTGTGGATAGTAATTTGATGAGTGGGATAGGGAAATCATGTAGCCGTAGTAGAATTATGTCAACTCCCTCGAGGAAAATGTAGGTGGAATTTTCTACCATGATCTTCTGTGGAACCCCAAAATGGATGATGATATTTTATTTTATGAAATTTCACACCGTCTTAGTGTTGGCTTGCTTGACTAGGATGGCCTCCACCCAATTCATTAAATAATCTGTTGATGTGAGAACGTAGGTGTGACCCTTTCTTAAATGAGGATTCAAAGCACCAATGAATTCTAGTCCCCACTACTAAAATGGTTCTTTGATGACAACTGGCCTAAGTCGTAGAGCTGCAAGATGTGGTCTCCCAAAAAATTGTTGACATGCTTTGCACTTGGAGACCCATTCTTGAGTGTCTGCAAAGAGGGTAAGCTGATAATATCTCCCCTGGAGAATCTTTTGTGCAGTGACCATTTCCGAAAAATGTCCACCACAAGCTTGGTTGTGATATGCTTTCAACAACTTCTCTTTTTGTTCTTTATCGATGCACCTGAGAAAGCATCCATCAAGACTTATCTTATAAAGTGTATGGTTCCAAATTACAAACTTTTCCACCCTTAGCTTGAGCATTGTCCTATGCTTATAGTCAAGGTGAGAGGGGTACTCACCATAGGTCAAGTAATAAGTAATATCCACATATCATTCATCAATGGTGTTTATGAAGATAACTTGTGGCCTTATCTTCAAAACACTTGGGGCAAAGAAAATCGTTCCCACCATGTTGAGCTTTGAGAGTTTCATCTTCAGTGATAAATTTACACAAGTTATTCCCTCACACCAAATTCGAAGGTTGAATCTACAAGTCATACTCTTGAGTCTTTATAACCCAATTTCACCTTTTGGCTCCAGGGTCCTGTTGAGTTAAGATGGAATTTATCATAGTGCTGGGGACTATCACCACTGTGTGAGAATTGAGTATGTAGAACCTGAAATTGTTTATGGCCTTGACCACCGTATAGGCATGCTTCTCCAGTTGGTTGTAGTTTAGCTTGTGTTTCTTCAACAGACAACTCATGAAGGCAATAGGTGCCTCCATACCTTCATCATTCTTTTGAACAAGAACAAAAGAGAGGGTATGCTCTGATGCATAGCAATACACAATGAATTCTTTACTAAAGTCCATGGAGATACCAAATTTGGGGCCTTAGTAATGGATTTTTTTATTTCTTCAAAATCTGATTTTCCATCATCATTCCACTTAAAGTTGGCTTGAGGTTTCATCATGGTTGTGATATGTTTCGTCAATTGTGCGAACTTTGGAACGAAGCATCGAAGAAAATTGACTTTTCCAAAGAAGTTATGAACTCCCTTCTTACTCGTGGGCAAGGATTATGCTTGAATGGCTCTCACTCTTTCAAGATCAATGTGAGCTCCATGCTTGTTTACAATGTGTCATAATAGCTTACCTTCTGTAACTCCGAAGATGCACTTTTTGGGTTTAAGGATATGCCATGCTTTCTAAAACTTATGAGTACATGTTCTAGATGATGCAAGTGATCTCCTCTCTTCTTTTAGAAGACTCTAAGATCATCTAGGTATATGATAGTGCAGTGCTTCAACTCCTTGAAGGCTAGACCCATTTCTCTTTGAAATGTAGCCCCTGTAGTGATTAGGCCAAAAAGCATTCTACTATATGTGAAAGTGCCCCATGGTTTTGTGAAGGCTATTTTCGTACGATCCTCATGTGCTACCTCAATTTTATTATACCCTAAAAATCCATCAAGAAATGAAATAATTTCAGACCTAGTGACTGTCTGCAAGATGTGATCCATAATTGAGAGTAGATATTTATCCTTCAGGGAGGCCTGGTTTATATTACACAAGTCCATGCATATCCTTATCTCACCATTCTTCTTTTTCATTGGTATGATGTTTTCTACCCACGCGAAATGATGGATAGGGAAAATGATCCTTGCATTGAGCATCTTCATCACTTCCCCTTTGATGGTGTCATCTATCTTTGGGTTATACAACCTCTATTTTTGCCTAAACGGATTGACATCTGGCTTCAAGGGAATTGAATGGTGCATCTCCCTCGGTTGGAAGGACTTAAGCTCATTATAAGAATAGGCCAAGACATCTGAATACTTCTTGAGTAATGAAACGAATCTTCTCTTTTCTTCTGACGAATAACACTTTCCAATGTTGACCATTCTTAGATTCTCAGGAGTCCCAATATTTTCCTTTTCAAAATTGGTGGGGCACTGATAAGATTGCTTCACCTTCTCTTGAATAAATCTATCATGCTTATCAAAGATATCTTCTAGAGACACTAATCCTTTAGGGATTTTATTCCCTTTTAGTTTGATCACTCCTTCTTCATTGATGCCTTCAATTCTTTATTTATCTTCTTTGGCTACTACTTCCCTATGTGGATTATCACTTACTTTGAATAAAAGGCTATTGAAATTATCTCTTTGCTCTAGGAAATCCAGGATTTGATTGAAGACTTGCCAGTGGTTTACATTATCAGGTACGCTAGGCCTAAAAATCATCTCCACTGTCACCTTGTCTTTGCAGAAAGATGGATGCTGTATCACTAGGGAAGATGACACTAAAAGAGAGTCAACCCTTTTATTCTTCTCTCTTGGAATGGATTCTATGAAGAAAAAATCAAAAGATTTAATGCATTCCCATAATCTATTTCAGTAATGTCAGAGTCTTGGATTATTCACTTGGTATTACTTCCGAAATTGCTTTATTATTACCTCCACATTACCTTGGCATCTCATTTTCTTGATCCCCATATATTTTGCTAAGCTTATACCCATGATAAAGGATTCATACTCCATTGTGTTGTTTGTGTTATGAAACTGCAGCTTGTAGGTGAATGAGGTACAATTCACCAGAATGAGAACACAACACCACACCTTCTCCTAACCCTGCACTGGAATGACTACCATCAAACTCCATTGTCTAGATTTGATCTTCCTCCTCCTCCAAAGTGGAAAATTATCATCCTTCTCTGATGTGGAGAATTAGTTGCCTAGCCCGCTGTCCTAAAATAGTATGTTCTCCCTCGGGTCATCAGATTTTTGTACTTTGTACTTCATCTTTCTCACTGGTAGAAATTTATTCATTTCTCCCTTTACTAGAATGGTCACAGATGACCAATCCATTTTGATTTCTCCACCCAGATCTCTACAAAATATTCGGCTCAGTAGCATCCCAAAAGATGTTGGAATATTTGCTACCAAGATAGTGAGGAGCACCTTCTTTTCTGGAAAGTCAGCTAGTGCCACCTGTGCATCCTTTATTCTTCCTAAAAATGACACTTCTTTGGACTCCATAGAATAATAAGATCCATTCACATGAGTCAAGGTGATACCTAGAGCATTTACTACTTTGAATGACATTACATTATCAGAGGCTTCAGAATCGATGATGTAATTATTGAGTTGGAAGCCTTTGATGAGAAGTGACACATATAAAGGTTCAACTTTGTTGATTTTAGAGGTACTAAGGGCTAGCATGTTTTGTGAAGGGGGTGTGGATGGTGTAGGGAGTAATCCTTTAGCATTAAACTTTTTTACTTTGGGCTTGGGTGTGCCATTCCAGACAGTGTCAAAAAATCTTTCAAATTGGGCCGGATGTGTTTGCAAGTATTCGAATTTTGTGATTTACACCTTGGTTTTACTTGCATGCTCCACATAATCAAATAGAGATGTGGGAAATGGGTTTGAAATTCTAGGGATGATAAAGGATCTACACGAAAAAGGTGTAGTTACTTTGGGATTTTTTATTTTCTTTCACAAGCATAGTAACCAGTTTAGAAAGAGATGGGGAAGCAAGATTTGGTGATACTTTGGGTGATTTGAAAGGAGTAGTGCTTGAAGAAGGATTACTTTTAGAAACTTTTGAACTAGGGGAAGGACTAGAAGACTTACTTAGTGTGGCAGTGGGCTTCTTGCTAACCAGTGGGTCTGGTTTTTCTTTAGTCAACTCCATTTAAGGTGGTAGTAGTGATCCTCTGTTGATGATCTTATTTTGTGGAACTTCCTTAGGGGGTATTATTTATTTTTATTTTATTTCATAATGGCCATTGAAGATGAGGATCCTTTCTTAGACCATGTAGAAAAATATTTGTTCTTCCTTATCATCTCTGTCTTCACTTCTCGAGACATATTTGAAAAGGTCATTTTACATCTCATCAACTTCTTCAACCTTAAGGTAGTTTTCATCGTCACCAACATAGTATTATTTAGGTTCCTATATTTCAGCCTCCTCCTCTAGTTCATTGGTTTCACATGCAACATTGAGTGGTGGTGCTTCAAGAGAAATCCTATGGGGATGCGAGGTGATTCATGGCCAGTTTGGAGGATTTGTCTTCCTTGGAGAATTTTACATGGTGATTTGAGACAATTGTTTCTTCAAGGAAATCATGTCATCCTAGCTATTTTCCATTAGGGCCCTTAATCTTCCTAGCTAATATTAAATCATCCTCTATCTTGATTGTGTGGTCTTGTGCTTCTTTCAGATCAGTTGGTTGGGATCTTATGAGGAAGAAACTAACTTCCGATGGTAGGGAACTGATGAAGAACCTTTTCAGATTGTTATCAGGAGGCACAAAATCTTCGGGGATCCTTCCGATTATCTTGTTATATTTGGCCACAAAATCTCTCATCGACTCAGATTGTTCCTTCTTCATTTACACCAATTAAACCATAAGATCTTGACAGTCCTTTGTAGATTTGCACCTATGTTCAAATATTCTCCTTATGTCTTCCCAACAAGTGATAGACCTTACGAGAAACATATAAAACCATTCAAAAAAATTCTCTTACAACAATTCAACGAAGAGTATAACAGATAATCCTCATGCGCAACACCCAATACACTATAGGTGGTGATGAACACTGCTAAATGCTCCGTGGGGAGTTGGGAACCACCCCATCTGAATTTTGGGAATTTTTTTCTTAAACCTTTTGGTAGCTTGTGTAGTGGTTGTGGAAGAGCAAGTGGGCCATTGTTTCCACCCCATGATACATTTGGCCTACATTCTTCATGATTCACCTTTGTGTCTCTGATCCTAGCTTCCAACCTTTCTAAGGATGTGGCTTTGACAGCTGCTCTTGCATCTGATTTGGATTTAGATCTCTAAATCTATTTAATTTAAGCTCTTATCTCCACTTCAACTCTTGATTTTCTTTTTATAGCTTCCTCTTTAGTCTTAATGTTGGTAAAATCATCAATGTTCTCGTTGATATTTAGAAATTCCATGTCCAACGAGTTGATGAATCTTAGAATTCTGATGGGGATATTTACTTGATGAAGGGGAGACCTTGGATTTCTTAGAATTTCTTGTCTTCTTTGAAGTTCTTCGAATATGGGATTAGTTTGTCCTCCTTATCTTTGTTGCCGAGTGTACCTTCTATCCACTAGCTTAAAAATGTACACTCTTCTATATGGTGCATGAATCAATATTTTTCTTTCTAGTTTAGCAACATGTTGTTGTTTGAGGTCCAATACTCTTGTGGTGATGAAGTACTATGTGCAACTTTATCTGTTGTGCTAGATATCCTCTCGTAAATATGAAGCAATGTCTTCCTCAATATGAAATAGTAACTCAGGTCTTTTAACAAGAGGGTTTCCCGAAATAGCCATGGTTTAGAGACATATGGCTCATGAGGATTTTAAAATTCCATTTTTTTGGTTTATTGATTTTTTTTTTGTATTTTTCCAGTTGTATTTGGTTGTAGATACTGCTAAATTTGCCCCATAGTGGGTGCCAAAAAATGTTAGTGAGAACATTTTTCGGGTGGAAAATTTTGTGGGTTTCTTACTGTTGGATGGACATATTTATGCATAAATGCTAAAGGTGCATGAGATGATAGCACACATGAAGCATATGCGTAGGTACATGTAGAAGATTAGCATATACATGGCACACTGAGGGGAAAGTTTGAGTTTGAGACTTAGCTCTTTTGCATATATGGGTTAAGAATGGATTGAAATTTGAATACGTTTTGATAGAAGACTTAGAAGACATGCCAAGATATTTTGGGAACAAGTGGAAGATCAAGCGTCATGAAAAGTTAGAGCTAATAATAGGATTAGATCTAGATTTATTTATAGATAATCTATTGTTAACGAAGCTTGCATGCTTTTGTAGTAGTGCATGGGTATTCTTAGCATGAAACCTATTTTAAGAGTGCATGCTCACTGAAGGGAAAGTCCCCAATGCCTATATATATGTATTGATTTATAGGGCTTAGGTACTACAAAGATTGTAACAAAGTTATGTTACTGGTATATTTGTGCACATGAATTCATGATGATGCTTTATTATGTAATCAACTATTGTGTTTTGATGGATTAATATGATGGATCTTTGTAGATGGATAATTATTGTTGATTTCACTATTTATGGTTCTTGTAAGGTAGATCTAATATTGATCCTTGTTTAATTCTTTATGCATCATGGTTATGATCTAGCTCTTGTCATGTTTCACCTTTAATTACTTGCTATGGATATGGAATACTTGTGTGATCATGCTAACACCTTGACAAAGAAGGTATTAAAAGAGGGACCTGGTACCTTTTCACACTTTGGGTGAGCAATCAGATATGTCTGAGTGATGTGCCAACGCACCTATGGTTTGGGTAACAAAAAGAGACTACTTTTTGGTTCCATTTTTAGGACCTCTTTTCAAGATGTTGCAAGGATGTCACATGATGAAGATGTATCAGTTGATTTTTTTCCAGTATTGAGAGTTGGTTACAAGATTTAGAGGATGAGTTTTCTCACAGATATAATAGTGGACCTGATTTTCATGCATGCACGTGGGTTGAAAAACATTTATATCACGAGCTTTATGAGACATTTTTCTATTATTTTCCTATAGAGTTGTACGAGTGGGTGGTAGCATATGCATTGTAGAGAAATTAGAGGTACAAATATATTATTTGGACACATGAAGACTACAAGAATTTGCATGATGTTGATCTGCCTTGGACACGTGCTATAGATCACTGATTTAGTGGTAATTTACATATATATATGTTAGAGTATGTTGTTTCTACTTATTCCTATCCATCCGTTGTTGAGTTTCAATTCTTGCATGAACCCAAAGGATATTATTTGCATGTTATCCCTTTAGCAATTAAGATCTTATTGGTAACTCTAGATTTGGAAGAATAACCTTTGGCTAGATAAATCTCCATCGCGTGCGGCGGCAGGAGAAAGTGTGGTGAAAGATGACAGACTTGACGGAAGAAAAATAAAGAGAGGAATGGCGATTTAAGTATAATGAAGCACATGAAAGGTAATTGGAAAAAAAGTGCAACACTGAGGAGTCTATGGAGTTGTAGAGATAGGTGATGTGCAAAGGATTCGAGGTTCATGCAGAGGACATGGAACCTGAGCAGTCAGTACTTCGCCATTTAGGCAAGTGTGGAAGAGAATCCCCTTTAGCTTCATATGAGAGTGTGTCATAAGAAGAAAGGATAAGGGCCATAGGAGTGCATCTGATCACACCTGACCATCTTTCCCTTGCACTTGGTGTTCCAGTTCCTAAAATAGTTATTGAGAAACATGATAGTTTTGGTGATAAAGTAGCAATAAGTAGATATCAGTTTCCTTTGAATACTAAAGTATATCAAAAAATATATGGCATCAAAAGTGACAAAATATTTGCTATTTGGAGGACCGATTGGAGAAATACTTTTTGGCACGTCATCGGGACAGAGCTTGGGTGCGCAGAACATTGGTAATACGTCTAGAAGTAATAAAACCTCTCATACTATTAGATTTTAGTTTAGTACAACTATTGGGACACAAGGAAAACCATCCTCTAGTATTGTGCCCATTATAGGAGGTGGATAAGGAGGATCAGGAGGTTTGGGATCAAGTAGGTCTAGTG
This sequence comes from Taxus chinensis, assembly GCA_019776745.2. Lineage (NCBI taxonomy): Eukaryota > Viridiplantae > Streptophyta > Pinopsida > Cupressales > Taxaceae > Taxus > Taxus chinensis. The sequence goes on from CM034150.1 coordinate 263,363,168, forward strand.
GTTCTAGAGGTGGATGAAACACTGGAGGTAATACAGGTTCCAGATCTGGTGGATAAGGTTTGCACCCTCATAAAGCATAAAAATATTTTATGAGATGTACCTTCACTTGCCAAAATATAGAGTTATTAAGGATACTACAGAGCATGTACACAAGTGTGAAATATTATGACGTGCTAAGGGAATTACAACCCCTAAACAGAAGGCAAGTCAATTTATTACTACTTTGCAAGGGCACACACATAGTTGGTAAATGAAGTATGATCTGAACCAGACTACTATAGATTATAATGTGTTTCATGATGGCTTCTTGGTATAATTTCATATACCTGAGTTTGAACAGAAAAACATCAGCGTGATGAAGGACATTAAGCAGGGTATGGCTAAGAGTGTCAGAGAATATGATTCCCATTTTAAAACTTTGTTATCAAAGTTGTCTTATGATATTCACCCTAGCCAACATGCTCAGTGGTTTGTTGGTGGACTAATCATACCTTTTAGAAGGAAAATCTCTCATAAGATCTTTATAGACCCACATGAGGCATTAGAGGAAGCTCTTCATGCTGAGGTAGTTGGGACATAGAGACTAGAGTTAGCCCATTCTTGTAGGTGCAACTTGCTTCTATGGTGAAATGATTGGATAATTTTTCAACTAATTCATCCCATGAGACGCACAATGGTATATGGTGTACAGATTGCGAGGTGGAAAGAAATAGTAAGGATAGTTTCCCTCGTGAATCAGAACACACCATGCTGATGGATTGTGATATTTTTCACTAGGATCATGATTCAAGTAGATGCCCATTGTTGTAGCGTGTTATCTAGAAGAACATGTATTGTTATTGTAAGATTTTCAAGTCCCATACTCATGATATAGAAAAATGTAGATTGATTGATCAGATTCATGAGGCTATTGAAACTAGTGTATGCCAAAACAATGTTGCAAATAATTATAAGGACCAGGGTGATAATCATAGTCATAATGAAGGGCACTTTAATGGAGGTGGTCGAGGTAGAAGTTACCGTGGAGGATACATAGGTTGTAGTTATAGTGGTGGAAGAGGTGACTTCCCTTGTGGAACCTGTTATACGTGTGGATCCCCTGATCATTATAGGTATGAACTCCCTCAGAACGTGGTTTGATCATGGTGCAGAAAACAACATAAGTTTGAAGAGTTCCCTAATTTATATGAGCATATGAGAAAGCACCACAAATAGGATAAGGGCACGGGGATGATCAAGGTACAACGCATCATAGAAGATTAGTGGATGTCAAAGTTACCATCTGATCCTGAGGTAATGCCTGTGTTGGTGACTACACGCACTGAGGCTACACATGTCAGTGAGAGTTCTAAGTAGAAACTTGTTATTACAAAATGAGAAGTATTATATGTGAAATATCTAGATCCTACTCATTAGAAGGAAGTTTATCATGAAGCTATGGAAGTTATTATAAACTTGCAGGGTGAAATACAGTGTTTGAAGGAGCAGTCACGAAAGATGGAACAAGCGAAGAAAGTTGAGCTTCCTTAGAAAGATGTTGATGAATTAAAGGAGGTTTGTAAGATGATGTGTCAGGAGAATAACATTCCTTTGTTGGGGAAATGGATGAGGGGTAAAATACTACACACTAGATATGAGCACGAGAGACAGATATTGCATGCGAAGTTTCCTCCTCACAGTATTGAATATGATAAATAGATCACTTTGAATGTAGTTGTTGATGGGTGACTGCTAAGTAATATCATGATTGATACAGGTGTAGAAGTAAATGTACGCACTTTGGATGCGTGGAATCAGATGGGGAGACCACTGTTACATCCCTCTTCAAATGTGATGTATATGGAAAATAGGACTAAAGCCACTCCCATTGGAGTATTGAAGGATGCCAATATTACTATACAAGGGGCCAAGTTTACTGGTGACTTTGAGGTCTTGGTGATTGCCGAAGCAAATAATTTACCCTCATTTCTCAAGCACCCTTGGTGTTACATGAATAATTTTAACCTGCGCTTTAATAAAGGTTATATTAATTTTGAGAACAAAGAATAACGCTTCATTATTCCTTTGACAGATGGGAAAGCTACACCTTATGTAGACCCATTGAGATAGGTGTATCTTAATAGAATTTATGTGCACACCATCAGAGATCCTAAAGTTACTGAGCCATCTAAAGAAGGTATTATTCAGTGGGATGATACTTAGTCCATGAGTGATACAACTAGTGTTGCATGTGATAACTAGACACATGGAACGTATGAAATGATGGGGTGAGAGATCAAGAACATGGTTACCCATGTAATTAGGCCACGCATGATTAGGTGCTTGGGCATTAACTAGGTACCTTGGTATACTGGTGAAGGAAATCTTGATGTATTTCTGCACGTGATGGAAGCTCAATGGAAAGACCAAGTAGAAAGAAGAAACATGCTAGTTTATACCCTGCACAGGAAAATGAAACGTTAGTGGAATACACATAGAGATAACCATCTGGAGTGGTGAGAAGTGAGAATCACCTTCTCTACTATGTTTCTTAGGAGCAATGTACCTACTCAAATATGTGAATTTAATGGGAGGGATTATGCTTCACATCACGTTTAAAAGTGTGAGAGACTCTGGATGGAGGGGAAGGATGCTTTTCCAGCATAACTATGGGTGCATAATTTCTATGCAACCCTAAGTGGTTATGCACATGCATGGTATGTTCATTTAAAGCTTACAAAAAAAACATTAATTGGTAGGAGATGACCTCATGTATGGTTTAGAACTTTGACTATTTTTCTACTAAACCTTAGGTGCATGAAGCATTACAAATTGTAAAGCACTTTACGTTGAGAGATAGTGCAAGAGCTGAGGAAATCTTGTTATATATGTTTGGAGAGTTAGATTTCAAGGCACACTTTGAAGGTGAAGAAATTGATGAAGAGCATCTGGTGCGTGCCTTCTTGGAAAAAGAGAAGGGTAAGCTAATTTATATGATTGATGATGAAGAAGTAGAAAATATAGATATTGATCACACTATCGGTACGCATGAGGTGTTAGATAGTGCAGATGAGAAGGTGCACGCATATCACGAGCCTATGAAAATGAAGAAGGTAAACATTGGGATAGATGTCGAGCCTAAAGTGACCATTATTGGTGACTATTGGTCTGAACAAGAGGTCGAAAAGATAATTGAGCTATTGTGTGACTTCCAGGACTTATTTCTTAGATGATATCATGAATATTAGGGAGTACACCCCTCTTTGGGTGAGATGAGGATCAATTTAAAGGAAGGTGCACACCTGATTAGGAAGCGAACTTATAAAATGAATCCTAATCTATGCGTCAAAGTTAAGGAAGAGATTGATAAGATGCTGAAATATGGAATCATAGAGCCCATTGAGGAATAAGAGTGGGTTAACCCTATGGTGATCAACATAAAGAAATATGGTTGGATAAGGATCTGTGGAGGAAGGCATTGTAGGGCATGGGATTTACTCTTTTACTGATGGATTCTCTGGTTATCATCATGTGCAAATTGCTAAAGAAAACTAGGAAAAGATGAATTTAACCATTGAAAGGGGAAATTTAGCATACACAGTTATGCCCTTTGGGTTAAAGAATGCGCATGCATCCTTTTCACACATTGTTGTGCAGGAATTTGAAGATTTTATTCATAAGTTCTTACAAGTTTAGTTGGATGATTGGACTGTGTATGGGATGGTAAAAGATCACTGTGATAACTTGAGACTTATGTTTGAGAGATGTATGAAGTTAAGCATCTCCTTGAATACTAAGAAGTGTATCTTTTCTACGCCTTTTGGAACTTTTTTGGGACACATTATCTACAAGGAAGCCTTGTTGGTAGATCCTGATAAGGTTGCAGTCATCTTGGGATTAGAGGAGCCTACCAATCAGAGTGAGGTGCGTGGGTTTCTAGGACATATGTGTTATTACAAGAAGTTCATTAAGGGATATGTTAAGATTTCCGCACCCTTGGAGGAATTTTTGAAAAGTAAAGCAAAGTTCCATTAGAATGAGGCGCAATAGGCAACATTTGAGACATTGAAGGAAACCCTTACTTCTGCGCCCATTCTACACTTTCCTTTTTGGGACAAACCATTTCATGTACATGTTGATGCCTCTGGCATGGCCATTGGTGTAGTGTTAGCACAACCTAGTGATGGGATTGTTGATCATCCTATCTATTTTGTGAGAAGGAATTTTACACTAGCTGAGTAGAATTACACAACTACAGAGTGCGAAGCATTGTCAATGATTTACGCGCTGCATAAGTTTAGACAATATTTGCTAGAAACTCCCTTTATATTTTATACAGATTACTTGGCACTGAAGTACTTGGTTAATAAGTTTGTTTTACAGGGGCATATATGCCATTTGATTATGTTGTTTTAGGAATTTGACTTCATAGTTGTGGTAAAACTAGGAAATAAAAATTCCAGACCAGATCATTTATCAAGGATTAACTCAGGTGAGGACGTGTAGAGGATTGAGGACACAATGCCACATGCACAACTATTTAGACTTAAATATGCACTCTCTGACTTAGAAGATATTATTGTATATCTGCATACTATTGTGGCACTTGAGGGAATGAAAATCTTAGAAAAGAAACAACTTGCCATACACGTCGTACCCTACATGTTGATCAGTGGAGATTTATACAATTTAGGTCGTGATTAGGTTTTGCAGAGGTGTGTACTTGAACATGAGCATGAATCTATAATGAAGGAAGTTCATGGAGGGATTTGAGGAGGAAATGATATAGGTAATGCTACCACACACAAGATTTTGCTAGCTGGTCTTTAGTGGGAAATAGTATATAAGGATTGTAAAGAGTATGCCAGGGCATGTGATCACTGTCAACGCTTTGGGAATCTTGGGCATAGAGATGAAATGCATTTGAGAACAATTGTAACTGCAAAAAATTTTGAGAAATGGGAAATTGACTTTGTGGGTCCTATTTCCCCACATGCGTGGAGGACTAGCCTGCGCTATATTATAAATTATACATATTATCTTACAAGGTGGGCAGAAACAACTCTTACAAAGGATTACATGAAAGCTACAACAACAAGGCTCTTATGGAAAAATATTATCAACAAGTATGGATGTCTATTGAGCTTGACAAGTGATAAGGGCATACACTTTTTGAATGAAACTATTAGAATATTATTGGAAAAGTTTATGGTAGCGCATCAAAAGAAAACCCCTTATCACCCACAAGATAATGTTACCACTGAGGCTTTCAATAAGATATTGCGACATACATTGAAAAAGATTTGTGACGTTGGAAGAAATGAATGGGATGATAAAGTCTCTTCTGTACTGTGGGCATACCTGACAACATATAAGAGGTTGAATAAGGTAACAAATTTTCAGTTGGTGTTTGGCACAGAGGCTATTTTACCAGTGAAATTTATGTTACCCTCCCTACGTATTGCTCATGTAGGTGGATTGGATGATGAAAGGACACTTGAAGAGAACATTGATAAACTAATGTAGGTGGATGAGCAGTGCATCATTTCTCGATGGAGCTAGAAGACATAAAAGGCCCGACATATGGCATGACACGATATTCATATTAAGAATAAGAAGATTGAAGTTGGACAAATGGTTCTTCTTTATGACAAAAAGTTTCCACACAACCCTAGGAAGTTTAAGGTATATTGGTTGGGACCATATGTGGTGACTTATATACTTGATTCAAGTGCTTTTCAGTTACAAGTGTTGGATGGAACTTGGTTTCCCAGTTATTTCAATGGGAGTACGTTGAAGCCCTACTATAAATAAGTCTTCTTAGTGTTTTTAATAAGGTAGCATTATCAATTAGAATAGGATTTTATTTCATGCATTTTCTTTATATGTTTTTCCTTTCATTGTTGTTATGCCTTGTCAATTTAGTTCTTTGTTTTGTTGTAATAAGCGTGTTTTCATGTCAGTAGCTGACTACTATCTAGTGAATTCATATGCAGAAGACCACACATAATTTTAGTGTGGGTGAAGAAGATACATGATAAATAGGCCATGATTGAATGATCTTTGGAAGATGGGTATGCATAGAGGAAATGTGGTGCAGGTGTTTGAGGTAAAGGTGCAGATTAAGGAAAATGGCTCATGGGAGAAGACCACACATAGATAGATGTACACATAGTGTAATATGAGGTAGGAAACAACATGAGAAACTACTTAGTGTGAGGCGTAGTGGATAGGTACGTCAGCGCATTGTTGTCCACTCAAAATTTCCCGCTCTGATAAGAGTAAAATTTTCAAAATTTTGAGTTGAAGAGTTTTTCTCTGAAATGCGTAAGTCGTGAAGTTGAAAGAATCTGTGTTTTGGGTCTTTTTGTGTGATTTTCGGGCCCGTCGGAACTTTTTGTCTCACCTATCCCAAGTACGAAAGTGCACCATGTTCCCCGATCGGCCGAAATCCCCGAAACTGTCCCATTCTCGGGCCCGTCAGAAAATTTTGTCCCAAGTGTCCCAAAACTTTTTGTGCGAGTTGTTCCTATTTCGGCCGAATCGTCCTTCCCGCGTACTTCGTACTTTCCTGTCCTAAATGACCTAAAGTTAAAAGTGCGAGCTTTCCCATTTTCGGCCGAAACTCCCGAGTCGCGTACTTCAGAGCTCTTTGTCCCAAATCAAAAAAATGCAAATTGTTCCAAATTCGGTCGATTTGCCCGAACCGCGTCCTTCGCGTGTTTTCGCCCCGAATATCCCATTCTCAAAAATGTGTCCTACTTCATTTTCGGCCGAACCGGTCAAACCGCGTACTTCGGAATTTTTTGTCCCATCTGTCCCAAGTCTAAATGGACCCTTTGATCCAATTTCGGCCGAAACACCCGAATCGCGTACTTCGCACATTTTCGTCCCATTTGTTCCAAATGCATTTGTGCGTCTTCTCCCTGTTTCGCCTGAACCGGCCGAGCCGCGTGTTTCGCGCATTCGCGTCTCACCTGTCCCAAGCGTACCAAGTGTCATTCACACTTAGCTTTTCCCGCTCATTCCGAATATGACGCTCTTTCAAATTGGTGGTTGTGTATTCAATGCACATTAAATTCATTCCACTCCTCAAACGGCTATATAACCAAGCATACCACCTTCGCATTTTTCACATTGCTTCCTTGCTATCGTTTGCTCAAACCCTTGCAATCTAGTTCCCTACGCAAATATCCCTTCCCTTCGCAAATTCCTTCCAGAATCTGGGTCGCAGCTCTGAATCTATCAATATGAAGATCAAGTTTCAGGGACAGGAGCAAATTTCTCCACTTGAGTCTTCCGTTAGCAATATCGGAGACAGTGAAGCTCGTCATCTCGACTTTGGTGATTTTTGGTCAAGAATGACAGATGCAAACCCTACGCCGATGGCACAGATGATTAATGATAGCGGTTTAGCTTTCGTCGGAGGTTTCCCTATCTCAGTACAGTGTGCTGATACGGTACTTTCATGCAGAGCTCACTTCGACCCCGATTCGAGCGAATTGACAAATGTACACGGGGAGCTCATTGCCAAGCTAGACGCTGCCGCCATTACTGCCGCTCTGAGGATCCCGGAATTGGACAATGCCATAGTTGTTTCCCAAGCCCAAGCGCAAGCCATGTTCGATCAAGACAGTGACAAGTACAGAGCACGAGTGGCGAAGTCCTGGCTAAAAAAACCCTAAGAAGGGAGCTTCCCGCCTCACCAAAACCCTCATCCGAGAAGACTTCAACGAAGAACTGTCAGATTTCATAATACTGCTGGCTCGGGTCATTGGTTTGCCTTCCACCAGCGAGTTCCATTTCTGGATGTGCCCGCTCATCAGTATGGTGTGCGAGGGTACACAAAATATCAACTGGGCTGAGATCATCAGCATGAATCTGACAGAGCAGCTATCCAACATGCTGCAAACAAAGAAGTTTTTCATGACTTCATATCTGATGTATACTCTAGCAGCATCAAGGCAATGGTTTGGATTCTCATATATAGACGCCCACAAAGGCAACCCAGTGTATGCCTATTGCCCGCAGTTTACCTTGGAGACCAGCAACCGCAATTTCAGAAGGGTTAATGATGCTTTCACTATGTACGTGGTCCGATTGCTCGAGGGTGACACCGCCAGGAGGTTTTCAGATGAAGCCATGAACTTGATATCACGGTATGGGGCCTACTTCATCCAATTCAGGAAGTTCTCATACATCAGGCTTGCTGGTTATGAGAGTACTCCTCTGCGGCTTCCCATGTTCTGCAATGACAAGATGGCCTTGATTGAAATATGCAGGCAACTAGACAAGTTGCACAGAACTTGCAGAGACAAGAAGATTTCTGGCTTGCACTTTCCCATCTCTCTGGGAAATTACACATGTAAAACAGCCCTGGATGCCCAGAATATAGAAAGAACTTTGGTCCCTATCACCGTTCATTTCTTCAAGCCAAGAACCTACTTTGACTTGAAGAAGTTTATTGAACGGAATATCAAGATAGCCTATCACCATGTGGCAGATGCAGAAGACTACTGGGATGACTGTGCAGATGATTTTGAGGCCAAAAGAAGGCATTATGGAAGGTTCTCCTTACAATTGATTCAAGAACTCGGTCTGTACCAAGTTCCTGAAGGCCTCGAAGATGATAATTCTGAGCTATACTCATATGAGTATGAAAATGTGATCAAGCACACCCCTCTGGAGGACCTGGATTGGAACAGAAAAGAGAGGGATGATTTGGCTGAAATCCTTGCTCCAGTCTTAGTCAGGACTAAGGTTTGGTTCAATAAGAAGGTCTGAGAATTCAGGAGGCACTCGGGAGAATCCTCCTCCAAGGATGAATCGACACCAATAAGAGAAGCACCAGTTCCAAGGTCCGAAACACCAAAGAAAACCCCTCCTACCTCAGCAGCTCAGGGACCTGTGGAATCTACTCCTTCTCCATCCACTCAGGTATATAAGAAGAAGCTCAAGGAAGTAAAGAAGGAACCGGTGGAAAGAGATCTTCAGGAGAAACAGGCAGAATTGCCTATCGGACCAGAGAACATCATCATCCTCAGTGAAAGTGAAGAAAGTGAGAGGCCAACTCCTACAAATGTTCCTGAGGACCCAACAGATAAAGACAAGGAGGTCCAGAGCACTGAACTTCCAGGTGCTATTGATTCTTCTACTGCCATTGTCTCCAGTGCTCCTTCCACATCCCAGCTTGAGTCAACAGCTGCACAGACCCTGAGTGTCATGAGCTCCCTGTCTCTTGGTCCCCTTGCTTCTCCTGCAGATTCTTCTTCCTCTTTTGCATGGGTGCAACCCTTGGTTGAAAAAAGGAAGAGAAAACCATCCTCCCAAAACTTGGGACCAAATTTTGATGCTGTTGTAGCCATGTTGGGCACCACACCTTCCCGTGCCAAGAAAGCAAGAACCACCTCCAGAATAGTATCTGATACTCGAGGTCAGCAATTCCTGGAGATTGCTAAGCCCACAGTAGACAAATCAGAATCAGAGTTGCTGACATCTGACTTGGAGCTTTCAAGGGTCCCTATGGGAGAATCTACTCCTGAAGGTGAGATTCATAACCTCCAGGAAACAGTCACCAGAGTCATTGGAAGGGTAGAGAAAGGGCAGCAGACGATTGAACAGCTGGAAGAACAAGCCCAAGTTCTCACGAGTTTTATCAAGTCACTTTTATCTAAGGACAAAGTTTTGGACCCTACTCCCTTGACTGCTCTACCTCCTCCTGTAATTCTAAGCCAAGATGAAGTACAAGAAATTAAAGATATGCACAAGTATTCTGTCTATGGTAGAGCTATCGAAGCCATGGTGGATGACATGCTTGTTGCCGGGCTAAACTTCATCGACGAAGCTTTTAAGCTACATGGAAAGGTAGAAAATTTGCAACAGAAGCTATCCTCTACCATTGAGGTTATGGATAAGGAGCTTAAACTCTGGGGCAGTTGCATTGTAGACCTTCACCTCATGGGACAGACAGATGAGAACATCTTACTGGCAAATAAGATTTTCGATGATGCCAAAGATAATCTATCAAAATCCTGGGTCTACAGCGTAGAGTGGAAAATCAGAGTCCTGGAAGAAGCTGTAGGAGAAATGAAGAATAGCTGGCAAAAGGGAGAAGCTTTCAAGACGCTAGCAACTGCTGCTTTCAAAGATATGCATTGTCATCTTCAGGATGAAAAACTCTGGCGTTCCCTTGTCCTTGCAAGAAATCAAATCTCAGTTCAGAGCTTTTGTCAAAGATAATCTTTTCAAGGAAGACTCCATCTCTAAGGACAAGATAAAGGAAATTTGTTCCCTTCAGTCTGCCATTGAAGAAGCAAACAAAGACTATCATACTCACGTCGAGTTTGATAAAGAGATGGAGAAATGCCTGGGATTTTGGACTCAGTCTGCAACTAACACATCAGTCCCTCGTGGCAGAGATATAGCTGAGTCATTGAAGAAGTTCAGGCAGCGGATTCTGAAGACAGTGGGTCCCTCCCAGTAGCCGGCCACCTGTCTCCTTCTCCTTCCTTTCCTCTTCTTTCCTTTCTTTTCGTATTCTTTGTAATTAGTTAAGGTATTGTAATTGGCGGTACTTAACTATTCTTAGTTAAAAGAAACGGTTACGAAGAGTAACCGACTTGTAAGCTATATAATGGCCTTTCCACGCCATTTTGAAAGGAGGAAGAACTTGGATATTTGCTGAAAGTGTAAATAGATCTTAAAAGAAATCAATACAAAAAGGGCTTTCCGTTCTTTGTCTATCTGATTCTTGTTGTCTCTGTGTTTTCCTTTAATATTGTGAAGATCATTTTGTTCTTAACTCGTTTGGTCTCTCTGATTGCATACTGTCTAGTTTTGCAAATACAGCGATCTTGTACAACCAAGAAGGAACTTTGTGTCCTTGACTAATAAATCCGAAGAAGGTTATTTATGGAACTTTGTGTCTTTAAATTTAATCTCATTCAAATGATCTTGTCTTAAATCCTTTGAAGCTTCGCATACACGAAGAATTATTCTGCTATCTATAATTCTGAATGTTGCTGTTCTGCTCATCTTCTTATTCTTTTTCCTCAGTCCTTGCGTAACTGATGATCCTGGTGGAAAGCACTTTCCTAGTATCCAAGTTTAACCATAAAATAATGTTATGTATATTTGTAAATAAGTTCGTTTCAGAATAAGGGAACCTCTCCCATTAAAGAGGAGGGACTTTTCGTCCCCTGTCTGTTGCTCTCTAAAAAGTCCTATTTGACGACCAACAGTTTTTGGCGACTCCGCTGGGGAAAATCGCATTCCAGTACTATAATTTTTCGATCATCCTTTGATCTGGCGACTCCGCGTTTCACTCGAGGGAGAAGGGCCCTTGGTATCGAAGATTCTCAGTTTCAGCTTTTGGAGCAACAGGGTTTTCCTTTCCCTTCAAATAGAAGAACTCGTTCAACGAGCACTCCACCTGTTCGAGAAAGAAGTCCTACGTGTGGCGTTCCTTCAGAACCTGCTAGTCCTAATCTACAAGCTTTAATCCTTGCTGGTGTTACAGTTCCCCTCCGAACCGTATTTCCAAGAAGAATGGCACAAGTACCATGGGGTCAACGTGTCGGGCCCCTGGCCCTCACTCAGCCTTTGCATGAGTTACCTAGAGGTAACCGAAAGAACTTCCCCAAATTCAAAGGCGATGGCAAAGTGCACCCTGATGAACATATTGCAGCCTTCATAGTTGCGTGTGGAGTCTTGGGGGTTGAACATGAAGACGTCTCAGTAAGACTGTTCGTCGAGACGTTACAGGACAATGCTGCTGACTGGTTCTATCACCTTCCGGCTGGTGCCATCATCGACTGGGATACCATGAGAACTTAGTTCGAAAGCCGTTTCAAGCCGGAAGAAGATGTGCATGCACTGCTTGCCCAGATTTCTCAAATAAAGAAAGATCCATCGGAACCCATGAGAGAATTTGTGGCACGATTCAACAGACTGATCAACAAAATTCCTGTGAATACTCGACCGGTTGATCAAATCCAAAAATGTTTCTTTTTGAATGCCCAAACGCCTAAAGTCAGTTATGCTCTAAGAAGGGCTAATCTTGGAACGTTAATTCTGGATCAAGAACTGGCTGTTAGTGTCGAGGATGACCTAATCATATCAGGGAAGTTGAAGAGAGATCCTCCCAAATCTAAATCTGCTGCTTCTTCCTCTTCCACCTCTGGACCCAATACTGATCCATTAGTCCAGAAACTTGCAAATGATCTAGTAGCTATAAAGAAACAATTAGCTCAGCATGCACCATATGCAGATGTTCCGAGAAGAAATTTTCAACCCAGAAACCGTTTGCCAGCTCCCCACACAAGACTGGCACTTGAAGGACCTCCCGTCAAAGTTCCTGTGAATGCAACTTGCGAGGTTGAAGAGCTAGAAGATGATAACGAAGCTTGTGAGGAGTTCCTGGAGGAATTCGATGATGAGGCAGAAGAACCCGAGGGATCTCGAGTCAATTTCTTTACCACTGAAGGCATTGATGATGCAGATGACTATGATGAAGTGGTAGAAGATATGAACAGCGAATCCTTCGCTGTCATGACTCGGGAACAGACACATCAGAGGGAAAAGGTGACGCAACCCCTGAAGAAGTCCAAAGAGCAGCCTGCAACTATTCCTGTAATTTCCAGAAGAGGATCTCCTATTCCTACCTCATCTGCACCAAAGGTAAGTACTGCCAATCCTGCCCCCAAAGTTGCTTCTTCTTCTTTTTCTCCTAGGGTTGATAAGCCTAAGATTCCAAATGATGATGGACCATCCACCTCTGGATCCTTTGACATTGTAGATCATCTAAAAAGGACCAAAGTTCAAATTTCAGAGGCTGAATATTACCAAACCCATCCAAAAGCTTTTGCCAAGATGATCCAATTTGTGAATTCCCATTCCAAGACCACCTCCAAAGGCCTTTTGCCCACACCTCCTTCTGCACCACAGCCTAGTCTAGTAGCTGCTGTCACCTCGCCTGGTGACAAAATCAAGCCTTTCTATGTAACACTCCTTATAGCTGGCCACAGGCTCAGTAACTGTGTCATAGATTCCGGAGCCTCAGATAATGTGATGCCCGCTAAAGTAGCTCATGCTTTAGGCTTGACCCTTACTCGTACTTATGGATCTTGCTACTCCATGGAAAGTAAGGAAGTACCTTTGGTGGGAAGGATTAAAGATGCACAAGTGGCTTTTGCTGCTTTACCTGAAAAGAAAGTCTTGGCTACCATACTAGTAGCCGACATTCCTCCTTCCTATGGAATGTTGCTAAGCAGAAACTTCTGTAAAGATGTGGGTGGAGAGATTCAAATGGATTGGTCACACGCTCTCATACCTGTCAATGGACAAATGAAGAAGCTACTACCTGAGAAGCAGTCCGAGTACATTGTGCAGAAGACAGATGATCCCAAGGCACAAATACTCTATGAGGACAGGGGCCATGGTAATTACATGATTTTGTCCCCTGATGAAATCCGACCCTGCAAAATATCACCTAAAGATCCCAATGGTGTCTGGATTTTAGAATTCGATGGCAGTTGTTCCTCGGCTGGCTCTGGAGCTGGTGTTCTGCTAATATCACCTGAAGGCTGCCTGCACCCCTTTTCATTTAAATTGCAGTTCGAGAACACTAACAACACAGCAGAGTATGAGGCTCTCATCCTTGGACTGCAAGTGGCCAAAGAATGAGGTGTTAAAAATCTTTTGGCTCGTGGTGATGCAGAGCTGATTGTGAAGCAAGTCAGAAGCCTGTTTCAGGTAAAGAACGGGAGGCTGAAGCATTATCGGAATCAGGTTTGGGATTCAATTGAATTCCTTGATGCCTTCTCCATTGAAGCAATTCCCAGAGAAAAGAACAGCAGAGCTGATTCACTGGCTGTCTCAGGGTCACTGTTGATTCCTCATCCTGAATTCTCTCAGGATAAGTTCACTATTGAGATGGTCCACCGACCTAGTGTCCCCGACAATACTAATAACTGGCAAGTCTTCAACGACGACCAGCATTTGCTTTCCTTCCTGGAGCTCAAGGGCAATTTTGAACAACTATATTTCGAAGGAAGTGACAACCTGCCTCGTGAGAGCGTGTCTTCTGACCAAGCCGTCACCCAAGGAGAAGAAACTGATCAGGAAGGGTGCATTAAGCTCAAAGGAAATAAGATTCCCAAAGGTTTGGTGAGTTTGGAGGAGTTGTTTGATAAACATGACAGATACGTGAGATCTAAAGCTTCCACTGGACCTCAGCAATTAGCTGAGTATGATAAGATTGATATTGGGAGTTCTGATGGCCCGAAGCTGGTAAATATCGGGAAGTGTTGCACATCAGATGAAAGGAGAAGAGCAATTGACCTTCTAAGGAAATATAAGGATGTGCTTGCTTATTCTTATGAAGATCTAAAAGCCTTCAAGCCAAAAGAAATGCAGCACTCTATCCCTCTCAAGCCAGGAATCAAGCCTTTCAAGCAGAAGCAGAGGCAGTACAACCCAAAGATAGCTGACACCATATTTCAGGAGATTCAGAAACTGCTGAAGGCTAAAATCATCTTTCCCCTTCACCATTCGACTTGGATTGCAAACATTGTACCTGTCAGGAAGAAGAATGGTGAGATCTGCATCTGTGTTGATTTCAGGAACCTGAATCAGGCCTCTCTGAAAGATAACTACCCTCTGCCTATGATGGATCAGATTTTGCAAGCGGTAACAGGCTCTGAGATGTTATCTATGCTTGATGGTTTTTCTGGATACAATCAGGTAGAGGTTGATACTGCTGATCAACATAAGACAGCCTTCACAACTCCTTGGGGTACCTTCGCCTACAAGAGAATGCCTTTTGGGCTGATTAATGCCGGTGCCACTTTCCAGAGAGCTATGGATCTGGCTTTTGGGAGCTTGAAAGGGAAATGTATTGTCATATACCTTGATGACCTGACAGTGTTTTCAAAGACAAGAGCAGATCATTTCGATCACCTGGAAACAGTTCTGCAGAGATGTAGAGAGCATGGAATCTCCCTGAATCCTAAAAAATCTGTCTTCTGTGTTACAGAGGGAAAGCTATTAGGACACATTGTCTCAAAGGATGGCATCAAGATTGATCCTGAACGAGTTCAAGCCATCCAACAGATTCCTCTCCCTACTAGTAAAAAGGGCGTGCATTCCTTTTTCGGTAAGATCAATTTTCTAAGAAGATTCATCCCTGATTTTGCTGAATTAACTTTGAATATTTCTCAGATGATGAAAGGAAAGCAAGCATTTGGTTGGTCTTCTGAAGGAAAGGAATCCTTTGAGGGTATCAAGAAAGCTATTGCTAAAACTCCAGTTTTGGCCTGCCCTGATTTCAGCAAGGATTTCATTATCTATTGCTACGCTACAGATAGTACTCTGGCTGCTGTCTTAACCCAGGAAGATTCTGATAAACATGAGCTACCAATTGCCTTCATGAGCTATATCCTGAAGGATCATGAGCTAAAGTACACCATGATGGAGAAGCATGCTTTTGCAGTAGTCAAAGCTGTCAAGCAGTTCCGTTTCTATATCCTCAACTCTCACTCTATGGTGCTGGTTCCAGATACGACTGTTAAGTCAATTCTTACACAACAAGAATTTGGGTCCAAGAGAGGAAACTGGGTGGCTAAGGTCCAGGAGTATGACCTTGATATCAAGCCAACCAAGCTGGTTCAGGGAAAAGGTCTTTGTGAGCTCATTGCTGAAGGAGCCCAACATGAGTTGCTGGACGAGAAATCCGACATTCCTACTGTTCTATTCCTTAGTTCAGTCGATGAATGGTATTCTGACATTGCCCATTTCCTCACCTATGGGGAATGCCCCTCTCATTTAACTGCCAAGGAAAAGAGGACTGTTAAATTGAGATCAGCGCAATATGTACTGTGGGAAAATGCTTTGTTCAAGCGTGGCCTAGATGGGAGATTTCTGAAATGTGTTGATAAGGAACAACAAAGAAAGTTGCTCTCAGCTTTTCATGATCAGGCATGTGGAGGGCACTATTCATCTACAGTCACAGCTCATAAGATACTCCGTGGAGGGTATTACTAGCCTTCCTTGTTCAAAGATGCATCCAAGTGGGTGGATAAATGTGAGGCCTGTCAGACCTTTCGTGGGAAGACCTAAACTGGCTTCTTTGCCTCTCAAGCCAGTTGTGATTGAGGAACCATTTCAACAATGGGGTCTGGACTTCGTTGGTGCACTCAACCCTGTTTTTAGCACTGGACACACTCATGTGCTAACTGCTACTGACTACTTCACCAAATGGGTGGAAGCTATTCCAGTCAAGAGCACCACTTCTGAAGTAGTATGTAACTTCATCAAAGAGAACATCTTGGTTAGGTATGGTGTACCTAACAATATTGTAACAGATAATGCCTCAAACTTCTCCTCAACTGAGATAATGGATTTCTGCTACGGGTATGGCATCTCTCTGGCTCATTCTTCAGATTATTATCCCCAGGGAAATGGACAAGCAGAATCTACCAACAAGAATCTGGTGACTATCATAAGAAAGTTGGTCAATGAATCTCAGTGAAACTAGCATAAGAAGCTTTATGATGCTCTTTGGGTAGACAGGATCACACCTAAAAGAGCCATTGGAATGTCCCCCTTTCAAGTAGTGTATGGAGTAGAGGCTCAATTGCCAGTGACAGTGGAACTACCAGCCTTGCACTTGATGAAGGCCATTGAAGACACTAGTTTCAGTGATGCTCTGGACAAAAGGATCATGTACCTGCACAAACTGAACGAGGATTAGATTGGAGGTTGCTGACAGAATATCTGTCTCACCAGCAGAAGGTGAAGATTCTGTTTGATAAGAAAGCTAGGAGCAGAGAGTTCCAAGTTGGTGATACCGTGCTGTTGTGGGACAAAAGACATGAACCTCGTGGTAGCCATGGAAAATTTGATTCTCTGTGGCTTGGACCTTTCAAGATAAGACACTTTGCTGGTAAGAACTCTTTCTATCTTGATTACATGGATGGCTCCCCCCTCCCACTTCCTTATAGTGGGTAGTATTTGAAGTTGTTCAAGTCCTAGGTGACTAGGGAGTTCCTTTGTATATTATGTACAGTGTTTCTGCTTTTCTGATTTTGGTGTGTTTCCCTTCTGTTGTTGTGTGTGTTTCCCTTGTATTGGTTTGTCCTTGACTCCTTTTGCCCAATGGATAAGGCACTGGTCTACTACACCGAGTTTATCTAAGTTCTTGCCTTATCTCATTCATATGAATTTACACCAAGTCATCCCCAGAAGGAGCCAGCTGTTGTCCACTCAAAATTTCCCGCTCTGATAAGAGTAAAATTTTCAAAATTTTGAGTTGAAGGGCTTTTCTCTGAAATGCATAAGTCGTGAAGTTGAAAGAATCTGTGTTTTGGGTCTTTTTGTGTGATTTTCGGGCCTGTCGGAACTTTTTGTCCCACCTGTCCCAAGTACGAAAGTGCACCCTGTTCCCCGATCGGCCGAAATCCCCGAAACTGTCCCATTCTCGGGCCCCGTCGGAAAATTTTGTCCCAAGTGTCCCAAATACTTTTTGTGCGAGTTGTTCCTATTTCGGCCGAATCGTCCTTCCCGCGTACTTCGTAATTTCCTGTCCTAAATGACCTAAAGTTAAAAGTGCGAGCTTTCCCATTTTCGGCTGAAACTCCCGAGTCGCGTACTTCAGAGCTCTTTGTCCCAAATCAAAATAAAAATAAAAATGCAAATTGTTCCAAATTCGGCCGATTTGCCCGAACCGCGTCCTTCGCGTGTTTTCGCCCCGAATATCCCATTCTCAAAAATGCGCCCTGCTTCATTTTCGGCCGAACCGGTCAAACCACGTACTTCGGAATTTTTTGTCCCATTTGTCCCAAGTCTAAATGGACCCTTTGATCCAATTTCAGCCGAAACACCCGAATCGCGTACTTCGCACATTTTCGTCCCATTTGTTCCAAATGCATTTGTGCGTCTTCTCCCTGTTTCGCCCGAACCGGCCAAGCCTCGTGTTTCACGCATTCGCGTCTCACCTGTCCCAAGCGTACCAAGTGTCATTCACACTTAGCTTTTCCCACTCATTCCGAATATGACGCTCTTTCAAATTGGTGGTTGTGTATTCAATGCACATTAAATTCATTCCGCTCCTCAAACGGCTATTATAACCAAGCATACCACCTTCGCATTTTTCACATTGCTTCCTTGCTATCGTTTACTCAAACCCTTGCAATCTAGTTCCCTGCGCAAATATCCCTTCCCTTCGCAAATTCCTTCCAGAATCTGGGTCGCAGCTCCGAATCTATCAATATGAAGATCAAGTTTCAGGGACAGGAGCAAATTTCTCCACTTGAGTCTGTCGTTAGCAATATCGGAGATAGTGAAGCTCGTCATCTCGACTTCGGTGATTTTTGTCAAGAATGACAGATGGCAACCCTACGCGATGGCACTATGATTACTGCTAGCGGTTTAGAGCTTTTTCCCGCTCGGAGGTTTCCCGATCCTCAGTCAATGTGCTGAGACGTACTGTGTTCATGGGCGGAGCTCACTCCACTCAACCCCTATTCGAGCGAATTGACAATGTACACGGGGAGGCTCATTGCCAAGCTAGACGCTGCCCGCCATTGCTGCCTACGCTTCTGAGGATCCCGGAATTGGCAATGCCATAGTATTTGTTTCCCAAGCCAAGCGCAGCCATGTTCGATCAAGACAGGGACAAGTACAGAGCACGAGTGGCGAAGTCCTGCTAAAAAACCCAAGAAGGGAGCTTCCCTGCCTCACCAAACCCCATCCGAGAAGACTTCACAAGAACTGTCAGAATTTCATAATAAACTGCCTGGCTCGGGTCAATGGGTTTGCCTTCCACCAGTGAGTTCCATTTCTGGATGTCCCGCTCATCAGTAGTGTGCGAGGGTACACAACATATGACTGGGCTGAAGATCACAGCATGAATCATACGGAGCAGCTATCCAACGTGCCTGCAAACAAGAAGTTTTTCATGACTTCATATCTGATGTATACTCTAGCACAGCATCAGGCCATGGGTTTTGATTCTCATATATAGAGCCCACAAGGCAACCTCCCAACCGTGTTATGCCTCATTGCCCGCCCGCGGTTTACCCTTGGAGACCAGCAGTGCAAATTTCAGAAGGGTTATGATGCCTTTCACTTATGTTACGTGGTCCGATTGCTCAGGGTGACACCGCCAGGGAGGTTTTCAGATGAGCCATGAACTGATATCACGTATGGGCCTACTTCATCCAATTCCGGAAGTTCTCATACATCATGCTTGCTGTTTATAGAGTAACTCCTCTGCAGCTTCCCTGTCTGCATGACAAGATGGCCTTTGATCGAAATATGTTAGGCAACTGGACAGTTTTGCATGCACAGACTTGCCAGAGACAAGAAGATTTCTGGCTTGCACTTTCCCATCTCTCTGGGAAATTACACATGTAAAACAGCCCTGGATGCCCAGAATATAGAAAGAACTTTGGTCCCTATCACCGTTCATTTCTTCAAGCCAAGAACCTGCTTTGACTTGAAGAAGTTTATTGAACAGAATATCAAGATAGCCTATCACCATGTGGCAGATGCAGAAGACTAGCATTTGCTTTCCTTCCTGGAGCTCAAGGGCAATTTTGAACAACTATATTTCGAAGGAAGTTGATAACCTGCCTCGTGAGAGCGTGTCTTCTGACCAAGCCGTCACCCAAGGAGAAGAAACTGATCAGGAAGGGTGCATTAAGCTCAAAGGAAATAAGATTCCCAAAGGTTTGGTGAGTTTGGAGGAGTTGTTTGATAAACATGACAGATACGTGAGATCTAAAGCTTCCACTGGACCTCAGCAATTAGCTGAGTATGATAAGATTGATATTGGGAGTTCTGATGGCCCGAAGCTGGTAAATATCGGGAAGTGTTGCACATCAGATGAAAGGAGAAGAGCAATTGACCTTCTAAGGAAATATAAGGATGTGCTTGCTTATTCTTATGAAGATCTAAAAGCCTTCAAGCCAAAAGAAATGCAGCACTCTATCCCTCTCAAGCCAGGAATCAAGCCTTTCAAGCAGAAGCAGAGGCAGTACAACCCAAAGATAGCTGACACCATATTTCAGGAGATTCAGAAACTGCTGAAGGCTAAAATCATCTTTCCCATTTACCATTTGACCTTGGATTGCAAACATTGTACCTGTCAGGAAGAAGGGGAATGGTGAGATCTGCATCTGTGTTGATTTCAGGAACCTGAATCAGGCCTCTCTGAAAGATAACTACCCTCTGCCTATGATGGATCAGATTTTGCAAGCGGTAACAGGCTCTGAGATGTTATCTATGCTTGATGGTTTTTCTGGATACAATCAGGTAGAGGTTGATACTGCTGATCAACATAAGACAGCCTTCACAACTCCTTGGGGTACCTTCGCCTACAAGAGAATGCCTTTTGGGCTGATTAATGCCGGTGCCACTTTCTAGAGAGCTATGGATCTGGCTTTTGGGAGCTTGAAAGGGAAATGTATTGTCATATACCTTGATGACCTGACAGTGTTTTCAAAGACAAGAGCAGATCATTTCGATCACCTGGAAACAGTTCTGCAGAGATGTAGAGAGCATGGAATCTCCCTGAATCCTAAAAAATCTGTCTTCTGTGTTACAGAGGGAAAGCTATTAGGACACATTTTCTCAAAGGATGGCATCAAGATTGATCCTGAACGAGTTCAAGCCATCCAACAGATTCCTCTCCCTACTAGTAAAAAGGGCGTGCATTCCTTTTTCGGTAAGATCAATTTTCTAAGAAGATTCATCCCTGATTTTGCTGAATTAACTTTGAATATTTCTCAGATGATGAAAGGAAAGCAAGCATTTGGTTGGTCTTCTGAAGGAAAGGAATCCTTTGAGGGTATCAAGAAAGCTATTGCTAAAAACTTCAGCAAGGATTTCATTATCTATTGCTACGCTACAGATAGTACTCTGGCTGCTGTCTTAACCCAGGAAGATTCTGATAAACATGAGCTACCCAATTTCCTTCATGAGCTATATCCTGAAGGATCATGAGCTAAAGTACACCATGATGGAGAAGCATGCTTTTGCAGTAGTCAAAGCTGTCAAGCAGTTCCGTTTCTATATCCTCAACTCTCACTCTATGGTGCTGGTTCCAGATACGACTGTTAAGTCAATTCTTACACAACAAGAATTTGGGTCCAAGAGAGGAAACTGGGTGGCTAAGGTCCAGGAGTATGACCTTGATATCAAGCCAACCAAGCTGGTTCAGGGAAAAGGTCTTTGTGAGCTCATTGCTGAAGGAGCCCAACATGAGTTGCTGGACGAGAAATCCGACATTCCTACTGTTCTATTCCTTAGTTCAGTCATGAATGGTATTCTGACATTGCCCATTTCCTCACCTATGGGGAATGCCCCTCTCATTTAACTGCCAAGGAAAAGAGGACTGTTAAATTGAGATCAGTGCAATATGTACTGTGGGAAAATGCTTTGTTCAAGCGTGGCCTAGATGGGAGATTTCTGAAATGTGTTGATAAGGAACAACAGAGAAAGTTACTCTCAGCTTTTCATGATCAAGCATGTGGAGGACACTATTCATCAACAGTCACAGCTCACAAGATACTCCGGGGAGGATATTACTGGCCTTCCTTGTTCAGAGATACGTCCAAGTGGGTGGATAAATGCGAGGCCTGTCAGACCTTTGTGGGAAGACCCAAACTGGCCGCTTTGCCTCTCAAGCCAGTTGTGATTGAGGAACCATTCCAGCAATGGGGTCTAGATTTCATTGGTACACTGAATCCTGCTTCTAGTGCTGGCCACACGCATGTGCTAACTGCCACTGACTACTTCACCAAATGGGTGGAAGCTATCCCAGTCAAGAGCACTACTTCTGAAGTAGTATGCAACTTCATCAAGGAGAACATCTTGGTTAGGTACGGTGTACCTAACAAGATTGTAACAGATAATGCTTCGAACTTCTCCTCAAATGAGATAATGGATTTCTGCTACGGGTATGGCATCTCTCTAGCTCATTCTTCAGATTATTATCCCCAGGGGAATGGACAAGCAGAATCCACCAACAAAAATCTGGTGACTATCATAAGGAAGTTGGTCAATGAGTCTCAGCGAAACTGGCATAAGAAGCTTTATGATGCTCTTTGGGCAGACAGGATCACACCTAAAAGAGCCATTGGAATTTCCCCCTTTCAAGTAGTGTATGGAGTAGAGGCTCAATTGCCAGTGACAGTGGAACTACCAGCCTTGCACTTGATGAGGGCCATTGAAGACACTAGTTTCAGTGATGCTCTGGACAAAAGGATCATGTACCTGCACAAACTGAACGAGGATAGATTGGAGGTTGCTGACAGAATATCTTCTCACTAGCAGAAGGTGAAGATTCTGTTTGATAAGAAAGCTAGGAGCAGAGAGTTCCAAGTTGGTGATACCGTGCTGTTGTGGGACAAAAGACATGAACCTCGTGGTAGCCATGGAAAATTTGATTCTCTGTGGCTTGGACCTTTCAAGATAAGACACTTTGCTGGTAAGAACTCTTTCTATCTTGATTACATGGATGGTTCCCCCCCTCCCACTTCCTTATAGTGGGTAGTATTTGAAGTTGTTCAAGTCCTAGGTGACTAGGGAGTTCCTTTGTATATTATGTACAGTGTTTCTGCTTTTATGCTTTTGGTGTGTTTCCCTTCTGTTGTTGTGTGTGTTGCCCTTGTATTGGTTTGTCCTTGACTCCTTTTGCCCAATGGATAAGGCACTGGTCTGCTACACCAAGTTTGTCTAAGTTCTTGCCTTGTTTCATTCAGTGAATTTATGTCAAGTCATCCCCAGAAGGAGCAAGCTGTTGTCCACTCAAAATTTCCCGCTCTGATAAGAGTAAAATTTTCAAAATTTTGAGTTGAAGGGTTTTTCTCTGAAATGCATAAGTCGTGAAGTTGAAAGAATCTGTGTTTTGGGTCTTTTTGTGTGATTTTCGGGCCTGTCGGAACTTTTTGTCCCACCTGTCCCAAGTACGAAAGTGCACCCTGTTCCCCGATCGGCCGAAATCCCCGAAACTGTCCCATTCTTGGGCCCGTCAGAAAATTTTGTCCCAAGTGTCCCAAAACTTTTTGTGCGAGTTGTTCCTATTTCGGCCGAATCGTCCTTCCCGCGTACTTCGTACTTTCCTGTCCTAAATGACCTAAAGTTAAAAGTGCGAGCTTTCCCATTTTCGGCCGAAACTCCCGAGTCGCGTACTTCAGAGCTCTTTGTCCCAAATCAAAAAAATGCAAATTGTTCCAAATTCGGCCGATTTGCCCGAACCGCGTCCTTCGCGTGTTTTCGCCCCGAATATCCCATTCTCAAAAATGCGCCCTGCTTCATTTTCGGCCGAACCGGTCAAACCGCGTACTTCGGAATTTTTTGTCCCATCTGTCCCAAGTCTAAATGGACCCTTTGATCCAATTTCGGCTGAAACACCTGAATCGCGTACTTCGCACATTTTCGTCCCATTTGTTCCAAATGCATTTGTGCGTCTTCTCCCTGTTTCCCCCGAACCGGCCGAGCTGCGTGTTTCGCGCATTCGCGTCTCACCTGTCCCAAGCGTACCAAGTGTCATTCACACTTAGCTTTTCCCGCTCATTCCGAATATGACGCTCTTTCAAATTGGTGGTTGTGTATTCAATGCACATTAAATTCATTCCGCTCCTCAAATGGCTATATAACCAAGCATACCACCTTCGCATTTTTCACATTGCTTCCTTGCTATCGTTTGCTCAAACCCTTGCAATCTAGTTCCCTGCGCAAATATCCCTTCCCTTCGCAAATTCCTTCCAGAATCTGGGTCGCAGCTCCGAATCTATCAATATGAAGATCAAGTTTCAGGGACAGGAGCAAATTTCTCCACTTGAGTCTGCCGTTAGCAATATCGGAGACAGTGAAGCTCGTCATCTCGACTTCGGCGATTTTTGGTCAAGAATGACAGATGCAAACCCTACGCCGATGGCACAGATGATTAATGATAGCGGTTTAGCTTTCGCCGGAGGTTTCCCTATCTCAGTGCAGTGTGCTGATACGGTACTTTCATGCGGAGCTCACTTCGACCCCGATTCGAGCGAATTGATAAATGTACACGGGGAGCTCATTGCCAAGCTAGACGCTGCCCGCCATTGCTGCCGCTCTGAGGATCCCGGAATTGGACAATGCCATAGTTGTTTCCCAAGCCCAAGCGCAAGCCATGTTCGATCAAGACAGTGACAAGTACAGAGCACGAGTGGCGAAGTCCTGGCTAAAAAACCCTAAGAAGGGAGCTTCCCGCCTCACCAAAAACCTCATCCGAGCAGACTTCAACGAAGAACTGTCAGATTTCATAATACTGCTGGCTCGGGTCATGGGTCTGCCTTCCACCAGTGAGTTCCATTTTTGGATGTGTCCGCTCATCAGTATGGTGTGCGAGGGTACACAAAATATTAACTGGGCTGAGATCATCAGCATGAATCTGACGGAGCAGCTATCCAACGTGCTGCAAAAAAAGAAGTTTTTCATGACTTCATATCTGATGTATACTCTAGCAGCATCAAGGCAATGGTTTTGATTCTCATATATAGACGCCCACAAAGGCAACCCAGTGTATGCCTATTGCCCGTGGTTTACCTTGGAGACCAGCAACCGCAATTTCAGAAGGGTTAATGATGCTTTCACTATGTACATGGTCCGATTGCTCGAGGGTGACACCGCTAGGAGGTTTTCAGATGAAGCCATGAACTTGATATCACGGTATGGGGCCTACTTCATCCAATTCAGGAAGTTCTCATACATCAGGCTTGCTGGTTATGAGAGTACTCCTCTGCGGCTTCCCATGTTCTGCAATGACAAGATGGCCTTGATCGAAATATGCAAGCAACTGGACAAGTTGCACAGAACTTGCAGAGACAAGAAGATTTCTGGCTTGCACTTTCCCATCTCTCTGGGAAATTACACATGTAAAACAGCCCTGGATGCCCAGAATATAGAAAGAACTTTGGTCCCTATCACCGTTCATTTCTTCAAGCCAAGAACCTGCTTTGACTTGAAGAAGTTTATTGAACAGAATATCAAGATAGCCTATCACCATGTGGCAGATGCAGAAGACTACTGGGCTGACTGTGTAGAGGACTTTGAGGCCAGAAGAAGGCATTATGGTAGGTTCTCCTTACAATTGATTCAAGAACTCGGTCTGTACCAAGTTCCTGAAGGCCTCGAAGATGATAATTCTGAGCTATACTCATATGAGTATGAAAATGTGATCAAGCACACCCCTCTGGAGGACCTGGATTGGAACAGAAAAGAGAGGGATGATTTGGCTGAAATCCTTGCTCCAGTCTTAGTCAGGACTAAGGTTTGGTTCAATAAGAAGGTCCGAGAATTCAGGAGGCACTCGGGAGAATCCTCCTCCAAGGATGAATCGACACCAATAAGAGAAGCACCAGTTCCAAGGTCCGAAACACCAAAGAAAACCCCTCCTACCTCAGCAGCTCAGGGACCTGTGGAATCTACTCCTTCTCCATCCACTCAGGTATATAAGAAGAAGCTCAAGGAAGTAAAGAAGGAACCGGTGGAAAGAGATCGTCTGGAGAAACAGGCAGAATTGCCTATCGGACCAGAGAACATCATCATCCTCAGTGAAAGTGAAGAAAGTGAGAGGCCAACTCCTACAAATGTTCCTGAGGACCCAACAGATAAAGACAAGGAGGTCCAGAGCATTGAACTTCCAGGTGCTATTGATTCTTCTACTGCCATTGTCTCCAGTGCTCCTTCCACATCCCAGCTTGAGTCAACAGCTGCACAGACCCTGAGTGTCATGAGCTCCCTGTCTCTTGGTCCCCTTGCTTCTCCTGTAGATTCTTCTTCCTCTTTTGTATGGGTGCAACCCTTGGTTGACAAAAGGAAGAGAAAAACCATCCTCCCAAAACTTGGGACCAAATTTTGATGCTGTTGCAGCCATGTTGGGCACCACGCCTTCCCGTGCCAAGAAAGCAAGAACCACCTCCAAAATAGTATCTGATACTCGAGGTCAGCAATTCCTGGAGATTGCTAAGTCCACAGTAGACAAATCAGAATCAGAGTTGCTGACATCTGACTTGGAGCTTTCAAGGGTCCCTATGGGAGAATCTACTCCTGAAGGTGAGATTCATAACCTCCAGGAAACAGTCACCAGAGTCATTGGAAGGGTAGAGAAAGGGCAGCAGACGATTGAACAGCTGGAAGAACAAGCCCAAGTTCTCACGAGTTTTATCAAGTCACTTTTGTCTAAGGACAAAGTTTTGGACCCTACTCCCTTGACTGCTCTACCTCCTCCTGTAATTCTAAGCCAAGATGAAGTACAAGAAATTAAAGATATGCACAAGTATTCTGTCTATGGTAGAGCTATCGAAGCCATGGTGGATGACATGCTTGTTGCCGGGCTAAACTTCATCGACGAAGCTTTTAAGCTACATGGAAAGGTAGACAATTTGCAACAGAAGCTATCCTCTACCATTGAGGTTATGGATAAGGAGCTTAAACTCTGGGGCAGTTGCATTGTAGACCTTCACCTCATGGGACAGACAGATGAGAACATCTTACTGGAAAATAAGATTTTTGATGATGCCAAAGATAATCTATCAAAATCCTGGGTCTACAGCGTAGAGTGGAAAATCAGAGTCCTGGAAGAAGCTGTAGGAGAAATGAAGAATAGCTGGCAAAAGGGAGAAGCTTTCAAGACGCTAGCAGCTGCTGCTTTCAAAGATATGCATTGTCATCTTCAGGATGAAAACTCTGGCGTTCCCTTGTCCTTGCAAGAAATCAAAGCTCAGTTCAGAGCTTTTGTCAAAGATAATCTTTTCAAGGAAGACTCCATCTCTAAGGACAAGATAAAGGAAATTTGTTCCCTTCAGTCTACCATTGAAGAAGCAAACAAAGACTATCATACTCACATCGAGTTTGATAAAGAGATGGAGAAATGCCTGGGATTTTGGACTCAGTCTGCAACTAACACATCAGTCCCTCGTGGCAGAGATATAGCTGAGTCATTGAAGAAGTTCAGGCAGCGGATTCTGAAGACAGTGGGTCCCTCCCAGTAGCCGGCCACCTGTCTCCTTCTCCTTCCTTTCCTCTTCTTTCCTTTCTTTTCGTATTCTTTGTAATTAGTTAAGGTATTGCAATTGGCAGTACTTAACTATTCTTAGTTAAAAGAAACGGTTACGAAGAGTAACCGACTTGTAAGCTATATAATGGCCTTTCCATGCCATTTTGAAAGGAGGAAGAACTTGGATATTTGCTGAAAGTGTAAATAGATCTTAAAAGAAATCAATACAAAAAGGGCTTTCCGCTCTTTGTCTATCTGATTCTTGTTGTCTCTGTGTTTTCCTTTAATATTGTGAAGATCATTTTGTTCTTAACTCGTTTGGTCTCTCTGATTGCATACTGTCCAGTTTTGCAAATACAGCGATCTTGTACAACCAAGAAAGAACTTTGTGTCCTTGACTAATAAATCCGAAGAAGGTTATTTATGGAACTTTGTGTCTTTAAATTTAATCTCATTCAAATGATCTTGTCTTAAATCCTTTGAAGCTTCGCATACACGAAGAATTATTCTGCTATCTATAATTCTGAATGTTGCTGTTCTGCTCATCTTCTTATTCTTTTTCCTCAGTCCTTGCGTAACTGATGATCCTGGTGGAAAGCACTTTCCTAATATCCAAGTTTAACCATAAAATAATGTTCTGTATATTTGTAAATAAGTTCGTTTCAGAATAAGGGAACCTCTCCCATTAAAGAGGAGGGACTTTTCGTCCCCTGTCTGTTGCTCTCTAAAAAGTCCTATTTGACGACCAACACGCATGAAGGTGAGTGAGAGGAGGTTTGTTGTTGAGAAGTAGAGGGCACACCAGAAGGTTATGACTAGGGGTGTAGAAAACTTAGCACAAAAAAATTACTTACGAAGCATGGAAAAAGGAATGAAAGGCTGATTAATGCTGAGTATGGTGGTTGGTGAAGAGAAATAAATGTGAGGAAATTTGAAAATTTTATATAAGAAGGGGTTGCGATATCATTTTTACCTTGCATTATGAAGAGAAGTGTTCAAGCGAGTTGAAGTGTGAGCTAAAGAGTGAGTTGCATGGAAAAGTACATAGATAGCTATTATATAGATTAAAACAGATAGTTTTGTTCATGCCATTAGTTGGCGATCCATCAAAGAAGGTGTTTGAGTGAACCAAAGGTGTGCAGGGAAGAAAATATATGAGTTACGGTTTGAGGAAAAGATAGGGAACAAAAGTTTAAGTTACAAAGCTTGAATCTAGTGCAAGAACATATTTTTATGATCACAATGGTACCAGAACTAGTACCTAGAGAAACCACAAGGGGCAGGAAGAAAAAGGAAGTGGAAATAGAGGTGGAAGATACCCCCGAAAGTCAATTTTCAGAATTACAGTACCTGGAAGGTGTTATAATGGGATTGGATTGGGATTCACATATTAGATGCAACAAAGTAAGTGACTAAAATCATCGGAACAAGGATAACAAGGATGAATTGGAAAAATTATTAGTGGTAAAAACAAATTTGCGAACAAAAAACAACGTGTCCATGTAGGAGAAGTTGTCTAATGTCGGAGTTATGCAACTTTACGACATGTCGTATTTTGGGAAACCATAAATTTGTACCAATGGTTGATGACCCGAGTCCATGAGGACTTATTTCCTTTTGTTGGGGAGTGAATGCGACTTACCATGCCCGTGATTAAAAGGTTGACAGGGTTAAGAATTTTGAGAAGTGAGATTGGCAGTGATATTTCTAATGGTGATTGTGTAGAGGCAACAAGGGTTACACTAGCTTATACAAAGGGAGGGTGCGTAATGGATATTTGCAAGCTAGAAAATTACCCTGTGATTCAGGAAGGAACACACCTCCTCACCAAATTGAATAACCAAGAATGCTCGACATAGGTCAACAGACGATGGCTACACATCATGAAGAAGATGACATGAGTGGTATACAACTTGTCTTACTTTATTACTGAGATTATTATTATAGAAGTGCACTAGGGAGAAAAGATAAGTTTTGGTGTTATATTATTGTCTATAGTATTTTTAGAAATCGGAGTGCCTGACGAGTCAAAGGAAAATATTTTGAAATTACTTGAAGAGAAGAATTCTCTTGCAAAAATATTTTCAACATATACATGAGATGGATCCATGAGTGGACTGTACGATGGAAAAGTGACAAGCGAGCGTGGGAATCTACAAGTAACTCTTCCTCGCACTTGACCTCCCGAGGTCGTGCCGAGATAGCTGGTGGGGATGGAATAAATATGGGATGCAGAAAAACTAGTTAGGAAATCTAATGTCTTCAATACGCACTAGTAGAATTTGCAAATCTAAGGAAAAGAAGGCCCTTCTAACCTGAACTGGTGTGATAGATCGATCGGCAAGGATGACTGCTCGAAGGCTCCAATCAATATCGAGCTCTGGCATGATTCGATCTATGGGTTGTGGAATACGTGGAAAATGTCCTGGGATAGTTTCATATACGTTTCTGGATAAGGTCATATGGTGGTGGATGGTAAATATAGCCAATTCTATGGACGATTCTCTGGCCTAGTCCAGAATTCCCTACCTCTGTTAGTTGTTGTGTCTAGCAAGGATAATTGTTTGATGATGATAGGTGGAAGTGGGGTAGACTAGAATACTAGTGTGCATAGGCCAGTGTCTATGTCTAATTCTCTTGTGGATTTTTTATGCTGCAGGATCTGTGGGTCACAACCGTAGATTCTTAGTTGTTGTGGACTTGTTATGGTCATGCGTGAAATCAAGTCCTAATCCCTAATATCCAGTAATCGTATGCTTTCTCAGCTTCTATATTTAGGATCAATAACTGTGTGATTTTCTCAGAATACCCTACAGGCATTCATGTAACCTGGATTCTTAGGCTGGTATCTATATCTAAAAGAGTGTCTCCTGCATCTGGCTGTGGGACCAAAGGATCACAACCAAAGGTTTGTTCTCTTTCGAACCCTTCTACAGTCATATGAATGTTGTCTAGGGTAATCTGTAGTTCGGTTGATTTGACCAAAATGTGTGTGCTTGGTCGTCTTCTATGTTTAACCCACTCAATTGGGAATTGATTTGTTGCAAGCTTATCGTTGTTTGGAAGACTTGAATCCTAAGATTTTGATCTATATCAGTTATCGCTATGATGAGATTGGGCTGAGGCATAATTGGCTCGAATACGTATTCCCTGGGCTCTCTAGGTCCCGTGATTGTCATATAAAAGTAACAAAGTAAAGTGAACTACAGTAAAATAAAATTTACCTATGTGAACTATATCTATAGTATGTATGACTTCTCTATTTTTTTTGTGTTTTCTGATGAGCTTTATGAATTTAAGGAAGCAGCTATTTAAAATATCGAGAAATGACAACTAAAATAATCAATTTAAAACAAACAAAATAACCGAGTGTAGCTATTTGTCTGTGTAATTTGTAGATCTATTCTAAACAATGAAATAGCTTATCTAATCTATTTGCAAGACTCTCGATCCTACCTCAGAAGTGAGGAGTGAATCATAGTTTCTTAGAAACTATCAATCCCCACAGCTTCCCTAGCAATATCGAGAGTAGAATTAACTGAAATAAAGTAATTAACTACTCTATTTGATATGATTCTAACTAGAAATTTGAAAGCTAGAACCTGGATTCTGCATAACATTGGCGAATCCGCTGGTGTGTGTGATCTTGTCCCCTCAGTGTGATCTCCTTGTTCCTTTGTGTTCACGTGGATCCAAAAAAGCGTGTAATGCTAGCATAAACAGAAGTAGATAAAGGCAGCTCAGAATACAGACTGAATACGATGCGAGTAGGAGAGTGATAGCGCAAGAGTACAAAGCTTGGCTTATGCAATTCCTAGTGGGATTTATTGCGAGTCATGCAACATGGAGTGTCCAGAACCTGAAACTATCCTGTTTGAGGAGAAAAACCTGCAACTTTAATGGCTTCCTAAGCTATTCTACTCCAATGGATTGGATGAAATAACAACAGTGCTTGCACAAGATGGATATGTGGCTTACCAACAGTAAAACAATGCTAACTAAGCATGCAATGAAAGAAACTAAGCATTCTAAGCAAAAGGAAAACTAAATCTATTGCAAGGAGAAATCAGAGGCAAATTTTGAGGGGCCATTTTGTTGAGCACAAGCCAACTATTTATAGCATTTGCATTTACCCAAGGTAAAAGCCAAATAGAACTCTTAAACTATAAATAATGGCAAAACACTATTCCAGGGAACCAGAATCATA
The DNA here is from genome assembly GCA_019776745.2 of Taxus chinensis. NCBI lineage: Eukaryota > Viridiplantae > Streptophyta > Pinopsida > Cupressales > Taxaceae > Taxus > Taxus chinensis. The sequence continues at coordinate 263,394,394 of CM034150.1, forward strand.
AATGCAAGCTTATGGCGGTGAAAGAAAGCTAGTAAAATGTTGAATTTACGTGAGTCGTGTTAAAAGAGCTTTCTAGAAAATGCGTAAAGGACCGCTGCCCTAAGTAGGGCGGCGGTCACGAGACCACCACCTAGGCAGGGCAGTGGTTTTGTCACTAAAGAGAAAAAGGCCAAGAAAAGAGGGGAAAAGGAAAAAATAAAGCACGCGAGGGCTAAGCGGGGCATGCGGGATGTTAACGCACACTTGGAGAGATTTTTCGGATCCCGAACACCTTGCGAGGAGACCTGTATCATCATTGGGGCACATGCCACGTTGTTCTGGTAGTACAGTACCTTACAATTTTGGGTACGTACATATTGCCCCCTCGGAGAAGCATTTTAGCCATGAAGAGGCATAAAATGGTGGGTCTGAGTATGGCGGTCCCAAAATGGGAAGTTAGAAGTTATACCTGATACATCCGTGTGTTGAAATGATGTCGTCCAAGATTCCCACTACCTGCAAAATGAAGAGAGAACTCAAGTGCAGATAGACACAATAGTTTGAAAAATAAACGCTAAAATAATAGGGAATGAGAACGTACCATTTGTGTGGGGATAGGAGTTTACCTCCGTCGGCGCTCCAAACCTTTGAAAAAGTTATTTGAAACGAATCCGAACACTATATATATGAAAGTGGGCCCATTTTCCTATTCATTTGCGTAAGTCGATTTGATTGATTTTAAGCTCTAGGACCCACAGTGACGGTTTCTTGCATGAGTAGAGTCGAAACGTCTGTGACGAGATAGCGATCATGCCTCCACGTGCGAAACATCGACCCGTGAGATCACATGTTAATTTTCTTCAGTTTATCCTTTTTACCCCCTTAAATTTGAAATGCTAAATACTTTGTCATGGGGGGGTAATTTTTGAAAATGTTAGTGTTAAAAGGTCCACCTAGTGGGGGGCGCCTACTGGGTAGGCTTTGTTTTTTAGGGAAATTGGTCATTTTTTACATTTTTTAGGCCTTTTAAATTTAAAAACCAGCGTGGGTTTTCAGACCATGACCGCCGCCCTACCCAGGGTGGTGGTTACATGACTTCTGCCCTATTCAGGGTGGTGGTTACACAACCACCACCCTTAAGGCGACGGTTACAAAACCGCCTCCCTGCTCAGGGCGGCAGTTTTGCACAGAATGTAAAAGGAACATCTATTTGAGATTGTGTTTGTATTTTTAGCATTTCTACGTGCTTTCATGATTTTTCTAGTATTACATGGATGCTAACTTGCTCTGTTTTGTGTGTTTTTGGGTGTATGCAGGTGAGAGAGGAGTATATCCAGTGGAGTCGAGAGAGGGAGTGTGATTGGCTCCCAGGGGTACTAGATGCCCTCTCACAGGATGAGGAGGACACTTTTCAGCGGGCTGGGATACTACGCATTTCACACATGCCCCACATTACACCATCTAGTCACATCCTTTGTGACTTGTTCTCATACTGGGATGGAGATCGGAACACCTTCCGACTGCCAAGGGTCTGCGGTGAGTGGACTATTACATTGGAGGATGTCTATCGTATTTTGGGGGTCCTGATCATCGGGAGACGACTTACCCTAGAGACAACAGGTTCATGGGCACATATTACACAGAGGGCTACATACATGGGAGATGCAGTCATCTCCATGGGGTTAAAGAAGGGGGTTAGAGTTCAATCCATCCCTTCTTTTCCCATCCCCTTACTTCGCCAGGCCATCATGGGGATCCTTGCCTCGAGACTGATCAGGGACAAGGGAGGAGATACATTATTATATTGTTGGTCCCTTATTATTGCACAGATAAAGGGGCATGGTCGGATATATGCCTGGGGGGCAGACATTCTTGGGACCACCTACCACGACTTATATAGGGTGTTCCGTTTACAGGGGCAGTCCTTGAGCCACCCGACCCTAGTCATGAGTTGGGTCTATGAGCACTTGATCCCTTATGACAGGGGTGTGGAGGTGGCAGATCTGGGAGTTGTGAGGGAAGGCAGATGGATAGACATGTCGATGCTTAGAGCACCTCATCATCCAGTTGCTTCCCTGACTACTGCCGAAATGGAGGCCACACCATTCTAGACTATGGCAGGCATATGGGGTGAGGAGGCTCTTACCTTGATCTCCTGCTCCACCACAGGGTAGCTTATTGATAGAGTGGGGCGAGTGGAGATGAACCCCTTTGGCCGTGTTCCTCAGTAGTTTGGCTTACCATACGTGGGTATGCTTCCCCCAGTGGCGCCAGTATACAGGTCAGTCCGAGAGGCCAGAGGGGGGCCTAGAGGCTGGGGTTGGAAAGTGGTTACTCTTTGCATTCCTATTGCAGCCAGGAGGATAGTACGTGCTAGAGGGAGAGCCGGTGCACCTCAGGCACCTTTGCTTCAGATCACTGCGGGTCATGCCCATAGTAGCGATGACCCCATTGAGGTAGACTTTGAGTCTGAGGAGTTTACAGGGGGAGAGACAGAGGAGGAGACCGAGGACAGTGATCCTGAGTGGCACGATACCTAGGATATCATGCAGGTGGAGAGGGCTGAGCAGAGTACAAAGAGGGTGACTCTGGTTTCAGAGGAGCCACTCTCCCAGGGCCATGGGGAGGATGAGTCTGTTGTGGGGTGCTACGTTGCTCCAGCCACAGGAGTAGCCCCTCAGTCGGCAACGGCATCCGTGGCGGGCGTTGATCCCACAGATCCATCTTGGAGGCCTGGTGATCCGAGTAAGTTACCCTCTCTCCCTTTTAATGTTCATTTCTTTGTTAGGATCTCCTTAGTTTCTACCTTGTATCTTTTAATTTCTTGTTTGGTTTCTAATTTGTTTTCTCCTTTGTTTGTAGAGACCGCCGATGAGTGGCAAGATTTGATTCGTATGGTATGCACCGATACCCTGATGATCTTCATGGAGAGGACCCGCACAAAGCTGTCCGTGGATGCTGGGGAGCCTTCAGCAGCCGATAGACATACCAACATCTTCACTCCAGTCTGGCATGTGGTCAGGATGGTATCGACCCTTCGCACGGAGTTAGAGGGGTACAGGACGGCTGAGCACTTGATGAGGAGCCATTCTCATGGTGAGACTGCAGCTGCCCCTCGGGATCCTGAGCCCTCCATGCATTCAAAGCGCCGGCATAGCCGGAGTCCTTGGCATGGGTGTGCACCTTCAGAGGGGTCTCGTAGGGATTGAGAAGCCACTTGGCTCTCATAGATTTTGTACTATATATTCTTTTGTATATCCCAGGCTCTTTGAGCGTTTTGACCATGCTTAGTGCATGATGACATTGTATATAAACGTTGATCATTTATATATATGTATTCATTCTGGATCAAAATATTGGCATTCATGGCTCACTTTCTATTTCTAGTTTCTTATACAATGATGTATGTTTATATGTGTAACATTCCCCAAATTAGTACATTAGAACAAGTAATTTTTTAATTTTTTTTTGATAAATGCTTCTTAGTTCTAAATACATAATTTAGAACTCACAAATCAAAACAACCATTCTTATAATAGATAACCATATGTAGCTGTAATGACTCGGTGCACCACCAATCTATTCATGTGTTTCATAGAGTTGGCGTTTTTACTAACTCTTCACTCTTGTGGTTCTCTTCCCTAAACTGGGATTTCAGAATGCTCTGTCCAAAGAACCTATCTGAATAATCGTTACCATTATTCATTGGCATCTCGTCCCTTAGACTAGGTGACATAGGAAAACACAATCAGCAGCTTGCGATACTTTGGCCAAAGTTTTGAAACATACTGTTCATGTCTCATATTCCTTGACGACATACTCGTCAATCTGGTATACGTCCTCCACCCTACTCCGATGTTATATAGAATGTCCCATACTGAATTCTGTCAGCCATCCCTGTCCCAAGTCATTCACTCAGGAATGGATTAATAACATGACAACGTTATAAGGATGTTTTCGAGGACTAGGGATAAGCTGACATACTGGATCAACTCTAGTTGACCCTGTGTGTCAAGGTACCTTGAATCCCCAAGGGCAGCCTCATAACATGACCATGTTCCTAACCAGATCCCTAGTAAAAACTTGTTCGAGTTTAAGGTGTAAATCTTAACAATCAATGCAAAGGGTGTCACCATAAGTCACTTGCATTGTTGTATCTTCGAGAAGATCCTAATATTGTCGAAGGTACAACCCTGCAGTTGACTTGTGCCGTCATTCTTCAAAACCGCCTCGAAAAGATCTGCCTAACTTTAAGGTGTTACTTCCATTGAGTTAAAGTTATACTTTAAGACGCTCCTTTTAGGGTAGTCTTTTCCCAACCCCCGGGTTCCTCACCTTTGAGTTGCCTTTCCTATTTAAGACCCATTTCACAGTGAGAAAATTAATAAGATTTGAGATCTCATCAAGGAGTTCATTGATTCACAATTTCTTAATCAACGAAATTGGGCAGTAGCCCCAAATCTTCTCATAAGGTTGCTAACCCTACCCTTTTAGGTTTATATCAGTTCTCAAAGCTGAAATATATCTTTCTTATTAGTAATAAGATATAGTAATTTTAAATCATTTAATAAGTTTTCTTGACTTAGATCAAGGTTAGGAAGTAATAAATTACTCTTCCCGTTCAGCTTCCTGTTAAGGTTTATTTTAACCTTAGCTTCTCAAAGAACAGTGGGCTAATTTCAAATTTAGCCTTATGTAGAACATAACAAAACTACCAATCATTTACAAGGCTTACTTAGAGAATCCCAAATATCTCCAAGGTATAAAATAATTTAAAAAAACACTTAAAAACATTCGAACCGAAGAAGTTCAATTCATCAAGATACAAATGCAGCCACATAAGTAACAATCCCCTCATTTCATTCGTTTCTAAGCTAATCAATTACAATTTATGCATTCAGCATATTTGATACAATACACAACAGCAAGAGAAAAACTTTCTCAATGTAGTACATTTAGAGAATCAAGTTGAAAGTCATCATAAAACCAAATTAAACAATCTGAACATCATCAGATCTGCGTGCCTTTACCACTTACGACAACCATCTGCAAAAATTGTCGACACGGGTCAGTTCGGAGAACTGAGCATGATAAGCACTAATTCTTAAAACAATTGCAATCCACCAATTGCTCTCATTAAACACCCTGTTTAAATGAAATCATTTCTTCAAACATGTAAACATAAAATAGACTATGCTCTTTCTGTAATTCAAACATGACTTTTAATGCATAACTCATATTATCGTTACCAATTAATCCTAAATACTTTTCAGATGATTCATCATATATATTAGAGACTAAGAAGAACAAATGTATCCAAAACAACCATCCATCTGAATCACTAGGACATCAATAATCCACAAATTATTCCATTCAACAACACAAATGAATTTCCTAACAGTTCGTGTATCCAACAAATATGTTTTTACCCATTCCACAAAGGCAGTTTATAACATTCTGCAAGCTCAACTGACGGGATTCTTTTATAATCATAACATATTTCAATGGTATTGACAAGTATACCTACTTATACAGCAACACACATTTTATACCAGTCTCTCCATACAATACCACATTCTATTCTTGTTATGCCCTTACCGTAGAGATCACATAAGGATACAAGAAGAAAGCACACAAAATTTCCAGACTAGGAGAGAGTATTTTCTTATTCCTCCTATTATGCATCAACATATACTTTACAGCATAGGAAAAGAAACAGAGACAATCAGATTCCCATATCAATCATGTTCTAGACTATACCGACTCCTCTAGAATAACGCAATTACATTTACGCATGTGACTAAACAGTCGAGATTACAAGAAGAACTACAGTTTCATCTAAATTCCATAATAAAAATCACCTGTAGCCATTAAGCAATACAAGATCTCTTGCGACAAAGCAGTAGTAAATAATCCAAACATAATAGACTCAACAAATCTTTCCATATCATTCATCAAACATGAAAATACCCTATGCCATCGCCTGACATGGCACAGCTAGGAACTCTTTATCTCAGTCAAATACGAGACTAGATAACACTATAAACAAAGGATGTTTCCATATGCAAACACAACGAAATTTCCACTGAGTCGAAACACATACATACATAGCAACATTCAACTGAGTCTAATCTCTACGATGATACAACAAGGACTTATTTCAGAAGCCTAATTCAAGAAAGAATAACCACAACAAGGATTTTACATAAGTCGAATCCATATCAATAATTTATCAAAGTTTCATCCGAAGTCGAGCTAATACAAAAATACAGTAGGGACTCAAACAGAGTCAAGTTTGTAATGAAAACCCAACACTTAATCCCCCAGAATCAAACTGAATATATACACAACAATATTTAGAAAGAGTGTATTCAATATGCATGCACAACGAGGACATAAATCAGAAATCGAGTCAACACACAACACATCATGGACTTCATCAGAAGTCGTGTTCAAATGGAAATACTGCAAGGACTCCAATAGAGTCATAACCCACCAGTACTCACATCCAGGGTTTCGATTGAAGTCGAATTCATACGAAAACAACTCAAAGACTCCAACTGAGTCAATACCAAATAGTACTCACTACAAAGCTTCTACAGAAGTTGAAAACATAAGATACGTTTCAAGGACTCCAACAGAGTCATTTACATAAATAATCCTTGCAAACCTTCAACGGTGTCTAACCAAAATTGAAAACTCAGTAAGGACTTCACAGAAGTCACGTTCAAGTAAAATAAACACAGTAAGCATCCCAAATAGAAGAAACATCAAGTATTCACAGCAAGATTCAACAAGATTCAACAACAATAATAGCACAGCCAGGTCTTCAGTCGAAATGAATCCAAAAAGAAGAATAAATACAGTAAACATTTCAAAAAAGTCTTCGAATAACCTGAGATCCCTAATCCATAGGAAAATAAAAACCAATACATTGCTTCAAACCAACTGTACTAAAATCACCTGAACAGAGTTGTTTTAATGAAAGCATTTGAAGTAAAGCAAGATTTTTAAAAGTTAGGGCCTATCATGCCTGACAGTGTCGCTTAAAAATCCGAAGAAGATCTCTAAATGTGCTCGCACCTTCTCTTCTTCCTCCACAATAGATTAAACAACAATAAATTGTTACCTTCATGCCTTATAAACTTTCCCCGACAGAGAAAGGAGCTAGATATTCTCAGAGTTGCCATGCAACACAAAGTTGACTTGTTCAAAGAACCAGTGATCAAGCAGAGAGAAAAACAGAACGTATGGAAAACCAAACAACCAACCAGTTTTCCATTTGCATGCCTTCTCAAGCAATCCGCGCTCAGGAACCAAAGTTCATCAATGGCATTAACTCCCACATTCCCGCCTATTCTCCATTGCCACCGACCACCAAAGTTGGCGATTGACAAATGAAAACAAACAACCATTCCCAAATTTGGCGATGCTGCCATGTCAGGTCACAATAGCCGTTAGTAACCTCCGCCAAATCCCAAGTCCTTCATCCTTATCCACCTCATTTAATGCCATGGAAACCACCACCCATGACTCGTGCCCCTTCATAGGTCCCCCTCCATCCATCCATTAGTTAAGATAGGTTAGAACATAGGTTATATCATAAGGTAAGACATTAGTCTTACATCCATAGTGCTAGGTGTAGTTAACCTTAGGAGCATTACGCTTATAGATTAGGGTTAGTTTAGATTAGAAATCAATCAACCAATAGGTTATAGTCTAGTTTAAGGTTATTAACCTTAACGAATCCAATCTAGGTCTCACAAGTAGGACTGATCAGTATTAGAACCAAGCAGGGTATAACATTCCCGTAATGGATTCTATCCGGTATAGCTAATAAGCTTGCAGTATACACCAGAATTTCTTACCTGGCTTAAGGTCTAGGCCTTCCTGATATTACGATATCGGAAACCAAATTCATTTTACACGATCAGCCTGAGTTAAACTCAGGAATTGATTATTCAACTCATTCAGACCTTGCATCTTCAAAAGGTCAATATTTTTTTTTCTTTTTGTTCATCCTGAACAAACTTAAAACATCTCTTGGATCAATGCAAATGATCCAAGGATGAGTCATAAAGATGGTTAAATCCACAATTCCTCCCGAAATCAATTGAACTCATGTGCTAAAAATGAAAGAAATAAAAGAGTCCAAGCATATCCTAACTCAATCAAAGATCTTCAAGAGCAAAGAAGATACAATCCATATCAAGCATGACTTCACAATCAAAGGAACACATCCTCATACAGAAGAAATCATATATCAACACTTGCATGCTCAGGAGGAAGTAACAATAGTTCAGGGTGTTACAATATGTTTCTTTTAGAATGTATGCAATGGTGAACAAATGATGCAAGTGTTTTACTTTCCTTTTGTGTTTCATGATGCTGATATATGATGATGTAGATATAATGTGATTTTGAATCTTATTTTCTGTAAGCAATTTTGGATACTTCATATTTGTTTTGGCAAAGTGATGAAAATAAACTGGTACGATGAACAGATAAACCTGCCCCTACCCCCAACTCCACGCAACTAGTAAGATGCGAGGGCTTATCACCAAGAGTTGGGAAGGGTGCAAGTTATGAGGTGTAGTGAAATGATAGTGATGGAAGACAGACAAAGCTTTGGCGGAACCAAATTAGGACACCACAAGTCCACTCCACTCGAGTGACTTCATAGTTTTGGATGCAACTTGCTTTGCGGTTTATCCAGACTTAGACCCGTAGATGGCCACATAGTAGAAAAAATCTGGGTTTTTTTAGGATTTTAACTCTCTTGGGATTTTGAACATATGATTCATTTGTTTTTGACTCAAAGTTTCAAATTTTGAATTGTTTGTGTATGACCTTTTGCATTTATTTGTCAAGAGGACCCCCTACACTTTGCCCCATGCTACTAGTAAGAAGCGTGGGTTTATCACCGTGGGCAAAGCATAGGCGAGTAAGGGCATTTCCATCCTTTCCCAACCCTACGTCACTAGTAAGAGACGCAAGCTCATCACCAAAGGTTGGTGGGGCAAGGAAATGTGTAAAATTAAAATTTTCTGCTTGATCAATGTTTGACTTGTTTATTTGAGTAAAATTTCAGTATGTGTTTATTTCCAAAGATATATACATATGGGATAGATGTGACACCATGAAGCTTCTAGAACAGACCATAGGCAAGACACCTACCCTGAGAAGAAACCAACAGTGAAAATAAACTTACAGATCTTGGTATGGTTACTGTTAAGACTTTGTCATGTCTAGCTTTATTTGATAAAATGATTCTGAGATAATTTGATGATATCATGAAAGTGGAGAAGTATGATTAAAGTGTTTATGCCAACAACATCATGAGTTTGTAATGAATTTCTTTGAGAATAGATTCCTTGATCAACATTTGTGTATGAAACAAGTAGACAAAATGATCCTAATCTATATGAAGATGCAAGAGATATATATATAAGTAGTGCTAGCTGCTTATGCGTAGAACCGCTTGAGGTGTAGGGAATGACTGTTTCACCAAATTCCTCACCTTCTAGCATACATAAGAGGTATGCACCATTTCCATAGTCCTTCATGACTCGGTATGGGCCCAACCATTTAGGCTGGAATTTCCTTCCTTCACCGGTATTCTTTTCGATCCGGCTGTCTAGCCTTAGAACTAGATCACCTTCATATATGTCGCATTCATAGACTTTCTTGTTATACTACCGGCACATCCGGTCAGCATAGACTCTGTGTAGTTGTTCAGCATCTAACCTAGTTTCGTCTAGGATTTCTAGTTTGGAAAGACGCACTTCTCTGTAAGCGTCTTCATCCAGAACATGTCGACATTAAAAGTTTCCTCCATAATTTCTATTTCATTAATGTATGTATTAGGAATAGGATGTTGTTAAGTATAATTAGTAGTAGCATCTGATAGAAGATAACAGCACCGTCAGTACGGTGCCGCCAATAATGTGGAGTACGGTAATAGTCAAAGTACAATAGGAATGTTGTAAAAAGTAAATATTTGTCGTAAGTGGTCCGGTAATGTTAAAATGTCAAAGTTTGGGTAATTAGAGAAGTAGGGTCTACATGATTAGGAATTAGAAATATTATATTGGTAATAAGGACAAGGAGTGAGGTCATAAATATTTTGTGTATTTTATTTGTAAAAAGTCTAAAAATGTGGAACCCATGTAAAATGATAAGGTTTATCTTATCTTAAAGGATAAGCTTACATGTACAGATAAGAGTTAAGGTATGAAATATGATTCGTTAGAGTGGATTTCTTATCCTATTTTAGAGATAAGATGGATAATCCTGGAAGTTCTATAAATAGAGAGGCCACCCCCCTAATTTAGCATAGAAGGAAGTAGTGAGAAATATTGTAGGAAGTGTGCAAAGGAAGCCATCAATTTAAAGGTGTGTTGAAGAAGCCATTAAGAGGTGTAATTGTAAAGTTTCTCCCATAGTCTTGGTGAAAGTCAAGTGAAGTCAATAACACTTGAAGTACCTCATGGGTGAGATTATAACAATTTCATGTTAATATTATAAATTACTTTGATATTTCAGATTTGTCATCATTCTGTCTTATCATAGTCGATGGTATTCTTGTGTTATGTTGTTGTTTTGTTTCCAGATTACATCCACCAAACTAAAGGCCATGCATTAGTAAATAATCATAGCATGAGGAGTTCCCAGTGAAGAATTATCATAGTGTCGGATTGGTGATGATGTTTTGGTTCTGTTGCCGGGACCATTGCTCGTTGGTGGATTTTCTGGAGAGATATTCCCATTTAGTCAAAAATCAATTGGAGGGTAACCTTATTTTTACTGTGCATAGTAGTTACCATGGTAAAGTCATTTTTATTGTGAATAGTAGTTACCATGATAAAGTCATTTTTGCTATGAATAGTATTTATCACAGTAAAGTCACTTTTTACCGTGAATAGTATTTACCACACTAACTTCACTTTTTACTGTGAATAGTGTTTACCACAATAAAGTCACTTTTTACCGCAGTAAGTCAAGTTTTACCATAGTTACCGTGGTCATTTTTATTTTACTGTAGAAAGGTGTAAAGTCACTTTCTAGCATAGTGATTCCAATTATTTGTGCACATAAGTCTTGTTGATTGTACTTGTGGGTTGGTATTACACGGTGGTTACTTTTGAAAATGGGAAAGATTCCTGTTTTTTCAGCTCAATCTAATGAAGATGCTTCTTCTTTCATTCAAGAGTTTAAGCGATCTTGTATTTGTAATGGCCTTATAAGAAGGGAATAATGGACTGAATTTTTTCCTACCTTTTTGGATGGTTCAGCACTTAGGTGGTTTGAAACACTAGGTGATAATGTGAAAAATTCATGGGATTTATTAACTAAAAGTTTTCTTGAAAAATTTGGTGAACAACAGAAATATGCAGATCTCATGATCAAGATCACAAAGCTATCCCAAGGAGAGAAGGAGAAGATAAGGGATTATCATGCTCGTGTTCTAGAGCTAAGGAGGAAGCTCGATGCCCAGATCTAGAAGGAAGGATTAGCGGATGGGTTGATGAATGGCATGGATAATCTCCTATGTAAGCACTTCATTCTTGGGATGAAGCCAGAAATTAGACAATGAGTGAAGTATAACCACCCAGCTACCATTGAACAAGCTAAGGAGATTGCAAGAAGGCAAGAAGAAAGCATGGAAGAGGAACCCAAAGAAATTGTTGTTAAAGTAGAGCCTACACAGCACCCTTGGTCCAGAATCCACAACCACTCCCAGTGAGCACAAATATTTATCCTAGTACATCTACTGAGTATGAAGATCTGCTTAGGAAGATGGGCCAGTTAACTATTAATCTTCTTCAAGGAAAATAATTTAGTTCTCAAGGAGGAGATAGAGGTCCAAAAAGAAATATTTCTGAAGTTGTATGTTATGGTTGTTATAAAAAGGGTCATTATAAGTATAATTTTCCAGATAGAGCTTTTACATCTGGTAACAAGAGATAATGATAAAGGAAAAGCACCTATGAATTCTTTTGATGTAGTAGATAAGAGTAAAAATAATGAAGTAGATGTGTTTATAACAAAAAGAAAGAAAGAAAAAGATAATCAAGATGGAAATGATAATAAGAAGATGAAAGGAGAAACTAGTAAGAAACATAGGAGAAGAAAGTTGGGTGTGCAGGATTTTTTGATTTCACAGGGGCAAGGACCATACTCCATCTTGGAAGATCTGTCCAAAAGGCCTACAAATATTACATATGGTCAAATCTTGGCTATGTCTTCTGAGAAGAGGCAGGAGTTGCAAGGTGGACTCAATGCTCGAAGAAGGAAGGAGGTTGAGATCCCTATTTTGGAGGCAGAGGCAGATCCCTATGCTCCACAAGTTGAGGTATTATGTAATGGTATTTCAATTCATGATGTCTTAGTTGATGGAGGTGCTGTAATTAATGTAATGACTGAAGTCTGTAATGAATATGTTGGGTTTAAAAATTGATCGCCCTTCAACACTTATGTTAAGGTCATTAAATAAGGGAAAAAACTAAACCAGAAGGTGTAGTTTCAAATGTGGCAATATCTGTTATGGGTGTTGTATGTGTGGTAGCACTTTGCATGGTGGACTGTGTGCTTTGGAATGTGCTATAGCCTATTGTGTGTGTCCTCCCCATTAGGCCGGTTGGTGGGATCACGACCCTGAGGGTTTAAGGCAAGCGTGCTGTCCGCACCTATTGTGCTGGCGCATCTGAAGGTCGTTCACACCGCCCCCTTGGACGTCCGGGTTTTTAGTAGGGGTATGTCAAGCTCCGGTCGATACCCTCCGACGCACACCTACCCTCAAGAGCCGTAGGTGATGAGTGTGTGCCGTGCAGAAGTCAGTGACATGGTGTAAAGGTACAGTGGGTGATCCTGTTGGGCTGCTAGAGAACATCGTTAACGTTGTACCTATACACGCCCGCAATTTTTGCAGTAGTTCCTAATGATACTGTTCTACAATGTAGCCTATGCTTTCAGGCTGGGCTTGTTCTTGACTAGTAGCCGTGATCCCTTCGACATCATAAAGCAGAACCTGTGATCAAGTGATGAACTGATGATTGGACATCCTCTGATACTCTAGTACCAGTGAAGTGGACACTGAAGATGAAGAAAGTGAGGTGGATGTTCAAGTCAGGATATCCTTCCAGTCACACCAACTCATGACCCCATAAAATTATCTGAAGAAGAAGTTTATGATCATCTCCAACAAATAAATATGGGTGATGTTGGTGATGGAGAGTGAGAAGGAATCTACCTCCAACTCTTCGAAGGTACATACACCTATTCACTTTGATTACAAGGAACTCCATCAAGTAAGTTGGGTAGAACATTCTATTGAGCTGGTAGATGGTGCTAAGCCCATAAAGCAAATGCCATATAGAATGAATCCTAATTTTTCCAAGACTGTAAAAGAAGAAATAGATAAGTTGCTTGATGCAGGATTCATATTTGCTGTGGAGAATTCAGAATAGGTTTCTCCCATTTTGATCTCAATAAAAAAGAATGGGAAGCTACGCATTTGTGTTGATTACAGGAAGCTCAATAAGGCAACAAAGAAGGATCATTACCCTCTTCCATTTTCAGATCAGATCTTGGACGAAGTAGTTGGCCAGGAGTGCTATAGTTTTACTGATGGATATAGTGGCTACAACCAAGTTCATATAGCAGAGAAAGATTAGCTGAAGACCACGTTCACCACTCCTTGGGGAACGTTTGCTTATAGAGTTATGCCTTTTGGGTTGTGTAATGCTCCAGCAACATTCTAGCGTTTGATGAATAGGGTGTTCGAACCCTACATTGGGACCTTCATTAGAGTATTTCTGGATGATTTTTACATCTATGGGAGCAAGTTGGACCACCTGCACCAGATGGAGACAACATTTCAAAGGTTAGATGAAGCACAAGCCTCACTAAACCCTACAAAGTGTGTCTTTTGATGTTCTAAAGGTGTTTTGTTAGGGCATGTTGTATCCAGAGATGGTATTGGTACTGATCCTGATAAAGTTTCAAAAATCAAAGATTTACCATTTCCTATGAATAGAAGTAAGTTGAGATCATTTTTAGGCTATGTGGGTTACTATAGAAGGTTCATCAAGAATTTCTCAAAGATTGCACAGCCACTAACCCAGTTCTTGAAGAAGGATGTTACTTATGAACCAGGAAATAAGGCGCATGAAGCTTTTGGACAACTGAAGGAAGCCCTGGTGTCTTCACCTGTTTTGAAGAATCCAGATTGGAGCAAGCCATTCATTGTGTACAATGATGCCTCAAATGCAGCACTAGGAAGTACTTTGAGCCAAAAGGATGAAAATGAGAATGAACATCCAATTTACTTTGGGAGCAGACAAATGAGCAGTGCTGAGGTAAATTATATTGTAACTGAAAAAGAGGCTCTGGCTATCATTTTTGCTGTAAAAAAGTTTAGAAATTACTTGCTAGGGAAAAAATTTATAGTTGTAACAGATCATCAGGCTCTAAAATATATTGTAAATAAGCCTAACCCATCAGGGAGGATAGCAAGATGGATAATTTTGCTACAAGAATTTGAATTTGACATTACAGATAGGCCAGGAAAGAAGCATGTCAATGCAGATGCACTCTCTCGAGCCTATGATGGTTTAGGATCATCTTGTGATGATGATGATTTCCCCGATGCAACATTGTTCTCCCTTGACACAATCCCTAGTGAATACATAGATATTTGGAATTATCTGAATGAATTCAAGTTTCCTGATGGTGCCAATGCAAAGACTAAGAGAAAGATTACTCAAGCCAGTCATCCATATTCTATTCTGCATGGAGTATTATTTCGAATAGGACCTGATGGACAGTACAAGAGGGCAGTTAGACGTGATCAAGGGAAGGAACTGCTAGAAGAATTCCACAATGGTACATGTGGAGGGCACTTCTCTGGACAACGTACAGCAAGAAGGATCTTGGATGCAGGTTATCACTGGCCCACTTTTTTTAAAGATTGTTATAATTATTGTAAGACATGTGATATTTGTCAAATACATGGTAACCGTAAGACTTCATCAGCTCCATTATGTCCTATTCTTCCCCTTGGTCCCTTTGAAAAGTGGGGAATAGACATATTAGGTCCACTTCCAACTACATCATGCCAAAATAAGTATATTGTAGTTGCCACAGATTATTTAACCAAGTGGGTTGAAGCTAGGCCATTAAAAACAGCTTCTATGGATGAAGTGGCAAGGTTTATGTATGAACGCATTGTCACCAGATTTGGTTGCCCATTAGAAATTGTAACAGATCAAGGAAGTCACTTCATTAATGAGGTGGTGGAATCCCTAGTCAATAAGTTTTCTATTAAGCACAGGAAGGCAACAACATACAAGCCAAGCACAAATGGACAGGTAGAACGAACAAATTTTGTGTTGTGTCAAATTCTAGCAAAAGATGCAGCCTTGCAGGTACATAAATGGGATAAAAGGATTCATGCAGCATTGTGGGCATATAGGGCAACATCAAAGTCAGCAACAGGATACTCCCCATTTCAGTTGGCCTATGGCATTGATCCAGTTCTTCCTATTGAGTTTGATATTCCCACTGTGAGAGTTATGAAAAATGAAAGGATGGATGAAAGTGATTCAGTAAAAGAAAGGTTGGTACATATTCATTTGCTGGAGGAAATGAGAGAAATAGTAAAGGATACAATCCATAAGAAGAAAATGAAGCAGAAGGAATACTTTGATCAAAAGATCCAGTGGTCTCCATTTCATGTGAATGACTTGGTTCTAGTATATGATTCCAGATACAAAAAAAGAAGACAGAAAATTTCTTCCAAAATGGATGGGGCCCTACAAAATAGCAGTTGTGCATGAAAATGGTACGTATCGACTGGAGGAATTGGATGGGACTCCCATTACGAAATGGGTCAACCATGACAAGTTGAATATTTTCCAAGCACCAGAAGAGTCTACTCCGAGGACGGAGTAGAAGCTAGGAGGGGGGAAGATGTCGACACTAAAATTTTCCTCCATAATTTCTATTTCATTAATGTATGTATTAGGAATAGGATGTTGTTAAGTATAATTAGTAGTAGCATATGATAGAAGATAACGGCACCATCAGTACGGTGCCGCCAATAATGTGGAGTACGGTAACAGTCAAAGTACAATAGGAATGTTGTAAAAAGTAAATATTTGTCGTAAGTGGTCCGGTAATGTTAAAATGTCAAAGTTTGGGTAATTAGAGAAGTAGGGTCTACATGATTAGGAATTAGAAATATTATATTGGTAATAAGGACAAGGAGTGAGGTCATAAATATTTTGTGTATTTTATTTGTAAAAAGTCTAAAAATGTGGAACCCATGTAAAATGATAAGGTTTATCTTATCTTAAAGGATAAGCTTACATGTACAGATAAGAGTTAAGGTATGAAATATGATTCGTCAGAGTGGATTTCTTATCCTATCTTAGAGATAAGATGGATAATCCTGGAAGTTCTATAAATAGAGAGGCCACCCCCCTAATTTAGCATAGAAGGAAGTAGTGAGAAATATTGTAGGAAGTGTGCAAAGGAAGCCATCAGTTTAAAGGTGTGTTGAAGAAGCCATTAAGAGGTGTAATTGTAAAGTTTCTCCCATAGTCTTGGTGAAAGTCAAGTGAAGTCAATAACACTTGAAGTACCTCATGGGTGAGATTGTAACAATTTCATGTTAATATTATAATTTACTTTGATATTTCAGATTTGTCATCATTCCGTCTTATCATAGTCGATGGTATTTTTGTGTTATGTTGTTATTTTGTTTCTAGATTACATCCACCAAACTAAAGGCTGTGCATTAGTAAATAATCATAGCACGAGGAGTTCCCGGTGAAGAATTATCATAGTGCCGGATTGGTGATGACAAACCCCTTGTAACGAAATGCGGAGACTGGGTATTTCAACCTCGAGTGGGAGAACTGCCTCTGCCCCAAATACGAGTGAGAAAGGAGTTACTCCCGTTGGTGTTCTTATTGAGGTTCGATGGGCCCATAAGGCCAGATATAACTTCAAGTGCCAATATCGTTTGTTTTCTTTCACCGTTTTAAGGAGAATGGATTTTAGTGTTTTATTTGTCGCTTCAGCCTGCCCGTTGGCTTGTGGGTAATACAAGGAAGCGCTATGATGACTTATTTTAAATTTATTACACAATTCGTGAACTTCGTCATTCTTAAAAGAAGTTCCATTATCTAAGATAATGATTTGTGGGATACCATACTTGCAAATGATTTGGTTCAAAATGAACTTGGCGATTACAGAACCCGGTACAGTATTAAGAGGCATAGCCTCTACCCACTTGGTAAAATATTCGGTGGCTGTGATTATAAAATTATGGCCGTCTATAGACGAGGGAGATAATTTCCCTATTAAATCTAGGCCCCATGTAGAAAAGGGCCATGGAGTCACGATTGGTTGCAGAGTTTGTGCCTGCATGTGGATCTCATGGGAGAACTCTTGGCACTTATGACACCTGCATACAAACTCTACTGCGTCGTGTTCTAGAGTGGGCCAGAAATAGCCCATTCGATGTATTTTACGAGCGGTGGCATGGCCATCGAAGTGGCCTCCACACATTCCACTGTGAGATTCATGGAGAATTTTCTTGGATTCTTCTGTGTCGACACATCTTAGAAGCATTCCATCGAACGCTTTCCGATAGAGAACTTGCTCTATAATGACATATTTTGCTATGATAATGCATAGCCGCCTTCTGTGTTGCGGTGTAGCCCCTTCTGGATACGTATGGTCCATGATATAATTAATGATATCAGTGTACCAGGGACACTCAGAGATAGGAGGTCTGGTTTCAATGTAGTATACACACTCATCTGGAAAATCTAGATCTACTAGATCGCCTCCATCTAATGGGTTGTCAGCCAACCAATCCACGATGATTTGTCCCTTAACAGATTTCTGATTTACAAATGTTAATTCAAATTCCCCATTAAGGTTATAAAACGTCCAACCTTCTTAGACAAGGACCCTTACGTGAGAAAAGTTCGTAAATGGTTTGTTTTTACCATGACCCTTGTTTCCTGATTTAGCATATAATGTCTTAAGCATTTGGTTATAAAGACTATGGCGAGGCATTCTCGTTCTGCTTGTGTATAACGTGTTTCATAGTCAAGAAACATTCGGCTTAATGAAATAAATCACACGTTCTCTCTTGTCATCATCTTCTTGAGCCAGCATACAGGCTAGCGAGACATTGGTAGCTCGTGAGTATAAAATTAACGGGTGATCTAGCTTAGGTGGCATTAGCGTAGGTGGTGACAACAAGAAACGCTTAACTGCGTCAAAAGCTTCATTGCAATCTTCAGTCCAATCAATGCTATAATCTTTCTTGAGTAAATTGTTGATTGGATGAATGGCGAAACTTAAGTCTGGGATGAATCTCCAGATTGCACCAAGCTTTTCGAGAAATGACCTGATTCCAAATTCATCCAAAGGTGGGACCATTTCGAGGACAACCTGAATTTTGGTTGGGTCAACATCTATCCCTCGTGACGATATGATGTAACCTAGGAGCTTCCCTCATGTTACACCAAAGACGTATTTTTCTGGATTTAGCGTGACTCCGTATTCTATTAGACGTGAAAGAATGATGCGGAGTATTTCTGGATGGTCACAACACTTCTTAGCCTTAGCCAACAAGTCATCTACATAGGATTCCATGATCTTATGAATTAGACCGTGAAATATATATGTCATAGCTCGCTGGTATGTAGTGCCAGCATTCTTGAGACCGAATGGCATAACAGCGTAGAAATAGGTTCCCCAAGGAGTAATAAATGTGGTTTTAGTTTTATCTTGTTCAGATATTCTGATTTGATTGTATCCCGAGAATCCATCCATGAGAGACAAAAGTTCAAATCCAGTTGGTTGCATCAACAATGATGTCAATGGATGGTAACGGGAAGTCGTCTTTAGGACATGCTTTGTTAATGTCTCAGAAATCTATGCAGATGCGTATCTTCCCATTCTTTTTGAGAACGGGAACGATATTAGATACCCATTGAGAGTAATTGACTGGTTTGATGAATCCTACTTGGAGGAGTTTCATTACTTCCTCTTTTACCATGAGAGCTACTTTAGGTTTCATCAGTCTCGATTTTTGTTTAATTGGTTTTGCATCAGATTTAGTGATGAGGTTGTGCACCACAATGTGGGGTGAAACTCCTGTCATTTCCTTATAATTAAATGCAAAATCCTTCTGATGTACTCGAGTATTTCTACTTCTTCTGGAGTTAATGAGGATCCTAACTTCAATATCCTTGGTTCATCTTCCGTTCCGATGTTAACATCAATTATTTCTTCGATTAAAGAGGCATTACCCTCTTCAAACTCAGGTGGGGCTGGAGGTAAAGTCCAAATCATCCCCATTTTCTACTGTGTTTATGCTAGGCTCTATTTGCGAGGGAAGCTCCATCATGGGATTTCCAAAGTAGGAAGACGAATGTGGGGATTAAGGGACAAATCTATCATATGATAGGAGAGATGTAATACCGGATAGGTGTTTAAGTAATTCAGAGTGGCCATATCACTATCAATGTGGTCTAGGATAGTAGATTTGTTTTTGTTTTCATTTAAAAGAGAATTTGTCATTGTTTTTATCAATGGTTCATCATGAAGGGATACTATGAAACGGGTATCTTCTAACTTACTGTTTGGAGTAAAACGTGATGCTGAAGTTTCTATTGAATCAGCGAGAAGATTTTTCTCTCACAGGATTGCTTCAATTGATATGAAGTCAAACTCCTTGCTTAAATTCAACACAGCTTTTTTGTATAGCTGTAAGTGCTCGAATTTGGTTTCATATATCTCAGAGACTTGGTTTGCTACTAATTGTGAGTCTCCTAAGACTCTGATGTTATCAACACCGATTCTCTTAGCTAAGATGAGGCCAAGGAGGAGGACTTCATACTCAGCGCCGTTGTTTGTGCATTTGAAATTTAGTTTAAAGGCAAATGGTAGGACTTTCCCTTCAGGGGAAGTAAAGATTACACCTTCCCCCGCTCTGTAACGGCATCTAGCTCCATCAAAAGGGAGCGTCCAATATTTAGACTGGGAATGTAGACGGTGGGGTATCTGTTGTGTTTACACATTCTACTTCCACCATATAGAGATCCTCTACTGGAACAGAACCGACATGCCCAGGGGAATATCCCTACACCTACTAGAATCAAATGGTAAGAACATTGGTAAATCATTGTTCTATTAATTCAATGATTTTTACACTAGTTCCTAATGATACTATTTCTATAGTGTTAGCCTCATCTTTGGGGGGTTGGGGTTGCCTTGGCTAGGCTCATAGTTTCAAGATCTGTTGTAGGGTACCAACTTTTCTTTTGGTTTTGCATCAGTAGGTTTTATTAAGTTGGGTTTGTTGGGAGTTCAAACTCCGAGTGCACGCCTGGTCTTTTCTTTAAGTTAGCTAGATGTACATTGAATGGTTTTGGATCACCTTTGGCTACAAATATCTTCCCTAAGTGTAAAAATCTTACTTCTTGAAATAGCGTAGAAGGGATTGCCTTCATGCGGTGTATCCAGGGTCGGCCGAGGATCATATTATAGTTAGTTTCCCGATCTATAATATAAAACTCAGTCAAGATGGTTTTGGGTCCTAAGGTGACCGGTAATATTATAGTTCCAACCGAGGTGGCTTTAAGACTATCATAGCCCCTAAGTGTGTTTCGAGTCGTGGAACAATTGGTTTCTCCATACCCTAGCTTTTGAAGGAAAGAGAAGGGGACTATGTTAACTGCTACCCCATCATCTATCATTGCATGCTTTACATAGTTGTTATAAACCCATACTTGCAAATGTAAGGCTGGATCACCCTGACATGCGATCTCAGAATCTGTCGGTATTTTGTTTATCTCGAATATGAATTCGACATCCCTATCTGCCTGCCCTGGAGGATGAACATCGAAGTCTATATGATTTACCTGTGTTTCAAGAGGTGGAGTGATGTTAATTAAATGGCCCAAACCTAATGCCTCTAAAATAGCAGCCCTGTGAGCAGGGGATTTTTTAAATAAATCCAAAAAGGAGATGTTGCGAGAAGGTTTTTGTTAGGTCGTTAATTAAATCATAGGCACCCACAGGTTTTACTACGATTTGTTGGATGTTATCCATCCTCTGGCAGGTGGCTTGGACTTGGCTGAGAGAAATACTCTCGTGTCCTTGTTACAGCTTCGATGGGTAGTTCGAGTGTCTAACTCTACTAAACCGACTATCTTAGGTCGTGGCTGACTTCCTAGTTGTGGCGCAACTGATGGATTTAGCGAGGTTGAGGCTTCATGATCATTGTTTCCTGTTATTACACTCTTGTTTGTCCCAGTTAGATTTAGCCTATTGTTATCGTGATTTGGGAATGGATCATTAAAGATCTTCAGGGTTGCGTTTTGAGGGGAAACTGCCCCTGAAAAGGTATTTGATGCCAGTGACGTAGGATCTGCCAAGAACATATCCATGAAAAGTTGTCTTTGTTCATCTGGCAAGCGTTGTATGAATTTATTGTAGTCACGGCACGTTCTAGTGTCATGGCCCTGAATTTTGTGGAAACCACAATACGAATTAGGATTGTAATTCCTAGTTTGTTGGTTTGGTGCGTATTGTGGCCCAAAATTTTGACCAAACCGTTGTCTATTAGGATTAAAATTTTGCGTTTGTTGTCTTTGGTTTGAATTCTGGTTTTGGTATCTAGTTGAATTTTGGCTCGGACCCTGTGTGGGATTTCGCTGTTGTTGTTGTTGTTGTTGTTGTGGATGGTTAAAATCCACTGTATTGATTGTCGGGGTAAAGTTGTTGTTTCACTGGTTGTTTATTTACGATGGAGTATTGACAATATTTACCTTCTTAGGCTAGTCAGTTACTCCATCTGTTGTTACACCCTGATTTTTATTAAGGATTTTAGGTCCTTGATTGACATTCGTGGTAGTAGGATAAGTTGTAGTGTTCTGGTTGGAGGTGACTAACCTCCCATTTGCTCCATATGTTTTGTGACCACTATCAATTGCTGCTTGATCTATTCGAAGAGCAATCTTAAGTACTTCATCGTAAGTTCTTAATGGGAACTTCTGGACTTCTTCCTTCACCTCTCTGCTAAGAGAATGAAGGAATAAATCATATAGTTCCATCTGATCCATGTTCGGAGCACTTTTCGAAGAATAAAGAACTGTATGCCACCTTTGGATGAAATGGGTGACAGATTCGTTGTGTTCTTGCTTGATGTGTAAGAATTCCTTGATTCCTGTCCTTAATAATTTGTTCATGTGAAAGGCCTTGATGAATTCTGACATGAGCTGCTTGAATGAATGTATGGAAGCCTCAGGTATTCTATAATACCAATCGAGAGCGATGCCTTCCAAGGTTTTTGGGAATATTTTAGCAACAAGTCCATCCCATGGGAGTCGTTCTTGAATGGTTGTAGCGTAAGCTTTGATATGAGCGTTTGGATCTCCCTCTCCTTTGTATTTGGGAAAATCGGGAAGAGGTCTTGGAAGCATGACACTTCGTATGGTGAAATCCAAGGGCTCTTTCAAATATCCTGAGTACGTCCCTATTACATATGTTTTGACCATTGACGGTGCCTGTTGAGGGAGTGTTGGTGGGATGGGTTATTGATATGGCACAATGTATGCATTAGTAGGGGCATAAGGAAGCCCTTGTGTTTGAGAAAACATGCCAGGAGAGGAGAACATATCCCCTTGTGGTGATTTGGGAGTATATGTTTAAGTATGACGGGGGTGCCGTCTAGGAATGGATTGTTTTGTACTAAACCGGGAGGAACAGTGCTAGAGATGGTGGGTCTAGTTGGCGTTTGTTGTGAATACTGCGGAGTCATGCCTAACGTGCCTACTCCTGTGAGGAGATCTACTTGGCCTAGGATGGTGTGGAGGATTGGAATTCCCTGCTTGCATGAATTGTGAATTTTGACTTGCTTGGGAAAGTTCTAACCCTCTAACCTTTTCTATTAGAGTTGAAATGAATTCATTTGGTGAAGTCACGGTGTTTTGCCGTAGTAGTGTTTTTTGTATACCATGGCTTTATATAGGCATGTGATATCCTACTATGAACTGATCGCTATCTTGCCAAGTTTCTCCGAGAGTATTTCTTATATGCAGTGGCATAGAGGTATTTTCTTGAAAGAGACCTCGAGTTGTGTTTGTAAACCTCCTATAGGTGGATATATACTTCAAGAACGTTGGTCGCTCCTGGCATAACGTACCGAATATTCATCGTCTAAACCTCGGTATGAGTTTGATTGTCTACTAATTTGTGGTCTAAGCAGCATCTGAGGAGATGAACTAGATTCTCCAGTAAATTTCATGTTATTCGAGCCTGAAGGCTCTGTTTGTTGTGTTTGAGCGAGCTGATCTAACTCCTCAGTTTGAAATGATGAGTTATATCTAATTCTCAGAGTTTGTGTTGACAACTGGTTAGTTAAATAGTTGTCACCCCATACTGAGAGTGAGGGTGATGATTGTCTATTTTGTTGGGCGTAGTATGCCTCAAGACCCAAGAGGAGTCTACCATATGCATCAAATCCCGACATATTCGGGGGGTATATGAATACCCTCAAAATAATGGGAATGAGCGAAGGTGATGGTGAAAGCCAATGAGGTACAGAAGGTGAAACAGTTGTTTGTTCACGTCAGGTTCACCAATTTTGTTGGTGAAGCTGATGTGAAGGCTAATGAGGTACAGAAGGTGAAACAGTTGTTTGTTCACGTCAGGTTCACCAATTTTGTACGATGGAAAAGTGACATGAAAGCATGGGAATCTACAAGTGACTCTTCCTCGCACCCGACCTCCCGAGGTTGTGCCGAGACAGCCAGTGGGTATGGAATATGTATGGGATGCAGAACAAACTAGTTAGGCAATCAAATGTATTTAATATGCACTAGTGGAATTTATGAATCTAAGGCAAAGAAGGCCCTTCTAACTTGAACTGGTGTGATAGATTGGTTAGCAAGGATGACTGCTCAAAGGATCCAATCAATATCGAGCTCTGGCGTGATTCAATCTATAAGTTGTGGAACACGTGGAAAATGACTCTGGGATAGTTTCGTGTACGTTCTCTAGACAGGGTCATATGGTGGTGGATGGTAAATGTATTCAATTCTATGGATGATTCTCTGGCCTAGTCCAGAATTCCCTACCTTTGTTAGCTGTTGTGTCTAGCAAGGATAATTGTTTGATGATGATATGTGGAAGTGGAGTAGACCGGAATACTAGTGTGCGTAGGCCAGTGTCTATGTCTAATTCTCCTATGGATTCGTTGGGATGCGGGATTTTTGAATCACAACCGTAGACTCTTAGTTGTTGTGGACCTATTATGGTCATGCGTGCAATCAAGTCCTAATCCCTAGTATCCAGTAATCGTATGCTTTCTTATCTTCTATATTTAGGATCAATAACTGTGTGATTTTCTCATAATATCTTACAGGTGTTCTTGCAACCTGTATTCTTAGGCTGGTATCTATATCTAGTAAGAGTGTCTCATTCACTTGGTTGTGGGACCAAAGGATCATAACCAAAGGTTTGTTCTCTTTCGAACCCTTCTACAGTCATATGAATGTTGTCTAGTGTAATCTGTAGTTTGGTTGATTCGACCAAAACGTGTATGCTTGGTCGTCTTCTACATTTAACCCACTCAATTGGGAATTGATTTCTTGCAAGCTTACCATTGTTTGAAAGACTTTAATCCTAAGATTTTGATCTATATTAGTTATTTTTGTGATGAGATTGGGTTGAGGCACGATTGGCTCGAATACGTATTCTTTGGGCTCTCTAGGTCCCGTGATTGTCATACAAAAACAACAAAGTAAAACAAACTACAGTAAAATGAAACTTAACTATGTCGAATATATCTATATATGATTTTTCTATTTTTTTTGTGTTTTCTGATGAACTTTATGAATTTAAGAAAGTAGCTATTTAAAATATCTAGAAATGACAACTAAAATAATCAATTTAAAACAAACAAAATAACCGAGTGTAGCTATTTGTCTGTGTAATTTGTAGATCTATTCTAAACAATAAAATAGCTTATCTAATCTATTTGCAAGATTCTCGATCCTACCTCAGAAGTGAGGAGTGAATCATAGTTTCTCAGAAACTATCAATCCCCACAGCTTCCCTGGCAATATCGAGAATAGAATTTACTTAAATAAATAAATTAACTACTCTATTTGATATGATTCTAACTAGAACTTTGAAAGCTAGAACCTAGATTCTGTAAAACAGTGGTGAATTCGATGATGTATGTGATCTTGTCCCCTCAGTGTGATCTCCTCGTTCCTTCATGTTCACGTGGATCCAAAAAATCATGTAATGCTAGCATCAACAAAAGTAGATATTGGGACAAAGGTTGCTCAAGACACAGAATAAATACAATGCGAGTAGGAGAGGGATAGCGCAAGAGTACAGAGCTTGGCTTATGTAATTCCTAGCGGGATCTATTGCTAGTCATGCAACATAAAGCGTCCAAAACCTGAAACTATCCTGTTTGAGGAGAAAAACCTGCAACTTTAATGGCTTCCTAAGCTATTATACTCCAATGGATTGGATGAAATAATAGCATTGCTTGCGCAAGATGGATTTGTGGCTTACCAACAGTAAAACAATGCTAACTAAGCATGCAATGAACTAAACTATGAATCCTAAGCAAAATAAAAGACTGAATTACTAAAATGAGAAGATGAGAAGTGAATGAAGGGCCATTTTCTTGAGCACAAGCCAACTATTTATAGCATTTGCACTTACTCAAGGTAAAAGCCAAATGGAACTCTTAAACTATAAACAATGGCAAAACACTTTTCCAGGGAACCAGAATCATAAATGCAAGCTTATGGCAGTGAAAGAAAGATGGTAAAACGTTGAATTTACGTGAGTCATGTTAAAAGAGCTTTCTGGAAAAATGCGTAAAGGACCGCCACCCTTAGCAGGGCGGCGGTTACAGAACCGCTGCCCTGTTTAGGGTGGTGGTCACGAGACTGCCGCCCAGACAAGGTGGCTGTTTCATCACTGAAGAGAAAAAGGCTAAGAAAAGAGGGGAAAAGGAAAAAATAAAGCACGCGGGGGCTAAGCGGGGCATGCAGGATGTTAACGCACACTCTGAGAGCTTTTCTGGATCCCGAACACCTTGTGAGGAGATACAGTACCTTACAATTTTGGGTACGTACAGTACCAAATCTTGCATGATTTACAACATACTTCCATTAACTACACATTTTTACTAATATAATACTTTCAAAGACTCCTCTTATATCCCTATTGGCCTCTCAGAAGCACCTTTGAATGATTTTTGTAGTACTTAACAAATATTGCATTAAACAAAATAATCATTTGTATTAGTTCTTAATAGCTAGGATTGTAATGGTGCAGTTGTGCATTAATTATAATATAATTATTATTTTTCTCATGAGGCCAAGTGTGGTGAACCAAAATGGAAATGATAAAAGGAGAATACACATTTCAATAACCACACCTAGTTTCATGAGATTGATGATGGAAAAAATGGAGTTCTAAGAGGTAGTGGGGATGCCCTTGTAGTTGTGTCTGCTATAACACACACAAATATCTCACATGCCTTTTATGAAAGCACTACACAAAAAATACTACATGCTACCTCCTCTTAGAGATAATCTTATCGTTTACCTTTTCATTTCAATTTGGTGACAAAAATATGCTGACATAAATTCTACCACTCTCAAATTCACAACCTATGTCATTGTGACCAAACTCAGTCAACCTCAAACAACTACATATCAACATGATTAATAAAATGAATCGTATTCTTCAAACCAATCAACAAAATTATAATCTTCAAATAAATCAAAAAAATAATAATCTCCAAACCAAGCATTTGAATTATAATATTGAAACTAAAGGATTCCCTATTTATAGCATTCGATGAGATACAACATTGAAGGATGACCAAGGATTGCACAAATAATAGTTTTTCTCCTTTTCGAGATTTGTCAAACATTAATTACATCAGTAGGAATTTCAAAATAGGACTCTTGATGGTTGTTCCTGATATGCATCGGGGAAATAGAAGGTCAAGATTTTTTTCCTATGGGCATCGACATAAAACATCAGATCAAGATTTCTTATAAGGGAAATCATAATCGCTAAAGAAAAACCGTGTTGCACAAATATGCATGGAATCAGTGACATAAAGAGATCTACATGCAAATTTTATGTAACTAACATATATTGAGTTTGGAATTTGAATATATGAAATTTTTCTATCTACAAATGATGCCAAAGGAGACTTTGTGATGCGACCAATCGGCCCATTCCTCAAATACTAACTATTTATATCCATTATACATCGACCAATCCAATAGGGTGATTACTATAAGAGAAATGATAGGTCACATGTTCAAACCTTAATGGTAACATAACTAGTCATGATGCATTTGATGAAAGAGTCATGGCCTTGAAAAGATTTCCTGATATAGATATACACGACAATTCTTTGAACTTAATGAATATATAGAAACTGGAATGTTGAGGAAGAGGTGTCAACTACAAATCCTCAAGGAATAATCTTGTAGCTGATATTTTTTGTTTCCAAGGAACTAAGATAATGGTCTATAGAGATAGTCTTAATCACCTAATTGCTTATGTTTTATGGTTTCCAAATTCATCTATTGCATCGAATTGACATGGGAGAGCATGTCTTCACCATGTCCCTATCTCTAAAGTATCATGGGGCAAGCTTAAATGAATTCCTCTTAAATTGATGTGTGTTATAACTACCCACAAATCGCAATGGATGACATTGCAAACACTATTGGCATTGGTTGTATTGACTAACCATGCTTTACTTCTAAATATATCTCCATAGTATGTTACCTTAAAAATCTCTAGACATCACCCCCCTTTTTCCTTCAAATAATTGACATATATGGAACGTCCTTCATATGTGTTTGGTTATAAGAAAGATGAGTTTTGCATGTATTCCCCCCACCACGTTCCCCACCCCTAAACTTATCCTCCCTTAAACCCCATCTATACCATCCCTCTTCCTCTTACAATGTTTCGCTATGTTTCAATTATTTGATACATCCCCTTCCATATTTCTATTGCAGCATTCACATGTGATTGATGATAAGATAGTTCTCCCTAATAAATAAATAAATAAATCTATAACCATTTAAAAAATAGTAATCAGGGTAACAGGACTATCATAAGAAGATTATCACTCTACGTACTGTACAATGTACCATGCACAAGTCACTTTACACATGAAAACAATGTTCCTTTTTTATCCCATTCATTTAATAGTTGTAAACATTGTTTCATGTCATCCACATATCTCTCCTCCTCCTCGCAGATAATGAAATGGATGTAGGACAGTTCAATTACTTTTTTTCTGCATCACAATAAGTAGGTTTAATTATTGGGAGTAATCTATCCTAGCGATATGATCACATGACCCCCATAAAAAATGACCATAATATGCCATATGGAATGGCATACATGCATCGCCCTCTGTGGGACCTAAATTATCCTCCATGGTATCTAATCAACTCAACCTACTGACCATTCTCTCAACAAGTCATGTCACTCCATTCTTGAGGTGAATCCAAAGGAAAATATGAGAAAATAAATGGGACGAGGAAAAGACATGAGAAGGTGGCGAAATTTAATGCAAAGCTTTGGAAAATCTGCGCCATACCATCGATTAAAAAAGAAAAAAAACTTTTAGTGCATGATTAAAATCGGTTTAAATGAGCCACGAAGTATCTCATAGTTTCATTTTCTCCTTTCTTCAATTGTTCCAATTGAACAAGGAGATATTTATTGTCCTCAATAGATTTGAATCTATCATTGAACTTTCTTTTGATGTCATTCCAACAAGTGATGGATTGGGTAGGAACGAGGTAGAACCATTATGATACTTTTTCCTAGAGATACTCCATGAATAATCTTACACTGACATCTTCATGTTGGACACCAAGAATCCCACATGATGTGGTGAAGGCCTATATTTTCTCTTCAGGGAGTTGTGTGCCATCACCTTTGAACTTTGGAAAGTTCTTGTAGAAATCTATTAGTAGATTGTAGAGAGGGGGTTCAAGAGCAAGCGAGCCTATATTTACTCCCCATGGAACAATGGGTTTAGGTGTTTCTTCTTCGTCCGCCATTTTTTCTCCCGACTTCAGCTTCTACTTCGGAAAATTCTTTAAATTCTTCATCTAGTTCTAGCTCTTAATTTTTTTGCAATTGGAATATGAAAAGACACTGTCGAATACAAAATGTCACTTGCAAGAATCAATAATGTGTTCTATACCGATTAATTTTCATCAACTCCTTTTTCATGATTTTTAAATTTTTGATTTTATTTGTTTTTTAGATATTTTAATTTTTTGTATTTTCTTAACCTTGTGGTTGTATTTCGGGTGCAGATACTACTAAATATTCCCCATGGTGGGTGCTAAAAATTTTGGCAAGAAAATTTGTTGCGGGATAAATTGGTGGGTTTCTAGCTAATGTCTCTGAGACTCTAGGTCCCTGTACTTGGGTGGTACAAATCCACTTATTATGCATATATGAAATCAAAATCGTTGGTGGCCTAATAGTCAGGGATCCAATAGAGGCATTCCAATGACCCTGCAGAAAAATTTTGCAGATACCTGCAAGAGAAGAATTTGCTAAGAGAGCAGGAAAGGTAGTGATAAAGAATAGGGGGATTAATGTTGCATGTAGAAAATCATATTCCTACAACCGTTAACCAGAAAACTCCAACACAAGTATACTTAGAAGAAAACAATTTTGCAAGTGGAAACAAGACGAGTTAAGATTGATGAACTCAAAGATTCTAAAAACTCCTCATCCAAAAAAAAGGCATGAAACTCCTTTCTTTATTGATGCTTTGACAAAATTGTGCATAGTTAGAAGTAGAAGAACATAGAGAAATAAACTAGAAGAAATAACTATCTCCTTTGTTTCTTCACAAGTAGTGATCTCTCATGAGTATACAAAATTGACATCCAACCCTTTGAAATGTGAATGGTTTTACAATTTATAGGAAGAGAAATGACCCTTCATATACCCCCAACAACTTTTCATGTCCTTGAGCAACTTATAACTTTTCAACTTCCTAGGAGAATATTAGGTCCCTTTTTATAACATAAAGGTGACTTTTACATCAGAAACATCAAGTTGATTTTTTAATTTCATTAAGGACATATAAAAAGTGCACCCCCAATGAATAATTATAAAAATTAAGAGAGAGAAATTTGGGGGATGGTGAGAGAAGAGAGAGAAAGAGAGAGAAGAACAAAGAGGAAGAAGAATATGCCACTCCTACAGACTTGATTTCACTGCCTGACTAGTCTCCATCTTGCGCCACTGAGATCTCCACTCCCTTGAATTCCTTATTGAAATGAGATGAAACAGATGCCACTTTGTCGACATGAGTAACAAACACACAACTTAGAGTCTATGTCCAACCATCCGAAACACTGTTAATATCTTTGCACTTTTCAAACCAAGATGGGTGCTTTTTCTCAATGAGTGTAATGGCGGTGCGAATCCCTGATAGGGATTCCAGAGTATCCTTATTGAAGGATAAAGAATTACCTTCCTCCTTCTTGACATGTTATTCAAATGACCCAATCAACTCATCAAATGTTGTGCTTTATTCCATTGCAGGAACTTCACGTTTTTGGATTCAGTGATTGATGTTGTCCTTCAACTTGTATGCTCGTTCTTCTTTTTCATCCAACTCTGCGATGTATCGATTGATCATTTCATATCTGGTATCTAAGGTCATTTTGAATGTGACAATTCCACATAAGGGGTTCTAAAAACCTTCTTACTGATCATCTCCTGAGAGCGAGTGTTTCTCAGTGATCCTTTTTCTTTTCTAGATCTTCTGTAATCATCCATGCCTTGTTTTCAGTTGTAAACATGTAGGAGAAGATTTTGACTGCGTTCTATGTTGGGGTGTTAATGTCAAGTGGGGATAACCACTTAGAAAACCCCTTATCTTAAAGATTATTTTTAATAATCTTAGTCGGTCTTTCACATTCTTAAAAAGAGTGAAGCGGTATAACCGCTCACATATCCTATATAAGTAGGATGATACCTCACGGGACTATTTACTTGTGATAATTAATTGCATGGTGTTATTAAGTATATAGACCATTTGATATAATCTCAAGATACTTATGCAAGTTGTTATACAATGAGGCAGAATTCTGTTATTGTTTATTGTGAGACCGAGGAGCGAAGTGGAAGTGCTGGGTGAAAGTGTTAAATTCTTAATATAAGACAATGCTTTTCACTAGAGTTTTTCCCTTTTGGTTTCTCCACTTAAATCTAGTGTCTCTTGTCTCATTTACTTTACGTTCTTGTTTTTTACTTTCATTAATGATCTGTTAACTGTTATATGCATATATAAACATCTGGTTAAATGTCTACACATTATAATCTATAATCCTCAGCTGTTTATTTTATGGATCTATAATTATTCAATTATATATTCTCAGATTAGTTATAACATGGTATTGGAGATTCTAATTATGTGTGTGTAAATCTAGATCTGTATGTTTTCCATCTTGCAAGATCGAAGAAGCTTGAAGATCATTTGATATGCGAAACCCTAAAAATTCAACCAACTTCAAGCTAAATTAGGTGTAAAGTTCTAATTTTTTTCCCCAAATTACTTGGATATTGGTCGATTGATTATTTAAATCATGTCAGAGCTATTTGTATGCTTGATCCTTGCTTCTACATCTTTTTTTAGTCATTTTTGGTTTAGAACCGTCATCTATGAGCTTATTTTGAGTTTTTCACGTCATTTATAGCCGTTAGGGTTATTTTTTGAATCTGGACTTGAAAGATCTCTCTAGATCTAGTTAGTTCAGAGCATTTAAATCTGTTTGATTTTTTTAATATTTATTTGTGGGCAGATCTACTTTTGAGAAGCCCAATCCAATCCTCTTTTGCCATTTGTCTTCGTTTTGTCGTTTTTACAAAGTTTGGACCAACAAAATTTCTCCAAATAGCTTCTCTGTCCTCTTTTTCATATTTATGAAGACATACCCAGTCATGGAGTACCAAGTGGCTTCAATATGACATCTTTCTATCTTTTCAAAGCTTGGGCCAATAATTTTGTGCCATATGGCTTTGCCCTATCAATCTTATTTGAATTCTTTTGAATGTGAAGCTTGAGCCAATCATAGTGCTCTAGCTAGCTTCGCATTTGTCAAATTTTACGAACCCCAAGCCAATCAAAAAGCTCCATCTTACTTTGTGGTGTCATTAATATTTTTTATTTTATTTTCAATTACAATCCATGAGCCAATAAAGGATTTACACATGTCTCCTTCTTGTCAGACTTGAATTAATTATCCTTTGTCATTTGAGAAATATAACCCAATCAAATAACTCCAAGTAGCTCCGTATTTCTCCCTAGCTTGCTTGCGTCATTTGTGAAGGGTAAGTCAATAAGATTTCTCCAAGTATCTTTGTTTGTCACATTTGTTAGATTTACAAAATCCAATCCAATATAATTACTCCAAGTACCCGAATATTTTGCTTTTTATTGTCTTTAATCATTTGCGAAGGGTAAGCCAATAAAATTGCTCCAAGTATCCTTTCATTTTGTATTTGTCAGTTTTTGTGAAATCCAAGCCAATAGAATTTATCCATATTTATCTTTTGTCATTCGTTCATTTGTGGCAGTAAGTATCCAATTAGAACTTTCCAAATTTTCATATTTGTCAGTATTTTTTCAGACTTGTGAAAAGTGAGCCACTTTAAAGGCTCCATGTATATTTTTTTTTGGCTTTATTTTTGTCAGAATTGCGAAGCGCGATCAAATTATTTTTTGAAACATTTCAAGTGTCAGGTTTTCAGTATTTGTAGTGACTTAGATACTTAAATTGTGACACCTATCTTGTTCCTTCTTTGGACCTAAACTTTATTTTAAAATTAGATAACTTTCGTAGTTTTTAGTTTGCACAAAGTCTTTATTTAAAGTTTGGTGAAAAGCTACCAAGTTTCGAGCCTTTAATCAATAATTTTTCGAAAAGTGGCTTCTTTTGATTGTATTTGATTTCACATTGTGTCAAAGTGCAAAAAAGTGATCTAATTAATTTAATATTTGTGTATTCATTTTATTAATTGTCTTCTATCTTATTAGCTGCATTTGCAAAATGCGAGCTAATTGAAAAGCGACACATATATTTGTTTGTCGCAGCTGTTAGTTTTGGGTGGATTTGTGAAGTGTGAGCCATTTAAAAGGATCCGCATATCATTTTTTAAATTAGTCTTTGTGGTTGCACTGTGAAGTATGAACCACTCGTCTGTCGACATGCATTTTAATCCTCCACATGTCATATTTTGTTTTGTTAGCATTTTTTCAATCATTTTCTTTGTACCATGGTTCTCAAATCCCTTTGTTTTGTGGATTTTCTGAAGTCCTTTGTCCCACAGATTTAAAATTAATTCTGTAGCTCATTTTTGATCTCATGTAGCTCATCCTTTAGCTCAGCAAGTTGAGTTGCAAAAGAACTCGTTGAGCTACTGTAACTCGACCCTGACTCTGTTTTGTTAAATCAATCTTAAATTCGACCAAATCAAGCTATTTTTTTTTGTCTAAATTCAAGTTATTTGCTTTTGTATAGCTATTAAAAATATTTTTAGCTAGTCTTTTGTATATGTTTGGATTCCTTGACTCATTTTTTAAAACTGTAATTATTTCCATTGTTGTCTGAGCATTAAAAATGGCCAGTTCTGCCAATTTTTTGTTGGATAAGTCTCAACTTTTGAATGAAATGAACTATATTATCTAGAGGGTAAGGTTAAAATCTTGTTTCATGGATAGAAAGCTCTGGGATCTTGTGACTGGTATTGAAAAATTTCACACAGGGAAACAATATACCCTTGAAAACCTTAGCTCCTTCTCTCATAGATCTCAAGAAGCCCTGTCCATCCTATTGCAAAACATTAGAGATGAATTCTTAATGTATATAGGTCATATGGACTCACCTGTAGATGCATGTAAACAATTAGAGACCATGCATAATGGCAACATGCTATCTAAAATAATTAAACTAGTTTTAGAGTTGTTTACATCACCCATGAAGGGGGATGAGAAAATTGTCAACTATTTAGCTAAAATTAAGAACATTAAAGCTCAACTAGATGGCTGCAACTGTGAAATATTTCAAGATAAGCTTCTGTACTTTATAATCCATATTATTATTAGTGAAAAGTTTAGAAAATTCATTTCAATTCTTAACTCTAAGTATCAAAATGAAAATGATCTGCCTGATCTAGACACCTTGTCTTCTTTGTTGATTCAAGAAGAGAGAGTAATGGAAAATTTTGATTCAAAAGAGACTGCCTCTCAAGCCTTGTTCTCTTAGAATCATAAGGCAACCTAAAACAAGTCTAATAATTATTCTAATCAAAATTCTAGCATTAAATCTAGATTCAAAGAAAAAACTTGATATCTCTCACCTTAAGATCTTTGGTAGTCCCGCTTCTATCTTCATTCCAAAATACAAAAGGAAGAAGCTTGATCCAACCTCATTTTATTGTATTTTTGTTGGCTATGTCTATAAAACTAAAGGATTAAGATTTTATGACACGTTCAAGTAAGATATTATTGAAAACACAAAATTTCATGTCTTAGAAAGAACTTTCTTCGATGATCCTCATGAACCCTCCTTTGCCACTCTGGAGATATAGCATACTAATTCTTCTCTCATGGAATTTTTTTTGCAAGAGGATGTTCATCCTAATCTAGATATGATGGAGATTGAGGGGGAATCATCCCAAATTGTCTTACAACCTAAGGTTCCTAAATGGGCTAAAAGTCTTGTTCAAAACTCTCAACTTGATAATCTTAGAAATCTAACCAGAAGTCAACATACTTATGATGCCTTGATGAACCGCTATGAGGTAGAACAAAAATTATTTGAAGAATCATCTCAAGATGATAGATGGATTCAAGCTATGAAGGATGATAGAATGCTTTAATCAAAAATGAAACTTGGGAACTAGTCCTTCCTCCTTGCAAAAGAAGCATTGTAGGATTTAGGTGGTTTTTCAACATTAAATATAACTCTCTAGGAGAGA
The DNA here is from genome assembly GCA_019776745.2 of Taxus chinensis. Lineage (NCBI taxonomy): Eukaryota > Viridiplantae > Streptophyta > Pinopsida > Cupressales > Taxaceae > Taxus > Taxus chinensis. The sequence continues at coordinate 263,429,494 of CM034150.1, forward strand.
TTGAAAAGTTCAAGGCAAGGCTTGTAGCTCAGGGTTTCACTCAAAAAACTAGTATATACTATGTTGATACCTTATCTCTTGTTGCTAAGATGAGCAATGTAAGATTTCTTCTTGCATTAGCTACCCAATATGGTTGGGATATTCACCAAATGGATGTCAAAAATGCTTTCTTAAATGGTGAATTAAAAGAATAAATCTATATGAGACAGCCTAAAGGTTTTGAAGAACATGGTAAAGAACTTTATGTCTGTAAGCTTAAAAAGCAAGCTCCTAGAGCTTGGTACGCTAAAATTAATAGGAAAATTCAAGAACTTGGTTTTTCTAATAGCTGTTTTGATAATGATTTATTTGTTAAGTTTGATAACAATCTTATTATAATTATTTTTCTCTATGTTGATGATATTGTGATTACTAGCAGTGATAGAAATTTAATTGTTAGAATCAAAGAAAATCTAAAACAACATTTTTAAATGACCGATTTAGGTTTATTAAATAATTTTCTTGGCATGATTATATTTCAAGATCATAAGTCTATTGTTGCATCTAAATATCAGTATGCTGTGAATTTTCTTTTAAGTTAGACCCTAAACCATCTTGTGCTAAATTTAATCCTACTATGTATAGACAACTAGTTGGTAGTCTAATTTATTTGACCGTTACTAGGCCTGATATTTCTTATGCAATAGGATTAGTTTCAATATTTATGCAAGAAATTTATGAGTCTCATTGGAAAATGGAAAAAATAATTTTGAAATATATTAAAGGGACAATCAATTATGGTATTTTTTATTCTTCTTGTAATGATGCACAATTATTTAGTTATTCTGATTGTGATCATGTTGGTGATGCTGCAAATAGAAAGTCTACTTCTGTATATCTTTTCAAGTTAGGTGCAAGTGCCATCAATTGGAGTAGAAATAAGTAACCAACATTGTCCATCTCTTCTACTGAGGTAGAGTATAAAAGTGCTATGGAAGCTGCCAAAGAAGCTATGTGGCTGAAATGACTATTGGATGAATTGCACATGGGTGTCAAAGGGAGAACTACTCTTCTATGTGACAACCAAAGTTGCATTGTTATTGCAAAGAATCCAATTCAACATCAAAGGATCAAGTAGATTGAAGTTCATAGGAATTTGATTTGAGGAAAAGTCCTAAATGGTGATATTGATCTCAAGTTCTGTTCTACTGAAGATCAAGTTGCAGATATCTTTGCCAAGACATTGTGTGCTATGAAGTTTTACAAGTTTCATGCCTTGTTGGGCCTATCAGTGTTTCCATTGAGGGGAAGTGTGCATGAGAATTCCACCTCTTAACGGCTGTTGTAAACTTCCAATACTTCCTCCATTTTGTAATAAGTAAATGTGTCATTATAAGTGAATTTACTTTTAAATCCCAGCGAAGCTTTAGTTATGGGTATGCCTTGGTTTATAAAAGGATCCATAATCTAGTGTAAGTATTCATACATACAGCACCTGTTCTTAATAATTTCTATATGGGAAGATAATCTGATTTCCCTTGTTTGCATGCTTTCATGAATCACTATTTTTGATTCAAGGATCTGTAAATCCTTTTGTAGAAAAAAGTAAACTTTGCATGTCTATTTTTTATCTTCCCCACTTAACATTAAGGAGGATTTTTGGGGTGTTAATTTCAAGTGGGGATAACCACTTAGATAGACCCTTGTCTTAAAGATTATTTTTAATAATTTTAGTTGGTCTTCCACAACCTTGAAAAGAGTGAAGTGGTATAATCACTCACCCATCCTATATAAGTAGGATGATCCCTCATGGAATATTTACTTACGATACTGAATTACATGGTACTATTAATCATTTAGACCATTTGATCTAAGATCAAGCTACTTATGCAAGATGTTATACAGCGAGGTAGAAGTTTGTTATTGTTTATTGTGAGACCAAGGAACGAAGTAAAAGTGCTAGGTTAAAGTGTGAAATTCTTAATATAAGACAATGCTTTTTTAGTGGTTTTTTTCCCTTTGGCTTTCTCCACTTAAATATGGTGTCTCTTATCTCCTTTTCTTTCAGTTCTTGTTATTTACTTTCATTAATGATCTGTTAACTGTTATATGTATATATAAACATATGGTTAAATGTTTGCATATTATAATCTAGAATTCTCAATTGTTTATTTTTTAGATCTATAATTATTCAATTATATCTTCCCGCATTTTTTATAACATCATGAAGCAATGACTTTCCCTTTTCAAAAATCATACTGAGCCATTCGCCATTAGCCCATCCCTCCACTGTGAAATATTGTGTCCTCTTGATGGATTTTGGATTGAAGCTACTTATGGGTGCAACTTCATCGATAGGGATTGTTGAGGCACTTGGATCCACCAGATGTTGTACATCAAAAGAAAGAGTTTGCACCTACTCTTCTAGCTCTTCAATATTTTTCTTGAACTCCTTGTTCCTTGCCACCAAGCGAGTGAAAGATTGTTGGTACATATGCAAATTTCCTTCATGGGTAGCTAACCCTAGTGGAATTGTGCTCATTTTATAATCAGTTAGTGTCATTTCATCCCCCGTCTTGATCAGCTTAGGTCAGGCTGCTTCAATATAGTGTTCACTTGTGTCTCCATTGTAGAATCGTGAGGCCACGTGTGTAAAATTTAATTTTCTTCCTTTGGCCAATGATGCAATTCTTGATAAATCGGGGGCCACGACTTTTTGGATAGTGCATGTTTCATGTGCTATCATCTATTTCATCCACAATAACATATCATAAAACTTAGGCTCCATGATAGGCATATCAACCATTCCCTACTTAGGTGGAAGTCACATCTCCAAGATGGGGGAGGCAATAGCGTTGACAAGAGGTGGGGTCTCTTGAGGTAGCTCAAGGAAAGGGTCCTGAACTATGTGCTCTTCTATAACTTGTGTTTCCGCAACTGGGTCTTCTTTTATCCTGGCTCTCTTTGGTGACTCCTCATGAGGAGAAACCTTCAAATATGTGTATTTTCACTTTGAACTCGTTCTGGAGTGTCCTGAACTCAAAGTAATCTCCACCACTTTTGATGATGACTGTTGTTAAGATTTCTTCTAGATTGTGGGGGTACTTCATGATTGAATGGAAATGGCCCTCTTCCTTTGGAACCATTCTCTCATTCTTCTGACTACTTTCTTGGTTCGATCCTTAATATCTCCAGACTCACGAACATGCCAATTGACCTGAGGCAATGGGGAAGCCTTGACCGCCTCATATTTAGGATCATACAGTTCCATTACATCATCCTGTAAACCATCTTCATACCAAGAAAAATAATACTTCTTTATCTCTCATACTATCATTCTCATGTAATCCCTCTCATGCACATTCAAATCATCAACACAGTTGGCCCAATAATCCTCAATTTGTAGAATATGGTGCAACTTTGGTACATGAAAGGTGTCTGAATCAGTTCATATGTTGAAGTTGGCTCTGGAGGTGTATTGGTGTAGAGTTAAGTGTATGAAGGTACTCTCCAGATGGGAAGCATCATTTATATTCTTGTATATGAACACCCTAAGAGAGATGGGGAATGAGACAAGCTTCTTCTTTCTATTTTTGAGTCTATTGTTCACATGTGCGAGTTACCTACAGATCTCAAATAGAATAATTGATTAATAAGGTACCTGAGAAACCTTAGCGAAGCTTGGTTAAAGTCGAAAACATGCAAGTAGGAGAAAGTTGAGAAGTGAATAAAATAGGAACCATATTTTCTTATCAGGGATGCCACCTACAGTGAAATTATTGCATACAAATCACCCTCCAAAATTTTGACCATAAACATTGTGAATACATCATTCATGTGGGTGAAGTGTCTGTGAATTTATCTCATCGCCAAATGAGGGTGTTTCTTGAAATCTGGGACCTTGACAAAAAAAATTTGAGTGAGGACCAATCCCTTGAATGACCTCGAGTTGGCGAGAAGGTAAACCAAATAGGAAGTCATGTGGAAGTTCTTTGTAATAGGTACTCAAGGAAGGTGGAGATGCAAGTTATCACTAATTATCTGCCACCAATCAATCTTCTAATTTCCTTCTGTCACTATTAGAATGAAGAGTGTCATCCAATGTTGAAAATGTCTTGTACTCACTTCCCCCACCACCCTGCTAAGGAGAGTGATTACATTCAAATAGCCTTCACAAAATTCACATCTTTAAAGTGTCTTTAGCATCCTGGAGGGATTTTTTCCTGTCTTCATCCATGATTCCAATGCGATGCCTTGCAGATAGGCATCTGTGCTATTCCATTCACTCACGGCCTTCTCCTTTGTGATGAAAGCCATGTTGGTTGGTTTTGGAATTTGCAAGGCAAGTGAGATGGTTCTAGGGGTGATGAATTCAATTTCTGTACATTTTCCACTTGAATTATCTACGTGTTTGGCTCATAGTTATGTGAGAAAGCCAAGAACAGATCAGTGCATTGCATGGACACAGGGTTCCCAACAGCTGCAAACAACCCAATTGTAAACACTCTATCTTTGATTAGTTCTCTTTCATCTTCCATCATGTAAGCCTTTAGACCATCAAGATCCATATAGGTAACATCATTTTCACCTATCTCATACTCAGATGAAAGAGACTGTGCCGGTTTCACTCCTGAAAAACTTGAATTTCATGATTCTTCAACACTTACTATATTTGGAAAGGGAAACTTTCTATTTTTGGTAAGTGTCAAAATCTACTTCTCTGAACTCCAACTGATGATGCCAACTTGAATTTTTATCTCTCTGTACACTCCTTTTGTGAAATCCACTTTCTGGAACAACTTACTATTTATAGAAACTTTGTATAAGACAACTTACTATTTTTAGTAAGTGATGATTTTGGGCCGAGATGACCACACCAATGAGTTTTACCTGAATAACTCCCCATGTATATGATGTCTTCTCCTGGATTTCTCTTCTAAGGTGAATTACTAAAAATGGTAGGAACACATATAAGAGACTTACTATTTTTAGTAAATGATGAATTCTACTATTTTTTGGACCAACTAATCAATCCGACCTCGTTTTCCTCCTTAGTGCACACTATTTTCTTTCGCAGATTCTTCAGATGATGACTTACCCAAAATAGCAGCCACTTGTGTAGGAAGTCTAACTATTTTTGGAAAGTGGGTCTCAGGTTCTCAGATCATGATGAAATGAAGGTTTATGATATGGATTTTTTCCTAATAGCACTCCATTGAAATTTCAACTTTACCCAATCACTGATTTGGAAGATTTTAAAAATCAAAAAATTTGTGACGGGGAATGAGGGTTTTTCTACCAGAAAAACCTTGGGCCATGCATGCAAAAAATTATTTTGTGATATTCAAGGTTCCAGGGATTCTATATGAATGAAAAATATGGCATTCAAATTTGATTTGTATTTTGTGAGATACGAAGATTTTTTGATCGAGAGACTTTGTGGTTTTCGGGAAAAAATATTCTTTTTTCTTCCATTTTGATCCATTATTTTTTATTTTATTTTTGGTTTTCAATTTTTAAAGATGGAGGAGGATTGTATGTATTTGATCGAATGGAAAAAAATTTCATATTTCTATCTGGGGAAAATTTGACACAGTTTAGACAACATTTGGAGGAGTGGGGGAAAAATGGCAAAAATAATGCTAAGTGTTGGTATTTATAGTGTTTGAAATGTAAAGGGTAGGGATGAGAGACATTTTTCTATCCCTTTCATCCCTTTTCAAAAGGTGTAAGGGGGACATAAAATTATACCTCATTCTGGGCTTGGAACTTGGCATCTTTTTATTCTTTGAGTAACTTAAGCGGGAGGGGCTGAGTTTTAGCACCTGAGAGTTAGTTTGTGATCACATTGAGAATAGAAGGAAAAAAGGGGTAGGGAAAATTTTAATGTCCCTTTCATCCCATTTTTAAAGGTAAAAAGGGGACATGGAAATACACTTCATTCTGGTGAGGACATGTGGTGGGCATGCAACAGTTGGTGGGTGCACAGGTCAAACTAGTTAACAAGGGCTAGTGGATGAGTTTTTGGTCATATTGGTGACCTGGGGGCTTAAAAAGGGAAGGGTAAAATTTATCTCCCTTTCATCACTTTGAAAAGGGATGAATGGGCCAAGGAATTGCATCTTCACCATAGGCTGCCACGTGTCTAGCTTCTAATTTGGCTAAGTATGGGAAAACACACCTTGGGACCAACTTGCGAAGACCATATCTCGTGCTCCCAGATGAATTTTCGATTGAAATTTTATCTGATTCCACCTAGAAAAAACCCTATGAATCCAATAGTGATGGTTCCAAGATCCAATTATTACTACAACCCTTCCAAATTTCTCCTTATTTCTTGAGATCACTTGTTGTGCGCCAGAAGAATGAATTGCCTAGAACAATGCATGAGGTTTCAAGAAGTCCCATTTTTTCCACCATGTAGGAAAATTGAAAATTATTTCCATTGATACTTTATTGGGATTTAAAATCAATATAGGAGCTCCCAGAATCTCACTTTTGAGCTCAGGTCCTCTTTCGCGGTGCATGCTTGCTCGGGCCCGAAAACCCGCTTTTGCTGAATTCTTTCCAACACCTCTGAATCTTACCATGAATATTTGAAAATAATTTCCTTGATGTTACTATAACTTTAATACTCCTCCAAAATGAGTTTCATTCCCTTGATCTGCTTGGGGGTGGTGTGCTAGTCCTAGGAAGGTTGATGTTAGTTCTTCCCAAAACTACTTGATTACTTGAATGTTCTAGAAGATCCTAAATCACCTAGGGGAATACTTTACATTCACTTTGGTATCATTAGACTGATTGGATAGAACTAGCCTTAGGGATGGACTAACCTAGGGGTGTCTTGGGAAGGTACAACATTGAAAAGTTTCGACACTGTGGTATCATTGTCCCACTTTCCAGTGAAGTTTTCCATTGCAAAAACACAAGAAAACAAATATAATTGTGCCACATTTTTCAAACGTTTTTGTTCTTTTTCATACTCTTCTACATACTTAACATGAAAGTAGTCTTTTGTAGTTTTCCATTTATGAGATCTTACTATGTGCCCATCCTTTTACTTTTGCGAAATATATATTTTCCCACAGTGTTTTTCAATGGTGTCTAGTTTGAGTTACATTATGTGACATTTCCCTTTTTTCCAGCTACATATTTTATATCGACATTGAGTTGGAATATCATTACCATTTTTGTGCTCCACAGGTTCAATAAAAGGATATTTGGCTGCCCAGTCAAACCTGAAAGTCCTTCCCATTGTCAAGTTTTTCCTCTTTCATCTCACAGATTTTTTATTACTTTATTCAACTTCAACTTGTGCATCTGGGTTTTCATCAGGAATATGTTGATCATCACGTCTCCTTTTTCTGGAAACAAAAAATGGAGTAGAAGATTCTTCTGATGTTGATGTTGGATGAGTATTTGACGAGTCTTCTCCTAGTTTAATGTCATCAAGGAAATGAATGTTTTCATCAACCAAATCATCTTGAGAAATATTAGATTCATTAAAACCAAAAGGATCATCGACATCTCGAAACACATTAGTTATTAAAGGTGTTTGAGAAATGTATGTATATAAAAGTGTTACAGAAATAGTATTATTTATTTATATTATTTATACCACTAAATAAATAAGAGTGCAAAGAGTAAATACTCAATTTTATAAAGAGTAAAAGAAACATACAATATGAAAAATATAATAATAAAATTATGTAAATTAGTAGATATTACATACCTATATTTTCTACAAATCCCACCATAACATTAATTTTTTGTGAGTTTCCAAAATAACCAAATAATTTTGTGTTACTCTATTTTGAACTGGCAAAAACCTTGTTACCCAGTTTTCTAGAATCCATGGATATGTCGCAGATAACTGTTGAAATATGGCTACACGTATGGGTGGTAAGGAGTTAGAAGGTATGGGTAGGAGGGTTGGTAGGTTCAGTAAACATGAATATGTGAGATAGGGGTTAGACGAATAAGATGAACGGTAGAGGTTGGACAGGTTATGGCTGGCTGGATTACTATTGGAAAAATTGTATTTGGAGGGATAAAATTTGGACGGATAACTGTTGGAAAAATTATATTTGGATGGATAACAGTTGGAGGGGTTATAGTCGGATAGATTGAAGTTGGATGGATCACAGTTGGATGGTTTGTAGTTGGACGGATTATAGTTGGATAGATTTAGGTTGAATGGATTGAAGCTGGATGAGTTATAGTTGGATGGATTGGGGTTGGATAGATCAAAGTTGGAAAAAATATAGTTAGATAGATTGCAATTATATGGATTACAATTTGATGACAAATGTTGGACAGTAGAGGTACCACACTCGCAGATTGAAAAAAAGGTCAGATAGTTGTATATGTTTTATACCTAGGTGACATGTATAGTAATATACTTTGGCAAATATGTGCACATGTTGATTCGAAATGTTGGTGAAATACATGCATAAGTTCATTTATATGTGTAAATACTAGGTGACCTTGTCCGTACAAATGACATGTCGGCTGAATTTTTTGGTGAACTGCATGGTAGCCGATTGCTGAAAAAATTCCATTTCTAATTTCCAAAAACCTGAATATTCATGAGTTTAAAAACATTCGCCACTAAAATTTTCCATGTAGGTATCTTTCAGGTGAATAATGAAAGGATCAAGCACTATCACAACAAGGTATGGGATTCTATCGAGTTTCTAGATGCCTTTTCAATCAATTTTTTTTAAGACACAACAACACTAGAGTAGATACTTTAGCAATCTCTGGGTCCCTACTTATCCCTCATCCAAATTTAAGTCAAGATAAGTTTACGGTGGAGATGATTTTTAGACCCAACATTCCTGATAACACAGACATCTGGTAGGTCTTCAATGATGACCAATATTTGATTTCCTTCCTTGAATTAAATGAAAATTTTAGCCAATTTTATTTTGAAGGAAGTAAGGCTGGCTACCAAGAATCCACGTCTTATGTTCCTGAGGAAGGAGTTGAGGAAGATCCTGATCAAGATGGATGCATCAAACTCAAAGGTAACAAGATACCTAAAGGTCTTGTGAGATTAGAATATTTGTTTGATAAACCAATAGGTATATAAAAGGAAAAGTGCCACAAGATACTATCCAATCATCTGATTTTGAGAAGGTTAATTTAGGAAGTGATGAGGAGCCAAAATTTGTCAATATTAGAAAATTTTGTTTTGGTGAAGAAAAAAGAAAAGTGGTTGAACTGTTGAAGAAATATGTGTGTGTGTGTGTGTGTGTGTGTGTGTGTGTGTGTGTGTGCGTGCGTGCGTGCGTGTGTGCGCGCGCGCGCGCGCTAACTTACTCCTATGATGACCTGAAAAATTTTAAACCAAGGGAGATGCAACTCTATATTCCTTTGAAGCTAGACATTTAACCATTTTTCCAAAAACAGAGACATTACAATCTGAAGATTACAAGAACTCTTTATCAAGAGATCTAAAAGATGGTAAATTCTAGGATAATATTTCCTATCCATCATTTAGCTTGGATTGCTAATATTGTGCATGTGAGGAAGAAAAGTGGAGAAATTTAGATTTGTGTTGATTTTAGAAATTTGAACTAGGCTTATCTCAAAGAAAATTATCCACTAACTATAATGGATCAGATTTTGCAGGATGTGACTGGTTCCAAGATACTATCCATGCTCGATGGGTTTTTTGGGTACAACCAGATTGAGGTGGACATGCAATATCAACATAAAATTTCCTTGAAAACTCCCTAGGGTACATTTTCCTACCGAAGGATTCCTTTTGGCTTGATCAACGTAGGTGCAACATTCTAGAGGGAAATGGATTTTTCCTTTGGAGATCTGAAGAATAAGAGTATAATGATTTATTTGGATGATCTTACTATCTTTTCCAAAAGAGATAAGATCACTTTTAGCACCTAAAGTCAATTCTTCAAATATGGAGAGATCATAGCATCTCACTGAATCCCAAGAAATTTGTCTTTGGTGTAACAGAGGGAAATTTTCTCAAACAAATTGTGTCTAAGGATGGGATAAATATTTATCTAGAGTGTGTTCAAGCTATCCAAAATATACCTCTTCCAATGAGCAAGAAAGGTGTTCATTTCTTCTTAAGAAAAATCTTTAGAATATTTATTCCTGATTTTGCAGAGTTGACAAGAAACATATCCCATATGATGAAAAAAAAGCAATCTTTCCACTGGAGTGCAAAAGGGAATAATGCTTTTGAGAACATAAAGAGAGCTATTACTAGGACACCTATTATTTCCTGCCCAAATTTTGATAAGGATTTCATAATTTACTTTTATGCCTTCAAGCATACATTTTCAGCTATTTTAGTAAAAAATAACTTTTATGGATGTGAAGTGTCCATTGCATTCATGAGTTATGTGTTGAAGGATCGTGAGTTAAAGTAATCCCAATTGGAAAAGAAAACCCAAGTTGGCCACCTTGCCTCTGAATTTAGTGGTTATCAAAGAGCCTTCCCTGCAACAGGGGATAGATTTCATTGGAAATATCAATCCAAATTCAAGTGTAGGTCACACTCATGTTCTAACTACCACTGAATTCACGAAGTGGGTTGAAGCAATTCCATTTAAAAGAACCACTTCTGAAGTTGTTTGTGATTTTATCAAAGAAAATATATTGGTAAGATTTGGGGTCCAAAATAAGATTGTAATAGATAATTCCCCTAACTTCTCTTTTCATTAGCTCATTTTTTTTATGGGTATGAGATTTACCTTACACATTCCTCTAATTATTATCCATAAGGGAATGGACAAGACAAGTCAACCAATAAGAACCTTGTAACCATTATCAAGAAACTAGTGGATGAATCACAAAGGAATTGGCATAAAAATTTATATGATGCTCTTTGGGTTGATAGAATCACACCAAAAGGAGCCATCAGGATGTATCCATTTCAATTGGTCTATGAAATGGAAGCTTAGTTTCCAGTCACAATGGAATTTTCTGCATTGCACCTTGCTAAAGCCATTGAAGATGAATAATTCTCAAATGCCATGGAAATGAGAATCCTGTACTTGAAAATTTTGGATGAAGAAAGGTTACAGGTTTTGGATAGGATATCTACACACCAGTAAAGAATTAAGAAAATATTTGATAAAAAACCAGGTCCTGAGAATTCTAAGTTGGAGATATTGTCCTACTTTGGGACAAAAGGTGTGAAACTCGTGGAAGTCACGGTAAGTTCAACTCACTCAGGCTTGGTCCTTTTAAAATTTGGCACTTTGTTATTGAAATTTCCTACTATTTAAGCTATATGGATGGAACTTCCCTTCCATTGCCATATAATGTCTAGTATCTAAAGTTGTTCAATTCATAAGTGGATATCAGTTCTTTGTGTATAGTTATGTACATATTCTTGTATAGTCTTTGTCTTATGTCTTTATGTTCTTCTGTTTGGTCTTGTTCTGTATGCATTTTCCCAATGGATGTATGCACTGATCTTGTAACCATGAGTTTATGAGGTTCTTGTTAGTGCAAAATCACAACACCCCCAAATGAGTTATGTAGGTCTACTTTTCTAAGGTAGATTCATTTGGTGTGATTGCATAACATTGAACTTTTCCCAAGGCGTGGGACCTTGCAAAAATGGAAATATCTCCATATCAAAGGTTGGTTCCTTATCCCTCTATTTAGGTGCATATGTAAGGATTTGCAGAGGATCTATCTCTATACCTAATCTAAAACTTGCCAAGGAGACAGGATAAAAGAGTATAAGAAATTAAAAAATGACTAAACTACCAGGTGATGCACCAAAGGAATGATGAATACTTATTTTTCTAATAGACATAAACTAACAAAATACATACAATAAACAAGCACAGATAGCCATATATATAATGGGATACCAGATGAAAGCAAAAGAGACAAGAAAGGATCTAAAATCAATCACAGATGTGTTTTATTGCTCTGTAGATTTATACAGTCCATTACAAAGTAGCTAAGAGGTAGAAATGTAATGCAATTTTGATAGAAGGCTTGAACCCCACAGATCCCTTTACTAGAAGGATAAGGGAGCATGCAAAACAAAGAATGTCCAACCACTTACCAAGAGTAGAGCTCTTGTATTTATATTAGAAGTGACCAAAACAGAGGAAAGAAGGAAAATCTGATGACAACTCGACCACCAATCATTAATGCTCCTACAAATCTGTACACAATTTGGATTTTTTTAATCCTTTATGCTTGCTTTGGCAAATTAGAGGAGGAAGAATGGAAAATAATATCAAAAAAATGGGTAGTTGAAGCAACCAGATCCACTTTAATGGTGTGAAAGCCATTTTTTAGTTTTTTTCCCATCAAGGCCTATTATACTTCCATGGTGTAGTGGAGGTCTAGAGCTTTCCAATGGTGTCAGATTTGCAATATTTTGAGCCCTAAGTCAAAAGATATGCCCCTTCAAAGTTTGTATTGAATATATACAAATGGGTGGGAAAACAATTTGAAAAATGGGTCCCCCTTTTGGTTTGGCACACATGGAAGCTGGATTAGAACAAAAATCGGGTTCACGGGTCCGTAATTTATCTTTTTCCCTGGGCGGAGTTGCGGGCCATTTTACAACGTTTACCCCTTTTGTGATAACAAGGGGCAAAGAATCAACTTTTCCCCCAACGCCCCACTTTCCTCTGGGATACGCGTCAGTCTGGTGCTTGTTTGGAAACATTTTATTTATTTAACCCTTAAATCGGTGCCATTAAGACACTTGGCAGCCTCCGTCGGCCTGGCTCATGCATTAACTATTCAACTAACTCTGCCCCTCTTGATATAACACATGGAGGCACCGCGGTTGCTTAAAAACTTGACCCAAAGTTTTCCTTTAGAGGAGCTTCGAGTTGACACTTGTCGGCCTCCGCTGATCTATGGAATTTTCAATGGTCCCTCTTACTTTTTGGGATTTTGGATGCATGGATGCCTGGTGCTAGTTTGGGCTTCCCATTTTTTGGGTTCACCTTTGGAGAAGCGTCGTTAGGACATGTGGCTCCTTTTTTGGTTCCTCTAAGGCATCACCCCTTCTTGTCTGACCCTACTATCCCATAGTTGAGTCTACCTATAACTTGAATAATGAAATTAAGACATGGAATGGCTCGATAAAGTCATTATTTTAAGCAAGGTCCTTTAGCTGCGCTTAGCCTCTACCACTCCATGGTTGAGTCTTCTGTGATGAATTTGCAAGATTTGAATGATTTTTCTCAGGTTCCTTCTATGTGGGGTCGTGACTGATATAATATTTGGCATGGGGGTGAAATATGGATAACAAGTTGGTGACTCACAGGGGTATCTTCTTGCTAGATGAAAAGACCAATTGCCTTGTCGTATTCGTTGGGCATGGAGTTGAGAAAGACGGTCTGATACTAACTCTACCTCTGATCAAGAGCCTGGTTGCTTGCACTCTCAATTTCATAAGAAATCTCGAAATTAAGGTTTCTGAGAATAGAAAATTGTTTTGACCCAGGGCTTCATCTATCTCTCTGAATGGACTACACAAGAGCCACAAAACAACACCACACTATATCCAAAAAATTGAAATCATACATGCTCCAAATGGAACATGCAGAGCGTGCAAATCACTTAGGAGAAAAGCAATCTACACTACAACAAGACAATGTGCATAAGCACTTAGAGGAAAGAGAAAACTAGACTAATATGTATAGGGTGATAACTTTCCCTTTAGTAACAGTGCTTAAGATATATCCCGTTCATTGGAATCTATAACTCTTCACCCTCTAATGTAGATAATTAGAAAGCATTGCTACTTTTGCATCTTGTGATCATATAGGGGCCACTCCAGATGGCATCAAATTTGGAATGCCTTCCTGGTTTTGCTAAATCTACATCCCATTTCAAAACTAGGTCTCCATCCTAGAAGTTCCTTGATTTTTCCTTCTTGTCAAAGCATTTCTTAACTAAAGCCTAATTCTTCTCTATTACTTGGAGAGCATGCTCTTTGGTTTCTTCTAATTCTATTAGTTCTGCATACCTGGCCTCCATTGGTCAAAATTCATACATCTCTAGTTGATTCACAAGCTCCAATGCTGGAAACTCAAGTGATGTAGGCAACACTACCTCTTTCCCATAGACGAGCTTGAATGGAGAGCTACCTGTAGATCTCTTGGGCATTATTCTATCATCCCATAAGGCCATTTTGAGCTTTCTGTGCCAGGTCCTCTGATTCTCATCAATATTTCTTCTGATGATATTTAGCAAGTTCTTGTTTGTGGACTCAACCTAACCATTACCTTGAGGGTAATAGTTTGATGAAGTACTTCAATAAGTCCCATTCTTGATGGCCTATCCTATGATCTTGGAACCTATAAATGCTAATGCATTATCTGATATGATGGTGGCTCACACTCCAAATCTGGTCACTATCCCGTCATAGAAATCTAGGATACTAGACTCATTTGCTTCCTTGAGTGCCCCTGCCTCGGTCCATTTGGTGAAATAATCTTTCACTGCCAGGATCCATTTGTGACCTTGGCTTGAGTTTGGATTGATGACTCTAATGAATTCTAATCCCAATTGCATGAAAGGTTGGTCGACTGAGATTGGGTGCAATGGAAGTGCTGCTAGCCTTTCCTTGCCTTTGAAGAATGCACAATTCTTTCACCTTTTGATCCATGTGTAGTAGTCACTAAACACTATGGGCCAATAATATCCTGCTTTCATGATTTTGAGTGTTGTCATTCTTAGAGAAAAATGGCCTCCAGCTACTTCAATATGGAATTCTTGTAGCACTCTCTCCACTTGATCTGTCTCAATGCATCTCAACAAAATGTCATTGATGTCTCTTTTGAACAAGACACCATTAATAAGAACATATGGGATCGCATGTAACCTAAAATGTCTCCCTTTTACTTTACCCATCCTATGAGGACACAGGCCTATTTGAAGGAAGTGTACCATGTCTTGGGTCCAACAAGGAGTAAGTACATTATCTCTCCCTTCTTCTTGATCATCTTGTAGAACAAGAACAACCTCCTTTTCATTGTCTATTTCATCTTGCTGACTTGAGGCTAGTTATTCACACAACCCCTTCCCACAGACCAGCTTGGTGACCTTGATCTCAATTTCATATTCCATGACACGGGGGATCCATCCTGCATGCTTTTCATTCCGGTCCTTGCTAAGAAGGAATTCTTTAACTCCCGCATGGGAGACCAATAGTTATATTTTGTTGTTTGAGACCAAATGCTTAAACTTATTCAATCCTCTGATTACCACCAGGACCTACTTCTAAATGAAGGAGTACCTCACCTCATAATCTTCTAGAGTCTGGTTGAAGAAAGAAATTGGCTATTCTGTACTTTCTTTGTTCTGTTGTACCAAGATTGCAGAAATTGTGTCGCTACCACCAAAGGCATACAGTATGAAGTCTTTGGAAAAATATGGGTTCACAAGAGTTGGGGCTTATGATATGGCTTCTTTGATAGCCTCAAAACTTACTTTTCCTTTAGATTTCCACCTGAATGTTAAGCTCTTCTTCAGCATCAAAGTTATTGTCTTAACAAGGGTAGAAAAGTTTGAAACAAACCTACGGACAAAATTGATTTTTCCCAAGAAGCTTTAAAAATCCTTCTTGTGACTTAGCAATGGCAATGCTCTTATTGCTTGAACTCTTTCCAGGTCAATTTCTAATCCTTCCTTTGATATGATATGGCCTAGAAGCTTGCCTTCATAGGCCAAGAATATGCATTTTTTGGGGTTCAATGACACCCCAAAACTCTTGCATCATTGGAACACCTACCTTAGATGGAAAAGGTGGTCTGCTACATTTTTGGAAAACATTGTAATTTCATCTAGATAGATCAACACTATTTTGTTGATCAGCCCCTTTAATGCCATATCCATTGCCCTCTGAAAAGTGGCTCCGGCGTTAGACAATCCAAATGGCATTTTCTTGTATGCATAGGTTCCCCATTTGGTGGTGAAAGTTTTTTTGAATTGATCATCTTCTTTCACCATGATCTGGTTGTACCCTGAGTAGCCATCTAGGAGGGAGAACCTTTCTAACCTAGACACTACTTGCAAGATCTGCTCCATTGAAGGGAGTGTGTAGTGGTCTTTGAGGGAGGCTTTGTTCAAATCCCTAAAGTCAACACACAACATAATTTCTCCATTTTTCTTCCTGACTGGGACCAGATTCGCAACCTAGCTTGAGTGTTTGATTGGAAATATGATGCTTGCCTCTATCAGCTTGTTCAACTCCATCTTGATCAGAGGCTCAATATGTGGGTTGAATGGTCTCTGCTTCTGCTTGATGGGCTAAGTAGCTAGATCCAGTTCGATTGTGTGTTGTGCTAGTTTTATATTGAACCCTCTTAGGTCCTCATAACTCCAAGCAAACACATCAGGAAATTCTTGGCAAAGCTATATGAATTTATACCTTTCTTGCTTGGTGACCACTTTGCCAATTTGAAGTGTTTTGTCTTCTCCAACTGGGATTGACTCTGAATCTTCTCCTTTGATCTGCATATTAGCCTTCTCCTTTCTGAACTGATCATTAGGATTGAAAATGGATTTTAGTGTCACTAAGCCTTTGGGAAGCTTGTTTGTATGCAGTTGGACTATCTGATTCCCGTGATGTTGCTCTAGTCTGCTCTAGTTTCTAGCTGAGAATTCAACTTCTTCTTGCAAAAATTTAATTATCTGTTGATCATTCTCAAACACCTGCCAGCATGCATTATTATCTGGCACTGATGGCCTCACAACCACATGGATATGTGATTGTTCTTTTCCTCTTTTGATGTTGTCGACCACATCAAACATTGCAAGCCTATCAACAACTTCATTCTCCTTCCTAGGTATGGAAAAAATGTTGAAGGCCTCAAAATACTCCATGAGATCCCATACCCTACTCTTATAGTTCTTGATCAAGTCATTTTTGACAGCATTAAGTCCTCTGACTTGATTGGTAACTAGCTCACTATCACCGAATACTTGCAAGTTCTTGATTCCTAGCTTCCTTGCCCAATGAAGACCTTGGACTAAAGCCTCATATTCAGCAGTGTTATTTGAGCAAGCAAACTGGAATCTGAAGTTTGAATAGTACTTCATACCTTTGGGGGACACGTTCATAGCTCCTCCTCTAGCCCCTTGTCTACTCCTTGAGCCATTAAAGAACAATTGACATACCCCATTGTCATCCTTGTATTCTGACTTAATTAGGTCAAGAAGAGGGTGATTCTCTTCATGTATATAGTAGACACCCAACTCATATTCTTCCATCTCCTTATAGGGGTCAAAAGCATGTCTTTTGTTGGCCCACTCATATAGAGTCAAGTCTGGAATACATCCCACCTTAGTATCTGCTTCATTAGTGCTTAGGAGGTCTTCTTGATCAAAAGTTGAACAGTTGGCATTGATTGGGCTAGGCACATAAGATTCAATGTTGTAGTCCACAATGGGTTCAGATCTGACTGTGGCCTTTTCCCCATACCTTGTCCTAAAGATCATATGTGACCAATCAACAGATAGGTAACCTCCAATTCTGGCAGTGAACTCCCTAGACAGACACAAAGAAAAATGTGGTGGCAAATCTATGATGGACATGTTTTTCAAAATAGTCACATTGGGGCAGGCATGTAGAGTGAGACTCAGATCCTTGATGCTTCCCACAATGTTCACTGTTGTCCCATCTAATTGGACTTCTCGTCTAGAGATGAATTCATATTGGAGACCCAGTTGATCAGCTATTTGTTTGGGCATTACATAACTACTAGCCCCATAATCAATCATACAATTATGCACTAATTTATCTCCAATAATTAATGAGACATAGAATGGAGGAGGTCTTAGGTTTTTACCTTGTTGTTCTCCTTGGTTCCTCTCAAGTTGAACTAAATTGGCAAGCACTCACTCTTGCTGGTTAGAGGGTTGATTTGAACTTGACCAATACTGCATGGCAGTCTACAACAGATCCCTCTGCTTGGGGATAACTAGTGATTACCATAGTGAAATGTTCACACTTGTCCTTTTCATCTGCTCAATAATATTGAATGAGCTATCTTTTTTCTGCCCCTTCCCAGACACATTTCTTTCTTGCACATGGGTTGTTACAACTGGTGCCTGACTGGGTTTGGAAGGTGGTTTGGATTGGTTCAAAATGGTGGGAGTTGTAATTGGAGCACCATGACCTTGTGGAGTGATGGAAGGTTGATGGTTACCTAAGTTCAGTGGTTGGCCCTCTCCAATATTTCTCCTTTTGGACCATGTGTTGGCAGCCACACCTTGAGGAGGGGATTGATTGATCCCATAGAAGTCTTCAGCCTGCTAATTGACAAGCATAGTCTCATTTAGGGGGCCACCTTATTGAGCTCCTTGTTTCTGATCTTCCTCTTGGCTAGGTTCTTGTGGCACCATACTGGTTTGCACCATCAAGGCCTGATTTAGAGCACCATTAAAGCATGTTGATTGGCTATGTGGTTGATCACATGAAAAACACCAATCATATTCCTGTGCCATATTGTTCTGTGTTGGGACCAATGCTCTTGATTTTGAAGATGTGTTAGGATCATACGGTCTGAAAGGTCTAGTAGCTTGGGGTTTTCCTTGGTTTTGGCTCTGGTTTACAGTTTGAGGTGGTGGCCTATTCTGTTGATACTGGGATCTAGCTTGATATTCAGCCTGGGGCTAGTATGGCCTGGAACTCTGAACCTGTTGTCTTTTAATGGTCACTAGCTCATTCCCAAAGTTCTAAAGTTGCTTCATCACTTCTTGAATCTCTTTAGAGATATTAGATGATGAAGTGGAAGCTTCAGTTGAGCTTTGACTCCTAGGGTGGGTATAGGAGCTAATTAGGTGCTTGGCTAGTATCTAGGCTTCCTAAGTCGGGGTACAGAGGCATGGATGGCCTAGGAGTGATTTTTCCAGCTTGAATCAAATGGTTCTCAGCCCCTATGGAGAGGCTATGGGCTACAGGTAATGTAGTTCCCCCCTTTGAATGAATCATCAGAGAAATATTAGAATTTAAAGCCCTAAGAAAGTATAAGAAGGCACCTTCATTAGTGGGATTTACTACTGTTGGAATCCTATCCTAGGTCTGCTAAAATCTGAGGTTGAATTCCATCAACTACTTATTCAGGGCTCTCTTGATTGTTGTTAGTTGCTCCAACAAAGACAAGTTATCACCTTTTTCCCTAAATTGATTGTGAAGATCCATGCACATCTAGTTCCAATTTTGGATAAAACTTGCTTCAAGACTCCTGAACCATTTTGAAGATTTCCCTTTGAGTGAAGAGGTGAGCAGTTTGAATGCAATGTCCATCTCATGGATTTCATGGATTGTACAGACATTTGCAATATCTTGGACATGGTCACCAAGAGAAGTTTGATTTTCCCTAGTGAAATATGGGATGCTCTTTAATACTGCAATCAGAACTAGTTTTTTTGCATTCAAGGCGAGTGGACTATTGTCAGTGAATTTCACATATGGATTTGGTTATGCCATTCTGATTGGCCTAAGAATCCTTACATAATGAAAGAAAGGCCTTGCAGGTGGAGGTGTTGATAAGTTTCTACTTGGTGGAGATGGAGACCTCTGAACTCTTCTTCCTCTCCTTTCTCTACCTGGGGATAGATGCAAGTATTCAAATATACCTTATTTCCTTGCTCTAGACCGGGTGAGATTCATGAATCTCCCAAGCTTGGGCTACTGAAACCAATAGATTTGTTTCTTTTGGAGTCATCAAATGTATAATTTTAAGGCTTCTTAAAAGCCAGAATCACAACAAGTTTACATCAATTCCTACTGTAATAATACAGAGACTTATTGATCCCACCGGGCATGCCAAAACTGTTAGTGTGAAATCACAGCACTCCCAAATGAGTTATGTAGGTCTACTTTTCTAAGGTAGAATCATTTGGTGTGATTGCATAACATTGAACTTTTTCCAAGGTGTGGGACCTTGCAAAAATGGAAAAGCTTTCATGATCAAAGGATGGTTCCTTATCCCTATGTTTAGGTGCATACGTAAGGATTTGCAGAGGATCTATCTCTATACCTAATCTAAAACTTACCAAGGAGACAAGGATAAAAGACTATAAGAAATAAGAAATGACTAAAGTACCAGGTGATGCACCAAAGGAATGATCAACACTTATTTTTCTAATAGACACAAACCAACAAAATGCATACAATAAACAAGCATAGATAGCCAGATATATAATGGGAGACCAGATGAAAGCAAAAGAGATAAGAAAGGATCTAAAATCGATCACAGACGTGTTTTATTTTTCTATGGATTGATACAATCCATTACAAATTAGCCAAGACGCAGAAACGTAATGCAATTTTGATATAAGGCCTGAACCCCACATATCCCTTTATTAGAAGGAGAAGGGATCCTGTAAAACAAAGAATGTCCAACCACTTACAAAGAGCAGAGCTCTTGTATTTATATCAGAAGAGACCAAAATAGAGGAAAGAAGGAAAATATGATGACAACTCGACCACTAGTCATTAATTCTCCTGCAAATCTGTACACAATCTAGATTTTTTTTAATCCTACATGCTTGCTTTGGTGTATTAGAGGAGGAAGAATGGAAAATAATATCAAAAAATGGGTAGTGGAAGCAACCAGATCCACTTTAATGGTGTGAAAGATTTTTTTTAGTTTTTTCCCATCAAGGCCTGCTGAAAGTAATACTTTATGCTTCCATGGTGTAGTGGAGGTCCAGAGCTTTCCAATGGTGTCAGATTTGTAATATTTTGAGCCCTGAGTCAAAATATATGCCCCTTCGAAGTTTGTATCGAATCCGTACAAATGGGCAGGAAAACAATTTGAAAAATGGGTACCCCTTTTGGTTTGGGACACGTGGCATCCAGATTAGAACAAAAGTCAGGTTTGCGGGTTTGTAATTTATCTTTTTCCCTGGGCGGAATTACGACCCATTTTGTAACTTTTACCCCTTTTGTGATAACAAAGGCTACAGAATCAACTTTTCCCCTAACGCCCCGCTTTACTCTAGGACACGCGTTAGTCTAGCGCTCGTTTGGAAACATTTTCTTTATTTAACCCTTGAGTCAGCATCTTTAAGACACTTGGCAGCCTTCGCCGGCCTGGCTCATGCATTGACTATTCAACTAACTCTGCCCCTCTTGATATAACATGTGAAGGCACCGCACTTGCTTGAAAACCCAACCCAAAGTTTTCTTTTGGAGGAGCATCAAGTTCACACTTGTCGGCCTTTGTTGATTTGTGGAATTTTCAACGGTCCCTCTTAATTTTTGGGATTTTGGACGAGTGGAAGCCTGGCGCTAGTTTGGGCTTCCCCTTTTTTGGGTTCACCTTTGGAGAAGCATCATTAGGACACGTGGCTCCTTTTTTGGTTCCTCTACGACATCACCCCTTCTTATCTAACCCTACTATCCCATAGTTAAGTCTACCTATAACTTGAAGAATGAAATTAAGACATAGAACGGCTCGACAGAGTCATTCTTTTGCGCAGGGTCCTTTAGCCTCTCTTAGCCTCCACCACTCCGTGGTTGAGTCCTTATGCGACGAATTTGCAGGATTTGAATGATTTTTCTCAGGTTTCTTCTATGTGGGGTCATGACTGATCCAATATTTGGCACGGGGGTGAAATATGGATAACAGTTCTTTACTTTGTATTTCATTTGCTCTGCATCAAGTCAAGTCCTAGAAAGAGCTAGTTGTTATCACTTACCCAAAATGTGTAATTATTTAAATTTTTGGTTAAGTGACCCCTTTTCCCTAATTTGTTTGCTTTTGTGAAGTCTAAGGATTGAAAAGTATAGCATTTGGTTTATTTTAAGTTGATTTGAGCCTTTTCAGTGTTGTGCAGGAACTACAGGTTATGAAGGAACTGGAGGAACAAGTTCCTCCAGGCCTCCAGTTCCCCACATATCCATTTAACCTGCAATGCATTTGGTCTCAGTGTTGTGCAGATTTTTGTACTCCCCTTGGAACTTTTTCCCACTGAACCCTTATTCCTCACAGTGCCTTGTTTATTGCATTATGTTCTAACCCATAAAACCTTTATTTATATTTATGCAGAGAAATTTATGCAGAGAAATTTTAATCAGAAGGAACCATTCCACGGAAACCATTTTTTCCCGCATCCTCATGATTCTGGAAATCTATGAGAATCCTTTGTGTTGCGTAACTTTTTAGAACATAAGGAATGTGTTATTTGGTGCTTATTTTTCTCCACACTCCCTTTTCCCCATAATTATTATGATCCTTGGTGCGGATATTTGTAAGTCGGATGGAACTCGTTCCTTCTAACCCTTATTCCCCACAACCCCATATTTTCTACAACTCATCAAATTTTCTTGTATTGTGGGGTTTTCAGAAACTTTTGGAACATAAGGTACTTGTTCCCATGGGCCTCCAGTTTCCCACATCCCTGTCATATCCACAATATTTGGGAAATTTATTAAAGGAGTGCCCAATACTTCATCGACTCCTGCATTCCACTATGTTTCTCAAATTAACGCTATTTTCAAATTGTCTTACTATAAAGGGTATTTTTTTTCATTTATCACCATTCCAAAATCTGTAATTTTCCTTATATATTGTGCTTTTGCTCTCGTGCCCTAAAAATATGTTTTTAGTCATAACTTTCACATTTTTACCCAATTTCAAAAATTCAAATTGTATTGGGAACGTTGACGAGGCACCATTATTTTCATACTAGAGGTGAGTCATTTCATGCCTTCTTGTTTTAATTTGGTAGTGGTTTGTGGTTTTCACCTTCCCCTCCAAATATCTTGTGAAAAACATTGTTGAGCCTCTATTTTCCTTGATATTTCTCCCATGCCTTCACAATGAAGTTCCAATATGGGAGTTATGAGAATATTTATTCCTTGGAAACCTTTGTGCCCAATATTGGTGATAATAATGTTAGGCACCTGAATTTGGAGGATTTATGGGCCCAAATTTTTTAAGACACTCACACCATCATTACCCATGTATTGCAATGAAAAATTGGTGCTAATGGAAGTTTACAGATAGTTAGATATGTTGCACATAACTTGTAGGGATAATAAAATCATCGACATTCAGTTTCCTATCTCATTGGGAAAATACAGATGCAGATCTGCCTTAGATGCACAAAATGTGGAAAGAATGATCACTGAGTTCAAGTTTCACACCTATCAAATAAGATCCTCTTTTGACATTAAAGGTTTCATTTCCAAGCGTTTGATAATGTCTTACTATCATGTTCTTGCAATCGAGGACTACTGGGAAGATTGTGCAGATGAATATGAAGTAAGAAAAAGGTACCTTTGGAGGCTTTCTCTACAAAAAATCAAGGATTTAAAGGTATATCATATTCATAAAGACTTAGGGATGATGATGATGATTTTTACTCTATAGAATATATCAAAACCATTCATCATATACCTCTACCAACCATTGATTGGTCTTAGAAAGAAAGGGACAATCCTTCTGAGATGAATAATCCTGTGATAGTGAGGATAAGGAAAATGGTATAATATGAAAATTAAAATAATATAAGCAAATAATGAAGCAATCATCTTCTTAAGAAGCCTCCACCTCACACAAATAAGTATCCACCCCTCTTCAATAGGTTCCATTGAAATTTAATCCTTCTTCCTCACCCTTTGATTCCTTAACCAATGTGTATGTGAAGAAATATAAAACAAAGGAGGTAGAAAAGATTGATTAAATGCATGAGAAAGAGGTGGAGTAGGAGAAAACTCAAGAATCGGTTGAAGAAATTTCTCCCATGCTTGAAAAAATATCACACCATTAAGAAGAAGAAGTAAAGGAAACTAAGGAAAGAAAGGATGAATCAGAACAACAAAAGGGAGAATCATTAAAATCGGAGATCTTTGTTGATCTATAAGCTCTTCGTTGCTAGTTTTAGAAAGATAATTATGTAGAAAGAAACTCAATTGATGAAATCAAAGAAAAATTCAATTGATTGATAAAGGAACACTTGTTCAAGGTAGATTCAGACAACAAAGATAAAAGATGGAAGAACTTTCCAAATTGCATAATGTAGTTGTGGAAGCCACTAAAGGCCTACTACATAATGGTGGAATAACAAATGAAATGGAGTTCTCACTTGGAATTTGGTTAGATTTCATGTCTAATACAATTATCCCTAAGGTCATGGAGATAGCTGATATTGTGGCTAAGTTCAGAGTTCATGTTCTCAAGCTGAAGGTTCCAGCTGTTCCACTTTCCAATGTTCCTTCTTCTAGTTCATAGTCTTTCTTCTATCTAATTGTTATGTTTTAAATTTGGCTTAATTATTTTGAAAATAGAATTGTAAAATAAAGCCAACTTATGTAATTGAATAATTAAGTGTTTAACACTTAATTAAAAAGAAATTAGTTATAGAGTTAGTTACATCCACCCCTCAGCTTATATAAGGCCTCTTTTTCATTGTAAAGGGGTTGGATATTGGTGTTCTTGAATTTAGATATAATTTTTTTGATCAATATAGAAGAAGACACTTTCTTTCTCTCATTTATGTTCTTTCATTTTCTCTTTCTTGAAATTCGTGAACATGAAGATTGATATATTTGAATCTTGAAACTTTGTGTTTAATCCATAAAATATGGTGTGAAGAACTTTGTGTCTATCTATATTTATATTTCACGGATTTTAATATGTATTGACTCACATGTTCTTAAGATCTATTACATGCATTAGTAAGATATAACTCTGCAGTCTCTGTATCTGAATGTTCTGCCTTCTTCACTTCTTGTCTTACAGTAGTGATAAATCTTGTACAACCAAGGAGGATACTTGTATCATTGATAAATGAGTTAGAAATTTTTTTTTCCCTAATTCATACTTCTTTACCATACAAGCTGTTGTTTCTTCCTTCAAAACCCTATTCCCTGTTTGTCTTCTGTATTGAAAATATGGAACCATTCGCTGCACTAATATCCTCATTCAAATTTTATTAGATTGTATATTTGTATATATTTAGATTCTCAAGTTTTGGTGAAATAAGGGAACCTCCCCATAAAAGGAGGGACTATTGTCCCCTGAAATGTTGATTGCCTTCCAACAACAACATTTCTGACCAACAATGGCCAAGTTCATCTATAACCTGCAAAACAAATGATCTTATGCAAAATCCCAAAACATATCAAATCCTAAAAAGAAAACGATGAAAATGGGGAGTTGGACTAATCCCAATGGTCACTCAACAGAGTGAACTTATGACTGAGTGATGCATTACATCTCAGACTCCATGTAGTTCTGTGTGTGCATGAAGAATCTTTCCCTATGTGGCTCTTGTGTCAGACGTACTTGAATATCAAGCAAGTAGATATATGTAGAAATGTAAATAGATGTTTGGATGTCAAAATGAACTTCCCCTCCTATGCATGTATGCTGAAAAATGTAGTCCCTTGTCCCTTGAATGAAAGCTAGATGAATGATTTGATTCTCTTGTAATGCCTTTGAATGCAATCTTAGGTGATAATAGTAGATGCTTAGAGCTTGTTCCTTTATTATGGTCACATATCTTTATATTTATATGATTCCCTTGTTTGAATTTCACAATTAACAACTAAAAGGCCAACCCATAAGAAAACAAGATGTCCAAAAGATAAAAGAGGTGTTGGGCCTTGAATATTGGCTAACTACCGAAAGGTGCGTACGTGCGCAAGACCAATAAAGATAAGGGTGAGCAGGGAGAAGCTCACAAGACAAAGGTTTAAGAAGGGTTTTGGAGAAACCAGAGCACACGCAAAAGGCATGACATGTGATTTGTAGGATGTAGCCATATTTGGCATTCTGAAGGCACTTGAGGAAAAACATGACCCAACTAGGCATGCTGAGTGGATAAGGTGCCAGCTTAGAACCTTGGAGGTCAAGAAAAGGATATTCCAGACGGGGAATATTCCTAAAAGACATCATTATAGAGAGTGGAGGGTTTGCAAGGGGATAAACATTCACCATTGGAGGACCATTTTGACACTTGGCATGCGATCTGTTTAGGAGAGAAGGCATGTCGGTGGATGTTGGACCTATAGATAGAGATGTTTGGGAGAAAGGAAGGGATACTTGAAGGAGATATGAGGTAGACAAAAGGGGATGCATCAAGAGTATGATACTATAGTCCTGCTATGGTTTAGATTACTTAGTGCTTAGGGTTTTAAAGGGTGTAACAAGCATTTACATAACATTAGGGTCTACAATAAGGGATGAACTGGGAGGGCATAACTAGAATACCATACCATAGAAGATATTTAAGGGATGAGTCCTAGTATCTTGATATGTATGGTCTGTGATGACCTCTTTTGATTGTAATGTGGCTACCAAAATCACTCTAAATGAATATATATCTAAGGGTTTGTTTTGTATATCATGTTTAAGGGTATAAACCCTCTTGTTGTGTGACTATCATGAATAAGATCTGATTCATCATGCTTATTACATAGATGCTTAGCTAATTTAATACGTTAATATGTGGATCTATAAGCTTCCCTTCCACTTTTCTTTTAACTAAGAAAATGTATTCTCATTCTTCAAACCATCCCCCATCAATGGTAGAACCTTTTCACAATTCTCACATAAAGGAGGGGCTCACGCGTGCCTCAGGTGAGCACCCAGCACCCACTGGGTGATATGCTGTTTCACATGGGGTTAGAAAGTTATACTAAGGATACATAAAAATTACTATAAGAGGCCCAAAAGGGGTGGTTAAGATACAAAGAGGTCAGGGGAACCTAGAAGGACGTGGGTGCCTAGGCATTGGCATCCTAGCTAGGCGTTGGTGTCCAGAGTGATAAAAGATGAAATAGTGAGACATCAACTCAGTTATAGGGTGTAAGAGGCCAATAAGAATACATGAATAAAGACAAAGAGGCCAAAGACAGATGTTAATTGCTAGTTCTCTCACGTAGGAATCATATGAATAGTAGTATGTGATTAGGATCTAGAAATGTACCCAAAGTGCATGATTTAGTGTCTACACATTGTTACCCTCCTTATTGGCTTGCCAAAGACAAAGCTCTCTCATTTTATAATTATCCTAGACTTAATAAACATCATGATAATGATTTTTATTCTTGAAAATGAAGAATTAAGTATCTTGAGCATCAAGGTTTTATTTCATTTTCTACACAACATTCTATTGCATACTCATCTCCAATTGTTAAATCCCACTAGGTGCCCAAATCAGATCCCTCTATGTCTAGTGATAATTATTCCATCATTAATAATTTTCCTTCTCTAATCATTCAAGATACACTTACCCAACCCAAATTTATACCATATTTAAAAATTTGTCGTCCACCCAATCCTCCTATCAAGTTTTTTACAACGTTACCAATTCCAACTAAGAAACCAGCTCTCAAAATCCATACCCCATCACCTCCTCCTATCAATTACTCTACGATATTACCCATTCTAAAAAAGAAACCACCAACTGAGCAAGACCAACCAATTCACCCTGTGATAGCTAACCTCATTAAACTTCCTCCTATCAACCCATAATCCAACTCTGGTCCTACTCTTGTTTCTACCTCTCATCGTGATAATAATATACTTTCTTATGATACATTTCGAACTCCATAACCATCGCAATATCTTTCTTACATCATTACATAGATATCCAAAACTAACATACTCGGGGGGTTGCACTTTCTTCCCCCCCTTCCATCAATATCAATTGTCTATAGTACTACACTTCATGCTTCGCACTTCATGTCTACACTTTCTATGCATACTCACTCCACTGGTACATGCATTATATTGTCATTACCCGATGGTGTACTCTCATGATACAATTAACAATTGAGTGTTAAGGGCACACTTCATCCATGAACCTCACATCTACGCACTTCACGCTTAATGTTTCACGATATATCTTTCTAGCATCAATTCCCACGCACTATACTTATTTCCCGATGACACACTCTTGTTCTATGGTTCATTCTTGACTGTTGAGGGAGAATTTATAAATGAACATCATCTCATACACATCCAATTCTATCATATGCACTCCTTACTTATCACACCATCAAACTCATATAACATGTAGTCTCTATTATCACTGCCTATTTCAGCAACCAATCCCAAGCGCGCTGACATATCATCAGGTTTGGCTTGGAATCTCACCCAAGGCACGCGTAGGCACCGACTTCCTCCTTTATGTGAGATTCATGAGAATTTTCCTTCTTAACATGAGGATGTAGTATAACCAGAGAACAAGTACATTCATTCATGGAATTTAAGATGTAAGCACTAACTCCTAGCTTAATGCATTCCAAGCATAGACTAACATGATCAACTAAAGGAAAGTAGAATCAACCCATGAACATCATCAATAAAAACCATAATACACACATGAACATAAAGGGAAAATACACAGATCAATACCCATCACATTTCAGAATCACTTCATTATATTCATAAACCAAAATATGGAAGCTAAGATTACATCAAGAGAGTCCCATTTGTGGAAATGTTCACACTAGCAGAGCTTACTTTTCATCACAGAGCTCGTCATTACATATTTTTCATACACTCTCCTACTCCCTATCTATCCTTACTTATCTTTTTTTTTCCCTTGCGAAGACCATCATACCCATAGAACAATCATTTTCCTTCCATTTTAACTGTTCATCATCACCTATGAAGGCATGATGGAATCCTTTCATCATTGCTCTACCACTACCCAGGAATATGCCAGGTGTTTCCTTGCATTTTCCTGTTGTCCAAAACTTACTAAATCTCGAATCCATTTTGACATGGTGTGAGACTTCGCACCTCTCCGAGAATTACTTGTGTGCATGCCTTCGTGCCCTATTTCTGCACGCCACAAGGCTTCATGCCTTAGGTACTTAGTTACTTTTAGGGGTCCAACATTACATTTTTCTTGATATTGTTTGTTATTGTATGATATTGTTTACGGGATATGCCCTATGTATTGTGTGATCCTTGTATGTTTTTGGCCACTTTGGCCCTAATTGTCTTGTGACATTGTGAGTGATGTCCCATGTATGAAACCCACTTTTCATGGTCTATCTTGTCATTCTAGTTTCTTGTCACATTGTCTTCTATTACATGTTAGCCTTTATACTAACACTTGTACTAGCCTCTATTTTTTTCATGTTCCTTGGTTTCTACCATGCACATCTCCTACCTCATTTAGGTATCTACATTTCAGATATGTATATCAGATTAGGGTCCTCTCATTTGGACCGAATTCTCCTACAGTCATTGCATGCACCCCAAACAAGGGGGGAATCTATTGGGTGACAAAATCACCCCTACAACATCTCAGAGATACAATATAGATCAACAAAGTACATAATCAACACATGAATATAGTCATAGAATGGCCCAGAATCAGACTTTGGCCTCACACACAGAGCAGACACTAACACCCGATAATATACAATAATGCCTAGCGCTTATGTCCTCCCTTGGGTGCTAATGTCTTGGGGGCAGAAATAGTCAATTTCACAGTTCAAAATGATCTCAAGTAGTTTTCAAAACAATTCTATAGTATCAGGCACTTTCCTCCAATTACAGGATTCAATTTATTAGTACATTTAAGTTATAATCGGGACTAATTGGTACTAATTAGAACAAATCGAGACGTAACATCTATAGTGGTGCTTATTCAAGAAGCGTCATATGAGGAGATTAAAAATAGAACTCTCTCCCCAACACTCCTCTCTTAGCGTGAGATTGCCCAAAAAAAACTTGTACTTGGCGTGAGATCACTTAAAAAATCACTCTTGGCATGAAATATTCCAAAAAGCTCTCTCTCGGTGTGGGATTGCCTAAAAAAATCATACTTGACATGAGATCTCCCAAAAAAATCTCTCTTGGCATGAGATCACCCAAAAAACTCTCTCTTGGTGTGAGATCACCCAAAAAACTCACCATTGACAATAAATTCAGTAGCATTTCCAAAGCAAACATGACAAATTTCTATCCTTTACTCTCTTACACATCAGGTGCACTCTTTCCTTTACACATTTTTAATTATACATATATTACTCTGATTTTCCATATATGAGACTTTGATTACTCTCTTTCTCTTCTTTTTTATGTCCATCCTTATACACAATTTTTTTTAGCTCACATCAGCAAGCACAAGATCCAACAACACACTACTATACGTGTAAATCATCCCTAGGGTCTACCTCACTTTCCTAAATTCCATGCTTCACATTATGATCACTTCACGCTTCATTTTTTCACTTGGCATGCTATCGACTACACTCTTCTCTACAAGATTACAAGGTACACATATTCTATCTACTTTATGCTATTGATTATTCACTTAACAAAATAAAGTGGGGCCAAATGTAGACACAAAATCTATGTAATTGGGTACATTTCTAGGTCCTAAAGCATACTAATGTATACATGATTCCTAAGCAAGAAAACTAGTGGTTGACAACCCGTTTTGGCCTTTTTGCTTTATCTCTTGTATTCTTATTGGTCTTACAAATCTTACAACCATGTCGGCATTTGACTATTTTATATTTCTATGGCCTCAGACACTAGTGCCCAATTGGGACACTATCTCTAGGTGCTCCTTTCCTCTTGTTCGCTCTTATCCCTCTTTACCTTTTCCTTATTCTTTTGGAACCCTTTCACTTCTTAATTAGTTTTGACTACGTTGGGTCGACCTTTTAGTTGTCAATTATAAAATTTAAGCAAGGGAATCCTATAAATACACAATTATGTTTTCAAAATAAAGGACCAAGCACTAGCATTGCACACTATCATCGAAGCTTGTATCCAAAGGCACAAAAGCACTTTAAGGCATCCATCTAGCACACTCATTTAAGGGAAAAGGCCTGCATTCATCTGTATACACAACATAAGAGGGGGAGTTTGTTCTATTCCATCCCACACATTCTATATATCTTCTACATTCTAGATCTAGCCCACTATCATTGGTGCAACTTGCATAAGGGCATCCTAGGGAGTCATTACACACACTTACACACAAAACTACATGGATTCTGAGATATAGTGCAACGATTGGTACTAATTTCACTCTTCGGGTGACCACCAATGTCAGTTTGACTCCACATTCTACATTTTTTTTATTATATTTGATGTGGTTTCTATACATGTGCAGGTAGACAACTTATTTTCCAGGTTACAAGTACATTCGGTGATCAAGGAGTGAAACTAGAGCAATAAACAAAGACTAGCAATGAAGCTCCTCCTACACAAAAGAGACCAGATTTGGAGCATTCACAAAAACACTAATGCCCAGGCACTCCTGTCCTCCCGTGGGTGCTCCTGTCCGACACATTCCTAAGTCTCAAAACCTCCAACAAGAATTTATGAAACTTTGCCTAATCTGTTTTAGCTATTCATTTCCCTAGATCACTTCCATATTGTTTGGGAATCAGCGAAGTCTCTCTATTTCCCTCTCTTGCTTAGGGTTTCCCATTTATATGCTTGTTTTCTTGTGCCTTCACTATTTATTAGAATTCATACACCATTCACTATAGTAGTTACTCTGTAATAAAATTTAATTTAATTTATATTAAATCACTTCCCTTCTATGGTGCATAAGAATTATTCAAGCTTTTCTTCTCCTGTATACCTTGGTAACATGGTTCTTCCCATACACCTAATTGTCCTTGGTTTGATCATTGGTGTTATGCATCTCTGACATTTGTGACTAACCATTTCATATGTTCCATGGGGCCAATTATCACAAGCAATGCTTATAGTGTCATTGATCAAATGTGCATCTCTCCATTTGAGCTCTCCCTCCTTTATTGGCTAAACAGATTCTAGATCACGCACTGTTTGTGGATAGATATGATGCATCTCTTCCTCACTAACCAGCTCTGTATAGGGTGTTATCCTTGTACCATCCATAGGAATCACTATGTGCTCATCCTCATTATCAAAACTAATATAATTCTTATTGAAACACAAGTCTGCATTGTTTGCATAACACCATGGATGATCAAGTAATGCAGGGAATTTATCTGCCTCTTCTAACACTATAACCCTAAATTCAACCTTGAATTTGGCCCCATGTATAGTGATTCTTGCATCCTTAAAAACTCCAATGGGCAGTGTCATGGTCATATTTTCCATATACAACACACTAGAAGAAGGTTGAAGTGGTGGTCTCCCCATCCTACTCCATACATCTAAGATAAGAAGGTTAACCTCTACACCAGTGTCTATAAGGATATTTCTCACTAGCTAACCATCAATAATTGCATCCAGGGTGATCTCCTTATCATATTCATGATGTTTTGGTGCCATATTTGTATGTAATATGTGTCTTTCTTTGTCCTTCTCTATGCATGGAACCTTCTCTCATAACCATTATCCTAGCATGGGTATGATATTCTCTTGTCTAAGCATCTAACATACTTCCCTGAGTTCATCAATGACTTTATCAGGTATTTTTGTATGCCACACACACTCCCTATCCCGTGCTTTATATTTTAAGCATTGTATCTCTCCCTATAAATATATGATTGAGCCCATGGTTTCTTGAAATACCTTCTTATGCTGCCCTCTATCAGGATAATTGATAGGTTGCACAACCTCTTCTATTTGGATGAGTGCTATTTTTCTCGCATGTTATCGCATGTGTGAGGCTTATACACGTGTGGTGACTATTAAAGGTTCTTTCTTTACAATTGTAAATTCCTTTGGCTTTCATTTACCTTGTCTGGTGTGCTCACGTATATCATTTCTATGCCTCATTCCTTCTTATTCTTGCACACATGGACGTTTGAGTCTGGGAATTATTCTACCTTGTGCCCATTTCCACATCATAAGCAAGACATGTTCTTCGGACACCTCGCATAGATAATGATCAAGTGACCCAAAAGTGTAGCAAGTACCTCAATTGAACCTACCTCTGTGACTGCCACAACCTCTACCACGATATCCTCCCCTATAACCATCATTGCCATTTTTTCCAACTCCACTATTCTTCCCTTCATGCACTTGTGAACTATTAGCCTATCGCAACATTGTTTCACAAGCCTCATGTATGTGATTAATCAGAAAGTAATCAACCTTATCATGAGTATGCACTTCACAAATATCGTAGTAGAGTGACACATTCTTTTTTGTATCTCCTTAGAGTAGTGGAAAATTTCTAACATCATGGTCCTTGTGACATATCTCACAAGCTGTAAGTAGAATGTGCAGATTCTTATGCGGACAACTATTCTTTGTACGCCCCTCTACTTCATAGTTCATACACCAAATAACACTTTGTGTGTCATGCATCGAGCTAGTAGATAAATTTTCCAACTGTGTTTCCATTTTTGTAATTTGTGACTCAAGGAATGGACTCACTCCAATATCCATACTAATAATTGATTCTGTGCATAAATCTACTTCCAAGGCCTCATGTGGATATGTGAATGTTTTATGTGATAACTCCCTTTTGAAAGGTGTCAAAAATCCACCTATAAACCACCGCGCATGTTGAATTTGAAGGATATTATATGAGAGTTTCGACAACATAGTCTTGAATCATATTCTCGAAACTTTAAGATAGTCCCTATTTAATATCCTTAAGTGCACTGGTGCTTTATTTTTTTGGAATTGAGGGTAAACTGAGGGTGTTGAAAGGACCCACATCCTTGTATAATTGAGGATTTTTTGAGAGGATCCATAACCTAGTTACAATGAAGGGCACCACTATTAGGAACCCAATTGAAGCAACCATGAAACCATAGTGAAGATGCAGTGACCAATGACAATGATTGTAGCGAGTGGGACAACTATCAGTGATGGAAGTGAGAGGAATAGCCACCAGCGTAAAAAATGAGAGGAGCAGCCACCAGTGTCAGCAACAAGTGAAACAGCCACCTGTGTTAGTAGCGAGAGGAGACACCACGACATCAGTGAGAGGAGCATCAGCAGTGAGCAGAGCATCCACCTATGTCAGTAGCGAGAGGAGGAGCCACCAGCATCAACAACGAGAGGAGAATCCATCAATGTCAGCAGGGAGAGGAATATCCACTAGTGTCATTAGTGAGGAGGAACCACCAGCATCAGTAACCACCAATGTTAGCACGAGCAGATATGCCGAATCTAGCAGCGAAACCACCTCTGAGGAGGATCATGCCTTAAGGGGATTTGAACATGGTTGGGAAAGCACACAACCATGTGACTTGACTGCACCACTCCCAACCCATCGGCGTGCGCTAATGCTTTATTACTTGAACTTGGGAATGTGAAACTCTATCAAGAAGGTGGTTCGTAGGGTGTCATAATCCACTATTATTTGATGTGGATTATACTTCATATGCCAACTATGTATATGACCTTGTAGTGTAGTCGTGAACTGACAAGCCTTTCTGTTCAAGGTGGTGATCCCCTTGGCTATCCATAAGACCTCACACTTGTGCGCATGTTTAAAAACATCCTCTACTCCTCTATACTCAGGAAAATGGAGTGACATCTCATATAAAATCTAAGGGAGTTGGTGCAGTGGTATGCTTCATTGTCCTGGGTTGCTACCGTTTGGGGGAGGACCAGATCCTAACCCAAAACCTCCACCAAGGTTATCTCCACTCAAGGAGGACCAAAGCCTCTTGAGCTTTCTGTAGGTGGAGTGCACTGTAGCCCTACGGAAGAGCTAGTTGGTGGACCTGTGGTGGAACTAAATTGTGCACAAACACGCTATCCTTGTATCCCACCTATGGAACTGCTTCCAGTGAGTGGTGCACTAACACTTTTTCCTGATGTTATACCTACTAGATTAATTCTAAACAAACTTTGTTGACCAACTATAAATGTCTACTACATGACACTAGCAGCTACTATGTGTGTTTATTTTATCTATTGCACCTCCTGAGTTGATACTAGTATGTACCTCGTTGTATCTCCTTCCCAACATGGTGATCCCTGATTACCTTATTGTTCTCCATCACTAAGATGATCCTCTATATGAAATTTTGAATCCTGAGTACAATGCATAAGGGATAAGGTTTCAGGGTGGTCCAGATGTGCACTAATGGCTCCCAAATATTCAATAAACTCACTTCCTTCAAATGACGAGGGTGTTCTTCTACACTTTCTCAATATTAGAGGGACATAGTCTTATGTCCCCTCACTCTCTTTAGGGTTCTCAACACTTCCGCTTGCCCTTATTCCTCTTTGTTTCAATTCCTCTTCAACCATACTTTCTCATGCATCATTATATCTACGTAGTATTTATTCTCTCTTTGATTCCATCTAGCTCAACATCATCCTTTCTGACTCCTTCCCTTTTCCTTGTGCACGGTGGGTGTTTAGTTAGCCATCAGTAAGATCTCAAGTCTGAGTTCAACCAATAGGATCTTGATAGAAAGTGGAAGTGTGCATAAGTATGATCCTCTAGGCTCACTAAGGAACCTAAAATCAACTTCCTCTAGGCACAAATATGTAGAGATTGTGTATTCTAAAGTGTAATTCCTCAAGATGCCTTCCCACTAATGATCTACTACACATGTCCACTATGCACCCAAGTCATCCAACACCTAATACTAACTATGACTCCAAAATCTAGATCTACTTTTTTCTGATCCTACTTCCTCTATTATGCGCATATGCTACTAACCATTCATACAATTCCCGTGGAAAGAAGATGAAAAATGTCTCATAAATCTTGTCATATAGGCTATCTTTGACCCATTTGTGTGGATTGAAATTAATGTCAATGATGTATATTTTTGCAAGCTCCTATTTGCCATTGTGTATCCAAATTTCAATGTTATCCAAGGATAGCCAAAATGTCAGAGTTGTAGGATACCTTAGGTTAGTGGGACGTTCGCTCTAAGGTAACCTCCAGATTTTAAAGAAGCTGGCTCTTCTTTGCAGTGTGAGACAAGGGTTAGAGAAAAAATGAAACGTAACACAAAACTAACAGAAGTGATGTGTCAAAAAGAAGAAGTTAATCAAGAATCCATCTACCTGAATCGGAAAAAGGTGAGCACTGAAAAGGATGGACGAAATGCACCACATGCCAGAGATAGATTTACACATAACACCAATTAAAAATTCATTAAGCACAACTTCCAAAACCCATAATTAACATTTAGAGATATGCATAGTATAAAGATAGTGAATAAAGGCTATTAGAGATAATAAAACATGTAAAATATGGATGAAATGCATCACATGACATATTATATTGCTCCAAAATTGTGCACAGTACAACAATCAATAGGTAAGAGGCAAGAAAAAATGCCACTACAAAGCTTCAGAAAGAAGGCTTGAGCTCCATGTTCCTGCCCTAGCAAAGAAGAAACAAGGACAAAGAGAAAAATGACTCACTCTCGATATATCTTTTTGAATCCCCATATTACAATATATAGAATGAGAAGAAGAGAAGAGAAAAATCCTGAAACTACTTCCCCAACCATTGTAAGTTGTAATAAATGAGATGAAGTGACAGAAATAGATTTGTGAAATTTCTCTCACACCACCATATGATTTTCCTTTAAGAAATGAGATCCATACTCATTTAATACATTCTTAATTACTTTCCAACCACTTCCCTTGAAATGGGCTCATCTTTTAAGGAATACACCCTCAAATCTTTATTACATATCCAAACTCCTCGATTTTTGTGCATTGGATTCTAGACCATGGTTCCGCCGACACCTATTTTGTGGTGTTTCGTTAAGAAATGCTCCATTTGTGGCCCTTTGAATGTAGGTGGAATTTCCTCTCCCTTTGTACCTTTTGAAAGATCTGAGCATTTAAAACTTTTAGGTGGTATTTATTACTACTTCACACGTGGCATTGACTTGCCACCAATCTTTTGCAACCTGCTTTGGGCTTGGACTCCATTTGCGCCGAGCTCCACGTAGAGATAAAGCGCATCCCAAGAGTCTCTGCTTTTCTTGCATCTTTTGAAAGTGCGCTGAGCTAACACGCGGCATCTTCCGTGGATCCTTCTATTTTTCTTGAGTTTGCAATGGGACTCGTTGTTCATTAATACGAGAATCCTTTCCTTAGCGGGCCCCTTATCATTGACTCCACGTGGAAGTCCCGCGGGGTTTTGAGATTTCATTCTTCCCTTTCTTTTCTGGCATTGCGTCGGGATGACACATGACACCTTTCACGAGTCCATTACTTTGCTTCGAGTTGACTCGTTCTAGGATTGGATTTCTCACCGTGATTTGGCTAAGTCCCTCCCAAAATTTCTAAAGGCTTGACTCCTTTCGTATTTAGTCAGAGACTCTCAGAACCACCTTGATTACTCACAACAGGAATCTACTTGTTATCTAATTTCAGCGGGTGGTGGAGGAAATTAGATAACATGCACCACATCTTGTAAGTCGAAATGAAAGAAGGTCTCAATAACATAACCAAAATGTCGTGTTGTAGTCTAGGTTCAACGTAACATTGTCATACATGTTGGCACATCACCTAAGTGCAACCTAAGTGCTCACCCAAAGCACGCGTAACTCTACTGGGTCCCTCCTTGTGTTTGATAGTCAAGATGTATTCCTGCATTCATGGTTAACATAATATGCAAACATACCACATAAGAACATGAATTACTATAATATTCACAAACACCAATCAAAAGGAGCTTTTTAATTAGTATAATCATGATGTATTACAATATTATAGGCTTAGTCAACCTCCATTACAGACTTATGCACAAGACAAGACTCATACATGGAATCATTCATACACACACCTATATCTATTTTCAAAGATGTAACACAACTATATATATATAGGGTGGGGACTTTTCCTTCACCATTTATCATGCTTTAATCTAATCTTAGACTAATCCTATACATATCTTGCATGCTTTCCTAACAAGTTATTTTCTATAATTAGGCGTCATCATGTGGTTCTCCAAAAGTGACATGTTGTGTGCTTTAAATAGACTCTTCTTTAGTCCCGTTGCACGTGCTATAATTATATATGGCCTTATCTATGCATAATTTGTATCCATCTTAGCTTTGCATGTTCTTTACCTTATTCTAGGCATGCCTTATCCATTTTTTTGTCTATTTATAGATTTCCTGTGTTAACGATGCCAACCCATGTTTTTTTCATATTTTTAGCCTTCCTTACAAATCTGGCTAAATCTTATCTTTGTTGCTCTTGTGCATGAACCTTCACACGTTCTTTTTTCATGACTCTGTGTACCCCTTTGCACACTTCTTTAACTTGTGAAAATTCTTCTTTCATGCTTCCGCACGCACCCTCGCGTGTTCTCCCGCCTTCACACATGTCTTCATACTTAGTCATTTCTTCGGTCCAACATCACCTTGATTCAATCACACGACATCAAACTACACATGATGACATACTTCATTAAATTCTATTGGTTGATTTGTTTGATCGTCTGGTTTAGAAACAAGAACGACTTTCACTTCTCCCTTTTGCGGATTTTGATGGTTCTATTTTGATTCGTGGCTTTCCATATTCCCTATGTAATTAGTGGAGTTTCCTTTGTCATGTGGAAATTGAATGTTTCTGCCCTTAGCTATTTGATTCTCCTTCTATGCTGCAGATGTATTTCCTTTTCTATTTTGAGACACTTTACCTGCAACTATGTTCCTTTGTTTTACGGACCTTAGGAACTTGCAGAACACTATGATTTGAGAAACCCATGGAACATTAGGATGGTGTTTAGTGACTTCCAACCTTAGTCATTTTCCAACTTGCTTTCCTTTACTGTGTGGTGCCTTGTGACACCTTCTCCCTTTGCGTCTTGACTTTTGACTTGACGAACTTCATCCTTGGTTCCACAAAATTTAAAAACTCCATAGCATGCTATTTGTTTTGAGTTTGCATAACACTTTGTTTCTCCATACCGTGAAGTACTCATATTATCACTTCTTCCCTCGCTCCACGGGAGCTAACCTTAACTAATTTTCTAACTTTTTTGCAAGTATGAAATCCCTTCGTTCTCTGACTTTCCTTCGACCCGTGAAAGATTGATTTGATGCGTGCAAAAGATTGACTTCCACAATGGTGCGAAGGTCTTTCAAGTCTCTACAAAACATTGTCTTCGTCAAAATCCACTTAAGTCCCGAGCTCTTGATTCCTTTGTTAACGGGTTAGGAGAACCCACAAAACACTACATTTTCACACTTCGTAGAATACTGACTTAGTCTTGTGCGGCTTTCCTAAGTAAAAAAATGGCTAAGTCCATTTTGATGAGTTATTCAAAATTATATGAGGGTGTAATTTTGGACAACAATTTCCACTAAGAGCATAGATAAATTAGATTTTTTGAATTTAAGCCTTAGAAAATATGGTGGTGAATTACACAAAATAGGGCTATGATCAACTACTAAAGAAATTCAATTTGTTTTCAACACCATAGGTTTGTGCTATGTTTATTTCCCTTTATTTCTATAGAGGTGGGTTTGGAACCATGACATAAAATGTAGTAGATATTTATGTAGGGGATTTTTTTCAAGTCTCATGTAGTTGCAAAGGAGGAGGGTAAAATTGTTGAAATAATATCCTCCCTGCCGAATCCTTGAGCGAAGTCGTTGCTTGTGATGCCTACTGCCAAAAACCTAGAAAAAATGTGTAATTCATTGAGAGCGGGAAGTTGAAGGCATCGACCAATCCAAAGAATCCGTTTGCATTTTCTAAGGTCAAGGAGGGATTTACACATGTGGAGACTGGGCGATCCACATGAAAGATAGTCATTTCACCCATTAAATGAGGGTGTTAAATATAGGCTTGAAGAGGTTGGGCTTCATGTATTCTATATGTGTGGTTGAAGTTAGTTAGTCGATTATGATGATTTTCAGAGTTAATGTCCCTTATGTTTCAATATATCATATGTGTATTTTATTAATAAAATTTAAAGTTATCAAATTTACAACGACCCTTACAATATGTGTTGAAATTTATTCTTAATATACCATGTTCTTCTATTATGAAGTATTTGCTATTTTTGTATTAGGCTTAAAATTTTATTGTATTAATTCAATACTTATATTATAAAATTACATAATAAAGTAAACACAATTATATTATTAAAACACATAATAATGCAAATGCTTATATATCTATTTATAGCTTATCTAAAATAATATTTATGTGTCCCTTTATATTACACGAAAAAATAACTCTACCATATTAGACGTTTCATATCACCTACTACAATATAAACAAATCCATAGAAACATTATATTTACACCATCTAAAACAATATTCATGTAACCCCCTTTATCTTACATGAAAAAATAACACTACTATATTAGATGTTTCATATCACTTATTACAAGATAAATGAATCCATAGAAACATGCCTACATTTCTTGTAGGTCTAATAATATATTTATCTATATAGTGGAATTATAAAAGCAATTACACTATGTCCCACTTTTTAGCTAAGAGACAATTGCCTAAAGCAATCTTGCATGCACTTAAAAGCGACTAAACATTATTTCAAGCGTGGGTGGTATGATTTCAAATTTGAGAACTTCTCTTCCATTTATTTTTCAATCACGGATTCAATTTAGTTTTTATGCTCAATCCTTCCACCCTCCACTTTTCAATTGGGCGTTTTGGAGGTTTTCTAAGATTATGTTCCTATCGTGTCCCAATGTTTTTCGAAAGGTACCTGTACGATCCCAAAAAAAAACAGAAAGAATGTGGATGTCTGACTGGTTTTCCATTCAAAAAATTAGCTAAAAAGAACGTCGAATTTCAAAGAGGACACCAAAGGAGCATTAAATCATGTCCCAGCGCCTGCTCTCTGCCCAATAAAATCGCTCTCTTTGCTGAAAGAGAAACAAAACAGAGAATATATGGAAGGAGGATTCTTGCACAAGTAATCCGAAGAGAAAAAAAGAAAACATGAAGCCATCAAAAATGGTGGAGAAATCTCAAACCCAACAAGTCGAAGGCGAAGCAGAGGTGTTGCTGAAGAGAAGAAACAACGAGGAAGAGCTGGAGCGATGGCCCGGATGGAAGCAGGTCATATGGGAGCTCCAAAACCAGAAAAGCATAGGCCTGCCAATCGCCGCCATGAACATGATGTGGTTCGGGCGGATGGTCATATCGACAGCCTTCCTGGGAAGGCTCGGGGAGGTCCACCTGGCGGGAGGAGCCTTAGCGCTCACCTTCGCCAACGTTACAGCTTTCTCAGTCCTGGCGGGGCTTTCCGGCGGAATGGAGCCCCTCTGCGCGCAAGCCTTCGGAGCGGCGAACCACCAGCTCCTGGGCGCGACCCTCTACCGAGGAATCCTCATGCTCCTCCTCGCAGCCCTTCCCATCGGATTCCTCTGGCTAAATGTGGAGTCTTTGCTCCTCAAATTGGGCCAAGACGAGGAAATCTCCAAGGTGGCCGGGGTCTATCTGGTTTTTCTTCTACCGGATCTGGTGGCGACCTCTGTTTTAGCGCCGCTGAGAATCTATCTAAGATCACAGTGCATAACCAAGCCGATGATGGTCGCCTCCGCGGTAGCCCTGGTTCTCCATGTGCCCATCAATATGGTGTTGCATAAGCTGGGCGTGGCGGGCGCCGCCCTCGCCATCTGCTGGAGCGACTGCAACGTCATAATCATGCTCTCCGTATACGTGCTCAAGACGGGGTTGCATAAGACCGCGCAGGCGGAGCGGTGGTGGCGGAGCGGCTGGGCTCCGCTGGTGAAACTCTCCGCCCCGTCGTGCCTGTTGACGTGTTTAGAGTGGTGGTGCTACGAAATCCTGATGCTCATAACGGGGCGGCTCCCCGAGGCGGAGGAGGCGGTTTCCGTGCTGGCCATCGTTTTAAACGGGGATCAGATGCTTTACGCGCTGCAGATCGCGTTGGCGGCGTGCGCCTCCACGCGAGTCGGGAACGAACTCGGAGCCAACAACCCCGTGGGGGCATACCACGCGGCGGTGGTGTCGGTGGGGCTGAGCGTCGCGGTGGGCTGCGCGGGCGGCGCCGCCATGATATCCGCCCGCAATGCCTGGGGAACGATGTTTAGCTCGGACCCGGGTGTGGTCGCCGGAGTGGCGGAA
The DNA here is from genome assembly GCA_019776745.2 of Taxus chinensis. NCBI lineage: Eukaryota > Viridiplantae > Streptophyta > Pinopsida > Cupressales > Taxaceae > Taxus > Taxus chinensis. Next base: position 263,471,403 of record CM034150.1, read on the forward strand.
TTGATGTGTTTGATGGCTGCGGCGGAGCTTTTCAATTTCCCGCTCACGGTGGCGGGCGGCGTGCTGCGGGGCACCGCCAGGCCGACGGTCGGGGTGTATCTGAGTTTGGGTTCGTTTTACTTGTTTGGGTTGCCTCTCGGTGTATTTCTGGCCCTCAAATGGAAGCTCGGAGTGTTTGGATTGCTGGTGGGTCTGCTGGTGGCCGTTGCAGTTTGTGCTTCCTTAACATTAACTGCTGTGCTCACGACTGATTGGATTCACCACACAGTCTTGGCTCAACAACTCGCCGGTAACAATCAATCTCAACACAAAATATGTGAATCTCTGCAATTGGAAATCATTGATGACGGTAATGAAAAACCAGACAAGTAATAGATAGAAGTTGCGTGGATAACAACGCTGACAAAACCAAAACTTATTCAACCGATTGATGATTTGCTTCTGCGGGCCAGTCGAGTGTCACCAAATAAAAAAGGTTATCAATTGACGTGTAAAATCTTGACTGAGATGAAATTTATGGTTCATTATTTCCCCCCATTCAGCTCACTCCCAAGTGCTCTTGCACAGTTTTTTTTTTTTTTTATTGGGTTAAACAGTACACAAAATTGATTGTCATTTCAACATGTTCGACATTTGGAAACACTGCTTAGGAACCCGGGAGTCAATTGGGTTTCAGATATATTAGTATAGAAAGGAACAATAAAACGACAAAAATATCATTTGAGAGTCAATTTCAACAACAAACCAAATCAAATGCTTGAAATCTAGTGAAATATTTTTTTTTTTAGTAAGGAACAATAAAACAACAAAAATACCCATGGTTACATGGGGAAAAAATTGAACTATAGAAGTTCATATTGGTCTTAACATTTGTACTCTCATAGTGTCAAATTAGTATTTTGCAATGAGGGTCGCATGGAGACTCTTGAAAAGACATTTCATCTAGATTCAATAGGAATATTATACCTCTACACAAAAATCTAATATATGATTAAATCTTCTTTAGAAAAAAAATTCATGAAATTTGGAAATGGTAGTTACATTCACTTTTGGGAGGATAACCATTGCAATATCATAGTTGCTTTTAGAAACTTTGCAATAATTTTCAATATAAATATAACTATATTTTGAAAGTCAAACATCTATAAATAATCAATTTATATGGAATGATCAATACACAATACCCTGAAAATCTCAAATAAAGTATTCTATTTAATTATTAAACTACAAATTTGTCTTTGTAATTCAATACAAAATGTATTATCCAATTATCGTCTCATTTAAATAAGCATACTAATAATTACGTTTGGTTATGAAAAAATCTAATGCTCATTTCATTTTAAGGTGTACTTGATACTAAGGAAAATTTACAAATTCAATCATAATTAAAAAATACTAAGTTCTTTAAGAGAATAGAATGTTACCTTTTACTCCTTATAAATAATATAAAGCAGTAACAATACTTATAGGAAGAACAATGTAGCAACTCCGCCACATGAGAATGAAAAAATAAACTGGATTTTATTTTTAGAATAAGAATTCTGAATCACCCGTATACAACTGGGGAAAGAAATCGATGCCTCTCAATTTCCTAGTCCTACGCTTAATCACACAATACATGCAAGACATAGTATATAAGTAATACAAGTATTCAAGGTTATCTATCATTATATATTAATTTTTATTATTCATTCAACTTGTACAATTTATGTCCTAATAACATGAATGTGAATTAACTATGCATAAAATAACAAGTAAAATTAACTACTAGTTTCTGCATATAATTATTCATACAATTATCTAAGGCATTGCAGTTAATTCGTTAATTTGTGCATTCCATTCTAATCCATTCCAATGATTTTTATTAGAAACATGACACGTAATAATTTCATTCATCGAATCATTTCATAACATAGTTCATAGTACATTCACGTTTTCTAACGTATAAATTCCTTCATAGTTACAAGTCCACAATAAGTGATACAAAAGTAGATAGTTCCATTAAATCAAAATTATAACATTACTTAGGTGTACAACTCAAGTGTCATGTGACAATTCCTTACACAAACATATGTGATTCAATTTACATAGTTTCCAATACATAGTGCTTTACATGTATTCAATATAAAATGTTACATTTCCTTGTCTCAATATGCATAAGTCTCCATTTCTCAATTATTTATACTCAATTACATCATGTTAAATGTTTCAACCTTAAAAAGGTTACAAGTTTACAATAGTTTACATCCATTTATCTTAAATATAGTACTACATTAGATATCATGAATATATTACATTACAAATACGTTGTGACACATATGTCACCTTTTTCCTGAGATCCATCCAATGTTAAAGTCATGCAAATAACAAAATAGTATTATCAGAGTGCTTTACCTCCGACCACGAGCCCTACGGTTCCCCACACACCTCTCATAACCTAAAAGTAGCACTACCCTTCACAAGAAGGGAACATGTGAGAAATCACTTCAATAAGAGAGAAACACCATGTGTAGTACAGTCATCCATAAAAGTAGTAGAATTATGAAAAGGGAAGGGATATAAAACATCGTAATTCTTATTATTATTATTATTATTATTATAAGTGACTAATTTTCTTTAGATAAAGACTTAGGATAACAGAAGGGACCCCTTATATATATTGAAATCTGATAACATGCCAAGACATGAAAACATCCAACTAAATTATCATGAAGGTGGGCCTTGGATCTATTTGATCCACCTTGTACCCTGTAAACACTTGTCATGTGGGATCCATTGTACCTAGGTTACCTAGCCCATCTATACAAGTCACTCCCTATTCCAATACACATTTATCTAACAATGAATTAGGGCATGAAATAATCATATATGACTAATCACTAGGGAATACTTTAATGTTAACCACAATATATCTCATTCCCCTTAGCAGTCGTGTGAAAACTGCATCTAACAAATGTTCCCATTTATAAAAATCACACCCTATTAATACTCCCATTCATAGCTCACAATAGGATATATCTATCTCTGTATACTAAAAACATTGGCAAACTAGAACTAGAACACAAACAACATTAACCTCTCTAAATGTCTCACACCACATGTTCACATTAACTCTATAAGGATCCTAATCCCAATTTTTAATTTCTCAAACAATACAAATCAAACCATGAATAATAAACAAGCAATCACAACCTTCTTAGATGTCCCATACCACCCAAAGAAGTCATTATTGTAATAAGCCTAATCTTGGTTTACTATCACATGCAAGTGACTGTAAATTGTTCGTAATAGTTTCCATATACATGTTTTCGAGTTATACATGCTGCAACGGTTTAATAATGATTCATATAAGTTTTATAAACAATAAAAATCAATATAACACTATTATGTAATGTGTTAAAGCATTATAGCTCTAATAATCCTCATCATTATGTTAATTTTTCCTTCACCCATTTAAAAATCATATCACTCCAAACTAGGAGTAGTTTTCAAGCAATAATAATTTTTGTAATTAGCCCATACAAATTACGAGAATCACCTGTGCAATAATCTTAAACCCAATTTTCCATATTCATCTCTATTATTTAATATATTCATTGATATTTCCAACAATCAACATATTCATAATTCATAACATCATCTTATTCATAATAATAGAATCACTAGATCTGTTCACCGCAAGATCTAGAAAAATATTCCATATGCCTAGTCATAGCAAAATTAGATTGCAATTTTTACCAAAATCATAAATGTATTACTTTTCAATAGTTAATGATTCCATCGAATCATAAATTAGAATATACGACTCATCTTTAAGAGCTAGGTTCCGATCACAGGACTTGTGGGTTATAAAATCCACCAACTCACAACTAAGTCATATAGATTTTTTTCATAATTATCTTATTCCCATCAAGACATAATCAACATATATTGAGCATTTATAATGATCACTTTCTGAGTTTCTCGGTTGCAACATATTCCTAGACCTCAATCAATAGTTTAAGTTGTAGTATCATTTATGCAAGGTACACATATCTTCATACATTGTTCACAAAAATTATTCATTCCATATATTTTAATCCAAAATTTCCATATTCTCATATTTTTTAACTCATAACACTTTCCTCTTGATTAGGTTAACCCAACTTAAGAATATTAATCTCATTAATATAATATCTATATTAAGCATTTCATCTTAATCAATTTATGTTGCTTAACAAGTATATTTATTTTCCCATACATATTCTATGTGTAGAAAATGTCATCTATATCATCACAAAACATAACAATTATATTGTTTCATATCGTTGTCATTGAGTTAGGGAGGAACATAAAATGTTTTCATCTGACATATTTCATTTTCTCATTTTGATATTACTCTTTTAAAGTATACATATATCTCCCCACTTTCCTAACTCTAGTCCTTTTTATAATATGATATTTGCATATAATAATTTATGATTCTACAAAGTTGTTATCCTTTAATTAAAACATAGTTCTCCTTTTTGTTATAAGTTATGGTTATAGGTGTTTCACACAGAATGCTTCTATCCTTTCATTCCTTTGAGAAACAGATAAGGGTTAGGGCTAGGAGGAATACCTATTGAATGTCGAGAGGGTGTGCGCGTACCGTAGAGAGAGATCAGATCGATTGCAAAGAACTCTTTTTTGTCTGGGAAGGACTACTTGCAAGTAAGAATACAAGACCACCAAATTCTAATTAGACAATAAATGAGGGAACTGCCTTGGGCCCAAGAAGTATTAAACTTCCTTTCAAAGGTGGTCAGTTCCCCTGCTAATATGAATTAACACAAATTATTGCAAAATTATAATTTAATTACCTTGTTAAAAAAATAGAGGAAAGGGCTAGTTTTGGTTTTGAATCACAGTGACCGATGCCGGTCACTGTCAATGGTACCGGTTTCTGCTAACCGATATCGGTAGGGGCAGTGGTTTAGGGGCTTTTAGTGAAGGTTGGCTATAAGGTGGCTATGGTGTTTATAAGGCTAGTAAATGATTGGGGATAGGTAATGGGGTGATGGAGAAGACTCAGAGAATATGGGGGCTGTTCTTGGGGCAATGTAAGGGTAGAGGAATGACAGTTAGATGTAGGGTGTTACCGGGTAGTAGATCTAGGAATAGACTTATAATTGTTGTGATTCAGAAGTTCAAGAAATGTTATCAAAAGAACATACAAGATACTACTTACTAGTTCCTGATGAAGATACAGGTCCAAAGACTGTGATAACGAAGGAAGGGCTCAGGTAGGATGATCGGATAATCAAAGATGAGCTATCTTCTCTCCCAATGCTTGGATGAGTGTCACTGGGCTCTGGTCACTCAGTTACAGTCTTGGGCTTGATGTCCTTCTCTGCAAACTCCTCTCTTTTCTTCACTTGTCTCTGCTCGGCCAAGTGAAATCCGGATTCTTCCAATGACTTCCGATCTTCAGATCAATGAAAATCCACCCATTTGTTTTTGGTTGGGGGAGGTCATTTACAGGGAACCGATGGCAGTTACGTAACCGATGGCGGTCGAGTAGGAACCGATGTCGGTTAAGTCAAAGTGGGCTATTTTTAGTAAAATAGCCAACTTTCCCTCCTTTTCTCCCGAGGAATTAGTTGTGGGCTTGGTCATGTCATTATTAGGTTGATTTTGGTGCGGGTGAGGAGTAATTAGTCATGGGTGTGGATGTAGACCAAGTTATAGGTCTTAATTAGGTTAGTTTAGGGTTAGGGCTAGGTCATGATGAGGTGGCGAAATGTGGTGGCAGGTTTGGAGATGTGGATTTATTAAATATAAGGTAATTAATAAATAATTGTGCAAGGTTTAGGTGGTGAGGCTAGGTTGCGAAATGGGATGCGGGGCACGGGGGGTCGTAAGACACAAATTTGGTGTCTACATTAGCCCCTTGTTGTCGTGTAGCTTGTCTTGTAAAGCTGCACTGACAATAATAAGAAGTGGTTACTCCTGTTAAGGGTATAGGTAATCCCCCTCAAATCTATCACAGATTGAGGTAGCGTGAAATCAGGGATAGGGTTGATAAAGGGTAAATGGTGTTGAGATGATGGTAAGATGGTGGGGTAGGTCCAAGGAAGCAGACGCACGTTGAAATGCAATAGTGTGACCAGGGTACATGATTTGAAGAGCAAACAAGCAATTCATAGGCAAAGGTCGATAGTTTATCCAAACAAGGGTGATATAATCCTGGTATCCAAGGCATAGGAAGTAACTCCAGGGGATATAATGGGTAAGGTACAGGAACGTTTAGGCATGTTCGGCAGTACCAAATGGTTGGTTTGGTTGAGATAAACGTCACGGTCTTGGTCTAGGCAAAGTTGGTCGACTGATCAAGTCAAGTACCCTAATCATGCTAAAACACGAACAGGTGAGCTCGATTGAACAAAAAGCTACATAATGGGTGGATAAAATTGTAAGTTACGGGTTTTGGGCGAGGTATTTAAGTGGTGCGGCCTTAGGTCGGGCCTGATTGGTTGGTTGCGGCCTTGGGTCAGGCCAAATGGTTGGTTGCGGCCTTGGGTCGGGCCTGATTGGTTGGTTGCGGCCTTGGGTCGGGCCAAATGGTTGGTTGCGGCCTTGGGTCGGGCCTGATTGGTTGGTTGTGGCCTTGGGTCGGGCCAAATGGTTGGTTGCGGCCTTGGGTCGGGCCTGATTGGTTGGTTGCGGCCTTGGGTCGGGCCAAATGGTTGGTTGCGGCCTTGGGTCGGGCTGATTGGTTGGTTGAATGGTTGGTTGCGGCCTTGGGTCGGGCCTGATTGGTTGGTTGCGGCCTTGGGTCGGGCCAAATGGTTGGTTGCGGCCTTGGGTCGGGCCTGATTGGTTGGTTGCGGCCTTGGGTCGGGCCAAATAGTTGGTTGCGGCCTTGGGTCGGGCCAAATGGTTGGTTGCGGCCTTGAATTGGGCCAATGAAGTCAAAAAAGGCTATTTAGCAAAGGAGGGTATAGGCGATGTGGTGAGAAAGGGAGATTGGTGAATAAGGGTAGAAAGTTTGGTGAAAAAGGTATTAAACCGATATCGGTTAGCTATGACCGGTATCGGTTAGATGACCGATACCGGTGGTTTAGGGCACAAAATAACCGATATTGGTTATAGGTAAAAAAACCTATAAAAAGAAAAATACGGCCTGTCATTGTCACATTGTCAATTTGATAACCAATACGGCTTGTCTGGGTGTTAAAAGTGATTTTGTTGAGTTTGTACGCTGAGTTGGCAGTAGTTAAGTGGAGGAGTGAGTGATTGGTAGACCCCAGCGAGTAGGAGGCAGAATTTGATTGGTGGAGGACCCAGCAGAGGAGATTTATAGCCATGGCACAACCAGGAGGAGCAGGAGGTGCTGGACCAGCTGGACCACCACCACCTATCCCACCACGACGACGTGTAGTCGTACCGGTAGGTTCTAAACCTCTAATTATGTGAATTTAATGATTTTAAGTTTAGATTTGGGTTTTGGGTAGGAATCCAAAATTTAATGAAATAATGAATAAATGGATGTAATTTGAAAAATGGAGTGGGTAGGTAGGTTAGTTAGGCTAAAACGGTAGGGTGGGTAGGTTTGTAGGGTTTTCCAGTGGGTATAAGGGTAGAAATAGGCAAAAATATGGTTTTGGGGGCCGCGTCAGATTTGGCTCTGGACCTGGACAGTGACTGATGTCGATCACTAGGCGACCGGCATCGGTCACCAAATTTTTTAGGCAAAGTGGGTTGTTGGTAGACCGGCGTCGGTCGTATGTCGACCGGCGCCGGTGTATATCATGTGCTGTAGGGGACCGGTGCCAGTCAAGGGTGACCGGTACCGGTCATTAGTTAGGTTTATTTTTGTTTTGTTTCGTTGTTTGTTGGTGGTTTTGTGTTTTGTTTTGTTGTTGGTTGTTGTTTGGGGTGAAGAGGGAGGGGGTAGAGTTGATAGGGAAGGTGATTGGGATGGGGGGGAAATGGGGTGGTTGTGTGGTTGGTTCGGTTAGGATAGATTAGGTGTTGAGTATGAATTAGGAGGTGTTAAATTGGTAGGGGCATAGTTAGATGGCGAGAGTAGATCGGGGTGGTTGGTAGGGTGTGAGATAAGGAAAGGGGATATCGTAGATGTTTTAGGGTAAGATAGGTGGGTGTAGATGTGTGTTATAGAGTCGGGGTGTGGTCGGGTGGGTAAAAGGGGGTATAGAGGGTTAAAGTAGTTGTTTTTGTAAAGGGTAGGTCTAATGAAGTGGGTTGTTTTTGCAGGCACGTCAGCAGCTTACGATGCGGGATCGGATGCCCCCGCTATTGAGATGGATGCGGCCACATGTGTCCGCAGCGCAGTGGGCCACTATGTGCGAGGTGGGACTCGGCGGAGTCCAGCGGTATAGGGCTGTGGATAGGGACCACAGCCTTATGGTTGCCCTCATCGAGAGATGGGATCCGGCAACCAATGTTTTCCATCTCCCTACTGGAGAGATGACTATTACCCTGGAGGATGTGTATCGCATCCTGAGACTACCGATCGTAGGGGAGGCAGTATTCTAGGTAGATGCGGAGACAGCTATGGACAACATTCTTCAGGTATTTGGAGATGCAGCCGTATTATTGACTTATCACAGTGTGAGCATTGCCTATGGGGACATGTATCGCGCCCACAGACATGAGACACGGCTTGCCGTGTTGATGATGATAGGTATCACCTGCTTCGCCCTCCCGGACTCAGAGGGAGGCCGCTTCCCATGGGCTTTGATGGGAGTGCTGCACGAGATGGTAGAGGAGCATACGTGCTATGCCTGGGCACCAGTATATCTGGTGCAGCTATACAGAGAGCTGTGGGGTTATCGCCGGATGAGGTGATTTGGGATTTGCTCCACATTTTTGTTACACTGCTGGGCATATGAGCACATCATATGTATACGACCAGTAGGGCTGCCCCAGCAGCCAGGGCCACAGGTTATATACAGATATGGCTTTCAGAGGTGGTTGGGGGTCATGGGCCAGCCACGAGCGGTGCTCGCAGGACGGGACGTAGCCTACTACCGACATATGTTAGAGGGCTTGACTGCGCTAGACATTGTATGGAGGCCCTACAGAGGCCATCAGCCCCGAGGAGGAGCCCGAGCACAGATGCGCTGGATCCAGTATACTTTCTGGATAGCTGGACAGAGGCCTGGAGAGCATGAGCGGATACCCCTAGAGAGGGTACGACGGCAGTTGGGGCTGCGACAGGATGAGCCACCTCCCTTCCCACAGTACCGGAGGGATGATGTAGAGGCCCCACTACCTGCACCGCAGCCCGTTGACCCAGATTGGGTAGCAGAGAGGCCAGCAGATGATACAGTGGACGACGCCGGGTGCACAGGTTCATTTTTGGTGTGGTGGGCAGGGGAGAGAGCAGCTAGGAGAGCACAGCCCGCACAACCAGATTTAGCGGCTGTTATAGCAGAGAGGGACCGGCTCGTAGGACAGGTGCAGTTGTTACAGGGGCAGCTTGCTGCTGCACAGGCACAGATCGGGGTATTACAGGGGCAGTTAGCCCAGGCACAGGTGCAGGCACAGGTACAGCCACAGGCACCACCACAGGCACCGGCATAGCCACAGGCACCACCACAGGCACTGGCACAGCCACAAGCACCACCACAGGCACCGGCACTACCACAGGTACAGGCACAGGGTGTACCGGCAGGACAGGGGCCACTATTATTAGGAGTCGGGGGACCAGCCCCAGCAGCCATGGTGGCACGGGCCCGCTATATGGAGGTGAGAGCGGAGGCCCGGTATTATCAGGATGTCCTTGATGGTACCGGGGCTGACTATCAGCCATATGCGGCGCATAGAGCCGAGACCTCTCGGAGCCAGAGATCCCAGGGGGGTGCAGCCACAGCCGGTGGGTCGGTGACAGGGAGGAGACGAGAGCCAGCACAGGGACCAGTAGGGAGAGGGGCTAAGGGTGGTGGGGAGAGCTGAGACACCCCTGGAGCAGATATGATTTTTTTTTGCTATTGGATATAGACACCGGTCTGCGAACCAGTTATGTTTATAGAGGCCTGTGTGCCTACATATGATTTATTTATTCATTCTTGTTGTATATACCGGCCTGCGAGCCGAGTACAGGTTGTATAGTTGATACCGGCCTGCGAGCCGAGTATATTTTTGATATGAGAGACCGGCCTGCGAGCCGAGTCGAGATTTTGACAGTGATTGCGGCCTGCGTGCCGGCTTTGTATTATTTTGAGCTGACAGAGGCCCCCATGCAGGGGAAGTTGTATATTTAAACATTGATATATATAGAGATGATGATTTTGATCCACATGGTGTGTATAAAATGTTTTATGTGTTTTGTCGATGGTTTTTGAAATTTAATGTGTATAGATGATGAGTTAGATCCAAATGGTGTATATACTGAGGGGTTTGATGTAGATATTGAAATGTCGTACGTATTTTGTGTTGATGGTTGTTTTATTGTAGATAGATGATGTTGATGAAATTGTGATGATATATTGATGTGATTTTGATGACAAATATTGATAATGGTGTCGTTATGCAGGAAAAAGAGGCGGGCGCCACAAAAATTTGCAAAAAAATAAAGAAAAGGCCCAGGTTTAAGCAAAACGAGACATGTGACCGATATCGGTTAGCTAACCGACGTCGGTAGAACAAGGACCGATATCGGTTAAGTAACCGATACCGGTTATGCCAAAACGAGCTTTTCTAAAAATAGAAAAGCTTGGGCGGCAACTTAAGGTCTTATTTTTAGAGTTCTTATTTTTAGAGTCATGCAACAAGTTAAATACGTGAATGCGACGCTGTTTGACGACTGATACAGGTAATTGCATGAAAGAATTGAGTGATAAGGAGGAAAGAGACAGGTAAAGTGAGTGTGGGCTGAGATTAAGAAGGTAGAAAGGCAAGTTATATTTGAAGAGGGTGATGAACATGGCTGGACGAGGAGAAACATCCAGCAGGCAGGGACGAGAGGGAAGACAAGGTCCACCCCAAGCTGCTGCATCCCAAGAGGTAAACTGTTTGATTGTATTTTAATTCTTGCATGTTTTGATGAATAGGCTGAGAGAAGGTAAGAAGGTAGAGATGAGAAAGAAAAGGTGATAGGCAAGGGTTTGGGATAGAGTGAGTGTTATGGGGTAGGTAAGCAGGGTGTTCACGTATGTTTATAGGTATAGAGAGGAGTAAACGAGAAAAATAATTATCGTAGGTGGTGGTTTTAAGTAGGCTATATAGGATTGACAGTGACCGATATCGTTTAGAGATAACCGGTATCGGTTAGTAAACCGGTATCGGTTATCTATAACCGATACCGGTTACTGTAGGAATTTCCAGAATGTGAGAAAAAACACTTGGGGATTTGATTTATTGAATGGTTGTGTGTCGTTTTGATGTATGCAGGCAGAGGCAGGGTTGAGGATGAATGATAGTGTGCCAGCTTTGTTGTCACGAATCCGAGCGGATGTAACACCAGCTGAATGGGCATTGATAAACTGTGTGGGGTTAAGTGGAATCCGCTATTATTCACGAATCACACGCAATCATGCTATGTTGCAGGCGTTGATTGAGAGGTGGAATCCAGAAAAGAATACCTTCTATCTGCCAACAGGGGAGATGACAGTGACGTTGGAAGATGTGTTTAGAATTTTGAGGCTCCCAATTACAGGAAGACCAGTGTATCAGGCGTTGCCTAGCGTGGGGCGGGGAGCGATAACAGCAATATTTGGTTCAGCTGCACGAGATTTGACACAGCGAGGTTTGACATTCACTTATGGTACAATGTATGCAACACACCCTGAGGAAACAAGGTTGGCAGTGGTATTAATGATAGCGGTGGGGTATTATGCATTACCGAGGGTGGAGGGGGGAATATTTCCAAAAGCATTGATGAGTGTTATTTGGGAAATGATAGAAAGGAACGTGACTTTCGCATGGGCACCCGCATATCTGGCGGAGTTATACAGGGGTTTATGGGCCTGCAGGTGAAAACACAGGACGACACTGGATTGTTCATACTTATTACATTGTTGGGCCTATGAGCACATTGTTTGTGTGTGACCGATAGGCCGACCCATCCAGTCGGGAGAGACAGGAGTGCAGAGGTTGGGATTCAGACGATGGGTCCAGACAGAACAAGAGGCAAGATCCCAGGCCGTGATAGATGACATCGAGTATTATAGGCAGGTATGGGAGATGGTGACGATTGCGGATATTTGTTGGAGACCTTACGGGAACTATATGGTGACGGAGCACATAGCTGAGGAGTTGAGGGGTGTAGAGCGATTGAGGTGGATCGCAGGGCACAGGCCAGGTGAGTACGAGAGGATTCCTCTAGATCGCGTGCGGTGACAATTTGGATTTGTTCAGGATATACCTATGGCTTATAGACCATACATGAGGATCGACGCCGAGGCAGCATTCTCACCTCCCCGGCCAACACCTCCAGAAGGGCCAGAGGAGATAGCAGCCGATCACAGGGTAATGGATGCAGGAGCGACAGAGGCCTATAGATTATGGTGGGTAGCAGAGCTGCGAGGTGTACATGATCGTCCTGACATAGCTGTGATTACAGCGGAGAGAGATCGTCTGCAGGGTTTAGTTCATCAGCTCCAAACGCGGGTGAATGAGACAACGGGATTGTTAGCGGTTGCAGAGTCACGAGTGGAGAGACTAGAGGCAAGATTCCTCCACGCAAGAGGACGTATTCGTATGTTACAGGAGATGTTGGCGGATCAGTGGGAGGAACCAATAGCAGTGGCACCTTTGAGGATGGAGAGGCCAAGTGAGTGGCATCGACGATCACGATCACCACCTGATTCGGGAGGAGGCGCAAGGGTCTAAGTGAATTTCATAAGAGTATAAGAATAAATAAGGATGCCGACCTGCGTCGATGATAGAGAAGATGTATTTGTTTAACATCTAAATAAAACTAAATATGTATGTTGATTTGAGTTATGATAATAATAAGAATGGTTGTGTTTTGAATGTTTTGTTTTGAAAAAGGATAAAGATGAATGTGAGCGAATAGAAATACACAAATAGATTTATATATACCACACATGATAGGTTATGGTAGGGGATGGTCGAGCTAACCTTGGGAGACCCCATGTCTCCTAAGTGCTGCCTACATAGCCCATTGCACAAAGCAAGGAGGGGCCTCAGACCGATGTAGTTCTCCCTTAGGACCAGGGAGAGGTGAATTCAAGCAATTTGGTTATAGTTAGGCAATTTGTTGGCTGGTAAAAATATTGATATTGGTAGGGTAACGTTGTTGGTGTTGGTAAGGGACTGGCGATGTTGGTGTAGGTATAGGTGAAATGAAAGTTAGCTTACCCAAGTAGTAGGGAATCGTGTCCTGATTAAGGTCAACACACAATCCTAGAGTCGAGTAAAAGAGGTAAAAGTGTCCCGTAGTTGAGAAGAGCTAAACAAACCACATATTAACATAGGAGGGGCTTGAATCCCTAGGTGCCTTGCATAGGTGAGAAGTCGATAGGTGAAAAGAGTCGTATTATCACAATATATCGGATATACGTCACGTCCCTTGAGTTTTGTTGTGTTGACGAATGGTGAGGTGAGGTGGCTGGTATAGCTGGGGTGCAGAGAACTTATTATAAGGTGATTATTCTGACGAAAGAGAACCAAACCTAAATAGACAAGTCCATGACTCAAAAGTGCTTTGGAATACTGCTTTTATTTTTCTGGATATAGACTGATCAATGCGGGAAGTCCATAGGGGATATGTATTTTGTTGTTCTTGAGGTCTTCACGAAGCTGATCAATGCGAGAAGCTTCTGATAAAGGCTGACTTTGTATAGCTGTCCTTCAAGGGAGTAGTCTATTTATAGTAGCAGATGCAGTTTTTGTGTATAGCTGTCCTTCGGGGGAGCAGTCTATTTATAATAGTAGAAGTGACTTTGCACATAGCTATCCTTCGAGGGAGCAGTCTATGTATAACTTAGAGGTCTAGATGTCCGTTTGGCATGAAGCATCTAGTTTTGTAGGAAGTTTGACTCAAGAATATCCCATAAGTGTACAATTGAGAACATGTTATTTTGATACTTTTAAGTCATGGACCAGACTAAAAAGGGGAAGGCATCTTTAAGAGGAGGTAATGACCAAACCACGTGAGCTTGATTCTATTTTGAGATGCATGGAACAAAAGTGTATGAGGTAGTAAATGAGCTCAAGGGACGAGCGCAAGGTAGATAAGAAGTGATATAACACTAAATTCAATAGTAGAATGGTCGAAGATGCAAGGCATTAAGGGGTTCAGGCTCAGGTTTACCATTAAGCGAAGCTAAACGGTAAGTTCCTGATCCGTAAGTATGAGTGATAATGTAGGGCCCAATCCAATTAGGAGCAAATTTTCCACGTTTGCTCTTTTCTAGTTTGGTTACATGCTGATTCTCTTTGAGGACAAGATCACCAACCTTAAAGGTACGCTCATGGAGTCACTTATCATAAGCACGCTTGATGCGTTTTTGATAGATTTGAAGATGGTCAAGAGCTGTAAGATGACGCTCATCAAGAAGCTCCAATTGGGCTAACCGCTCTTGGCGGAAATCATCATTGGTGAGAATATCCTGAAGAGATATTCTTAGGGAGGGTATTTGTATTTCGAGAGGCAAGACAGCCTCGGTACCATATACCAAAGAGAATGGGGTGGCATTAGTGGAGGTGCGAATGCTAGTCCGATAAGCCCAAAGGGCAAAGGGGATGTGATCAGGCCAATTGCTTCCAGAATCGTTAACAACTTTCATGAGGATTTTGGTTAGGGTTTTATTAGAAGATTCAGCTTGACCATTTGCTTGTGGATAGTAAGGTGATGAGAAGCTAAGTTTGATACCAAAGTTGTCACAAAGGTCTTGTAACAACTTATTTTTGAAAGATTTTCCATTATCTGTTATCAGGCGATGAGGAACGCCAAAACGACAGATAATGTGATGGTTAATGAATTCGACGATTTTCTCTTTTTTGGTTGAAATGAGTGGAATGGCTTCCACCCATTTAGTGTAATATTCGGTTGCTGTGATTATCCAATGGTGACGTTGCGAAGATGGTGGGTGAATCTCACCAATAAGGTCTAAACCCCATTGTGAGAAAGGCCAAAGATCTCGTGCGACCTGTAGCGGATGGCTAGGAGTATGTTGAAGGTTGGCATGTTGTTGACACATAACACAACGCTTAACATATTTGTAGCAGTCGTTATTAAGAGTAGGCCAATAATAGCCTAGGCGAAGGATTCGTTTGGCCATGGCAAGGCCACTAAAATGTCCACCACAAATACCGTCGTGGACTTGTTGGATGGTATAGGTGACCTCCGCACCGGTTAGACATCGAAGGAGGATGCCATCAAAGCCATGTTTATAGAGGAGTCCCCCCATGATGACATAACGAGAAACACTTTTAAGAAAAGCATGTTTGCCGTTACTAGTAAGGTCAGGTGGGAGAACAGAGGTTGTAAGATAGTCGTGAAATTGGTGATACCAGGTATCCTGTGAATTAGCAGACACATTATTTATCATACAAACATCTGGGGCGGAGTAAGATGGGGCAAAGAGTTGTTGGACCAAGACGAATATGTCAGAGTCAGTTGGTGAGGCAGGAATTTGTGAGGCTAAGCAAGCCATAGTATCCGCAAATTTGTTAGTGGAGTGGGGAATGGTTTGGATAGAATAATGAGTAAATAAGGTCAAAAGTGAATCCACGTAATGTTTGTACTTTTGAAGTTCCTCATTTTTACATTGGTAGATGCCCATAACTTGATTGACTACCAGTTGGGAGTCACCGAAAATGTTAATAGACTTGACACCTAAGTGTAACGCAACCTGGAGACCCAAAACAAGGGCCTCGTATTCCGCTGTATTATTAGTACAGGGGAAATCGAGACGGAATGAAAGAGGCATAGGCTCAGCATTAAGAGGAATGAGAACAACATCGGCTCCACCGCCGTGCTGGCATTTGGATCCATCGAAGAAGAGGGTCATTGGATACGACTCCTCACTGAGTGAAAGAGTGGCAATGAGTTCGTCGGGGAAATTAAAATTGGTAAATTACTCCCCAGGTAAAGGGGCTTCCGCGAGTTGGTCTGCGATAGTTTGTCCTTTGATTGACTTCTGGTGTACAAATTCAAGGTCGAGGTCAGCGAGGAGCATAAGCCATCAGGTGATGCGTTGGTTTAGATGAGGTTTGGCGTACATATAATGAATGGGGTCCGCGTTGGTGATGACAAAAGTTTTGTGATTCAGGAGGTAGTGTCGGAGTTTGGTGGCTACGAATGATAGGGCTAGGCACAACTTTTCTACATGTGTATACCTAGTCTCGTAATCCACGAGAGTACGACTTATGTAATAAATGGCTTGTTCTCGATGCTCGGAGTCACGATGTGTGAGCATGGCTCCTACAGCATGGTCGGTGGCAGAAAGGTAAAGGTAGAAAGGGCGATCGTCCTGAGGTGGGATAAGCACAGGTGGCTGCAAGAGATAGGCTTTAAGAGCCTCAAAGGCTTGGTGGCACTCTTCGCTCCATTGAAAGACAATGTCCTTTTTAAGGAGGTGATGGAAAGGTTGACATCGATCCGAGAGTTGGGAGATGAAACGCCGGATAGATTGGAGTTTACCTTGCAAACTACGTAATTGTTTGAGGTTAGTAGGTGGGGGCATTTCTAGGATAGCTTTGACTTTAGCTGGATCGACCTCGATGCCACGCAAAGAGACGATAAAACCAAGAATTTTTCCCGAAAGGACACCAAAGACACATTTCTTTGGTTGAAGACGAACACAATATTGTAACAGGTGATCGAAAATAATGGTTAAAACATCGAGATGTTCACTGCGATGTTTAGATTTTCCAAGAAGATCATCGACATAATCTTCAAGGATAGTGTGCATAATGTCATGAAACATGTAAGTCATAGCCCACTGATAGGTCGCACCAGCATTCTTAAGGCCAAACGGCATGACACGATAACAGAAGGTTCCCCAAGGAGTTATGAAGGCAGTTTTATGTTGATCGGCCGGGGCTACCAAAATTTGATTGTATCCCGAGAAGCCATCCATGAGAGAAAGCATCTCATGGCCCGCAGTGAGATCAACAAGTTGATCAATACTTGGGAGGGGGAAGTCATCCTTCAGGCAAGCGAGGTTAAGGTCCCGGAAATCCGTACATATCCGAAGTCCCCCCGTTTCTTTAGTAACAGGTACGATGTTAGAGATCCATTGAGGATAGTCAATAGGTAAGATGAAGGAAACAGAAAGGAGTCGTTGAAGCTCTTCTTTGACCAAGAGGGCAATGCGTGGATGCATTTTTCTCAGTTTCTGTTTAACTAGTTTGACATCGGGTTTTAGGGTAATGTTATGGACAGCAATGTCAGGATCAATTCCTGGCATGTCAGCGTAGGACCAAGCGAAAGCTTGGTTGCGGGCACGGAGGAAAGTAGTGAAGGCAGTTTGTTCTGATGCGGTAAGAGATTGTCTGATCTTCACAATGTGAGGATCGTCCTCGGTGTGGATGTTGATTTCTATAGTCGACTCATTCAACATGGTTTGAGTATCAGATGGCAAGGCGCGTTGAATATAAGAGTCGTCCGCACCAAGGTAAGTGAGGATGGAGTCGTCATCCTGGCACTCAACAACATTAATTGAAGGTGAGTCCTCTTCGATCATGTCTGGATACAGAAGGGGAAGAGAAGATGGGTCTTCATTACCGCGTTGATAAGTGAGAGGACCTAGGAAGATAGCGTTTATGAAAAAAAAAAGTTAGGAGGGATAGATTCAGGGTCTATCGACTCTGTGGGTGACGATGGCAAAATGGGTGATGATGGTTTGGAAGGGGTGACTTCGTCGTCTTCCTGGATACAACGGATATGTGATGTTTTCAGTGTAGGGGGTTCAGAGAATCCAAGACCACGACGATCTTTGTGTTTGCGTGTAGTAATGGGAATGATTGTATGTCGGCCTTGTTCATAAAGACCAAAACCAAAACCTTTCCAAGCACAGCGAGTCAAGAAGGTGAGGGCGAAACGACGATTTGTCAGGTATTGAAAATTGGATTGGAAGGGAACCACACCAAGGGGAGGTTCAGGGGTAACAGAGGATGTGTCGACACCCCCATATGTTAGGTTGGTGCGGCAATTAGGTGGTCCGTAGGAGATTACCTCCCCCACACGACGGTCATAGGTAGGATGGGCATGTAACTGTCCGTACTCCTGTGGGGTATGGAAAGAGCTAACGTTATATAGGTGATACTCCCCCAGTGTAAGGCGTTGAAAAACATCTACTAAAGGGTCTGAGGTTGGGATGTTGTCCGCGGGAAAGGAAGTGGTATTTGCGACAGCGGTCTCATTGGTTGAAGGTGTAGGTGCGGTTGAGGTGGATGGTTGAGGTGTGGTTGAAGTGGATGGTTGGGTTGGATGAATGGGTGTCTTGACTGGTACAAGCACATCATTGGGGTGATATAACATATTACAGGTTTTGAAGGGGGGAGGGTCAGCTTTTACGGTATAGGACTTCCCCTCGTACTCAAATTTTATGCATCTATGTAAGGTGGAGGGAACGCATCCCATAGCCCGGATCCAAGGGCGGCCTAACAACATGTTGTATTGGAATTCTCCCTCAAGGACATAGAAGAGTTCAGGTAAGGTACGTGGCCCTACATGAATGTTAAGGATCACAGTGCCTAAGGTAGAAGTAATAGCATCGTTGAATGAACGCAGCATGGTGGGGTTGGCACACATGTAGCTAGAGGGGATATTCATTTGTTGGAAGGCTTTGGAAGAGATGATGTTTAGGCTAGTGCCCCCGTCAATCATAACACGACATACACGGATGTCCCGAATGTAAGCTGAGATGAAAAGAGCGGGGTCAGGATCTTCTGCACCAAAGTCAACAATTTCGTCTTCAGAGAAACTGACAGCAGCAGTTTGCTGTACAGGGACGGAAGTGGTAGATTGTTTGGTGAGAGAGGCAACGTGGTTGGGTGTTAAGATGGAGGTAACGGGAAAGGTTTCATTAGGTAAGACCTCTATACCTTGAAGGATTTCAACGAGAGCTTGTCGATGAGATTCAGAGGTCTGAATGAGATCATACAGTGTCATTTTTACAGGTGATTGGTGAAGCTGTTTGATCATGGTTCGGTGGGAAACTTCATTAGAGATGGGGTAGGTAGGTCCACGAATAACCACTTTAGGTGGTGGTGCAATCGGGATGGTGGACGGAGAAAGAGAGGCCGCAGGTGTGCTTTCTTTAGCTTTCCCATTGTTTTTCTGCCCTCGAGTAGCAACACTAATCATATTGATCTCGTGAACACGAGAGGAGGAAGACGGTAGGGATAAGTCATGGTCTTCGAGAGGTGGGGTTGTAATAATGATAGATCTTGGTGAGGAGGGGACAGGTGGTATAGGAGAGGGGATTGAAGCTAAAGATTTCTCCCTTCGTAAGTTGTCTTTCTTAACCTTTCTATCCGAGAGAGGTGACTGACGAAGTATGGCTTTCAACGCTTTGCATCCCTCTACATCATGTCCTGGTGTGCGGTGGTAAGCGCAGATTTTAGACTCATCATAACCTATAGGTTGAGGTTTAGATGGATCATAGGGTCTGAGTGGGGGTAGGGAAATGGTCGCATTCTCCACCAACATATCAAGGATTTTAGCGTAAGATCCTTTGAGCGGGTCAGAAGTCAGAGGAAGATGAAGCTATTGATTGGGTGGGTTTTGGTAATGTTTGGGTATGGTTGGTTCGTACGGATGATGGTTTAGACAAGAGGTTTTGATAATTGGATTTAACTAAACGTGGCTTCTTCGGTGCAGAAGTTATGTTTAGCTGGTTAGATAATGAGGCCACAGATGATATGGTATCAGGAAATGACCACGGAGAAAGAGGAATGACAGCAAACAAATCTTTTGATGATGGAGTCTATTTAGGTTTGATAGGTGGATAGGATCTCTGTATGGATGTAGAAGGTGCAGGTCGTTTTAAAGAAAACACAGGAGGTACGATGTATTGAGGCAAGGTGGATGGGTGAGGTCCCAATATAGAAGGTAGGTGTGACGGCGAGGGTTTTAGTTGTGACAAAGGCATAGATTGGACTTGAGGAGATTGGGTATGTCTCCTAGGTGGATGGACGGCTTTACTCTTGGATAAATCTAACCTTTTAGGTGGGTGTGTTAGGCTGGGTATTGGTGAAGTCCCAAGCATAGGAGGAGGTTTGGTTAGGTTAATAGAGGTGGATGAGGTATTCGGTAGAGATGAGGGGGTTTAAGGTGAGGGCATAGGCATTTTGAGTTTTTGTAAACACCACGGGTATATGATAGAGGTGTCTGGATCGGTCATCTACATTTGAGTAGAGCATGGTGTACTCAAACGTTCCCATAGGACTCGTCTATCTTCTGAGGGATGACAATCTTCACGTGTGAATAGGAACTTTTGTATGGAAGAAAGGTGGGTTGTAATTCCGGTCCACTGTGGGTGTGATACAAGGGGTAAATGAGTCTCTGTATCAATGGTTGTTAAGAGGTCAACCGGTCGCTGAAAAGATTTAGGCGATAAAGAACTAATAGGTAGGAGGGCATGTTTGATAGAATCCGTCATGATTAAAGAATTTGGTGATGTCAGTTCAAGGGGTTTCTCATCTAAGGATGACGAAAAAAGTGGCGAGCCTTCCTCTTGTACAACAAGAGTGGTAGAAGGAGATGTTTGGGAAATAGATAAGTTAGATAACATCCGCTCACAGTCTTGCAGAGATGTGGTGTAAGAAGGCTCATCTGTGAGAAGAGAATTATGGGTGGTTAATTCCTTTATGGGTAAAGGAATAGCGAGGATTTTTTCTTGTCTTGATGGTGGTGAAGGGGTTTTGGGTCCCTGTGTTAGTGAAGAGGCTTGATTCAGAATTTTCTCAATAGAAGTGTTTGGTTGGGAGTCGAAGACCGCATGGATTTCATGAACACTCTCCTCGGCTAAGATATCTTGGTTTATGTTACTGTTAGAAGAGTGGTTTGGGAATGGTTTGCTGAAGATTTTCAAATTTCGGTTAGCAGGGGCGTTAGGATTATCGAGGGTTATATCCCCTGCATCAACCATTTCCTGCACTATGTTTTTCAACATCTTGCAGTTTTCATGATTGTGTCCCTTCATGTGGTGGAAGTTACAGAAGTCATTTTCTTTGTACCAAGAAGGTATAGCATGGGTGGAATCAAACCCGAAGCGAGGTTTAACAAGAGGTAAGGTAATACATCCTGCTTTGAGCAATTTTTCCAATATCACACCATAAGTTTCTCCCAAGGGAGTGTAATTGATGGGCTCGGCTTTATACTTATAGGTGGTTTTTGGCGGGGTATTAGCTGGTGTTTGGGATTTGACCATCACCGCGTGTATAACTCCTTTTGATTTCGAAGTAGTCGATGCGTGAGGATTGGTTGTGTTAGGTTTGTTGGTGGATTCTTGGGTTCAGAAATTTAGGTTTTTGTTGCGCAACCGTAATTTCTCTTCCTCTAAGGCTCGAATTTCTAGTTTCTGAGCCATAGTAAAGGCCTCATCAAATGTGCGGAAAGTTTGAATTTGGAGGGTAGGAGAAATGTGCTTAGCACAGGCCCGCGTAAAGAGTTCAATAAGTTCAGCCTGAGGCAAGGCATAAGTAAGTTGGTTGATAAGGCCCCGCCATCGTCCAACGAAATCTACGATAGATTCATCTTCAAATTGTCGGATGGCATAGAGGTCGATGATAGATACTTTCTTGGCAATGTTAATGGAGAAATGATCCAAGAAAGATTGGGCTAATTGGTTAAAAGAGAAAATTGAGTGCTGGGTTAAAGCACTGTACCACTCCAAGGTGGGTCCTGATAAGGACATGGGAAAGGTGCGGAGTAGTAAGGCATCGTCATGAGCAATCAGATAGCAGGCATGTCTAAATGATCGCAAATGTTGTTGAGGATCCTCCTTATTATTAAAACGAGTGAATTTTGGTAATTCTCATTGAGGACGATATGAATGAAGGGGGACAGAAGGATGAATAGGCTCCCAACAAACTTGCTTGTATGTCAGGGTGCTACGGCTTCCTGAAATAGAAGCCTCCAGATTTTGCATTTTTTCCATCATTTGTTTGATGAAATCAGTGGTGGGATGAGATGATGGTGCAGTTGTTGTAAAAGGAGGAGGATTGGGCCAAGATCCTCCACTAAACAATGGGGGGGGCTAAATGTTGATAAGGTATTGAAGCCACCAGATCAGTGTGTGGAAATGAAAAGGTGGGCGGAGCTTGAGAAGGAAAGCTCGTGTGGATAGGTGGTAGAGAGCAAGTTATGAAAGGAGCAGTCTGTGAGAGAGAAGAGGTAGGAGCAGTTAGCGGTAATGATATGTGGGGCCCTAGATTAACAAAAGGAAGCCAATCTGTGCGGTAAGAACCTCTGAAGCCACTGAGTTGGGAGACGGGGCTAAGGATGAAGAAGGCAAGGCGGAGTTATCAGGTGGGGAAGGAGCTAAGTGAGCGGCTATACTAATAGGCATACCAACAAGGAGTTGACTGTCGGGTGTACGTTCAGGGCCATGAGACAAATAGTATTGTACAGTGCTAGGATTAGCGTCCAAAAATTTCACAAATTCCTTATCTCCTACAGGGATTTTAGGAACCTCGCTGGTGTCCGTAGGATTCCCCACAGGATGTGAAGGGGGTGATTCAGGAAAAGGCACGGAGCAGGCATGTGAAACCATGGCTGCAGCTTGTTTCCAAGTGATAACAACCATGGACAAGAGTACATAGCAGGATGCAATCTATCAGGAACAGAAGCAGCAACGAAATGTTGGAATTCGTAGGTTGCTGGTTTTGGGAACTGTGAAAGACAGTAACCAATATCAGTCAGATAACCGATGTCGGTCAGGTTGTAGCCGACGTCAGTAAGTTAACCGATGTTGGTATAATAGGACCAGTGTAAGAAGTTGTAGGAAGTTGCTGATTTGGGGTTAACAGTGCTTAGTATGCCTACCAAATTGTTCTGAAGTGATCACAGAAAACAGTGTATGACAGAGAAACAGAACTAAAAACAAGCAAGATGCACAAGCAAATTAACAGATTAACCCTAGGATTAGTTTTAATTATTGTGGGCTTATGCCTTAGACGTAAGATGATGTTAATCCTAAACAAAAGACCTAGGGGAGATGTCAAGTTTGTTTTAGCTTATAAGGTTACCTCAATCGGGTGGAGGAATACCGCTGAAAAAAGGGGGATATTTGATTTGTTGTGTTGATTATGACATGATTTGGTATGTGTTGTGTAGTGAAAGTAAGAATAATTTCTTGTCAATACCGTGGATATCACCCCCACGTGTACGACCTGTTACTTAATCTATGTTCACTAGAATTGAAAATGGCAAGCAAGAATGTGATGCACGTGTTTTAAACCCAAATCGAAAATGATATTCGATGAAGCAAAGGAGATGACTTTCACTAATGTAAAGATGTGAAAGTAAGACAAACTCTTTTACCAAAATAACAAAATATCTTGTGAATATTAAGCAAAAACAAACAGCAAGTATGCTCCCTATATGAAAGCAAGCAAGAAAGAAGGAAACCCAAAATGGCTCCCACCGGGCATGCCAAAATGTTTCGCACAGAATGCTTCTATCCTTTCATTCCTTTGAGAAACAGATAAGGGTTAGGGCTAGGAGGAATACCTATTGAATGTTGAGAGGGTGTGCGCGTACCGTAGAGAGAGATCAGATCGATTACAAAGAACTCCTTTTTGTCTGGGAAGGACTACCTGCAAGTAAGAATACAAGACCACCAGATTCTAATTAGACAATAAATGAGGGAACTGCCTTGGGCCCAGGAAGTATTAAACTTCCTTTCGAAGGTGGTCAGTTCCCCTGCTAATATGAATTAACACAAATTATTACAAAATTATAATTTAATTACCTTGTTAAAACAATAGAGGAAAGGGCTAGTTTTGGTTTTGAATCACAGTGACCGATGCCAATCACTGTCAATGGTACTAGTTTCTGCTAACTGATATCGGTAGGGGCAGTGGTTTAGGGGCTTTTAGTGAAGGTTGGCTATAAGGTGGCTATGGTGTTTATAAGGCTAGTAAATGATTGGGGATAGGTAATGGGGTGATGGAGAAGACTTAGAGAATATGGGGGCTGTTCTTGGGGCAATGTAAGGGTAGAGGAATGACAGTTAGATGTAGGGTGTTACCGGGTAGTAGATCTAGGAATAGACTTATAATTGTTGTGATTCAGAAGTTCAAGAAATGTTATCAAAAGAACATACAAGATACTACTTACTAGTTCCTGATGAAGATACAGGTCCAAAGACTGTGATAACGAAGGCAGGGCTCAAGTAGGATGATCGGATAATCAAAGATGAGCTATCTTCTCTCCCAATGCTTGGATGAGTGTCACTGGGCTCTGGTCACTCAGTTACAGTCTTGGGCTTGATGTCCTTCTCTGCAAACTCCTCTCTTTTCTTCACTTGTCTCTGCTTGGCCAAGTGAAATCCGGATTCTTCCAATGACTTCCGATCTTCAGATCAATGAAAATCCACCCCTTGTTTTTGGTTGGGGGAGGTCATTTACAGGGAACCGATGGCGGTTACGTAACCGATAGCGGTCGAGTAGGAACCGATGTCGAAGTGGGCTATTTTTAGTAAAATAGCTGACTTTCCCTCCTTTTCTCCCAAGGAATTAGTCGTGGGCTTGGTCATGTCATTATTAGGTTGATTTTGGTGCGGGTGAGCAGTAATTAGTCATGGGTGTGGATGTAGACCAAGTTATAGGTCTTAATTAGGTTAGTTTAGGGTTAGGGCTAGGTCATGATGAGGTGGCGAAATGTGGTGGCAGGTTTGGAGATGTGGATTTATTAAATATAAGGTAATTAATAAATAATTGTGCAAGGTTTAGGTGGTGAGGCTAGGTTGCGAAATGGGATGCGGGGCACGGGGGGTCGTAAGACACAAATTTGGTGTCTACAATAGGTTTTCCACCTCTCATACCAATCATGCTCAACATGGGAATGTTGACAAGTTCAAATATTGTTTCTAGGTTTATCCATCATAATCATCTTCTAAGAGATAATTTTACATACAAGCATAATATCTTATATTGTTCTCGTTAAGGTTTAGTTTAAAACATATGTTTTCCATTCCTGTGTCAATAGTTTTATGTTACCCTTGTTTAACTCTCATGGTCATTATTATGATTTCATAATCATTTCTTCCTTTCTGATAGTTTATCATACTTTCACGATACAATGTGAATGTGTTACACTTCCTAGGTTAACAATATGTCTTTTACTTTCACAATTGTTGTAAACAAAAATATGATCATTATCTTATCTCCCGATAATAATATAAGCATATTATTTTGTAATCCACATGGTTATGGCAATATTATTATATCTTGTTTTAAGTTTAGTATTACAAAATACTCAGTAAGAATTTTTCGTCATTCAACTTTCACTCTAGGTGTATAATATCATAATAGTTGTTACATTAAACCAAATGAACTTATCTCTTGATTTTTTTTTACCATCAAGTATATTTGAAATCTCATGGTTAATAATTTATATTACTAAACCCCATAACATAGTTTCGTGTCTCTATATGTCATAATGGCATTCCATGTTTCAATAAATGCCAATTTATCTTTTATGGCTCTATATACACACGTGCACTATGTGTTTTTGTTTTTTTTTTGTTTTTTGTTTTTTGTTTTTTTGTTGTTGTTGTGTGTGTGTGTGTAACTTGCAATGAAATTGCTTTTATACTTCAAGGTGGACCTTATCTGATCCAAATAATCTTTCATTTTTTCTCATCAACATAAAATCAAAACCTTATCTTGGTTTAATATCATATACATCCTTTAACTGAGCGGGAGAATGATTTTGAACCCTGTAACGAGGTGCAAGGAAGGGGACAAAGACGGAGATGAAGATGGAGTGGGAAGTGGAGATGGAAAGGAAAAGAGCAGTGAGGGTCCCAAGACCATGTGGGCGGGCACGGTATCCATGCAAAAATGAAGATCTGAAAAGGAATAGGAAAGGAATGAAATAAAGCATCACATCTCAGAAAAAGGTCATCACTTTATTATATCAGATGTGGTCATTGAGAAAGCAATGCAAAGGAATAAGCTAGCCCTAAAAGGAAAATTTCATTGGCCAAGACCAAATGCAGTTATTATAAGAAGATGGGATTTTATAAAATGGAACCCTCGAGGAAGTATGGAAATCTCCTTGATATCTAAAGGGTTTTTTCTTATTCGGTTCAACATACTGGAAGACTGTACCCATGCACTGGTTGATGGACCATATTTCTTGGGAAACATGGGTCTCTTTTTAAAGAGATGGTCTCCAGCATTCGACCCTGATACATAAGATATAAATGTGATGCCTCTAGAATTCTAGGACGAGGATGTTTTGACATGCATAGATAAATATTTTGGTTCTCTAGTGGCTTTTAATGGTGCTACTAAGGCAAGAAAAATATTGACTTAGGCAAGAATTTATGTCAATGTGGATCCAGAAAGAGACTACCACATATAATCAATATGCATTCTAATTTGGGTACTTGGAGAAAGATATTGGAATATGAAACTACCATTGCTAGATTCAAGAAATGTAATAAAGTTGGGCATAAATTCAAAGTATTCCCTAAAAATGATAACAATGGAAATACAAGGGATCAAAAAATGGAGTGGAAAGAAAAACCAATAGAGATAATGGAGCAACGAAAAGAGATAGAAAAGAAAGGGAACAAGAAGCCAAGGACAAACCAGGAGTAAACTATCTTGAAAGAAAGGAGTACCCTCTTTTAGGAAACTTTGAAAACCAAGAACAAGTTTTTTTGGAGGAAGGAGAGTTTTTCGAACAAACTCAACTGGAGGAAATACTCATACCATTCCTAGAACTGGAAGGAAAAGATATTGGGAATGAAATGACACAAGAGGAAAATATTGTTAGAAAAGAGCATAAGGAAGATGGAACCCAAAAGAAAGGTGAAGAGTCAAAAGAATTGACCCAAGAAGAAACAAAATAATTACCAGTGCAGAGCTAAAAAGGAATACATTAGGAGAAATGAGTCTCAACATAGACCAATGAAGCATTGGAATAAGTTTTAGATAAAGAAAAATAGCCACATCAAGGATCAAATAAGAAGAAAGGTGAGGAAATAAAAATCATGGTGACTCCTATTAAGGGAAAAAACAAGCATCAAGAAGCATTTTCCTCCATGACTCCTAAACATTATGCAAGAGTTGTCGTAGGAGGCTGCATTACTAGAGGAAAAAATTCAAACAAAGAGGAGAAAAAAGAATCATAGAAAAAATAAATAGCAGTAGGGAAGTAATCAACTTTGGACCATAAAGGGCCAAGGAAAATCTCTAAAGTATAAATGAAGATCAATACTTGGAATGTAAGAGATTTCAATAGCTTTTATTTTGGAGATGCAAGAGTTTAAAACGGATGTGAACAATAAAAAATCCATGGGAAACAAAGTTTGGAGAAATGTTGAGAATAGTAATGTTATATCTAATGGTGCTTTAGGTGTGATTTATGTAATGAGGAATAGTGATCTGGTCAATGGTGAGACCATTTTTGATTCTCCTAATCTCCTAAGGATATTTTACTTGTCCCAAAAATGCAATAAAATATAGATTCATACAATTGCCCCTATCTCCACAAAAGGTAGAAGGCACCTCTCGAAGGAGGTAAGTGTATCTTTAGCTACTACTTATCTTGTTGATGAGGTTTTAGTTAAACACCCCCATTTTAGGCTCATCTATACTAGTGTGACTAGGGGATATATGGGTAGAGCTGGGGATGGTGTAGTGCCTACTTCCCTTTGACACCTGTTTGATACTAATCATAATACTGTTGATTATATTATGGACATGATTATGGACTTTATTATAGTATGATGTTAAATGTTAGATCATGGATTATTGTTGACTTGATTCAGTTATGATGCATGATGATTATTAGAGACATTTTATATGTTGATGGTGATATATTGTTGGACATGGTTATATGATGGATGTTGTTCGGACTTGTAATAATTGGATATTTTGATTAGACCTAGAAAATGAAAATTGGATTAAAATTGATGATGATATAGTTGTTAATGAAATTGTGAGTGATATTGTTGATTGTTGTGATAATTGTTGTGATTCACATATATATTGATGATCTTGAAATTATATTTATATTCATTTGGATGTTCTAATATGGCCACAAGGCCAAAGGAGGTATTTGTGTTTTGCAGGTTAAAATATCACAACAAACATTGTGGGATTGGAGACCAACCACATTGGAATTCCAGATGAATTCAACAAGGTCACCATGGAAACTAGTTTTTGTTGTGTGTGTTTGTATTTTTGTTAGGGATTCCCATGGGGGGAATCACCTTTAAATGTGACCAAGGGATTTTATGTTTTTCTTTTATTTGGTCCCTTTTTGTTAAATTTTTGTATGTGTTTTATGTGGTGCACTTACCCTTTCATTATTTATTTAATGTGGTGTTAATATTGTGAGTAATCATATTGTTTAGTTAATGAATTAAAAGATGTCATAAGAATGTAATTAATAGAGTTGTTGGCCATGTTTTAAAGTGTTGTAAGTAATATGTAAATAATGTGTAAGTGACCTTGTAAGTGATGTGTAAGTCAACTTTTGAGTGTGAAACACTCCACCTTCTTGGAAATTTGAATTTGTCCTTGGAGGCTTGTGGGACAAGTTAAACTTGTCTCATGCCTCTTAAATTTACATACCAACCTTGCCTATGGTTGGAGGGTTAGATTTAGACCTTTTTTATGTATTTTTACAAGTCAAGTTGAATGTTGTAATTGCACTTTTCTTACTTGATTTAATTTCAATCCTTATGGGGTATGGGCTTGTTTTAGTGTGTAAGTGAGCTGTCATATTATTCACCCACTTATTTATTATGCATTGGAGAATGAAGTTGAATTTTGGGGGTTGGGGTTGAGGATGTGTGGTGTGGCATTCTACATGGATCCTCCTCATCCTCTTCTCTTCCCTCTTCTATAAAATTCGAATTGCTTTCCTTGTTTTGGGTTGCTTCACTTGTGGAGACTTCATTTTGGGTGAATTTTCTTGTTGTTTTGGGAGCTC
Organism: Taxus chinensis; assembly: GCA_019776745.2. Classification (NCBI taxonomy): domain Eukaryota; kingdom Viridiplantae; phylum Streptophyta; class Pinopsida; order Cupressales; family Taxaceae; genus Taxus; species Taxus chinensis. The sequence continues at coordinate 263,500,489 of CM034150.1, forward strand.
TTGCTTGGAGAAGTTCTTGGAAGGTTGTTGCATGCTTGTGCTTGGCTGTTTTGGATTGCTTGCATTGGGATATAGTTTTTTTTTTGGGACTTGGAACAACACCATCATGGAGAGGTAGGAGCTTGGCTCTTGAAATGCTCTTCTTGTATATATGTAAATGTTCTTGTGTGAATGTTTTGGTATATTTGTGGGCTGTTGGGTAGATGGCCTAGGAATGGTGTAGGAGAAGACTATGGGGTTATTTTGTGGGAGGAAAAAGTGTGTTTTAGGGAGGTATAAGGGTGGAGGGAGTTGGGATTTGGGTTCCACCTTACAAAGAAATAACTTGCATTTATTTACTCGTTATGGGGTGCCATAAGAGGTTGGGGAGACATAAGAAAATGTGAGGAATAAGGGGTACTTAGGGGAGGCATAAGGGCATGACAGGGTTTGAAATGATATATATATATATATATATATATATATATATATATATATATATATTTGGTGTGTTGTACTCAGGTGGTGATACCCATTTTCCTCCTTGGGAGGCATAAGCAGCATCCCCCATAGCTTCTTGCTCCTTTGGCTTGCTTGATGAAACCTTTGTATTGTTTTTCATGTTTTAATGTAGTTGTAAACTACATTCTATTTGGGACTGTGTTTCTTTATGAAAATGTTGCTTGTAGGTTTAGGGAAGGCTATTGTTGCCATGAGTTTGATCACATCTTTTATTATATTGTGGTTGGGGCTCGGGGCCAATGAAGAAGGATGGCTTCTCCTCTTCATTGGATGTCTTGGTTGGGTGGAGAGAGTTTCCTTTCCCTTACTCCTGTTGTGATCAAATTGGAAGAATGAGGGGTATGCATGTTGCTGTTCTGGAGCTAAGAAAGGGAAGTTTGACAGTCCCTTGTGAAATGAAATCTCATTGTAACCTTTCCCACTTGAAGTGGATGAACTTGTAAATGTTTGTAATGGAAAGATGTTGTACTGATTACAAGTGGAAATTTGAAATGTAAAAGAGTTATACTCTGTATTCTATTTTGGAAAGAATGTGAAAGAATGATACGTGTTTTTGTATGTTGCATTTTGAAACCAAATGGAAAGGAAGTTGTAAGAGTTCATTTAAATTAATGGAAGTGGTTTTTTCTTGTCCATATGTTGTTATTCCATTGGAAATATGTGTTTAGCATTCACTATGAAATCCCTATTTGAAAAGTGGTAAAGTGAAACACGTGAGAAGAAAATGTATTATTTTGTTCTGTATATAAAATATGTTTTGGAAGGAATAAAAAAAGAAGGGTTGTAATGTTGTATTTTGAAATCAATAGAGGATTGCATTACCTTTTTCAATCTATATTGTTGTATTGAAATTGATCATCCATTGTGTTTTGAAATCTCTATTGAAAAGAAGAATTGCACGTGAGGAAAAATATAATGCTCTGTTCTTCAAAAAAAATGTTAAGATTGGAAATCAGAATTTGCATTTTAGTACGTAGATGGTTTGATTAAATCAACTAAATGTATTAGGCTAGGATTAGAATGAATTTACACATGTGAGAGATGGAAAGTAATTAAATAGATCCTTTAAAAATTTGCCCTTTGTTTTGTTCTTTCAAACTGGCAATTATCTAAACAAAAAAATGCACAGATCAAACCTACAACAATAAAATAACAAATTAAATGATTAAATTGAAGTAGTAGGCCCTAAACGAATTCAATTAGAAAAAAACACTTAATGGAAATACTTCAAAACCTGGCAAAACCAAGTTCAAAGTTCCCATAGTCGTTTTGATGTCAAATTTGTAAATTTCGAATTGGAATTCAATCAAACAGATCTACCTCAAAAACTTATCCTAATTCCTCCTAAGAACAACTCTCCATGTCTATTTTATATGTTTAGAGAGGAAGAAGACCAAATTGAATAAATCTCACAAGTTAAAATTTACCAGTTCGCACTATAAAAGCCTGCAGGCCGTTTTCTTAAAATTGAACCCTTAAAATTTATCAAAATAAAAAATTAATGATCTTTGTGTAAAGAGGACATCGAGATATTTCCATAAAGTCCTCGTTTTCCCAAAATCGAGCTCTCTATCAAAAGTTATGGCCTTCTGAAGTTTTTCTTCCTTGGCGTCAAAAATTGGGAAAATTTTCCTTGTGGGCCCGCGGGCCCAAATTTTTCCCTTAGAGCTTAGGAAAAATTTTGGGAAATTTTTTCCAAAGTTTCCCCACCACCCCGCCAGCCACAACCAATCATAGGCTGCCACATGGCACCACGAGGTGTTGGCGGAGGGGCGGACCCTCGACCAACCAGGTGATGCCATGTGGCGCTATGAGGCATCAGCGGAGGAGCGAGTCCCTTTTACCTTTTTGTGTTTCAAAAAATTCTGGGAAAATTTTCCATGTTTTCTCTGCCATCTCAGTGACCCACAGCCAATCAGGAGTGGCCACGTGGCATGAGGAGCCAACAGAGGCGCGAGTCAATGTTACCCTCTTAGCCCTTCGGGGTGTAAATAAAATTTCTCCCCACCACCCCACTTTCCCTACGTTGGCTTAGGTGATGCCACGTGTCCCTTGTGGCTTGCGGACTTACGGGCACAATGTTTACTTTTCACCTCGTGCATGAAATTTTCTTAAATGTCTCCAGCCACCTTGCTCTCCCTGCGCTGGCTTGAGAGGTGCCACATGTCCCTTGTGGACTTGCGGACCCGCAGGTGCACGGGCACAAAGTTAGTTTTTTGCCCCACATGGGAAATGTTCCAAAAGTCTCCTGATGGCCCTCCAACCTTCCCTTTGGGAAAATTTTCACCCCTGGGCCCGCAAGCCCGCTCTTGGGGAAAATTTTCACCCCAAGGCCCGTCGGCCCATAACTTGAGAAATATGAGGAGTTAGGAGGACTTATTTATATCAATGGAAAGGTGAGGAAATTTCCTATCTAATGGAAATGATTTAGGGAATTTTTGAATGTATTAAGTGTGAGAAAAATCAAGTTGAAACTTTAAGCCTGTTAGAGAGTGGGTATGGTGAAGATTTACCCTCTGAACCTAATTGAACCTTCTAACCCTAAATTTTGGACCTTATGACCTCTAATAATTGTTAATAAAAGAAAAGTATGTTCTAGTTGGATTAGAATTGTTCTAGAACTTGTTAGTGACAGTTTTTGCCTTGTAACCTGGTTGTAGACTCTTTTAAACAAAAAAAATTATTCCATAATTTTCCTAACTAATCCTAGGTTGTTCTTGGGTCTCAAGTGGGTTGTTTTTAGAAGGCGTTACACTTGGTATCAGAGCAGTGGTTCAAAATATTGGGCCATTGGGCACACTAGAAAACTTGAGACATGAAACTTAAACCTATCACACTTTTAAATCTAGAAAGCAACTTAGTTAGAAATTACATATTTTAGTAAACATGGAAATTGAATAAAACTTAGAAAAATGAACTAACTCTCACCTTGGTCTATGCAGGAGGCACAGACGGGATGAGGGGTCTTTTTACATAGACCCAGACTTACCACCACCAGATCATGTTATAGCAGCCATCCTACCCTATATTTTTCAGACTCTTCATGATGTTAATGCCACTCTATGCCAAGGATCAGTAGGAGGACATGCAGCCAGACATGATAGAGTCCCTTCCATTGAGGGTCATTTATCTCCTCGACCCAGTGAGGAGCATAGAGGAGAGAACTCCCATGCAAAGTCAGCCAAGGTAGAGTCACCAGAGGGGACAAGGTGATTAAGTTTTAGGACATAGAGAGAGGTCTCAGAGCCCTAGGCTTAGGGATGAGCATGCAGAAAGACCTAGAGGCCGTCAAACCATAGCTGCAAATCACATCAGGGAGATCCTGAAGCTTTGACCATCACATTATTCTGGTGACATAGGTGGATTTTAGGTAGAGGCCTGGTTGGTGAGCTTGAGCGGATGCTTCAAGCTTTGTCCTTGTTCTAGCAACATGAAAGCTCATGTTGCGATCCATCTACTGAGGGATGGAGCTGGTGTCTGGTGGAGGACAAAGGAGTAGAAGCTCCATGTTGATTCTAAGGCAGTTACCTGGGAGCTCTTTGAGGAGCATTTTCGAAACAAATATTTGTCACGGAGGTTCATACAACAGTGGATAGATGAGTTCCATGACCTCCAACAAGCATCTATTACAGTGGCTGAGTACGAGAGTAGATTTCTAGATCTACTCCAGTATGTTGATTACATGCAGGATGAGCAGGTGTGGATCCATAGGTTCATTCGGGGCTTGAACCTAGACATTGGATGTGAAGTGTGGATCCATTTTCCACAAACTTTAGCTGAGGCCATCGAGAAGGCCTATATAGCAGAGGAGACTCGAGGAAAGACCCAGCAGGCTAGAGACCGAGTCCGAAGCTGCATACAACAGATGTAAGACAACAGATTGAGGGGATCAGTACCTCTTCTTCGTGGTGGACAGGGTTCAACACAGTCATCTTTTAGACCACAACAGTAGCATTCCTGCCCACCTTATAGACTTCCACAGATATTTGATGCGCAAAGAGGTCAGAGTATGGGGCCTCCTCCTAGGGGTCCCATTAGGACACAGGGTGCCCAGAGAGCTCACTCAGCAGGAGCTCACCAGTAGAGACCTCAGCAGACCATAGCTGGATCATCAGGATCCACACCATAGACCTCTAGAGTACTGATTGGACCTGCTACACAGGGGAGAGGATCGGGCGGTTGTTTTGGTTGTGGTGTTACTGAACATTTTTAGAGAGACTTCCCACATAACCCTAATAACAAGGGTAAGACACAGATCTCAGAGCCTACTGTTGGTGATATGGGGCACAGTCATAGGATGTATGCAGTAATCGAGAACTGCCAGGAAGAGCATTAGAGTATAGTTATTGAGACTGCAGGTAGCATTGGTGGTATTCCTACCTCCATCTTGTTTGATTCTAGTTCTTCTGATTCTTTCATTACACCATCTTTAGTAGAACGATGCAGGCTAGTGGCAGTTAGGTAGGGTCATAGTTGGGATGTTGAGATGGCTTCTAGAGCCAAGATCTCGGTAGACTCCTTAGTTAAGGAGTGTGTGGTGGATTTGGGACCTTTCACCACTACCTTGGATCTTTGTATCCTTCCTTTGGGCTCATATGGATTCATCTTGGGTATGGATTGGTTGTCGACACATAAGGTCAAAGTGGATTGTTACCACAAGATTATATCTTGTGAAGATGATTTGGGAGTTGAGTCGGTGATTTTAGGGGTCAGGAGACTCGTTTCTATTCATACCATCTCTGGTATGCAGCTTAAGCGGTGTGTGCGACGGGGTTGCCAGATGTATGCTATTACAGTCAGTGACAGATCAGAGGATGGGTCTAGTGGACCATTGCTAGATGATCACCCTTTTTGAGAGAGTTTGCATATGTATTTCCAAGGGAGCTACCGGGGTTACCACCCCCATGTGAGATTGATTTCAATAGACCTGGTTCTGGGAGCAGAGCCTATCTCACGAGCACCTTATCAAATGACCACACCCAAGCTCTGTGAACTCAAGTTACAACTTGAGGGCCTTTTGGAGAAAGGCATTATCTATCCTAGTGTATCCCCTTGGGGTGTACTAGTTATTTTTGTAAAGAAAAAGGATGGATCCGTGTAGTTGTGTATTGATTACCGCCAACTGAATAAGGTAACGATTAAGAATTGTTATCCCCTTCCATGCATTGATGATTTGTTTGATCAGATAAAGGGTGCCACAATTTTCTCTAAGATTGATCTTAAGTCAGGCTACCATCAGTTGAGGATTTTGGAGGCATACATTCATAAGACCACCTTCCGTACGATATATGGCCACTATGAGTTCACAGTTGTGTCTTTTGGTTTGACTAATGCCCCCGCAGTTTTTATGAGTTTGATGAATGGAGTATTTAGGACTTTCTTAGATTGCTTCGTGCTCATCTTCCTTGATGACATTCTTATTTTCTTGCATACGCATGAGGAGCACAAGGGGCACCTTTGCCAGGTTCCTCAGTGTCTTCGAGAGCAACAGGTTTTTGGGAACTTGGAGAAGTGTGCATTCTTTCACATGGAGGTGTAGTATTTGGGCCATATCATTTCTGGGGAAGGTATCATCATTGATCCTTCCAAAATTAGAGCTATTATGGATTAGCCAGCACCCACTACTGTGACTGAGTTGCGCAACTTCATGGGATTAGCAGGTTACTACCGGAGATTTTTTTAGGACTTCTCTCGGATTGCACACCCCATCACTTCCCTACAGAGGAAAGGGAAGAAGTTTGTTTGGTCAGACAGGTACGAGCAAGACTTCAGTACACTGAAGGAATGCCTCACTACAACACCTATTATTGCAGTGTTAGATCCACAAGGTGAGTTTTTTGTTTGCATAGATGCTTCTTTAGCAGGGCTTGGAGGTGTGTTGATGCAGGAGGGTAGAGTAATGGCTTTTGAGTCTCGCAAACTCAAAGATTATGAGCTTAATTACTTGACTCATGATCTTGAACTTGTGGCAGTTGTGCACACTTTTTTTCGATGGAGACATTTTCTTCTTGGTTAGAGATTCACACTTAGAATAGATCACCTAACTCTTCGTCACCTCTTCACGCAGCCCAATCTCAACGCTCGTCAGTGGAATTAGATGGAGTTTCTTTGTGAGTATGATATGGAGATACAGCATGTGAAAGGGAAGGAGAATTTAGTGGCGGAAGCTCTCAGCAAACGGAGACATGTGACTATGGCCACCTCAATGAGCACAGATTTGTGGAGCATGATCTTTCAGTAGCTTCCTCTTGATAGCTTCTACATTACAGTTCAAGTAGAGATCGAGTCTCAGAGACCCCTCGAGGGGAAGTTTGATGGTTTTTATTTAGAGGCAGATGGTCTTCTTAGGCACAGAGACTGGATTTATGTTCCCAAAGATGGAGGCTTGAGGCAGGACATCTTGGCAGAGGCACATTGTGCACCCTATTCAGCCCATCCCAGGGTGAAGAAGATGCATGCTGCCTTGAGACAGTTATATCATTGGAGAGGACTTTGGAGAGACGTGGCCCAGTTCATGTCATGATGTTTAGAGTGCCATAAAGTGAAGGCCAAGCATCAGCATCCAGCTAACCTTCTCTTTCCTCATACTATACCAGAGTGGAAATGGAGCACCATTTCCATGGACTTCATGGTTGGGCTATCAATGTTGAGATATCACCATGACCCATCATGGTCACAATTGATAAATTGATGAAAGTGGCTCACTTTTCTCCAGTGAAGACCACTTATACAGCTAGAGTAGTGGCATGGGTATATTTGGATGAGATCATCAGGTTGCATGGGATTCCATGAAAGATCATTAGTGACCGTGATCCTTTGTACACTTCCCATTTTTGGACTACCATGCAACATGCCCTCGGGATGAATATTAATTTCAGCACAACATATCACCCCAAGACAGATGGACAGACTTAGTGGGTGAATCAGATTTTAGAGGACATGCTCAGGATGTATGTGTAAAAAGGACATCAAGAGCTTTCAAGAAAGTCCTTGTTTTCCCAAAACCAAGCTCTCTATCAAAATTTATGGCCTTCTTAATTTTTTCTTCCTTAGCGTCAAAAATTGGGAAAATTTCCTTAGTGGGCCCGCAGGCCCGAATTTTTCCCTTAGAGCTTAGGAAATTTTTTTGAAAAATTTATCCAAAGTTTCCCCTCCATCTGCAGCCAATCAGAGGCTGCCATGTGGCACCACGGGGTGTTGGAGGAGGGGCGGACCCCTTTTTAAACTTAGCGCATCTGGAAAATTTTTGGGAAAATATTCCAAGTTTTCCCCGCCACCCTGCCGGCCCTCGACCAATCAGGTGATGCAACGTGGCGTCATGAGGCATTGGCAGAGGAGTGAGTCCCTTTTTCCTTTTTGTGTTTTGGAAAATTTTGGGAAAATTTTCCATGTTTTCTCCACCATCTCGCTGACCCACAGCCAATCAAGAGTGGCCACGTGGCATGAGGAGACGGCGGAGGCACAGGTCAATGTTACCCTCTTAGCCCTTTGGGGCGTTAAAAAAAAATTCTCCACGCCACCTTTCTTTCCCCACATTGGCTTAGGTGATGCCACATGTCCCTTGTGGCTTGCAGACTTGTGGGCACAATATTGGCTTTTCACCCTGTGCAAGAAATTTTCTTAAACGTCTCTCGCCGCCCCGCTCTCCCCGCGCTGGCTTGAGAAGCACCATGTGTCCCTTGTGGACTTGCGGACCCGCGGGTGCATGGGTGCAAATTTATTTTTCCTCCTTGCATGAGAAATGTTCCAAAAGTCTCCCGGTGGCCCACCAACCTGCCCTTTGGGCAAATTTTCACCCCTGGGCCCACATGCCCGCTCTTGGGGAAAATTTTCACCCCAAGGCCCGCCGGCCCATAACTTGAGAAATATGAGGAGTTAGGAGGACTTATTTATATCAATGGAAAGGTGAGGAAATTTCCTATCCAATGGGAATGATTTAGAGAATTTTTTAATGTGTTAAGTGTGATAAAAATCAAGTTGAAAATTTAAGCCTGTTAGAGAGTGGGTATGGTGAAGATTTACCCTCTGAACCTATTTGAGCCTTCCAACCCTAAATCTTGGACCTTATGACCTGTAATAATTGTTAATAAAAGAAAAGTATGTTCTAGTGGACTAGAATTGTTCTAGAACTAGTTAGTGACAGTTATTTCCTTATAACCTAGTTGTATACTCTTTTAAACAAAAAACATTATTCCATAATTTTCCTAACTAATCCTAGGTTGTTCTTGGGTCTCTAGTGGGTTGTTTTTATCGGGCGTTATAGATGGTGACATATTTATATAGGATAAAGGGAACTTTATAGATGTCTTTACATAGATTATGGGGGTTCTAAACGTTCAATTTATTTAGGACTTAGTAAATTTATTAGGTTTTCAATTGGAAAATCATCGGGAGAATGGGGTCATTTTGAACTTTTGTTTTCAAAATAATTCCCCTAGCATGAGCATTAGAGAGGGGAAAAGATTTTTAATCATTTCACACATATGAAAATTAATCTGGGAATTTAGAGAGGGGACAAGATTTTTAATCATTTCACACATATGAAAACTATAGAGAATATATTCAAATAGAGTCCCTGTGCACACACCAACTTCAAAAAAACATTAACATATTTCGAAAAGGGTATGGGGGTTAAATAGGTTCCTAACCAACTAGCCAACTAACTACCCCAGAAATGAAATTTGGATTAATTAAATTATTTATCCAATACTTAACCCACTCTAGTAGCATATAACGTGGAAAGCCCCAATGTAATAAAAAATCATGAAGAAAATTTCTATTATATTGAGATAATTTTTACCAGTCCAGAACTCCCTTCCTCACTCCTGCTCCATGTTTTTAACCCAGAATAATTACATATCTCCGAATATGGACCATAGCCATATTTAAATAACCCGATGAGTTATACCCTATTAAGTGACAGGGCACACCCGATTTAATAATTAGTTAATTAATAAATAATGAAACCTAATATAAATTTTATATTAAAAAATAAAGAACAACCTATATTCACTATTATTTAATTATAAACTAAATATTATGAACACTTAATATTATGTTCTAACAATGATTTTATGGGTTGTCACCATTGTTGAGAAGTGTCCTCTGTAGGCTTGATCATGGTATGCTTTCAAAAGTTGTTCATGTTGTGCTTTGTCTACACACTTGAGAAAGCAACCATCCAATCCTATTTTATAAATAGCATGATTCCAAATGATGTACTTGGCTACCTTCAACTTGAGGGTCCTCTTTTTCTTGTAATCTAAGTGAGGAGGGCATTCACCATAGGTCAAGAAATAAGCAATGTTTGCATGCCATTCATTTTTTGTGCTTACAAAGAGGACCCGAGGCAAGCCTTTGAAGCATTTAGAACAAGAGCAATCCTTTTCACCATGATGAACTTTGAGAGCCTCATCTTCAGCCATCAACCTGCACAAACCATTTCCCCTCACCAAATTATAAGGCTTGATCTCCAAATCGTACTCCTAGATTCTTGTTACCAAGTTACCTCTCTTGGATCCTGGATCTTGCTGAGTGAGGATGGATTTGATGGCGAACCCAGGTACCATGACTATGGTGTGAGAAGTGAGAATGTAGAATCAAAATTTCTTTACCGCCTTAACCACTGCATAGGCATGCTTCTCCAATTGATTGTACTCCAGTTCATGGTTCTTCAGTGCCGCACTCATGAAGGATATAGGAGATTCTATACCTTCCTCATTATTTTGCACCAAGATGGTTGATATGGTATGTTCTGAAGCATAGTAGTATAGGATGAAGTCCTTTTCAAAATTCAGTCACACCAGAGTAGGTGCCTTTGTTATTGCATCGAATTCCTCCTTCCCTTCTTTGTTTCATTTGAAATTGGTCTGAGGCTTCATCATCACTATTATGTGTTTGGTCAATTCATCAAATTCAGGAACAAAGTGCCGCAAGAAATTGACCTTGCCAAAGAAGGAATGCACACCCTTTTTCTGGTGGGCAGTGACAGCTCTTGGATAGCCTTTATTCTTTCAGGATCGATTTTTTCCCGTCCTTATTTAGTATATGTTGAAGGAGCTTACCTTCAGTGACCATGAAGATGCATTTCTTTGGATTTAAGGATATACCATGTTTTCTACACCTCATGAGTACCTACTCCAAATGTTGAATATGATCTCCTCTCTTCTTCAAGAATACAATCAGGTCATCCAAGTATATCACAATGCAGTGCTGCAAATATTTAAACGCCAAATCCATTACTCGTTGGAAAGTTACTCCTACATTGATTAGGACAAACACCATTCTGTTGTAGGAAAAAGTGCCCCAAGGCATGGTGAAGGTTGGTTTGGTTTTATTCTCCTCTGTAACTTCAATTTGATTATACCCCAAAAATCAGTCAAGTAGTGAGAGCATCTTGGATCCCATGAGAGCTTGTAAGATGTGATCCATGACCGAGAGGGGATAGTTATCTTTCATGTATGCTTGGTTCAGGTTACAAAAATTTACACATATCCTTATCTCTCTATTCTTCTTTTGCACTAGAAAATTGTTTTCTACCCAAGTAGAATGGTGGAAAGGGAAGATGATCCTTGCATTCAACATTTTCTGCACCTCCTCCTTGATTGTATCAATAATTTTCAGATTTTATGGCCTCTACTTCTGCCTAAAAGGATTTGATTCTGGTTTTAAGGGGATGGAGTGGTGCATTTCTTTACGTTGGAAATATTTAAGCTCATCATATGAATAAGCCAAGACATCTAAATACCTCTTCAAGAGTGAGATGAATCTCATTTTCTCCTCAAGTGAGCAACATTTACCGGTGTTTACCATTCTGAACTTTTCTAGAATCCTGATATTTTCTTTCTCGAACTTGGTGGTACACTTTGAAGATTCCTTTGCTCTATCTTTGATGAAATGGTCATGATTATCAAAGAGATATTCTAGTGACACCAGGCCTATAGGAATCTTATTTCCTTTAAGCTTGAGTACTCCATCTTCATCGATCCCCTTAATTCCTTATTTGTCTTCTTCAGCTACTAACTCCCTCTATGGATTCACACTTCCTTCAAAGAAGAGGTTGTTGAAATTATCTTTATATTCTAAGAAGGTCAAGAGCTAATTGTCATCGTTGAAGACTTGCAAGTGGTGATGCATCCTAGAATCTACATCATTGAATCTATGGTAAATAACCCAGGTGCACTGGCACATCACCCAGCCTGATCTAAGCGCTCACCCGAAGCGCGCAAAGTTACCAAGCCCCTCTTTAGAGATTTTTGTGCACTATGTTAGTGTAATGATAATAATACATACATAATTAAACATAAACATTCCATAGTGCATAATCTAGATCTAGATCTTAGTGAATCATGAATTAAACAATAACTATAATAATATTAACTATACATGAACCAGATTGATTTATTTTTAACACGATTATTCAGCCAATATACTCCATTAAATTAGACACTGTAAAACACATAAGCTTATTACATTATAAAGTATATCCATAAGTTATGAGAGCATAAGATCCAACAACATAACTCTACAATAATTTAGTTCCCCTAAACTAAACAGTTCAATAAATATTTATAGAGGTGGGGACTTGCCCTTCACCACCTATGCACTTCTCAAAATAAGTCCCATGTTGATAATATCCATGCACCTTTACAAAACCATGCATATATGCAAGTGTTCTAATAATAGATTTCCTATAGTTAACTCTAAGAAGAAATACTATTAGCCTAGACTATGCATGGCACTTAACAACCACGTGTTTCCAAAATACCATTGCGTGTAGCACAAGTCTTCATCTTTATGTGTGCTCTGCATGTTATCTCCAAAAATATCCCTTATCCATAAAAATGGCTAAGTCCCAAGCCAAAATGTTTTGGCGAGTGTTTCCTTTCCTATCTTCCCATGCCTTCAAATGCACCTTGTTCCCGTGTGCATATCCTTTGTGTGTTTTCTCTTTAGAGCAAAATTTTGTCTTCTCAACATTACCCCACACTAAAGTACATTATCATCCTAGAAATGAGAATTCTTTCTAATGTTCCCAAATAATAAAGAATAAGTATTGAAAGAATTAATGAATCATTGTACAAATGAATGAATATTTACCCTACAACTCCCTTTTCTTCAACTGGGGGTATTAGCTCTGGATATTCATTCTTGATCTCATCCTCCAATGTCTATCATTCATCTAGCGCGGTCCTTGTCTTCTCTAGAATATTTTAAGCTATGGAATCCAGTTCGTCCTGAGTAATCTTTTATTTCTTATATTGTAGTATCTAGAGAACATTAGCCATACATGACATCATTCCTTCCAGGAGATCAATCTTCTACGCTATGAGCTTCCCAATCTCATCAATCCTCTCTTTATGTAGATCCTAGGTTGTTGTGAGGGATTTGTGCTTTTGTTTCACCAGCGTTAATCTTTTTTCGCTCCCTAAAGTCTCATCTTTTATCGTTGCTAGAACTTCATTATCTTCAACTAGAGTTCTGGTCCTTATTACATCCTCTAGTTTCACACCCAAATTGAGAGCTTGGTCTACTTTCTTTAGTTCATCCTTTAAATTTTAGAGCAATGCCTCATAAGTTGAAATTTTTCTCAGCATAGAGGCACGTGCTCTCTCTGCTTCTTGTTCAGTGTATTTTGGTACAAGCATTCGAATTGATCCATCCTCTAACACCAAATCGACCAAAGTGGCCCCATAGTGCATAGTAGAAGGAAATTTTTTAGGTACCTTATGTTCTAGATGAGGCCTTGTTTTCAAAATGTGATCACTAATCTCCTTAGCCATGCCAATGAAAGCCTCATTATTTTCTCGTTCTCATTCCTTCTCTTCCTTTAAGCACGCTATCTTTGTATTTTTATCTTTTTTATCCTCCATCAACGCTCGAATGGTGGTGACCTTATCAACATTTCTCTACACCACCTTAGCAAATACCTTGACCAAGGCATTACTGACATACTCATCAGACATTAGAGTAGTTTTTACTGTTAGGTGCCTGCTCTGGGATGCCTTCTTCACTCTTCGCGAGACACAGGACTCCTCGCACACATCAAAATCTAGTTCATCCATATGAGTCTGCATGAACCAGGATAATTATTTCCTTGTGTGCATAGTGGCCATATCTGGGTCCATCAACTCCCACCCATATAACCCCTTAAGGCCCACAGTGCTTTGAAAGTGGACACGGATGATTTTTCTTGTGTCTTCAATATAGCCCATACTAGGGACAGCATATTCTTCACTTCTCTTTTTCCTTGGCCCCTTAAGAACTTGAGCACCAAGGTCTGGATTTGGCCCTTCTCCTACCTAATTTGTAAATAGCACATTGGATTGCTCACGCACAACTTCTTCTGCTTCTTTTACCCATTCTTCATCATCTCTCATTTCTTCATCCCAGGGTTCCTCCACATCTTCTAGTTGAACCAAGTACCAGGTGCGCTCTCTTCAGACTCCTCCACCTCCTTGTTAAGCTTCATCTTTCTTCTTCTCTTTTTCTCTAGTGCTTTTTTCTGAGGGGAGAGTTGAGGTGACCTTCATAAAGGTTGGGATGTTCCTACACCTTAGGTCCTAGTTCTTCTGAACACCTTCTTAAACTGGTGCTCCTCGTGGACTGCATCTACATCCAAGTATTCCTCTCCTTATGCCTATGGGGGAAGTATCTACGTGCTCACTTTCCACTTTGTCGGTGGGCTACCTCTGGCCTCTATGGTCTAAGCCTCCACTATCCTCATGTTCTTCTTCTACGTTTATCTCTATGGTCGAGGTAGACTTTGGAGTTGCCACATTTTCAACTATGTATTTACCCTTAGGTAGCCTTGGAAGCATAAACTAATTCTCCACATACTTGTAATTTTCTAGCCTAGGCTTAATCTGTAGATAGATAAGTGAGGATCCATTGTCCCCAATAGCCAAACTTAGCGGCTTCATACTTATAACATCTGAAATGAGCCTCTCAATGTAGGCAAACCAACCTGGATAAACATAAGTTTTTCTGAGAGTATGGTAGTCACAATCTACCTTGTTTGCATTAAATCTCAACTGACGTGCATCAGTAAACCTTTGTACTACTACTTGGAAATATTATGTTTTGAAGGTGTAGGGAAGTTTCACTAGGGACTCCATGTCCCATCCTTCATTACAAACCGTGCGATGCAAAAATGTTGATACACCATGAACTGCACCGCCTTACCCACTACTAAGGGTAACTCCTTTGGAATGTGTCATTCCTTCTCAAAGGTCGCGCACAGTTGATCATACCATAGTTCTTCCCTTTGTTTGAATGGGCCACTCATTGTTCCTTCACACAAATACTTCTCAAACCTCTCTACGAGGGAATTCTTCTCCATGGGGTGTTCCTAGATCTTGTTATTTGGCCCATTGGGCACTCCAATTTCTAGAAACATGAGATATAATAGGATAACGCCAAAACGTATCTTTTCACATGTGCATGCTTCCTCAATAATTGTTTATGCCATGAAGCCAACTAAGTTTTACACATCTCCTTATAAAATTTTCTTCACAATATGTAGCCACATGGTATTTACCTGCGCCCATCTCTCTTGATCATTCAGCTTAATGATCAGATGCGCGGCTACCTGCACCCAGGGTACTTCCTTAATTTGTATATGTTCATTCCATGTAGACCCTTGACATATCCCAACTCCTTGCTTGTAGTTATAATAGTTTCCTTATCAGTTAGATCACTACTAACCTTTTTCCGTGTACCCTTTAGTCATGTCAACATAGCAATCAAAGGCGCGGTGATCCTTACCCATCATCCAACAAAATAGAAAAATTCCTCATGAACTCTTCTCATAATCCATTGGTATAAACTTTCTAGTTTTTCAAAATATGGGAGTTCATACAGTTGATATGCCCCTACCTTCTTGAGCAACTTCTCCCCAGCCTCATCATATACTGACATGTCATCCACCATGCATTTGTTGGTCTTCTTATTCAACAAAGCATCCAACTCCCCCTTGTTGTCAGTGGTGTGGTGGCAGTAATCACTTACTTTGCATCTATGGATATGGGAATCCCAATCCCACCCTAAAAGAAAATCTCTTAGATACTGCATTTCTAAAAAATTACTCTCAGGAGAAATTTCGAACTTGACTTCCACCTTCTTCTTTCCCTTCATACCTACTAAAGGTGCTTTCCTTGGTGCCAATATAAAAATCTCACCTTTTGTCTTCTGTTGAGTAAGCTTTCATGCCCTAGCTCAAAATCGTGTGCCCTAGCTCGAAACCGTGCGCATTAGCTCCTTCTCAATTTTTATGCTTCACTCAAACCCTTCTTCAATGGGGACGCAAGCCACTTCTACGCATAAATCTACTCTCCACGTCTAGTTTTGCAAATCTCTGCACCTCAATACGTTCTGCTTGGCTTAGTTGTAAATAACTTGCTCGAATACTTGTGATCACAAAGGTAAAAAATGAACCGCATCATGTCCTTATATAGATTTTTGATAATTTATTACATTTATTGCTCCTTTACCTACCACTGATCCTCTCATTAATTTACCA
Organism: Taxus chinensis; assembly: GCA_019776745.2. Lineage (NCBI taxonomy): Eukaryota > Viridiplantae > Streptophyta > Pinopsida > Cupressales > Taxaceae > Taxus > Taxus chinensis. The sequence continues at coordinate 263,516,510 of CM034150.1, forward strand.
TTTTCCCAACATTTGTGTCACACACCTATGCACCCTAGTTATAACCTTCTAGCACACCTTCCTACCTTCTAGCTACAAACCTCCTTCTGCGCACGTCCATGTGCCGAAGTACCTTGCCATTGTGCCTTCCTCTAGTAGTTTCTATGACCGTAGCTTACCTCGCATTATACTGTTCATTCATTTATTTACAGCTATGGTATTATCTAGGAGCAATCTTCTTTCTATCAGCTCTATTCCATACTTGAATAACACCTGTAATAGTTTGTTCTTATGTGTACCCATTTTTGAATAAAAAATAACAACCACCCCACACTAATGGTATGTGTAGTCCTCTGTGCATAAAAATACTTTAAATTGTAATTAGCTTCCAACGTGTAAATGCGCTTATTACACAAAGCACTGAACTAAATTGACAAAGCATAGCGACGAAGAAGGAAATACATTAAAAGAAATACAGAAAGAGAAATCTATACTACATGGAAATATTGCCTTATTACAAACACCAAGAAGACTTATTTATAGTAGGGCTTTAACTTGCTCCCATTGAAGTAACCCAGTAACCCTATTCCATCAAGCGCCTCTAATTGACAAACAATTGATTCAAGTATGTGAGTGATAACATACAGTCCCAACCAATGCATGTTAAGTTTTCTTGGATGGCACAGAAAATTGGAATCATAAATAAGTACCATCTATCCAACCTCAAACTTCTTGTCACAGATGTGTCTGTCATGCCATGCCTTCTATCTGGCCTTCTCCTACTTTTGATTCAAACATCCTATGGCATGCCTCTCATCCAACTTATTAACTTATCAATTCTCTCTTCTAATGATTTCTCATCAGCTAGACCTCTCATGTGCGTAATACACAAAGAAGGTAACATGAATTTCATAGGAAGAATTGCTTCTTCACCAAACACCAAGTGAAATGGTGTTTCCTTATTCAACCTTTCAAAGGTTCTTTGATATGCCCAAAGTACATTAGAAACTTTATCATCCCAATCTTTCCTTCCAACATCACAAATTTTTGTTAATGTCTGGCTCAATATCTTGTTGAGAGCCTCAACAGTCCCATTTTCTTGAGGGTGATAAGGTGTATTCTTGTGGTGTTTAACCATAAATTCATCCAATAATATCCTCATTGTCTCATTCAAGAAGTGTGTGCCCATGTCACTTGTCAAACTCAACAGACATCCATACCTAGTAAGAATATTTTCCCATAAGAACCTTGCTAATGTAGCTGCTATACAATCCTTTGTAGGTGTTGTTTCTTCGCATCTTGTAAGATAATATATACAAGTGATTATGTAGCGTTATCTGGTTCTACGTGTGCCTAGGGAAATAGGACCCGTAAAGTCTATAGCCCTTTTTTCAAATGGATCTGCACTATTAATAGGCCTCAAAGGCATTTCATCTCTTTTCCCAGGTTTGCCAAGGTGATGACAGTGATCACACACCTTACAATAATATTTAAAATCCTTATACAGGGTTTCCCACCATAATCATGTGAGTAGAATCTTGCACGCAGTGGCGTCACCTGCATAGTGCCCACCTGCAATACCCCCATGATCCTCTTCCATGATATATGTGCGCTCATGTTCAAATACACACCGACACAATACTTCATCTCAACCTAGTTTGTATAATTCACCACTGATCAATATGAAGGGTGCGGCGTGAATTTCAAGTTGTTTCTTATTTAAGGATTTCATTCCTTCTGGAGTAATGCCTATGAGTAAAAAGACATAAATATCCTCCAATTCAAAAGGCACGTGATGTAACATGTAAAACTGTGCATCCAACATTATATCTTCAATTTTCTGTGCATCCTCTCCTGATTGAATTTCTCATAAGTGGTCTAGGTGAGAATTACTTTTACCTGGCGTTACCACAACTATAAAGTAAAATTCTTGGACTAAGAGCACCCATCGACATATGTGCCCCTATAAAACAGGCTTATTTACCAAGTATTTTAACACCAAGTGATCTGTATAAAATACAAAGGATGTTGCTAGTAAGTACTGTCTAAACTTATGTAGTGTGTAGATCATTGACAAGGCCTCGATCTTTATAGTTGTATAATTTTGTTCTGCAGAAGTCAACTTTCTACTAGCAAAACAAATAGGATGATATATAATACCTTCTCCAAGCTGAGCTAACATTGCACCAATGGTTGTGCCAGAGGTATCCACATGTACGTGAAATGGTTGGTTCCATGCGGGAAAATGCATAATAGTTGTTGTAGAGATTCTCTCCTTCAATGCCTCAAATCTGCACTGTTGTGGTTCTCCCCAATAGAATATCCCTTTTCCTTTGAGTAACTCTTCCAAGGGTATGATAATATTTGCATCTCCTTTGATAAATTTTCTATAATACTCTGTATGGCCCAAGAATCCACACACCTCACTTTGACTGGTAGGTTCTTTTAGGCCTACGATAATTGCAACCTTAGTTGGGTCTACTAACAAACCTTCCTTACAGATGATGTGCCCCAGTAGAGTTCCAAAAGGTGTAGCAAACACACACTTCTTGATATTTAAAGAGATGTTTAATTGTCTATATCTTTAAAAAATTAAGCGCAAGTTATCACAATGATCCTTAACAATCCCATACATCATCTAATCATCTAAGTAAACCTACAATATTTTGTGAATAAAATCTTGGAATTCTTGAACAAATATATGTGAAAATACATCAGGCATGTTCTTCAAACCAAAGGGCATCACCGTATATGCAAAGCTTCCCCTTTTAGTGGTGAAATTTGTCTTCTCTTGATCCTCCTGTGCAATTCTTACCTGATGATACCCAGAGAATCCATCTGTAAAAGAGTAAATTTTGTGCCCTGCAACATCTTCTAATATTTCCTCAATGAAAGGCGTAGGAAAAGGATCAATCACACATGCAGCATTCAGCTCCCTGTAATCCACAAATATCCTAATCTGACCATCTTTCTTTATACTGATTACCATGGGGCTAACCCACTTTGATTCTTCTAGGGGCTTAATGATGCTAGATTTCAACATTTTGTCAATTTCTTCCTTACATTTTACATGCAGGTTAGGGTTCATATTGTAAGGTCTTTTACTGACCGGGCGTGCACCTTCCTTTAGCTTAATCTTCAGCTCAGTTAATGAATCATGCACCCCCTTTAACTCATGGTATCCCCTAGGGAATAAGTTCTGGAAATCACGTAATAACTCAATTATCTTTGCTACTTCAGAATCAGACCAATAATCCCCAATTATGGCGTCTTTAGGTTCAGCATCTGTGCCAATGTTCACTTTCTTGGTCTTCATAGGTTTATGATAGGTGCGCGTGTTTTTATCTACACTATCTAAAACATCATGCATACCTACTGAATGATCTATGTCCAAATCTTCTAATTCTTCATCATCCACTATGTAGACCATCTTTCCTTTTTCCTTCTCAAAGTAAGCGCATTTAAATAATTCGGCATTTGTATCATCTATTTCATCAAAATGTGCTCATGGTTCTTCCTCACCAAATAACTCTTGAATGAGTTCTTCATCCTTGGTACCATCTCTCATAGTCAAGTGCTCTAGAATGTGAAATGTCTATCTCACTAGAGGTTTAGATGAGAAGTAGTCAAAATTCTGGGTCATTCATGCAATCAAGTCCTGCCAATTCTCAGTCTCCCTATGTAATTCCGCATAAACATACCAAGCGCGTACGCAACCTTGCAAAGTGGAATAAATATTGTGCACCCAAAGTAAAGGTGGTAAAGCTTCCTTCCCCTCTATCTAGAGACTCTCACATTTTTAAATGTGGTGTTGAACAGGTTGATTACCATGATATATGTAGATTTGAGTAGGCACATTTCTTCTGAGAAACCAGGTTATGAGAGCAACTCTTACTTCATTCCATTCTATGAGATTATTCTTGTGAACCATCTACCAGCATGTTGTCATCTTGTGTAGGGTATACACTAACATATTTCTTCTCTCCACTTGATTTGTCCACTGCTCCTCTATGGCGCACATGAATACTATAGGATCTCCTTCCCTAGTGTAGCAGGGTAGAGAGTTGTTGCCTATCCTCCTAATACAATGAGGTTTGTTCCTCCACATAAATGTGCTTCTTACCTCATGCCCAATCATCTCATATGTGTCATGCTCCCAATTATCACAAGTAATACTTGTAGTATCACTAATAGACTATGCATCTTCCCACTGGAGGATTCCTTCCTTAGACGGCTCAAGTACTTCCAGATCTCTAGCACATAAATTTTGTTCATGTCTTCCTCACTCAAAGGTTCAACATAAGGTTTAGACTTTTCATCTATTAAAGGGATAATAACTCGTTCTTCCTTGTTCTCAAAACTTATATACCCCTTGTTGAACTGTAGATCAGCATTATTTTCATAACACCAGGGGCATCCAAGTAGAGATGGGAAGTTATCTGCTTTTGCAAGTGCTAAAACCTCAACGTCTCCAGGGAACTTGACCCCTTGTATCGTAATGGATGCATCCTTTAAAACTCTGATTGGAGTGGCCTTAGTTTGATTAGCCATAAAAAATACATTAGAGGATGGTTGTAATGGAGGTCTTCTCATCTATACCCACACATCTAGAGTAAGCACATTCACTTCTGTGCCCGTGTTAATCAATATATTGCTCAAAAACCACCCATCCACAACAACATTTAGATTGATTTCCTTGTCATAATCCAAGCTATCAGGGGGAATATTAGCATGCAGGATTTGTCGTCCATTCTCAATACCTGCACATAGAGTGTTCCCCTTTAACCAATTCCCTAGTAATGGAATAATATTCTCCTGGCGTAGCATCTTACACACCTATTTCAAATCATCAACATTTGACTGGACCATCTATGTTTCCTTCTTCTGTTCCGACTTCATGATTGTTCCTTTAAACATTGTATTTCACCATGAATATTTCTGAGTACCTCCATGGTTTCGTGATAAACCTCATTTTGTTGTGTAGGATCTGGGTACCTTTCATGTAAAACCTTCTCCTTAGTAATGGTAGGCTTTTGTTGTAACATTTCTCTAGTGCACACAACTTCAGTGCATGTAGTAATATTCACAGGTACTACCTCAAGTTCTGGTGCCAACTTTGGCATCCACTATTTTTTTATGGCATGTTGTATCCTAACCATATGTGCACCCTTGTTTTCATATTTATGTTACTTGCTAAGATGATCATATAAGTCTGGGTATTCCTCATATTTTTTATTCTTCCTACAAAAGGAACAAGTAATATTCTGAGGGCATTCATGCCTGTTGTGCTTAGGAGATCCGCATGTAAAACACATTCAATGAGGAAACTCGCCTTACCCACCACCATGGCCTCAACCCCCAAATCCACCATGGTATCCTCGACCTTTGCCACAACTTCCTTCAAAGCGCCCTTCGTTCCGATCATAGCACCCTTGAGTGTGATCATGATCATGGTGCTCACTTTTACTTTTAGAATTATCTGGTACTCATGTCTTTCGTAAACCAATATCTATAGCATCATAGATCTGACCAATCAACCTGCAGTCTTCTGTATTGTGAGTCAAGGACTGACAAATATTACAATAACAAGATACATTCTTTCTTATCGTGCATTATAATAATGGGCAATGACTTGCATCATGCTCTAAATGACATATCTCACAGTATAGAAATAATGAACATACTGACCTGCGGGAACAACTATCCTTAGTATTCCATTCCACTTCACAATTTGTACATCAAATCCTAGTGTGTGTCTCATGTGCTGAATTGGCCGATAGTTTCTCCAACTACTTTACCATAGTTGTAATCTATGCTTCCAGGAATGGGCTCACTCCAGTGTCTATTCTTCCAACTACCTCATCACGTAATGTTGCTTCAAGTGCTTGATGCGGGTCCGTATATGTCTTATGGGACAACGCCCTCCTAAATGGTGTGATCAAGCCCCCAACGAACCACTATGCATGTCGGCTTGCATGGATATCATATGAAATTTTACAAAAGAGCATTTTGAAATGGGCATCATATTCTCAAACACTCTCAGTAGTGCCTTGATTAATATCCTTGAGCACGCTTATACTCTTCTGCTCAAACTCAAGGATATAGAACTCTTTAAGGAAAGCATCCCATAACGCTGCATAATCTACGCAAGTCTGATCAGGGTCAAACTTTCTATACCAACTATGTGCATGTCCCTATAATGTAGTTACAAATGGACTTGCCTTACGCTTAGAAGCTATGATTCCTTTTGTGTGCCACAGTATCTCACACATGTGCACATGTTTAGCATCATATTCTATTCCCCTATACTTTGGAAGACATAGTGACATCTCCATGTAAATTTCTGGGGTTGGTGAGGACCATGCCCTCCTGATCCAAAACCTCTTGTGTTACCTATGCCTCCAGATCCACTAGAACTAGAGCCACCTATGCCCCATGATCCTCCACCTGTAGCCGGAAGCAAACCAGTGGATTTACGGTCGTGTGTCCTAACAGTGGTACTAAATTAATCTTCTATAGTTTACAATGTGGTACTACTCTCATAAGTGAGTCCAAAATTTTGTGTGCTTGAGTTTTTTGTCGACGATGTGCCTAAAAATGTACCCCCAAATAGCAAAGAATATGTTTTCCTGACCATATATACACTTTCTACTTGATTTAATCATGTTCTTCTACTCCCCAAACTAGATTATTGACTACTAGTTGTACTAGATACTGGAAAACTAAGCGTAAGGGCTAGGTTGTCAGGTAGATTCAGATGCGCGCACACAGCCCATGTTGTCTCTACTAGCACACTCCCATATGAGGCCGAGGAGGGTTTCCTAACATGCTTTCCCAAATGGGGGAGTTCCAATTGCTCCGGTTCTATGCCTTCTACGTGAGCTCCAAATCCTTCACAAGCCATCTCTCTCCTCAACGCCATTCATTCTGTAATATCACGTTACTTCTTTATCTCCCTCCCATACACCTCATTGTACTTAAGCCATATTTCTAATCTTTACCTCTTTGCCACTAGGTCTGCCATCCTTCCCCAAACTTGCTCATGCCCCGATGCATGGTGGGGTTTAGCTAGCCATCGGCTTTTCTTCCAAGTTTAGGGTTACCATCAAAATTTTAATCACCAGTGGAATTCCTTACAAATAAGTTCCCCTGGGATACTGTAAAAACTAAAACTCAACTACCTCTGGAAAAGTGTAAGTCAAAATTGAGTACTCTAAAATATAGCTATTCAAGACACCACAGAACCAAGTATCTAGCATCCAAATTAGATCAGCATCATAGAGGGCTTGAAATTCTTCATGCGTCCAGATAAGTGTGTAACACCTCCAATTCCTTTTAGACACATAAGAAACCAACCACTTGTACAACTCTAGTGGAAAGATAATAAAGAAGCTCTCATACAAATAGTCATACAAATTCTTCTCCGCCCACGGGTGTGTTTCGAATTCATATCCATTGTTGAACCTCTGAGCGCCCTCTTCTTCTAGATATTTTATCCACTCCTCAACACTTGTTAGGGTCGATAGCTATGTATTCATCACGAAACATCCTGAAAACAATTGAAAATAGGTCCCGGCAATGGAACCAATGATGGAGCCTAGAATCTACTATGAATAAACTAGGTGCGTTGGCACATCACCCAGCCTGAGTTAAGCACTCATCCGAAGTGCGTAAAGGTAAAAGGCCCCTCTTTAGAGTTACTTGTGTAGGATGTTAGTGTGATGATGATAATAAATATTTAGATCCATAATTAGGTCCTTTTAGCATGATCTATAATATCAAATGTGGCCAAAGGTTACGCTGGCAAAGTAATGAGTCCCTCACTTCACGATGGTAGGGTAGGATTACTGGTCTTGATGGGAATATGAGAGGGCTGATTCGGGGGAGATACCAGGGAAAAATCTCTCTTTGAAAAAGACTTATTGACAGGTTGAGTGGGTAGGGGATTACCTCTCTTTGTAATGGTTGGGTACGCAGATGACGTAGTCTTTTCTTTCTGCACATTGGCAGTGACCTCTGCTTCTTTTCCTTGTGAGCGGGTAAAAACAACATATGATTCCGCTTGCATATCCCTGGGTACCCTCTTCCTCATCAGATTCCTCCTCATCGAATTCCATATACCCGATAGTAGAGTCGCCAGTCGGTTCACCGACATCTTGATCATCTTCGCCTTGAGATGAAGGTTCTTCGTAATTTTGTTCCTCTTCTTCTTCAATTTCAGCTAGAGCATTGATCGGAGGAGCCTCAAGTGCCAACCGTGGAGCGGTCGCGGGAAACCGCGGCCTATGTGGGACGCTGTTGGGAGTGAATTTTCTTCGTGGAATATCCTGATACGAGGAACTGGGGGAAGTTTGGGCTAACTGCTTCTTTAATGCGATCAAGTCATTTGCCATCTTTTGAAATGCTGGGTCGGATGAAGTGGCAAGAGAAGGGCTCAAAGCTTTGGACTTGGATGATTCCCTTTTTAATTCACCAGATATGAGCAAGTTGTCTTCAATCTGTATGGCAGTAGCTTGGGCAAGAGGCAAGGTAGTTATTTGTTCATGTAGAAGCAAAAAACTTATTTTTGAGCTCATTGCATTCACAAAGAAACACTTTTGATTTTCTAGTGTTGGCAACATGGCAGCAGGCACACGGTTGATTAATGCATTGAACCTGGCGATAAAATCACACATGGTCTCATTGGCATCCTTCTTTAGGTGAGTGATCTGTGATAACAATGCAAATGCATCTTCCGAGGGCTTGTATCTATCTTCAAAAGCATCCCGCAAGGTGGCCCAACTGGTAATAGATCTGGCCGGAAAATGCTGAAACCATTCTACAGCGGGCCCTTGGAGGGTCTCTAAAAAGAGGCGAACTGACACATCTTCATGAGTCACATCTAGGATACTGCATGACATAATGAATGCAGATATGTGTGAATCTGTGCTTTGGTTTCCGCTCCCGTCAAATTTGGGAAAATTCTTTCGGTTTCCATGTGGGAGCGCGTGAACTGGATGTGGTAAAGCGAGGGGGCCCATAGCATTTCCCCATGGCACTACCATTTGAAAGGTTGGCAAAAGAACACGGGCTGGAAGTGCGGTTCCACTGAGTAGTAAGGCACTACAAAGGGATGTGGAGGCTCCTTGTGAAAACTAGTTCTTTTGTGAAGGTGAGGGACTTCTGGCTGACCGATCAGCTGAACTTAGTGATGAAAAATGCACCGGTGTTATACTGAAGTTGTGCCTTTGAAGTAGATCAAAAGTAGGATCAACTTCTCCACGAGCTCTCCTACCACGGGTAAACAGTTCACCTGCCAATGTACCTTCCCGATCTGCAATATTGTAGAGTAGATTAAAAAACTCTTTTTGGTTGTACTTGCCGATTTTCTTATTTTTCTGACAAAAATCAGCAGCATGTACTTTTTTGAATATTTAAATTTATCCTCTTCTGAAAACCGATTGCGGTTAATGAAAAAGAACAACGAGGATAAAATGATAGTGAAGCTTAGTAAGCTGATTTTCATATCTAAATTTGACTTTTTCAAAGAGTTTGAAATTTTTTGGTAAATAGTCAAAAACTCAGATCTACAGCAAAATATAGATTTTTATAAAAACTCAACGAACTAAAGGTCTCCAATTAGGCCCGATCTATGGATCTTAGAAGAAAATTTTCAATTTGGGTCACTTTTGCAAAAATTTTGGATTTTGAACAAAAGTTAAAATTTGCAAACAGGTAGTGATTTTTTTTATTTTTACTGATTTTTAATATCATACCACCATCATAGATAGGATAGATCTGTTCGATCCCCAGCGGAGTCACCAAAAACTGTTGGTTCAAAAATATGTCGCTTGGGTAGATTTATGGATAAACGAGTCAACAGTGTGCAGGGCATAGCCCCTCTTTGAGTCAGCAAAGTGAAACTAGTTTATTGCTATTCTACCAGCAGGAATCTGTGCAAGTCTCACAATATTCTACCTTCGGGGGTTTGGGATCTCATCCCAGTAGATTTGTTTCCGGATGAGAGAAAAAACGAAAGGAGGGGGAAAACGAAGAAAGATCATATCCGAAGGGAGAAAAGAAATGAATTCCAAAGCAGAAGAGTCAAAGGGTCTATGGTTTGGGTTGGTAGTAAACAGAGCTGAACCTACTTGCATAGACGGATAAAGCAATACTGATGAATAAATGACAACAAAGTAGAAGCAAATCCAACAGAACGATCACACAAATCTAACATAAGAAAGATCTGATATTAAAACACATGTATTCAGCACAAAGTCTAAATATATTGTATTTAATGTTTGTTTCTATTACAAAGAGTTCAAAATCTTCTTCTTACTTCTATTTCTCATCTGAAAAGTATTCACCCCTGAATACAACAAGTATTCGAGTATTTATAGAAGAAGGAGAAGAAGGAAGGCAAAAAGGAACCAACCACCTATTTACATAAAAAGTACAAAATATCTCAAAGTCATGTTGACTTTTGACAACTTGATGGATGACATCATCCCATGGTGCAACATGGATGATGTCATCATTTGTGCCAACATACTTTAGACATTACAAAAAGAGAGTCGAAGAAGAGAGAGAAATTATTCATCGTCATCATCCCGCGGCTGAAAGGGGGGATCCTACTTCTGCTGCTGCTCAGGTGACAAGATGTGGAATTGGGCACGGTATTCCATGAACTTGCTGATCATGGGCTCTAGTTGATCCAGGGAAGGATCTTTGTGTCACTCACTGATAGCCTCGCAAGTCTCCCACTCGTTTGTGAGCTTCTCTGGGAGTTTGGAATATTCATTCTCTGCTTCTATTAAGAACCCGATGAAGTCCCGACAGGCCAGCAGGTTATTGATGGATTCTGTGTCAAAAGTGACCTCTAGCCCCATCCCTTGCGAAACGATCTCCTTGAAGATCTGGATGGTTTCGTCAACCTTCCTTAAGGAAAAAGAAGGAGTAAGCAACCCTAGAGACATAGTTAGAACAATTTGTTCCATCTGATGCATTGCGTCCAGGGCTTCTTCCTTTACCTTATCAATCTTTTCGAGGATGAATTCTAGTTGATCCATCTGGTAATCCAGAGTGGAAAGGATTTTATTGAGGGCCCTGGGGTGACCGAAAATGCCGAACTTGACCAGATCTTCAACTGAACAATCGTACATTCTTTGAAAGGTCTCATGCTGCAGCCTAACATGGTCCAACTCTTCAGATATGGATCTTGCTAACACTTGGAGTTCTTTGTTTGCCTTGTTGATGTTCAGATACAAATCAGTGAACTTGGTGATCACTCGTTCACTGTCCTTGAGGATCTGGCTCCTCCAGGTGGAAACTACCATACCGTGCTCGCTGATCTTTGCATATTCATTAATTCTATCCTGACTCAGAGGCTCAGGAGTTTTGGTGGCAGTTGTGGGAGGTGCACTGCCCATCTTCTGTAAGGCGTGGAGCAGATGTTTATTTTGCTCTTTTAGTAGCCTTTTCTCTTCTTTTTCTTCTTGAAGCTTCTTACAGAGGGCGTCAACTACATATAGGGCCTCTCCCTGAAGGCTTTCAGAAGACATCCCCATTGTGACTTGAGTCACTGTGTAATCTGTCGAAGACAGATCCTTTTTATCCTTCAGAGGATTGGGGTATGCAATCTCCATTACCCTCTCTCCTGAAGTACTCTGAGAGAAGCTTGTGATAGGCTTTTGCTTCTTGGCCCCTTTTGATGGGATAACGGAAAAGTCCATCGGTGCGATGGGAACTTTCCTTTTCTATTGACTTAGGTGCTGGGAAATCTAGGCTGGACTTAGGGGAGAAGGACCAGAAACAGAGAAGGGGGCAGTTGCAGTAGTAGAAGGGAAAAATGTGGAGACACGTGGCGGCGGCATCGAGAGGGAGGCCAAAGAAGTGCCCACGGGAGGAAGAGATACTGCAGGGGAGGAAGACATAGGAAGGGAAGGGAGCTCAGAGATGAGGGAAGAAATGGAGGGGGATAGGTCTGCAAGAGAGGAGAAGATGGACAAAGAAGCAGGAGGAACAGTAGAAGAAGGGGGAGAGGACACGACCGAAGGAATGGTCGATTGGGTCACTTGAGGAGGGGAAGGAGGAGAGGGAGAAGGGATAGAAGGGACCTCAATATTTGCAGTAGTGGCGACATCCTGAGTGGATGTGCCTATCGGAACATCTTCCGTTGTTTCTTTCTCTAGAGAAGCCAGAGTTATAACTTGTTCGGGTGTAGCGGAAGGAGGACTTTCAGGAGCTTCCTCTTGGGTGGAGTTGGATTCACCCTCTTTGCCTTTTCCTTTGCCTTTTGGCTACTGTTTAGCCCGAGGAGGTGCATTGCCCAATGGAGAGGTTGTGAAATCGACCCCGAGGTAGATGAGCCCGTTCATTCGGCACCAATGCTCTATTCTGCGCAGAGTTTCCTTGACTCTCTCCTCGATTGTTTGAGGAGATTTGGTCCTGTCAATCACCGCAAAAGGCCAATCGTCCCCACCCATGTCAAGATACACTTGATCCACTTCTTACTCAGTAGTTTGGTAGCCTTTTGGGATGATGACCACCCCGTATTGGATGATTTCTGCTAAGGCCAAGCGGGAATGGTCCTTCCTCCTGAGCTCAACCTCATGATATATATCGATGTAGATATCTTTGATCTGAGGGATGTGGATCGGGTCGAGCTTGGCCCTAGGTAGACAATTTCTCAGGTCGAAGGTGGGCCTTGCTGGGAAGTTATGTTTCAGATTCAGCAGCTCCAGCTCTGCAAACATGTCTTTTTCCTTGTGGTGAGTGAGACACGTATACCTACCCACTGTGAGGGGGAAAGGAGTTCCACCCTTCTTTCTCTTGAGGCACTTCTCATGGTAGGTGATAAGTTGCCTTGATAGCTCTAGCAGGATCAATTTGGGACTAGCATACCTAGGTAGTTTAGTTGGCTCCCCCAAGAAGTTGACTGCCCTCAGATATGTAAATGTGGGGAATTGAGTGAACAGGGCCCCCCATTTCTCTATAGCCACTATGACGCTCTTGGTTGTGCGACCGTGAGTCATATTTTGCCTCAACAGGTAGATGATAAAATAGAAGAATGCATCGTTGATTTTTGTGAATTGGGGAATGCTATTTTCCAGCTTCAGTTCTAGATAATATTCATAGATTTTAACTTGGGGCCAAACCCCACACCGCATCAGAGCCGGATAGTCCCTTTCTAAAGCAGCAGCATAGACCACGTAGGAGTTCATATAGAACCTCCCCGTTGTGTTAAGTTGTTGTAGCTGCTCCGATATCGTGCTGCTTATGATTTCTGCCCACTCAAAGCGCTGATCGGGCACATTTTTGTTCATTGTTTCTAGGTACTGCAGCATCCACTTGTGAAAATAATGGGTGTCAGGAAGCCCAAAGATTGCTTAGGAACGTGATGGTGTCACTGAGTTCTTTTGAAAATTCACTACGATGAATGACTTGTGGCCACCGAGTCACCACCTTTTTATTCTTCAGATAAACCTCATTCATCAGCTGCATGCACTGATCTTCATTGTCGTCCCAGGCCTTAATGCAGTCTTCCCGGCTTACGGCCACAAAGTGCTAGTGGTGAGGGATGCCGAGCATTATTTCAAAGTGGCGGGCAGTGAGGTTGATTATAACCTTGCCCTTCTCATTGTGGACACATCTTGTGTCTTTATTGTAGCATCGGGCAACAACCATCATGAATTCGTTGTTCACGGCGCTAAATGGGATCCCCCCAGCAAAGTGCAGGGCACTGCCTATCAATTTGTCCATCCATGGACTTCTTGGACCCTCTGGGTTTTGGCCCAGAAATCTTCCATGTCAATATGGCCCAGTTCTAAGTCTCTGATGTCTAGGTCACACTCTACTTAGGACTCGGGCATCCTGACCCTCTGATAGTTATACTTAATTTATTCTTCTGTGAGCTTGGCCTTGCCTTTAGATTTGGTAGGTCTCTTGCTTGATGTTGACATATGTAACTCTGAACTCAGTTGCTGATCTGCAAGAAGGAGAAGAGAAACCCAACGCAAGAAGGTCATATCAGATGTTTGATCTTCCATTAAAGCGTTGACAGAAAGAAGAGTTATCAATTTTAAGGCTTCAGGGCGCAGGGCGCATGTATACTGCAAGCTGCAGGGTTAAATGGTAAGGCACACAGGAAAGGGCTGCTGCAAGGGATAAATCAGTGCTAAAGGGCACATAGCGCATGGACACTACAGATTGCATTTTGTTGTTGTAAGCACAAGTGTGCCTGTGCCATGTGTATATATTTTATAGAGGGCGCAGATATTTTTCATGTTACACGGGTACAAGATGTGCCAAAGGGCACAGGTATAATGTGTGTAACATCATTTTTTCACACGCCACAGGAGAACTTGGCATGGCGTATGGAAGGTCTGCATAACATGATGTTGTTGTAAACATGAATGCGCCTGCGCCGTTTAAAGTTTTGCATTTGGCGCAAATTTTGTTGGTGTTGCATAGATGCAGGGTGCGCCAAAGGGTGCAGGTTTAAGAGATGCAAAAAATGAGTTTGGTGTGCCAAAAGGGGCACAAGGAAAGCGTTTGTAACAAACGAAGGAAGTGCACCATGAGGGCGCACCTGTTCTTAGTGTAACAGTCATGGTATGTGTGCCATTGGTGTGACTGTGTATCGTGTTGCAGGGGTGACAGATGCGCCAAAGGAGAAAAATAACAGTGTCTCCCTTTCAAGCCATGATTCTTTCTCTGAGGGGTTCGCATGTGGTTAAGCTCCTTTTTAAGGATTCATTTGGGTTATGAAGAAGCTTATTAAGAGAGTTCCAAGCCATTTTTTAGGAAAGAGTTTCCCCTACCAGCAGATCTGGAAAGAGGGGGGAAAAATCATGGGTAGAGAAAAATAGCAAGGAGGATGGGGAGCTCATGTTTGACAATCTTTTTTAACTCAAACCAAACTAGCAAGCAGCCAATAAACAAAACACCAAACACATAAGCAATGAGGACCTCTTACCAGGATATATAATGAAGAAATGTGCAAACGGGTCCACAAAGCGATTGAAAATGACAGGGCAGGTGCACTGACAGGTACAAGTGTAAGAGAAAAATCATGTGATTGTGTCAGATGACAATGACAGTGCAGACACGCCTATATATAAGCAAAGTAGTAATAAATGCACCACCAACTTTTTAAGTGGCACATGAAAAGCATTGTCGACACTAGAAAGCGTGCGCCCTGTGGCACACCGAAAGACTTGCCAACATGAAGTTATATGCGCCCTTGGCGCACCGAAAGTGATGTTGACATAAGAATATGCGTGCCCTAGGTGCACCAAAAAGTGGTGCAACAAATGTATTGTTGACATGAAGGCGCATGCGCCTTGGCACATGTAAGGAAGACTCAACATAGTGAGGCACATCAAAACACCTGTTGACACGAGAAAGCATGCGCCAAAGGATTTAAAGGGGGCGCACCAAAAGTTCATGTTGCATAGTCATTATGTGTGCCCAACCAAAAAAGACCAAAAATGGATAAGTTCAGAAAACTAGATTTCCCGGGAAGGGATTTGCAACGTTCCGAACGCAAGGGGTCCCTGACGAGGGGCCAGAACAAAATTTTGGTAGGGTTATCTGTAAAATTGCCCCCAACAATTTTACGGGATAACAACTAGCTCTTTCTGGGGACTATCCCTGAGCGGACCTCAGGGGTAGAGAATCCTAGATCTCACGTGCCTATCCATTGGGTGACAGAGTCAAAAACAAGGGGGACCGGAAAGGGAAACACACAACTAGCAAAAGAAAACACACGACAAAAACAAACACATAACTGAAGCAAACTGTACAAAGAAGAGAGTGAGCTCTACTTCCTAAAGATTTTCAGATGTTGCCTGTTATAGGGAAGCGGGAGCTTAGTTCCATCCAAATACGAGAGACAGAAATTGTTCTCTCCGTTTAACTGCTTGATCTTGAAGGGCCCTCTCCATAGGGAATCAAATTTTCTGTGCATACCTTTCAGCTCTCTTCGTTTGTCCCACAAAAGGATGAGGTCTCCCACTTGGAATTTTCTTGGCTTAGCTTTTTTATCGAACAATCTTTTGACCTAACTCTGATGTTCGGCGATCTTGTCGACCACCTTTACTCTCTTTTCTTCAAGCTCTGCTAGATACATGATCCTCTTTTCAAGGGAACTTTGAAAAGTTTCATCTTCAATTGCCCGTGCCAAATGCAGAGCAGGGAGTTTAGTGGAAATGGGAAGCTCGGCATCAGTGCCATATAACACTTGAAAAGGTGACATACCGAGAGATCTCTTGGGAGTAATGCAATCTGCCCACAAGGCATCGTATAAGGACTTATGCCACATTCGTTGATTCTCATCTACCAGCTTTCGTATGATGGTCACCAAGTTTTTGTTACTGGATTCTGCTTGACCATTTCCCTGAGGGTAATAATCTGAGGCGTGAGATAAAGTTATCCCATATTCGTAGCAAAAACTAATAACTTCCCGTGAAGAGAAGTTAGGCATTATTAGCAACAATCTTGTTTGGAACGCCAAACCTGACAATGATATTTTCTTTGATGAAACTGCAAACAACTTCGGAAGTGGCATGTTTGACAGGTATGGCTTCCACCCACTTGGTGAAGTAATCCATTGCCGTTAGGACATAATTATGTCTGGCACTCGATTGGGGATTGAGTGTACCGATAAAATCAATTCCCCACTGCTTGAATGGTTCATTGACAATGACCGGCCTGAGGGGAAAAGCGGCCAACTTGGGCTTGCCGACGAATTACTGGCAAGGTTCACACTTTGCTACCCAGGTGGCTGCATCTTGGAAAAGTTTTGGCCAATAGTACCTAGCCCAAATGATTTTTTGTGCTGTTACGGAAGAGGAGAAATGGCCCCCACAGGCTGAATTATGAAAACTTTCAAGTAACTTCACCTGTTGTGGCTTGTCAACACATTGCAAGAAGACGTCGTCTATCCCGCGTTTGTATAAACCGTCATCCCAGATGACATATTTGGCTGCTCTGAGCTTTATAGTGCACTTCTCCTTTGCAGTTAGGTGAGCTGGGCATTTGTCGTAGGTAAGAAAGAAAGCAATATTGGAATACCACTCATCGCTGGTTGCGACAAATAGGACCAGGGGCAGAGAATCGGGTTTATCCAGCCGGTCTTGTGCTTCATTGGTACAATCACTCTTTCCTCTGGAAACTTCCGACCCTTGGTTTTCGGCCATAAGTTGACACAAGCCTTTGCCTCTTACCAACTTGGTTGGTTTTATATCTAGATCGTACTCCTGGACCTTTGCAATCCAATTTCCACACAAGCTTCCTAACTCCTGTTGAGTTAAAATTGATTTGACTGCCGTGTGAGGGACCAGGACCGCTGTATGAGAATTTAAAATGTAATACCTGAAGTTTTTTACTGCTTTGACAACGGCAAAGGCATGCTTTTCTAACTGAGACATTTTTAATTCGTGGGGCTTGAGGGGAGAGCTCATGAACGCAATTGGGGATTCAACATCCTCAGAATTCTTTTGCATCAAGATGGCAGACACAGTATGCTCAGATGCATAGCTATACATGATAAAATCCTTGGAGAAGTCGGGGCATACTAGGATTGGTGCGTGAGCGATGGAGGCTTTTATTTCCTTGAACAACCTTTTCCCTTCCTCGCTCCATCGGAAAGTTGGTGACCCTTTCATCATGTCCAATATATGACGAGTCTTTTCAGCAAAGTCGGGAACAAAATGCCTGAGAAAGTTCACCTTTCCAAAGAAAGAGTGGACGCCGGTCTTGCTTGTAGGCAAAGTGAGGCTCTGAATAGCCTTAACTCTTTCGGTATCTATCTTCATTCCTTCTTTGCTAACAATATGCCCTAGCAACTTTCCTTTTGTGACTCCAAAAACAGACTTTTTTGGGTTCAGGGAAATCCCATGCTCTCGGCATCTAGCCAATACTTGCTCCAGATGATCACAATGATCACTTCGTTGTTTAGAGAACACAGTCAAGTTATCCAGATAAACGACAATGACTTTCCCCATCATACCTTTGAATGCTAGGTCCATGGCCCGCTGAAAAGTGGTGCCAGCATTGGTCAGGCCAAAAGGCATCCTGCTGTAGGCAAACGTACCCCAGGGAGTAGTGAATGCTGTTTTAAATTGATCTTCAGGTGAGACTTCAATCTGATTGTAGCCCAAAAAACCATCAAGCATGGACAACATTTCTGATCCAGTTACCGCTTGTAGAACTTGATCCATTATGGGAAGTGGGTAGTTGTCTTTTAAGGAAGCCTGATTCAAGTTTCGAAAATCTACGCATATGTGTATTTCACCGTTTTTCTTGCGCACTGGCACAATGTTTGCTACCCAAGTACTGTGATGGATAGGAAAAATGATTCTCACATCTAGAATTTTCTGAATTTCAGCCTGGATAGTACTTGAGATCTTAGGGTTATAATGCCTCTGCTTCTGGCGAAAGGGTTTGACGTCTTCTTTCAATACCTGAGATCGCAGAGGAACAATCCATTTTTATTTCACCACCCAAATCCCCATGGAAGCTTCTACTTAGTAACATTATGAATGATGTTGGGATGTATGCCACTAGCATAGTGAGAAAAACTTTATTTTTTGAAAAATCGGCCAAAGATACTTTAGCATCCTTTATCGTACCCACCAATGGTACTTCTTTAGATTCCATGGAATAACAAGATCCATTTTCCAAAGTCAAGGTAAGTTCTAAGGCATTTTCTACTTTGATGGGCATCACGTTATCAGAGGCTCTAGAATCTATGATACAATTGTTGAGTTGGTAGCCTTTGACCAAAAGGGATAGGTAGAAAGGTTCTACCTTGTTAGTATTAGATGCGCTAAGTGCTAGCATGTTCTGTGAGGAAGGTTTGGATAGGGTATGGATAAGACCTTTAGTATTGGGGTTTGCAATGTGAGGTTTTGGGGTACCTTTTCAGACTGTGTTAAAAAACCTATTAAACTAAATTGGGAGCATTTGCAAATATTCCAACTTTGTGATTTGAACTGTAGTTCTATTTGCATGTTCAACATAGTCAAATGGAGATGTGGGGAGTGAAGAGGATGTTCCAGGGATAGTAGTGGTTTTTAATTGCAAAGTTGGTGCTACCTTAGGATCTTGGGTCTCTTTAGTGGTCGTGGTAGCATGTTTAGAAGAAAGGGGAGTGGCTGGTTTAGCTTGATACTTGGTGGATTTAGCTAGGGTAGCATTGGACAAAGGGCCATTCTTCAAAATAGATTTTGAACTAGGGGGTGTACCAAAATACTTACTTAGCATAGTAAATGTATTCTTTCTCACAAACGAATCTAGTTTCTCTTTGGTTGAGTCCATTGATAGTGGTAGTGGTGATCCTCTGCTAGTGATTTTACTATGTGGGACTTAAGCAGGAGGATCTTCTTTCTTTTTCTTTGCAGCAGTTGCTAAGGACGAAGCCCCTTTCTTTGACTATTCCTAAGTGAAAACCGCACACGAGAAGCTTAGTGCTTCATCATCATCATCAAATTTTCTTGGTGAAACATACTCAAAAAGGGCATTTTGCATATCACCGTCAACTTTTTCAACTTCAAGGTATTTTTCATCATCACCTTCTTCCTCTTTGGGTTATTCTATATTTTCTTCCTCTTTTTGTTCTTCGATGTCGCGTGTGGCATTAACCAGTGGTGCTACAAGAGTGAGCTGGTGAGGAGGTAGAGTTATCCTTGGCCTATTCAAAGGATTTGGATTTCTCGGAACATTCCTCATGGTAATCTGAGAAAGTTATTTCTTCAAGGGAATCATGTCATTAGCCATATTTTGGATCATTGGATTAGTGAGAGTTGAGCCAAAACTTTGACCTTTATATTTTTCATTAGGATATTTCACTTTCCCAGACAAGATTAGGTCATCCTCTATCTCAACCACATACTCTTGTGCTTATTTCAAGTCCCTATGTTGGGATCTTATGAGGAAGAAACCAACTTCCGGTGGTAGAGCACTGATAAAGAATATTTTTATATTATCTAGTTATACTTGGCTATGTGTTGTCTCCTGAAAATAGCTATGCATTTCCATAGCCAAATTCTTTTTTCTTTTAGCTCATGCCCATCATTGGTGTTTAAGCCAAGTTAGAGATTCAAGAAATTAGCAAAATTCATGCCCTAGAGCTGTTTAAACCTCTGTTTTGCTCATTTTTATAAATCCTCCATTTCCCGGTCTATGCATGTAATATCATCTTTGTCAATCTCCATTTGTTATCAAAATTGCTTCACTTGTTCTATGGCTTGGGTCCTCAAATCATTGTTTTGCCTCCATGCCTCCGGCTCGTGAAGGAAATTCAAAAATTGGACTCAAAATGATGAAGTTCTCTTCCTCTGTGTATTTTTCCCGCAAGTCGGGAGTAATGGGCATGTCTATTTCCCCATAAAATTTTTACCTCAACATCCCCGAATGTAATGGTTAGATCTGATTGGATGTGGTTCGGTCATACTTAAAAAAGTGGAAGCAGCCACGTGTCGCAATGACTCAACTCTAGGGGTAGGGTCCACTGTTGGACAAATTTCAATGGTAAGCACATTTTTCCATGTGGTCCCAGGTACAAAATCCAAATCGTAAAATCGGCTAAGTATGGAAGGCTTAGCGGATGGCTCCATGTGTCACAACAGGAGAAATTCTGAAGGTTGGGGTAGAAAGGGTCAATTACCAAATCAATGCTAGATCGCCATGTGGTCAAAGTCATTGGAGAGGCAAATCCCATTGTTGAAAAGTCAAAGTGGATGAGCGGGCCATCGAGGAGAATTTGATGTTTTTGAGCCTCTTTGTAAAAAAGGTAAAAAATTAAAAAGTGACCTGAAGCCCCGATCAGGTTTTAAAGGGAAAAAATCAAAGTTTGAGCCCGCAGGGAAAAATTCAAAGGTGAAGCCCGCCACATGTCCTAGAAAAATTCAGAGCAGTGGGATGCAGAGGGCCATCGGGCACTTTTGAAAATTTTTCCAAAAAAGGTTCCAAAATGTTGAAGTAAAAGGGTCTAGAATGACTCCGCGGCATCTGCAAAGGTCTCGAAGGCCCGCCATGTGTCCTAGTCAAAGTCGGAAGCAGCGGGCCAGTGGCAAAGGAAATTGAATTTTTGAGTCTTTTTCCAAAAAGGGTTAAAATGTTGAGAAAAGGGCTGCATGACCCCATTTCTAATCAGAACGTGCCACGTGTCTAAGTTGAAAAGTCAAAGCGGGGGTACGGGCCCAATTTTGTTCCAAACTGCCAATTCTCTACGAAAAATCACAAAATGCGAAATGGCTTTCACCTGTAACCACTCTAATCCCTTCCCACCATATGGATGGCTCAAATTTCAGAGTTAGAGGAGCAAATTAAATGGTCTATATTTAAACTGGCAAATCGAATGTAACGGTTTCTTTGCAAGATCTAGTTTTTAACCCCGCCATGAGCAGTTTTCTTCACAATGGAGGAATTTGAAGAGGCGTCGAGGATTTGTGAAGATTGTAACCATTTTGGAAAAGGATATAATGGCCTTCCAGATGTCATTCCAAGGGGCTGGTGATTGATTTCAAAAAATACCAGAGTGCTCTATACCTGGAAAAGATAGAAAACACCATTCTTCTTCTATTTTCTCTTCTTCCTCAAATTTCTTCCATTCTCAAGCTATGTACAAACTCTGCTTGAGCTTCAATAAGAAAAGAAGGAATTTTTTCCTCCTTGATTAAGGAATTAATTAGTACTTTGCAACCAATGAGTTTCATTCGGTCTTGTAGCTTCTCCTGCAGATTTGTTTTTCTTCTGACTATAAATGTATGTAAATGAAATTTCTAATTAATGTGTGTGGGCATATGATATTCTACCCGTAACATTAGTTTCTCTCACCTCCATTCTCACTCCCTTTTCCCTTCTCAGACAAGCTTCATCTCTAGTGAGAAATTGCTAGCTTTTCCACAAGGTCAGTGGAGTGTCCCTGTTGGATCTCTAGTCAAAAGGCCACCATTGAAATCTATGTTTTCATGCATGTACATACGGAAGTTCCACCGTTCAAGTAGAGGGACTTAGATTCCCATAGCGTTGGCTTGAAACCCACAAATTTTTCCATAAAACAAATTTTCTCACCAATAGTTTTTGGCACCTGCCATGGGGTAGATTTTGTAGCATCTGCACCTAAAAAAGACCTCAGGGTCATAAAATACAAAAAAAAAATCTAGAAGAAAAGTTTTTGGAGATTGAATAATCACACAAACTTCATGAATGTAAATCATGGCTATTCTGGGAAATCCTCTTGTTAAGAGACCTAATTTACTCTTTCACATCCAAGAAGACATTGCTTCTCATATGAGAGAAGTTATTTGGCATAATAAACAAAGTGTCAATCAATACTTCATTGCCATAAGGATTTTGGACCTGGAAGAGGAACGTGCTGTTGAATTGGAAAGGTAGAGACAAAATCTAGCACCCCAGAGAAGAGCATAAACTTTCAAGCTGGCTGATAGAAGGTACACCTGGCAACTGAGGCTTGGAGGACAAATTGATCCCATATTTGAAGAGCTTTAAAGAGATGTAGTTGCTAAAGAGGAGATAAGGGCTTAACTTGAAGAAATAGAAAGACTCCAAATTGAAGCAAAATAAAGAGCAGTAGCAGAAGTAGCCTTATCAAGATTGGAGGATAGAAATGGGAATAGAATGGGTGATCATGAGCGTGAGGAATGTGTGCCTAACGTACCATGGGGAAGAAATACTGGTCCACTTGCTCTTCCACAACCACTTCATGACCTCCCAAGAGGCTCAAGAAATAAATTCCCAAAATTCAAAGGGGATGGTTCTCAGCTCCAGGAAGAACATGTAGTAGCATTCGTCACTGGTTGTGGAGTGTTGGAGTTAAAGATGAAGATGTTTCAGTTAGGCTCTTTGTGGAGTCACTCCAAGAAAATTCCGTTGAATGGTTCTACATGTTGCCCCCAAGATCTGTCACATGTTGGGAAGATATAAGAAGTGCATTTGAACAATAGGTTCAAGAGCACAGAATATTTTCAAGATTTGTTGGTCCAATTGGTTCAGATGAAGAAAGAGACCTCTAAATCAATGAGAAATTTTGTAGCAAGGCATAATCGGTTGATAAGAAGGATCCCAGAAGATGTGGTACCCCCTGAAAACAACTTGAAAAGGTTCTTCATCAGTTCTTTGCCACCAGAATTTGGTTTCTTCCTCAGAAGAGCCCAACCAAGAACATTGAGGGATGTTCAAGACTTTTCAGTTGATACTGATGATGATCTAATTCTTTTTGGTAAAGTGAAAGGACCAAATGGGAAGCAAAAAGGTCAGAGTTCAAATTCAGTCACCACTAATCCAATGTTCCAAAAAATGGCAAATGACCTAGTTGCTTTGAAGAAGTAGCTGTCACAAATCATAATGAGGAATGCTCCAAGGAGACCAAATCCTCATGATAGACCAAGAATTTCTCCACCTCCTCGTAGGCTTACTCTTGAAGCACGACTAGTCAATGCCATCTATGACACTAGGGAATCAGAAGAAGGAACGGACATAGAGGAAACTGAAGAAGAAAGCATGGATGACTATGAAAACTATCTTGAAATTGAAGAGGTCAGCATGTACAATGGCCTGATTGAATACGTTGATGATGAGGAGGAAGGTGATGAAGAAACTCGAAGTTTTTCATTTGTTGTTTTCACTCATGCACAATCCAAGAATAGTATTTCAGCCTCAGCAGTTGTAACTGAGAGTGGGAAGAGCAAAGAAGATAGCTCTTTAAATCCTCCACTAAACAAGATCATCAGCAGGGGATCACCATTACCACCTTCCATGGAATCAGCTAGAGAGAAATCAGATTCACCAGTTGTCAAGGATCACACTGCTATGCCAAGTAAGTTATCTGATTCTTATCTCAACTCAAAAGATGTTAAGAAGCAATTCTCTTCTAAATATTGGTTCCATAAGAACATCTAAATTTCAATCAAAGGCTACACCCCCATCTCCTTCCAAGCTAATTGCTACATTTGATAAGGTGAACCTAGCACCAAAGGTAACAAAACCTCTACCATTTAAGTCCTCGTCCATTGCTGGAAACTCTCCCTCATCTACCATAACTACATTTGACTTTGTGGAGCATGCAAGCAAAACCAAAGTTTAGCTCTCTGAGATTGAATACCTATAAACACATCCTACCCAATTTGATAGATTCATCAAGGCAGTTCTGTTGGTCTGAAAATCTGTCACTTGGGCAGACCTATGGATAAATGAGCCAACAGTGTGCAGGGCATAGCCCCTCTTTGAGTCAGCAAAGTGAAACTGGTTTATTGCTATTCTACCAGCAGGAATCTATGCAAGTCTCACAGATTCTGCCTTCGGGGGTTTGGGATCTCATCCCAGTAGGGGTGTTTCCGACTGTGAAAAGAAAGGAAAGGAAGAGGGGATGAAGAAAGAGCAGGTCCGAAGGAAGAAAAGAAATGAATTCCAAAGCAGAAAGGTCAGAAGGTTTATGTTTTGGGATTGGTAGTAAACAGAGCCAAACCTACTTGCATAAACGAGCAAAGCAATACTGATGATAAATAAATGACAAT
The DNA here is from genome assembly GCA_019776745.2 of Taxus chinensis. Classification (NCBI taxonomy): domain Eukaryota; kingdom Viridiplantae; phylum Streptophyta; class Pinopsida; order Cupressales; family Taxaceae; genus Taxus; species Taxus chinensis. The sequence goes on from CM034150.1 coordinate 263,541,010, forward strand.
AAAACAGAAGCAGATCCAACAGAATAAACACACAGATCTAACTTAAGAAAGATCTAATGCACATAACACATGTATTCAGCACAAAGTCTAAATATTGTATTAATATTTTTCTTCTGTTACAAAAAGCTCAAAGTCTTTTTTCTTCACTTCTATTTTTCATCTGAAAGATATTCATCCATCCCACAATACAACAAGTATTGGGGTATTTATAGAAGAAGAAGAGAAAAGAAGGCAAAAAGGAGCCAACAACTTATTTACAAAGATATTTACAAAATATCTAAAAGTCATGTTGACTTTTTACAACTTGATGGATGACATCATCCCATGATGCAACATGGATGATGTCATCATTTGTATCAACATACTCCAGATATTTCCAAAAAGAAAGATGAAGAAGAGAAAGAGAAGAAGAAGAAGAAGAAGCAGCTACTCGTCGTCGTCATCCTGCGGCCGAAAGGGGGTGGACTGCTTTTGTTGTTGCTCAGGTGACGAGATATGGAATTGAGAGCGGTATTCCATAAACTTGTTGATCATTGGCCCTAGCTGATCCTGGGAAGGATCCTTGTGCCTATCACTTATCGCCTCACAAGTCTCCCGCTCATCTATGAGTTTCTCGGGGAGCTTGGAGTAGTCTTTTTCCGCCTCAATGAGTAGCCCAATGAAGTCTCGGCAGGCCAGCAGGTTGTTGATAGACTCTGCGTCAAAAGTGACCTCTGGCCCTACGCCTTGAGAAATGATCTCTTTGAAGATCTGAATGGTCTCCTCAGCTTTTCTTAAAGTAAAGGAAGGAGTAAGTAACCCTGGCGACATGTTAAGAACAATTCGTTCCATTTGGTGCATCGCGTCCAGGGCTTCTTCCTTTACTTTGTCAATCTTTTCCAAGACAAATTCTAGCTGATCCACCCGGTAGTCCAGAGTGGACATGATTTTGTTAAGGGCCTTGGGATGGCTGAAGACGCCGAACTTAATTAGATCTTTGACTGAATAGTCAAACATTTGTTGGAAGGTCTCGTGCTTCAGTCTAGCATGTTCCAGCTCTTCTGATATGGGCCCCGCCAACGCTTGGAGCTCTTTATTCACCTTATTGATGTTCAAATACAAGTTAGAGAACTCGGCGATTACTTTTTCACTGTCTTTGATGATTTGGCTCCTCCAAGCGGAAACGGCCATACCCTGCTCGCTGATTTTCGCGTACTCATTAATTTTCTCCTGGCTGAGAAGCTCAGAAGTCTCGGCGGCAGTTGTGGGAGGCGCACTACCCATCTTCTGTAAGGCTTGGAGCAGATATTTGTTTTGCTCCTTCAGTTGCCTTTTCTCTTCTTTTGTCTTTTGAAGCTTCTTGCAGAGGGCGTCAACTGCAGAAAGGGCTTCCCCCTGAAGGCTTTCAGAAGATGTCCCCATTGTGACTTGGGTCACAGTAAAATCTGTCGGAGACAGATCCTTTTTCTCCTTGAGGGGATTGGGGTACGCGATCTCCATAACCCTCTCTCCTGCAGCACTTTGAGAGAAGCGCGTAACGGGCTTCTGCTTCTTTGCTCCCTTAGATGGGATTACAGAAAAGTCCATCGGAGCGATGGGAACTTTCCTCTTTTGCTGACTTAGCTGCTGGGAGATCCAGGCTGGACCTATGGGAGAAGGGCCGGAAATGGAAAAGGGGGCAGCTACAGTAGTGGAGGGGAAAAATGTGGAGACACGTGGGGGCGGCATGGAGAGAATAGCCGAAGAAGTGTCCACGGGAGGAAGGGAAACTGCAGCTGCGGAAGACATAGGAAGGGAAGGGAGCTCAGAGATGAGGGAAGAAATAGAGGAGGAAAGATCCACAAGGGAAGAGAAGATAGACGAAGAAGCGGGGGGAGGAGTAGAAGAAGGGGGAGAGGACACGACCAAAGGAATGGCCGCCTGAGTCACTCGAGGAGGGGAAGGAAGAGAAGAAGAAGGGATAGAAGGGACCTTGGTTGTTGTAGCAATGCCAACATCCTGAGTGGATGGGCCTATTGGAACATCCTCTTCTACTTCTTTCTCTGGCGAAGCCAGAGTTATAACCTGTTCGGGTGCCGTGGAAGGAGGACTTGCTGGAGCTTCTTCCTGAGTGGTGCTGGGTTCACCCTCTATGCCTTTGCCCTTGCCTTTAGGCTGCTGTTTGGATCGAGGAGGTGCGTTACCCAGTGGGGAGGTTGTGAAATCAACCCCAAGGTAGATTAACCCGTTCATCCGGCACCAATGCTCTGTTCTGCGCAGAGTCTCCTTAACCCTCTCCTCAATCGTCTGAGGTGCCTTAGTTCTATCAATAGCTGGAAAAGGCCAATTGTCCCCATCCGTGTTAGTATATACTTGATCGACTTCGTCCTCAGTAGTCTGGAAGCCTTTGGGGACAATTGCTACCCCATATTGGATGATCTCTGCCAAGGCTAAGCGAGAGTGATCTTTTCTCCTGAGCTCAACCTCATGGATGACGTCGATGTAAATGTCCTCGATCTGAGGGACATGGATTGGATCAAGCTTTGCCCTTGGTAGACAATTCCTTGGGTCGAAGGTAGGCCTGGCCGGGAAATCATGTCTTAAATTGAGCAGCTCCAGCTCTGCGAACATGTCCTTTGCCTTGTGGTGGGTAGTGCATGTATATCGGCCCACTGTGAGGGGGAAAGGAGTCCCACCCTTCTTTCTTTTCAGGCATTTCTCATGATAGGTGATCAGCTGTCTTGACAGCTCCAGCAGAATCAGTTTGGGTCCAGCATACCTCGGTAGCCTGGTTGGCTCTCCCAAAAAGTTGGCAGCCCTTAGATAGGTGAACGTGGGAAACTGGGTGAACAGGGCCCCCCATTTCTCAGTGGCTGCTACTATGCTTTTGGTCGTGCGACCATAAGTCATATTTGGCCTCAACAGGCAGATGATGTGATAGAAAAACACATCGTTAATTTTTGTGAATTGGGAGATACTATTCTCCAGCCTCAATTCTGGGTAGTACTCATATATTTTGACCTGTGGCCAAACTCCACTTCGCATCAGGCCTGGGTAGTCTCTCTCTGATGCTGCAGCATAGACAACATAGGAGTTCATGTAGAAACTTCCCGTTGTAAGAAATTGTTGAAGCTGTTCGGAGATTGTGCTGCTTATTATTTCTCCCCAGCAAAAGCGCTGATCGGGCACGTTCTTGTTCATGGTCTCCAAGTACCGCAGCATCCATTTATGGAAAAAGTGGGCGTCAGGAAGCCCAAACACTCTGCTCAGGAATGTGATAGTGTCACTGAGCTCCTCTGAGAAGTCGCTGCGGTGGATGGTTTGAGGCCATCGGGTCACCACCTTTTTATTCTTCAAATAGACCTCATTCATCAGCTGCATACACTGATCTTCGTTATCATCCCAGGCCTTAATACAATCTTCTCGGCTGACGGCCACAAAGTGCCTGTGATGAGGGATGCCGAGTATTATTTCGAAATGGCGGGCAGTGAGGTTAATGACTACCTCGCCCTTGTCATTTACGACACACCTTGTGTCCTTGTTATAGCACCGGGCGACCACCATCATGAATTCGTTGTTGACGGTGCTGACTGGGATACCTCCAGCAAAATGTAGGGTGCTGCCCATTAGTTTGTCCATCCATGGACTCCTTGTGACTTTCTGAGTTCTGGCCCAGAATTCCTCCATATCAATGTGACCCAATTCTGAGTCTCTGATGTCTAGGTCGCATTCGGCCTGGGAGTCAGGCATTCTGACTCTCTGATACTTGTATTTCATCTCTTCTTCTGTAAGTTTGGCCTTGCCTTTGGACTTGGTAGGTCTCCTGCTTGATGTAGACATGTATTCTTTCGAGCTTAGTTGCTGATCTGCACGAAGAAGAAGCGAGACCCAATCCAAAAAGGTTGTATTAGCCATTTGATCTTCCATTGAAGTGATATCAGAAGAAAGAGTTAGTGATTTGAGGCTCAGGGCGCAGGGCGCATGAAAGCTGCAGCTTACAGGGCTAAATAGGTAAGGCGCACAGAAAAGAGGTGTTGCAAAGGTTAAATTAGCGCCAAAGGCGCATGGCGCATAGAGACTGCAGGGTATATTTTGTAAAGGGCGCATGAAGATTTGGTGCTACAAAGAGACAGGATGCGCCAAAGGCGCATAGATTGTTCATGTTGCATGGGAAATGGGCGCGCCAAAGGCGCATGTATCTTTTGTGTAACATGAACTTTTTGTGCGCCAAAGGCAACTTGGCACGGCGCATGGAGGGTTTACATGACATGATGTTTTTGCGACGAGGAAAGCGCCTGCGCCTTTATAACTTCATACTTGGCACAGATTAAGCTGGTGTTGTGCAGATGCGGGGTGCGCCAAAGGGGTGCATGTATATGCGATGTAACACGGAAGGTTGGTGCGCCAAAGAGGGCGCAAGGTTAGCGCTTGCAGCATGTGAAGGAGGCGCGCCTTGAGGGCGCATAGGTTCTTGATGCAACAGGCATGCTGGGTGCACCATTGGCACGGATTATGATCATGTTGCAAGCGGGACAGATGCGCCAAAGGGTGCAACTGTTTTTGATGTTGCAGGACGCGCCGATGCGCCAAAGAGAAAAACAGAGTTTTACATTTTTAGCCTCTCTTTTATCTTTTCTTTTCCAGGGTCATTTGGGAAATAAAATGGTTCAACCAAAAGGGAATTAAATCATGCTTTTAGAACAACTTCCTCTACCAGCAGATCTGGACAGAGGGGGAGGGATATGGATAGACAGCAAAAGGGGGAGGCTAGATCAACATTTCCATATTTCCAAACTACAACCAGACCACCAAGCACACAGAGAACCAAAAACGTAAAACGCACGAAAGAGATAAGAACCTCTTACCTGGATAAATAGTAAAAACTTGCACACGGGTCCACAACGCGTTGACAACGACAGGGCAGGTGCTGACAGGCTCAGAGAACAGAAATCATGTGTTTTGCGTCTGGAGATAATGACATTTGGCGATGCGTAAACATATATATATATATATATATATATATATATATATATGTATATATATATATATATATATATATATATATATGAATCAGCAATAAATGCGCCACCAACTTCCCAAAGGGCGCACCAAAGTCTCTGTCGACATAGAAAAGCATGCGCCCTTTGGCGCACCAAAGTGTATGACAACACAGTGTTGCACGTGCCCTTTGCGCACCGGAAGAGGTGTCGACACATGATTATGCGCGCCTTTGGCGCACCGAAAAGAGGCGCAACGAAGGAGTTGCTGACAAGAAGGCGCATGCGCCACGGCGCACGCAGGGAAGACTCAACATATCAAGGCGCACAAAAAGGAGTGTTGACACAATAAAATACGCGCCAAAGGTTTTAGAGGGGGCACACCAAAAAGTGATGTTACATAGCAATTCCATGTGCCCAACCAAAAAGACCAAAAAAGACTAAGTTCGGAAAACCAGATTTCCCAGAAAAGGGATTTTGCAATGTTCCGAACGCAAGGGTTCCCTAATGAGGGATCGGGACAAAATTTTCAGTATGGTTATCGTTAAAATTGCCCTTGTCAATTTTACGGGATAACAAATTCATGGTAGTAACCCTTTTTTTTCAAGCCCAGTCTCTGAAGGCCTATTACCCACACCATCCATACCACCTTCTCAAAACATGTCAGCCCTCAGTGCCTCCAACACCAACAGAGTTGAGCCTTTTTACCTGTCACTTCTCATCAAAGGCTTCTAGTTGAACAATTGCATCATAGACTCTGGAGCTTCAAATAATGTGATGCCAGCAAAATTTACAAATGCTCTTGGCCTCACTTTGACCCAGGCAAATGGTACATGTTATTCAATGGAATCCAAACAAGTAACATTGGTAGGAAGAATCAAGGATGCTCAGGTTGCACTAGCTGACTACCCATACAAGAAGATACTCCTGACCATTTTGGTGGTAGACATCCCAGCCTCTTTTGGTATGCTATTGAGCAGAAGTTTTTATAGAGACCTAGGTGGAGAAATAAAAATGGATTGGTCATCTACAACTATCCCAGTGAAGGGAGAAATGAAGAAGTTGTTGCTAGTCAGAAAAATGAAATTCACAGTAAGGAAATATGATGATCTAAGAGCTAACATCCTCTTTCAAGATTGTGGGCTAGGAAACTATTTCCTTACCTAGAAAAAGGAAGGGAACTTGCCACTCCTCATAGAGGAAGAAGAAGATCAGATTTGGACAATGGAGTTTGATGGCAGTCATTCCAGAGCAGGTTCTGGAGCTGGTGTAGTATTATACTCTCCCTCTAATGAGGTATATCCTTTTGCTTACAAGCTACAATTTGATAATACAAACAATACTGCAGAGTATGAAGCATTGTTCTTAGGCATGAATGCAGCAGAGGACATGGGAATCAAGAAATTGAGATGCAAAGGTGATGTTGAGGTCATGGTAAAACAGGTCCGCCAACAATATCAAGTGAAAAATTCTAGGCTCATGCACTATAGAAATAGAGTGTGGGACTGCATTGAATTCTTTGATGCATTCTCCATTGAAGCTATCCCTAGGGAGTAGAATGAAAAGGCTAATTCTCTAGTAGTGTCAACTTCCTTAGTGACACCTCATCCTTCTTTTGGCAAGGATAAATTGACCAGTGAGATGGTGTTCATACCCAGCATACCAGACAATGCAAATCACTGGCAGGTCTTCAATGATGATAATCAGATCCTAGCCTTTTTAGAACAAAGGGATAACTTCAATAAGTTATTCTTTGAAGGAAGTGAAAACCCACACCGTGAATCAATCCCCAAAGAAGAGAAGGAAGGAATTGAGGGAATTGATGAAGAGGGAGTAATCAAATTGAAAGGAAACAAAATCCCCAAAGGCCTAGTTTCTTTGGAAGACCTCTTTGACAAGCATGATAGGTTCATCCAAGAGAAAGAAAAATAGTCTTCTTGGTGCCATATGATTTTGATCAAGAAAACATTGGCACTTCATAGAATCCAAGGATGGTTAACATTGATAAATGCTGCTCACCAGAAGAGAGGAGAAAGTTTGTTGCTCTGCTAAAAAAGTACTCAGATGTCCTGGCCTACTCCTATGATGAACTCAAATATTTTTAGGCAAAGGAAATGCATCCATTCCCTTGAAGCAAGGAGCCAAGCCCTTCAGGAAAAAAAAGGCCCTACAATCTAAAGATTGTTGATGTTATCAAAGAAGAGGTGAAAAATATGCTCAATGCTAGAATCATTTTCCCCATCCACCATTCAACATGGGTGGCTAACATTGTGCCAGTAAGGAAGAAGAATGAGGAAATAAGGATTTGTGTAGACTTCTAAAATCTGAATCAGGCATCTCTCAAGGACAACTACCCTCTTCCAATCATGGATCATATTTTACAAGCAGTCACTGGATCTGAGATGCTCTCTTTACTTGATGAATTCTTAGGGTACAACCAAATCAAGGTGGTAGAAGAGGATTGTAAAAAAACAACCTTCACAACACCTTGGGGCACTTTTGCCTACAGTAGAATGCCTTTTGGCTTGATCAATGATAGAGCCACTTGCCAGAGAGCAATGGACTTGGCCTTCAAAGATTTAGAACACTGCATTGTCATTTACCTTGATGACCTCATGGTTTTTTCAAAGAGGAGGGGAGATCATATCAGTCATTTGCAGAAAATCCTTGCAAGGTGTAGCAAACATGACATTTCTCTAAATCCAAAGAAGTGCATATTTGGAGTCACAGAAGGTAAGTTGTTGGGACACATTGTGAACAAACATGGAGCACACATTGATCCTGAGAGGGTCAGAGCTATCCAAGCACTAGCCTTACCAACCAGCAAGAAGGGAGTTCATTCATTCTTTGTAAAGGTAAACTTCCTTCGTCATTTTTTTCCTGAGTTTTTTGAACTGACTAAGCATATAACTTCCATGATGAAGCCTCAAGCAAGTTTCAAGTGGAATAAGGAAGGAAAAACAACATTTGAGGAGATCAAGAAAGCCATTGCCAAAGCTCCAACTCTTGTATCTCTAGATTTCAACAAGGAGTTCATCATGTATTGCTATGCATTAGAACATACACTCTTTGTTGTCCTTGTTCAGAAAAATGATGAAGGTTTAGAAGCACCCATTGCTTTCATGAGCTGTCCTTTGAAAAATCATGAGCTAAAGTACATCCAATTAGAGAAACATGCCTATGCAGTGGTCAAAGCTATTAAAATTTTCAGATTCTACATTCTCAATTCCAATACAGTGGTGATGGTCCCTAGAAGTGCAATCAAGTACATTTTGACTCAACAATATCCTAGGACTAAGAGAGGAATCTAGATTGCAAATACCCAAGAGTATGATTTGGATATTAGACCCTTTAATCTAGTAAGACGAAATGGTCTGTGCAAGTTGATTGCTGAAAATGAAGCACTAAAAGCTCAGTAGGGAGAAAAAGATGGTGTTTTCTCAACCTGTTCTAGGAGACAGTCCACAGGAACTCTTTGTCACCACTACTGATGAGTGGTATGCTAACATTGCTTACTATCTCACTTATGGAGAATGCCCTCCTCATCTTGATTACAAACAAAGAAGGACACTCAAGCTAAAGGAAGCCAAGTTTGGGATCGGGAATCATGCACTTTACAAGAGAGGCCTAGATGGTTCTTTCCTCAAGTGTGTAGATAAGGAGTAGAAATAAAAGTTGTTAAGGGCATATCATGATCAATCTTGAGGTGGACATTTCTTAGCAATGGTCACCACACATAAGATCCTCATAGGGATATATTATTGGACCTCCATATTTACAGACACTCGGGATTGGGTTTCCAAATGCAAAACATGGCAATAATTTGTTGGAAAGCCACAACTAGCTGCACTGCCACTCAGGCTTGTGGTGATTGAAAAACCATTTCAGCAATGAGGGATAGATTTTATTGGTGTTCTGAATCCTCATTCTAGTGCATGACATACTTATGTACTCACTGCAAGTGATTACTTCACTAAATGGGTGGAAGCCATCCCAACCAAGCAAGCCAACTTTGAAATAGTCTGCAACTTCATCAAGGAGAATATCATTGATCCTTTTGGAATACCATAGAAAATTGTTGTAGACAATACCACCTATTTCTCCTCCAAGGAGCTCGCAGAGTTTTGTTATGGCTTTGGAATCTCCCTATCTCACTCTTCTAACTACTACCCACAAGGAAATGGGAAAACTGAGTCAAGCAATAAGAACATTGTGACCATTGTCCACAAGCTGGTAGATGAGAATCAAAGGAACTGGCACAAGAAGTTATATGATGCATTGTGGTCTAATAGGATCACTCCTAAGAAGGCAATATGTTTGTCACCTTTCCAAATTTTGTATGGAGTTGAGGCAAATATTCCCCTCATAATTGAGATGTCAGCTCTCAAGTTGCTGCAAGAAATAGAAGATGGTCAATACAAAGATTCCATTGACAAGAGGATCCTCTTTCTGGAAAATCTGAAAGAAAGTAGATGCCAAGTGGTGGATAGAATTAAATAACACCAATTGAAAGTGAATAAGATCTTTGACAAGAAGGTAAAGGCAAGATAATTCAAGGTTGGAGATTTTTTTCTGCTATGGGACAAGAAAAGAGAACCAAAGGGCAGCCATGGAAAGTTTGATTCATTGTGGCTGGGCCCATTCCAAATTCATGGAGAATGTTTTTCTCCTCTCATACTTATATGAAATGCCATAGGAATTGCCTCGAAGTGGGTAATACTTAAAACTATATCATCAGTGAAAGTGGGTTGTCCCTGCCTTGTAGCATAGGTATTTTACTGGTGTGTTTTTCCCTTTTTTGTTGTGTGGTTTTGGGTTTGTTTTGTTTGGTTTGTTGTGTGTTTTCTCCTTCTTCTATTCTTTCTTAGAATTGTACATGACTCTGCAAGGCCCAATGGATAAGGCACTGGTCAACGTAATATGTTTTGAAACTTGAGATTCTGGATCCTCATGCCGTGCCCTAACCATGCCCATTTCACATCATGTCCCCAAGCTAGATCGAGTTTTTGTCTCCTAAAAACTACTATGCATTTCAATAGCCAAATTCTAATTTTTTTTTAGCTCATGCCCGTCATTGGTGTTTAATCTAAGTTAGAGATTCAAGAAATTAGCAAAAGGCATGCCCTAGAGTTGTTTAAACCTCTGTTTTGCTCATTTTTATAAATCCTCCATTTCCCGGTCTGTGCACATAATATCCTCTTTGTATCCTCCATTTTTGATTGAAATTCTTCACTTGTTCTATGGCCTCAGTTGTTAAATCATTTTTTGGCCCCCATGCCTCTGGTTCGTGAAGGAAATTCAAAAATTGGACTCAAAACGATGAAGTTCTCTTCCTCTGTGTATTTTTCCCACAGTCGGGATGACGGGTGTCTTTTCCCCATCAAATTTTTTCCCCAATGAATGCAAGTACATGGTCAGATCCTATTGGATGGGGAGGAACGGGATTTTTAGCGAACTTAACACTTTTGGTCACTTTTGGCAAAAATGGTAAATTTTTCCTGCGGACCCGAAAAACCGAATCACCATTGAAAAGTCTAACCTCAGCGGACGGCCCCATGTGTCGCAACGGCGTAACTCTAGGCTGGGGTAGAAAGGGTCAATTACCAAATCAGCACCAGATTGCCACATGGTCGAAGTCATTAGAGAGGCAAAGCTCACCGTTGAAAAGTCAAAGCGAACAAGCGGGCCATCGGGGGGATTTGTGTTTTTGAGCCCCTTTGCAAAAAAGGTGAAAAGTTAAAAAGTCACCCGCAGCCCTGATCAAGCTTTAAAGGGGAAAAATCAAAGTTGAAGCCCGTAGGGAAATAGTCAAAGGTGAAGCATGCCACATGTCCTAGTCAAATCGGAGTAGCGGAGGAAATTCAGTTTTTGAGCCTTTTTCCAAAAAAGGTTACAATGTTGAGAAAAGGGCCGCGACCCCATTTCCAATAAGAAGGTGCCACATTTCCTAGTCAAATTGGAGTAGCGAGCCGGTGGAGGAAATTGAGTTTTTGAGCCTTTTTCCAAAAAAGGTTAAAATGTTGAGAAAAGGGCCATGACCCCATTTCCAATCATAATGTGCCACGTGTCTAAGTTGAAAAGTCAAAGTGGGGGTGCGGACCAATTTTTTCCAAATTGCCAAATCTCTAAAAAATCACAAAATGCAAAGGGCTTTCCCCCATGACTGCTCCAATCCCTTCCTGCCACGTGGACGACCCAATTTCAAAGCTATAGGAGCAAATCAAATGGTCTAGATTTAAACTGGAAAATTGAATGTAACAGTTGCTTTGCAAGATCTCGTTTTTAACCCGTCATGAGTGTTTTATTCGTAACAAAGGAATTTGAAAAGGTGTCGAGGATTTGTAAATATTGTAACCATTTTGGCAAAGGATATAATGGCTTCTTGATGTCATTCCAAGTGATGGTGATTGATTTCAAAAAGACCCAAAGTGCTATGTACCTAGAAAAGACAGAAAATGCCATTCTTCTTCTATTTTCTCTTCTTCCTCGAATTTCTTCCATTCTCAAGCTATGTACAAAGTCTACTCGAGTTTCAATAAGAAAAGAAGGATTTTTTGACTCCTTGATTGAGGAATTAATTGGTACTTTGCAACCAATGAGTTTCATTTGGTCTTGTAGCTTCTCCTGTGGATTTGTTTTTCTTCTGATTATAAATGCATGTAAATGAAATTTCTAATTAATGTGTGTGGACATCTGATATTCTACTCACAACATTATTTTATCTCACCTCCATTCTCACTCCATTTTCCCTTCTCAGACAAGGTTCATCTTTAGTGAGAAATTGTTATCTTTGCCACAGGGTCAGTGGAGTGTCCCTGTTGGATCTCCGATCGAAATCCATGTTTTCACACATGTACATATGGAAGTTGCACCGTTCAAGTAAAGGTACTTAGATTCCCATAGCATTGGCTTGAAACCCACAAATCTGTCCATAAAACAAATTTTCTCGCAAACACTATGAAATCTCTTGTAGACTTAGTAGGCTCCCATTTCATTTGTACCAATTGGATCAAGAAATTATGGCAGTCTTCCATAGTTTTGAATCTGTGCTCAAATTTTTTTTTAATATCTTCACAACAAGTGATAGATCTTGCAGGTAACATATAAAACCATTCGAATTCCTTTTCTTGCAATGATTTAACAAATAACCTGACTGATACATCTTCGTGCTCCACGTCCAACACGTCGCAAGTGGTGATGAATGCTGCTACATTCTCCTCAAGGAATTGGGAACTGTCTCTTCTAAATTTTGGAAAGTTCTTCCTCAACCCTCGTGGTAGCTCATGGAGTGGTTGTGGAAGTCCAAGTGGGCCAGTATTTTTTCCCCATGGTACATTTGGTCTACATTCTTCTACATCTACCATTATTTCCCTGAGTCTGGCTTCCAACCTTTCTAAGGTTGTAGCTTAGGTTGCTACTCTTGTGTTTGAATCTGCTTGAGCTCTTTTAATCTCTTCAATATGGGCTCTTATCTCAGCTTCAGCTCTTGCTTCTCTTTCTCGAGCTTCTTCTTTAGTTTCCATGTCCACCAAATCTTCAAGGTTCTCATTGATGTATGGAAACTCGATGTCCAATGGATTGACAACACTTAGACTTCATGAGAGAGTAGTTGCTTGACAAAGGGGAGACCTTGGGTTTATGAGCAGCTATTGTCTTCGTTGAAGCTCTTTGAAGATAGGATCAGTTTGTCCTCCTTGCCTTTGTAGCTGAGTGTATCTTCTATCCGCCAGCTTGAAAAAATTATGCTCTTCTTTGTGGTGCCTGAATTTTCCTTGCTCTTTATAATTTAGTGACTTGTTCTTATTCAAAGTCCAATACTCTCGTGTTGATGAAGTACTGAGTGAAACATTTTCTATTTTGCTAGATAGCCTCTCTTAAATCAGAAGTAATGTCTTCTTGAATATGGAACAATAGCTCAAGTCTTTCAACAAGAGGTTTACCTAGAATAGCCATGGTTTTGAAGCATAAGGCTCATATGACTTTTCAACATCCAATTTTTTTATTTTTTTTCTAAAGTCGTATTTGGACACAGATGCTGCCAAGTCTACCCCATGGTGGGCACAAAAAACTGTTGGTGAGAAAAATTTTCGGGTGGAAAAATCTATGGATTTTTTTCCAACGCTTTGGGAATCTAAGTCCCTCTACTTGTAAGGTGTAGCTTTGTGTTTACATACGCATGAAAAAGTTATTTCTTTGGTGGCCTTTTGATTGGGGATCCAACAGGGGCACTCCACTGACCCTACAGCAAAACTAACAATTACTTATTAGAGAGGAATTTGCTTAGATAATGGGAAAGGGAGTGAGAAAAACTGAGAGGGATTAATGTATTAGGTAGAAAATTAGATTCCTACACCCATTAATTAGAAAGTTCCAACACGCATAAATCAGAAGAAAACAACCCTACAAATGGCAACAAGACTAGTTAGGATTTATGAGCATAAAGTATTAGTAAATCCCTCAATCAAAAAAGGTTGTAAAATCATTCTTCTTGTATTGATTTCTTGAGCATAAATTATACAAGACAAGAATGGAAGAATGAAAAAGTGGGAAGTAGAATAATTTTCTATCTCTTGTTTCTTCACAAGGATCACTCTCTTAAGAACTCACAAAATTACCAACCCTTTGAAAAGAGAAGGCCTTTACAATTTATAGAAAGAGAGGTGACTGTACACATCCAATTTTGCACGTGCTACATTGTCAGAAAATGGTTCGAAGTCCCTTATGATGATTACTATCTTTTTAAATGATATTTGAGTCCTATTTCCTCTTTGCAGCTTATATTTGTAGCTTAAAATAATTTACTTAGCCATTTTCTGCTTTTCATTAGCTTTCCGCAATGTTTTTCCTTAGTTTTTAGCCTTAAGTTAAGCAATCGTCGCCCTACTTAGGCAGTGGTTACGCAACCATTGGTCTTCCCTCAACGGTGGTTGCATAACTGCCACCCTGTGCAGAACGGTGGTTATGTGCGTTTTGACCAAGACTACCTAGACATGATTTAGACGCATGCTAACTTCTTTCCATTCACCTTTTGCACACATTTATTAGTCAAATCAGTTATTTGTAGGCTTGATAGATGCATACCAACTTCCTCTTCTTACCTTGATGACTAATTGTAGTTAATTTCCCCCTTTTGTTGTGACGTGGCATCCTTTGGCTGCAAAATTGCTTAGAGCATTTCCCATCTTATGTTTTATGAAAAACAAGGTTCTTCCCAAAGCATTGGTTAGATTTTTTTTGTTATTCACACTGTTATGTTGTCATGAACTTGCTAGAAATTACACAAATAAACATTATTATCTTGCATTACTCTTCTTCTACCTGTAATGCTATCAGACTGCCAGTAAGCCACCATTGCTCCAGTACCTTCTTATTTTCTTCTTTTGCATCCCAGCACAGCTCCCTGGAATCACGTGAACATTGAAGTTGGAAAATAAACTGAAGGGACACAAAAGTAAACCACAACCAGATTTTCCATAGTACTGCAAATTCTAGGTTGGGGATGTATTTGGATTTCCTGAAGCTTTCTTGAATTCTTTATTTAATCTGTATGCACATTATTGACTAGAGTAGTAAACCATTTAAATTTAAATCATTACAATAGTTAGATCATTATTGTAGCTTCTATTTCTTCTATAAAGCTTCTGGGGATAGATAGATTCCATGCCTATCCTCATGGTTTTGCAAGGGAATTTTGTCTAGAGGAAAGCCTCTGTATTTATTTTAAGAAATTACAATTCCATTCCAATTTGCAATCTCCATAGGATCCTTATTTACTTCTATCAGGGAAGTTTCAGGGGAAGAAGTGCTTTTAGGAAGAAGTCATGTGTCTCTGAGGTGGAATAGAGGATTTAAATCCACAACTATAATTTGGAAAATCTTTTGGTTTATTATAGTAGTTTAGATCCATCCAACATAGGTAAATAGCTACATCTGGTTATTTACTTATTTAGATTTATTGTAGAGGTAATTTGGTTAATTTAGAAAAAGTAATTTGTCTGTGTGCAAATTAGATTTATTTTAATTAATTAGTGAAAGGTAGATAATAGTTTTATTTAGTTAATGTCATTTAATTAGTTTCCTTTCATGTAAGTAGATAAAATAAAATAATCAAACAATAGGGAATTTACGATACTCATACTTAGCCTCTAAATCCCCTTTGACCAATTCAACTACTAGGAATTCACACTACCTGATCTTACTCCCTGATTCTCCTATAGTTGCCCATCAACATTCCTACAATCTTCCAAATTAGTTGTCCCAGCACGACCTCAGAAAGTTGAGTGCATCCGAAGATCACGTGTTGATTTTTAGGTGTAAAAATTGGTGAACCAAACGGGAAGGACTAGTTCCTTCTCATTTTATTTTCTTTCATTGTTATTACCTCACATTTCGATTTCGTCCCTTATTTTGGTAGGTATTTTATACTTCCTAAAATATGTCTGGTAGAGAGTTGGGGGGGGGGGGGCTATTGATTAGTCAAACCCTAGCATTTAGTAAAGAAAATATAGAAGGTTCACACGGGAGAAAAGAGTGCATTTAAAGGCACGGAAGTGTCAGAAAGGATCGTGTGCGAAGAACAGAAATATGTTCGAGACTTAACCATTTTCATGACAAAGATCTATTTTTGGAGATAGCGTGCAGATCACTCAAACCAATTGGAGACTTACACGTCATGCATTGGATATTTTTGTAGGATTACCTATGAATAACTTTGCATGGACATAGGCCAAGAATAGATCTACTACTATCAGTTAACTAACAGTAGTCTATTGTTAGTGCACTTACATGTGTGGTTATTTTTATAACGGTGTGTGGCTAATAATAGCATGTGACCTATTTTGGGATTAGATAAGTGGTGAAGGGCAAGTCCCCACCCTTATAAATATGTATTAAATTATGTAGTAGATATATGATATATACATGGAGATAGAGAGAGAGCATACATGTGTGAGAACTGAGATATAGTAAGATTATGCTGCTAAATCTGTTATGTGCATGAGTGTATACTACTATTATTGTAATGAAGCTTCTATGTACTTGTTGCATTTAATAAAAATGAGGTTATGGACTGAATCAATATTTTATCATGGTTATAATTCAATATTGCATGTTTGATTTTGTTGTGGTTATTTTTTAATATTGTTATTTTCTAGATCTAGATCTAAATATGCACTATAGAAAGATATAATAACTATAGATCTGAATGCTTAAAGTCTTCATCATGCTAACATCCTATAACAACAACCCTAAAGAGGGGTCTGGTACCTTTGCGTGCATCGGGTGAGTACTCAGTCGAGGCTTAGTGAAGTGTCAGCGCGCCTGGGTTTGTATTGTTGAATTCTAGGCTGCATTATTGGTTCCATTTCCGGGACCTCTTTTTCAGTTGTTTTCAAGATGGTTTGCAATGAAGACGTATTGGTTTACCTTAGCAAGTGTTGAGGAGTGGATACATGATCTAGAAGAAGAATACGCATAGCGGTTCAACACTAGATCTGAGTTTAATGCACGCGTATGGGTGGAACAAAACCTGTATGACAATTTATATGAGAGCTTCTTTGTTATTTTTCTAGTAGAATTATACGAGTGGTTGATTGCTTATGCATCTAAGTGGAATTGGAGGTATCGTGCACTTTTCTGGACGTAAGAATAATTTCAGGCCCTTTATTATGCTGATATGATTTAGACTCGAGCTGTGGATACATGGTGTTTTGAATAGTTATATATTGGAGTACTCAATTTCCACTTATTTGTGTCCAGAGGTAGCTGAATTCTAGTTTTTACGATATCCAAGGGGAACTTACCTGCAAGGAATTCCACTGGCAATCAAGATCTTGATGGTAACTTTGAATTTGGAGAGTAAACTGATGGCTGACTAAACCACACCGCGTGCGGGGGCAGGAGCAGGTTTGGTGAAAGATGACAGACCTAGCAGTAGAAAGGTAGAGAGAGGAAAGGTAGCTTAAGTATAATGAGGTACGAGAGAAGGAGATAGATAAGTAGTGGGAGGTTGCAGATAAAATGGCGTTGTGGAGAAAGATAGTTCAAGAAGGGGTTGAAGTTCACATAGAAGACGTGGAACCCAAGCCTCAGGAACTCCCCCATTTGGGAAAACATTATAGGGAACCCTCCTCGGCCTCACATAGAAACACGCCAACAGATACGACCTGGGCCATGGGCGTGCATCTGAATCCACCTGGCAACCTTCCCCTTGTGCTTGGTTTTCCAACACCTAGTACAAGTAGTCAACAAGCTAATTCAAGTAGTGGGAGAGTAGGAGCGAGTCTTATAAGAGTCACAATGATGGTAGCACAAATG
This sequence comes from Taxus chinensis, assembly GCA_019776745.2. Taxonomy (NCBI): domain Eukaryota; kingdom Viridiplantae; phylum Streptophyta; class Pinopsida; order Cupressales; family Taxaceae; genus Taxus; species Taxus chinensis. The sequence goes on from CM034150.1 coordinate 263,558,280, forward strand.
GCTTCATTGTTATATGGGAGTACCTTTTTGGGTGTATCATCAACATAGAATACAAGCACACCAATTTTTGGACTAACTTCTTGGAGTAATAACGCTTCACAGACTATCAGGTATAGTTCAGTTCTACTATTGGGACATAGGGAAGTACATCTTATGGTTTAACTCCAGCTATAGGTTCGAGATCAGGAGGCATAGGTAGCTCTACTTTAGGCAGATCTGGTGCTTCTGGAGGTAGGGAAAACACAAGAGGTTCTGGATTAGGTGGGCAAGGTCCGCACCAACCCCAGAATATTTACATGGAGATGTCTATTAGTCTTCTAGAGTATAGGGGCATAGAAGATGTTGTTGAACATGTGCATATGTGAGAAATACTATGGCATGCAAAAGGAATCACGGCTTCTAAGTGTAGGGTAAGCCAATTTGCTACTACATTACAAGGGCACACACACAGCTGGTACAGAAATTTTGACCCTGATCAGACTTGCATAGACTATACAACTTTAAAAGATGCATTCCTTAAAGAGTTTCACATCCCTGAGTTTGAGCAAAAGAGTATAAGTGCACTCAAGGATATTAAGCAAAGCACTACTGAAAGTGTTAGATAGTATGATGCATGGTTTAAAACGTGGTTATCTAAGCTTTCTTATGACATACATGCAAGTCAGCATGCACAATGGTTCGTTGGGGGCTTGATTACACCTTTTAGGAGGCATTTATCACATAAGACATACACTAATCCACGTGAAGCACTTGAAGCAATCTTACGTGCTGAGGTAGTTGGAAGCATAGACACTAGAGTGAGCCCATTTTTAGAAGCACAGATCATAGATATGGAAAAATAGTTGGAGAAACTATTAGCAAATTCAGTACGTGAGACATGCATAGGGATTTGGTGCACAAATTGTGAAGTAGAAGTCACACAAGGGATACTTTTCCTCCCAGATCATTACGATCATTGTTGATGGATTGTGAAATATGTCATTTAAAAAATGATGCTAGTCACTGCCCATTATTACAACATGCGATAAGGAAGAACATTTCAAGCTATTTTAAAGTCTACAGGTCCATGACTCATGACACGAAAGACTGCTGGCATATTGGTCAGATCCATGATGATATAGATATTGGTGTACGAGAGATAGGAGTTTCAAATAACTCTAAGGACAAGAATGAGCATCAGGGCTAGGATCACAATCAGGTGCGCTATGATCATAATGAAGGGAATTTTGAAGGTGGTCGTGGCAGAGGTCGAGGATACCATGGTGGATTTGGAGGACAAGGTCGTGGTAGTGGAAGAAGTGAGTTCCCTTGTGGAACATGTTATACATGCGGATCTCCTGACCACTACAAGCGTGAATTTCCTTAGAATATTCCATGTTCTTTATGTGGAAAGAACCATAGCTATGAACATATTAGTAAGAAAAATAAACAAGAACAATAAAACAAAGGTGCAGGGATGGTTAGAATACAGAGCGTTGTGGAAAATAAATGGATACCTAAGTTGGTGGTAGATTCCAAAGAGTTGCAAGTGAAGATTACGACCCGCACTTAGGCAGTACACACCAGAGAACCATTACAGCAGAAGCCTACCATCACTAAGGAGGAGGTTCTATATACATGGTACCCAGATCCTACCTATCAGAACGAGGTTTATCAGGAAACCATGGAAGTTCTCAGGAATCTTCAAGGTGAGATACAGTACTTAAAAGAGAAATCACAGAAGATAGATCAAAATAAAGTATCATACATGGTCCAAAATAATATATATGACTTAAGGGAAGTGTGTAAAATGTTGTGCCAAGAAAATATCATTCCATTGTTAGGGAGTTGGTTAAAAGGAAACACTCTACGCACAAGTGTTGAGACTGGACGGTAGATTCTGCATGTGAATCTTCCCCCTCATAGCCTATATTATGATAAGGAAATCACTCTAAATACTGTTGTGGATAGGTAGCTATTGAGTAATATATTGATTAATACAGGCACGAAAGTTAGTGTTCTTACATTAGATGCATGTGTACAAATGGGAAGACCCCCATTGTAGCCATCCTCTATTGTATTGTTCATGGCTAATTGGACTAAGGACACTCTCATCAGAGTTTTGAAAGATGCATCCATTACCATACAAGGATCCAAGTTCACTGAAGACTTTGAAGTTTTAGTTCTAGTAGGGTCAGATATCTTCCCAACTCTATTGGAGCATCCTTGGTGCTATGCAAATAATGTTGATCTTTGGTTTAACAAGGGCTATATCAGTTTTGAAAGTAAGGAGGAAAGAGTTATTATCCCTTTAACAGATGGAAAATTTGTGCCCTATGTTGAGCCATTAAGTGAAGAAGATATGAATAGGATTTATGTACATGCCATCCAAGATCCAGAGATACTTGACCCAACCAAAGAACGACTAATTTAGTGGGAGGATGCACAATCTATTAGTGATGCTTGTGATAATTGGGCTCATAGCACTTATGAGTTGGTCGGGCATGAAGTAAAGAGAATATTTCCTAGAGGCAGTAAACCACATTATGTCAAGAGGATAGCTAACAAATCGGTACCTTGTTACACTAGAAAAGGATATCTTATGGTATTCCTACGCATCGTGGAAGAACAATGGATAGACCCGCTAGAAAGAAGAAGTATGCTAGTATATACACTACGTGGAACAACAACATGCTGGTGAGTGACCCACAAGGATAATATTATAGGATGGAATGAAATTAGGATTGCTCTTGCTACTAGGTTCTTCAGGAGCAATGCACCTACTCAAATCTACACTTATCACGGTAATCAACTTATTTAGCACCATGTTCAGAAGTGTGAGAGACTCTGGATAGAAGGGTAGGAAGCTTTACCACCTTCGCTATGGGTGCATAAGTTTTATTTAAATTTACAAGGTTGTGTGTGTGTTTGGTATGTATATGCAGAACTCCGTAGAGAGACATGAAAATTGGTAGAATTTAATTGCGGGAATGACCTAGACGTTTGACTTCTTCTCTGTAAATCCTCTGGTGGAAGAATCATTGAAATTCATAAATCACTTAACTATGGGAGATAATGTCAAGGCTGAAGAACTACTTCAGGAGTTATTAGATGAAGGAAACTTGAGAGCACATCTTGTTAAAGAAATAGAGGTCGATGTCATACTAATTTAATGTGCTTTCCTTGAGAAAGAAAAAGGAAAAATGGTTTACTTAGTGGATGAAAAATAAGTAGAAAATCTAGATGTAAACTATTCAACAAGTAGGTGTGAGGTGTTAGATAGTGTAGATAAAACCATGTGCACCTATCATTAACCTATGAAGACAAAGTGGCTAAATATTGGAACAAATACTGAGCCTAAGGAAGCCATAATTGGAGACTATTGGTCAGACTCTGAAGTGGCAGAAATCATAGAGTTACTAAGGGATTTCTAGGATTAATTCCCTATGGGGTACCATGAACCTATAGGAATGAATGAATCATTAGTGGAGATTAAGATAAAGCTTAAAGAGGGTGTGCACCCAGTTAGAAAGAGGCCATATAGGATGAACCCCAACTTGTGTGAAAAGGTCAAAGAAGAGATTGATAAAATGTTGAAGTCCAGAATTATCAAGCCTCTTTATGAGTCAGAATGGGTTAGTCCAATGGTGATCAGTATCAAGAAGGATGGATGGATTAGAATATGTGTAGACTACATGGAGCTGAATGTTGCATGTGTAACTGATCCATTTCTTATGCCATTCACTGAGAAAATACTAGAATTCGTTGCAAGGTGTGAAATCTATTTGTTTACAGATGGGTTCTCTGGGTATCATCAGGTTCGAATTGCCCAGGAGGATTAGGAAAAGACTACGTTTACTACTAAATGGGGTAGCTTCGCCTATATTGTAATGCATTTTGGTCTAAAAAATGTGCATGCTATATTTTCATGCATAAAAGTTCAAGCGTTCAAGGAATTTATTCACAACTTCTTACATGTTTATTTGGATGATTGGATGGTGTATGGATTGGTTAAGGATCATAGTGACAATCTGTGCTTGATGTTTCAAAGATGTAGATAGTTGAGTATCTCGTTGAACATCAAGAAATGAATATTCGCTACACCGTTTGGGATACTTTTAGGATATATAATTTGTAAGGAAGGTTTGTTGGTTGATCCAGCTAAGGTTGCAGTCATTATAGGCCTAAGGGAGCCTACCAGACAGAGTGAGGTGCATGGATTTTTGGGCCATACAGGATATTACATAAATTTTATCAAAGGATATGCCAAACTTGTCACACCATTGGAAGAGTTACTGAAAGGAAAAGGTACGTTCTACTGGGGAGAACTGCAACAACGCGCATTTGAGACATTGAAGGAAAAACTAACTACCACGCCTATTCTATGTTTTCCTTCGTGGGACCAACCATTTCATGTACATGTTGACACCTCTAGCATGACCATTGGCACGGTGTTGGATCAACCTAGAGAAGGTATTGTAGATCATCCCATCTGTTTTTCTAGTTGAAAGTTGACTCTTGCATAACATAATTACACAACTACAAAACGTGAAGCTTTGTCAATGATCTATGCGCTACATAAATTCTGACAGTACCTACTAGCTACACCATTCGTATTTTATACAGATCACATGGCATTGAAGTATTTGGTAAATAAGCTTGTTCTACAAGGGCGCATATGTAGATGGGTACTCCTATTTCAAAACTTTGATTTCACAGTTGTGGTAAAACTAGGGAAAAGTAATTATGGACCAGACCATCTATCAAAAATACAATATGGAGAAGAAGCACAAGCAATTGAAGATATCATTCCATATGCACAGTTATATAGGTTAAAACGAGTGCCATTAGAACTAGAGGACATTGATGTCTTTCTAAGAACAGGGATGGCACCAGAAGGAATGAAATCCTTGAAGAAAAAACAGCTTGTTATACGCGTCACACCCTATATGTTAATTAGTGGTGACTTGTACAAATTAGGTTGGGATGAGTTATTATGCCGATGTGTATTAGAACATGAGCGCACGGATATTATGGAAGAATCTCATGGTGGTATTGTAGGTGGCCATTATGTCGGTGATACCACTGTATGTAAGATTTTAATCGCTAGATTATGGTGGGAGAACCTATATAAAGATTGTAAGGAATTTTGTAAAGCATGTGATCATTGTCAACATCTTGGAAAACTAGGTCAATGAGATAAAATGCCTCTGAGACACATTACTAGTGCAGAACCATTTGAGAAATGGGTTATCGATTTTGTGAGTCCTGTTTCACCAACTGCTCGTAGAACTGGATCGTGTTACATCATAAATTGCACCAACTATCTGACAAGGTGGGCATAAGCAGCACCTACAAAGGAATATATAGCGGCTACAGTAGCCAGGTTTCCATGGGAAAATATTATTACAAGGTATGAATATCCTTTAAGTTTGACTAGTGATAGGGGCACACATTTTCTTAATGAGACAATCAGAATTTTATTGGATGAATTCATGATTGCACACCATAAGACTACACCTTATCATCCTCAGGAAAATGGAACTGCTAAGGCTTTCAACAAAAAATTTAGCCAGACATTGACAAAAATATGTGATGCTGTAAGAAAGGATTGGGATGATAAAGTATCTGTAGTACTTTGGGAATATCAGACAACATATAAAAGGTTGAACAAGGCCACACCATTTCAGTTAGTGTTTGGCACAGAAGTAGTTCTTCCTATAGAATTTATGTTACCTTCTTTACATATTACATGTGCTGGAGGTCTTGCTAACAAGAAAGCATTAGAAGAACACATTGAATAGTTAATCAAGTTGGATGAGTGAGATGTCATAGCACGTTAGAGTCAAAAACAAGAGAAGGCCAGGCATAAAGCATGGCATGACAGGCACATCAGGGATAAAAAGCTTGAGATAGGACAGATGGTGCTCCTTTATGATTCTAAATTTTTGTGCCATCTAAGAAAACTCAAGGTACATTAGTTGGGACAGTATATTATCACTCACATACTTGAATCAGGTGCTTGTCGGTTAGAGGCACTTGATGGATTATGGTTACCCAGTTACTTTAACGGAAGTAGGTTGAAGCCCTACTATAAATGAGTCTTCTTGGTGTTTGTAATAAGGTAGTGTTGCCATTTAGATTAGGTTTTCAATTATGCTTTTCCTTAATGTGTTTCCTTCTTTGTCACTATGCTTTGTCAAATTAGTTGGTGTGTTTGTGTAATAAGCGTGTTTATGCACCAGAAGCTAATTATTATTTGAAGAATTTTTATGCATAGAAGACTGCACATACCCTTTGTGTGGGGTAGGTTGTTAATATCTAGGTATAGGACTGTTAAAAATAAGTCCACATAAAAGGAATTATCTACAGGTGTTATGCAAGGTTGGAGAATTGAAAAAATATAAACAAAGATTACTTCTAGACATGGGGACCATAACAAAAGATGAATAAAGAAACAAATATAACGTGAGGTAAGCAGAGGCTGTGAAGAATACCAATGGAAGGTGCAGTGATGAGGTACTCAGGCACATGGAAGCACACTGAAGAGAAGATTGCAGCCAAAAGGTAGAAGGGCACGCTAAAAGGTTATAGCTTGGGTGTGAAGATGTACCATACAGAAATAATGAAAATGGTCAATTAATGAGAGGATTGTTGGTAGGTGGAGGAGCAATAAATAAACTAACTTTTTGAAATTCTATATAAGGACAGGATGCAAGCTCATTTTTACCATTACAATTGAGATAATTTGAAAAGGGTCAAGTGCGAACGAGCTGAGAAATCATGTTGAGGTGTGAAGAGTGTGAAGCTAGACGTGAGGAGATGGGTTGTGCATAGGAGAAGCTTACGTTCCCATAGGTGAAAGGTTTGATCAAATCAGATGCATTACAAATGAGTTAGGGCATGTGATTTCCACTAGGGCATGGAGATTTCAACTAGGGTTTCAACTTGCTTGATACAGAAGGAGGAAAAGAGATATTTTCAAACGACACCAAAGAAAACACCCGCAACAGGAGATAAAGGGAAGAAGAAGGTTGAAGTGGAAGAAGAAATTACTCCCGAAAGTAATTTTTTAGAAATAAAGTATCCATAGGCCATGATTATGGGACAAGAATGGGATTCCCATATCTACCGATGTAAAATCAACAATTACAACCATCAGACATCAGAAAATAAGAAGGATCTTGATGTGTTGTTGAGCATGAAAACAAACAAGCACACGGTAGAGGATATTCTAGTAAATGATGACATAGGAGAGAAGTTGTTGAAGTAGAATGGAGTCTACCAGTTGTATGAGCTTCCATACTTTGGAAAGTATGAACCATTTTATCGGTGGTTGATGAGCATATTCCATGAGGACTTCTTCTACTTTGTCGAATGGAGGGTAAGAATCACAGTTGCCTTGATTTCAATGGTGACAGGACTAAGGGCCTCAGGGTTGGATCTAGATAGTGATATAACTGATAAAGCCACAATCCTTGAGATGAGGAAGGAGTTGGGGTATACCAAGGATCCGCGCGGCATGGACATTGACAAGTTGAAGAAGTACCCAGTAGTGCAGGTAGTTGCACATCTGTTGACAAAGTTGAATGACCAAGGAAGGTGGTCATAGGTAAACACAATGTGGTTGTATGTCACCAAGAAGATGTCTCAAGGAGTGGTCTACAACATTTCAAATCACATAGCAAAGACAATCATCGAAGAAGCGTTGACAAATGACAGAATAAGTTTTGGTGTCGTATTATTGTCTTTAGTATTTATGGAGATTGGGGTGCCTGATGGGCCAAAGGAAAAGATTTGGGAGTACCCCATGGAACACAAGTCACCTGCGGAGAGGTTTGGAAAGTACTTGTGTGATGGATCAATGAGTTGACCATTCAAGCAGAGGTCAAATATGTGGTACGATAAAATTCGTGCAGAGGTCGAGGAAGAGTGGTGCATACCCAAGGATTTTCCTTCAATTGTGGGTAAGGCAGTTCAATTTTCCATATACCAACACTTTTGCATCGTGTGATTTATGATGAAGGATGGGGCTTGGATCCCATGGTGCAAATTGTCATATTCCTTCATAGCAAGGTATTTTCAAGCATTAGTTCATCGGTTCTTAGATGTGCATTGCATAACCTTCAATGCAGATAAGGTAGATTGTGAATACCACACTCTGAGGTAGAAGTGTGTATATCTAGGGCGCAATGCATACATTGAAAGACTTATTTAAGATATTATAAGCATGAAACCTATAAGCTTGGCAGTTGGGGACATTGGAGCAGTGCTTGTGTACCTGCAACTCAAACCCAAGATGGAGAACACTAAGTATGTGGAGAATGAGTTCGTGCTCCCAGGGCCACCCAAGGGTAAGCATACAATGGAAAATGTTCCAACACCCAAGCCCGCAAAATAGTTCAAGTTGATTATGAAGAGGAGGAGCATGAGGATAGTGGTGATTTGGAACACAGAGGTAGAATACAACCTCCAAATAAGGATGACGCCGAGCGCGTGACTATTCCACCTCAGCCACAAAAGGAGGATGAAGATGACTTAGGTGTGGACCAAGGAGAGAATTTATTCAAGAGATTTTTCAGGAGAACAAGGACCCAAGGTGCTACTCCGCAAACAGTGCGCAGATCACCTCAAATCTCTCCACAGAGGGAGACGACTGAGAAAAGGAGAAGGAAATTAAAGAGTAATGAGGAATTGGAAGATTCAGAGGAGAGCACACCCAATTCTCCTACACCTCCAGATAATGTGGAAGAACAAAAAGAAGAAGAAATGAAGGATGGAGAAGAGGAAGAAACAGGAACATATGAGACAACAACCTAGACTGCTCAGGACATAGCTGCACAAGTTCCAAATCTTGAAGCCCAAGTTCCTAAGTAGCCTAGATCAAAACGAACAAGTGGGGAATACATTCCACCAGCCATGGGCTACATTGAGGACACAGGTAAAATTTTTCACGCCCATTTTCAGAGAAAAATGACACAAAAGGAGTTATATGGTTGGGAGCTAATGGATGAATATATGGCAAAAATATGCACAAGGAAGTAATTTTCATGGTCAATGCACATGCACGTGGATGAACTAGATTTTGATGTGTGTGAGGAGTCATGTGTGTCAAGGAGGTTGAGAAAGACACCTCAGGCTAGACACATAACAGTAAAGCCTACTGTTATGTTAGATGAACAGGTGAGAAATGCATTGGTAAAAGTCTTGAAAAAAGTGGCACATTGAAATATGGATAAAGCTGCAAAAATTAGGGCACTAAGAGAAGAGATCAAGACTAAGGATGAGGAGATAGTGTGCCTAAAGTAGGAAAGAGACTTGGCACAAAAGAAGAATGTTATGTTTATTAGCATCGCAGAGGAGATTGGTGACAATGTCATGAAGACTATACCACACTTAGAGCCAAAGGTACCCAAGATGTTTCCTTTGGCAATACATTATGTAAGTACATTGGTGGACTTAGTGCTTGAAGATGAACCTCTGCACATGCCTGAGCTAAAGGATCCAGCACAAGAAGTAGAATGAGAAAAGGCTTTAGTGATGTAGAAGATTACATCATCAAACCCTCCTCCTCAGAAAAATCAAACCCAAGGCTCAAACCAGTACCAAAACTCTGGCCAAGGGGCAACAAATCATGGTTATAACAATCGATTTCAAAACTACAATTGATGTTATAATCAACAACAACAAAATGCTTATCAAAGACCGAGGAATTACGATTATAACCTACATTGCGGTTTCCATCATGTCGTCGGTCATGATGCTAGGACTTGTAGAGATTGTAATAAGTTCCCACAAAGACTCCCCAAAAACTCTTTATGGACATGTTTTCAGTAAATCCTAAAAAAACCTCGCAACCTAGTCATACAACACCCATCATAGCTTAGAATGTAAACCTAAGCATCTTTCGAGGCCCATTCCGTAAGCATCCTGAGGATGTTAAGGTGAATCCTTAGAACATAAACAAGGGTATTCATGTGGGGAATAATGACCATGAAGCCTCAACTTATGATAACTCTCAAGTTTCCACCAACCTTGGCTTAAAAAATAATACAATATTTTTAGGATTGGTTGAGCTAGAGGTTTAACCAAAAATTAATGCAACAACTTAGAAAAGGGAATACGTTTCACAGCCCCTACCCACTCATTCCTTCTTACAAGATGATTCTCCTACAATTTCAAAACCAGTAGGAGCCTATGATTTAATATCGAATTTGAACAAGACCTTTTCTCACATCTCGTTCCTAGATTTTTTTACGAATTCCCCTACACATCGTTGTACATTACACGATGCATTAGGTCTTAGTCATCTCATCCATGTTACGCCTCCTCCTAGAGATCAAATAAATCATATTGAATTTGACATACATCCTCCGGGACAGATTTATAGGGATACTTGGTTTGTTTTTTATATAGACAAGATTTATTTTGATGCCAAAATTACCCGAAAATGCTATCCTACCCTATATTAGTAGGTCTAGATTTATAAAAATTGCATTAAGAGAGCCATGATCGATGATGGGGTTGTTGTGAATGTGGTTCCCTTCTCTTTCTTGAGTAATTTGGGATATGGAGAAAATAATTTCTCCTCTACAAGAAACACATTGCGAGGGTATGACAGTCTTAAGGCTACCTCGATTAGAACCATAGTCATCCATGTCTCCCTTGGGCCAAAAACCATCTTGACATAGTTTTACATCATCAACAGGGAAAAAAATTATAACATGATCCTTAGGAGACCTTGGATTCATCAAATGAAGGCTATCCTTTCTACCTTGTTTCAAGAAGTTAGGTTCCTCCATTTGGGAAAAATCTTCATCGCTCAAGGGGATCCTAAGCCCTTCGATATACACTTGGAGAACCTCAAGAAGAAAACATGGGTCTATTTGGAATATGAGATCCATGTGAACCAATTAAACAAACCACCTCCATTGAAAGAATTGGTCACAACCACCCCAAGCATTCTGAAGGCTGAAATCATTGACCCAAAAACATTTGAGGTGGCAAAAACAGATAAAGGTAAGTCAGTATCCATCGAAATCGTGTCCACTAAAACCACAACAGAGATTATGAAACTCTTAGATAGTGATGAACCAATCTTCCTCCCATTTTAACTACAAGGAGTGGACGGCCTCCTTGGTATATCCTCTCTTCCTACCGATGACCTTGGTCTAGGCGTAAACATGGTAGAAATAATGAAGGAAGGGGAGGATTTTGATAACAAAGTGATACCCATCAAGGCCATATTTAAGGTTGCTTCCTTTCCAAAAAACACAAATATGTCAAAAACGAATCTCATTGTGTTCGCAAGACATAATCCCATAGCACAAAAAATGTCAAATGAAACCACTACTCCCTACGTAGGGAACAAAGTTAAGCAGTATAATCATTCTCACATGAATATGATATGTCAAAAATGCAACAAAGAGGTTCACAAAGACCTCTTTCAAAAGGATGGATTCATGCCAATGTTATATGATCATATATATACAATTATAGGCAAGGGTTGTAAGTCTAAACCCAAGATAGTAGGCCCTTTTCAAGAGAACGGAAACTTCAAGATCATGCACATCATTTGTGTACCTTAGGAGGTGAGGAGTTTGACATTCGTCAGCTATTTTCCCCCTAAAAACTTCCATGCATAGTTCATTTACATTTCCACATGTATATTACTGCATTCACACTACATTTCATTCGCATAATCAAATTACAAAATTGTAGTCAAGAAACTTATTTTTCAAACAACTTCTAAAACTTATAAATATTATAAAAAACATTCAATCATACTTCTTCAAATATCCACCATATTATCATCAACAGTTCTAATCACTTCATCATTTCAGCAAGTTAAGATAGAATTTTGACATTTATCATACCAAGGCATGCACACTTGGTTCTGCCTATAGTTTTCTTCTAGTATAGATGTCTTTTCCCATGGTTTTTTCTATAATATTCTTGATGTCACATATTTCCCAAGAAACCTCTTTAGAGCACTTTAAGCACTTTACCCAGATTGTTTGTTCACTTATCTCACTAGTTGCATGGGGTTGATGCTAGGGGAAAGCTCTCCCTCCCAAAAGCACAACTCAAAGTTAAAATTAAAAAAAATGATATAAGTTAATCAATAAATGCAAAAATCTTTCATTCACAAATAAAAATACACTTTCTTGCCCTGATAATATTTGGTGATGATCCCATACCTCATACTAGTGGTGTGAGGTTGGAAAAGGAGGGAAGTGCCCTTACTCGCCTGCATCTTTCCCTTGGTGATGAGGCCATGCTTCTTACTGGTAGCATGGGGTAAGGTGTAGGGGGTCTTTTCATAATAAATTAGTAAAGTATAAACAATTTAGCAAATAAAAAAGTACTTTGAAAACTTCAAATCCCAAGAAAGTGAATTAGGTGTATATATTCCAAAAGTGTTCAAACCTTAAAACTAGATTTTGTCAATCAAAAGGCCATCTACAGATCTAAGTCTAGATAAAATTGCAAGAAAACACATTCTAGATTTTGTAGTAAACTGTGTGCAGAGTTAGGTTGTAGGTTCCTAATTGTATTTTTATCAAGATCTTATCTTCGTTGCATCTTTTCCATTCATCAAACCCATATAACTCGCGTCTCTTCTATCTCTTGGTGTTAAGCCCTCACATCTCACTAGTTACGTGGAGTTAAAAGAGGAGTGGGTCATTCTCTTATTTTATCACATTCATCACAATTTGCTAACAAAATAAGAGGTACTAAATATTGTTTTAAAACCCAATTTTCAAGTTACATTGTGTTTTTATAAGCATCATATAAAGCAAAACAACAAAAAGAAGTTATTCTATTAACCATCATCATCCATAGCATGCATTCAAAAAGCATATAAAACATCGGAAATTATGAACATCTAAGAGTACACAAGTGAAGCAAGCCATCAAAGAAATAAACTTTTGCACAAGATATCCAAGCCAAAAAGAGTCATATGTATATATATCTGCAATAATCGAATTTTATATACAATGACATCCTACTAACTAGTGTAGTCAAAATGCTCGCAATGAGCACAAAAAAATAAAAAAATATATGTCTCAAAAAGTATAAAAAAGAAATAAGTCATATGGCCTATCCCTCCCTACAGGATTCAGACAAAGATGCATGGCTAGGGCTCCTGCTACCGCTCCTATGGTGGGAGTGAGAGCCTCTGTGCCCAGATCTGTGAGAGTGACCGTGAGATGATTAACCAGTTAACCTACCAATGGTTCCCTTGTTGCAAGAATGCTCACATTGTTGCCTCCTCCCGACCATACGATACCTAGCATGATCGGTCCTCATCTTCGTCACCTCTCCTACTACAATCTATTGTAGAGAAAATACACCAATGTGCCTCCCCATCATGATGGGTTTTCATGAGTCCACGAGTAGCTCATCTCAGGTAATGCCCATGGGGTGCACAAATGTATCAAGAAGGATGCTTCAAATGAGATATCACCATCCACCAGCAGTGGTTACAAAACATGAGTGAAAACAATGGCAAGTTAGAAAACTATTACAAAATCAAAAAGAGATACAATGTGTAATTCACTAACAATTTTAAGTAATATAGTCAAGGGAAAAGTATCTACATACTTGGTTTTCCTAGCATCCAGGAAGGGTTGGCTGGTGTTGGTGGTGGTGGTGGAGATGCTACAGGTACCTCCTTATTTGTAGCATCTCCTAAGGCATCTCGTTGTCCCATCATGGACTTCTCGTCATCACCTCCCTCATGGGAAAGAGGCTCCTTAGAATATAGAGTCTCCTTCTCCACCTCCACCTCTATTCTCTATGCAATAGAAATCTCCCTATTAACTCTCCACTCGTTGTCACTGTCTCCTCTATCATGTCCCTCCTTGTGAGCCTACTCTCCAATCCCCTCTCCGATCTCTCCCTCGGTCTCTATCTATATCCTAGCCTCCTCCTCCTCCTACTCCCTGCTATGTACGGGAGTGGCCTCGATCTATAATATAACTCTTTGCCTAGCTAGAGCTGGAGTGACCTTCTCTATAGTAATAGGAACCCTAGGAGTCACAACTGTCCAATTAAGTTGGCCCCTAGAGCTATCTCGAGCCTCTCTAATCCTGTTATAGACTTTAGGAACAATGAGAAGTGCGTAAACATACGGCAGCCCAAAGTGTTGTGGAACTCTGTCTACATGATGGGCCTCAACTTTGGCTATCCTATTAACCAACTGAGTTGTAGTGCTATAGAAATCAATGTAAATCCATCATCACCCCACAGTACAACCATATCCTAGTAGGGTCATGCGATAATATCATCAATGGTAATTGTGGCTACAGGTTTATGTCCTACCGTGAGAGGACCCAAAATTGTCCACCTTGCTGTCTTGATGGCCCCTGGATCATCTATCCCAACTCCCCTTTGGTAGGGGATCATCCTCTCATATAACCAACACATGATAAAAGTAGGATTGGTTAGGTATTTTCCCTGAACTCTAACAACTTGATACCAATCATAGTAGGTAGTCCTTAATATATCAAAACCCCAGGTGTAAATCTGACCATACTCCTCAATGCTCTGAATAATGAGAGCCCAATAGTAAAGGAGCTTGTCCCTGCCCTTATCTCCTACCAAGCATGAAAGCCAAGATACCAATAATGGCCTTATGTAAGGAAAGGATAGATGTAGAGGCAACAAAAAGAAGTCCCATGCTCTATTTAGGGCCTATATTGTGTGCATGACCATCCCCCATATAGGTAGCCCACTAACGTGATCTCTCCACTAACCCTGCATTGTTAAGAGTCATCCTCCTTCCTATCATAGGAGAATCCAAAATCATGTGCACATCCTCTAAGGTAATGGTCCACTCTCCTTAGACCCTAAGCAACAAAAAATATTTCTGGTCTGCATCCCAATAGCTCAAAATGCCATACATCAAATGACTGGTTGACATTACTAACGTTGTATGGGATATCCTCCATAAACTGGCTCTATGTAAAAAGTCTCTCTCCTCCTAAGACAATTGATCAATAATGCTCGGAAGCCACTCACACTCTCTGTCCTGGATCCACCGAATGTAGGAATCCTTTTACATTCACCAAAACAAGAAAAAGAGTAAGTTAGAAACATGTTTGACAAAATAAGCTCGTCAAAAACATTATAAAACAACATAAAAACAAAACAAAAATCATTTAACTTAGTCAAATATGGCCTCTTCCTCAACAATTACGGAACCACCACCCTGTGCAGATCGATGGTTGCATAATTTTTGCGGCGGTTGTGTAACCGCCACCCTGTGCAGAGTGTCAGTTACATAACCACCACTTGCATAGAGTGATGGTCATGTCAAAAAGAGCATGCCGTACTCTGGGGCCCAAAAACTTTGAAAAATAACAAAATACATTATTTTTCATGAAATAAAAAGCATACACATCTAGGCGCCCCCCTTAGGAACATTTTAATTATAGGATTGTTAAAAATCACCCCCTAGGTAAATATTTTTCAATTTTTCACATTTGAGGTTTAAAATGAATAAATGCAAAATACTAACCTTTTTCTTAGCCACTACTCCTCTCACTCACGGGGCCATGATAACATCATCGCACTCTTTGATTTGACTGTACTCGTGTTCAAAACAGTCAAAGGTAATCTAGAGCTCCAAATACTCTATGAGGGTGATTGAAAATGATTTTGAAAATAGTGGTTTTAGATATATATATAGCTTGTCTTAACTTTATTTTGAGTGTGTGTACTTTACAGGGTTGGAGCACTGGCGTAGGTATGTTTCTATCCCCGCATATATGGTAATTTCTCTTATCATTTTGGTTATAGTATTATTTATCGATTTCATATCTATCTACACTTGATTCTTATCTACGTCTTACAAGTAGCAAGAGTTTGGATGACATCACTTCATCACATGGGCGTGTCAGGTATAACTTATAACTCCCCATTTTGGGAATGCCATACTCAGACTCTACGTTCTACGCCTTTTTCATGGCTAGGTTACTTCTCTGAGGGGGTAATATGTACGTACCCAATTTTGCACATGCTACATTTTCAAAAAATGGTTCAAAGTTCCCTATGATGATTACTATCTTTTCTAATGATTTTCGAATCCTATTTCATCTTTGTAGCTTATATTTGTAGCTTAGAATACATTACTTAACCATTTCTTGCTTTCCGTTAGCTTTCTGTAGTGTTTTTCCTTAGTTTTTGGCCTGAAGTTATGCAAATGTCAGTCTGCCCTCAATAGCAGTTGCGTAACCGCCGCCCTGTGCAAACCGGTGGTTTTATGCGTTTTGATCGAGACTTCCGAGGCATGATTTAGACGCATGTTAACTTCTTCCAATTCACCTTTTGTGCATGTTTCTTAGTCAAATTGGTTGTTTGTAGGCTTGATAGATGCGTACCAACTTCCTCTTCTTCCCTTGATGACTAATTGTAGTTAACTTCCCCCCTTTTTGTGATGTGGCATTCTTTAGCTACCAAATGGCTTAGACCATTTCCCAACCTATGTTCTATAAAAACCCGGCTTCTTCCCGAAGCATTGGTAGGAGATTTTTATTATGATTTGCATTGTTATGTTGCCATGATCTTGCTAGAAATTACACAACTGAGCATTGTTCTCTTACATTGTTCTTTTTCTACCTGTATTGCTATCAGACTACCAGTAAGCCACCATTTCTCTGGTGCCTTCTTATTTACTTCTTTTGCATCCCACCACAGCTCCCTGGAATCAAGTTAACTTTGAAGTTAGAAATAAATTGAGGGGACACAAAAGTAAACCACAGCCGCTTTTTCCACAATACTGCAAATTCCAGGTTGGGGATGTATTTGGATTTCCTGAAGCTTTCTTGAATTCTTTATTTAATCTATATGCACATTATTGACTAGATTAGCAAACCATTTAAATTTAAATCATTGAAATAGTTAGATCATTATCATAGCTTCTATTTCTTCTATAAAGCTTCTGGGGATAGATAGATTGCCTTTGTATCCTCATGGGTTTGCAAGGGAATTTTGTCTAGAGGAAAGCCTCTGCATTTATTTTAAGCAATTACAATTCCATTCCAATTTGCAATCTCCATAGAATCCTTCTTTACTTCTATCAGGGAAGTTGCAAGGAAAGAATCGATTTTAGGAAGATTTTACTTCTTCCTGTGTCTCTGAGGTGCAATAGAGGATTTAAATCCACAACTATAATTTGGAAAATCTTTTGGTTTACTATAGTAGTTTAGATCCATCCAACATAGGTAAATAACCACATCCGGTTATTTACTTATTTATATTTATTATAGAGGTAATTTGGTTAATTTAGAAAAAGTAATTTTTCTGTGTGTAGATTAGATTTGTTTTAATTAATTAGTGAAAGGTAGATAATAGTTTTATTTATTTAACCTCATTTAATTAGTTTCCTTTCATATAATTAGATTAAATCAAATAATCAAACAATAGGTAATTTACGCTACCCGAATTTAGCCTCTAAATCCCCTTTGACCAATTCAGCTACTAGGAATTCACACTACCTGATCTTAGTCCTTGATTCTCCTATAGTTGCCCATCAAAATTCCCACAATCTTCCAAATTGGTTGTCCTGGCATGACCTCGGGAGATCGAGTGCACCCAAAGATCACATGTTGATTTTAAGGAGATATAATCTCCATAAATATCTCCACACATAACTCCTAAAACAACTCCATGCTATTTTAGACATATAGTGACTCTTCGCCTACCCCCTAATGACTTTTCATATGCCTTCACACAACTTAAAAAAATTCATATTCCTAGGAAATATTAAGTCCCTTTTAATGAAACAAAGGTGACTTAATACATTACAAATCTAAAGTTACTTTTTTATTAAAAAATTAGGCATTATGAAAAAATGCAACCCCAATGAAGAATTAGAACATGAAGAGAGAGAAAGTTGGGGGAGAAGAGGAAAGGAAGAAAGAAGAGAGAGAAGACTATAGCGATGAAGAAGTTGCTTCCACCAATTATGTCTTACTACCTAACCATTTTTTGACCAGCTCCATATGAGAAATATCCACCCCTTTGAACTCTTTGTTGAAACATGCCACCACAAGTTCCACTTTGTCTGTGTAGGGGATACACATGAAACCAAAAGATTCAGTCCAACCATCAGTAGTGTCATTGATATATTTTCATTTCTCAAACCACAACTGATGTTTCTCTGTGATGAATGTAATGGTGGCTTGAATCCTTGACATTGCCTCTAAGGTGTCCTCATTTAAATACTATGGATTTCTAACTACTTTATTGGCATGTTCTTTAAATGGACTCAACAACTCATCTGCAGTGGTTCATCCCTCTATCATAGGAACTTCAAGTTTCTAAATTCTTTGGTTTACGTGATCTTATAGCTTGTAGGCTTGATCTTTGTTCGAGTCCAACTTGTCGATGGCCTGACTGGTGATTTTGTATCTGGCAATGAGAGTCCTTTCCCACACGTGTGACAAGTACTCTAATGAGGCATAAAATATTTTCTTACTTATCAATTCTCTAGAATGAGTGCTCCCCATCTTCTCCACCAATGGGAAAATTGGATCCCAATGCTCCTTTTCCTTTTCCAATTCTTCTCTAAGCATCTGATTTTTCTCCGTGGTTGCACACATGTACTTGAAAAGTGAGATTACCTCTGGGATCAATACTTTGCCTTTTTCCAAGATTGTACCCATCCACTTACTATTTTCTCATCCATATATGGTGAACTCTTGAGTCTTTCTAATGGATTTTGGATCAATGTTGCTTATTAGAGATACTTCCTCAATCTACATTGAAGAAGTGTTTGGATCCACTAGATGTTGCATGTAAGAAGAGATCGTTTGCACTTGTTCTTCCAAGTCTTCAATATTTTTCTTGTACTCTCAATTTCTCACCATGAGGTGAGTTGAAGATTATTTAAACATATGCTCGTCTCTTTCATTAGTGGCTGCGCCCAGGTACTCATTTCATAATAAGTTGGCATCATTTCTTCCACCTGCTTGATTACCTTGGGTCGAACCACTTCAATGTAATGTTCACTTGTCTCGCCACTATAGAATCATGAGGCCATATGAGAAAACTTTATTTTCTTTCCTTGGTCCAATGACGCTATTGCCAATAGGTCAGGGATTTTGACCTATTGGATAGTACAAGTTTCCTTTGAAATCATCTCCCTCATCAAAGGGAGCATCTCACCTTCTTTTGGCTCCATAAATTTCATGCTTATCATCTCTGGCTCAGGTTGAAAGGTGATTTCCTGTGAAGGGGGACTATGAGTGACATCAAGAGGAGGGTCATCCTGTGGTTGTTTAGGTATTGAATTCTGGATTGTTTCTTCTTTCTCAACCTGTGTCTTCACCATTGGATCTTTGACTATTTTTGATTTCTTAGCTGACCTCTCATGACAAGGAACTTCCGAATCTGCAACCTTCTACTTTGAACTAACTCCTGAGTTTCTCAAAATTGAAGTGACCTCCACAACCTTCGATGATGAATGATACAAGGCATGTCTCTGAGGTGCGGGGAAACTTCTAGACTTGAGGGCAGCAACTTTCTTCTTTTGGAACCACTCATTTTTTCTCTTGATCACCTTCTTCATTCATTCCACAATGTTGTCGGACTCACGAACACTCCAATTTACCTATGGAAAAGGGGAATGTACTCAGGATCATACAATTCAGTCTCATAATCTTGTACACCTTATTTGTACCATGAGAAATTAAATTTATTCATCTCTCCAATTGTCATTCTCATATAGTCTCATTCATGGACATTGAAATCATCCACACAATTCACCCAGTAGCCTTCTATTTGTGGAACATGGCATAACTCTAGAACATGTAATGTGTCCATATCAATCCGAATGTTGAAATTGGCCCTGGGAATATATGAATGCAAACTTAGGTATGTGAAGGCCATCTCCTGGTGGCATGCATCATTGAAATTCTTGCATATGAATACCCTGAGTGAGATGGGGAAGGAGACAATATTCTTCTTTCAGTTCCTGAGTTTACTGTTTACCTGTACAAGCTACCTACAAAGCTTGAACAGTACTATCTAATCACTAAGGGACCAGGGTAAGCTTAGTGGGGCTTGATCAAAGCCAAAGACTCAGATATAGGAAAAGTGGGGAATTAAATGAAGAACGATCCATATCTCTTTATCAAAGAAACTATTTGTAGTGACATTCTTGATTACGGGTCACCATCCAGAGTCTTGATCATGAATATTGTGAAGACATCATTCACCCGAGTGAAGTGACGATGACTTTCTTTCAACACCAATTGAGGGAAAATTTCAAATGCAGGGAATTTCACAGAGATGTTTCGGGAAAGGTTCAACCCCTTGAATGGTCTTGAGCTGGTGAAAAGATACACCAGGTAAGAGGTCATGAAGAACTTCTTTTTCATAGGCACTTGGAGCAATTGATGATGGAAGTTGTCACTTATAATCTGGCCACAGTCTATCTTTTGATCTCCTTTGGTCATCGTCAAGATGAAGAGTGCCATCCATTCTTGGAAATCGCTTGTGCTTGCCTCTCCCATCACCCTGCTGAGAAGAGTGATTACATCAGAAAAACCTTCGCAGAACTCACATCTTGAAAGAGTTTTGGGCATTTGGGAAGGTTTTCTCCATGCCTTCATCCATGAACCCAGTGCAATACCTTACAAATATGCATCTTTGTTTTTCCACTCGTTCATTATCTTTTCCTTCAATATTACGACCATGTTACTCCATGTGGGGATTCGCATACAAAGGGAAATAGCCTTCAGGGTAATCAAAACCATGGTTATGGCATTATCTACCCAAATGGTCTTCATTTCTAGTTCATAATGGTGTGAGCAAGCCAAGACCAACATGATGCTTTGTAAAGTAAATGGATGTCCACCTGCTGTAAACAACCCACTTGTGAACACTTTTTCTTCAATTTTTCCCATTTGGTCAGTTAGCATGTGTGACTTAAGATTGTCAATATCCATGTAAGTGATATCAATTTCACCCACCTCAGCATACTTCGATGAGAGGGCTTGCACTGGTTTCACCCCTACAAACTTGACTTCATGTTTCCTAGAGAACTTACTATATATGAAAAGAGGGAGTTACTATTTTTTAGTAAATGGAAATTTTACCCTCTTTTTGATCCTGCCAGTGAGCTTAGCCTTCCAAGTTACCCATGTGTATACTACTCCCTCTAAAACCACTCTTTGTGATGACTTACTATTTATAACTAGTGCCCGTGTAGGGAATTTATTATTTTTAGTAAGTGGGCATTTTCACCATTTTCAACACTGACCAACCATTTTGATCTTCTCATTATCTTTGGTGTACATCGTCTTTATCACAATTGCTTATGGTGATGACTTACCAAAAATAGCAAGTACCCGTGTAAGAAGGCTTACTTTTTTGGAAAGTGGGTTTCCAGGCCTTGATTTGTGATGAAAAGAACTTTCCTGATATGGGTTTTTGCTCTACAATGCTCTTCCAGATTTTCAGCTCAAACCGGTTGCTAGATTGTGAGATTTTAAAATAATAAATTTTTGCAGCGGGAAACTTGGGGTTTCTTTTCTGTAAAAAATTTGGCTCGTACATGCAAAAAATTCCATTGGGAGATTCATGTTGCCTAAGAAACTAGAAGTTTACTTGAAATGACATCTTGAGCCGTTTAGTAGTTTGTGAGATACGATCGAATCTCCTTCATGGAATTTGAGGTTTTTCAGAGAGATTTCTTCATTTTTTCTCTTCGTGAATCCATTTTTTTAGATTTTATTTCTTTTCAGATCATGGAGCATGAAAATCCTTGTTTTTTGAAGCAAAAATGGTGGATATATCTTTGGAAACAATTTGGCAGTATGTGGAGGATTTTGGCAATGGAAGGAGAGAGTCGGGGAAAAGTTTTCACCACATCATGTCCCTTTGAAAAGGTGAAATAAGGGCATAAAAATGTGCCTTATCCTCATGAGGAAAAGTGGTGAATGATCATTTGTTGTGCAAGTGCAGGAGGGGCTAAACTGGAGCACCTGGGGGTCAGGAGATGGTCACATGTGGATCCAAGAGGAAAAATGAGGGTGGAGCACATTTTTATGTTCCTTTTCAAATGGGATGATAGGTACAAGAAAATGTTCCTTTCCCTGGGAATGACAAGTGTTGCACATGCAAGGGTAGGTGGGTGAGCAAGTCAAACCAGTCAAAGGGGGCTAGAAGGTGAGCACTGGGTCATATGGGTGACCATAAGACTAAATGGGAGGAGGGTGAATTTTTTTGCACCTTATATCCCTTTGGTAAGGTGAAATAGGGACATAAAAAATGTGCCTTAACCTAGCTTGACACGTGTCCAACTGTGAAAATGGTTAAGTACCGAAGAGCACACCTTGAGAGTTGACTTATGAAGGTCATAACTTGAGCTCCCGAATGAGTTTTCAAGCACTTCCATATATGATTTTTCATGAAAATTACATTTTGAGAGGTATGGTGAGTGTAACAAGACTTGATTCTAAATGAAACACAGTTAATTTTTTTTTTTTTGGGATCACTCGTTGTGCATGAGAAGAATGAGTTGGCCTGAGAAATGCATGGTGCTTGAAGATGATCTATTTGTTCTACCATGTGTGAGACTGAAATATATTTCCAATGATATATTTTTTGGCTCTCAACTCATTCCATAGCTCCTAGAATCCTTCCTTGAAGATCAGGTGCTTTTTTCGGTGCAAGCTCCTTTAGGCCTAAAAACCCGCTTTCGGTGAATTGGCTCCTAAACACTTAAAACTTCCAAGATTTTTCCTAAATCATTTCCTTCATGTTCCTAGCTCTTAGATACACCTCCATGATGAAAATTATCCTTTAGTACTACTTTGGTGATTGTGTTCCTGGCTTAGACAGGGTGATGGGAGCCCTTTCTAAGTTTGTTGCAAACTTTCCTTGAAACCCACTACTCCAACATACTTGAATGAATTTGTTTGTTCTTAAATCACATAGGGGTAAATGAATACATCACAGATGGACCTTTAGAGGACAAAACTGGACTTGACACTGAGGGGTGAGATAGATCTGGGGAGTTTGGGAAGGTATGACATGAAAAATTTTACACTAGGGTATGGTTGTCCTATTTTCATGTGAATATTGCCCATGCAAAAACACAAAACAATAGGTTCAGTACTTTTCCCTTTCTATTAATCAGGTCACTACTTTGACACAGTCCAGAATCAATTACAAATCAGCTAAGTCTTCTTATCTCCTCATTTGTAGCTAGGGTTTTGAATTTAATTACTTATTTGCTTGGGACAAATCTATATTTACTTGTTCATATCTTATCGTTGTTACATAATATAGATTTAGCATTTTATTTACTCATTTAAATAAATTGCATTAAATCATGTATAAGTGAGTAAAAGTGTGAAATTATGTAAAATGAAAGTGTGCACATGATGTATAAGAGTGTAAGAGATAGAGAATTTGTCTTGATTTGCTGAATTTGTTATTGATGGTGAGTATTTTGGGTGATCTCATGCCAAGAGTGAGGTTTTTTGGTGATCTCATGCCAAGAGCGAGTTGTTTGGGTGATCTTATGCTAAGTACAAGAGTCTGAGACCATAGAAAGATAAATTAGTCAAATGTCGGCAAGAGTGCAAAAAAAATCCAATACAAGTAAAGAAGACTAAACAAAAGGCTAAAGGGAGTTGTCATTTACTAGTTTTCTCATTTAGGAATCATGTAAATGTTAGCGTGCTTTTAGGACCTAGAAATGTATCCAAGTGCATATATTTTGTGTCTATAGTTAGATGTAGGTTTACTATTCATTTTCTTGTATCGAGTTGTTTCTTTATATATACTCGTTATGAGTAGTCTTTAATATCGTTAAGTATATATCATCTTTATTTCATTTTCATTGTTATCCTTATTGTTTGTGTGTCATTATCAAATATGCGTTGATCATTAAAATTGAATTAATAAAATCAACAATCAACACATAAATTAAGACTAATCATCTTGATTAATAATCAAATGTATAAATAAAGTATCCAACTTTTTAACTCAAACAAGATAAGTCACAAACTAGATAAGTCATACAATTTGATTTCAATTAAGGATAACCTTAATCTTCATTAATAATGATATACAAAATCATCAAGAATAATACATTGGGCCATAATTCCCTTTATAAGATGCAATGGCATTCCATTTACATGATCAATTGATTACAATAATCCTTTTCGAATTTATATCAAAATAAACATAAGACGTAAAAAAAACACAAATCAAATCCAACAATCACTTCAAGTATGTCGTCATTTCCTACAAAATTGTATGAAAGAAAGATGGATATGGGTCAGTTCGTATGAACTAGCATGAGTCATCATACTCATAATCCATGTTGTAATCATAATGAAATAACTGAATAAGATTTTGTTAAGTTTATTCTTAATCAGTATGTTATAATTATAAACTTCCTAGTTTATAATAAGAAATCTATCTCATACTTGTATAAAAATGATACTTCATAATTATATAAAATCATTATGACCATTGTCCCTGTTTACAACCAACTTAATAAATTTTAGATGTTTATACAATATTAGTATACCTATATTGCAACATCAAACATCAATTACAACTTAAATATTTCACTAAGTTTTCCAACTATCTTTAAGACATCCATGCTCGGCTATTACCAAAGCAAATGATCAAGCATATTCATATTTCATAAGTAATTCAAACATTGTCCTTTACTTCCTTATTCCAAAAATTGAAACATCCAACAACTTAGAAATAAAAAATTCTTGTTTAATAAATCCTTCAGTTTTTTCATGTTTGCGAACAACCAATAATTCAAACCTTTCTTTCTATGATAAAAAAATAGAATGAAAACCATGACTTGTGAAATTAATTGTTCTTAACTAATCTAGTTCATTTCTTTTTCCATCAATTCCACTTTTCATCTTTTCAAAACAAATTGTGTTCTGTAAAAGAATAATAACAATAATATATCCAAAAGAAGCTTTCAACCATATGATAACAACTATGCTCAATAAAGAGATTAATAAAACTGATTTAAATAGTAGTGATTTAATTAAGCAAATATTGAAATAAATAGATGCCTAAATATGATTGCAATGTAGTAGTAAATGAGTAAGCAATAAAGTACAGAATTAACCCCAAGCAAATAAGCAATTTAATATTGAAACCCTAGTTGCAAAGGAGAGATAGAAAGACTTAGTTGATTCACAAATAAATCTTGGATTGTGCCGAAGTGACGAACTGATGAACAGAGGGGGGAAAATATCACACCGAGCCTCAAAAAATTGTAGGAGCATTGAGAATGCTATGACTAGGGTGCCTACGGAAAGGGTCAAAGGCACCTAGGGCACCAGAGACCTATCTTTGAGCACCTGTGACTGCTCAAAACTCAGAAAACCAGTTTCGCAAGGTCGCAAGATGTTCATTTTCCTTCGCGTCTTATCGCTAGTATATCACACCAAGTCCACAGATGTCATTGGTAACTTGCAATAAAGGAATGACCTGTAAAACCCTCAAATGCACATCAAATCCCCCAAAAAATGCAAATGAGGGGTCAGACTATCCTCATCTGTCAAACGATTGATTTTACAACTAATCACTGCACTACATTTCAGACCTAATGTAGTTCTATGTGTGTGTGTGATGAAATTATTCCCTAGGTAGATCTTGTGCGTGTCGGACTTTATAGCGAGCAAGTAGCTAGATGTAAGAAATGTAAGTAGATATGTGCATGAAAGAATGAACTTCCCCTCCTATGAAGTGTATGCAAAAGTATCAGTCCCTTGTCCCTTGTGTTGGATGTTAGATGGATGCTTGAATGCTCTTGATAATGGATTTTGAATGCAACCTTAGGTGGTGATAGCTAATGCTTAGTGTTTGGTCCCTTATTATGATCACATAACTTTATATTTATATGATTCCCTTGCTTGAATTTCGTAATTAACCCCAAAAAGGCCGACTACCAAAAAGATAAGATGCCCAAATGGCTAGAAAGGACCCAAAAGATGTGAACAAAGTACAAAGAGGTTAGGGGCTCCCAGAGGGGATGAGGGTGTCTAGCGTTGGCATCCTGGCTGGGTGTTGGTGTCCAGGATGAGAAATGTCAAAGTATGAAAAGACAGACTGGGCTAGAAAGAGTGTAAGATCAACAGAGGCAATATAAAGCAAACAAAGATGGCCAAAGACATGGGTTAATTAGTAAAATTTCTTGCTTAGGAATCATATGAATAGTAGTATGTGATCAGGACTAGATAGATACCCAAAGTGCGTGATTTAGTGTCTACATTTTCCCCCACTTTATTTTTTTGATCGAAATATCGATAACATAAAGTAGATATAAGATGCATACCTGATAACCATGTAGATTGATGGTGAAAATCCTGCCGAGAGACAAGGAAAAGTGTGGAGTGATAAAAATGTGACATGTGGAAACTAAATAAGAGGAAGTACAAGAAAAGTGATGATGATGATGATGACCCTAGGGCAAGAGCGTATGTGTAGATGTCATGATTATGCCTGTTGTTGATGTCGATTATTGTTGATGTGATTGATGATTGATGTGTGAATGACATTGTTGATGTGATGTGACTACCATTTCCCATAAAGACAAACCTGTAAAAGAGAAGAATGATCAAGTAGTCAAATACATGTACATATGATCAAAATGAGTAAAAAGTATGTAAGAAGTATGTGAAAATGTAAAAAAGGAACATGTGCACCTGATTCGTGATGAGTAAAAAGAGATAGAAAGGATCCTATAAATGATGTAGAAGAACGAGATTTTTGGGCGATCTCATGCCAGTTGCGTTGTATGCGAGTTTTTTGGGCTGATCTCACTCCAAGACGTGGAAGAAGTGTAGGGAGAAAAGTATGGTGTCATTCTCCAAATATTTGATTGCTTCCCAAAGTATGAACACCACTACAGATGTTGTGTAAAAATTTGATCTGTTTCAAATAGTTCTAATCAAATGCGAAAGTAGAAAATGTTGTGTAGTGCAAACACGTCGAGTGTCTAAGGACTGTGTTCCCTATAAAAGTCACTTTGTGAAGTGATGTAGACTGTGTTGAACTAAAAAATGTTGTGTAACTACCCCTGGTAATAGGTGTCAAGGAAGGGTCAAGGGCGCCCAGAGCGCTACTGTCCAGGTCTGCATGCTGGTGACTGTGTTGTGGTGAGGACCCAAGTCAGGATCTGGGCTGCTGAGACTTGACTATGTTGATGTGATGACTGTGTTGTACTGGTAGTGAACTGTGTTGTGTGATGATTGTGAATTGTTGTGTGGGGTGACGGATTCGCCCAAATGATGACCCCCCTCATTTGGGGTGCATGCGATGTCGTTGAGGAGTATGCGGCCCAAAGGAGGACCTATCGGTGTGCTGAAACTGATGCCCTGTAAGGGGAGGGAGTGTGTTTGGTATAAACCAAGGCACAGCAAACAAAATGGTCTAGGAGACAAGTGTTAGTACAAGCAAGAGAAACATGCATGTAAAACAAAAGATAGAAAAAGATAAACAGCATGTAAGCTAAGCACACAAGAATAGTGTAAACACGTAATAAGACAAAGTAGACTGCGAAAAGTGGGTTTCATACATGGGACACCACTCACAATGTCACAATACAATCAAGGCCGTAGTAGCTGCAAGCATACAGACAAACAAAGAACAATCAAGACATAAGGGGAAGCCCACAAACAACAAAAAACAATGGCAGACAAGAGTAAGTAATGTAACAGACAGTCATGGAAGTAAATAGACGTGCAAGAAAAATGTTGTACATGAAGCACTCGTTAACATGTTAGAGAGATAAAAAGTATGTCAAAGCCTATATAATATGATAATGATGTGTTATGAAAAATGAAACAATAACACCTGTAGTGCATGAAAGTGGATGCCCCTAGGAGCCGCTATGGGACTGGCGATAGGTATTGTGCCAAACATTTGTGTTGCGTGTATCAATCTGTAGAATTTGTGATCACAACTAGAAGGCAAGTGAATGTGCATGTGTATATATAAATATAATGACATACAATGTATCTGTCTAACATGCATAAGAAGTATGCATGTAAGCATCGGTAAGAAAGAGTAAATGCAACCAAGATATGCAATATGTTGTGGATGAGATGGAATGGAATGTAGTGTGAGTGTAATAGGAGTCGCATGCCCCCAAATGTTCATGTGAATGAGTATTCATGTGGTGAGGTTCATTTATATATGCACCTTTAGCAGTCGAGAATGAACCATAGAACAAGAGTGTGTCATCGAGAAATGGTTTGAATGTGTGCACTTAGAAAGATGTGATTGATAAAGCATAGAGCGTATAGAGTGTGGGAGTGAGTGAGTGAGTGTGGTGAGGTCAATTTGAGTTGTAAACCCTCAGCATTCAAGTATGGACCATGGGACTAGAGTGCGGCATAGGGTAATGACTGCATTGTGTAGAAGTAGATGCCAAAAATATATGTCATGAATGTGTACAGTGTGTAGTGTGTATAATGCTACAATATATGCTGCAAGAAAGAGATGTGTGTGTAATATGTGACAGTATGTAGTGTATGATGTGTAGTGTGTAATGTGTGACGTTCATGTCTATAGTATTCCCTCATACAATCAAGTGTGAATCATAGCGCGACACTGTGTCATCAGGGAATGTAGCGATGTAAGTGTAGTGTGGAGCATGTGAGCTTCATGTGTATAGGATGCCCTCAATTGTTAAGTGTGAACCAAAGCACATGAGTGAGTCATCAAGTAATGACGATAGGAATGTATCAAGATGTATAATATGTGTGTGCATGATGATATGTGAAGTGTATGGTGCCTAAGACACCTGGTAGTGTTAGAAGGGGGAGGAAGTATGATGCCCCCCAAGTATGTTTTGATGAATGTGTTATCCGATGAAAGTGAAAGATGAGGGTCCTCCACCCGATGTTTGCAGAGACAAAGGCATGTAACCATGCTCTAAGATCAGTGGTGTGTGAGATAGACGTTGCGTAGGTAAATGAATCTTATGTGCATGCAATTGATGAGGATAATGCAGAGGCAATGGAAACCTATGTGAATCAGAACACGGAGGTGATGGAATCCTATGTGAAGTAGAATGTGGATGTGATGGACACCTATGTGAAGCAAAATGAGGTGGTGATGTATACTGATGTGCATGAGCTATCTTAGTGGTAGACTGAAACTGATGTGATGGACTAGTAGACTGATGAGACTATGGAGGTCGTGTGTAAATAGGCAATTTGGGAGCAGATTGTGTTTTTTCTTTGAGAGACCACAGGGACCTAAATGCTCTAGCAAGTGCATTGACAACCTCAAGGGGAGGCTGCGGCCATGGAGTGGATGGAGAAACACCATTGGTAGTAATGACTTGCCTATTGTGAATGAACTTTAGACATAAATGATGCATGAAGATGATAGCCTTAGTTGCATGGATCCAGTGGATACCTAAGATCATGTCACACCCTGTGACTAATGGTGCTATAAGAAAAGGCACAAACATCATAAGAGGACCGACTACTATTGGAATCTTAACATATCCATATGAATTAGGAACTAAATATGAAATCTACGAGAGTGGATAACCAATAGCGGCAAGAAATGCAATAGAACATGTGCTAATGTGAAATGAAGGATCAACCATAGTGTTATTGATAGAATTTGATATAATAGAAGCAATACTGTGCAAGTGATTAGAAGATAATGTAGCATGATAGTTGTGATAAGAGAAATTGAATAATTGGAGGATATGTCTATAGCATGAGCAATTAGAAAATCAAGATAGCCTTGATGCAGGAGGTGACACTGCACGCAATATGTATGCTTGGTTTAAGAATCAACGTCAATTTACTTATTATGTTTCGGAAGAGGATTGTCAAATATCTGTGAGCTTATGATTTTCATTGACTAGGTGTCGAAGCCATAGGCCTCAGGAAGCTCAAGTGTATTATTAGTCGATCAATATCTTAAATAAAGATTCTGAAGTTTGAAACAACAATATGTAGAATGCCCAACACATTGGTGATAGTCGCATCTGAAATTTTTGTTGTAATTACGATCCTCGGGACAAGATGGATCCAAATTGAATGGTAGAGGAAGTGTAATTAGATTTCTCTCAACAAGTTGTGGCAAAAAAAGATGCAGAGTGACAGTCAATTTTGTGTATGTATAATTAGGCAGTTGCCATTGAAGCTCTTTATTGTTAGATACAACGTTGACAGTGGCTTTAACTTTAGTAGGTTTTGTTGATGGCTTGAAAGTTGTTTTGTTTTGAAAGCACCCCAAAGATGAAGCTTGCTCTTGGTACTTAAGCTTTCCTATAGATAGAGTTCAGTTTCGCGAAGCTTAAGAGTATGACACAATTGATTAAATGATGGAGATGTTTTAGAGAGAGCACTCTCTCGAGAGGCGACAATAGACTTTAGACAAATAGATCTTAAAGTTTAGAGTCTGCAAGCACATTAGAAATAATAGCTAAGTTTTTTTTCTATTGCAAGACATAATCCGCTAGATGTTCATTACATCCCTATTTAAGTTGCGCAAGTTGAGCATATGAGATCTTAGAGCTGATATTAATAGAGAAGTGAGCGAGAAAATCATCAACAAGGTGCATGAAAGATGTTACCGAGTGGACAAATAGATCATAGAACCAACGCATCGCATAATCATGGAGACTACAACAAAATAGCTTAGCTAGAAGAATATGATCGTTCGTAAAATCTAGACATGCCACATGAAATGCTCAAAGATGTTCTTGAGGGTTGTCATGGCCTTTGAAAATAGACAACTTAGGAGTGACTAAGTTGAGAGGAAGTGGATAGGCGGATATAGTGGGTGTAAAAGGAGTATAAAGGTGCAAAGTGGAATCCAAATATGGAGATACACAAGATGTGGCCAATTGTAGTTCACGAACTCGAGTTTGTAAATCCTGATATAAAGAGGTTAAATCAGGAGTATTCAAAGAAGAACTAGGTTTAGCATTAGAAGCATTGAGTTGAATGATGGGAGCAGCAATATTGGTAATGGAAGTAGGAATATGAAATAGGTTGGGCTAGATACCTGTGACAGTCGAAAATGAATCGATTAGAGGTGCCGGCAGTAGCAACATCATGAGATTTTTTAACAGCTATCAAGGCATGAAGAATATGTGGAAGATGGGAAAGATTATCACATAAAGCTTGATGAAAATCGGTGAGCTTGTCTAATTTTTCTTGGTCAACATTTGTGTCTTCATCATATGAGTGCTTACTGTCAGATGCTTCAATGTTTTTAAGAGGAAATTGTTAAGAGTTAAAAAAATGATGCGTAATTTCAGCCATTGATTCAAAAACCCTATGGGAAAAGGGAAGAAGCTCATGATGCTCAAAGGACCCAAAACGATCACTACAGATTATGAGGAATAATAATAAGATAACCCTAAAGAAGGTTGTGTGTTTGATTCACGCCAAGTTCACCAAATGATTAAAAAAATAAAATTTATAGATGCCTAAATCTATTTGTAATGTAGTACTAAATGAATAAGCAATGAAATACATAAATGACCCAAGCAAATAAGCAATTAAGATTTAAAACCCTAAGTGCAAATGTAAAGATAGAAAGACTTAGTTGATTTACAAATAATCTTGGACTGTGCTAAGTGACAAATTGATGGAAAAAGGGGGAAAACTATCGCATCGAGCCTCAGAAAATTGTGCAACCATCAAGAATCTACCCAGGACCAGGGCACAGTTGGATAGGGTTAGGGTGCTCGTGGGGTGCTCATAGACCTATTTTGAATGCACCTGTGTCTGCTCAATAATTAGCTTAAAACTAGATTTCACAAGGGTCACAAGTATGTTTGTTTTCCTTCGCTTCTTATCGTTAGTATGTCGTATTAAGTCCACCGATGTCTGTCACTAGTAACCCACAATAAAGAAATGACCTGCAAAACCATCAAAAGTGCATCAAATCCCAAAAATAAAATAATGCAAATGAGGGGTTAGAATGTCCTTAGCTATCAAACAAGTAATCTTACAACTAAGCATTGCAGTACATTTCAAACCCAATATAGTTCTATGTGTGTGCATGGAGAGATTGTACCCTATATGGCTCATGTGCATGTCACGCTTGATAGTGAGAAAGTAGCTACATGTAAATAATGTAAGTAGATGTGTGCATGAAAGAATGAACTTCCCCTCCTATGAAGTGTTTGTAGAAGTAGTGGTCCCTTGTACCTTGTGTAGATGATAGATGGATTCTTGAATGTTCTTGTTAATGGCCTTTGAATGCAACCTTAGGTGGTGATATATTTAATGCTTAGCACTTGGTCACTTATTATGATCACATAACTTTATATTATATGATTCCTTTGCTTGAATTTTGTAATTAACCCCAAAAAGGATGACTACCAAAAATATAAGATGCCCAAATGGCTAGAAAGGACCTAAAAGATGTGAACAAAGTACAAAGAGGTAAAGGGTGCCTAGAGGGGATGAGGGTACTTGATGTTGGCATCTTGGCTAGGCACTAGTGTCTAGGATAAGAAATTCCGAAGTATGAAAAGACATACTGAGCTAGAAAAAGTGTAAGATCAACAATAAAATCAAAAAGCAAGCAAATATGGCTAAAGACATGGGTTAATTAGTAATTTTCTTACTTAGGAATCATATTAATAGTAGTATACGATCATGACTAAATATATACCCAAAGTGCTTGATTTAGTGTCTACATTCTGTAAGAAGAGCCACAAAACTATCTCATTATTTATTTTCCCAAATCACAAAACTTAGTTTCAAAACGAGAGCTAAGAAGGTATGAACAACATTGCTCAAGATGGAGCTATAAGATATATTACTTCCTTTTTAAAAAATGCATATTAATAAAATCCCTACAATTTATACAGAGAAATAATGATAATATTTTTGCTACTACAACAAGTTGTAAATTGACCCCTTATTTATTTTACTAGTCATGTGTAATAAGCCAAATACAAAACGAAATCAAAGATAGAACAACAATACTCAAGAAGGAGTTATTTCTTACTTGTATCTCCTTTTTCCAATTCACAAATAACCAAACCAAAAAGTATTGATTTTCAATTTAATCAAATGAAACAAACAAGTGAATCCAATTTCAAATCCGCATAAAATCCCAAATCTGAGTAGATATGCATAGAGACAGAAGGGTAACAATAATGCTCTCTAAGAGAGAGTTGAAACCTTCTTATTCCCTTTCCTGGATTTCCAATAAAAAAAATCCAAAACGAGTTTAGAGGTAGATTATAACAGTAATGCTCAATAAGAGCTATAAAATGAGTAATTCTAATCAAATCTCAAAGATGAGCTGAAACTAAACAAAACAACACAGCTCTATAAGAGTCGTATCAACCTTTCTAGCATTGAACAGACCGAATAATCCAAAATGCACATAATTTCTAGATTTTTAATATTAAATAAAAACCCAAATGTGTTCTGCTCAAGATCTCACAAAACCATAACATACTCATACATTTTAGTTTCCTTTTTATTTTACCAGATTTCTCAAAACAAAATGCATTTGTTGCCCAGATTTCAACCAAATCCTAAAACCAAATGTTTTCATTTTTCCATATATCAAACAAAGTCTCAAAACCAAAAACTTATTCAAGTATTTCATAATAAAAACAACAAGGAGTGAGAGAATGAAACCCATGCCTGCATTTTTTCTCACCTCTAATCTTCCTACAAACTGTTTCTAAGTCGAATGCATCCAAAACACGATCAAACATTCCAACATTATATTTAAATGATAAAAATGCCATGTTTGAAGGGGTTTATCAACAATAAATTCACCATGCATAGTCTATAAAACCAATTCCACAAAAATATATATGCCTAGTACCATGTTGAGCTTCTCAAAAACCAAATACAAATACCAACAATGTGTCCACTTTTGCATGTTTAGCTTCTCCAAGAAGTGAACAGTCCCCAAGGAACCTAACAACATCTAATTCCTTATTCATTTCCCATGCCATGTCGTGGCCATCTAAAAGCTTAAACCTCAATCAACAACATTCCAAATTCACCCCATAAGCTTAAGTTTTATTAACACTTACAACTTTAGTTTGAATGGTCCATGACCAATTTTAAATTATCAAACAAAACCAACATTGCTAGCCATGGTGGTCCTCTAACCCTACCAAAACATAAGTATCTTTATGTGTGTGTGTGTGTGGGTGTGTGTGTGTGTGTGTGTAGATATAGACACATACACATACATATGTGTGTGTGTGTGTGTGTGTGTGTGTGTGTGTATGTGTATTCATACACACACACACACACATATGTATGTGTGTGTGTCTATATCTACATACATACATACATACATACATACATACATACATATATATATATATATATATATATATATATATATATATATATATATATATATATATATATATATATATATATATATGTATATATATATATATATGTATGTATGTATGTATGTATGTATGTATGTATGTATGTGTGTGTGTGTGTGTGTGTGTGTGTGTGTGTGTGTGTGTGTGTGTGTATATAATATATATATATATATATATGTACATATATATGTAGATATATGTTATTAACTTGTTAAATCATTAGCAAACACTTCAAAACAAGATAGGTTATAATGCTAATCAACTCATCATTCATTAGCCAGGGGGAAAATTAACGAACGTGATAACCACAAGAAGAATTGAGGATGTTACATACTTCCCCTCTTAAGAGAATCATTATCCCGATGATTTAACTATAACCCTTGTTAACATATCAATTACAAGCAACATTAGAAATAACACTGAAGAATTCAATTCAATTTTCTCATAATTAGGAAATTTCCAAAATTTAACCAATCATAGTTCTAAAAACTTCGTTGTATCAGCCTTAACTCGTCATATCATTCCCAAAGGTTTTTCAATAAGGCATAAATTGTCATTTATACATAATAATTATTAAATAGTTTTTCTTAATTCAAAAACAAACCATCAAAACAAATTTTCTAGTCATTGAAACAAGAAAGGAAAAATAGTTATCATTTCATCAATGTTCTACCAAGTTGCATTGTTCTCAGAATAGTGGTCCCATTAGACCTTACATTGAGAAATTTCTCAATTTTTGAGATGTAATTTGTGATTTTCCAACACTCTTATTAGTTTGACTACAACGATTCTTGGGTCTTGAACCTGTAATGGGTTCCAATTGATAATATGTGATATATCATAAACATACTTTTTAAACAAGATAAATGAAAAATATTGTGCATCCTAGATAATGCGTGAGGTAAAGCTAGTTTGTAACCACCCAACTTATAACTTCTAGGACTTTGAATGGTCCTTCATATCTAGGTGATAACTTGATAGCTTTGCCAAATGAAATAGGGCTCTTTTTGGGTTTTACCCTAAAAAATACCTTGTTTCCTTACTTAAATTTTGTATATATCCTTTTCAAATCAACGTAACTTTCTGCCTATTAGTAGCTTCTTTCAACCACTCATAAATGAACCTAACTTAATCTTTCATATCAATCAACAAATTTTTCACCCCTGGATGCCCGGAATACGGTGCGTCATGAAATTCTTACAAGATTTTTATTATAATATTACTACCTAAGGGAAAATATATTTTGTTTGTTAAATCGTAAAATTCCTTCATTTCCAAACTTAAAACACTTGTACCATCTGACATTCAGATTTGTTTATAACACGGTTTTGAATTGTTAATAGTATGAATCAACTTGAAGTTGTTTCTTAACTTCTTCTTTAAACTGTGCTTTAAGGGTCATAATTATGGAAATATGCTTCCTACGGCTCAGCATTTCGACCACTCGATTTTCTTTTCCTTTGATGTAAATAATGTCAAAGTCATATCGGGATAAAATTTCTAGCCACCTACATTGTCTTGCATTCAAATTGGGTTGTATAAAAATCTATTTCAACCCCAAATGATTTGTTTTCAATTCAAATGGATTTCCTAACAAATAATACCTCCCAGTTTATAAGGCATGAACTATGGCAACAAGCTCTAAGTCACAGGGAGCATAGTTTTGTGCACGCACCTTTAGTTTTCTACTCTCGTAAGCAATTATGTGATCATTTTGAAAAAATATTCCTCCCAATCCTTCACTTGAGGCATCATTGGGATCCAGAAATTTTAATATAAGAGTAGTTGTAAGTATTCTTTCTACAAGTTAAATGCATTCTCAAATTTATTAGTTCATACAAACTTTTAATACTTTTTTTTAATGAAGTAATTAGTCCATCCACTTTTAAAAAATCCTTTACGAATTTTCCATAATACCCAGTCATTACTATAAAACTTCTTACCTCATGAACGTTATTAGGTATTGGCCACTCAGTAATAGCTTTTATTTTTGATGGGTCAACAGAAATCCTATCTTAATTTATGATATGGTTGATATATCGTACTTCACTTTGATAAAAAGAACATTTTGAAATCTTACCATAGAATTTCATTTTTTCTCAAAATTTGTAACACTATTCCTAAGTGTTTATTGTGTTCATAAATGTTATTTGAGTAAATCATATTATCATCAAGAAAAAAATAGAACAAAATTATCTAAGTATTCTTGAAAAATATTATTCATAAGGTTCATAAATTTTTTGTGCATTAGTGAGCCCAAATGGCAAAACAATGAACTCGTAATGCCCATAGAGTGTTCTAAATGTTGTTTTGTGAATATCCTCATCTTTTATCCTTAACTGATGATAGCTAGATCGTAAATAAATTTTATAATAATTATATGCATCTCTCATCTGGTTGAAGAGGTCATCAATCCTAGGCAAAGGATAATTATTCTTTTTCATCGATTTGTTAAACATACGATAATAAATGCATAACCTTAACGTTCTGTCCTTCTTTTTAACAAAAATGATCGGTGCTCCCTAAGGAGACACACTAGTTTGGATCAATAATTTTGACAAGAGTTCATGTAGTTGTGCTTTTAGTTCAACCAACTCTGTTGTTGTCATCCTATAAGGTGCTTTTGATATTAGTTATGTTCCAAGTTTAATGTAAATTGTAAAGTCAAACTCTCTTTTAGGAGGAATTCCAAGAAATTCTTCCGGAAAGACATCCCTAAACTCACGTAAAAGTGGAAAATATTCCAAGGAATTTTTACCTTCCTCACTAACATCTGATATTTTAATTGCATACATCATGCAACCTTTATTTTTGGATTTAGTTAATTACATTGCAGAGATTTGTCAAACTTCAAAATATCACTTAATGCCCTAAATGATGGTTGTTTTTTTGCATATCATCAAGTAATTCTATACATTTTTCAAAATGGTCCATTGTTGCCTTGTGTTTAGACAATCAATTTACTCTTATTATGATGTCATAAGACCCTAAGGGAGTCACATAAAGGTTAAGTTCAGTGGTTAAACTAGGTAATTCCAATGTTGTTTTAAACATAAATTAGTCTACCATATGAATAACATCATTCCTATATTGATCAATCAAATTATTTTCCATAAATATAACTCTCATAGAAAATTGACCAGGTAACTTTCTTGAAATAAAACACTCGGTAACACCTGTGTCAAACAAAACAATAACAAAAAATCCATAAAGCTTACCTGACACTTCTATTGGGGTAGCCTATTTTTCTGCTTGATGATTACCTACTGTAGCATGAATTTTTTACTTTTGGTTATTCCCTTGATTTTTTTGGGGATAGTTGTTTACATAATTACCACCATTGCACTTAAATCATCCCCCAACAAGCCTTTTCCTCTCAAATTTATTTTTACCAAAAACAACACTATTCTACTCATTCTTTCTTGTGTTTATTAGTTGTATTTTTTCCTGGAAGTCTTCATTTTTCTACCTTATTTCTTCCACCAAGTTTTCCTAAGAGTAAGTGGTATAGGTGAGCTAATGATCTTATTGCATTTCTCATCCCTAAAAGATGAAATTATTTGTGATTTTTTTTGTTGCCTTATGTCCCTTTCAAACACCATTTCCATTGTAGATGGTCCATGAACATCTACCTCACCTCCTATGTTTGGGTTTAATCCCATGATAAACTTACAAATCTAAAACTCTTTGTCATTTTGGTATTCGGGCACACATTTTAATAGCTTAGTAAAATGTTCCCAATACTCTACAACACTTAGTTTACCTTGAATTAATTTATGAGATTAAGAAATTTTCTAATCAAAATAGAGTTGAGGCAACCAACATTGACAAAAATATACCTTGAATTGCTCCCAAGTGATGGAGGTAGTATTTACTCCTAATTCCATCTTACGGTTATCCCTCCATGAAGATGCTTCGTTAGAAATATGGAAATCACCCCATACTGCTTTATTTTCCTCCGAAAAATATCTTATTTCGAAGTACTTTTCCATCTCACTTAACCATTTTTCAGCACCATTCCCCAAGGTTGTTCCATCAAATTTGTGATGGTTGATTATTTCTATGTCTATAAACAGTTCAACAACCAAACAAGCTCCTTTATCCCCTCGTTGATTTTTATATTTAGGATGTTCAAGTTGTTCTTCCTCATACTCTTCATTTTCACCCACTACCTTTTGTTCTAAGGCAACTATCCAATTTCAAGTGTCCTGGAGGACTGTTAAAATTTTATCTAATTTCTCAACTATTGAACCTTCAACATTAGTTGATTCGGTTCCATCATCGTGGTTCACCCTTCTTCTAACCATAATTTCTTGTTAATTAAAGGATAATATTTTCATTAGCGTTATGAGCCCATTGAGTCTAAGAGTTGATAAACCTAGAGCTCTGTTACCAAACTGTAACACCCATATTATGATTCATCCAAAATAAGAGGATTTTTTAAAAAGCATACCCCTTAGTGTTATTAATGCTTTCAATGCTTAAAATTATTAATTAGATTGTTGCTTGATAATCCAACATTATTAAATTATTCATAATCAATTTGATTACATACAATAACAATGTGCAGTTGTAAGGGTCTATTTAGATCACCCTGATCTCCCTTGAATCACTCTATCTGAGTGTGTATACTATGTATACTTGGTTAAACCTTTTATAGGTTATGAGAAACATGTGCATCTACTTAGTGCCCACCTGGAAGATATTTATGCAACTTCCATCCAGTATATGATACTATTGATTTAGGGTATTGGTGAACAAACAATGTATTCAACAATTACATTACTTTGGCCAAAGTTTTCAAGCATTATTTTACAAGCTTAGTTTCAAGACTACACACTAGCCTATGAATCTTGTCTTCTATCACCACACAACCGTCTCAATATAGTTATCTAGATTTATTGTTATTTAAGAAGGAGAATTACTTAAGAAGATGAGGAGTATATATCGACTTATTCCCTAAACAAAGAGAATCCCATCTATACCATCCTAGGATCCCTATGGGAAATATTGGGACCACACAATGATTACCATCATTACATCCTCACTATCCTTCCCATAGCCATCCTAAGTTGGCACGAAGAAAAATACTAGCAAGAAAAAGAAGAGACATTACACCCACGCTTTTTATATTCATATGTTACCTTGGTTAGATAAAGTAACTAGGTCTTTCTTAACGATTCATATTAAAAGTATTGATTCAAAATACTAATAGGTTTCTATAAGATGTCATAGTAAATCATCAAGTTACTATCCATTATTAGGGCCTCTTGTCATATTTTCTACAACCTAAAAATTTTCGTTAGATGTAGGTTTACTATTCATTTTCCCGTATCGAGTTGTTTCTTTATATTTACTCATTATGACTAGTCTTTTGTATCATTAATTATATTATCATCTTTATTTCATTTTCATTGTTATCCTTATTGTTTATGTGTCATTATTAAATATGCCTTGATCATTAAAATTGAATTAATAAAATCAACAATCAACACATAATTTAAAAATAATAAACTTAATTAATAAGCAGTTGTATAAATAAAGTATCCAACTTTTCAACTCAAATAAGAGAAGTCATAAACCAGATAATTCATACAATTTGATTTCAATTAAGGATAACCTTAATCTTCATTAATAATGATATACAATATCATCAAGAATAATAGATTGGGCCATAATGCCCTTTATAAGATGTGATAACATTCCATTCGCATTATCAATTGATTACAATAATCCTTTTTGGATTTATATCAAAATAAACTTAAGAAGTAAAAACAATCACAAATCAAATGCAACAATCACTTCAAGTATGTTATCCTTTCCTATAAAATTGTATGAGCAAGAGATGGATATGGGTCAATTTGTATGAACTGGGATGATTTCACATACTCATAATCCATGTTATAATCATAATGAAATAACTGAATAAGTTATGGCTAAGTTTATTCTTAATCATTATGTTATAATTATAAACTTCCTAGTTTATAATAATAAATCTATCTCATACTCGTATAAAAAATGATACTTCATAATTATATAAAATTATTATGACCATTGTCCATATTTACAACTAGATTAATAAATTTCAGTCATTTAGAAAATATTAGCACACATATACATCAACATCAAACAAAATTTTCAACTTAAATAACTCACAAAGTTATCCAACTATCTTCAAAACAACCATGTTTGGATATCAATCATTGTGTAAACATAAGAATGGTAATAACCCCAGGATTGTCCCACCTAGTACCTTAGCTAACTGAAACTAATGAAGTAATACTGTTAGATTTCATTATTGATTTGAATTCTCTTCTATGTGTACATATATGTTTATCATCACTCCTTGATTCCATGTGATAATTCAATCATTCAGATCAAGAGTTACCAAAATGTCTAATTCCATAATGGGAAAGAAAGCACGTTGTTTATAAGATACCAAATTACATAACTAAAATAAGAAATATAAACCCTATTATTCATGCATAATCATCTCAAGATTCAAACCCATTTTTCATATAAATAAGAAATGAAAACAACAAGATCAAGGTGGAAGCTATGAACTATCTATATTTAAATTAACTTTTTTGTGACCAAAACAAATCCAGAAAGAAAAAGTCAACAATAATGGTCTAAAAAGAGTTGTAACATTTTTGTTTCCTTTTCCAATTTTGACAAATAATCAAACCCAAAATGTAAACAAAATGACAGTAATAATTTCTCAAGGAGGAACTGGTTCTAAATATTTTCACTTTTTCTAAGCTTACAAATAACCAAGATGGAAATGTATTTATTCTAGTTTTAAAAAATAAACCAAACAAGTGTATTATATTCTAAATTCCACATACTATCCCAAATCCAAATACATATGTAGATTTATAATCTCACAACAAAAAATAACCCAAAACATTTATAAGACAATTTTTTGTTGTTGATCATCTGCAGTCATCCAAGAAACTAATCATTTCCAATTTTCACATTCTAAGCCAAAAAAACATGTGTAGTCTCCCATATTTCAACATGATTCTAAGACCCAAAACACATCAGCTAAATCCTTACCAGGTTCCACACAAAGATCCATCCAAAATCCATAATTAATAATATTAACATAGCTCTAAGAAAATGGGTTATCAATATGAAACAAGTTTGTACTTATCTCACAACCTTCTTTGTATATTTTTTTAGTTTTTACACAACGATCAAACCAAAATGTTTTGACTTTTCCCATTATAACCAGTTACAATGTGTGCAGAGAAAAATATTACCAATAAACATTAACCCATTTCATTTTCAACTCTTCCTTCTCCTATTCTTCTATATTTTCCATCAAAATCTAAGGAAAAGTATTTATATTACAATAAAAGTGATCTCTGACCAAAAAACATAAACATCTTCCTCATTAGTCCAAGATTTCATAATAAACCCAAGAAACAAAAGCATATTTCATACAGTAATCCCAAAACCCAAATGCATGCAGTTGCTCCTCATTTATTTTCCAACAAAAAATTTATATTTCCATATTTTTATAATCAAAAACCAAAAATTTTCCTCTTTCAAATAATAACCAGAATCCAAATAACCCAAAGTGCACACATCTATTCATTTTGTTTTATTTACAATATTCCTCAAATCAAACACATTCGTTACCAAATTTCAAACAAAATAAAAAAACCAATGCATTCATTTTCCATTTTTCAATCAATTTCATTAAACCAAAAATGTATTCGAGCATTTCATAATAATAACAGTAAAGAGTAAGAGAATCAAACCCATGCCTATGTTTTTCTTGCCTCTAACCTTTCCTGCAAACTGTTTCCAAGTCGAATGCATCCAAATCACCATCAAACATTCCAGTAGTATATTCAAACAACAAAAATGCCATGTTTGACAGATTTTAATAGTATTAAATTCACCATGCACAGTCCGAAAACAAAATTCCACAAAAACCTCCATGCCCAGCTCTATGGTGAGATAATTACAAAAACCAAATGTAAATACAAACAATACATCCACTTTTGCATGCTTAGCTTCTCCAAGAAGCTAACAGCTCCCAAAGAAATTGACAACATTAATTTTATCTTTAATTTCCAATGCCATGTCATGGATTGAACCCTAACACTTATCTCAAAATTTTCATGCAACTTAAGTCTTGACTTAAATTTTATTAAAAATTTCCAAAATCGTGTACATTTCCACAACACTAATGCCACAAACATTAATCCAATACATACAATCTAATCTTGAATGGTCCATGATCAATTTAACATATTTTACAATACTAACCAATGGTGATCATATGATAATTTCAAACTTAAATATAGTTCTATGTATGTATGTATGTATATATATATATATATATATATATATATATATTATAGTGTTTAGATATGGAATTTGATCTTAATTATACATACACATATGTTTTATATATATATTTATATATTTATTTTTAATTAGATGTAGATCATTTGACCATCACACACACACACACAACTACTTACACACACACACACACACACACATGTACACACGTGGTATATATCTCTAGGTTATACAATCACATTCATTAGATCCCTATCACATTTATATTTGTGATATATTTCTATCATATATAAACTTATGAAATTATTAGCGAACACTTTATTATTGATAAGTATCATTGCAATTATATAAAACAATCATTCCTTTACTTAGCCAAGTTATAACGACCTCACTAGTTCAACAAATACATTAAGTCGGGATGCTACATGTATAGTGTACAAAGGAGGAATTTAATTTGAAGATATGTAAAGAGGAGATGGGGAAATGGAGAGAAAAGGTTAATGTTGTGAGTAGACTTACATATTTCACACACATTAACTAGAGTAGGTCCACATTCATTAGGAAGAAATCAACCGTGTAAGTAATAACAAGACTAATAAATCAGAGACACAAATTTTTATGGATTCATTAATCAAGGACACAAAATTTCTTCTTGGTTGTATAAGATTACAATGCTTGTAATGTTGGAAAGTATAGAGAGTAGAGAACATAGGCAAGGAGTGCCTAGAATAATTTAGCTTATTTTTTGTAGTTGTGTGCATGTGATTGAATTAATCTAAGCTAATGAAAGGAAACTAACACTGAATATATTACTAACTTAGCTAATCAACAACATAAACATCATGATAAAGATAAAAAGGAAAAGCTAAAACTAGTGCATAAAACATTAAGAACATTAAATGCAAAACCAATCCCTTAATATTTGGATGTGCTTTGTAATTGTAGGCACTCCTTTAGTGATCCGAACGTCGCTACGTGTGATCAAAAGAAATTATCCATGGAAGAGGAAGATATCTCACCAATATGGCTTAATTACCATGTTTGGTTCTTCTCTTACTACTATTTTCCAAGTAGAAGATAGAAATGGTGCTTAATCAATAAGCCTTCTAAGATTGAAATGTCTCTTATCATTCATGTAGTGTAAATGAAACCTGTACAATTGGACAAAATGTACTAAGTTATTTATATAACTTTCCATTTTGGGAGAAAACAACCTAGTGAATGTGGGATAATGGTAAAGTAGAATTAGAAAGGGATAAGTATGATCAGAAGAGATTTATTAGTGATTAGCAACTCACGGGAGTTGTAAGTGATTTAATTAATCAACTAGTATTAATTAATAGGCCAAATTAAGATTATAGAAGCTATTTGGAGATGATTTAGAAGGAAATTAGTAGAATTTAAAGGATTTAAAGGGGGATTTAACCAATAAGAAGGTTTATTGATTAAATAGGAGATTGAAAGGATTAATTAATTAATTAAAATAAGATCATAACTAACGAAGTTTCGTTAATTGGCATTTATGGATGGGGGAAATGCTAGTTAATTAATGAAGTGTCGTTAATTGACTGAAATGAAGGGGAATGTTAGTTAATTAGTGGTAAATCACTAATTATAACAGAAATGACGGGAAAGAGGATAATTAGTGCAATTTTAGTATTAAAAATGCGTAGTCGGATTTAGGTGTCTACATTTTCCCCTCTTTGATGTGGTGTAACACAAGCAACACCATTTCAAAGATAGTAGACAATTACAAACAATTAAATTTTTTAGAAGAAAAATTATTAGGATGTAGGATGACCCCTTGAGTGATGATGGGGTGATAGAAGAGGTTGATTGACACTCGAAAAGAAGAAAAAGGATCACAACAGAAGAATAAGACACTATGGTGACTGGGATTCGAACTGGGCCTAGTTGGCCATTGTTCAAATGGATTGATTGAGTAGGAGCCCATGCCTCAAGTGGAAGAAGCAAGGGAGGGGGGGAAGAATGGAAAATGATAGGTAGAAAATGAATTGGAATGGAAGATAAGATAGATGGAGAATGGGAAGATCACAACGTAGCCGACATACCATCTGGCTCGGAAGTAACTATTTATTTGATATAAGCATATAAAAAAAGTGTAGAATGATATGGAG
The DNA here is from genome assembly GCA_019776745.2 of Taxus chinensis. Classification (NCBI taxonomy): domain Eukaryota; kingdom Viridiplantae; phylum Streptophyta; class Pinopsida; order Cupressales; family Taxaceae; genus Taxus; species Taxus chinensis. Next base: position 263,603,088 of record CM034150.1, read on the forward strand.
AGCCATAATACTAATTTTTGTTCATTTCTAAAGGGAATAACTCAAAGCAAAATACATAAAGTAATGCAATACAAGAAAGTAAACAAGCATACCAAAAAACAAACAAGCACAAACAGAAATACTCAAACAAAAAACGTTCAAGAAAGTTACACCAATGTTTTTTTTATCCAGCTTCAGTTCCCAAATGTTCGAGTTATACGAAAATGGTTAAAATGGTGCCCCAAGAAAGGATACATGCAAGGGGAATAAATGAAGGACATAGAAGTCCCATGAAAAAACAATGTGCACTATGAAACTGCCCCAAGCAATGATATATGCAAGGGAAGACAAACATAGCAAGCAAACCAACTTTGTTAATGAAGGAAGATCAAGATGATCCACATGTCATGCACTAGAACAAGAAAGCACTAAAGTAAGATGTTTTGTAGGATATTTTTCAATGTTTGATGATGTTGTATTGTGTGAATGTCTAAGATGTTTTGATGCTTTACCAAGTTTTTGGATTTTTCAATTTTTACCAATGTTTTTGGATTTTTGAAGGTTTTACCAATTTTTGGATTTTTTTGATGTTTTACCAATGTTTTTGGATTTTTTATGTTTTACCAATGTTTTTGGATTTTTGAAGGTTTTACCAATGTTTTTGGATTTTCCAAGATTTTGTGAATTTTTGGGGTTTTTTAAAAAAAATAAATTATGAAGCTATGTACAAGAAAATGAAGATGCAAAGATGCCCCCAATGAGAGGTGAGAATATACAAGGGGAAATACTTGTGACATATATACAAGAATTGATATAAGTCGATGATCAAGAGCCAAAAGGGATAGGTTCAACATGGTGATGAACTCAAGCCAATGAAGAGCTAGGAAGGAGTGAGCATGCCCCCAGTGCAAGTTGGCCAAGAAACAGATGATAGAAAGAAGGAAAAGATTGTTTATTGAAATAAGGGACAAAGTTTCCCTCAAACATGGTAAAAAGGAAATCTTATACACATGGATGTTCTAAACGAAGAAGAAGAACAATGTGAATTCTATTTAGGGATTTGGAAAATGTAGCTATAAGATTGGTGACTAAAAAGGATTAGCCAAAGGCACAAATTGTGAGAAAAATATATGACTATAGCAAGATTTTGAACAAGGTCCAAAAAAAACCTGGTAATATACTAGTCATATTTGATCATCAAGATCTAGTGTGTGCACGTGGAAATTAATTACCTCTTGAAGTGAAGATTTGATAGGAAATAAGTGAAGACAAACTAGCCAATGTGTAGGAATGATTGATTTAGAAAGTTGATTTGTGAATGGAGGGTGGAAGGAGAGTCATACATTTCTCTTTTTCTAGTCAGGAATCCATAGCCCCGATAGAGATGTATTTGATTCTAGTCACAAAATTTCTCTACCACCAGTCATGCATCCATAGCCCCGATAGAGATACTAGAAATACCCCTAGAGAGAGTTATATATTCCTTTACTTTGCTTTTGATTTTTATTTTTTGCTTTCTATTTGAAAAAGTATTTCAGCTCTCTTGATTGTTTGACAAGTGGGTTAAGAACCATGACATGGCTTGATGGAAGGATATGGAAGTGATTGTGATGACGACATCAGCTAGTGTCAACAAATATGCCCAAAAGTCTTTGCAACAAGTTTATTTAAATGAATATAGTGATAGGATCTCTAAGAGGTCATTCGTTCTTTAATTTACCAAGGTGATGAAAGACCAAGGTCAAACAAATTCCATAGAGATAAATATCATACAATGAATGCGAATAGACTAACCAAAAGACCATCGAAGGGATGAAAATGGTGGGATATTTGTAGAGGAATATGAAGAAAGGAAGGAAATAATATCCGTTTGTATGCAAAACCTAATTAGAATGTTTGATCTTTGTACCTTTGATATTTTTTCATAATGTTTTAATGTTTTCTCATTTTTTGATGGATTTTTGAATTTTTGATATATATCATATATAGATTTTTGATGGTTTTGTGAAGGGAAAATCACAAAGGGAGAAGATGATGAAGCTGAATGATTAGGAATTTGGGACCAACAATGTCACTCCATATGATAGGATCCAATGATAATGTTTGTGACTTCTTTGATGAGGGAGGCTAGGAGATTTTGCTTATCAAGAGTGATAATATCTCCAATATCAATGATCCTGGTGAGATCATACTCGAATAAGTGATTGTGACTTATCTTGAAACATGGATTTTTTATGTGGTATCTTGAGTTCCCTATCCATAGATTTTTTCACTTTTGCACCATACTTTATGGTTGTCATTAGTGTGTGAATTCTTTGAATGACATTTATGTTGGATTTATCTTGGAGCTTTGTGAGTTATTTGACTTGTTTGGTTTTGGCTTGATGGAGCTCTTAATGGATTTTTAATTTGAAAGCTTGGATGAAAGAAAGATGTTTGGATTGTTTCATATGAAGCTCCAAATGTTGATAGAGGGATGATTTTTTGATCCTAAGGAAATGGGAGATTTGGCCCAAGAATGGATGGTATTTTTAGGATTGATGATAGGAGATGAATAATAGGATGATTGCCCAAGGTAGTGGGCTTACCAAAGTTGTTGATAGAGGGATGATATGATGGACGAATAGGATATGGTCCAAGGATTGAAGAAAATGGGATACTAGGAGGTGGCCCGAGAATAGAAGACAATGGGCTACCTGAAGGTGTTCCATAGATAGAAGAATATGATGATGCCCGAAGGCTACTAGGATGTGGATACTCAAATTTTTTCCCAAGAATATGAAATGATGGGATGTGGCCCAGGACTAGGTAAAGGGCTACCATGAGGTGATCCCCAATAAAAGATGAAGGGATACTAAGATGTGGCCCAAGAATTGAAGAAAATGGATCTACCAGCAGGTGACCCACAGAATATCAGATGGGCTAATGGCTGATAGAGGGGGTGGCCCACATATAGAAAAAGATAAAGGGCTACCAAGAGGTGACCCAATGAGAGATTGTGATTGAGGAGGTGTGATAAATAAGGAATGGTTGGGTGATGAGAAGATATGAGGGGAATCAAGGATAGACCCCATCATTTCACCATGTAATGGGAAATGAGAAGATGGAAGAACAAGAGGAGGATCAAGTTTGATGATCTTAGGCTCTTCCTCTATTTTCTGATCAAAGGACTCAACCTCTTCCCTACAATATGTGGATACATTGAGGTTAAAAGAGAATCCTTGCTCATGATCCTCTTGAGGAATGTCATCGTGTAGCCCCGTGAATTCTCTGATCGTTTCTTCACTCTTAAAGAAATTGATTAGTATGGGTTGTTGTTGGTCGATGATAAAAGGTTGATTAGAAGAAAGGGGTCCAAAAAGTGTTTAATATTTATAATGATGTTTGATGATAGAGATATTGATGGGAAGGTTTGACCTTATTTCTCCCACAAAAGGAATTTGATAATGCTTCAAAAATATATCTTAGCACATTCATTTCTTGTGAATTATTTCGACATGGATGTAAACATTAGTCTTTAGAAGATTGATGATATAGGATATGGAATGATAAGGAAAGGTTCAACTCGAGGGCAAAAGAGAGATTGGATTTTTATTGATAGAAGAATATGACTCAAGAGATGAAGTAGATTTGGATTTGTATGTCTCACGAGTTGAAGAAGATGTGGATTTTACGGATAGGTTGGTATTGGTTTTCCTAGAAGATGACATAGTTCAGGTAGATAAAGAGGATCACGTGTAGAAATTCAGTGGATATGTGACAATAGGGGTAGAATTAGATGATTGATTAGAGGAATTTTGAGTCACACGGATCTTCAAAGGAGGAAGACAATGTCATTGAGGTGACTAATAAAGGGGGTCCTGTGGAGAAAGGGAGGACCACAACTCAAGAGTTAAATTAGAAGGAATGATGGGAAGAATTTTTGGTGACACAAATCTTCAAGAGGAGGAAAACATCATTGAGGCAAATGATTATTCCTTAGAATAAATTTGATTGGATGAGGCTCAAAAGACTGAGGGGAATCAAAAGAATATCATGGATTAGGATAATAAGGAGAATAGGGATGATGAAGAGGATTATAAGGATATAAATGATTAGGAGAATCAGAATCATACCATGAACTAGAAGCATCATAATCATACCACTGACTATGAGATGAAGGTGGGGAAAGGGGGTAACAGAATGGGTTCCCTAGTGTGAAGAACCAATCAAGGTTTAGTCATGATGGGAATATTTTGATGTGAATTCTAAAACCTAGGTTCCCTATTGTTGTAAGTGTGAGGAACCATGTGATATCCAAGTCATGGTTGGCATTGTTGGGTCTGAATTTTTAGACCTAGATTGTTTGATTGAAATCCTTCAAATAGAAGGAAGTTTCCATGTCGATTCAGGAGTAACATAATAAGTGACCAACTAGACATTTTGTAAAAATGAGGATGCTCATGTGATTTTCCAAAACAGAATCTAAGGAAAACAAACATCATAATGACACAATTTTGACAATCAAGCAAGGTTTGGAAAAAAAGTTACAAGTGTGAAAGTAAAAATGGTTGATTAAAATTTAGCAGCGTAATGGCTGCAAAGGAAACTTTTCCAAGAGTGTGAAATGTATAATGAAAGTAACCAAGGAAAATCTATGAAATCCTAGACAAAGGAATGACCACAAAGAAAATTGTTTCCTATGTTCAAATTGTCTCGAAAGTTGTTTGATAATGTAACAACACAATTTCAATATTTAAATCAAGTTTTGAACAAACAAGATTTAAGTAATAAAAGGGTATTGAAGTGATTTCGATAGCATAACAACGTAAATTATACACTTAAATGAAGTTTAATACAAAAAATCTTTAAGTCTTGAAAATGGTTGATGCAAATGCGAAGCAATGTGAAACTCATATCAAGTTTAAGACTGACAAGATGTAAATTTTATAAAAAAGGTATTAAGAACAAGTGGTGGATACAATGTGAGCAGTGTAACAACACACTTTCAACACTCAACCTCAAGTTTGAGAGAAACAAAGGTTTTAAGTATAAAAATTGGTCGATAAAATGTGAGTAACGTAATAATACAATTTGGAATATTTAAATCAAGTTTAAGAAAATAAGATGTAAGTATAAAAAATGGAATGATATAATGCAAAAAAATTAATGAAAATAAGTGAGATAAAGGTGATATATTTCTACAAGTGATACGTCTCAATATTGGTTTCAAGACAACCACCAAAATTTAAAAAGCGTACCAACACTATTTCAACACTTAAATCAAGATTTTAAGGAAAAAAAATATTTAAGTGGGTGCAAAAAATGGTTGACACAATTTTAGCAAAGAATCTGGATTTGCTTTCTTTCGACCAATAATTCCAAAAAATAACAAGGTAATTTATGATTGGTGATGAAAAATATGTTGTGTTAACTTTGGCAGAGTTTCACCTTATTCAATAACAAGGTAGAAACTAGGATACAAGTTTTACATTGTAAGATTAATAATGAAATATACATTGCACAACTTCAATGGAATCTCACCTTCTTTCAACATTCAAGGTTTTAACTATGAAGAAGTATTGATTTGTAATGGCTCTTTGAAAATATTGATTTGGATAATGGTAAAGTTGGCCCCAATTCCAAATGGCTCCCTAGGATTTTATTCTCAACACTCACCAATAGCTTGGTCTAAGAGAGGTACGGTTTTTTAGAATAAATTATAAACAAATTACCATTACCCCCACAATCAAATTAATTAATTATGCCTCATACAGACAACATTTAGCACGCTTCTCATGTTTTTCTAGTCAAGTAGGTGATGATTCACTTCCTATTTTTTCAATCTGGTTCCCTCAATGTGTTGACTACTTTGAGAGTTCCTGTGGTAATCCTCATAATAAGTTTTATGGCTTAAGCTAGGATGTCTTCCCATATTTTAAAGTTGATTGGTTTAAATCCTTATCTAAACCTATAAATACAATTTGAAAGAATGGTGTGTTTTTTTTATCTTTGATTTAAAATGTAGTTTTCAACACCTTTGATAACCTACACACAATGTGTCATTAAATGTTGTCAATTTTATTCTTTGACAAGAGAAAAGGTCCTATATTCAAAAGATTAATAGTTTTCCATGCCAAACCACAATGTTTATAAAAAGGATCGAATGGGCATTTTTTATTTTCAATATCTCTCAAAAGTGTAAGATAAGATCATACATGTAACATTTGATACAACTAAGTAGAATATGTGAAAACTTTAATCAATGACCTTTAAGGGATTTTGAAAAGATTGATTTTGTTTTAAAAAACTTAAATTATGAAGTTTTTCCAAGTAGACTCAAAATGTTAGAATGAAGATTGCAAGGTCATATTGTTATTCTCAAGATCTCTCAAAAGAACAAGATAAGAGCATACATGACATTTTGATCTAACTTATGAAAATAGAAAAAATAAACGTAATGAAAGCATTTAAGTGTGTAAAAACTAATTTTTAAATAACAACTCAAATGATTAGTTTTCCCACCAAAAATATCAAAATATCAAGTGTTAGCCATATTTCCAAATGAAAACCAAAATTTTAGAAAAACATCAAAAATCATTTCCATTTCTGATTCTCAAGATCACTCGAAAGCGCAAGAGAAGAGCATATGTGGTTTCGATGAATTTATAACAAAAAGGAGATTTCCAATAAAGATTTAAAATGTTAACATCATTTGTAAATAAATTAAAACCATAATATTAGAAAAATATTCATTATTATAAACATTTTGTTGGTGTGTGTTATTTTCCACATCATTAGGTGAGTCATCTCACTTAGGTGAGATCGTAGGTCCACGTGTCATTTAGGGGTCATTATGAGATTCCCTTATGTCAATGCATCAACGCGTCAATGTGTCAGTGCGTTAGTGCGTCATTGGGAGTTACACTTCTATTTTGGGAATGTAACTCCCCCTCTCTACTCGAGTTGTCATGATTGCAGCACTGGGGGTTACTCAGCACCTCCTATATGTATATGTCTTTTGATCTATGAGATAGAGGAGAGTTTTATGGCTTAACTAGGTTCTGCCCGTGTTTCAAATATTTGCATGCACATTCGGTTGATGCTCGCTCCTCCTGAGATCTCTTCACGCTACCGTCGCACGTCCATTGATGTGCACGTCATCCCTTGTGATCCTCGCTTGCGGGTTTTCAAACCCTCTTTTATGGTATCAGAGCGAATCTTGTGGATCCGTGCACTCCTTGGCATTTCTGTGCATGTTTTCCGGCTTCCGGCATGATATTCAGATATCTTTCAGCATGTTTCGTAATGGATATTCCAGTTGTGCACTTCTTGCATTAATTCGGGCATTTATACCTCTCTTCGGGTTATTTGTGGTTCATTTGGTTGTGTTCGAGTTTCTGGTGTTTTTCGAGTTTAGTGTCTTTGACCGCTCGATTCTCCAGGTTTACATGTGTGTTAGAGGTGTTTTCTTGAGGTTTAATGCGTTCCGAGTTACAGATCTACGTATTTTGTGCTAGTTTACATCGGTTCTCTGTTCTTGCATTAGCTTGACCGACAACTTGCTGGTGACCCCGCTCTTGCTTCCTGCAACTCATTTCTCTGACCGTGCTCATGTTTGGCTCATGGTTTGGCCTTGCCCTTTGCTGTTTGGCTCTTGCTTCGAATTCCCTTTGTTGTTTGGCCCGTGTTTTGGACCTGTTTTGCATAATGGGCATGGTGTTTTGCATGTTGGGCGTGGTGCTTTTGGGTATTTGCGTCCTCTTCCATTGAAAAAATGTTTTTTGACTTTGCTCAGCCATTTTTGGGTGTTTTTTGGTGTTTTGGGTCTTCAAACGACTCCTCCAGCTTGTGCAGACCTGCAACACCTGCTCCCAGCACCTCCAGCAACCATTTTACACATCTCTAGCAACCTGCAACCTGCAACGTCATATTCAATGGCTCAGTCTTTGCTTGAAACATTTTTTGGGTTTTTTTGGCATTTTTGGGCGTTTTGGGTCTTCAAATGGCTCCTCTCACTTGTGCAGACCTGCCACACCTACTCCTAGCACCTCCAGTGACCTCCCACGTGTCTGTAGCACCCTCAGCAACCTCCCACGTGTCTACAGCACCCTCAGCAACCTGTACAACTCTTTTTGGTGGTTTTCCCTCCAAACAACCCAACACGTGGACCCTCCAACTTGGCATTCGTCCACTCTTCCAATGTGGGCCCTCTTTGCACCTCCTTTTTTAATGTTTTAAGGTGGTTAAATAAAAAACATTTCATTTCTTGGCATGTATTAATTTATAAGGCTATTTTTGGCTTGTAATTTAATCCCCTCCTACGAGTGTCGAAGACGGAGAGCGAGGTCCGGGGTTGGCAAGAGGCTAATCCCCCCTCGCAGTCAAAACAAACCCTACCTAAAATTTCGTGCCATTTTCAAATGAGTACCCACACGATACCCTTTGCACCCGTTTCGTGCACTTTTTTAATGCGTTTGCAATGTTTAGTGCATTTTTCCATCAATTGCGGGAATTAATTTAATGCTATAACTTTTGACTTGCTACTCATTTTTTAGCGCTTCTTTAGTCAAAGTTGCATGATTTTTCACACTTTACATTATGACATTGTCAATTTTGTAAACGTGCTACTTTTATAAAGTGCCGCATTCTGGGGGGGTTGCTTGTACTCTTGGGCCTACACACGCAGACGCATTATCGGCTGAGTCCGACATCTTACTTTTATGCACCTTGCACTTTTTATTTTGCATCATGGAGAGTGCTCTTTCCAGACTTGAGCATCATAGGATCGCTTTACAGCCTCCACCACTTCACACCGGGAGAGGGAACTACTCAGCTTGGCGTGCTTCCATGGAACGTTACTTCACCCACGAGGGTCTTTTACCCTTCTTGCTTGGGCCCGTTCCTACACCCACGGATCATCATCATCTTGAGGACTTCCTTGACACTTGCGACCATGTCTTTGGTCACATGATGATGCATGTCTCTCGTTCTCTCTGGTTTCACGTGGCAGACTCAAATCTACCTCATCATGTCTGGAGCATTCTTCAGTCCCTCTAAGGAGACCCTTCACATACTACCACCATTGTTGCTGTTGCTGATTCAGTTGTCTCCTCCATTTCTTTGTGTGATAATAGTTCCACTGACACGGGCTCGCTTGGTTCTACTTTTGATGATGAGGATTGTGCATCCAGTTCTGATGTCGAGAGTACTTCAGAGGACTCTTCTCCTCTTTCTCTCACTATTCCAGAGAGTGTTGACACTTCCCACATCTCATCAGATATCGAGCAGTCTCCTACTCAGTCTCACACAGTCATCACACCTGCCTCCTTTCCACTTCCAGTGTGCGAGGCCCCTTTCACTCCTCTACCTTCATTGGATGACTCATACCTATCTGACATCGCTCTTCTATTTGTTGAACCCCCTCATTGGGATGAGTATCTGCCTGACCTTAGTCATCTTTTCGCAGAGTACACTTGTGATGCACTACAGGTTCCTCATTCATCTACAGGTGTTTCAGAGGAGTTCGTCATCTTTGTTGTTGGGAGTTCCCCTTCCGGGAATCATGTCACTTCCACATTTCTAGAGACCTTCATTGATCCACCCTCAGTTATGGATCCCTTTTCTGTTGTGGAGGATGTTTTTTTCCCTTCACATCACTTGGACATCCTTTCTGCAGGTGTTCCTCTTCACTCTAACAGTTCTACACACGTGGCATTACCTTCGGTTCCTTGGCACTCACTCGCTAGACCTATGTCACACTTCCGTGCACCAGACTTAGAGTTCTCCGTTTTGCTGCCTTCAGTTTCCTTTGTGGAGTGGGCGGACTTCCAGCACATCATTTATGTCCTTCCTAAGGGCAGACACACAGTTCGGTGTGGGTGGCTCTTCTTCAGTCAAGAGGTAGAGGATCTCATCATCAACATTCTTCTGGGAGACTTCTTAGAGCTGCAGAGTTCAGATCCGTCCATGGCATCTTCTGCATTCCTCTCGTCTCCCTCTTCTTCTCTCTTCTTCTTCTTTCCAATAGATTTCCTCTTTGTACATGGGTACCTTTTCAGGCTCGTCTAGAGCTGGGACCCATATTTGGCATCTTTCTTAGATTAGAGAGTGTGTTTTGTTCTCTTGTGGTGGATGTTTTTCCCACTGGGTTTTCCTTCACCGCTTGGGACTTCTTTCTTGTACATGGGTACCTCATCAGGCTTTGTGCCGGGACCCATTTCTCGTTTTTGACTTGCCGCCTCATCCTAAGTTACGATGAAGGGGGGCGGGGGGGTGTTGGTGTGTGTTATTTTCCACATCATTAGGTGAGTCATCTCACTTAGGTGAGATCGTAGGTCCACGTGTCATTTAGGGGTCATTATGAGATTCCCTTACGTGTCATTGCGTCAGCGCGTCACTACGTCAGTGCGTCAATGCGTCATATGCATCATTGGGAGTTACACTTCTATTTTGGGAATGTAACTCCCCCTCTCTACTTGAGTTGTCATGATTGTAGCATTGGGGGTTACTCAACACCTCCTATATGTACATGTCTTTTGATCTATGAGATAGAGGAGAGTTTTATGCTTAACCAAGTTCTGCCCGTGTTTCAAATCTTTGCATGCACATTCGGTTGATGCTCGCTCCTCTCGAGATCTCTTCACACTGCCGTTCGCACGTCCGTTGATGTGCACGTCATCCCTCATGATCCTCGCTTGCGGGTTTTCAAACCCTCTTTCACATTTCCGATTCTCAAGGTCACTCAAAAGCACAAGAGAAGAGCATACGTGGTGTTTATCAAATTAAAACAAATCTAACACACAAAGAAAATGATCAGTTTTATAATAAAGGAAACCCTACATTTTCTATAAGTGTAAATCCTAAATTTATGTTCTCATTTCATAGTTCACCTCAATACCTTTCTGTTGCAAAAAAATGGAGTTGTTTCGAGTTCGGGAGCAAAAGTTATGGCCTTCGGAAGATAGGTTACGTATATGCTCTTATAGTCACTGGAATTAACTTAACCTTGACTCAACAATGTCAAAAAAAAATGTCCTAAAAACAACAAAAAGCTTAAATTTTTCCCACCAAGATTCAATTTTGAGAGCAACCCATTATATGTGCAAAGAAAACTCAACGCTATCAAACAATAACGTACATGCTCAAAAACTTAACATTTTCAACAAATTGAACAAACTAGCATATAAAATGATGAAAATGAAGCTTTTAAAATGCAAACATGAAGAAAACTTGAATTTTTCCCCTAAAGATCTAATTTTGACAATAACCCACCTTTTTTATATGTTGAAAGAAGACTCAACACTACCAGACACTAACATACATGCTCACAAACATAATATTTTCAACAAATTGACAAAACTAGCATGTAAAATGAAGCTCTAAAAATGAAAACATGGAGAAAGCTTGAATTTTTTCCATCAAGATCTAATTTTGACATCACTTCGCCTCCTTTATACCTACAAGGAAGACTCAACACATGCAAAGTCAACAAAACATGCTTAGAAACACAAGTTATGTCAATATATTAAAAAAGGGTTAGCATGCAAATGAGAAAAATGAAACTTAATAAAAACAAAGAATGTGCATGAGACAAAGGAGTGTCCCATCGGGCGTGCCATATGTATGCATGTGATTGAATTAATATAATCTAATAAAAGGAAACTAACACCAAATAGATTCCTAACTTAGTTAATCAACAACATAAACATCGTGATAAAGCTAAAAAGGAAAAGCTTAAACTAGTGCATAAAACATTAAAAACATTAAATGCAAAACCAATCCTTTGATAGTTGGGTGTGCTTTGTAATTGTAGGTATTCCTTTAGTGAGCTAAACATTTCTACGTGCAATCAAAGGAAATTCTCCATGGAAGAGGAAGAGATCTCACAAATATGGCTTAATTGGCACGTTTGGCTCTTCTCTTAGCACTCTTTGCCAAGTAGAAGATGGAAAAGGTTGCTTAATCAATAAGCCTTCCAAGATTGAAATGTTCTTATTGTATGCAAATGTCTTACAAGGACAAGGTGTACTAGGTTCTTTATATAGCTTTCCAGTTTTGGAGAAGTGTGTGACCTAGTGAATGTGGGATAAAGGTAAAGTAGAATTAGAAAATGATAAGTATGATTAGAAGATATTAGCAACTCATTGGAGTTGGGAGTGATTTAAATAATCAACTAGGATTAATTAATAGGCCAAATTAAGCTTATAAAAGCCATTTGGAGATGATTTAGAAGAAAATTAGTATAATTTAAAGGATTTAAGTGGGGGATTTAACCAATAAGAAGGTCTATTGATTAAATAAGATATTCAAAGGCTTAATTAATCGATAATGGTTAATTAATTAATTAAAAGAGGATTATAACTAACGAAGTGTCATTAATTAGCATCAAGGATGGGGGAAGGCTAGTTAATTAACGAAGTGTCGTTAATTGACTGAAATGAAGGGGAATGTTAGACAATTAGTGGGAAATTACTAAGTATAACAAAATGACTTGAAAGAGGATAATTAGAGCAATTTTAGTATTAAAATTACATAGTCATATTTAAGCGTTTACAATTCTCAACACTTATATCCTATACCATGTTATGACACCCATGAGGGCCATATGTTACAATAGTTACAGTGATAATTACTTTACACTTCTATCATATGGCACAAAGTATACTACTTCAAAATTCATAAATCCACAAGGGGAATCAGTCTTGCTTACAACACTAATGTGACATATAGTTGACAATTAAATTGTAGAAGTGTCACCCTTGTGTTTACATCACCATTTCAAACTAACTAACATAACATATATACGTTATAAGGAATATTGAACACCTTTTAATCTTTGACCTAGGGTCCATTACTTAGACACTCCACGATTGTATCAAATATCATTATCTTCTCGTTATTACATAATATGCATAATCTCATATTTACTTTGAAGTGGGTAACATGCCTATGACATTTCACACCAAATCAAAATATAGGGCATCCTAATCACCATTTTCCAAAATTTGGTTGGGTAAAAATCAAATGTTCATGGCCCTTACAAGTGATATTCCCCCTATAATGGGGAAAAGCTTCTCAATATCTAGTATAAACTCTCAAGTATCTCATGCTCACATTTCTCCTCAAGGAATAAATATTCAATAACACTAGCATTCCTTTTAAAGGCATGAAGTTCTCAATTACATTCCTCTTAACAACATATATCTTCAATGACACCATCATGTAAAAGGCATATAAAATCTTAAATAAATCATATCAAACATCTAAATGACATTCCTTCTAAAGGAATAATTATCTCAATAAAATGTCATCCTACTAAAGGCATTATATGCTAATCACCTCTGACCAAATCTATATCAAAATCCCAAGTATTCCTAAAGGCATATATTTTGGCTCCTTTAGTGGCTCAAAATTAATGATTGGCTCCTTCACTAGCTCTAAAACGATGATTAGATCCCTTTATAGCCCATGAATCTTGTTGGATTCAAGTGTCCCAAAGATTTTGTCCCTCTTTCTAGATAGGAGCTGGATGTGATACATAATTTTCCTTAATGAATTCTCATTTGATTATCTAGCCAAGAAACAAGTGGGATGAAGTCACCCTTTCCCCATGTGAAGTGGTTGTTAAGGTGTACCCAACAAATAAGATTAGGTGCAAGCCCTAAGTGACTTTGAGTGGTGAAACACCACTTAATCGTGACATTCAAGTTAAAGGTTCCCCTACAATAATAATTTATCAAATGTTATGAACATGTCATTCACTTAATTAAAAAAATGAGCAAAAGACCTAAGGCTTCCACATTTTTTTTAGATAGGAAAACACTTTTGATCGGAGCTATGAATCGGATTACAACCAAACAAAGAATATAAACAAGACTAACCCAACATGCGAAGATGAAACTGAGAAAGTAAAGGGAGGACAAGAATGACCCCAAACTATTACCGCTCTTTATTCGAACAGTAGTAATCAAGAAGATTTGCAAAACCCTCCCTTTTTTGATCTAACCTCATGCCATTTATTTTGATCTAAAGTGACCACCAACATGAGGTTATTAGAGGGTTCAGAACTTTGTTCCTAATCTGAATCTGATTTGTTTGAAGTATCATATATATGACCCCTTTTCACGTCACCTACTGTAGGCCTATTTTCTCCAACCTTGAACGAAGGGGCCGACTTGTCCTGACTCTTACTTTGATTCCTTGAATTTATTGGGTGATCCGCTCTGAGGTCGCCCTTTTGATCTGTATTATGAGCTTGATTTGGAGAAGATTTTTTCAAACCTCCTTTATTTGACGAATTCTTTCTCCACTGGTTCTTCCTTCCCAGTGGACAATCAATGTGCAAATGGCCTGGAGCGCGACATATGTGGCATCTGAACACTATATTCTCATAATCTAGGATCTGTACATGCTGGACATTTCCCAACTTTAGCAATATCTTATCAGGAAATCCCTTTCTTAAGTTGATCTCAGTGCAAAATTTGGCATACGTCTGAAGACCCGCCGCCACCTCCCTAGCTAGATTTGCCTTGAGAAATTTCCCCAAGGCATTATCGATGTCTTCTAGAGTGTACCAAAAATACAGCGGGAAGTTCGGGAGGTGAATCCACACATGCATTTTTGTGATAGAGTAAGAATTAGGGTCGAAATATAGGAACCAAGGAGTGAGGAAGAATCCAACATTTCCCCAGAACCATGGACCATCCAAAAAACATTTTTGGTACTCTTCTACCTTCTTAAACTGCACCATGAAGAAACCCTTGGAGCAGAAGGAGACTTCACGGTTTTTGGACCAATTTTCGAAGATTCACAATGAAAGAGTGGTAAAGGACAACCAAAACCCGTTGAATCTCCCAATGACCATGAGCTAGGACAAGAACCAGAAGTGGGCCAAAATCTCGGGATTGTCCAGACTCGGGAGAGGAGTCTCATCAGCTAAATCGATAATGTAAGCAGGTGAAGCAGTCAGATAAGGTTTTTTAGGCTGAATGACTTGCTTAAAGGAAGCAATATTAGCAACCACCTTAGGGGCCTTTGTACCACCACTGGTATTTCCTTGGGCGGCTTCACCCCCAGTCAAGGGAGCCGCAGACCGTTCTCCATTCAAAATCGTAGGAGTCCCCTTGCTAACTCTCACTGGAGGACAAATAGATTTAGGGTTTCAGGATTCTGGAATGGAAGTGATCATTCCTTCAGAAGTCATTAGCTTGATGAATTCAATCCTTTCCTCCTCGCACAGACAAAGAAAATCACAAACAACAACCAGATCTTTTCGACCACTAAAGAGGATCACCCAACCCATCTACGCCACCGAAAGCACCTTTCCCTAACCTGATTCTCCATTTCGCAGGTTTGCTACACTGCTAGGGTTTCACGCCATTGCCATTCTTCACCCCTAATCAACCCCCACAGTTTGGATCCAAGGCTTCCACAGTTTTAAAAGATAAATTCCTTGAATAAAAATCATATATGTTTTGTAATTTTTTTGAGATAAATTCCATTAATGGAAAATTGAAATACTTATAACCTCTTGATTTTTTCCAAAATAAACTAAAATTTGATGCATGGAAGAAAATAATCGAGATAAAATGGTAAAATAAAAGGCCGTGAAGTAAAGGCAAAAACAAGGGTAAATATGTGGTGGTTTTTTTTTGTGTTTGAATTATTTGTTTATACACAGGGAAGCCGTGTAATTTAAACTACATCTATATTCCTTTTCAAAGTTCCAAACAATTGAATTCAAATGTTGGCAACTTAGTGTAAGGAAGTTGATTATTGAAGCAAGGTGTAAGATTTTAAGCCCTATGAATGTTGTCACCTCTTTTTACTAAGCTGGAAAGGCCTGATTTGATAGATGATGAGAAAGAAATCTAAAATGGACTAGGAATGCATAGATATAGTTGATGAACAAGCAAATGGAAGTTTAGATATCTAAGGAGTTGCGTTGGTAAAGCTCTTTTGTTTTGCAAGTGCATATGACAAGGTGGTCATGATTATTGGAACAGCTAAATCAATGCTCCATTGGTCTTATATGGAGGTATAGTCAAATGATATATGCTTAACCACATTTGTTGAAGACTATCCACAATTAAATTGGGAAAAATATTCCAACACTACTGTGATTGTGTACAAAACAATTGTATGGAAGCAATACACTAAAAAACTCCTCCAAGTCAGAATATTGTAAAAATCTGCAATATCAAATAATAATCTGTATCATGAGTCAAAGAAATTATGAGGTTGTAATATTTGCCATGTTAACATATTTGATTTATATTTTATTGTGTTGCTTCACATCACCCTCCTTTTTGTCAACATCCACAAGCATCCTTTGTGTATAATAGAATGCCTGAACATGCACATACATCTCCTACACACCCATATGTTTTTCTTTTACAACCGTACTAGCACAATCGATCAAGATGTTGTTCTATATAGGGAGTCCATTCATTTCACATATAGTTGCAAACTTAGAATAACAACATGAAAGTAATGAGAGTTCGAGTGCACACACATAAATGAATGCACAACACCTATATTTAGAATCCATTTGTTTTTATTTATTTAATGCACAATACAAATAATTGTGTTTCCTAGTGAAGTTGTTGGATCATCGTGGTCTAAACTAAGGTACCTACAATAATACTCAATATCTTTGCTATGGGTAAAGCTCTCAATAAACAACAAATAGAATATATTCAGTGAGATTAAAATGTTGGTTGACATTCCAACCTTAAATGTTTCATTATTTTGTCTTTTTTAAGAATATCAATAGGTCTTCCACACTCTAATTATATCAACCAAAATGCACAACGAAAAAATGACATTATATGTACCATTACTACTCACTACAAAATATAGTGCTGATAAAAAATATTGAATTTCTTTTCCAGGTGCCCATACAATTGGTCAAGTTTGTTGCACTACTCTAAAATCAAATTGCCTAAGCAGTAATGGCGATTACATCCTTTCACCCTTAGATCTTCAGACTCCTACAACATTTGACAATAACTTTTACAAAAATCTCCAAAGCCAAAAAGGACTTTTACACTTTGATCAACAACTTTTTAATGGAGGTTCAGCTGATTATCAGGTGACTACCTATAACAACAATCATAACACCTTCTTTAGTGACTACCATAGTGAAAATGGGAACAATCAGTCATCTGATTGGTAGCAATGGAGAGATCATAGTGAATTGCAGGAAACCCAATTGATAGCGATAATTAATGCATGTATTCTTTTGTACTACTAGATTATATTTTTTGTAGCATTTTCTTTTGGATATAGTGAAGACCAGAATGTGGGCATTCCCAGTGATAAATAAACAATTATATGTGCATTCCTTGATTTAAATTTAGTTCTTGTAATGTTTGATCAATGTTATTGAGAGGAACTTCTTTGTCTATATCAATTCTAGGGTGCAGGATCTGACATGTAGAGAGTATAAAAATTCGGAATATAATCTTTCATAGAGCGCTCAAGTAGATCCCCATTTACCTTGAGCACCGTGTCTTCTACTGTGCCACAACATCACCTAATAAATGTATGAGAATCGGTTTGTTGTTATTTATATTAGTCTGGTAAGGCAAGGGATTAGTGTTGGATTTTGACGTTCAATGTTACATGTCACAATAATATTATTTGAGGGTCTAAAAAATTATATGAATGTCATTTGACGTTCAAAATAGAATATGCACCTCAAATTTATTTTTATAATAATTATAACAAAATATAAATATTGAGTAAAATTTTACATCTACAAGATTGAAAATACATTTATCGAAAAAAAAAAATTACATCCAATGGTATGCTAATCACAATAACATATCTTAGGAGATGTTCCCAGCATTAAAAAAACTCTGTTTTTTATGGTTTGGTGGCGTCTACATATCTACATGTTGTAAATGATACTCATATCCTCTTTTGATACTGTAAATTGGAAAGCTAATGCATATTTTGCAGTACATCAAATTCATGTGTGTATACTTAGTTCTAAGTTTATTACTTTTGCAAATAATAAAATTTCAAACTACAATTTTAGAAAATAAAAAAAAATGACTCATTCAAAATGAATTTTGTAGAAAATGAGTGCTACCTTCTTAATTCCAAGTTCCAATTTGCAACAAATTCAATCTTCAAATTTCACATTTCTTGCAATAATTCCCGTTTCCATTTGTTTTTTTAAAAATATCAAACAAATAATAATTACAAATCAAATTCAATACAAAAAGCTAAACAAAAATTCAAATAAAACTAAAAATTAAAATCAAACAAAACTAATAATTATTTTTCTATTTTTTTGGTTTTATAGAAACATCTAATTATGAAATAGGAACATCTAATTTTTAAGATTCTATTATTTTTATTTTCTTTATATTTCAAAATTTCTATTTTTATTTATATTATATTTTTCATGAATCTCAAATTTTTTATATTTATAATATAATATTTAATTTATTAACTTTCTTAATATATATATATAGACGGTTAAATTTATCATATACATGTCATTTTGACGTTCAAATTATATTTTTGCATGTAATCATGACGGTGACGGTCATATTTTAAAAATGACAGTATTTTTACATCTAAAATTACTTAAAATGTCTAAACGCCTTGCAAAATCCAAGCCTGCAAGGGATGAACACAAAAAATATACAGGTGTCTCAGTGTACAGGAACATGTGAATATGTGAAACTGACAAGAATTCTAGTCTCTGTCATGATCATCATCAACTTTTGAAACATCAAAACCTTTCTCTTTCATTAAATGATACCATGTAAATTACCTTATCTAGTAGAATGATATTCATTTATGGTAGAGTCTCCCCAACACAGATTATAAGCTTGATAGGCGAAGAACAAGACTATGTGGGATTTGAACTGAAATTATTTCACCAGTTAGAATAAATCAAAAGATAATCTGAGAATGTATGTTGGGTTTCTTAAGAAAAAAGACAAATCTGAGAAGTCTACAATGAACGAAAATGTGGGATGAGAAATGAATAAGTGTCTCTTCCTGGTAACATGAATGGCGGTGGCCAATTGGTTCCTAAAACCTTGTTGCAAAGGGAAATAATTTTTGGCATGCCCACAAGCTAAAATTCCATACATCCTCCCCAATCTCAGTTGGTGAATAAAACAACGTGGCAAGGCCTCTATTTACCAGATATTGTATCGGTCCCTTTAACAGTTTCAGCTGATGAAGGTGTCTTTCCAGACATTCCTTTGGCAAAGAGCTTTTGCAGATGTTACTGAAAGGAGGAGGCCCCATATATTGTAGGATTCCCTTCATTTGCCTCTATGCGCTTGATGCTCGTGTTTGCCATTGCCTACTAACTCCACCAAAGAATCCAAATTTAAAAATATTTCACCATTAATCAAGTGCTGAATTTCATTTTCAGATAATTATATCTCAAGGGTGTCTGCAATGTTAACAATGAAAACACCTAGAAAGGTCTGCACATGTAACCATCTTTGTGATTTTGGAGACCAGGAACTTGGTTGCAGAGAAGAATTATGAGGGCATATGGATCAGACTACCCTGAAAGCCCGAATACCATCTTCATGCAAAAAAACCACCTGTCTTTATTGCATGTAGCGAGCCAGTTGTGTCCAGCGCGCAGCAACAACAGACGGACAAAAAATTCCATGAGGGTAGATCAATAAAGCCAACAGAGAGCACATGGCAAATGTTAAAAGGCAAATAAAACTTTAATAAAACAGGGCATATCTGTGCGGCAATGAGGCAATAACATTCAACTAATCAGCGACCACGGAAATAAAAAATAAAAATTTGAAGTACCAATAGTTAGGAAAATATTAACACAAACATTACCTAAAGTATATTGTATACGCAGTCCCATACAAATTAATAGCCGCAGGTGAAAACAATAGTATCCTGCTGCGGCAAGTACTAACAAAACCATGGGGATAAATTGATTGCTTGAATACTATGACATTCATTCCATAAAATATTTGGCATAAATTCTTTAATTTCTTCTTTACCTTAATTTTCTCAACTTTAAACATTACAAGCTTCCCACTATCATATTCGGGGTCAATAATATCAATAAGAACTTGTTTCACAAGTATACTTTTGTAACACTATTGTCACAATGCTCTTTTAGCTGACCACCTTCTTGTGGGTATTATCCATATTGGGGTCTTAAAAGAGAACAAACTTTCTAGATTTAGTCCTCATTATAATAGCGCCAAATACCTGCTCGTAATTCATAAAAAATAAAATAAAAAAAGATCATTTGTGCATTAAGCATCTCACGTCATTCATGAAAAATAAATTTAACATCTAATGACAATAAAATCAACACTCTAAATTAAATAATCAAGGCAAAAAAGTATTTACCACATTGGGTGCTTATACCCAATTAACATCATTGAGAATCAAAAGCTTTCATCATACCTACATGAAATTGCTAATTCCATTGATATAAAGCTTCGTGAAAAAATATAGAAAAGCATTACCATTCATGAAAATATTCCATTATAATGAGTATATACTAGCAATCGCATGTGTACAATGCAATGTGAACGCTGAATGGTATATGTTATTTGATTTAGAGGGATAGTTTTTATTTTTGTAGTTGATGTTGATGAGGGGTGTGATTGATAGTGTAAGTGTAGGAGTATATATGAAGCATTACATTTAAAGGTTTTATCTGTACATTTCAAATTTGTTACAAATTCATACATACACATTTGCAAATCTTATATTATGAGTGGTAGATTTTTGTGGACTATTTTATTTGAACTAAACATGAATACATGAAGACTTCCGTATATTTGCAGATTTTATATCATAAGTGGTTGCCTTTTGTGGCCAATTTTATTTGCACTAACATGAATACATTTGATATCACTTTGGATACAAGAAGTTCGAGTAAAGTAGTAGTGGAGGTGCTATCAAAGTAGAGGGTAGTATTTATGACGGGTTGTTTTTTGTTGAGTGATAGTAGTCTTGACTCCTCCTTCTTCATAACATAATCATTGTACTCACCATGTAGGATGTCCCACAGACTTCTATTTACCATGTAATCATAATACAACAGGTTTCCATGTGGAGAAAGCAAATATCCATGCAGACTCACAAGATTCTGATGTTTGATGCTTCTAACTCAGTTTCCAGTCAAGTGCTCGGCAACAACTTGCAGGTAATGGACCGTCAAACACTCTAGCGTGTGATCAACAATCTTGATGTAAAAGACTTTAATGTCTAACCATTTAAGGCATTTTTGCCGCATGGGGCGCCCAGATTTGCAGAAAAATTGAATCGTTTTTAATGTCATGACAGATTCCTTCAGTTGACACATCATAGATTTGGAGCTAAATGTGACTGTGTTCGAAGAACTCTCTGCCATGTACACAAAAAACAAAATTTATATGCATTAAAGAAAGAAAAGAAAAACCTTACTAAGTATACTCATATTAAAGTTTTGAAAAAGAGGAGATGTGCCAGAATTTAATGATATATTTGCAGGTTTTGTGGTGTTATTATGAAGTCAGAGACACTAAAGAACAATGGTAAAGAAAGAAAAAATTGTCAATCACTGGTCAATGGTCACACTATTTCTAAAAATGGAAATTGTATGTTGATATGATGCAATGCTAACTTGAATCTCTGCAACTCATTCACCAATTGTTGTGATATTGCTAAAAACATGAATTTAAGAAAAATAAATATATTGCTAGTCGTGCATTGATGAGAAGCATTTTTTGGAGTTTCATGAAATTACATTACTGTGTTTAAATAGTGGGTCTATTACCAATGGTTTAAAGTTAATATAGCTTATGCAGTCCCTTTTCCATTCTTCTTGTTTCATTGTGTGTTTCCCATTGCAAGATTTAGGTAAACAAACTTGAACTTATGTTGTCTAAATATTATGAGAATTGAACAGGGTATTTGAGCTTGCCCTTGCCTAGGAAGCTCCAACACATTAAAACCTTAATGAGAGAAAATGGCATCCACGCGATTTTCATTTTGAGCTCTTTAAAAATATAATCCAAGGATGTACTCTATCAAAATATAATGATGTATTAATCAAACTCATATTTATAATGTTACTTCTCACATCATCAAGTTTCTCAACCAAGTGGCTTAGTCACAAACTGTATTAACAAGGTTCTAAATATTTTATCTGAGTTTCCATCAATGTCACATCACCTACTCTATCATCTCTCAAATCTCCTCTGTACACTGATGTAATGTTGCCTACCCCTAACAACTTTTTGTCATTAAATCCATCAATTTCATTAAAAATATATCCATAAGAAATTTTGAGGTGCTCAATTTTTTTTATAGAATAGCTAGTGGTATATCCACTACTTCTGAAGTCCATATCCACAAGAAAACCAAAAGTAAACAACATATCACACTAACACTAACAGTTGCCACTATCACTGTTTTGAAATGTGAAGCACTTTTTTGACTTGGACATTCAAGTAACAATAATTTCCTTGGTCCACAAAGGCCAACATTTCCATTAAGTAAAATGATAGCAGTGGCATTAGCGAAAACCCCCTCTTTTAGAATTTCTCCCATGACTCTGTTGAAAGATAGATTCAGATAGCAAAGCACTTGAAGTTTCTTGAGGAGTTTCAGTAGTGGACCAGTTAAGAAATTTGATGAAAGCTCCAGGTTAATGAGATATTTCAAATTTTCCATTGCCTCTAGAATAAGACCCTCTAAGGCATTTCTTGATAGATTCAAATGTTTCAATCCTACGCAACTTCCAACTACAATTGGAATGGCACCATGAAACTTATTGCCTGAAATGTCTATAGATGTAACCATTGTAATTTTTTCAATCTCTTTCGGCAAGGGCCCTCCTAATGCTTTCCATGAGAGATCTAAATACAATTGAAGATTTTGAAGACTGGTGAGAACTTCTCTAGGTATACTGCCTGATAACTGATTGTAAGATGGGTCTAACAACCATTTTCTTTAGACTGGCAGGTATCTGTCCTGACAAACGGTTGTGATACAGAGAAAGTCTTCTTAGCTCTTTGAGGTTATCAATTGAATAAGAAATTCTTCCAGATAGATTGTTCTGACCAAGAGACAAGAGTCCTAAATCTAATATATTTACACTCAAATATAAGCTTTCCTTATTTTTAAAAGGTTTAAATCCATATGGAATGAACCCATTCAACATAATATAACCTAAATCTAAGTAGTTTAAGTTACAAAAATTTGTAAATTGTGGAGGTATGCTTCCACTTATGTTAGCGGATATTTCAAACCAAGAGAGGTTAGGTGAAAGTTGGCCAATGGAGAGAGGAAAAACACTAGTAAAATGATTACTGGACAAAATTATATGCCACAAATTAAATCCTTTTCACCGTCAAAATTAACAATGAAATTGTTGTTTTCTTTGCGGACAGATCAAACCAAACTCGCTTCGTTGGTCGGCACATGCATGCAACATTTGTTTTGAAGAAAATGAAGAAATCACGGAGGCCCTGGGTTATCTTTTTGCGGTAGATTCTGTACAATAAGAGGTCGCATGTTGAAGCTCGAAGAGGAGCAAGATGTGGTGCGAAGCATCAGGGTTTGGATCCGAATGGAGAGCCTAGATTTTTTTTTAAACACCGCAGGGTAAATGAATCGATTCCACTGTATAGGAACCCAAAAACAACTAAAAACAACGCAAAAATATAGATGAACCACTTCATTTAAATAACGCAAAAATGAGGTCTAACCTTTTAAGAAATTCAATATGAAAAAGTGATATTATTTACAAAGTTTTGGATGGAAACAACTATAAAATGCATGGTTCTTTCTCGGCATTTGAAAACTATAGGTAATTGTAATGCAATGTGAAAAGGTTGCGTACTAATCTTTAAAGTGTTGTAATTATTGTAAGAAAAATAAATTCTGATACTTTGTGGCTTTTGTTTAGATTAGATATATTCACTTTCTAATTTATATGAAATTCTTTCTTTTTCACAATCACAAATAATTGAATTATTTGAATCGTAGTATAAGTGTTTAAAGAAAATAAATTAGTCTATTTTTCACAATCACAAATAATTGAATTATTTGAATCGTATTATAAGGGTTTAAAGAAAAATAAATTAGTCCATTTTAATGGCTCTCCACAGACAAAATTGATATGTTCGCTTTCCAATCTACATAAAATTCTCTTTTTCACAATCACAAACAATTGAATTACTTGAATTATATTATCTCTTCAAAGATAAATAAATTCGTCCACCTTAATAATTCTTAACACATAATCAGATTTAATATGTTCACTTTTCAATTTATATGAAATCATTTCCTTTTCACAATCATATAGAATTGATAGAATCATATTTTAACTATTAGAAAAAAGTTCCACTTTAATGGTTCTCAATATAGAGTCAGAATTGATATATTCACTTTTCAATTTACATGAAATCCTATTTTTTTCACAATCAAGAAACAATTGACTTACTTAAATTATATTTTAATCGTTTCAAAAAAAACTCTTCCATAGTACAAGCTTTTGACACACAGTCTTCCTGTTGAAAACTGGGTAAAAAAATCACTTTGAATACATGATAAAAGATCTTCCAATAATGATCTCAATTTGGAGTTGTGAAAATTGGAGGCGCAGGGAATGGAGAAAGACTCTTACTTCGAATTCTCAAGGATCTTCACACAACAGTTGGGGTTGAAGTAAACTGAATTCAACAAAATAAATACAAAATCCACATTATTTCAATAGCCAAAATTTAAAGAGATTTTTCTAAAAATTTAATAGATTATCATTTAATTTTACAAACCCAAACAACATAAATATCGTATTTGTTTCTCAAAAACCTACACTTCAATGTGGGCGGCCACTCAAGAGGTGGAAATGCAGGCGCATGGGAATGATTTTGGTTTGCGCTTGTTTCGGGGGAGAAGATCAGACACAATCAGAAGAAGGAGATCACGCTTTGTTAAACGTGGACATCATGAATATGTACTAGTGTTGTTCACCTGATTTGGGGATTCTAGTTCCTGCTGACAGACGCTCATACAAACGCTTTTCTCTGTTCTTCGTCGTCACCCTCCTATTCTATTTATTATATAGTGTACATGCAACCCATGATGCTAAAAGAGGCCAAGGCCAAGACCATCTCCAAAATTGAAACCCTACTAACCCTAACCCTAATCCTAATCCTAACACCAAGAGGAACTCCCATGCACATTCAATAATACAGATGGCCCCGACCCCTCCTCCTCATTTGCTATCAAATGTTTCAGAGAATGATGTTGACTCAGAATGCGTCTGAGCATCAAAAATGTCTCTTCTTTTCGGACAGAAAAATGCCCCACACAATTGGCCAACCCTTCACCATTTTTGCTGGAAAGAGCGACTACAACCTGAAATTTCACAAACACATGCTACACAAAAATAAATAAATAAATAAATGGCTTGTTTAATATGCTTTCATTTTTAATGTACCCATGTCTCATGATTAAATTTGCATTGTAGCAGTGGAATAAACATAAGAGAAGCTCGCATGAAGAAGGGCACTCCACTTCCCCTTCTTCGATTTATCATGTGTCGTTGGTAGAGCAGGAGGAAGGAACAAATAAAACACCGATGTATCCCCATTACAATTATTTCCACCCACAAAGATTCCATTACTCCACTTTGTAGCAAAATTAACACGATCAAGACCCTGTGGAAATAATCCAACCACACTCCACTTATTTTCCACATAAGTGTATTCCTTAACCCTTTTCAGTTCAAAACAATATAACCTCCCAAAGACATGTACAAACCGACCGCGCCAATCTATATCTCTACATAGCATTGTTTACCACTCTCCATTTTCTCGCCTCTGGTAGAGATAAACTATCTACATCAATCTTGTTGCCCACCACAAGAAAATTTCCGTCCATAAATGTAGTCTGGCATCTGCAGTCATAGATGCAAAAAATGAGAAAAAGCCAAAAAAACTGTTAAAAATGGACCGTGGACTAGTTCGAGCATTATAATTCATTTCGGGATTTTTGTGCACTGCTGGTGATTGGCTCGTTGTAGATAAATCAAGTCATAGTTGAAAAAAATGAGAAAATGCCCAAAAAACTGTTAAAAACGGACCGTGGACCAGTTCGAGCGTTATAATTCATTTCGGGATTTTTGCGCACTGCTGGCGATTGGCTCGTTGTAGATAAATCAAGTCATAGTTGCAAAAATTGAGAAAATGCCCAAAAAACTGTTAAAAACGCGAAAACATCCAGACGACCGTCAAACCATCAAATTTAATTCAGTCGCAGAAACGTCCGCAAGGGCCTTTCCCATAGGGGGAATGCCTTCGGCCTAATAAATATTATCCTTACATTATATATCGATGTTTCTTCTCTCTTCCTACTTCTAATATTTAGTACATTACTCCACACTTACATCATTTGCTTTCATATAATACAATTTTAACTAAAATTTATCTCTCATTTTATTCCCTTTTCTTATAGCTTTTCAAATTGAGTGTATTCTTGCACTTTGAGATGCAATTATTATGTCGAGAGGTATTCCTACAGTGACAATCAGAGTTATAATGAAGTGAGTTGTTCAATTTTATTTTTGACATTGAATTTGACGTCCATTTAACCGTCACTTGACAATTCATCCATAAATTTAACTTCCATTAGCGTATCATTTATATATATTTTCCCTTTTTTTCTTAGAGAAATCAATAAAATAATAATAATATCTAACATAGCTAAATAGGTGCCTCGAGAATGATATCTTTTAGTGTAATTTAGATAGATGTATTTAAGATATCTATACTAGTTAATTACAATTAGCTGCAACTATTTGGTGCAAATGGAATTTGTTCGTTTATGTGTCCTCTACATTCACTAATATCCCATGTTATCTTATATTCCTAAAACTTGTCATTTTCTCAATCTACAATGTTTTTATTTGTTTTAAAAAATACAAAGGAGAATAAGACAAAAAAAAGAAAATTAAAAAAAAAACCCATAAAATTATGATTTAAGAAATAATGTATTTCTAATAATATAATTTCTGATTTCATGAAAGAGATTTGGATTTCTTTTTTAATAGGAAATTTAATTTTGAGAACTAATTTTTTTTAAGAAGAAAAAAAAAACTTTAGATTTAAAGGTAAAGATTTTTTAGAGACCTTTTGTTCATATTGTCAATAATTCTTTTTTGCTCACTTAATTTCACCCACTAATTCTTTTTCCCTCACTTAATCTCACCCACTATTTAGATGATGGAGGTCGCTGGTTCAATTCTAATTATGTGTTCCTATATTTGACAAAGTAAGCTTAGGCTCAGTAAACGTGTGAGAAACGCGTGGCGAGTTCTGATTAGTACAAAGTGCCGTCAGACCCAACAGCGCACAATGTGTCTGCGACTCCGACTCTCCGTCATGTCTCCGTCTTGTGGCATTTTCTAACACCTTTCCTTCTGCGCCGCGTGGATTCGAAATCAACCCGCTGTTTGCCGTCATTTTACATGTCCGTCTACTGTTCGCATTTTTTAAGGTCTATAAATATCCATAACGGACCCATTAGTTTACAGAAAGTAATCTCTACGTCCCACCAGATCTATTACTCCCTGTCTTGGTGAAGCATTGATTCGGTAGAGCAGGAAAGCGATGAAGCTCATGTTTGGCCCGCTCGAATATTTTGCTGATAAATTCCGCGGAAACCGAAAATACAGAACGAAGAAGATACTAGAGGTAACATTTTCATTCTCTCCCGAACTTTTTTTTTTGGATTTATTTCAGCTAAATTTAGATGGGGTTCTAATTCAGCACAGAGAGATCGGATATGCTAATTTTGTGAAGGTTATTGCAGACTGTGGAGCTCAAGGTCCGGATGGACTGTGATGGTTGTGAGCGTACAGTCAGGAACGCCCTCACTCGTATGTCAGGTACTTAACAGAAATAAAAAAAAAAATGTTTCTTCCCATGATTATTTCATTTTGCCAGATCTGAAACCATATTGGAAACAAGTGCAATACTGAATCTGTACAATTTGTTTTTTGGTTGAGCAGGTGTGCAATCTGTGGATATAGACAGAAAATTGCAAAAAGTGACGGTGATTGGATACATAAAACCGAACGATGCGGTGAGGAAAGTGAAAGGCAAAGGCAAGCATGTGGAGATATGGCCTTACGTGCCCTACAACTCGGTTGCGAATTCTGTGGTGAGTGCAAAAACTTATGACAAGAAAGCACCTGCTGGATACGTTAGGAAGGAGGCCATTGACAACGTTCCCAACAGCTACAACCGAGACCGAGATGACCAGTATAATTATTTTAAGGAAATAGTGAAGAAAATCCAAATGCTTGTAGTGTTATGTGAGGTAATCAACCTCTAGAACAGCGTGCAGTAATATGGCCATCCTTATACATTAATTCTTGGAGAGTCTGGGAAGAATTCTCTACTTTTGAGAGATGTAGATATCTTTTTAGTGAGAGGACTGAGTTTGCTCCTTAAGTTGAGGGGTGTATATGGTCACGTAATTTCTTTTTTTCAAGAGAAAGGAGCCACTTTAAGTTGAAGGGTGCACATAGTTCTGTAAATGCTCTTTTTATTACAGGAGCCACTCACTCTCTTTAAATTGAGAGGGTGGATATTGTCAAATATATACTTCACATTTTAAAATATATCTTACAATGTATTAATTTTGTCTTTCATATTTATATTATGTTGATTAATATTTTATAAAGGTATTTAAATCAAATATAGAGAAATTTAAGTGAACAAACTTACTTCAAACAATTAGTGATGTGTTTATTGTTCACTTATGTGTTACCATTTGATTGATTAGTTATTAGATGTAGTTTAATATATGTGTTTTATTGACTTTTTTTTGAGTTTAAATTCCAGTTATAATAATGACATAGTCACTTAAATGTAAATAGGTAATGATACTTTACTTCACATATACAGGGATCGCTATTATTTTGATAGAAAAAAAGAAGCCAACATGATTCTTCTTCTTAAGGTATGTATGGATTGGAAGAATGTCCTTTAAACAATCTTATACGCAAATATGAATAGAATACTACAAAAATGAATACAGACGATTTGAGGTCAAAATTCTTACATGGTTAGAAACAGCACCGCCGGTACCATTCTGACAAAAAACCAACGAGGAAAAACCAGAGGCGGGGAAGAAAAATAAAAGAACGGAAACTTATCCGTTCATCATTCATGTGAAACGAGGCAGGTCACAGGTGGTAGCAGACTCAACAGGAGAAGAAGTAGGAGCGTATACTCTCGTAAGCATATGGGATACAATTGCATTGAAGTTAACAATAAACAGATCTCAAATTGAAAGCAATGAGCGCGAATTCGAGATCCAAAATCAAAGTCTCTGCTACTGCTGATCTGAGATTTCGCTAATAGGCAAAATCTCTGGCGATCATCAATGGCTACATCTGAAACCCTAGCCGCGGAATCCTCCCGCCTAGGGCCCATAATAAGCCCAGCTCTGGACAAGATCATAAAAAATGCCTCGTGGCGCAAGCACTCCAAGCTCGTCCAAGATTGCAAAGCCGTGCTGGAAAAGCTCTCGGCCATAGAACCGCCCGCCGAACTAGAACAAGGGCAGCAAGAGACGGAAAATCCTTCTGTCAGTCCGATTCTAGACGGCTCCGTCTCCTTCAATTTATCCGACTCAGAGACCATACTGAAACCCCTAATCGTGGCATGTGAATCTGGCAATCTGAAAATTGCTGAGCCGGCGCTAGACTGCATACAGAAATTGATAGTCCACGGTCACATCAGGGGCGAGGCCGATACTACCGGCCCCCCCGAGAGCAAACTCCTGTTTAATCTCATAGAATCCATCTGCAAGGTCCATGATTTAGGGGACGATAATATTGAGCTCATGGTGCTGAAAACCCTACTTTTGGGGGTTACTTCTGTAACCTTAAGGATTCATGGGGACTGCCTTTTGCAGGTTGTGAGGACTTGCTATAATGTTTATTTAGGCAGTAAGAATGTAGTCAATCAGACCACGGCTAAGGCTTCGCTTATACAAATGCTTGTCATAGTTTTCCGCAGAATGGAGGCAGATTCTTCGACTGTGCCTGTTCAGCCAATTGTCGTTGCGGATCTCATGGAGCCTGTTGATAAGTCGGGCACTGATGTCAATATGACTCAGTTTGTGCAGACCTTTATTACTAAGATTATGCAGGACATTGATGTGGTTCTGAACCCTTCACCTTTGAAATCCTTCGGGGGCCATGATGGTGCATTTGATTCCACTGCTGTGGAGACTGCGAATCCCACTGATCTACTTGAGAGTACTGATAAGGATATGCTCGATGCAAAGTATTGGGAAATTAGTATGTATAAGACTGCTTTGGAAGGTAGAAAGGGGGAACTTGTTGACGGGGAGCTGGATCGCGATGGGGATTTAGAAGTGAAGATCAGCAATAAGCTTAGAAGAGATGCCTTTTTGGTTTTCAGGGCATTGTGTAAGCTGTCCATGAAGAGTCTGCCTCAGGAGGCCTCGTCCGATCCGCTGCTCATGAGAGGGAAGATTGTTGCATTGGAGCTGTTGAAAATACTGCTCGAAAATGCAGGAGCTGTTTTCCGCACGAGCGAGAGGTATGATGTTGTTGTAAGTGCTCTGATCTTGCATTAATTGATTGATGAAATAAATTTTCTTATTTTTTAGCTTTGACATCTATTTCAGAATTCAAGGTCCAATAAGAGAGCAAATATATGATGTTAGAACTGCACCTGGTTCCAAAATACGAAAAAATAACATACTTGACTTAATTGACACGTATCCTACTACAGAACTGATCTCTTGAGCCACAGCTCATATACAAGCTGCAACTAAAACTATACCCAGGATACTAATTGGATCAAAATATCTCTACACAGACACTGCAAACAAGAATATCAAGACTATAACATACTAATTGTCTATACTACCAGGCATAGCCATGTGAACAAGGCACACAAATGAATTCTCGACATCTAGCACAGCAAATTATAAGAATTATAATTCAAAGACTTATCCTTGTGCCTGGTTATAGTGTTCAATTTGAGCCATTTTTATATGCCTTTGCATTGTATTCTGCCAGTGTTTATCATTTGTAATACCTACTAACTCCATTGTTGAATCAAGAGTTCTCTTAAATTCCTGCATTTAGCAATTTTGACTGCAGTTGCATTTTGATATAGGATCTGATGTATAGGCAATTTTGATGTCTTTTTTTAATTGGTGATACTATATAGTAGCTTTTGCATTCAAGTCACAGGTTGGCATATTCTAGTATTGACGGGGAAAATGCAGACGGCTAACATATTTTACCAGAAAATACCACCATTTGTAAATTAAAATATATTTTTTTGACGTTTGAAAAAGAGTCAGGAAGACATTATTTCACTCTCTTAAATAAATGGCCCACCACTACAAGAAAGTGGATTATTCTGGGACATGTGATCATTAAAAGACTGACATAGCCATTAGAATCATTAATGAGGTAAACATATCACTCCAATCATGTTTGAGTAAGGGGAGTTGCGTTAAATGGACAAAGTCCACATGGCATATGCCCAGTCAACTAGCTGGCAGAAGAAGGGGTGGATATGTAGTAGCCATAAAATCGTAAAATGGTATCTGAATGATCTGAAACTAGAATGGGTGGTTCTGACCATGGATTACAAGGTTCAGAATCAGTTTCAGCTCAAAATGACATTGAATATTACAACTGATCAGACTTACATACATTTGGAGACAACATCTTACAGACGAGCAGAGTTGAAAAGCAACCTGCTATAGTATTTTGGAGGATATTATTAGTGTATTGTACTTTATGACGATGTCCAATTAAGATAAATATATATGTTAAGTTCAACTGATCTCTTATTGATGGATTTTATGTTTATGTTCTGTTTTCTCTTTGAGTGATGACATTCTGATCTATTTCATTAATTGCAGCTATTTTATGTGTCTTCTGGTACAATATCTGATTGTTTAGGTGCATGTCATCCCGAGTTTATGAATATCTACATCTCCTTTAGGATTTTTTGTATGCGTGTACCTTAAGATATGGGATCTGATCAGCTGTCAATGTTTCGCCTAAGAGTACTGTTTCATGCAGATCAAATGTTGTATTGATAGTACATGTTAATAAATCTGATCTTTAATGTAAATTTTTTTTTGTATACTTATCAACCGGATTCTATCACCTAAGGTCGAATGTTATCATCGTCTTCACAAAATCCTGCATTTAATGTTCTCCAATTTGTGTTCCGCAAAGGATCTTATTATTGAGGCAGTATTATGATGTTTTCTGATCACTGACAGTGCTTATTATTTTGTTTTTGTTTCTGGGGATATGTAATCTAGTGCTTCTATTCTCTTTTGTAACTACACAGATTTCTTGGTGCCATCAAACAGTATCTCTGCTTATCACTTTTGAAAAACAGTGCGTCGCCTCTTATGAACATTTTTCAACTTTCCTGCTCCATTTTCATGAGCCTGGTGTCAAGATTTAGAGCAGGATTGAAGGCTGAGATAGGTGTTTTTTTTCCGATGATTGTACTTCGAGTTCTGGAAAATGTTGCTCAGCCAAACTTTCAGCAGAAAATGATAGTTGTTCGTTTCTTGGAGAAACTTTGTGTTGATTCACAAATTTTAGTTGATATATTTATCAATTATGACTGTGATGTAGAGTCGTCTAATATATTTGAGAGGTATGTTTTTTCTCCTTTGCATCTTTTGTTGGCCAACTTGTTTAGTTTCATCTTCTGTACAGATAAGCAACCTGTATTTCACTGTGATATTGCATTATATATACATGTGAATGCAAGTGCACAGTCACACATTCTGTTTTTAGGTCATTGGTTGTTTCCTGAAGTTATGGCAAGCATAATGATTCATCAACTGACACCAGATCTTTACAGGATGGTCAATGGGCTTCTTAAAACTGCTCAAGGAGTTCCCCCAGGGGCCGCCACTACATTGATACCACCTCAGGATGCCACCATGAAACTTGAAGCCCTCAAATGTTTGGTAGGGGTGTTGAGATCAATGGGGGATTGGATGAATCGACAATTGCGTATTCCGGATTCTCATCTTTTGAAAAATGTTGAAGTTGATGATGTAAACATAGAGAATGCTAACAGTGCACATTCATCCAATGAAGTTGGGGAGGAAGTTGTGGATGGCGGGGATTCCCATGCTGAAACAGGTATTGAAACATCTGAAGCTACTTCATTTGAGCAGCGGCGTGCATATAAGCTGGAACTTCAGGTAAATGTGTTCATCTTCCTTGTGCTCCTCTCTTGTTTTATCTTTTTTTAAAAACCTCATATATGTTGTGGAATTTTGTCTTATGCCCTAGAAACACACGATTTAATTGGATGCAGGAAGGGATTGCTCTTTTCAATCGGAAGCCTCGCAAGGGCATTGATTTCCTTATTAATGCAAGGAAGGTGGGAGAATCGCCCGAGGAGATAGCCACATTTCTAAAAAATGCATCGGGTTTGGACAAGACCTTGATTGGTGACTATTTGGGGGAAAGAGATGATTTTTCTCTTAGGGTAATGCATGCATATGTTGACTCCTTCAATTTTCAAGGGATGCAATTCGATGAGGCACTAAGGGTCTTCTTACAAGGGTTCAGATTACCGGGAGAGGCCCAGAAAATTGATCGCATCACAGAAAAGTTTGCAGAGCGCTATTGCAAATGCAACCCAAAGGCCTTTACTAGTGCAGACACAGCTTATGTACTTGCCTATTCTGTAATAATGCTCAATACAGATGCACATAATCCAATGGTGAAGAATAAGGTTTGTCTTTTCAGTGCTTATTGGTCTTTCAGATTTATTGCCAGATCTCATGCGTTGGCAGATTACAAATTAGTTATTGACACTTCTTTAACCAGCTGCCTCTTTTGTTACATTCTATGTTATTGTAGATGTCAAAGGCAGATTTCATACGAAATAATCGAGGTATCGATGATGGCAAAGATTTACCAGAAGACTATCTGGGATCCTTGTATGATCGCATATTGAAAAAGGAAATTAAGATGAAAGACGATTCTTTGATTCCTCAAAGTAAACAACCAACAAATTCAAACAGAATTTTAGGTTTAGATAGCATACTCAATATTGTAATTCGCAAACGAGGGGAAGGAAAAGATCTGGAAACAAGTGATGATCTTATTAGGCATATGCAAGAGCAGTTTAAGGCAAAAGCTAGCAAATCTGAGTATGTTTTCTTGAGCATCATTTAATTGCAACCATTCTAGACACGATAACTTTTTTCATCTAATCTAACAAAGTTCCTTGCCTTGGTTTCTTCAGGTCTGTCTATTATGCTGCTACAGATGTGGTGCTCTTAAAATTCATGGTGGAGGTTTGCTGGGCTCCAATGTTGGCAGCATTCAGTGTTCCTCTTGACCAAAGTGATGATGAAATTATTACTTACCAATGTCTTGAAGGTTTTCGTTATGCAATTCACATCACTTCTGTCATGAGTTTGCAAACACAACGAGATGCTTTTGTGACCTCACTAGCAAAGTTTACATCCCTTCACTCTGCTGCCGACATAAAGCAGAAAAACATTGATGCGATTAAGGTTAGTATGTCCCTTTTTTCGTAGACGGCACTGTATTTGATCATGTCACTGTGCTTATTTTGTACCAGAGTTTGGAGTGGAGTTTGAACAGAGCTAAATATTGTTGTGGACACCTTTCTTTGTAAGTCATCTTTGATGCAAAAAATTAAATCAAAAGCTGATGGATTAAGGTAAATGAGTACCGTAAATCTATTCAATTTTTTAAATGAATCCAGTTTGCACTGGATAAGGTGGAGTATGAAGCTTCTTTTTACTATATTATAAAATAAAATGTCGTTAGATTGAAACTGCAATTATATGGCAACTGCTTCATCAAGCGGTTTACAGCTCAGCAATTGCTTAATATCACAATTTACTCTTTCTTCTCCCAATAATTCTGTTACAATCATATTAGTTAGACTTGTATTCGGTATTCGGTGTTATTATATTACTCTTACTTGGGAAAAACCAGACAATTGAAAAAATGGAGAAAGTACTAAAAATTCATCCACAAAACCCATTTTTTTTCATTTCATGCCAAACAGGGCTCATTGACCTCCAAAATAAACATCTGGGCTCATTGACCTCCAAAATAAACATCTAACATGTATTGAATAGGTAAATGTTAGCACCTATCAGTAACATATTGGTAAACCGCATAACCATGAAATGCTAATAAGAATTCATCCAATAATACAAAGTCAATACCACTGCTAAGTGCAAGGTATACAACAAAAATAAATAAAATATGCCAAAGTAAAAATAAAATGTACAAGGATACAGCTACTGATCCTAAAGCTTGTGCTAGTAGTACTACAATTGGAATTGTGAAATTGAAGGTCCCGGGTCTTGGACCTGCTCTAATACCACATCTGACAACACAAAGTCCTTGTAAATGTGTGCTCCTTCCCTCCTAGGGACCCAATTTGAATCTTGATCAACCTTATTGAGTAGTGACCCAATTTGAATCTAGATCAACCTTAGTGAGGTCAATTCCATCCAATAATACAAAGTCCTCTGTAAATGTGTGCTCCGCCTTCCCAGTGACCCAATTTGAACG
This sequence comes from Taxus chinensis, assembly GCA_019776745.2. Taxonomy (NCBI): domain Eukaryota; kingdom Viridiplantae; phylum Streptophyta; class Pinopsida; order Cupressales; family Taxaceae; genus Taxus; species Taxus chinensis. The sequence goes on from CM034150.1 coordinate 263,638,675, forward strand.
TGGATCAACCTTAGTGAGGTCAGTTGCCCGATTATCACTATTGCCTAATGATGTTCAACTATGCATTAGATTCTACTTAAACATTGAAAAGGATAAATTTGAAATGCACAAAATTTCAAAGAACCAAAATCATTAAGAGTCGATGTGCATTGTCAACATAAATGTATTTGCCTTTCTTTATTTGATTAGTCCATAAAGCATAACCAATAAATTGGAATCACGAAGAACATGACAAGCTGGACGAAAGTTGGTTTAGCATGTGGCAAAAACTTGGCAATAACTTGGGAAGAGTTGCATCTGCCTTTCTTTTGGGAGTGTAGAGTCAAACTTCCAAGCTCCAAGTAATCAGTACTTTGGGGAGAGTATTGCAACGTAAGTAACCACACTCAGAAAATTTCATAGTTACCTGGGACGGGGGGACGGCGGGACGGGGTTTCCGGGACGGCAAAAAATTTCTAAATTTTGGGGACGGCGGGGGGACAGCTGATTAAAAAATATATCAATATTTAAAATAAAAAGATATAGTGACTAAATTATATAAATAAGCTGAAATAAAACCATTTGAGATTTAAATAAGGTGAAACTTGAACTCGTAAACATCAAATACACTATAATATCAATATGTTAATGTCATAAATTGAAAATTCATAATACATATTTGAATTTTGAATATGAGACAAGCTGAAATTTGAAATTTGAAATATATTAATATTACAAAATATAAAAGTAAAACCATTCTAAAATACGATTGATCAAGTGACAATAGCTAATATTCATATCATGAATCTCATAGCCAAATACACCAACAATTGTCTATTGTCAATAGTACAAAAAAAGAGGACAACTACAAGTATCAGCCTAAAAATCAGAATCTGCATCTGAAGCAATATCCATGAACTCCTCGTTGGTACTAGCATCCTCGTCCTCAAAGGTAAGCCCAATCAATCCTCGCTGCACAGTGTTGTCCTCTTCAACCTGCCTCGGCTCCTTGGGATCTACATCCCACCGTAATGCTGGAGTCTGTTTGTACTCAGGTGTCTTGCGATCTATAAGACGCAAAGCACTGTGTACAGCTACAAGCTTCTCCGCTCTTGCAGAGGTAAGCCTATTCCTCTTAATAGAGTGTATCCAACCATACGTAGACTAGTTCCTCTCAGAGGCAGAGGAGCTAGAAACCTGGGAAAGGAGGCGAATGGCAAGTGGTCGCAGCAATCCTGGAAGCCCATACAGTCGCCACCAACTCACTGGTTTCTCCTGTGCTAATGTTACCATGTTTGCCTTTGCTGATGTTTTGTACCCATCGAGTTTAGTGAAGTTGAGCCACTCCATTTTGATCTGTGAAGCCTCTTGTGGAGTGTACATTTTTTTAAAAGCCTTCATAAGGCCCTTCTTCACCTCATCATCATCCAATGGGACAACTCTGCCTGACCTCTCCACATACCATTTGGGATTCAGTGCATACGCAGCTATATGAAGAGGAGTGTTCAACTTCTCCCATCTCCGCTGAATAATGGGCTGTATATGTTCATTATAGAACTCCAAAGTGGGGTCCCTCACCCGAATAGTTGCCTTCATTTGCCCAAGCATGCTATCAATGCACTTGTAGATCTCACCAAGATTGGGGCTATTAGAATCCCCATATTTGATGACACTAAAAATTGAAGCTACGATTGATATGATGTATTTCATATCAACCCAAAATGTTTTCCGCAACACCACTTCCTTCACTCTTTTCCCTTGATTTGTCTTGGACTCACGCCACCTAGTCCAATCCTGTGTCATAATCATAATTTGCAGGGGCTCCAACAACTCAGACATCCTCTCCAACAAAATAAAATAGGATGCAAAGCGGGTGTCAATTGGTTTCAAAAATTCCTTCTTCGAAAAATTTCGAAAAAGTGCCAATGATGTGTGGTGATTGCATATGAACTTCTGCACATCTCTGGCATCAATCACTATCTGGTTAACCCACTGAATCTTCCCTATGTCTTTCAGTGCATTGTTCATGGCATGCACACAACATGGAGTCCAATAAATATGCCTATATTCTCGCTCCACTAGCTTGCCTGCTGCTCTGCACACATAAGCTGCATCTGTGATAACCTGTACAACATTTGAAGGTCCAACCTCCTCAATGGCATCCTTCAAAATCTGATACTAAAACTCAGCATCTTTTCGCTTCCCAGAACAATCAATTGCTCTCAAGAAGTACGGTCCATTTTTGCAAGAGACAATGATATTGATGAGAGGACGGTGTCTAATATCCGTCCACCCATCCATGATAATGCTGCATCCATGTGACACCCATGTCACCTTCATCTCCTCCATCAATACATTAACCTTGGAATAGTTTCTATCCAAGATTGTTGTCCTGAGTTTTGTGTCTCCAGGAGGCACATAACTTGTATTTTCTTTTGCAACCTTAGCCATAGCCTCCTTGTAATAATGAGAGCGAACAACATTAAATGGAATCCTAGCAGCATAGAAAAATTTCCCAATAGCATCATCTGCCTCTTTCCTTGCCTTTGAATCAAACATGTCAATAACTGAATTTGGGGCTGCCCCCACGGCCTTTCTCTTCCCTCTGCTTTCCACTTCTGACACTTCAAAACTAGAACCAGCCAGAGTATTAGTAAGTTTGCCAGTCCTATGAGCGCTCAATGGAGTATTAGCCGTAGAACCACGAACTTTTGGCACTTTGTCCGTGGTATTTCCATTGAAGATTCTCACCATCTCAGCTCTTTGCTCTAGTGAAAGACCCTTACAAGTGCCAACCCCCCTTCCTGTAAGATGCAATAAGTGTGCATTGGTCCTAGTGATACTACCATGCCAAGTCAGTGCACATATGTTGCACTTCCATACTTTGCTCTCCCCTCCAGACTTGGGGTTATCAATTATTTGGGCAAATTGTTGCAATGGCTTCTTCTTATCAAATGGTCCAATGGCAAATTTGGACAACATTTGAGAGGGGCAATTGGTAGCACTATCAGCTGAACTACCAGTTGCCGTTGTCACTACATTTTGTGTCCCTTCTTCACTCTCCCCCATTGTGGCATCACCAACTCTTCCACGGCCACCTATCTCAACTTCCCGTTCAACCCTCTCCTACTCTGATTCATGCTCTGATTCATACTCATACTCAGTTTCAGAAGAAGAACTCATGGTGATGATTGCTGCAATGAATTAAAAACAACCATAACTATATGAGTGATTGATTATGTAATGAATTAATTTAAAAAAATACGTAGCCATTTAAATTTTAAATTTTACAACCAAACCCTATGCAAGATGCATTTTTTAAAATCCCACAAACTATATGCATGATTGCATTATGAATGTAGATGCAAATGCTAAAAAACAACCCCTAAAAAATGCAAAAATAATATAAATTTTAAACTAGAAATAAAAATGTAATTAAAAAAAAAATGTAACCATTTACATTGTAGTTTGTATAACCAAACCCTATGCAATATGCATTTTTAAAAATCCTACAAACTATATGCATAATTATGTTGTGAATGTAGATGCAAATGCTAAAAAACAGCCCCTACCAAATGCAAATATAATCTAAATTTAAAAAAAAAAAACTTTAACATGTATTGTAAGCAAATAAAATTATAAATACCTTTTGCTCCCTCTTGCTCTTCCTCTTGCTCTTCCTCTTGCCCTTGCTCTCACTCTTGCTCTCGCTCTTGCTCTTGCTCTTGCTTGGTGTGAATATGAAATGAGACCATATTGTAAATTTATAACATAAAATAGCACTTTTAGGGTAGGGTTAGGTTAGGAATGTTACTTTTATGCTATTAGTCATATACAATAAAAAAAAAAAAGTGTTTTTGTGTATTAAAAGTCTGTTTTTTTATTGGAAAAGTTGCAGCAGCTGTAGGGGATGGCGGGGACGTCCCCGCCGTCCCCAACTTCCCCAGGACGTTTCCGCCACCCTCCAGCCGTCCCCAGGGCATTTCGTGCCACCTGCCAAAAAAAGGAAACGTGGGGGAAACGTTTCCCCCACGTCCCCGCGTCCCCAGGACGTCCGGGACGTCTCGGACGTGTTAAAAAACGGGGGGGGACGCGTCCCCGCGTAACACTGGAAAATTTGATGTAAAAAAGTTGAAATTCACCAAACACCAAATATGACTAAAAAATTGTTAAAATTCACTGAAATTTGTAACATTTGTTGAAATTCGTTAAAATTTGTTGAAATTCATTAGAATTTGTCAAAATTCATTAAAGTTTATTGAAGTTCATTCTCTTTTTTGAATATTTAATTACAAGTATAATACTTCTTATAGTCGAATTTAACCATGAATTTTATGGCTGATTTTTGTAGTAACAATTTTTTTTACGAATTTTATCCTCCACGAATTTCGAATGCGGCGACTTAGATTGCAACTATGATGAAAATTGCCTGTTTGACCATTTTAGCGAGAGAGTTATTATTCTGAAGAATCTGAACCAAACTTTAGAGATACTTTGAAATTTTGCTGGCCCAATCCTGAAAGGTGACCGTTGGCCAACCAACCTAAGCCATTTATAATGTTGTTATTATTTGCAGTGCAGCTTTGTACTCTTATTAAATCTGTTTTTGTACCTTCTTGAAAATTTCTTACATAGTATACTTATCTACTGCTCATGCAGGTTCACATCCAGCCCTTGATGTTACTTCCTTGTGTGATACATAATGATAATAATGGTCCAGTTGTCCCAATTAAGAAGTGACAAATTATATCGTATTGGCCCTTCACCGATCTTTTAATTGATGACCGCATATGCACCAGACAGAAGGACATGGCAGAGCTATTCCTTATTTGTCTTTTAAAGAATATTTATTCCTACACAAAGATCTCATAGCCATCATATGCAATCAATTATGGACTTTGGCCTTTTCATCCCTAGTCTAGCTAGTGCTAAGGTCAACTACTGTTGAATCCTCACACCAACCACTTCTTACTCTCTTTTGCCTTGTTCTCTGTGCCGATGTCTTAAAAAATGTGCCAAACATATCCAGGTTATACTATTTGTAGGAAAAGGTCATCTTGGTGAGCTGGCTTGGCAAGCTACTTATTGTCTAATTTGCTTAGAAACATATAGGAGCAGTGTTGTATTCTCTGCAAAGGCCTTACCATATCTACTTCTACATATGACATCCTTCATTCTCTCTCTCTCTCTCTATGTATATGCATATGTATGTATGTATATCCTGGAATACATACGATGTAATAACATCAGCCCTTGATTGTTAATTTAATTATCCAACTTGTTGTGAAAAGGACTCTGTTCTGTGCATCTCTCATTGTATTGGGCAGTTTTATATATGTAGAATGTGCGATAATCGTATCCTTTGTTTGTGGAAATGATTTGTTTTGTAGGCAATTGTTTCAATTGCTGATGAAGATGGTAACTATTTGCAAGAAGCCTGGGAACACATTTTAACATGTGTTTCACGATTTGAACATTTGCATCTGCTAGGAGAGGGTGCTCCTCCAGATGCTACCTTCTTTGCATTGCCTCAGAATGAATTGGATAAGGCAAAACAGTCAAAGTCAACTATTCTTCCTGTCCTTAAGAAGAAGGGACCTGGTCGGTTACAGTATGCAGCTGCTGCTGCTCGGCGGGGTTCATATGACAGTGCTGGTGTTGGGGGTCATGCTTCTGGAGTAGTTACAACAGAGCAGATGAATAATTTGGTCACCAATTTGAATATGCTCGAACAGGTTGGAAGCTTTGAAATGAACCGCATATTCACACGAAGCCAAAAACTGAACAGTGAGGCAATTGTTGATTTTGTGAAGGCACTTTGTAAAGTTTCTATGGAGGAGCTTCGCTCTCCGGCAGATCCTCGAGTTTTTAGCCTCACCAAAATTGTGGAGATTGCGTAAGGCTTTAGTGTGATGTGAATTGTCAATATTCTTTCTGCTTACTATTCATTGTGCATTGAGATATTGTGGCGAAAGTTAAGTAATATTGTATATTGATTGTGCAGACATTACAACATGAACCGAATCAGACTAATCTGGTCTCGCATTTGGAATGTGCTTTCTGATTTTTTTGTTACAATTGGATGCTCCGAAAATTTATCCATTGCCATTTTTGCAATGGATTCTCTGCGACAACTTGCTATGAAGTTTCTAGAACGTGAAGAGTTGGTCAATTATAATTTCCAGAATGAATTCATGAAACCATTTGTCATTGTCATGCGGAAGACAAGCTCTGTAGAAATCAGAGAACTTATTATCAGATGTGTTTCTCAAATGGTTTTTGCTCGTGTCAGTAATGTGAAGTCAGGCTGGAAAATCATGTTCATGGTATGCTACATTTTCTATTACCTTACTTTCATGGATTCATTTGTGATCCTTTAGACTGAAGTTGTTATTTAAGAAACATTATCCTGAATTTAATTGTTTGCTGATAATCAATGATGTATTCTCATATGATTTCTCTTGCTATGTTGTCTAATCTTGACTAATGTTCCAGGTTTTCACAACAGCAGCATCTGATGAACACAAGAATATTGTACTTTTGGCATTTGAGACCATTGAGAAGATAGTGCGGGATTACTTTCCTTATATAACCGAGACTGAGACAACAACCTTTACGGATTGTGTTAACTGTTTGATTGCATTTACCAATAGCAGGTTTAACAAAGATGTTAGCTTGAATGCAATTGCATTCCTTCGATTCTGCGCTCTAAAACTTGCTGAAGGGGAACTTGGCTCTTCTGCAAAGAACAATGAAAAAGAAAAGGCTGGAAAGCCTGTTTCTCCATCAACTGGTGCAGGGATGAATGGAAATTCAGCTAGCCCAACATTTACTGACAAAGAAGATCATTTGTATTTTTGGTTTCCTTTATTGGCAGGTAATGAGTTTGCTATGTTGTCTGTTGTTGCATTATGAGGAATTACCTCTGATAGTTTGCGTTTGCAGTCTTTGTTTGAAACACTCCTGAGAGCACATTATTCTGGCAAATAAAATATCCTATGTAACACACTTTGTTGACTTGCATCTTACAGGATTATCTGAACTTACATTTGATCCCAGGCCGGATATTAGAAAAAGTGCATTGCAAGTACTTTTTGACACACTTCGCTATCATGGACATTTATTCTCCCCAGCTCTTTGGGAGCGTGTATATGACTCAGTTCTTTTTCCCTTGTTTGATTATGTTCGACATGCCATTGATCCTGCTGGAATCAGGTTACATGGAGATGGATCAGAACACGAGCTCAAAGATATAGAAGAAGATGCTTGGCTTTATGAAACATGCACATTGGCACTGCAACTTGCTGTCGATCTCTTTGTCAAGTTTTATAATTCAGTAAATCCTCTACTGAAGAAAGTATTGACACTTCTGATTGGTTTTATAAAGCGACCACATCAAAGTTTGGCAGGAATTGGTGTTGCTGCATTCGTTCGCTTGATGAGCAATGCTGGAGGCCTATTCTCAGAAGAAAAATGGCAGGAAGTTGTATTATCACTGAAAGAAGCAGCCACAGAAACGCTTCCCGAGTTTGCTACAGTTGTCCATAGCATGGATGATATTGATATGGGAAGTGCTGCAGAATCTCTAAAGCTGACTCACGGAGCTTCATCCGATTCATCTGTTACTACTGAAGAAATAGAAGCGCAAAGGCTTAGCAAGTTAGAACTTGCAATTTCTGATACCAAATGTCGCACTGCTGTGCAACTTCTTCTGATCCAGGTATCAATGTTTCCTTTACTCACTCATCTGTTTAATTTCTTTTCTTCTCTGAAGATTCACAAAATTGTTCATCTCATAGCCAATCCGACCCGACCAATCTTAGTAGTTCTTTGTTTTAGATTTTTGTGGAAGCCGATTTTATCGATCTTAGTCTTTCCTTGCCTAGTTTTTCGAAGAGTTGTAGTCGAAAGTGGTCCTTAAATGTGGAAGCATTATTCTACTCGACCTGTAGAATTATTTCAAAGACTTTTACATTAATATAGGTATAAGCAAGAGCCAAAATTATTCGCTTCTGTATTTTGGTTGTGAATATTAGACTACTTTTTTAGCATACAGCCAAAATAACTTGTTTCCAGAATGATTTTATGAATGTAAGACATACCTTTTTAGAAGACATAGTCACGATATTAAAAGCATTTCTATGTAGTATATATTAATATAACCCATACATCACATAAGTATTTCTATCAATCTTTTTAACCCATTACATCAGATTTGTATTGCTTGGTTCTCATCATCGATTGTCCTGCATCAAATTCCACAGTTACCTTTGACCAATATCACTGCCCATTATTTTCATTCGCATCTGACCTTGAAACAAAATCTGTTAAGCTATTAAATTCTAGATTATTTCATTCCTTGTAGAACTTGTAACCACATCTCCAATTGTTCCTTATAATTTGTGCTACCTCGTTTGCTATCCCACCTCTCCCCTGTTCAATCCCACTTGCTGGATTACTGTATTTGTTTATCTACAATTTGTTTGTGGTCCACCATCATGTCTCCGCATCTTCAGAATTAGTTCTGCCAAGATAATTGTTTGTTTTGTCATTTGTGAAATCACAATCAACTATTTATCAGTTACCTAATTTTACTACAATTAAAACATATAAATAACAGCTTCGATCCAAGTATGAGTCAGCCATGAAACATGTATCATGTATCTAATGATATTTTAAATTCTCTATAATACATAGCCCTGATATGATAAGTATTTGTATACAGTAGATAAAACCTAAGGGATGTAAGCAAATAACCATGAAACCTATGTTATGATTGTCAGGGTGACTTGATCAAAGAAGGGTAGCTTTATAATGTGTTTATTTACCATTAGGACAACCCAAAGGACCATCACATCATCTCATCTTATCATGGTGGTTTGTCATTCAAGTTTGGAGACTTAGCCAGTTTTGTAGAGGGCGTCCAGTCAATGGATTTTATAGTCATCGATTGTAGCAAGTTTTTAGGATTTAGGTATCGGAGTCCGAGCTTTTTTTCAAGAGAAAACTATTCCTTGTGTGTTTGTGGCAACCCTATGCTTCCATTTTTCTTCCTTTCACCAACTATAACTTTTTCTTATTATTCTCTTGATTATTATGTAGTTTTCTCTTCATGCTTATCCTTATCCATTAATAGCCACAAACTGTATCATTCTAGTGCAGGTCCTTGTCCAGTTGTATCAACTAGACAAGTTAGTTATTGTTTTTTGGCCTCTGCATGGTATGTATGTGATGCAGCTGTGGTTAGGAAGTTCAATTAAAAACTGCCATAGGCCACACAGAATTATCAAAAAACACGACTCTTGGCTGCTTGCAGCCTTTGCACACGGAAACAATTAGTATATATTTCCCTCACTTTATTGATCATCAATAAGGAACAAGAACATGAGACTGATCACCAATGACACAGTCTTTTACACAACACTATGATGAGTTACAACAGTAGCCACAACAACATCAACATCAATCTGAATAGATCGAGCTATGACAACACCTAACAACTCAACTTCGCTGACAATCCTAGGAGCATCACACCCAGCTCCTAACTGAACGATGCAAGACCCACTTATTTACAAAATTGCCTTGAAGCTACAAGTTACCTGTATGATATTTGCCAAAGGCTCCTTAATTAAATGCGTGCCATAGTGGACTACGTGAGATAAGGCCCAAATGAATCCTTAATGCATTTACAATCAAAATACAGCTCAATGCATACAAGACAGCTCAACAATTTTAACGCGAACCTCTGAAAATGAAGCTTATGACACCACATGCAAAAGAAGTGACCCTATAGAATCCAAGGGCGAGGTGAAGCAACTGTTTGAAGTCTTTTGCTCTTGTCCTTTGGTAGGTATTGCTAGTTTCTTACATTTTCACACCTAGCTTGCCTATCCAATTTTTTGTTTGGTGTGTACTGCCTATACGCAGAGGCATAACCTACTGTGATAGGCAATGGGGGTTGGAGGAGTGAGTGTAATCTTGTTTTCGAGGGAGTGTTAAAAATGACTGACCTTAAATTTGACGTCCATTTGACTGTCATACAGCAAATTTTCTTCTTGATTGGAGTAGGCTGTTGAAAAATGATTATATCTTTGGGCATATAGTGAAATTTGGAGCCTGTTATTTTTTGGCCGGAAATAGTTTTTTGAACCTGACGCAGTGGTGCAGCTAGATTGAGGTCATATGTCACAAGTTAGCTAGAAATTTGTGCAGAAGGTGACAGAGTTGTTAATCAGTGTGGTATTTGACAAATCCAAGATAGGGGCCTCGAAAATGGTATCTCTTGACATTTTTCGGATAAATATCTTTAAGATATCTAAGCTAGTTTATTTCATCCTCATACCTAGCTTGCTACCCAACCTATACTTTGGTAGGTATTGCTTCGTTTCTTTTATCTTCATACCTAGCTTGTCTATCTAATCCGTCCTTTGGTAGGTTTTGACTAGTTCTCTCTACCATTCATCAATTTGCCTTGTTCTTGCCCACATATTTGCCGAAGTTTTTGACCCAACCTTAAGAAGGTAGTGTGCTAGGTGTGTTTGAGAGTACCTGACACATACATCTGGTGAACTCGATGTCAAAACAAGTTTATCAACTCTTTATTGCCTTTTTTGCTTATCTTACCTATCCGATATATCTTTCCCAAAATAGTGTGCTAGGTGTGCTTAGAACTTAAAATTACTCCATGCATATGATAACTATTCAAATGTGGAAACATTGCAATGAATTTCATCACCAGCCTTTCTAACTTGGATGCTATCTTAGTAGTTGTAGATGGACTAAATAAATAAGCACATTTTTTGTGGTGTGATTTAAGAAACTAAGATTTGGAAAATTGTGAATGCATCCATGAAGGGGGTATTTAAATCTGCACTTGGTCCCTAAAGGAACCATGAGTGATTGCAAGTCTAAATTTATGAGTAACCTTTGGAATGAACTCCAGCACACTTGGCAAAACTGGCCGAGTTCATCTTATCATCCACAAATGGATGGCCAGACAGGGTTGGCACGAGTGTTTGGAAGTTTACTTATGCAGCTATGTTTCAGACAGGCAGAGATGGTCTGTATTAATGGCTTCCCTTGGCAGAATGGTGGCAGATAACACTAATCATACCAGATAAAAAAAGCATCTATTCCATATGGACACGAGGTTTCCTTCTGGGCACTTATAAGGTACAATTGCTTGATGATCACTTTTGGCCTTAAACACAACATATTCTCTGACCACTGAAGGACAAATATAGATGGTTGAAAATAGGATGAAGCTACAAGCTGACCATGAATGAAGTGAATTTGAGTCTGCACCACAATATTGAGTATTACAACCCTATAAAAAACTTCTCTCAAGATAAAAGGGGTAGAAAAAAGCTAGTCAGCAAAGATTTAGTGGCCCTAAAAAGTGTTGCAAAGAACAGGGGAAATTTTCATATTATCATGTTTGAAAAAATATGACTGGACAATGTATAATTATGCAATTGGTGTTTCCCACATTTTGATGAAGAGTATACACTTAGAGATGTAATCCATCTTTGATAAGTGTATCAATTTTTTTTTTCCCAGAGTGGTGCATCCTTGTTAAATGGAAGAATTACTCATTGAAAAATGCACGTGTAAGAATGAATAATTCATGCAAAATCATTCCAACTTTATTATTGGACCATGCTATGTGACGAAGCATGTCATAAAGAGGGTGGAAATATTTATGAATCCTAGAGATACAATCCATATTTGATAAATGCATCAAGAAATTGCATCCTAGAGTCGTGTATCCTAATTAATGGGAAAGACTTGCCCATTGAAGAATATACATGTAAGAATGAAAAATTTATGCAAAATCATTCCAACTTATTACCAGACCATGCTTTGTGCTGAAGCATGTCATAAAGAGTGAAAATATTATGAATCCTAAATTGGTATTGTCAAGCGAACTCGACAAAATAATGCTATCATTATAGTGTACTTATTACAACAAGGGTGACAGAAGTGATCAGTGTATTATCTTTATCATAGTGGTTTGCTACTCAAGTTTGGAGATAAGGCCCACCTCAAAGATGGCTTCCACTGAATAGTTTCTAGAGAAGTAATGTTGAAAAGGTTTTATACATTGCTTTCTCTTATGTTTATGTGAATTTTTAATAGAAATTTCACGTAGAATTGAGGCTTAATAGCCGTAGAGAATTTTGTAAACTCAATTGTAAATATGGAGTGGCTGGCATTTTGAGACTTTCAGTGTTTGTCACATTATGAATCAGATTCCATCCGAAGCAGCTTCACTTTAATGTGCAAGTAATGCCTGATATTTATATTCATAGCTCCGGTAATTATGGTTGCTAATGGAGTCGGACATAATGTACTTAATAGGAAAATCAGACAATTCTGTAGGAATATTTCAGATACATAAGAAAGTTATAAGGAGATGTTTTCTAAGAAATTGTTATGAGGTTGGTTGTTTCAAGAGTCATTTTCCCATACAGATTTGTCATCTTCAAAGTAGATATTCTTTGAACTTACAGTTACTGAAATATTAAAATATAAATGCAGTGAGACAATCTTATTGCATAGCCACTTGCAAGTGTGTGTTATCTATGGTAGTCACATGCTGAAGAAAATTGCTTGCTTGCTGATTAAATTCTAACGTTAGCCTCCAGTTGCATGTAAGATGAATTGATTTGTGTATGATTTTTGTCAGTATTCTCAGATTTATTGCATTCTTTGTAGGCTATGATGGAGATTTATAATATGCACAGAGTACAGCTCTCGGCATCTAACATGATGGTTCTTGTTGAGACACTTCATGTTGTGGCAATCCATGCACACAAAGTTAATAGTGACCACACTTTACGTTCAAAGCTGCAAGAAGTTAGTTCATTGACACAAATGCCAGATCCTCCTTTACTGCGACTCGAGAGTGAGTCGTACCAGGCATGCCTAAATTTGTTGCAGAATGTGATTGTTGAGAAGTCCGTGCTTAATAAAGACATTGAAGTAGAGGCCTGTCTTGTACAATTATGTGAAGAAGTATTGCATGTGTATATAAACACTGCAGTTGCTGGATCTCTTCCCGAATCTCGTATTGGACAGTCAAAGCCATATTGGATAATACCATTGGGCTCTGCGAGGAGGAGAGAATTAGCCTCTCGTGCTCCTTTAGTAGTTTCAACTTTACAAACCATCAGTGGGTTAAAGGACTCTTCATTTGAGAGATACTTATCTCGATTTTTCCCACTATTGGCGAGTTTAATTAGCTGTGAGCATGGGTCGGGAGAAGTGCAATTAGCATTGAGCGACATGTTAAGGTCATGGGTTGGTCCAATTTTGCTTCAAGCTTGATGGATTTTGCGCCTTTGCTGCTAAAATAGTCATACTGGTAACTGTTCAGATACTGACTCTTCTGTAGTTCCTCGAGAGGTTTTGGCTATTGTTGAGGACTATTTTTGGTAATGCAATCTCATAAAGCACTGTAAGCTATTCGTGACTATATATGATATTCAGTTTTGGCTGTCTTGAAGTTGAGGCTACTTGATAAGTTGCATAGATTTATGTTTTTATAAATGGGTGTCTGGCCATCTGTGATAGTCTTTTTAGATGTTATGTCTTCGGTTATTCTTTAATTGGTACAGTTTTTGCGTATAAAACTGACAATATCATGGATATGCAGTCTCTGCTACAATGCTCTTCAAGCTCCTATAGACGCACACTGCTTTTGTATACGAGCCTGTAATAAAATAATGTAAAATCAGGGATTCCTAGTCTTCCTTAAATGTCTAAATGTGTCAATAATATTCATTTTTCTTGCACCCTAGCATGGGAATTGATTTTAATGAATCAAAATTGGTGATTTTGTTGTGCATAATTTTTGTTGTCTACATCTGTAATGTGCATTTTCAAGTTTTTGTAACACAGTTACAATTCACAGGAAACTTTTACCAATTTTTCTAAGCTTGAGTAGATGTTATATTTTTTGAACTACGTAATTTGTTGTGAATACTATTTTTATTTTTCTCTTTGGAAATGCTGTCATTCTGCTGAAGGTAAAGAATAATATTGATCAAGGTTCCTTTTGGGACTCTTGGGGTGCAGTTATACAATAATTGCCATGATATGGGAAAGGGGCTTTATCTAAAGATGGAGGCTTTAGATCTATTTCACTTGCCCAAAAAATTAGCAGTTGTATGATGACTTGAACTTTAGTCCCAATGAAAAGAGCTAATGGAATCATTAAAATTGATCATTATGGGTGTGGAAGGGTTTATGGATTTCGATAATTTCTTGACATTATTTTTCCTTTGATTTCATAGCGAAGTCGATGACTTTGACCCCTTAAATACAAAACTGGCATGTGGGATGCTTGTCCAATAAAAAATGGTGATTTAGGTTGGGGTTTGATGCGGGGGGAATATAAGTCATTAGAGGTGTGTGTGTGTGTGTGTGTGTGTGTGTTTTTCCATTGTTTTCCTCTTACTATGGCAATTTTGATTGTTGAGTAAAACTTGGTAGGCATATATCATATCATAAAGTTTTCCATTGTTTTCCTCTTACTATGGCGATTTTGATTGTTGAGTAGAACTTGGTAGGCATATATCACTATCATGAAGTCCAAATTTATGATTGTGTTCTCCTTTTTCTCCAATGTTTTTTGTTACTCTCTTACTTGATCTTTGACTCCTAACCTAGTATGTTTATTCAGATACATCAACAATGTCTTCTATTTTGTTTGTGTCCATGCAAATATTTAAAGTTATATAGATCATAACGAGTTAATCCTTCAAGGATTTCAAAAAGCTTGTTTGCCTTGCATGTGTTCATCTACATTCACACACACGCACGCGCGCGTACGCACACACAAACACACACAATGTCCAACATTTTTATTTTATAAGCAATATTGTATTGACTTAAACAACTCTACATAAAATAACTAAGAGCTTTTTGATAACGATTAAGAATATCAAGAAAAGAATAAAAGTGGTCAATATTGGCTCAATATATTTAGATGGTGTGAACTAGAAGACAACAAAGATCATAATTTATATATATGTTTTTATTTGAATGACATGGTGGTTATTAGAGATTTTAAGTTTGTAATTTAAAAATTAATAATAAAGAATGTGTATACCAATATGAAAGAAATGATGTTGTGTTACACTTAATTTTATATTATTACAATAATAGGTATGTACTTGTTGTAGAATTGAAGCTTTTTACTTATATAACTCTTCTCAACAAAATAATAGATAATTTTGTTTGGGTTCAATAAAAAATATAGGTATTTAATGTTTTACACATTGTGACCAATATTAAAATTGAATAATTACTAGTTCACTTATAACATTGAAACAATTGCATTTAATGTAATTGGATAATTTAGAAAAAAATATTAATTAACCTTAAATTAGGATAAAAATACTCAAAATAGTGAACATTTAATTATTACATTATTTAGCAAGGTATAATCTATTTTGAAGTTTAGATTGTAAGCCTCAATGATTGATTTAAGAATATGTATGATCAAATTATTTGGATGGTATTCACTTTCTTCTTTTTGCAATTGAGATTTTATCATTCGGTTATCTTTTATACCTCTTTGATACAAATGTGGAGTTTAGTGGAAATTGATGCATACCCGCAATGTATAGATTATGTTATTCTATATGATGACCTTTTGACTCTTTCATGCAGATGTGAAGTTTATTGGGACAAGAAGCCTAATCACACTTGTATAGAATACTAGTATCATTAAAAATACAACTATTCCCATTTTTCCATGTTAACTGGATTGTTTAAGGGAGAATAATATAAAAGTGAATCTTATTTTCTTTTTTAACAATTATCAAATTTTATGCATTTTTAGTGCCGCATTTTCAAAGAATAGAACCCACAATGTTAAAGACTAATAAAATACCGGCTTTGAGACTTAAAGTGGATATCAAGCTCTAGAAGAAACAATTTTTCATATAATGTTCTTTAATAGAAACTTAATGCAATGGTGAATATCTTAATACAATTTAGAGTCTTTTATTTTATATTAGTAAAATCACTAAAGAGTTATAAACCAAAGTTTAGTATAATATTTTTAGATTTTTAATTAAAAAATAAATATTTTTCATTATTTTTTAAATCTTTTTAAACATAAAGTAATATTTTTTAAAAATATAATTGTATGGATATTTTTAATTCTTGAATTTTAAAAAACATTTTACAAACAATTGTAGCTGAACAGAAAAATATTATATTAAATGTATTTGTCTAAACAATCATTGTATTTTATCTATAGACATACCATGTTCAACAAATTGATAAAGCAAAGACTATTTATTCAACAAAGGTCAAAATTATAAACTTGAATATTTTATGTATTTTTAGCATAGTTTAATATGATATTCGAGAGCCAATTGCAATGCTCTTTTAATTTAAATAATTGCGAAAAGACAATCCTTCAACTTTTAGATAAGTTGGGCTGCAAAACACAACCAAACTCAAAACCCCATTTGATTTTGCAATCGGAACTTTGGGTGTGATTCAACATTTTTAGCATTTATCATGTTGTTGCTAGTCATATTTCAACAATAATTAGTGTCATATTGAGAGGGGGCCGGGTTCTATAAGATAAACACCATCTACGAGATCTCTCCAATGATTAGAATCTAGTACCTATAGGAGAGAAATAAGAGATTTTTTCAAGACAATAAAATTTCTTATGAAAGATTTCTAATCAAATCAGATTATAAAATTCAATCAAGGGTTTTTTTCAAACCAATGTCTTTTTACCAAAAAAGAAAATCATTAGTTTTGTTGACAAATTCTCTTAAAATGGAATCTTATTGGACAAGAGGATAACCTTACAACTCATGCAACATATAAGAGAAAGGAAGTAAAATGGCAAGCTCACCCAAGAAGCTTCTTTATCCTCAAGTTTGATAGTGCCTTGAAAGGCCACCCTTGTGGTTTGCGAATTGAGGGTCTCATCTGAAACGACAAAAGTGATGTTATCAAAATATTTTCTTATAACATTCTATGGGCCACTAATAATTTTGCGAAAGCATGGGTTCGTACCGAAGTCTCAAAATCGCCCTCAACCTTGAAATCACTTAGTGTTCACACTCTAATTAGATATTCTAATTAAGAAGGATGCAAGAATATGTAACATATATACCATTATGTTCTAATTAACTTCCAACATCAATTATGCAATACCAAAATAATGCACTCAAACTTGAAATGAGCTAAGCAATTGATAAACGATAAGTAAATTGTTTAAAATACAAGAGGAGAGAGAGAACTAGCTTGTTCAGGAAGACTCTGGAATGATATGGATGTGCCAGGCAATGGAACGGGAGAATATGACACTTTGGATTATGCACAAAAAATTTTGTAACTAGAAAACTTGTAGGTTCAGGACCGTATAAGATTTGTACAGTCTAGACATGAGTTGTATGGTCCAAGACAAGGACTGTACGATCTTGGATCAGAAAAAAATTGAGCTCTGAAACTTTTTGGGTGCTTCGCTTGTCTAGAAATAATGCTAGCTATGTGTCACTCTTCTTCACACAACCTCAAGATGACTTGTAATGGTCTGCAACAAAGTAGAAACCCTAACAACCCTTGTATTGATTGAAACACTTGTGCAATGTTTGGAGTGACTTTACTCTTACTTAGGACATGCCTACATGTATTTTGGGAAGAGATGAAATCTCGCACAAATGTGTGGCTGGAAGGATGTAAGGTTATAAGGTTGAGATAGATGAATGAGGTTTAGACTTGAGATATTGACATATGGTTGAGAGGTGCACTAAAAATATGTGTTGGAGTTACATGTGTAATATCCCCTTTCAGGATATTATCTAAATATGCAAATTAATTTACTGAATCGACTCTAGAAGGACTAAACCCTCCTAGTTCGACCTCAAATAATCCAATGTTAGCTTCAATACAACCCAAAAAGGGTTGGAGTGAGCCAAGGTGGTGGATTAGATGGGAGAACCAGTTAGGAAATTAATCACTTCAAATCTGAAATTAATTACAACAGTAATTAATTAATAAATGCACTAAACTGCTGCAAACTTCAAAAATTAATAACTCCTTCACCATCCATTATTTTTCTATCAAACTCATGCCAAAAGATTCTTAATATTTTTAGCTTTCCAACAAGCTATAGATCACAATTTTTGGATAAGTAGAAGGCATGCAAATCAACCCACGAAATCTGAAACTGTGTAGATAAAACCCTGACACAAACAACTGAAACTTGGAAAATTCATAACTTGCTCAATACTTCATCTTTTGCTATGAAATAAAGTGCAAACTAATCTATAATTCAAGAGCTTTCCAAAGATATAAAAATCTGAATTTTATGATGACTGAAACCCCTTCAAAACAGCCCCCGAAATCCCAAACCAAGTTGTTAGGGTTAGAATAAATTGCACAAATAATTTTCAGCACTTAATAACCCTTCACCATACTCAAAATAGCTGCCCAAACTTAGCAAAATGATCCAACATAGATCAGATTACAAATAAAGTTTGTTCACCCTTAAAACATGCTAAAAGATGTCCTATTCAAGTCGCCATAGTTAGAATAAAACCAACAATAACCAGCAGATCTAAAGCACCATAAAACCTTTCATAATATTCAATAACGTGCAATTTAACTCTCAATAAAAGGCGCCAAAGATAGAAAGAGAATCACCAACAAGTAGATTTGCAAATCTCATGAACATACTTCAATTGAATATCAAACCAGCACATAACTCCCACGCAAGAGAGAGAGAACATTAATGGGCATGCATCCCAACTCCAAGCATGGAGTGAAAATCAAATGATCAATTCAACATCCCCTCTAAAGAAATGCGACCTCCCTTTTATAGAACTAAGGGGTGCAATATCCAATAAAAACCGACCTTTCCCTTTTGGAGGGAAAACATAAACTCTCATTAAAATATTTAATACTAAGACTATGTGCACTTTATTTATTTTTTAATTAAATAAATAAAAGTAACTAACCTATGTGCACATTAAACTAACTAAAGAGACTCCCACTTGTAGCGCTAGGCATGCCAAGGGGTTACAATGCAAATGAAAAATAAATATTAATAATGTCTCGAAAAAGGGGACATTACAGTCCTCCCCTTTCGGAAATTGCTTTCCCTCAAGCAATAGCAAGCTCATAGATCCATGCATCATGCCCCAAAGAGAAGATGTGGGGTGGTGCATCCAAAGCCTCGATCCGGTGCCTGTCAAGTGGCGAAGAGTTGGAAAGAACAAATTTCTTTCCCTCATGTCAACCCAAAAAAATGGGTCATCAGCTCCATAACATGTGCTCCAAGAGATGGTGTCCTCAACATGGCATAGAGAGTCATCAATAGGATGAGCTTTGCTAAGCTCCAAGGCTGCCCACTCAAAAATGCCCTCATGAAATGAATAGGACAACAATCTTCCATCACATGTCTTCAATCCTGCACATGAAGCAAACTCATTAGAAAAACAAGTGTTGAGAAACACTTTTCCTGTTTCTTCTTCATGTCTCCAAGGCATGGAGAGCTCCCAAATCTTCCTCATGTATGGGTTGTCCCCAAAATCTGTTATGTGGCTCCCAACACTGCTGTAATCATGCATTATTCCTTCAAAAATCAGAATTAGGATGGCTGGTTTCCACCCCCAAATAGTCACCCATGAGCCAAAATCAAGCACCAACAATCATATTATCAAGTGTATGACAAAAATCTAAATTATAGAAGTGATAGAGAGGTTGGTCATAGTGATGTCAATCATAAAAATGATGGAGCAACAGCTAACATGTTTCAAAATCTTTTCTCCAACATGAAAGAACATCAATCTAGTGAATAAAAGTGGCTCCCATATAACTGAATTTTCATCCTCAACCATAATCAAACTGAAAATTATCCATATGTACAGCTGAAAATGAAATGCTTGAGAAGAGTTCATACCATGTTCCTTCACCTCCCAAACTTTCCATTGAAGCCCAAATGTAAGCAACAACAATCAAACATTCCCAACACATAACTTTTGGACCCTTGGCACATCAATCAAACATTCAAATGGAAGACATAATTGTAGCTCAAAATCTGAAAATGAACTTCTTACCATGCAAAGTGTAGTCCATGTGATCTATCCTTCTTTCAAGTCTTCCAAAGAGATAGGAGTTAGCACATTTGACAAAGGAAATGAAATGATATTCTTGTATCCAAACCAAACTTGCAAAACCAAATCCTTTTATCTCCTTACCACATGGAGCAATATGTGCAAGATAACACCACAATTTTTCTCTTCTTCTATACTCAAAAGGAAAGGAGAAAGCTGAAATATAATGCATGCATTTATGAATATTATCATAGAGAAACCAAGGAACCTTGTACCTTACTTTGTGCAAATGACTTTCCCTTATGATAGGAGAAAAAACACATGAAATCATCATACCTTTGTGCCTTCTAATGATGAATTCCTCATACGGACCAGCAAGCTTATTGTTATGGCTTCCATCATTGGGAAGAGTGATAATCACTCTTTCTCCTTTTCCATCATGCTCCATATGCACCCAAATGTTAAGAGCAAGAGTACCAACAAAAATGCAACCAATATACTCCATGTTGCACCTCATATCCATCTCCCTATCATGCTCAAAATCATACCCATCAAAACTCAACATATGAGGAGAAATAAAACAAGAAAGATCATACCTTGGGCTGCCCCCAACATCTAAAAAACTCAAGAATTTCTGAGTTTGGAACAACACTTAGTTCTTCATTAATTTCCTTGTCTAAAACCCCTTTGTCCTTCCCACAAGCATTCATACTTGGTGGGTAATGACTTGGGACATCCATGAGACTCATGCTTGGGTGACAAACCTCATTCAATTGCCCATTAGGGCCTGCTGTTTGGAAAATTACAGCGAACTGCAAATTACCATAAACATTCCATGATGTCCTTCCTTCATAAGCATACCTCTTCACAAGCCCATCTTCATAGTCCTCTTGAAAACCTGCTCCTTTTGCACTCATGTTCAACTTGATGCAATTAGTAGGCACTAATAATTTGTCAAACATCAAAAGATTATTACCATGCAATGAATGCTTCAAGATTTCTTCTTTTTGCTACATAGAAGTAGACACAAATGATGTATTATATGAATGAGTATACCCTTCTATAGTGAGGTCATTGACCATGCCTTCTCCTTGCCCTTCAAATGGCTCATGGGGGGGTTGAACACATCCCCTCAAATTTGATTTTTCCATCACATGTTCCCTTGCCATCATTTCTCCTTGATCATGCATATGCTTGACACTAATATCCTCTTCATGCCCATCAACCAAATCTGATTTCTCCTTGCACCCATTCAAACCCATGCAATCATTAGATGCCAAAAATTTATCATCAAAAACAAAAGTGCTCATACCTTGGATGCATGTCTTTACTTTGCTTGCACATTGATTTACAACTCTTCTTGTTAAGGAGTGAGCAAGACATGACTCCTTTTGTTCCAATCCTTCCACAAGTATGGATAGCAAAGGTTGTGGAGGTTCTTCATACTCATTCAACATTAGGGACATTATTGTTTGCATAGCATCCATTACTTCATGTGAATGTTCCTCATGTATAACATCAAAGAAAACCTCAAACATGTGCAAAATGAGGTCATTACAATCAAGATCTAACATTGGAATGAAAGACCTTACTTGAGCCATGTTCTTCAAGATCTTAACCCTCTTATCAAAGTGAGGGTTTGTGATGTCCCAAAGCTTTTGAAAGCTTCCAATCATGAGCTCGTATACCTCCTCCATAGTAGTATCATCATATGAAAAACTTGGGGCTGTTATCCGTGTAATCTTACTAATGCATGCAATGACCAAAAGTCTCACATCCACCTCCTCATGTCTCAACAAATTAGTTCTAGCCAAGTGTGTTACCAAAGGAGCTACAACTGAAAACATAGAGCTATAACCAGATTGCTCTATCAAACATAAACAACTCACTATCTCTTCAAGAGTGTGGAGCAATACACTCTTCTCAAATGAAAGCTTTTTGAGCCGTTTCCCAAGCTTATAAAGCTTAGTTCTCAAACCTCTGTCACTAGCAATCTCCGTAATCTGCAAAACAATACTCGTTAGAAAAGAAGAAAATTGCTATGATTTACCTCAAACAAATTGCAATAATTCTGAAATATTTTTTCCAATCTGAATATGCCAAAACAATTTTTTTCTAAATCTGAAAATGGGAGACTTACTCTAAATAGTAAGTTTGTCACTATCCCTAGCTGAATTTAGAAAAATTGCATAACTTTCTCAAAACACCCCAGAATTGCATGAAACTTTGGGTAATGGTAGATAATATTATGGAGAAAATTTTCCAAAAGGAATTTTCTGAAAATAATTGAAATCTGATTTTTAAAACCCGAAATACTGCAGAAAAATATAGCAACTTCAAAAATCCGTATCTTTGGCTAGGGAAGTCCAAAAGAGCTGAAATTTTGGATCTTGGGCCACAAAAATATGAGGAACAATATCCCAAAACCAGATTTTGCATAGCCAACACCAAACCCTAATTTTTGCCCAAAAAATAGGTCGCCCAACACATTTAGGGCACCAATTCAACTCCAAAATTTATGAAATTAATTTCTCCTTATTCCTCCTTGTTTTTGCCACACAAACCCCCACAAGAGTAGAGGAAAGAAGCTCTGATACCACTATAATATTCCCTTTGGGATATTATCCAAATATGCAAATTAATTTACTGAATCGACTCTAGAAGGACTAAACCCTCCTAGTTTGACCTCAAATAATCCAATGTTAGCTTCAATACAACCCAAAAAGGGTTGGAGTGAGCCAAGGTGGTGGATTAGATGGGAGAACCAGTTAGGAAATTAATCACTTCAAATATGAAATTAATTACAACAGTAATTAATTAATAAATGCACTAAACTGCTGCAAACTTCAAAAATTAATAACTCCTTCACCATCCATTATTTTTCTATCAAACTCATGCCAAAAGATTCTTAATATTTTTAGCTTTCCAACAAGCTATAGATCACAATTTTTGGATAAGTAGAAGGCATGCAAATCAACCCACGAAATTTGAAACTGTGTAGATAAAACCCTGACACAAACAACTGAAACTTGGAAAATTCATAACTTGCTCAATACTTCATCTTTTGCCATGAAATAAAGTGCAGACTAATATATAATTCAAGAGCTTTCCAAAGATATTAAAATATGATTTTTATGATAATTGAAACCTCTTCAAAACAACCCCCGAAATCCTAAACCCAGTCACTAGGGTTAGAATAAATTGCACAAATAATTTCTAGCACTTAATAACCCTTTAATATACTCAAAATAGCTTCCCAAACTTAGCAAAATGAACCAACATAGATCAACTTACAAATAAAGCTCGTTCACCCTCAAAACATGCTAAAAGATGCCCTATTCAAGTCGCCATAGTTAGAATAAAACCAACAATAACCAACAGATCTAAAGCACCATAAAACCCTTCATAATATTCAATAACATGAAAATTTTACCCTCAATAAAAGGTGCCAAAGCTAGAAAGAGAATCACCAACAAGTGGATTTGCAAATCTCATGAAAAATACTTCAATTGAATATCAAACCAGCACAATAACTCCCATGCAAGAGAGAGAGAGAGAACATTAATGGGCATGCATCCCAACTCCAAGCATGGAGTGAAAATCAAATGATCAATTCAACATCCCCTCTAAAGAAATGCGACCTCCCTTTTATAGAACTAAGGGGTGCAATATCCAATAAAGACCGACCTTTCCCTTTTGGAGGGAAAACATAAACTCTTATTAAAATATTTAATACTAAGACTATGTGCACTTTATTTATTTTTTAATTAAATAAATAAAAGTAACTAACCTATGTGCACATTAAACTAACTAAAGAGACTCCCACTTGTAGCGCTAGGCATGCCAAGGGGTTACAATGAAAATGAAAAATAAATATTAATAATGTCTCGAAAAGGGGACATTACATGGTGGTTGATGCTTTTATGCACATTGGTTTGGTGTTGGGGTGTTGTTTAGGCTATGAGAGTGATGACATAGAGATGGTGAAAATATTCTATTGTAATGGGAAATTTATGCTTATTTAGTTTTGAATTTGGAACCAACAATGTTTAGATTTATTACACTTGATTGATGGGATACTTAGCCACTTTCGCTTTACATTTTTATAAAGTTTTGGAGAAATTGGTTTTTGGTTATTTCCTCTGCTTTCTTAACTTTTGATATTTTGGAAATTGGTTGGTTTTTTTGTGCTCTATTAACTTCATAGGGATTATGGTAGCTACTTAGCTATATTTTATCTTGACAACACTTGTTTGCTTTTGAAAACTTCCTTTTTCCTTGGTTTTAAAATGTGGGTTCTTTGTGAGTTGCTTGTCAAAATGCCTCAACGATGTAGTATTTTGGAATGCATTGCTGTTGGTTGGTTGGTCTAAAGTAGGCCCTTACAGCTATCTTTAGACATATTGCTCAAGCGTCTTCCTCTTATTTGACATGTGATTATTCTTTCCTTATTAGGAACTTTTATGTTGCATCTAATTTTCTTATATCTAAGGGAAACATTGAATTTTATTTTCTAAGATGTGAATACATACATACATACATACATACTTACATGCATGCATATATACATAGATACATAGATACATAGATACATAGATACATACAAGGCTACTCTCATCACATAAGATTATAGTGCTAAGAGTCCTTTTTCCTCCTTTGGTAAACTATTTTGGTCATTCAAAATATCTTAGGGAAACCTTAACATGTTATGGAAATGCATATAAAGAATAGTTTGATTGTATGCTTTTGGTTGCTTGAAATTCGTATCCTGTTGAGTGATAGCGCTAGGTAATTTTGTGCTAGGTTTCTACTTTTGGCCATTTTGGTTACCTCGAGGAAGCCTTAACCTTAGTATCAAAATACATAATAATTATGTCATGAATGTACACATTTTATCTATTAGATGCAAACTTTGTGCTAAGTTAATTTGTGAATTTCTTTCCAATTTGGATCATTAGGGATGAAATGCCCTTTTTTCCAAGCTAAAACAACTCCATTGACATGGTAAAAAAAATTAAAATTGACGTGCAATAAATCCATGTGGTGATTATTTCTAAAACGTAATGACTCAACCAATTTTCCTTTTTCTTTATATTAACAGATCATCAATTAGATAAATTTTATCCGTGGGGTGGATACATTTCTTGGGACAAATTCACAGCTACTTTAGTAGCTGGTTGTGCAAAAATGCATTTCAATATTGCAAGTACCTTTCGAAATAACATAGTTGTAAATGGTGTACCTCACCAACAATTTTTTGTTGCCTTCCCTACATCTTTCCTAGCTAAGTGAATGTTATAGAAGCCATAGATTTGATTTCACCTATTTGGTGATTTATTTTGGGGGTCATTTCGTGGCCATTTTAGTTATCCGGAATTGAAGTTTTCCCCTAAACTAAGTATTTGGAATTGACCTTCAATCCTATTAATCAACCTTCATTGGGTCTTTCAATCAAAATTGTGGGGGTTTTTTGTTAGTAGGTTGGTGTTGGAATCACGTTAGAACCTTCTTAAATCCTAACATGCTCAGTCATCTTCAAGGTCACAATCACCAACCTTTGGTAAATAGAAACAAACAAAAGGTATGTGAATTGTTTGACAATACACCTCACTATTCTCCTGCAAATTGGGTATAGGTTTGATAACAATTCACATTTCTTATGTTCACCAATAATTTAAAACAATACAAAAGTTAGCTAGATTTGTTTAAGATCATATAACCAAATTTAATAATTGTATCTCTGTACTGTTTATGTGAAATCAAATCGGGATAAGAATGTACTAATTTTAGCTAGGAAATTGGGTTGAAATTTTTGGGCATTTCAACAAGGCATTTGAAGGTGAATGTTAGGGTTTGGGCATATAAAGTTGGGGTAGGAAAAATGATGGATAATATGATGAAAATTGAAATGTGGTTACATAGCATGCAAATAATCAACAAAGCAATTAGGGACCTTATAAGCATAGGGAAGGTAGTCCAAATGGATGTTTGTTAGAACTTACATAGGATAGAAAGGGAAAACATATGACTTGTGATGGAAGGAACACACTCTATTGGAAGGAGGATTCCATAACCAAAGTCTCTTTAAGTATCAATATGTGAAAAGTTGAGGTGGTGAAGATGTACATACAAAAAATGAGTACACAAATTTGGAGGGTGAACATATCTAGAGCCAATAATTCGTTGATCCTGCACACAACATTATTATCATCAAAGAAGAAAATTTGAAAGTATTGAGTGAGTGGCATTGAGACATTTTTATATAATTAGTAAAATTTTGTGTTGGAGAAAATATTAGGGTTTTATTCTAATAAGGGTGTTTCTATCTTGGTAATATCCAAAAACTTTTCTTACACATATTGGAAATATGGTGAATATACAAAAGGAAACGATGGTGTTTTCTAGTAATGGAGTTGGAACTTTGGGATTTGGATGTTCTATTAGTCCAATGCAAGTTATAAGTGTGTTATGGAAAATAAATATCACACTAAATATGCAATAAATAATTATTCAAAAGAGATAAGGTCTACAAGTTTCATGAAATACATTGGTTATGCTATGAGATTAAGTTTTAGAGTCTTGTTAGGGAATACTACACAAACAAGTGGATGTATTACACTGCAACAAGTGTTTTCTTTATTGAATTTGAAGTTTCTAGAGTATGGAGGTTTGGATGATGTGGGAAATAATGTGCACAAATGTGAATTGGCATGAAGAGCAAAGTGTGTGACTTATTTATAGATGAAGGAAATTTTGTTTGCTACAACTCTATTATATTGTGTGCACATGTGGTATATGTTTGATCCTAATCAGAAAGTAGTGGAAACTAATATACTAAAAAAATTATTTTTGAAGGAGTTCCATACACTAAATTTTGAGTAAGAGAGCATTTTTATGTTGAAATAAATAAAGTAGTAGATGACTAAAAGCATGTGTACATATGATGCATGTTTCAAACCTTTGTTATCTAATATCTACTATGAAATACATTTGATTCAACATGCTTAATGGTTTGTTGGGGATTTTCTACCTTTGATCAAAAAGTAATTATTTATGATTTTTTTGACATAACTTAGGGAAGTATTTGATGCTAACCTTCAAATGGCAGAAAGAGAAAATTTTGAACTGGGAACTAGCCCATTTTGGAACCACAAATTTCATTGATGACAATACACCTTCAGAAGCTAGAATTGATTGGGGTTGTGCAAGAAGAAGAAAAAAGATTGTGGTGTACCTATTGTGAGATGGAGGGCCACATGAAGAATACTTGTTTTAGGAAGAGGGTTTGTTTGAAATGTATGGGATGCGAGGTGTGTTTCGTTGGTCATGAAATGATGAATTATTCATTATTGAGGTGGGAAAAGTAAATTGAAGTGGTGTGTTGGTGTAAAACTTACAAGGCTTGTCAACAATCGTTTGGTCCATCGGTGAAGTTGTTCGGCTCACATAAAGCCTACTATAAATTAATTCTTGCTGAATGCAAAGGCCCCCAAAACCCTGACATAGAGAGTCAAAAAATTAAGCTAGGATTGTGCCCTGGGTGAATTTGATGGCATGGATTCCCCTTAGTCATAACTACTTAGCTAAAGGTGTTAACTGGTTTAGTTTTGCACACTTACTCAATATTGTAATTTCACTATATATTGATGCAACCTAGAATCTACTGTGAATAATCCAGGTGTAGTGGCACATCACTTAGCCTGAGCTAAGTGCTCACCCAAAGCACGCAAAGGTACAAGCCCCTCTTTAGAGTTGCTTGTGCAGGATGTTAGTGTGATTGCGATAAAACATATTCAAATCCATAATTAAACATAAACATTCCACAGTGCATAATCCAGATCTAGATCTTAGAGAATCATGAATTAAACAATAACTATAATAAGATTAACCATACATGAACCAGATTTAGTTATGTTCAACACCATTATCTAGCCAATATTATCCACTACATTAAACACTGTAAAACACATAATATTCTCACACTATAAAGTATTTCCATGAGTCATGTGCGTATTAAGATCAACATCATAACTCTACAATAACTCACACACACTAAACTACATAGTTCAATACATATTTATAGAGGTGGGGACTTTCCCTTCACCGCTCATGCACTTCTCAAAATAGGTCACATGATGATAACAACCATGCACCTTTAAAATGGCTTGCACAACACGCAAGTGTTCTAATAATAGATGTCCTATAGTTAACTCTAAGAAGAAATCCTATTATTACCCTAAACTATGCATGGCGCTTAAAAGTCGCTTGTTCCCAAAATACCATTGTGTGTAGCACAAGTATTCATCTCTATGTGTGCTTCGCACGCTATCTCCAAAAATAGCCCTTATCCACAAAAATGGCTAAGTCTCAAGCCAAAGTGTTCTGGCGTGCATTTCATTTCCTATCTTCCTGCACCTTCAAATGCGCCTTGTTCCCCCACGCACATCCTTTGTGTGTCTTCTCCTTAAAGAAACATTATATCTGCTCAACATTACCCCACACTAAAGTACATTTCTGTCACGTAAATGGGAATTATTTCTGATGTTCCCAATAATAAAGAATAAGGAATGAAAGAATTAATGAAACACTGTATAAAATAATAAATTTTAACTCTGCAACACCCTCTTCTTCAACTGAGAGGATTATCTTTGGATATTCATTTTTGATTTCAACCTCCAATGTCTGCCAACCATTTAGCGCAGTCCTTGTCTTTTCTGGAATATCTGTGGCTATGACATCCAACTCATCCTGAGTAATCTTTTCTTTCTCATTCTATAGTACCTAGACAACATTGGCCATATCTGACATCATTCCTTCCATGAGGTCCATCTTTTGCGCTATGAGCTTCCCAATCTCATCATTCCTCTCTTTATGTGGATCCTAGGCTGCTGGGAGGGCCTCACGCTTTTGTTTCACTAGCGCTAATCTTTTTGTGTGCCCAAGTGCCTCATCTTTCATCACTGCTAGAACTTCATTATCTTCTACTAGAGTTTTGGTCCTTATTACTGCTTTTGGTGCCACACATAAATTGAGAGCTTGGTTGGATTTCTTCAGCTCATCATTCAAAGTTTAGAGCAACGCCTCATAAGTTGAAAATTTTCTAAGCATAGAGGCTTGTTCTCTCTCTGCTTCTTGTTCAGAATATTTTGGTGCGGGCATCCGAATTGGTTTGTCATCTAACACCAAATCGACCAAAGTGCGCACATAATGCATAGTAGATGGAAACTTTTCTAGTACTTGAGATTCTAGATGAGGCCTTGTTTTAAGGATGTGAGCACCAATTTCCTCCGCCATGCTCATGAAGGCCTCATTCTTTTCCCATTCTCGTTCCTTCTCTTCCTTTAAACGCGTTATCTCTTCATTTTTAGCCTTTTTATCTTCAAGCAACACTCTAATGGTGGTATCCTTATCAATGTTTCTCCATGCCACCTCAATAGATACTTTGACCATTACATTACTAACCTACTCATCAGACATTAGAGTAGGTTTTATTGTCTGTGCCTGCTCTAGGGTGCCTTTTTCAATCTTTGTGAGACACATTACTCTTCACACACATAAAAATATGGTTCGTCCATATGAGTATGCATGGATCAAATAATTTCTTCCTTGTGTGAGTAGTGGCCATATCTGGATCCATCAACTCCCACTCATATAAATCCTTAAGGCCCACAGTACTTTGAAACTGGGTGAAGATGATTTCACTTGTGTCCTCAACATAGCCCATACTAGGGACAACATATTCTTCACTTCTCTTCATCCTTCGCTCCTTAGGAACCTGGGTGCCAAGGTCTGGAGTTGGCCCTTCTCCTACCTGAGTCATAACTGGCATGCTGGATTTATCTTACATAGTTTCTTCTGCCTCTTTCACCCCTTCCTCTTCATTTCTCATTTCTACAACTTGGGGTTCCTCCACGTCTTCCGGATGGACCAGGGTTCTTGATGTGCTCTATTCAGACTCCTCCTCCTCCTCGTTAAGCTTCAAATTTCTTTTGCTCTTTCTCTCGGGTGCTTTTTTTTGAGGGGAGAGTCGAGTTGATCTTCGTAAAGGTTGTGATGTTCATGTGACTTGGGTCCTGGTTCTTCTAAACACCTTCTTAAACGGGCACTCCTCATGGAATACATCTACGTCCAAGTATTCCTCTCCTTGTTCCTGTGGGGGAGTATATACGTGCTCACTTTCCACTTTTTCTATGAGCTGCCTATGGCCTCTATGGTCCAAGCCTCCATTATCCTCATGTTCTTCTTCTTCATCTATCTCTATGGTCGAGGTAGGATTTGGAGTTTCCACATTTTCAACTGTGTGTTTGCCCTTAGGTGGCCCTGGGAGCAAGAACTCATTCTCCATGTACTTCTTATTTTCTAACCTAGGCTTAAGCTAGAGATAGAAAAGTGTGGCTCCACTATCCCTAATAGCCAAACTTACCAAATTCATACTTATAACATCTGAAATGAGCCTCTCAATGTAGGAAAACTAACCTGGATAAACATAATTTTTTCTGAGAGTATGGTAGTCAAAATATAACTTTTTCGCATTAAAGCTCAACCATCACGCATCCGTACACTTGTGTACTATTGCCTAGAAATAGCATGCTGTGAAGGCATATGAAATTTTGCACCAGGGACTCCATGTCCCATCCTTCATTTAAAAATGTGCAATGCAAAAATGTTGATATACTGCAAACTACACCGCCTTACCCACTACTGAGGGTAACTCCTTTGGAATGCACCATTCCTCTTCGAAGGCCACGTGTAATTGATCATACCATAGTTCTACCCTTTGTTTAAACAGGCCATTCATTGTTCTTTCACACAATTACTTCTCAAACCTCTTTGCGAAGGACTTCTTCTCCACGGGGTATTCCCAGATTTTTTTATTTGGCCCATTGAGCACTCCAATTTCTACAAACACAAGAGATAGTAAGATAATGCCAAAACTTATCTTTTCACCTGTGCGCGCTTCCTCAATAATTTTTTCTACTATGTAGCCTACTAAATTATAGACCTCCCCTTGTGACATCTTCTTTACAACATGTACCCACATGGTATTTACCTGCGACCATCTCTCTTGATCATTCAGTTTAGTGAGTAGATGCGTGGCTGTCTGCACCACAGGGTACTTCCTTAATTTGTAAATGTCCATTACTCGTGGACCCTTGGAGTATCCCAACTCCTTGCTTGTGGCTATAATAGCTTCCTTATTAGTTAGATCACTACTAACCTCTGTCCCTGTGCCCTTTAACTCTATCAATGTGTAATCAAAGGCATGATGATCATTATCCGCTATCCAGAAAAATAGAAAAAGTCCTCATGGACTATGCTCATAAGCCATTGGTATAAACTTTATGGTTTTCTAAAATATAGGAGTTCATACAATTGATACACCCTTACCTTCTTGAGAAACTTCTCCCCAACATCGTCATATACTGGCATGTCATCCACCATGCGCTTGTTGGTCTTCTTATTCAACAATGCATCCAACTCACCCTTGTTATCGGTGGTGCAGTGGTTGTAATCACTTACTTTGCATCCGCGGATATGGGAATCCTAATCTCGCCCAATGATCACTCCCTATGGATACTGAATTTCTAAAAAATTACTCTCAGGAGCATCTTCGACCTTGATTTCCACCTTCTTCTTCCCCTTCGTACCTACTACAGGTGCCTTCTTCGGTGCCATTGTAAAAATATCACCTTTTTCCTCTATCGAGTAAGCTCTCATGCCCTAGCTCAAAATCACGTGCCCTAGCTCAAAACTACATTCCCTAGCTCTTTATCAATGCTTCTGCTTCACTCAAACCCTTCTCTAATGGGGACGCAAGCCACTTCTGTGCATAAATCTACTCTCCACGTCTGGTTCCACAACTCTCCACACTTCAACACATTTAACTTGGCTTGGTCACAACTAGCTCGCTCGAATACTTGTAATCACAAAGGTAAAAATGAAGTCGCATCAAGTCCTTATATATATTTTGGAAAATTTATTCCATTTATTAATCCTTTACCTACCACCGATCCTCTCATTAATTGAGCATTTTCCCAACTTCCGTGCGATACATCTATGTGCACCAACTATAGCCTTCTAGCATGCCTTCCTACCTTCTAGCTATAGACCTCCTTCTGCATGCTTCCTTGTGCCAAAGTACCTCGTCACTGTGCCTTATTGTAGTAGTTTCTATGTCCACAACTTACCTCGTGTTATACTATTCATTTATTTATTTCCAGCTATGGTCTTCTCTAGGAGTAATCTTCTTTCTAGTAGCTCCTTTCCATACTTGAATGCTACCTATAATAGTTTGTTCTTATGTATACCCATTTTTGAAATCAAATAAAAAATACCCCACACCAATGGTATGTGAAGTCCTTTGGGCATAAAAACACTTCATATTGTAATTAGCTTCCAGCACATAAACACGCTTATTACACAAAACACCAAACTAAATTGACAAAGCATAGCAACAAAGAAGGACATATATTAAAAGAAATATAGAAAGGGAAATATATACTAAATGAAAATATTGCCTTATTAAAAAAACTAAGAAGACTTATTTATAGTAGGGATTCAACCTATTCCCATTAAAGTAAATGGGTAACCGTGTTCCATCAATTTCCATTAATTGACAAATGCCTAATTCAAGTATGTGAGTGATAACATACGGTCCCAACCAATACACCTTAAGTTTGCATGGATGGCACAGAAACATGGAATCATAAAGAAGTACCATCTATCCAATCTCAAGCTTCTTATCCCTGATGTGTCTATCATGCCATGCCTTCTGCCTGGCATTTTCCTGCTTTTGACTCCAACGTGCTATGGTGCACCTCTCATCCAACTTTATTAACTTGTTAATTCTTTCTTCTAATGCCTGCTCATCATCTAGACCCCCCACATGTGCAATACACAAAAAAGGTAACATGAATTCTATGGGAAGAACTGCTTCTGTGCCAAACACCAACTAAAAGGGTGTGACCTTATTTAACCTTTTCTAAGTTATTCTATATGCCCAAAGTACAACAAAAAATTTACCATCCCAATCTTTCTTTCCAACATCACAAATTTTTGTTAAGGTCTAGCTCAATATCTTGTTGAAGGCCTCAACAGTCCCATTTTCTTGAGGATGATAAGGTGTCATCTTATGGTGCGCAACTCTAAATTCATCCAACAATATCTTGATTATCTCATTCAAGAAGTGTGTGTCCTTATCACTTGTTAAACTCAATGGACATCCATACCTAGTAAGAATATTTTCCCATAAGAACCTTGTTGTTGTACAATCCTTTGGAGGTGCTGCTTCTGCCCATCGTGTAAGATAATATGTACATGTGATGATGTAGCGTGATCTGGTTCTACGCGAGGCTGGGGAAATATGACCCAAAAAGTCTATTTCCCATTTTTCAAATGGATTTGTACTAGTAATAGGGCTCAACAACATTTCATCTCTTTGTCTAGGTTTTCCAAGGTGCTGACAGTGATCACACGCCTTATAATACTCTTTACAATCCTTGTACAGGGTCTCCCACCATAATCCAGTGAGTAGAATCTTGCGCGTGATGGCGTCACCTGCATAATTCCCACTTGCAATTCCACCATGAGCCTCTTCCATGATATCTGTGCACTCATGTTCTAATACACACATGCGCAATACTTCATCTCAACCTAGTTTGTATAAGTCACGACTGATCAACATGAAGGGTGCAACACAAATTGCAAGTTGTTTCTTCTGTAATGATTTCATTACTTCTGGCGCCATAAATATGCGTAAGAAGACAAAAATATCCTCCAATTTAGAAGGCATGTGATGTAACTTGTACAACTGTGCATCTGGAATTGTATCTTCAATTGTCTGCACGTCCTCTCCTGATTGAATTCTTGATAAGTGGTCTGGGCCAGAATTAATTTTACCTAGTTTTACCATGACTGTAAAGTCAAATTCTTGGAATAAGAGCACCCATCGACATATGCACCCCTATAAAACAGGCTTATTTATCAATTATTTTAACGCCATGTGATCTTTATAAAAGAAAAAGGGTGTTGCTAACAAGTACTGTCAGAACTTATGCAATGCATAGATTAAAGACAAGGCCTTGCACTCTGTAGTTGTATAATTATGTTATGCAAGAGTCAAATTTATACTAGAAAAGGAGATAGGATGATCTATAATACCTTCTCCAGGATGAGCTAACACTGCACCAATGGCTGTGTCAGAGGCGTCCACATGTATGAGAAATGGTAGGATCCATGAGGGAAAACGTAAAATAGACGCTGTAGTAAGTCTGTTCTTCAATGCCTCAAATGCGTGCTACTACGGTTCTCCCTAATAGAATGTCCCTTTTCCCTTTAGTAAATCCTCCACGGGCACAGAAATCTTCACATATCCTTTGAATTTTTTTCTATAATACCTTGTATGGCCCAAGAATCCATGCACCTCACTCTGACTGGTAGTCTCCTCCAGGCCTACAATAACTGCAACCTTAGCTGGATCTAATAATAAACCTTCCTTGCATATGATATGCCCTAGCAGAGTTCCAAAAGGTGTAGAAAATACACACTTTTTTATGTTTAAAGAGATGCTTAACTGTTTGCATCTTTAAAACATTAAGCGTAATTTTTCACAATGATCCTTAACAAGCCCATATACCATCCAATCATCCAAGTAAACCTGAAAGAATTTGTCAATAAAATCCTGGAATGCTTGAACAACTATGCGTGAAAATACAATAGGTGCGTTCTTCAAACCAAAGGGCATCACCGTATATGCAAAGCTTCCTCATTCAGTGGTGAAATTTTTCTTCTCTTGATCCTCCTGTGTAATTCTAACCTAGTGATACCCTGAGAATCCATCTGTGAAAGTTTAAACTTCGCGCCCTGCGACACCTTCTAATATTTCCTCAGTAAAAGGTGTAGGAAAAGGATCAATCACACATGCATCATTCAACTCTCTTTAATCCACACAAATCCTAATCCAACCATATTTTTTTATACTAATTACCATGGGCCTAACCCACTCTAATTATTCTAGGAGCTTAACGATGCCATATTTTAGCATTTTGTCAGTTTCTTCTTTAACTTTTACGCTCAGGTTAGGGTTCATCTTGTAAGGTCTCTTCTTGACCACGTGTGCACTCTCCTATAACTTAATCTTCATCTCACCCAATGACTCAGTAACCCCCTTTAACTCATGTTAGCCCCTAGGAAATAAGTCCTGGAAATCACGTAGTAACTCAACTATATTTTCCACTTCATAAACAAACCAATAATAACCAATTATGGCCTCCTTAGGTTCAAAATCTGTGCCAAAGTTCACTTTCTTAGTCTTCATAGGTTCATGATAGGAACACACATTTTTATCTGCACTGTCTAAAACCTTGCATGTTCCTACTGGATGATCTATGTCCAAATCATCTACTTCTTCATCATCCACTATGTAGACCATATTTCCTTTCTCCTTTTCACAACAAGTGTGCTTAAATAGTTCAACATATGTCTCATCTATTTCATCAGAACGAGCTCCTAGTTCTTCCTCACCAAATAAATCTTGAATGATTTCTTTAGCCTTTGCATTGTCTCCCATAGTCAAGCGTTCCATAACCCGTTATGCCTCTCTCACCGGAGGTTTAGTAGAGAAGTAGTCAAAAGTTTGGACCATTCCTGTAATCAAGTCTTGCCAATTTCTAGTCTCCCAATGCAGTTCCGCATAAACATACCAAGCGCGTGTAAAACCTTGAAATGTGGAATAAAGTTTTTGCACCCAAAGTGAAGGTGGTAAAGATTCCTGCCCCTCTGTCCAAAATATCTCACACTACTGAACGTGGTAATAAACAGGTTGATTACCATGATATATGCAGATCTGAGTAGGTGCATTGCTCATGAGAAATTGGGTTGTTAGAGAAATTCTTACTTCATTCCATTCTATGAGATTATCCTTGTGAACCATCCACTAGCATGCTACCATCCCGCATAGGGTATACACTAACATATTTCTTCTTTCCACTTGATCCATCCACCGCTCCTCCATGGCGTGTAGGAATACTATAGGATCTCCTTCGCCATTATATCTGGGTACAAAGTTGTTACCTATTTGACTAATTTAATGAGGTTTTCTCCTCCACACAAAGGGACTTCTTACTTCGTGCCCAACCATCTCATAGGTTCCACACACCCAATTGTCACAAGTAATACTTATAGTATCACTAATAAACTGTACATCTTCCCATTGGAGGATTCACTCCTTAGATGGCTCAAGTACTTCCAGATCTTGAATGGCATGCACATAAATTCTATTTATGTCTTCCTCACTCAAAGGTTCATCATAAGGTGTATATTTTCCATCTGTCAAAGGGATAATAACCCATTCTTCCTTGTTCTTAATACTTATATACCCCTTGTTGAACCATAGATCAACATTATTTGCATAACACCAAGGGAACTCAAGTAGAGTTGGGAACCTGTCTACCTCTATAAGTGCCAAAACATCAAAGTCCGCAGTGAACTTGGCCCCTAGTAAAATAATAGATGCATCCTTTATAACCTTGATTGGAGTGGATTTAGTCCGATTAGACATAAATAATACATTAGAGGATGATTGTAATGGAGGTCTTTCCATGTGCACCCATGCATCTAAAGTAAGCACATTCACTTCCGTGCCTGTTTCAATAAATATATTTCTCAAAATCCATCCATCCACAATAACATTCAGAGTGATTTCCTTTTCATAATCCAAGCTATGAGGGGAAGACAAGCATGCAAGATCTTCCATCCATTCTCAACACCAGTGCACATAGTGTTTCCCTTTAACCAATTCCATAGTAAAGGAATAATATTCTCATGGTGCAACATCTTGCTTACCTCTTTCAATTCGTCAAAATCTAAGATTGTCTCAACTGCCTTTTTTTGTTTCAACTTCTGTGAATGTTTCTTTAAACACTGTATTTCACCGTAAAGATTTTTTAGTACCTGTATGGTTTCCTGATAAACCTCCTTCTGATGTGTAGGATCTGGGTACCTTGCATGTAAAACCTCCTCCTTAGTAATGGTAGGATTCTGTTGTAACATTTCTCTGGTGCGCGTAACTTCAGCGTGTGTAGTAATCTTCACAGGTACTACCTCAGGTTCCGGTGCCAACTTTGGCATCCACTGATTTTCCATGGCACGCTGTATTCTAACCATCCCCAGACTCTTGTTCTCCTGTGAATGCTGCTTACTAAGATGCTCATATAAGTATGAGAATTCCTCATAGTTATGATTCTTCCCAAAAAAAGAACAAGTAATATTATGAGGGAATTCGTTCCTATAGTGTTAAGGAAATTCACATGTATGACACGTTCCATGAAGAAAATCACCTTGTCCACCACCAAAACCTTGACCCCTTAATCCACCACGGTATCCTCAACCTATACCATGAATTCCTTCAAAGCATCCCTCGTTCCGATCATAACGCCCTTGCGTGTGATCACTATCATGGTGCTCATTTTTACTTTTAGAGTTATCTAATACTTTTGTCTATCACACACCAATATTGATGGCATCATGGATCTGACCAATCAACATGTAGTCTTCTGTATTATGAGTTGTGGACTGGAAAATATTACAATAACAAGATATGTTCTTTCTGACTACGCATTGTAATAATGGGCATCAACTTGCATCATGGTATAAATGGCATATCTCATAGTCTAGCAACAATGAACATACTGAAATGCGGGGAAAATTATCCTTAGTGTGCCCTTCCACTTCACAATATGTACACAAAATCCAAGTATGCATCTTGTGTGTTGAATTGGATGATAGTTTCTCCAAATGATTTGCCATAGCTACAATTTGTGCTTCTAGGAATGGGCTCACTCCAGTGTCTATACTTTCGACTGCCTCAGTGTGCAACACTACTTCAAGTCCTTCGCATGGGTCTGTATATGTCTTATGTGACAGTGCCCTCCTAAATGGTGTGATCAAACCCCCAATGAACCACTGTGCATGATGGCTTACATGGATATCATACAAAATATTAGACAAAAGTGTTTTGAAATGGGCATCATATTCGCGGATGCTTTCAGTAGTGCCCTACTTAATATCCTTAAGTGCGCTTATACTCTTCTGCTCAAACTCAGGGATACAAAAATCCTTAAAGAAAGATTCCCATAATGATGCATAATCTACGCAAGTTTGATCAGGGTCAAACTTCCTGTACCAACTATGAGCGCATCTCTACAACGTAGTTACAAAATGACTTGCCTTGCACTCAAAAGTTGTGATCCCTTTTACGCGCCATAGTATCTCATACATGTGAACATGCTCACAAACATATTCTATTCCCCTATACTTTGGAAGATGTAGTGACATCTCCATGTAAATATTATGGTGAGGACCACGCCCACCTAATCTAGAACCTCATGTATTACCTCTACTTCCAGACCCACCAGATCCACCAGAACTAGAGCCACCTATGCCCCCTGATCCTCCTCCTATAGCTGAAAGTGGACTAGTGGTTGTACTACCCTGTGTCCCAACAGTGGTACTAAACTGAAATCCTACAGTCTGTGAGGTGGTACTACTCCCTGAAGTGAGTCCAAAATTCTATGTGCTTAAGTCCTGTGCCAATGATGCACCTAAAAAAGATACCTCCAAATAAAAAAGAAGACGTTTACCCGGCCATAGATGTAATTTCTACTTGATTTACTCCTTTTCTGCTACTCCCCAAACTAACTTGTTGACTACTGGTTGTATTAGATACTGGAAAACTAAGCACAAGGGCTAGGTTTCTAGGTAGATTCAGATGCACGCCCGTGGCCCATGTCGTCTCTGCTAATGCGCTCCCATATGAGGGTGAGGAGGGTTCCCTGTCATGCTTTCCCAAATGGGGGAGTTCCAAATGCTCTAGCTCCATGCCTTCTATATGAGCTCCAAATCCTTCATGATCCATCTCTCTCCTCAACACCATCCATTCTGTAATATCATGCTGCTTCTCTATCTCCCTCTCACTTGCCTCATTGTACTTAATCCACCTTTCTTACCTTTGCATCTCTGCTGCTAGGTCCACCATCCTTCACCAAACTTGCCCTTGCCCCTGCGCATGGTAGGGTTTAGCTAGCCATCAAATTTTCTTCCAAGTTCAGGGTTACCATCAAGATTTTGATCGCCAATGGAATGCCTTGTAGATAGGTTCCCCTGGGATAATGAAAAAGTTGGAACTCAGCTACCTCCAGGAAAGAGTAAGTAGAAATTGAGTACTCTAAAATATAGCTATTCAGAACACCATGGAACCAAGTGTCCACAACGTGCGTCTAAATCAAATCAACATCATAGAGGGCCTGAAATTCTTCATGCATCTAGATAAGTGTGTGATACCTCCAATTCTTTTAGATGCATA
Organism: Taxus chinensis; assembly: GCA_019776745.2. Classification (NCBI taxonomy): domain Eukaryota; kingdom Viridiplantae; phylum Streptophyta; class Pinopsida; order Cupressales; family Taxaceae; genus Taxus; species Taxus chinensis. The sequence goes on from CM034150.1 coordinate 263,678,110, forward strand.
AGCAACCAACCACTCGTACAGACTCTACCAGAAAAATAACAAATAAAATCTCATATAAATAGTCATACAAGTTTAGCTCTACCCATGTACGTGCATCAAACTTAGATCCAGTGTTGAACCTCCGAGCGTACTCTTCTTCTAGATCTATTATCCACTCCTCAACACTTGCTAGGGTCAACTGATACGTCTTCATCATGAAACATCCTGGAAAAATAGCTGAAAAAGAGGTCTCAGAAATGGAACCAATGATGCAACCTAGAATCTACTGTGAATAACCCTAGGTGTGTTGGCACATCACTCAGCGTGAGATGACTGCTCACCTGAAGTGTGCAAAGGTACCAAGCCCCTCTTTAGATTTTCTTGTGTAGGATGTTAGTGTGATGGTGATAAAACATATTTAGATCCATAATTAAACATAAACATTCCACAGTGCATAATCCAGATCTAGATCTTAGAGAATCATGAATTAAACAATAACTATAATAAGATTAACCATACAAGAACTAGATTTAGTTATGTTTAACACCATTATCCAGCCAATATTATCCATTGCATTAAACACTATAAAACACAAAATCTTCTTACACTATAAAGTATTTCCATGAGTCATGTGCATATTAAGATCAACATCATAACTCTAAAATAACTTTCACACACTAAACTACATAGTTAAATACATATTTATAGAGGTGGGGAATTTCCCTTCACCACCCATGCACTTCTCAAAATAGGTCGCATGTTGATAAATAGCCATGCACTTTTACAATGACATGCACAACATGTAAGTGTTCTAACAATAGATGTCCTATAGTTAACTCTAAGAAGAAATCCTATTATTAGCTTAAACTATGCATGACACTTATCAACTGCTTGTTCCCAAAATACCATTGCATGTAGTGCAAGTCTTCATCTCTATGTGTGCTCCGCACGCTATCTCCAAAAATAGCACTTATCCACAAAAATGGCTAAGTCCCAAGCCAAAGTGTTCTAGTGTGTGTTTCCTTTCCTATCTTCCCACACCTTCAAATGTACCTTGTTCCCATGTGCACATCCTTTGTGTGTCTTTTCTTTAGAGAAACAACCTGTCTGCTCAACATATATTTCCTTCGAAACATGAGTAGAGATTTTGAGAATTTATGTAAGCAAGTGCCTAGTTGTAATGCTTCGACATGCAATAAAAAATTAAAAACATTATGAGGTTGATACTCAAGGCACCCAAGATTGTTGATTAATTGAGGAGAGGGGGAAATGAAAGCATGATGAATAAAAAATCTATAGTGTCACCAATTCAAGGAGAAACATTCTGACGATGAGGAAGATTTAGAAGATGAGGTGGACAAGGAATAAGAAGTGGTTACATATTGGATGCTTGTTTTATGTGTGTTGCGACCGACCATTATTATAGGTAGCGTTTTTAATTTATTTCATGCACAAGTTACAGTAAGGAGCATAAAACAAAGGGTTTCCTACAAAAATTACAAATGAGGGCACACAAAAAGGTAAAAGTATGAAAATGGTGGCACATGATCAACATCAACATCCTTGTGGGAGTGAACGATATCATGGACAAGGACACAAGTTGAATGTAATAATCTAATTTGTGGGTATCAGGGTAATGTATGAACAAGTTATATATAAAAGGAAAAAATAAGGTGTAGTATCCACAAGTGGAAAGGTCGAGTGATTATCCCAATGAAAAATATAAAAAATGACATCATCGTAGAGTTGAGATGATACGTACACAATAGTCAGGAGAAATTGGAACAACTCTTTAACATCTTAAGGATTGAGGCTGAGAGACATTAAAGAGTTGGTCTAAGTTCTTGCATTGCTAAAGATGAGGGGAGTTATTACTTTTCTTAACATGTGGGTATAGAAAATGATGGGAAACCAAATAAAAATAAAAAATTAACTAGAAGCATCATTATCAACATGTCTTGTGCCATGAAAATAATCCTCATGACCAAGGCATACTAATTGATGCATGAATTAATGGGTTTAAGCTGAAGAAAAATTTGGTTGACAAAAATGTTGAAGTAAAGTTGTTGAAAAATGATGCATCACCAAGATGGGAAAATTTACTTTACAATTAATAGCTACCCTTTTATATACGGAAAAAAATACCAAGTTAAAATCTATTGGAGCTATGCGCGATGTGAAGTTAGATATTATAAGAGTACCTTTTACCAAAGATTTTGAAGTTACTGAGATGACTAGGAAAGATCGTTCTCCAAGATTTTTGGATAGTCCTTGGTGTTATTAAAGTAAGGAGAACGTGAATTTTAAACAAAGGTATATGATATTTGAAAATGGAGAGAAAAGAGTAGAGATACTTGTTGTCCAAAATACCCCCGGGTATTCTAACAACCCACTACATCATTTGTGGACTTGGGTGAATTTGCAGTTGGTTTGGAACCAAGAAGTTCATCTTAAGACAATCGGGTTTTCAATTTTTATGTGCATCCCAACATGTTGTGTTACACATGTTTCCTTATTTCAAACCCCACAGTATCCTTGTGTCAGGTTTTCAAGTCCTTCATGCATCAGAAAATTGTGGCCCAAATGCATGTGGTGTGTTGCATGTTTTCCGCCCGAACCCTTGAATTTCCTTGTGTCGGGTTTCTCAACATGAAAAACATCAATCTGGTTCTACCCTTTGTGTCAGGATTCTTGGGTTACTTGGAAGGTGCATTTCCCTAAATCGCTTGTGTCAGATTTTTCGAGGTGCTCGATAGGTGTAGCTTCCCAATAGTGTTTTGGGTTTTTTATCATGCAAATCAAGGTCAAAGTTCTGACTTAGTCTGCCAAGTTTCCGAAGGTGTTCGACAGAGTTAATGACCCAATAGGGGTGGCTCTGAAAGCTCAACCACCCATATTTAGTGAATCATGATTCCATTAGATTCTCAAAAAATTAATGTGATGTGGGGAAATGGTTTTGAAAAGGTGCCCATGATTTTTTTCAGTCATTTAATGCATGTTGTTGGTGGTTGTAGCTTGGAATATGAGTTTCCCTCTCTTTTCCCTCCTCTATCTCTCACATTTTCTATATATTGGAAATTGGTCATCATTTGTAAAGGGTGGACCCCGTCAGAATACAAGGGCATCACATCAAGTGTTGCACAAGTGTTTTTGAGTTACAAGCCTTAAATTTGGATTTTGAGTAAGTTCACCAATATGGTGGGCCAAAAAGTGGACAAAAATCCAAAAATAAGAAAAACGCGTACGTGCTTTTAAATAACGCATACACATTCTATTTTTCTTGGTCCGATGTTTTTCTATATGTGTTTTAGTTTATTCAAAACACGTATGTGTTATAATGTGCACGAGTTGTGTATCATATGGACTATATATGTGTGTTTTGGGGGCTTATAATTACAAAAATAAATGTTTAAGTATAAGATTTATTTTCCTTATACTTTAAATTTATTTTAGTAAATATAAGAAGTTAGGGTTACTCTGCACCTGATGGAAGTGGTCATGTAGCTCCAATATTTATAATCTAGAAGATAGTTTTTTAAAATTCAATCTGGTCAGTACTTACTAATTTTTAGGATTTCAACAAGGACCTAAAGCTTTCAAGGCATATATATTGTAGTCGGTCTTTGTTTTGTGAAAACATATAGTAAATTTGTTGGTTTTTTGACCTGCTAGATTGGATTTTGGCCCTACCACTGCTCGAATTAGTACCAATTTTGAAATTTGGTCCATAATTGACTTTAGTGACCACAAATCAACTCTATGATCTTTATCTACTTCTTACTAAAATAATATCCTCACTTTGTCAGTAGAGTATTGCTCCCTAAATGGGATTCCTATCCTATGATAAAAATGAGGTGATTGTAATGTGCCTCTTCCTTAAGGTGCGATTAATTGAATTGCATCAAGTGAACTGAGATGATTGGTCATTGTTGGAAATATGGTTCTCCATATGAAGATCATCCCCTCACCTTTCATGCATCTAAAATAATAATTTGATGAAATCAAATTCATTCTTCTCATACACATATTTTCTCACATGTCTCTCACAGAGATAGATGATGCCTTAATACTTCACACATGATGGTCTTATATACCTTGGTTGCATGACTAGCTCATTTGAGATTGTTCTTTGGAGAGATTCAGGGACAATGATAGTGTCAGGATATGATGATCATCAAGTCACTTCTTGAGTTCCACATTTCACATTTGAACATGAAAAATTCTTCATAGTTCAATTTCTTGACCAAAATGACACTTGGGTGCAAGCATGCTCAAGGTATTTGGACACATTTTTTCTAAGGTTGCTCCTCATGGAAATGGGTTTCCTCCTCCAGATAGGGGATGGATCCTTGAATGAAATTTGAGGATGAGTTGCATGTTCTTTACCTCCATAATTCACTGAAACACTAAAAATCACATTTTACAATCAATGAAACTATTCTAAAAATCTAATTTTTCATGCAACTCAAAATTTAGGTCCTATTTCATTTTGAAGTGGGAGGGCATCTGAGGAGTTTCACAGTACCTAAAGAACAAATTAAGACTTGAATCAATGTTGATTGTTCCACCTTGTATAGTATTCTAATAGCCTTATAATGCCTTTTTTTTCATCCTAAATCTTTGCAGAACTCCTGGAATCATTCAGATAAGTCAAATTTCACCGTTTTAGCTTTCATTCCCTACACCTAAAAACTCGATCTTAAATAGATTGCTCCTGAATGATATTTTATTTCCTAAAATTTCCTAAATTTACTTAGAAATATTCAATTATCTTTGAAATAAACCTCAGATGCTTTATATTTTCTCTAAAAACTTTCGGAGGGTGTTCAATTAGCTACAGAATGGCCAAAAATGGCCTTTTTAGGCCTTCAAAGGAAGTAGTTTCTCATCAAAACTAAATGAGTTGATCAATCACCTTAGACACTATTCCCTATACACTGAATGATATTATTAGGAATTTAATTTGATCCATGATAAATATTTAAATCATGATAGGCTATCCAGATGATACAAAGTACCCTGAAATCCTCTTTATATAACTTCAACTCAAAATACAACTTCCCCAATTCAACTTTCTCCTTTTCCCTTGTTTCAATTAGGTCTAGTTAGGGTTTGAAAGAAAAATTAAGGGTTTAATGGATTACCACATGTTTCATATTTACATACACCTTTCAACACAACCATACACCTTACTCAAGCACACCTAAATGCTCCATTAATAATTTATTTTTCATCTTGCTAGATTTTTAACTTTTGTCTTTTTTAAGACATATTGTTTGCTCAAGCTCTAAACAATCTTCTCAACTTTGTTTTTCACCTTCACCTTGAATTTTAATAAATATTATTTTCACTCATCTCACTATGCTTACCCATCTCCTAATCACTAATGCAAATCACTCAACCCTTCCTCTTTTACTTAAGGATTTTCATACAAACCCTTACTATCTCTAGGCTTCTTTATGGAACTATGCAGGACAATCAATAAGTCTACTTGTTTAAATTTGTATAAGGATTTTCCCCTATTCCTCAAGGATTCAAAATATTATAACACCACTCCCTCAATGATAGATACAACTTCCTTATTAGTCTATTTCCTAAGACATCTATTTCTCAATGTTGGTCTTAATAGTCACACGAAATAAACATGATTGTACATTGCTTCCTTTACCTACTAACAACTCAATACTATGTCCTTATGACCTGATTTTATGAGTCCTTAATTCCATTAGGCCTTCATCCAACTTGTCATAGGCTCCACCAAATTCAAAAACATGTAATAAAGACTATTTTTTTAAAAGTACATCTTTCCTAGCCCTCAAACTGGGCATTAACATTGCTAGATTGTATTTACACATTCCTTTGATTTTATTCTTATTCCAACCTGTACTAAGGATTTTGAAACTATTGGACTTATTATTACCTTCCTCCACACTTACCAAGGGATCTAATAGGCATAAGTATTAACTATTACAATAAATTTTCTACTCTAGGCCCTTAAGATTTGGTACACACAATTAGGATTGTGAACACAAATTTAATTTAAGAAATCCTCCTTTAGATGGCTTATTACCTTTTCTTGAATTTTACAACACCGTGTCCTTGTGATCAATGCTCTGGAATAGACTCAAGGATTCCATTGAGTCATTATGTTCAAGCTACATACTACTAAACTTCTAAAACATGGTATAGTCCAGTCTGATTAAGTATTTCTATCTATTTTCCATTCCCTAGACACTATGAGGATTCCATGAAGCCTTAAAAACCATTATAGATAATAAGACAATCCAAAACAAGATTTTAACACGTGAAAATTATTTGTAAAATATTCTATAACCTATAAATATGATATCTCATTCTAATAGGACTGTGTCACTTAACACCTAAGCCTATAACATACTTAAAGCTATTTCAAATATTCAAATTATACATTTGGAGGGAAGCTCCATATTCTTTCTTGTGGAGTCCAAATGGACTAGTAAAATCTATGACCATCTTAAGTGGACCCAAGATACCCCTAGTCACCTAAGAAAGCCAAAATTGATTATTAACAAGATGTTCCTACATCACCAGAGGAAGGATGCACAATGAATGAGAAGCCTTATTTTCAATTAAGGGCTTAGTTTTCATGCTTCAAAATTTTCAATTTTGATGCTAGTTATTTTTTCCATTCTAGAGCTATTAAAACAACCTCCATGAGAGTTTAGGAAAAATCTTAAGCATCCAAAGGTGATGTCAGGGAATATTGGAAGTGTTAAAGGTAATTTAAGAAGATTTAGGAAATATTTTATCCTTCAAGGACTATCTTCTCAACATCAGGTTTTATAGGTGTATGGAACAAACACTCTAATGGTGAAACCTAACTTCTCTGGAAGATTCTAGGAGCTCTGTAAAGAGTTAGAAGGAAAAAAATAGGCATTAGAAATTTACGTAAATTCTCTACATGTTGGAGACATCCATTTTTCTCTAAGGCTTAAAGGTGTCATGAAGAATTTCAAAACAATGAAGCTTCCCATTTTGGCTCCAAACCAACACTTCACCAATGCAACACTTCATGACACCAAAACATGGCACTACCAGTCAAAATTCATGCTTCTTGATGATTGACACCTCATGATGACTCATATGCCACCTAAACACCATTTTCCATCAATGGAACTTGACATCAATGACAAAAATATTATCAATTTTTTTCCCTCTTAGACAAAAATGGACAACGGTGGTAAATTACACCTTGGTACCAGAAATTCCTTCATGAAGCAATTCATGAAGTTGGTTCATTGAATGAGGCTGTAATTTTTGATTCCATATTGACCCATGAGTTACTGAAGAAATAAAGTTCACACAATGAGTATTTATTCATAACATCATATGGTTCAGAGACGAGGTCGTTGAGAAAGATGTAGCAAATTTTGCACAATTTGATGAAAAAACCAATATAAGAGGTTTCTTGGCACTATTTGGGTATACCCCTCAACTATGTTATATTTGCAGAAATTTGCAAAGGGAAACATGAAAAAAAGGTAAATGGATTAAGGTGGATGATGTTCAGAACTTGACTGAAGAAAGACTTGATGAATTGATCAATCTAGTTGGAGGTTTTGATCTGATGATAGGTGGAAGCTCCATGTTTTCCTAAGATCAAAATTGCCCTCGGAGGGCCCACTTTCGGTCAACATAAGAAAAAGTGATTAAAATTTTATAAATCATGTTAAGAGGTCTTATTATACTTCCATGATCTTCTGGTTTCAAGAAAAGGCTAAATAAAGTCAAATTTAGGACAAAATTTTCTTTGAAGGGGCCTAAATGACTTGAGCTCCAAAACAACTTACCAGTCAGCTCGACGAGCTACTCAACGAGATTGCACAATGTATAAAGAGGGTGACCTAAAAAATAGATTGGTAAAGCTTAATAGAGGTAAGGTGAGCTATTTTTTCAGCTCAACGAGCTCATGGATGCCACAAACGAGCTAGTCAGAGTTGACCTCTTAGGATGCAAGATTGGCAAGGTATTATTCAATGTCACGTCGAGTTGGTAGGACGGTTTTGATAGATTATACCATTGGAAACAATTGAAAGACCAACATAACTCAATCAAGTTATCTTGATAGCTCGACATGAGCTCATTTAGCGAGAAGTATGTTGGAGACATTGATGCGAATGGCTTGGGTTGTGGGTTCTGGACAAGGCATGTTGCACAATGAAGAAGCAAGGCAATAACTTAGAGTCAAGGCAATATGAATGTTAACCCATTCAGGTGGAGGCCGAGTTGGAAAAGAATGAGATTTGAGTTGTATTAATATATAGACTTGGGATCATCGTTGGCCATTTTGACCGAGGCATGCATTGAGGAAAGGAAGATCGGGTTGCATCGAGCTAATGCTCAACGATTTTTATAAGGTGAAAATAGAATCGTGAAGGAATTCGTATGGATATGCATAGTTAAGGAGGGTTTGATTCTGGAGTCACACAAGTAATAGGTTCGACGTTGGTTGGAGCAGTGAGTTACAGAAGGACTCAGTTGAGTTTGTAAGGGTGGCCATACATCTCCAAAAGATGAGGTACTCGTTTAGTGAGCCCAAATGATAGATTTGTGTAGATCGGTATGTAATCCACGCTAGGAGAGCCAAGTATTGCAATGAATTACATTTGAGGAATTAGAGTTTGGTTTGGATCCATTGAGGCTCGCAGAGAGTAAGGAACTGAGCTTATCAAGTTCACACAGAAGCGTAGGGTTGGTGGTGACAAGGATCTCGTTGGGTCACGAAGCCGAAAAACTTGGTGGAATAATGAAGTTGAAGGCCCACTTTCAGTACTTATCATGAGCCCAAAATGGATATCAGGGACCAAAATAAACTTGTTCAGAGCTTGACACGGGATAAATTATCTTGTTGGAGCTTTAATGGAAAATGCGTAGATTGGTATGGAAGGTAGCTCACAGTTGGGAGCTAAAAAGTTAGTTCAATAATACAGAGATGTCAAAGCTCAAAACATGGGATTCAATAGAAGGCCGACTCGACAGGACCAAGTTACTTGTCGACAGGAATGGGTGAGTTAAGAAATTGTTGGTGAAGTAAAAAGGGATCGATGTGGGAGTATATAGGTGACCAAGTTTTTCTCAACGATGTTTGAAGAGGGCTCAATATTGGGAGTCATGGTACGAGTTGATGCGATAATCAGAAGTCAGTGAGTTGTAATTTCAGAGGTTCTCGAGTTCAGGATTTCAGAGATCATCAAGTCAGAACTTGATGTGGCGAGTTGGTGTGAAACTTGATGGATGCTTGAAGTCCAAAAATACAAATTTTTTTAGAGTTTTAGAGTTCAGTAATTTGGACATCGCTCAATTAGATCATTGCATTGGCAGTGGAGGTTTCTAAGTCTAAATTCTGAAATGGGCTCAGGTGTTTGGATTTCAGGATCTTAGGTGTTTGATGGGGAGACCGAGTTAAACAAGGGGATGTTAGTTCAAAGAAATCATGTGTAGAAATTCTTTGAGCATGTGGAGGTAGCAACGAATTCGAAGCCAACCAATGTAAAGAGAACAAATCGCTCGAGGAAGTTAGACATTGAAGCCACTTGTCTGCTAATATAGACTCACTAGCCAATGTTATGTAGCGCGTAAATAGCTCGGTGGTGTTTGAAAAGGAGTGCTCACTGGTTGAGGAAAAAAATGTCATGTATGAGAAAGGATCACTCAATGCAAGTCAAGAAAAACAAAAACAGAAGGAATGTAGTGGTTAGCTGAGTCACTTGGCATGAACAAGGGCTGGCTGTTCAAAACATAACACGTGGAGAATAGGTATCTTGCCGAGTCAACCAAAATGGGTTGGTGATCAGTATATAAAGGGACGCCGGTTTATTTTTACACCCAATGCATGCAGGCTGATCCATTTTCATACTTGAGGATGTCAACACATAGACTGAAGAGCTCAATGATAGTGGAAAGTGTAACCCGTCATACAATGCATAAAGATAGCTCGCCAGCCAGCTCGACGAGTAGACTAGCAAGTCATTTGCTGAGCTATTACCTAAGACCCCACCAAAGTAAAAATTGATCATTCAAAGATTTAAAATATTATTTTTATGAAATAATGGAGGAAATTGAAATATTTGAATTTATGGAGCATCATGATCCATCATCAGAGAGCTAATACCCGGGATGCCCAAATAAACAACTTTTACTTAGGAAGCCATAACTTCCTCCCCGATTGTCCATTTTCCAAAAAATTATAGTTGATGGAATCAAGAGAACAAGAGATACATAATGGAATCATCAAAAGATGGATTTTCAGAAGTTTTGCATTCCAGAATTGTAGTTTTGATTTCATGAATAATGCCTCAAAAGGTGGAGTTGCAATTCATGAGGCAAGCATGGTTGACCTATTTTGCTACATTCTGGCCTAAATTTTAGGGTTCTTCCTTCTTTTTATCACTCAGCTCAGCAAGTGTTATAAAATATAAAGGGGTGCTTATTCCAAAATTTAGACATTTTTCCAAGCTTCTCCTCTCTTCACAAGCTGAGCTGTTGTGAATTTTCACGCTCTCAAGCTTTTCTTCTAAAAAATTGTAATGAAAACCTATGCGTTTCCTTGCTATAATGATGCACTGTGCAAGTGCTTGAAGTAATGATAATTATGTTTTGTGATCAATTGTATGTCCTTACATGATTTTTTTGCTTCTATTTGCTTCTCTCATGTTTGCAGGTGAATTGTGCAACCGATGTTTCTTTTGCAAGTTTTAGAGGTCATTGTGCTTATCAAGGAATGGGGTATTGTATGTGGTTGGGTTTTTAATGCAAGTTCATTCTTCCCATGTTAATATTTATTCATTGGCAAGCCAAAAATTTGTTTAGCAAACCATTTCTTGGTGCATCACCACTTCTAGTTTATGTTTTATTTCTTACAAATCTTTCTCCCTAATCCCCTTGAAATGTTAGTTTAGGTCTAGGTAGCTGTTTTTATTGCATTAGGAGTAGTGTAGTGCTTAGTTTAGAAAGAGGAAGCCGACCTTCTCCGAAGGTTCACCTCAAGCCCGCAAGTCCCATAGCTTGAGAGGTGATCCCATGTTACCCAATCACACCGAATGTCATGTTCACCTTTAAGCCATTCAGGGGGTGCAATGATTTGGTGTTAACAAACACCAATGACACTATGCCCAACACATGTGTTTTGATTTGTTATGTATTATAAGGAATTTCATGAGTGCATATATTTGAGCAGTTGTTTCCTTTAAGAGTTGTGAGGTTTGTAAAATCTAATTTTGACACATCTAACACTCCTAAAAATGTTAGAAAATGATCTAGAAGGCGCTAAAACCTAAAAAATGACTATATTCATTTCCAAAATAGACATCAATTGTAGAATTTAAATGCTAAAAGATTTAGGCTAAATGATGAAATGCTGAAAATTACGTATGTAATGACCAGATTAGATTATAAAAAACTATCTCCTAAACTGTGACTCATGGAGTTGTGAGACTAGTTGCATAAGGTGTAAAGTGACCCTAATTTCTTATATTTACTAAAATAAATTTAAATTATAAGAAATAATAAAATATAAATAATGATAAATTGAAAAACTTATAATTTTTTTTAATAGAAGCATGCCAAAAACACATATAATACCTATACATAGAGGAACTCGTATGTGTTACAGCGCGTACGCATTTTGTGTTTTTCCTTTTTCCAAGGCACGCCTCTAGGCTTTGATTCGATTTGGATCCCCAAGCCTGAGGCATGGACCTGCAAAAACACAACAAATAACGCGTTTTTGCAGAAAATAAGTAAAATAGTTATTCTGCCATGATATGTAAAACTAAAACGATCGATATATTTAATAAAAATATGACCACAACGTCGAGCAAAATTTCTTCTTTCTAAAAATATAATTTTTCAATTTTTCTGACTAATATAATGTTTCCATACTAATTATTTTCTAACTATGCCTTTTGTAGATTTTTTTGGAGTTTATACACGCCTATCTTTCATCATGTGTCCAAATCAAAATTGAATATTTTTTAAGGCAAAAACTAGGACTAATTCTATACATATTAAAATAAAACTAATTTTCAATATTTTTTGAGGTAGTTAGGGGGGGGCATGGTCGGAGCTCCGTTATTTTTCAAAATTTAAAATTTTTGTACTAGAAAAATCATAAAAAATACTCTCTAAAAAATATAAAAAAAATTCTAACACAAATTAGATGCTCTTATATCTTTCTACCAAAGGGTTTTCAAAAATACTAAATAGTGCTAAAAAATGGTGGGGGCACGACCGACTGTCTACTATGTTTTTTAACAAAAACAAGAGCACCTGTTGGTATTTTAGTTCTTTAACCCACTTAAAATTAACCTTTTTCAAAAAAAAATTAGTAGCTTAGAAACTAGACTCAAAATTCTACGATTCATGTTCTGATAACATCTTCCAGTTTTGAGTGTAACTATTTCAAATAACTCATGCAAGTTGAAGATTTTTTATTTTTCAGAAAAAAAGTCCACTTAAGACCCCCTTTTGGCCCCCCATATTGGTGCACTTACCCTTTTGCAATGTGTTTATGCCTTATTCCATCAATGTAATGGAATGTGCATCGTTATAAGACAATAAAATTGATGTTTTGTGGCTATTATCTGCCCTAACTTGTGTTCTATTACATTTTCTTGCCTCTTTATTTGTTGTAGGTATGCTGTGTATGTTTCTCCACTTTGCAAGATCTATTTTTATTGTGTTTTACACAAAAATGGAAGATAAGGCGTTGTATTGATTTGTGGCACTCATTTATGCCCTCTTCATCATCATTTCCTCCCATATTCTCCTCATTGAGAGTGTATCTCCCCCTTTTCTTAGTACTATCACCTCCCTTAGGATTAGGATTTCTATTTTCATGCATCTCTCTCTCTCCCTTGTCCCTGTGAATGATTAAATTAAGATTAGATAGGTGTATTTCTAGCAGGAGGAGTAGTTTTAACATTAGGAACAAGTAGAGGGATTTCGCCTTCTCCGGAGGTCTGTATCAATCAACAAGTTCCACACTTGGAGACAATCCCTTGTTGCCTCAAAATCCTAGGTATCTCATGTTGATCTAAGGTAGGGTGCAATTTTGGCACGCCTGGGGGGATATATATGGAGTGCTTTATAACTTCATATCACCAAGTTTGATGTGTTCTTGGTGATATCTAACTTTTGGAGGTAGTTATCAACACATCTGGTGACTCCACTGATCCTAACAACCCATATATATCATCTACAAAACTTTTCCTTTATTCTTTTCCCTTCACCTTTCCATTCATTTTCATGTTTCCATCTCATTCATGGATCTATAAAGAGCTCTTCCATTCTATCATTTCAGTTCTCCCCCTCCTTTGCAGTAGTGGGATGACATCCCCAAAAGCTTTGATAAACTTGCCTCTTTTCCATGGAGATGGAGATCAATATCCTATTGATCACATTCAAGACATATTAAACCACTGTGTTATTCACAATATCAGAGAAGAAAACATTTGTCTCAGACTTCTTGTTTCATCATTAAGAGGTAAGGAAAAATAATGGTACAACTATTTGTTTCCTGAATCCATTTCCACATGGGATCAGGTGGGAGAACAATTACACAAATGGTTCAAGAAGGATGCATATGTCATTTCTCTCATGGAACACATCAAGCTTCAACGGAGTTAATATCTAATTTCAATTTTATATTTTCAAGGACTTGGAGAAGCATCCCTCAAGAATTCAGACCCTCACAAGGTATGTAATTCTTGTATTATTTGAAGTCCTTGGATGCTGATTTAGCTGTATTGATCCAAGCTCTAAGAGGAAACACTCTTCCTTAGGCTTTTGACATTTCCATACAATCTGAGAAGAGTCTAATTCAGGCTAGCCAAAGAAAACCCATTCCTAGTGCTCCCATTCTTCCCTCTTCTTCCAAATCCTCCCTATCTGAAAAAATAATTAACCAAAAACCCCTTCCTTATATCCCATCTCCAAGAAATTTGATTATGTACAATGATTGTAGAACAATTGAAGAATATTATGATTATGATTAGGAGGATGAGATGGTGCAAATGAAAATATCTACTTTTAAAACAAGTTAGCCAGACCTAAAAGGGGGATGTGGATCAACATGAGGAAGATTTGTTTGCAGAAGAAGCAGAACAAAATCCAATTTAGATTACATCCATCCATCAAGAGAAAAGTATTGATGATGACCCCATTATTAGGGATGAGCTTAAAATAAATAGGAAACTCAAAAGGACTAGTCTATTGGTTCTAAAAGATGTATGCCCAATCAGATACTTGGCTAGTTTGGAGCCAAAATTAGAGTTGCCACTAGTCATGCTTGTTTCAAAGCATGAGGAAGATCTTCAAAGTACCAAAAGTCAACATCAACACCTTCAACCAAATGTAAAACAACTTAAGGATGTATTCATTTTTTTTTTTGCCGATACTTTGTGGAATGGAGAGGGAATCTAATTGTAAGAAATTTTTTCACTCTCATTTAAGATCATGTTCATTTCCAAATTAGTTATACGGTCTAATTTTGTAAGGAAGTGAAGCTACTTCTCCAAACATATCTTAGGTTTTGTTTATATCCATTTGTTTTGGTTAGAGTAGGTTAGTTTAGGTTTGTTTATTGTAAAACAAATGCTTGTGCACACTCTACATGTTTCCCCTTAGAACATGTATGATTTTTCATGTTTGTATATAGTTTTTGTGGACCTTTGTTGCTATTGCATAGTTTGGTCTCAAGCAGGTTTCATGGAAGAAATCATATGGAGTGAATTTATAGTGTACATTCTTTCAAGACTCCATAGAGCAGGTTCGTTTCGGTACTAGGTTCATGAAAATTCAAGAGAAATATTTCAAAGGTTGAGATTAGTTTTTTAGTTTATGAAGATAAATCCATTCCCAATAGATGATTTTAGGCCACTGATCTCCCATCTAATAAGAAGATATCCCTCGAAAGTTGCCAAGTTGTTGTCCAAAATTACCTCTAGGTTTTTTGACAACCCAATAATTCATTTGTGGACTTGGGTGAATTTGTAGTTGGATCAGAACCGAGGAGTTCATTTTAAGACAATCAGGTTTTTGGGTTCTTAGTACATCCCAACAGGTTGTGTACCACATGTTTCCAACTTTCAAACCCCACAATCTCCTTGTGTTAGGTTCTTGGGTCCTTCGTGCATTGGAACATCGTGACCCAAATTCATGTGGTTTGTTACATATTTTCCACCCCTGAACCCAAAAATTGCCTTGTGTTTGGGTTCTCAACATGCAAAACATCAAGCTGGTTCCACCTTTTGTGTCAGGATTTGTGGGTTGCTCAGCAGGTGCATTTCCCTGAATCACTTGTGTCATATTTTTCGAGGTACTCGATAGGTGTAGATTCTAGATAGTGTTTCCTGTTTCTCATGGTGCAAATAGGGGTCAAAGTTCTAACTCTATCTATTAGGTTTCTGTAGGTGTTTGAAAGGGTCGAAAACCTGACAGGTGAAGTTCAAGAATCTTAACCACCCACATTTAATGACACATGACACATGACACATGACATGGGGAAATGGTTTTTATAGGGTGACAATGATTGTTTTTAGTCATTTAATGGATGTTGTTGGTTGTTGTAGCTTAGAATCCGAGTTTCCCTCTCTTTTCCCTCATCTCTCTCTCTCTCTCTCTCTCTCCCATTTTCTATATATTGGCAATTGGTGCTTATTTGTAAAGGTTATATACCCTCAAAATAAAAGAGCATCACATCGAGTGCTACTCTAGTGTTTTTGAGTTGAAGGCCTTAGATTTGGATTTTGCAATGTGTTTATACCTTCTTCCTTTAATGTAATGGATTGTGCATCCTTATAAGATGATAAAATCCATTTTTTGTGGCTGTTATTTGTCTAGCTTATGTTCTATTGCATTTTTTTTCTTCTTCAAATGTTACAGGTATGTTGTGTATGTTTATCCACTTTGCATGATCTATTTTTAATGTATTTTTAATGAAAATGGAAGATAAGGTGTTGTCTTGATCTACGACACTCATGCCCACCCTCTTCATCATCATTTCCTCCCATATTTTAGTAATTGAGAGTCTCTCTCCCCCTTTTCTTAGTGTTATCACCTCCCTTTAGCTTATGATTTCCATTTTCATGCATCTCTCTATCCTTGGTCCCAGTGAATGCTTAGATTAGGATTAGATAGGTGTATTTCCAATAGTAGGAGTAGTTTTAACATTAGGAATAGGTAGAGGAAGCCGACGTTCTTCAGGGTATGTCTCAAGTAGCAAGTCCCACACTTGGAGACAGTTCCATGTTGCCTCAAAATCCTAGGTATCTCATGTTGATCTAGGGTAGGGAGAAATTTTGAGCTCCAATAATACCTTTGGATCAAAACATCAAATCCTTATATGTGAAGGATGTGAAATAATATGAAGAAGAGATCAAGTTCTAAAAATTGAATGTGAAATAAGAGGAATTTCTTATACCTTTAGAGGAAGGCATGGTAAACTTGGACTAAGAGAAGGTTAAGTCATACAAATTTCCTTGCAAAAGGTGGTTGTACAAATTATATGATATTACAGGTAAAAAAACAATGCACGAGGTGATTGGTGAGACAAATTATAGAGCCAACACAATGATGGATTCCATGGATTAAAAATGTTGTGATCCCGAAGAAATATAAGAGTATAGTGATGCACTGGGAGAAGAAAGGGACATGCAGTGAAATAAATAAAGAACCATGGATGAAGATGGATATTTTGGTGAAGATAAATATACAGGGTCCACCTAATCCTATGGTAAAGGAAAAAAGAAGACTATATTTTGAGTAAATTATTGATATGTTCATATAAAACAAAGAAATTGAGAAAGTAGGCATACAAGATATGGAGTATGTGGGAATGAAAGAATATAGAAATGAGAAAAATATTGGTAAATGGGATAGTCAAAATTAATGCCACACAAAACACTAGAGGAGGGAAGCATAGAAAAATTGTCAACATCGATTATGTATAACAAGAGAATGAAGGCTAATAAATGAAAGCTTGATGTTGCATTGTGTGAGGCAAGTGTATTATAGGTGACCATGTAGAAGTGGGCACCAAAGTCCTATGGTATTCATATGTTTTTTTAACAATATGTGTGGATGTAGACGTATTATGGAAACTTTTTCTTTTCAAATGGAGGATCATAAATATGGTTAAAAGCTATAAATTGGCACACCAATTCTTTTTTTAAAGGATAGTTTCATTTCAGTAGTTTGTTTTAAGTCATATGTTTGCACAAAAATAAGTACTCTTTTGTCCAATCATTTTGATTATATATATAACACAAAATCATATAAATGTGCACCAAAGATATGCACTGTGCACATTAAAATATTTCATGCATGACGTGTAAAAGGAGTACAATCTAGTTTTGTAAATCTAGATATGTAAGTTAAGAAAGGCCTTCATAGGTTTTACGTTAGATGTTTAATCTATTGGGATAACTCAGTTGTGTATTTATTATATGACTAAATGATTATTCAATACAAGTGTTGCTAAAGGTGATCAAAGAAAATCACACAGCTAAAGGAGAAGACAAGGTTTAAAGTAAAGTTTGAGACATCTTAGTTGAAGTTAAGAGCACAAATATATTTTAATATTTACACATGAGGGTGTAGTACAATATTGAACTTGGAATAAGGGAAAGAAATGAACATGGAGCATGAGAAAGTGATCCTACATCATGGATGTGAAAAAATGAAGATAAAGAGTGGTGCATAGAAAATGGTGATGTCACATGATTGGTAAAGGTGAACATTAGAAGAGAAAGAGAAAGGATCAATTAAAAATTATAAGTGGATGAAGGTCATTGAGATGATTAAATGAAAAAGTATAACGAGGATACATACATATAGAAATTCATTTTGCAAATGATTTTAAGGTTAAGAATGAGAAACTTTATGGGGAAAGGGCATGCCGATGATAAATATGTTGTGTAATAATTGGAAAGAATTTAGGGAAAGAAAAAATTAGAAATTGTTGTGAGATATGCCTATGAGAATAAAATTGAATCCAGGGGAGAGTAAAGAAGATACAACTAAACAAAATAAGATGGATACCATGAATGTGGAGAATGGTTGAGAAGAAGGGGAGATTGTCAAAATGATTGACGAACTTGAATATGAAGATGATACATTAATTTTTCAAGATAAGTAAATTGAAGAAACTTCAAGGCTAGTTGAGGATATCATGCATGCAATGATGCAAGAGGAAGAATGATTCAAACAAAGCACCCAACTTGAAGAGAAGGTAAAAAAGAGGAAGAAGAAGAAGGTCAACGAAAGGATAGAGGTATGTATTCCTCTAATGATTTATCCACATTCAACATTGACAAGAGAGCCATTATAAATAAAGGTGAAATTTTGCAAGATGGTGGAGTAAATCCATAGACACAACAAATCACAAAAAATATAATAGGGGAATTAGCACCACTTTTGAAGAAAGGACGTGCAAAACAAGATTATATATATAACGTGTAGAAAATATGCATAACCTTCCTTATTTAGGAAATCCAAGAAGTTTGATAAGGCTATGATTTTTGCCCACATAGAGAATGAATATGCATAGGTGGATAAGGAGTAACCATGTCTTCTAAAAATTTAATAAAAGTTATAGATTAAAAAATGAGGGGTAATATCCAGCCATAAAACTTACAAATACAATATATTGTGCGATTCAGAAGTTAAGTTTATAAAGTTGAGTAGATTGAGAATATTTTTCTTGAGGGATATTTCCATTTGATTCCTCATGAATTCTTATATATAGCAGTCGAGATGTGATATATGTATAATAAGTATAACATCACAAAATATGTGGTAAATGAAATACGTGTTGCTCCTGCATACCATAAGAAGAAAATGGAGGAATGATATGAAACAAACACGATTGAAGATGAGGAACAAATAACACAACATTTTTTGGCTACGTAATTTGGATACACATTAATATGAACAATGGATCACATGAAATAGGTGAGGATCATAAGAGAATATGAAAAATGAAAGAACTAGTTGAATTTACCTTATAGAACGAGCGTGTAGTTTTTATAGCGATCACTATAATGGTTGAAACAATTCCACAAGACATCCGTGGATGTTGTACTAGTTGATAAGAACATGAGTATTTGGAAAATATTAATTGGGATAAAGCTACCAAATATGAGGTTGAAGAGTAAGATAATGTATTGTTGATATTGAATAATACACAAAAGTTGTCCTAGAAAACAAGAATATTCAAGTAATTTCTATGCAGAGATTGAGAAGAAGAGATTCAAGAAAGAAAATGATGAATGCTACCATGGTTATAACACTAGGAGAAACATGGCATTATATTGTTGAAAATATAAGATGATTGAAATAAGAGAAGAGAGGAAGGGAAATGTTAGGAAATAAGGGATAAGATATGCAAAATAATCTCACATAGAATCTCAATAGTAGAAACTAATATGTAAAAAGATATTACAGATCTAAAATAAAAGTGTAAAAAATAAAAGAACACAACACAGAGACAATATTTAACGTGGTTCACCCAATTTGGACTACATCTACTAAGAATCAATTCCTCAAATTTTTATTACAAGCCACCTCTTTCTCTCAATACAATACCCAAATATGTTTGGAGCTTTTCTCAACAAACACTCCTAAATTCACACTCAAACTCACACACATCTACAATGATATGTCATCCCTACATCAATAGGAATGTGCTTAAGCAGTTTTACAATACTCTGGGTACCAAAACCATGGGCCAAAACTGCCCCATAAACATATGGGTCAAAAATCCCCCCATATGAGAAGAACATGTTTCCCAAGATATCGAGTACATTTTTTGAGGCCAATTTTTTTCTTAGGGGCTGTGCCCCTGAACCCATGCTAGCAGGGGCTTCCACTCCCGCACCCCTTCTCAGGGTCCAGCCTAGCCCCCAACCTCGGTGATAAAATTGTGGAGAGTATATAATAATTTTAGTGTATAGTATTCGACACTTTCACACATGAAAACATGCTCCACAACATAAAAATATCCCACATGGAGACTGATTTTATTCTAAGCAAGATTTTCAATCCTTTAATGTCATCCGTAAAGGCCAACAAAAGATGAACATAGATTAAATTTATCCCTTGTGACCACCTTGTTCATCATGTCTGTAAGATTCTGACTGGTATGAATCTTCTCCAACTTTAACTTCTCTTCCTCCAAAGATGTCCTAATGAAATGGTACGTTAACTATATACGATTCATCCTAGAGTGGAAAACAGAGTTCTTAGATAGGTGTATAACACTCTGATTATCGCTATGCAAATTCCCTTCCTCCTACTATGCCCCAAATCCTCAAGCAATTGATGTAACCAAATCATTTTTTTCTTACCTCTGTGGCAACAACATACTCAGCCTCCGTGGTTGACAAAGCCACAATATTTTGTAGTTGTGAAATACAGCTCACTACTGTCCCACCTACAATATAAATATAACCTGTCATGCCCCTCCTGCTGTCTACATCTCTAGCCATGTATGAATCTACATAACCAAAAAAAGTGGTGTCTGATCCACTGTAGCACAAAACTATTCCCATGGTCCCTCTCAAGTACTAAAGGATCCACTTTACTGCCTACCAGTGATATTTACCTTGATCACTCATAAATCTACTCATCACTCCCATTACATGGGAAATATCAAGTGTAATGCACACCATGAAATACATCAAACTACCAATTGTTGATGAGTAAGGTACCTTAGACATTTGGTTTCTCTCCTGCTCTATCTTGAGACACAAATCCTTTGATAAATTGAAATGGCATGCCAAAAAAGTCCCAACCAGTTTAACATCCTGCATATTAAACCTTTCCAAGACCTTCTTAATGTACTCTTCCTGAGATAAAGTCAGCTTATGTTCCTTCCTATCCTGAGTTATCCTCATACTAAAGATTTTTTTGGCTGCCCCCAAATCCTTCATAGCAAAGGAGTCACTTAGCTGATTCTTGAGTAATTTTATTTCCTACATGTTTTTACCTGCAATCAATATGTCACTCACATACAAGTACATGATAATATAACTGCCATCCTGAAATTTCTTTATATACACACAATGGTAAGAATGAAATCTAATATAACCTTGCTACATCATGAAGCTATCAAAATTTTTATACCATTGACATGGACCTTGTTTCAGGCCATACAAGATCTTCTTTAGTTTGCAGACAATCTCCTCTTTACCTTTGACCTCATAGTCATCTAGCTACTACATATATAGATCCTCCTCCAAATCACCATGGAGAAATGCAGTCTTTACATCTAGCTTCTCTAAGTTTAAGTCTTCTGCTGCCACTATTCTAATAGAAGTCTCTTTTATCACAGGAGAAAAAATCTCATTAAAATCTATACCTTTTTTTTTGTGCGAACCCCTTGAACACAAAATGAGCCTTGTATATTTTCTTTCCTCCTTATTCCTCTTTAACTCTATACACCGACTTGTTCTGCAATACTCTTTTTCCTTTGGGTAGCTTCACCAAATCGCAAGTCTAGTTCTCCATGAGAGAGTGATGATACTCATTCATGGCTTACTCCCACTTCTTCTTGACATCTACCTTTATTGCTTCATCAAATGTCTTTGGATCTCCACTATCAGTGAGTAATAAATAATATAGAGGAGAAATATGTGAACATGTGCTCTTCTTTCCCTAGAAGACCTCCTCAATATAGGAGTTTGGGGTTCCTGTTGAGTAGGTTCCTGAACTGATTCATGTGTCACTTTCCCATCCAGAAGATCCTCTACCACTACATATTATTTCCTGGATTCTTCTATGTTTTCCTGCAACTGTTGCTTATACATAATTTTCTCATTAAAGAACACATCCCTAGATCAAAATATTTTCTTATCATTAATGCTCCAATATTTATATCCAAAGTCATTACCACTATAACCAGTGAAAGTGCATTTTTCTAACTTATCCTCTAACTTGGTCCTATCATCCTTGTCAATATGGACAAACACGTAACATCCAAAGACTCTAAGAAATGAATAATCAACCTTGTTACCAGACCAAGCCTCCTCATGTATGCCTCCATTTAAGGAACTTGAGGGTCTTTTGTTTATCAAGTACACAACTGTGCTCACCACTTTTGGCAAAAATATAGGTAATCCTACATATAACCTCATACTTCTAGGTTATTCCATTATTGTCCTGTTCATCCTTTCTGAGACTCCATTCTGCTACAGAGTTCTTAGATCCATATTTTGCATGCAGATTCCATTCTTAGAAAAATAATCATCCAACTCATTACTGCAATAATTCCCTCCATTATCTGACCTAATAAATTTTAGCTTAAGACCTGTTTCATTCTCTACCAAGGATTTCTATTTAACAAAAGTGTCAAATACATAAGATTTACTTCTAATACAATATACCCAAACTTTCCTTTTTGCATATCAATAAAATTAACATAATAATTTGAATCCCTAAGAGATGATACCCCCACACATCAAAATTTACTAGATCCAACTTACTCTCTTTCTTCATTGGTCCAACCTTGAGAAACTTTACTCGCTCCTGGTTCCCATATACACAGTTCTCACAAAAATCCAAACTTATTTATGTAAATCTAGGTAAATTATTCTTTATGATCTGCTCGCACTTATGGCTCATATGACCGAGCTTATAGTGCCACAATAATGTATATGTGTCTAAAGCCACAAGATTACAAGCATTAGTACTACCAGTGGTTAAATACAAGGTTCTAACCTTCTTACCTCTTGCCACCAAAAGAGAACCCTTGGTAACCTTCCAAGAGTCCACTATAAATATCACAATACAACCATTATTTCCCAATTTCCCCGCCGATACTAAGTTTTATCTTAGTGTAGGAACATATATGATATCCTTTAATAACCATGTATTCCCATTCTGCATCTTAACTTGAACATAGCCTTTCCCAACTATGCTGCAAGACTTATCATCACTAAGAAAAATATGCCTAAAATACCCTTGAACATAATCAACAAAATAATGCCTATGTGGAGTAGCATGGAAAGAAGCCCTTGAATCTAAAACCCAAGATTTAACAATATTATTCAAAGAAATAATCAAAACATCATGACATACATTACCTATTGCCACATTCACCTCCTTGTTTTCTTCCTGTTGTTTCTTCTTGTCTCAAAGCTCCCAACTATCCTTCTTTGCATGCCCATGCTTTCCACAGTTCTAGCATACCATATTACTTTTGTATTTTGACCTTGTAATATCTTTTAATTTTCCACAAATTCCTCTATTCTTCTGTCTCCCTCTAGTTTCCACCGTCAAATCATTCCCTAAAGTGGAAGATTCCCCAAATATTTTTCTTCACATTTCATCTCTTATAATCACCCCTACAACATCCTTAAACTTCAACTTTGAGTTATCTGGAACTGAGTTGCTGTTATCCAAAATGTGCCCCCTGCTCGTTTTGTGGCTAACTCCTTTAATTCTTCACTTTCTTGTGCCTCAGACATAATTTTTTACTTTTTAGGCACTCAATTTTTTTTGGAAATGGCACCATTGGATAGAGCTCTTTCTCATCTTTCCATAAAGGTAAAGTTTTCCTCCTAACTCCATGTATTTTGGAAGTTATGGCTCGACGGAGTTTTTGTGGGAAATTTTCCCCTGAAAGGCCTGCAGCCAATGAAATGGCGCCACATGTCCAAGGAAGTGGCGGGGGTCGGAGGAAAACTTGGGTTTTTTACCAAGTGTTTGGAAAATTTTTCAAGAGGGAATATTTTTGTCGCAGGCCCGCCAGCGAATCAGATGATGCCACGTGTCCAAGGGAGAAATTTGAAAAATTTGACTAAGTGTTGGCACATGGAAAATTTTGGAGGGAACGCCCGTGCCATATCATATTGCGCCACGTGTCCTATGGCGTAGGAGTTTTAGAGGGCGGAGGAGAAGTTAGAATTTTGGTGAAGTGTTTTGGAAAATTTCAAAAGGAAAGTTTTTGGTCCGCTACCTTGTCGACCAATCAGCGAAGGCCACGTGTCACCGGAGCCCGGAAAGGCGGAGCGCTAGAGGAAATTGGGATTTTTTCCAAAGGAATGGCGTAAAAGTAAAAATGTTTGTGGAGGGCCCACGGAAAATGAAATTAGGCCACGTGTCCCAGACCAGCAGAAGGTGGGGAGAATTTGTGAAATTTTCCTAGGGAAAAAACAAAAGAAATTTCAAAGGAAAAATTGCCCCCCCGAGCGCAAACCAATCACACCTTACCACGTGTCCGGTGGCGGCAAAAAATATAGGACAGGCTTATAAGGAAAATTGGAAGGGTAAATCCCACATCTAATGGGGTTTTTCCATGTGTCTAGGTCAAAAATGGTCAAAAACAATGACGGAGAAATTGTGGAGGAAAAGCCCGTGTCCAATTAGCCTGTTGCCACGTGTCCTCAACTCATTGGCCCGACGGGGAATTTTTAGAAAATTTTCCAAAGGGAAAAACAAAGGAAAATGAAGCATTAAGGGACCAAACCCAATCAAAACATGCCACATGTCCTGAAAAGGTGGAGCACGGGGATTTTTTGGAAAATTTTCCCAAATGCAAAAAAGGTGGAAAAAATTCAAATTTTCGCCTGCCAATCCGATTTGGCCTTGTTTTGCTCTAAATTTCAAACGGCCATATCTTTCGATCTAGAGCTCAGTTTTTCATGTTATTTATATCAATGGAAAGTTGGTGAAATTATCTATAAGATTCCAGGGTCATTTTTGAATTTTGATGGAGTTTGGAGGGAGAAAATTGAAAAAACACCTGTGGCACGTGGTCATGGAGAGAAATGACGTTTCAACCACCATTTTTAATGAAGAATGGCTCACATTCTCTCCTAGCATGGTGGAAAATGTCAGGGGATGGGCCTATAAGGATGCCCATGCTGTTTTGATTGTGTTTTGGTCAATGGTTGAATCTCTCCCATGTTTTCTCGTGTTTCTCTCTCTTAGACTCGTCCCTTGCACTATAAAAGCCAGATTTGGCTCATTTTTTAAAGTGTTGAACATTTTTATGTATTGCAGGCTCCCTCTGTCACTTGGAAAGTGATTTTGTGTGGAAAATCAGACCTTTTTCCAAGAATGTAACCTATTTTTCCTCTCAGTGTTGTAATGCAAGTGATTTTTGGTGTTAAAAATAACAATACAGGCCCTGTGAATGAGTTTCCATCCTCTACTTGTGTTTTTTGACTCATTTCTGATCCTCCATTATAGTTATCAGTTTGTGCATGAAGTTTTGTTACATTTTTATGAACTGTGTCAATCTACAGAAGTAAAAAATGCTCACCACTCCTTTGGTGCATCACCTTATTAACATTAGTTTCAGTTTTTGCATTCTCTATCTCTGTCCCCTTTGGAATTTAGAGTAGGATTTTGAGTTTTAAACCTCTACAACTTGTAAGTGATATATCTGATCAGAGGAGTTGAGGAACTAGCCTCTAATATGGAGTTCCTCTCCCATTTTTACAAGTCCAACACTTGGGGAGGGATTCAATGTTGTGCAATCACATTGGATGTTCAAGAGGTCAAACTAGAAGTCTGATCAACATGCAAGGGTGCTGCTAATTTGCTACAACAGGTTTGTTACGCTTGGCGGGACCTTAGAGGTCTTCATATTCATTGTAACAAAATTGATGTGCATTTGTTGCAAGTTTCTTGCTTAAAAGAGCCCTAAATTACACATCTGGTGACTCCAAGGAAGATGAATAAGCTGGTTTTAGTAGTATAGACCTGAAAAATCATGAGAAGAATCACGATAAGGTCAAGAGTTGGCAAAGAAGAGCTGCTGTTTGAGTATTTGTAGTTATCCCAAAGAATAAGGAAAAAGAGGGAGGAGAATTCAAAGGTCTCCATCTCCACCAAACAAAACTCTATCAACTCCTCCACCTAGTAGGCCTTTCATTCAATCAACAAGGGTTCTAAGGCCAATCAGAATGGCACAAAACAACCCCTATGTCAATTTCACTGGCAGCAGCCCACTTGCTCTCAATGCACAAAACCCAATCCCAGTTGTAGAATTGAAGAACATCCCATACTTTACTGGAGAGAATTAGACCACTCCTGGTGATCATGTTAAGGATATTGCTAATATTTGTGCAATCCATGAGATCAATGAGATGCAAGTTGCTGTCAAATTGTTGGCATCTTCATTCAAAGGGAAAGCTTTGCAATGGTTCAGGATTCTTGCCTCAGGTTCTATTCAAAATTGGAACCAGCTATGCATAGCCCTCCATGAGTAGTTTGGAGAGAAAGGAGACAACTTGTCCCTTTTGGAACAACTGGCAACCATCAAGAGAGCTCCAAATGAATAGCTGACTGACTTCAACTTCAAATTTCAAAGGAATTGGGAGAGAATTCTAGTGGCAGTCAGGCCAATAGCAGAAGGTGCTTTCCTTTATTACCTTAAAGCTTTAAATTATGATATTTCTATGTTAATTCAATCCATGGGAGGCACAACCATCCCTGTTGCTTATAGCATTGCAATTAGAGCTGAAAATTGTTTGATTCAAGTTGACAAGCTAGCTCCTAGGCTTCCAATGCCATTATTTCCAAGTTTAGAGAGCCCAAGTACTAGCCAAGTTTAAACCAAGAAATACCTCCTGCTAATAGACCATTTCAGCCCTATAATCCCAATGCTACATCTACCTTTAAGACATTAGTGCCAGTACAAAACAACATAGCTCAAGAGTATGATTGGTGTTTCCCATGTAATTAACCTCACAACCAGTCTATGTGCTTCAACGGTGCCTTGAATCAAGCATTAATGGTGACAACTACTGGTGTGGAGGGTGAAAGTAGTCAAGGAAGTAACCAACAACAAGAAACATTCCAGCAGCAATCAGCTCCAAATGATACCACGCTTGTAAACTGGCAGGTGGAAGATTTTTGTGGTATGAATCAAATAGTCTCCCAAAGTGTTGCAGCCAACATGAGTTCAAAAAGGAGAAATTTGGGTGAAGAACAACCATTAGCTCCAAGCAATCCACAACCTTCTATCACTCCACAAATTATTGGCAAACAAAATTCCGTTCCAAACACACAAGGGCTGCCTAAAACAGCTCTTAGGCCAACTCAAATGCCGGTTTTTGCTGCCCATGTACAAGGAATGAGTGTGTAGACCAAGGGAAAACAAAGAGATGCCTCATCTCCATTCAATATCATTGATCAGATGAAGAAGAAAAATGTAAATATATCAATGTGGGAATCACTATCTATCCTGAGCCAAAGAGACTTGTTACAAGCTGCCATGAAGGACTGGTCAACTTCAAACCAGTAGGCCTAAATGTAAGAGAAGGTGCTCAAAAATGCTGCCTAGCCTGAGGGGAATCATGGAGGATAGCGAGGTAAAATTTTGAAACCCCATCCATTCTATGTTTCATTGATCATTGGAAACCAACTAGTGCACAATTGCATGATTTATTCTAGGGCAAGTAGTTTAGTAATGCCCAAGCAAATAGCTGATCAGTTGGGGCTCCAATATGAAGTCATATCCAAAAGGGTAGTGCAATTGAATGGGACAATAGTAACAACAGTTGGGGTGATAAAAAAGTTGAGTCTTACTTTGCATGCATGTCCCAATGTTGTTGTTTTACAAGATGTCTCAGTAATAGACCTTCCACCACTCTTCACCCTATGTTTGTCAAGGGAATTCAAAACCAAGATTGGAGATTACTTATTTGCTGATTGGTAACACATGTTGTTTAGAACAAGATATGGAACCAAGGCCACAATCAGATCTAAACCTATTGCAAACTTTCACATTGAGCCTCACACTCTAAGCCAAATCAATACAAATTGTTCAAGATTTGATCAAAAGGATTATCCAAGCACTTATGAAACTGACACCAAGGTAGGAAGCATCCTGGATCTAACTCTTGATGAATGGGAAAACAAGGTACACGCTTTTGATCTTTATCAAGAGGTAGAAGAATCTGAGTTAGGAGTCTACTGCATGCATGGAGAAAATCAGCCTATTCCTATCATCACCAAGCCAAACCACAAGGATGACAATGAGGTATGGAAGTTGTTTTTTGATGGATCAAGGAGTAGACAAGGTGTAAGAGGTGGAGCTATGTTGGTTTCACCTCAAGGAGTTAAGTATTATTCAACTTTAGATTTCAGTTTGCATGCTCTAATAACACTGCTGAATATGAAGCTTTGATACAAGGATTGCATTAGTCAATCAAGAGAGGAATAAAGAACTTGAAAGTATTTGGTGACAGTGAGTTGATTGTCAACCAAGTTAAGGGGCAGCATTCTGTCAAGAATGATCTACTCAAGTGATACAAGAATAGGGTGTGGGACCTCATTGAAGATTTTGAGGGCTTTGGCATAAAATTCATTCCTAGAAAAGAGAACCAAGCTGTTGACAGGCTTGTAGCAGTTGGGGCAGCCTTTGACGTTGTTGAAAGCATTCAAAAAGATAAGGTACAACCAATCCATGTGATTGTAAGGTCCTTAGTTGCAGACAACAATGTAAGTTGGCAAGTATTTGAAAATGATCAGCAAATCATCCATTTCTTGAAAGAGGAGGCTGAGTTCTCAGCTAAAAATCAGGAAAAGTTGGAACAACAGTATGGTGACCAAGTGGTACAGCTAAGAACCAACAAACTTCCCAAGGGACTTATTACTTTGGAGTCCATTTCCAATCCTAATGATCAGTTTAGGAAGGAGAAAGCAAACATCCAAGTCAAGAGAAAAGATTCAGTGTCCATCTTGGTGGAAGAAGGCAAATCACTCCAAATTGGTAAGATGACAACTAAACAAGAAAAATATGAGTTCATACAACTTTGTCAAGAGTTCCCCGTTGTGTTTTCTTGGAGCTATAAATATTTGAAAGGTTTCAATCCCAAGTTAGCTCAACACACCATTGAATTGGATCCAAGTACTAAACCCATCAGGCAAAAACAAAGGCCAGTCAATCCACACATGGAGCCTCTCATGAGAAAAGAATTGAATAAGTTGATAGAATCAAAAATCATATTCCCTATCAAGCATTCTAGTTGGGTAGCCAACTTGGTTCCAGTAAGAAAGAAGAGTGGGGAAATCAGATTGTGTGTTGACTTCAGAGACTTGAATAGATCATCTCTCAAGGATCATTATCCACTTCCTTCCATGGAGCAGATTTTACAGGTTGTTGTTGGCTCCGAGAGGTTTTCATTACTTGATGGCTATTCATGGTACAATCAGATTATGGTGAAGGAAGAGGATCAGTTCAAGACAGCCTTTACAACCAAATGGGGAACTTATGCATACAGGAAAATGCCATTTGGGCTATCCAATGCTAGAGGTAATTTCCAAAGAGCAATGGACATGGCATTCAAGGATTTGATTAACAACATGGTGCTGATATATCTTGATGATATCACTATTTTTTCAAAAAATGTAGTAGACCACCTCTTTCATCTGAGACAAGTGTTCCAAAGGTGTAGAAGATTTGGAGTATCCTTGAATCCTAAGAAGTGTATTTTTCTAGCCCATGAAGGAAAAATCCTTGGCCACATTGTCTCCAAAGAAGGATTATCAATTGATCCAGAAAGAGTTGAAGCCATAAGAGCACTACCATTGCCAAGTCATAAGAAGGCCCTTCAAAGTTTCTTGGGGAGAATAAATTTTGTTTGGAGGTTTGTCCCAAATTTTGCAGCCCTAGTCAAGCATATCACCAAGATGTTAAAGAAAATCATGGCTTTTAAATGGACAACAGAAGGAAAGGAAAGTTTTGAAGCAATCAAAGAAGCCATCTCTCAAGACCCAACTCTCATTAACCTGGATTTCTCCAAGGATTTCATACTCTATGCATTTAGAGGTGATGATACTATTTCTGCAATTTTGGTACAACAAAACAAAGACAATGATGAGCAGTCAATTTCTTTCTTCAGCCAAATCCTGGAGGATTATGAGGTGAGATATTCTTTCATTAAGAAGCATGTTCTTGCAGTAATCAGAAGCTTGAAGAAATTCAAGCATTTAGTTTCAAACAATAAGGTCCAATTTCTGGTTTCTCATGTGGGAGTTAAAGACTTCCTCGTCAAAAAGGATTTAAATGAAAAGAGAGCAGGTTGGATTACTTGTGTCATGGAGTATGACATTGAGATGAAAGTCACCAAGTTGGTGAGAGGAAAAGGATTGTGCAAGCAGCTGATTTTGGGCAAACAAAAGGAAACATGCATTGAGAAGGAGGCTATTTTGGTGTTGCAAGACAACCATGAGAAAGGAAGCACTCAAGAGGAGAGTGATGATGTCATCACTCCTTGCTGGACCCAAGACATAATGCACATCCTAAGCACAGGTTTATGCCCTCTGGAAATGAACAAGACCAAAAGAAGACACTTCAGATTGCAGGTTGTCCATACACCCTTGTTGATGG
This sequence comes from Taxus chinensis, assembly GCA_019776745.2. NCBI lineage: Eukaryota > Viridiplantae > Streptophyta > Pinopsida > Cupressales > Taxaceae > Taxus > Taxus chinensis. The sequence continues at coordinate 263,708,471 of CM034150.1, forward strand.
TGTTTTGTTCAAGAGGGATGTGAATGGAGTACTGCTGAGATGCATTGGCACAAATCAGATTCATAGGATGTTGGGAGAGTTCCATGGTGGATCAGATGGTGGTCATTTTGCACCAAGAGTGACAGCTCTAAAGATCATGAGGGCTGGCTATTATTGGCCCAAGATTTTTAGTGATTTTTATGCATGGATCAAGAGGTGCAAGAATTGTGCATTCTTCGCAGGTAAAGAGAGGCTAGCTGCCCTTCCATTGCATCCAATTTCAATTGACCAGCCATTCATGCAATGGGGTTTAGACTTCATTGGAGTAATTAATCCCAATTCAAGCCAAGGGCACAAATGGATATTAACAGCAATAGATTACTTCACCAAATGGACTGAAGCAGTAACATTCAAGCAAGCAAATGAATTTAGCATCCTGGACTTCTATGAGGGAATAAAAACCAGATTTGGCATACCTTCTACAATAATATCAGATAATGCATTAGCATTCATTGGGTCTAAGGTGACTGAATGGGATGTCAAGAATGGGATTTACCTAAGCACTTCATCAAATTATTACCCTCAGGGTAATGGCTAGGCTGAATCTACAAACAAGAACTTGTTGAGGATCATTAGGAGGAATCTTGATGAAAATCAGAGGTCTTGGCATACTAAGTTGAAATCAGCCTTATGGGCTAATAGGATAACTCCCAAGAGATCTACAGGTAACTCTCCATTCAAGCTTGTTTATGAAGAGAGGCAATCTTGCCCATGTCACTTGCGTTGCCAACATTGAAACTCATGAAACAGTTGGAGTTTTTGGAGTTGTTGGAACTCATGAAATAGTTGGAGTTGTTGAACTATCCTTCTTTGCATGCCCAGGATTTCTACAGTGCTAGCATACCATATTACTTTTGTATTTTGACCTTGTAAGATCTTTTAATTTTCCACAAATTCCTCTATTCTTCTGTCTCCCTCTAGTTTCCACCATCAAATCATTCCCTAAAGTGGAAGATTCCCCAAAGATTTTTCTTCACATTTCCTCTCTTAAAATCACCCCTACAACATCCTTAAACTTCAACTTTGAGTTATCTGGAACTGAGTTGCTATTATCCAAAATGTGCCCCCTGCTCATTTTGTGGCTAACTCTTTTGATTCTTCCCTTTCTTGTGCCTCAGACATAATTTTTTACTTTTCAGGCACTCAAAACTTTTTGGAAATGGACCATTGGATAGAGCTCTTTCTCATCTTTCCATAAAGGTAAAATTTTCCTCCTAACTCCATGTATTTTTGAAGTTATGGCTCAGCGGATTTTTTGTGGGAAATTTTCCCTTGAAAGGCCCGCAGCCAATGAAATGGTGCCACGTGTCCAAGGAAGTGGTGGGGGTAGGAGGAAAACTTGGGTTTTTTACCAAGTGTTTGGCAAAGTTTTCAAGAGGGAATATTTTCCCCGCAGGCCCGCCAGTGAATCAGATGATGCCACGTGTCCAGGGGAGAAATTTGAAAAATTTGACTAAGTGTTGGAGCATGGAAAGTTTTGGAGGGAAGGCCCGCACCATATCATATTGCGCCATGTGTCTTATGGCATAGGAGTTTTGGAGGGTGGAGGAGAAGTTAGAATTTTGGCAAAGTGTTTTTCCAAATTTCAAAAGGAAAGTTTTTGGTCCGCTGCCCCGTCGACCAATCAGCGAAGGCCACGTGTCACTGGAGCCCAGAAAGGCGGAGCGCGGGAGGAAATTGGGATTTTTTCCAAAGGAATGGCGCAAAAGTAAAAATGTTTGCGGAGGACGTGCGGAAAATGAAATCAGGCCACGTGTCCTAGACTAGTGGAAGGCGAGGAGAATTTGTGAAATTTTCCTAGGGAAAAAACAAAAGAAATTTCAAAGGAAAAATCACCCCTCGAGCGCGAACCAATCACAGCTTACCACGTGTCCGGTGGCAGAAAAAAATATAAGACAGGCCCGCAAGGAAAATTGGAAGGGTAAAGCCCACATCCAATGGCATTTTGCCATGTGTCCAGGTCAAAAATGGTCAAAAATAGTGACGGAGAAATTTTGGAGGAAAAGCCCGTGTCTAATCAGCCTATTGCCACGTGTCCTCAACTCATCAGTTCGACGGGGAATTTTTAGAAATTTTTCCAAAGGGCAAAACAAAGGAAAATGAAGCATTAAGGGCCCGTGCCCAATCAGAACATGCCATGTGTCCCGAAAAGGTGGAGCATAGGGATTTTTTGGAAAATTTTCCCAAATGCAAAAAAGGTGGAAAAAAATCAAATTTTCGCCCGCCAATTAGATTTGGCCCTGTTTTGCCCTAAAATTTCAAACGGCCATATCTTTCGATCCAGAGCTCAGTTTTTCACATTCTTTATATACATGGAAAGCTAGTGAAATTATCTATAATATTACGGGGTAATTTTTGAATTTTGATGGAGTTTAGAGGGATAAAATTGAAAAAATGCCTCTAGCACGTGGTCATGGACAGAAATGACGTTTCAACCACCGTTTTTTAATGAAGAATGGCTCACATTATCTCCCATCATGGCGGAAAATGTCAGGGGAAGGGCCTATAAGGATGCCCATCCTATTTTGATTGTGTTTTGGTAAATGGTTGAATCTCTCCCATGTTTTCCCGTGTTTCTCTCTCCTAGACTCGTCCCTTGCACTGTAAAAGCCAGATTTGGCTCATTTTCAAAGGGTTGAACATTTTTATGTATTGCAGGCTCCCTCTATCACTTGGAAAGTGATTTTGTGCGGAAAATCAAACCTTTTCCAAGACTGTAACCTATTTTTCCTCTCAGGTGTTGTAATGCAAGTGATTTTTGATGTTAAAAATAACAATACAGGCCCTGTGAATGAGTTTCCATCCTCTGCTTGTGTTGTTTGACTCATTTCTGATCCTCCATTACAGTTATCAGTTTGTGCATGAAGTTTTGTTGCATTTTTATGAACTGTGTCAATCTACAGAAGTAAAAAATGCTCAACACTCCTTTGGTGCATCACCTTATCAACACTAGTTTCAGTGTTTGCATTCTCTATCTCTGTCCCCTTTGGAATTTAGAGTAGGATTTTGAGTTTTAAACCTCTGCAACTTGTAAGTGATATATCTGATCAGAGGAGTTGAGGAACCAACCTCTAATCTGGATATTCCTCTCCCATTTTTACAAGTCCCACACTTGGGGAGGGGATTCAATGTTGTGCAATCACATTGGATGTTCAAGATGTCAAACTAGAAGCCTGATCAACATGCAGGGGTGCTGCCGATTTGCTACAATAGTTTCTTACCACCATTACAAGGATATTCCAAATCTTAGGTAAGGAGAAAAAAATTAACAAATCCCTAAATTCTTCATAAAATTCTATTGTAACTGAAGCTAGCATATTCAATACTGTATTAAAATAATTCAAATGATATGATACTAAACTATTCTAAAACATCTTCATATTAAACAAATTTTTGATTAAAAATATATTGTTAGAGGTAGAGGGGTTTTTATATAACTTCTGTGATGCATCCATAAGTTCTTTAGTAGTATTTTCCTTTGAAACATTAAATAATACCAAAGATGCAAGACATAATCGAATTGTTCCAAGTGCCTTCCTATACATAAAATCCCACTCAGCTTTCATCATACTCAAGAGTTAGTTCCCTTTATCAGAAAATAGAATATAAATATCCTTCTGATAAAGGTAATCATCCATCTACATCTTTCAAAGACTAAAATTCTTCCCGTTAAATTTATCAACCTTTGATCTTCCATAATATGCCATAGCTCCCAATCGAGCTAAAAATTTCCCTGTGATTCAAAACTTTAGAAAACAAAACCAGGATTTGATACCAATTGTTAGGAAATAGGGGATAAGATATGCGGAACAATCCCATACAGAATCATAATAGTAAAAAATAATATGGAGAAAGATATTACAGATCTAAAATAAAAGTGCATAAAATAAAAGAACACAACACAAAGATAATATTTAATGTGGTTCACCTAATTTGGTCTATGCCCACCAAGAATCACTTGCTAATATTTTTATTACAAGCCACCTCTTTCTCTCAATACAATACCCAATTTTTTTTGGTGTTTGGAATTAGGACTGCATTATAATGCTATGATTTAATAACAAACCAAATCATGTAAATATTGTCTATACAATTCCCCAAAATCTACAACAATTGAAGTATAAAATAGAATAATCCAAATCAAAACAAAGTACACACACATAACACAACATGTACCGTGGTTCACCCAATGTGGGTTATGTACAAACTAACTCTTCCATACAAGAGTAAAATGCATCTCTCCAAGAGTATCTCCTCCTCTCCTCAAAATATCTAAATGGATCTCTATGAGTGCACTATAACCGTGCATCCAAAAACTACCATATCTCACATACCAGGAACTACTGCATCTCCCACTGTGCAACCAAGCTCTCATGTGAATTTGCAAACACGACCTATCACAAGGGTCTACTAATGTGCAACCATATATGTGCACCAAGACGTAAGTATCTCCTCCATCTCACTGCATCAACTTGTGCATAAAATAATACTTCTTCTACAATATCTAGATACTATATGTACCCAAAATCTCCCCTCCGAGCTAGAATAATAGATCTATAATGGACCAAAAATATAACACGATCTCATGGATATACAATACAAGATATCACAACAACTTGTGGATCTACAAGATGAAAGACTATGTGCTTTACATACTATGCAAACCATTACATTGAGACAAGACACTACAAAAGAAATACAATAGAAGAAATAACACTCTTTTCACCATTCAGATGTACCTGCTAATTCCTTCTATGCATCTTCTCTCCATTGAAGTTCTATCTTCATGTAACCATTTTTATTCTTTTTCTTCTTTTTCATCTTTAACCAAGGAGAATTAACATTATTCCTCAATCCTTATGTTTAAACCCTAATTTTATAGCTTATATAAGCTTATACAAACTTATGGCACCTTAGCTATTCATTTACAACCATCCGATCACTTTTACAATTAACCATCGAATCAAATCCCACGTCTAAAATAAAAACATAAACGCACAGGTAACCGGTGTCAGTTCACTGACCAGTGCTAGTTCCCTGACCGATGCCGATTACTTTGTAACCCAATAAACCTCAAATGTATGCCTTTGTGAAGAAATTCAGCTCCACAACCTAACAATCTACCGATTGGAGATAAATTTCTGAACATGTACCTGTACATCACCATCCTCTACATACCATGAAGACCATCTATTCTTTACATAAAAAATTATCTCAAATGAAATTGGGAAGATTAAACCATCTTATAAAACCAAGAAGATAACAAAACTATGAATTAAAATACACCTGCAAAAAGCTACTACTGATCCATGATACATGAGCTATGCATCCCTCAAGATCCCACTAAATCATAACACCAAGCCTCTCATGCAACCAAGACACCATGACTAAAACATCTGCAAGAGCTCCCACTCAAACTGAAGTACTAAGATTCAATCATAACCGTATCCATAACTATAAAACCAACCATGTTCTCCAACCATCTATCCATGTATCCATGCAACCACCAATGCAATTGACTAAAGACAAGTCAAACTGGAATATGTGTAAGAAAAACAAGATCCTAGGAAAAGACAACCCAAAAAAGAGTTCTACATGCATCCATTGGGTAATTATTCCACAAAACCTACATAAATAACTTACATGTCCAAGACAACCATGTGTAGAAAATATATCTATCATGGAGTAATATAGTAACAAGAGGAAATTCAAACATTACCTACTCATGCTCACGGGCATCTAAACCATGCTCATAGGCATCCATGTGCAAAAAAATATTTGCATCATCATAAACTCACAAAATATAATATATCCACATGTACAAAACTCACCATGTACATACATCCATATCATTAGGCTCTCCAAAAGCTCCAAGTTTTCCACTGACTAACTCCAAATCCACTCATGAATCCTCTGTTAATCAATTCCAATAAAAATAACCCTACTAACCATGCTACTAATAAGTAGTGAAAATACCAAAAAAAAATGTCATCAAACATACTGCACAATTATCCAAGATGAAAGCAAACAAGGGTAACATCAATAAACTGTAAATACACACTGCTGTCACATATGTAACCTGACAAACTATAACAGATCTTGCCAATCACCTGTCAACTGTAACAAACATATTTTCCTTATTTCACCCTTAAAACTATAAAACATTTCTATCTCTCTTAACCCAGCTAAACAACCATCAACTGCCATCCCATAAGGACATCCAAACACCATAAAATAAAAATAGAAGTGACGTCAACATGCACTAAACACAAAATACCTGTAAAACCATAACTGTCCTCTAAAACAACTTGTTCCTTATGTAACTTTGAATAGTAGCATCCTACTCTCACTCTGCATGTGTATATGTTTCCAACCTGCAATTCCAACAACCATGGCTTACTCCTACTCAAAGTGAACTCCCATGCACTGATTCTAATGATCAAGCTCAAAAGTTCCAATATATATATATATATATATATATATATATAGTGAGAAATAAAACAGATGAAAGAAAATATAAAAATGATTCCCTTCTTATTAAATAATACTTCTACATCATAGAAGTTTGGACTTCATGTGAATTAGGTTGAACCACCTTCTTTGCATCCATATGCACTCAACATCTCCTGTTACCTGCAACTATGTGTAAACATGACTTTTCATTGAGGATCTCATCCTTAGACTATATACCCTTGTCCTCAAGATTCCAACACATCCTAGATATAAAAATCAAACACACCAAATATCCATGGTACATATTTTACTCATGCACACAATCCAAACATAATACCAGTTGCTTCAAATGAAAGAAATAAAACATGAACCGAATAGAAATATCTGAATTTGACCCAAGTATCACTAGACTCCCGAGCCAAATCTGTCCTCCTTATGATTCAAACATTGAAGTGATCTACTCTGTTTCTACTTATACACTTTGTGCAAGAAAATTGATCCTCTAAACTGGACACTAAAACCATCCATGCTCTCTTATGGTGCAAAAAACCCATTACAAATTCACTATCACAAAGACCGACCATAGTCAGCTGATTGGTACCGGTTCCTCTGTGACTGACGTTGGTTCACTGACTTACATCGGTGCTACTGGAATGATCACAATGCCAAAAATTGGCATAGTACACCAAACTAGTTGCCTACTCTAACAAAAATTGATAGCTGTGATGAGCTAGTCATTTCAATAAGCACCCAAATATTGTTAAAAACTTAACAACAATAATACATATAAATAAATTGCACCAAGATCAAACACATCACCTTATCAACACCAAGACACTCACCCGCATCTTCAACTGAAGTACTTGCCTCTCTGATGGAAGCCCCATCTTCATTCTATACTATTATATTTAGCCTCTCTAGTAAATTTTGTGCATCTAACTGCACCAAGGATGCATAACTACTCCTCTATCTCATACTCAGATCTGCAATCCCAAACCATGCATGTGTAACCAAAATATACAAGCACTGCAATACCAAGATAATTGTTAACGTTTTAATCTACCTTGAGAAGAAAATGAAAAAAGTGGTAAAATATTTTTTGAGAAAAAACTTAGTATGGGTATTCTATGATTTAAATTAAAAATTCTCCAAGTCTCAAAATTTGAAATTTTGGATTTTGGATTTTGGAGATTTTCTCTTTCAGAGTTTATGGCGCGAAATTGTGTTTGCGAATTTCCAAAGTCCGAAGCCCCGAAAGTCTAAAATATTTGACTTTCAGACTTTTGGGGTTTAGAGTTTTTTACTTCGTAATTGGAAATTTTTAAACCCATAGTTTTGAATTCCAAAACCCCGAAATTCTGAATTTTTAGACTTTCGAGCTTTTGGGTTTCTGAAATTTGGCTGCATTTTACGTTAAATCCCTTTCAGACTTCTGAACTCTGATTTTTGGGTTTTGGAATTCTCCAAGTCATTTTTGAAGTTTTCTACTTTCGGACTCCCGAAGTCTGAAATTCCAAAAGACCGAATTTTAAGACTTTCAGGCTTTTGGGTTTCGAAACTTTTCATTACCAGTTCACATTTTTCATCTCCCAATCTCTGAAGTCTGAAACCTTGAAATTCCAAATTTTTAGAAATTTGGGCTTTCAAGTTTCAGACTTTCATAGTCCTTCGTGCAATTAATTTTTCACCAACCTCCATATGGATCAGATTTTTACCATTAATGTTAGGTTTTCTATTGAAAATTGTTTTTTACTTGTCATTTTTTACCTGACACTTTGCTCTGACATTCCATTTTATTGTACTTTTCAAACGTCATTCTCAAGGTATTTTTACTTGGTTAATTTCCTTTTGGTTTAAGATCTCTTATTTTCTTTTTTATTTATTTGTTTTCTTTTGTTTCTCCTCTCTACCTCTTGAAATGAAAAATTCATTGCCCACCATGTTTCTACGTTTTGAGTTTCTACCGACATGACAAGTTTTCAGAGATCTTCTCAATTTTTTCCATTTCTCCCTCTCAGACTTTTCAGGATTTGGAGATTGGCATTATTTGGCAATTTTATTCTCGGATTTCTAAGACTTGGCGGTGCGTCGCTATTTTGGAGCTCTTATTTTCAGTGTTTCGGAGGTTACTATTTCAGAAAATTTTACTTTTTGGATATTTTCAGTGGTTGGGAACCGTGTAACTATGGAACTTTCAATTTCAGAAATTTAGACCTTTCAATTTCGGAACTTTTGACTTCGGAAATTTCAATTTCAGATATTTCATTTTTAGAAAATTGGACTTCTCTGTTTCAAAGTTTTCACTCGAAGATTCTTCAGTTCGGGTTTTCGGAAGTAAGTAATTTTTGGGATTTTTTAACTTTGATTTTCGGAATTATGAAAAGTCATAAAAGGTTGATGTTTACTTCCAAAACAAAGAGAAAAGAAAAGATGAAGTATTCATTTCTTGGAGTTTCTCCTCACTCCTGCTTATCTTCCGACCTAGGGAATAAAGAGGGCACTGACCTTGGATAGATTGATTTTCCAGATTTCTTGGAAAGAGTAAAGGCTCAAAAAAAGAAACTATAGATGCAAGCCATCTACAATAGTGGGATTTACCTTACTGCCAGTTTTCCCACATCCATGTATTGCCCAGAGTTTGTTTTAGCCATGACAACCCACTTTGAAAAAGAATCCATGTTAGTCAAAGATGATGATGAGAAGGTGGTAATCCGTTTGGACCCAGAATTCTTTGAAGATCTGCTCAAACTTATTGACGTTGAAGATTATGCCACAATTTCACTAGAGTTGGCAGTGGAGCACTGAGATAAGGAGGAACAAGTATGCACGAAAGTCATGATGAAAACTTATCTTGCTAAAAGCGTTGCCAAATTTCCAAAGGCCATGCATCGGTCATATTTTATTTAGGAGGTCAGTGACCTTATTGTGGTATTAAGCAGAATTTCAGGTCTTCCTTCTCCAAAGGAATTCCAGGAATGGATGTTCTTGTACATTTCTACCATCAAGAAAAAAAAGGAATTTATCTGATGGGGTGAGCATATCAATAGCTCCATTTGCTACTAATTGAACAGAGTGCTTTCCACAAAGAGCTTCTATATGACATCCTTCTTGGTTTATGCTGCTGCTGCTATGGGAGATTTATTTGGGTTGAACACTAAATGTATTCGCAGAACCTCCCAAATCTATGATTTTAATCCTCATCTCACACTGAGTGAATGGAGCAAGCATTTTCATGGGGTCAATGATGTGTTCTTTGTGGTTATCCTCTACTGATTTGATAAGGAGTTATACAACTGAAGGATTTCTGATGAATCCTGTAAAGAAGCGTGTGAGTGGGGAGCCATCTATTTATAGTTCCCTACATTCACTTACATTTGGGTTATAGGCTTCATAGGTGCCCCCAACAAATTGTAAGGGTGCCCCACTAATAAATGGGTTATACTAGAATTGGTCTGACAATTTTTGGATTATCATCGAATTCAAAACAAACGCCACAAAGTGGGAATGCATTTCCCGATTTCAATTTGTAGATACACCTGCCCAAATATTCATAAGGTCAAAAATGTGGATGCAGAAATGACCAAAGTGACCTTGCGAACCTTTCATCCATGTACTAGTTTCGATTATTGGGGAAAATTCGGTGAAACAGGTTCGTCCAGTGCCCACGTACCCCAATTGGAGGATATCTGGATTCATTTTTGGGATGAATACATCATTTGAAAAAGGGATTATGAGAGGTTTACCTTGGATGAGGTTTGACAGTTTGGTTTTGTTGATGTCCCAAAGGATGTGTAAGATAATGATGAGGTTTTGGGTGTGGCATACAAAAATGATAATATTTCCAATCAACCATTTCCATTGATTGATTGGTATGTAGAGGAATACTGCAATACAAAGGAGAGGGCAGAGCCCATTATGCAGAGAACTTACAATTGGTTGGTTACCTTGCTAATTTCACCCAAGGGAGTAGAACAACCTACAAATATAGAGGCCCCACCAACCATCAACTAATCAACACTCACAAAGGGTAAAAGGTCAACCTAAAAAACCCATATGACTCCAAAAAAGATTTCATTTGTTGTTGGTGGCTCATCTCTCTCCAAGGCTTCCATTTCCAAGGCTATGTCTCCTATAACACCTGTGACATAAGTGGTTGAAGTCATTAACTCCCCTAGTATCTCGTAAGATCCATCATCTCTTCCTCCTCCATTGTCACTTTCGATATCAGTTCCTTCCACTTCCATAATCATTTCTTTGTTCCCATCTCCTTATATGGCCCAGGTATTCTCATCCCTTCTAGTTCTCTCAGTTGGAGAAACTATCGGGTCACCCAATTCTTCTTCACTCCCCTTAAAAATTCCATTTTCCTCCATCTCATTCCCAAAATTATTTTATCAACTCCTATGGCTGTCCTTACATCCACCCCATCCATCATTGCCACTTCTACCCAAATTCCAACTAATGTTTCTAGCGCTCTTGTCATAACTAATGTTTAAGGTATCGGATCTACTGTCCCATCTTCATCAACATTAGCCATTCTTGAATGGTTTTTTAGATAGAATCCAAAGTAGAAGAAGAAGGTGCCTCTAGGAGATGTCATAGATATCTGTATATTGGAACATACTCCCAAAAGATAGGCCAAGAGGCCAAGAATTGTTTCAAGTCTGATAGTGAATCCATCTGGGGAGTGAATTGTAGAGGTTGCTACTCCTGTTGAGGGGAAAAATAAGGAAATGATTACTACGGTAGATTATCGAATCTCTCGATTTTCATTAGGAAAATATACTCACGTAAGAGCCAAAAAATATGTCCACACTCATCTTGGGGCTTTGCTTGAAAGATATGACAAAGATAAGGCTACAAAAGATGAGCTCAAACTCAAGGTCAAACAACTCACTTCATTGTTACACAAAGTAACCCAACCAATTCCATCTACCAAAGTCTCAACTACTACGACCATAACAATTTCATCTACATCGATGATATTTCTTATCATGAGCTCGAGAAGGGGCCAAAAAGGGAGATTGGTAAATGGATGGATAGAATGCATACTGTAGGAAGCTAATCCCTTAATCAAGGAGGCTATCGAAATATATAATGATCTACAAGTTGGGAAGGCTGCTATTTACAAAATAGATGAGGCCTTTTATGAAGATAATAATAATCTGAATTTAAATTTGGCAACATGGAGTGAGATCAGAGAAGAAGACCCCAACTTGCTCCTTCAAGTAGAGGTAATTGATGATGCTGCAAAATTATTTGAATATCAAAAGGCCATGGAATTTCGGTGCCAAGTGTTGCAAGATTTAATAAAGAAATTGGAAGATAAACAAGTAGAAATCACAGATGTCCTGAATGACATCTCAGAAGAGTTTGATATTGCTAATTTCAAATTATTCAATGAAAACATCGATGCTCTTCTTGAAGATCAAATTAAGGAAAATTTCAAGGATTTGGAGAAGCGTGACGATGAGGTCACCAAAACTTTCAGCAGTGACTCCATTGACTGATAGGTCTTGTGCCAAAATTTCATAGGGAGGCTGAAGAAAGTTTTGAATAAACTTCAAAGAGTGCCAACCAAGATCAAAAAGGGGATCTATATGGAAGATGTAGTGAATCACTATGCATGTGGGCCTAGAGATGGAGAAATTAAGGGAATCATCAAGCGCTTCATTGAGTATAAGCATCGAATGGCTGTGTGGGAAGGAGAACAACATAAAATTGTAGGAGAGGAAGGTGTAGTTGAACAAAGAAAAAGCTGAGTAACCATGAAAGGTCAGATCTAATCTCTAGATCAGTTGAAGTTGTAGGGTTGAATGAGTCAAACCCTTGCAAAAAAATTTCTATTTTCATGGGAGCATGTTCGCTTAATTTAATGACATTTATGTTTTTAGAAAAATGTTAGTTAAAGGCCCAACTATAATGGCTCAACCTAAGAACTTATAAATAGTTGAATGCTTCAAGCTAGGGAGATGTAGATCATTTTTTTGTGAGAAGTTTCTCTTCAAGCTTATAAGAGTGCTTCAGATATTTCTAAAAACCTTTTAATTATATTCGGAGTTATACCTTGCTATTGGAAATCTGATTTATTGTGTTGGATGGTTAATCAATGCTTACTTTGTGAATGTATGATTCCTTAGTGTGAGTGGTTAGCTTACCTTTATTTTGGGTTATCTATTTCAATTTATGTAGGAGTAATATGATTATCTTTCATGTCAGTTGTGAAAATCTTATTTTCCTTCTGTGTTATGTTATCATTATCTATAGTTGTAGAAATAGATGTTTGACATGTGCATGTTTTTTTCCTCATGATAAATTAACTGTGTGTGGAATCAAATTTGATCTATCCTTTATGTATGCTCAAGTTTAACAAAGGAACACATACCTTGGTTTGTGGTATTTTTGGGTATCCTTTCCAAGTTGCAATAGGTGAAGGTGGTTAATGATGCAAGCATCCTATCCACATTAACCCTTCAAGACATTAAAAATCCCTTTATTTGGTGCATCACCACCCTTAGTATAGCTTCATTTCTAAAAAATATCTTTCCTTAAAACTCATGAAGATGTTATCCTATGATTAGATGGTCATTTTATTACACTAGGAGTAGTAAAACACTTAGTTCATGAAGAGGAAGCCGACCTTCTCTGGAGGTTCACCTCGAGCACAAGTCCCACAACTTGTGAGATGATCCCATGTGTCCAAATCACACTGAACATCCTAATAACATTCTGGCCATTAAGAGGGTGTAGTGATTTGGTGACAACAATAACAAAACCATACCTCTATACTTCATATCTGAAATTTGACCAACATTCATATGCCTCTAAGAACTAGGGACACCTCAAAAAACAAAACGCATTCACTGCATCTTCTCAATTTCTTCATATCTGTGATTTTCTATTTAAATAGGTTGACGACACTGATTTTTCAATAATCAACCATGATCACCCTCTAATCGACCACAGTCACCTCACCGAAATCGGTTAAGGAAGTGCTGACATTGGTATACCATAACGATGCTGGTCACTATTTTTTTCTAGTAACCTTATATTTCCAGCTCCCACTTGATTTTAAATATCTTCCTGTGATTTTCACATCAAGAAAAAAACCCTGCTCTCATAAATCTGTTAGTAAACCACTAATAAAACCCTTTCTCTGATAACTAAAGCCATCGATCTGATACTAGTTGTTAGGAATTAGGACTGCATAATAGTGCTATGATTCAATAACAAACCAAATCATGTAAATATTGATCTATACAATTCCCCAAAATCTACAGTAGTGGAAGTATAAACTAGAATAATACAAATCAAAACAAAGTACGCACACATAACACAACATGTACCATGGTTCACCTAATGCGGGCTACATTCACCAAATATAGAGATCTCAATATATATAATAAACAAGAGTATAAATCGACTCTTCCATACAAGATTACAATGCATCTCTCCAAGAGTATCTCCCCCTATCCTCAAAATATCTAAATGGATCTCCATCAGTGCACTAGAACCATGCCTCCAAACACCACCAGCTATCACATACCAGGAACTACTGTATCTCCCACTATGAAACCAAGATCTCCTATGAATATGCAAAGAAGACCTCTCACAAGGGTCTACCAATGTGCAACCATATCTATGCACCAAGAAGTAAGCCTCTCCTCCATCTAACTACATCAACTTGTGCATACAAGAAGACTTCCTCTATAATATCTAGAAACTATCTTTACCCACAAGCTCTCCTCTGAGCTACAATAATAGATCTACAATGGACCAATAATATAACATGATCTCATGGATCTATAATACAAGATCTTAGAAAAACCTATGGATCTACAAGATGAAATACTATATGCTTTGCATACTATACAAGCCATTACATTGAGACAAGACAATATAAATAAAATACAGTATAAGACATAACACTCTTCTCACCATTCAAATGTACATGCTATTTCCTTCTTTGTAACTTATCTCCATTGAATCAATGTTTTCATGTAATCTTTTTTATTCTTTTTCTTCTTCTTCATCTTCAACCAAGGAGAATTAACATTCTTCCTCAATCCTTATGTTCTAACCCTAGTTTTCTATCTTATATAAGCTTATACAAACTTTGGGCACCTTAGCTATGCATTTACAACCATCTGATCACTTTTACAATCAATTGTTGGATCAAATACAGTGTCTAAAATAAAAACATAAACACACATGTAATCGGTGCCAGTTCCTGAACCGATACTGGTTACTGTGTAAACCAGTAAACCTCAAATACATGTATTTGTGAAGTAATTCAGCTCCATAACCTAATATTTGGAGCTGTGCTCAACAAACACTCCTAAATTCACACTCAAACTCACACACATCTACAATGATATGTCATCCATACATCAATATGAAACTTCTTAAGTAGTTTTACAATACTATGGGTACCAAAGCCATGGGAAAAAACCACCCCATAAATATATGGGTCAAAAATCCCACCCATATGAGAAGAGAACGTTTCCTGAGATATCAAGCATGTTTTTCAAGGCAAATTTTTTTTCTCAAGGGCTGTGCCCCTAAACCTCTACTAGCAGGGGGTGTTAGCCCCACACCTCCGCTCGAGGCCCAACCTAGCCCCGAACACCAATGAGAAAATTGTAGAGAGTGTAAAATAATTTTAGTGTATAGTCTTTAACACTTTCACATAGGAAAAAATGCTCCACAACATAGCAAAAACTAACAAAAATATTAATGTAAAAGGAAAATGAAATAAAGTGGTACAAGATAATACTTCATTGAAGTACAATCACTAGAAAGGAATTATTAAGACATTAAAATGGGAAAAACCATTGAAATGGTTGAGAAAGGGATACAAATGAAGAAATGTAAGGATAATGCAAGAGGGGTAGATAAATTTGAGGTGACATAGGAATGTGTTACACAAAGAAATAATGATGGAACAAGGAAAGGTGTGGGAACCCCAAGCCAAGGGAGGTAATCCAAGGGATATGAAAAACATTTCTTTAGAAACCTTGGAAATAAAAGCATTTATGTTTGTAAGGAAAGTGAAGACACCATGAAATAAGAGGAACATATTAAAGGAATAAGGAAGGATATGAGATATATAAAAATGAAGGTAGATTATCTGTAGGAGAAACATCCAAAAATATTTAAAATCATAGACGATGATGGAAAAAACCTCATGAAAGAGAAAGGAGGTCTAGAAAGCATCTAATAAAAAATCATCAAATGATGGGAGGTGAATAGGTTTAAGAAGATGAAAGAAATGAAATATGGGTGTATCACAATGGTATGAGAACACTATTAAGAAAATATTACATTTTAGATATAAAAAATGAGGTTTAGATGTGTAAAATATAAAGAAGGAAAAAGTTGTTGTTGTTACATAACATGCCCTTAATTCCAAAAGTGACATTATGGGACCCCATTTCCCTTTCTCAAGGTAATAGTGAACTACACAATATCAATTTATATCTATCATACAATCCGTTGTCTTTTGTATAATAATGAGTTATTTTTTTCTTCCAAGTCCCTTTACATTATCATTCCTTGCACCCCCTTCTCAAGAAAATATCCTAAATCCCTTTATGCATGCTATTTCACCTCAAAAATAAAGCGACACTTTGGTTCTCTCATAAAAATTTATCTCATGTGCATATGATTCCTTTTAAGGCCCCCGTGATCAAGCATGCATTCCTTACGGCCTTACCATTCAACATTGGTGCCATCCCTTAGACCATATTACTATTGAATGATTTCCTAAAGTTCAACCACGCTAATTTGTTTTTCCACAAAACCATATCTTGAGTTCTATGGCATCACAATACTCACCGTCCCCTAAGTCACAAAAGGCCCTTCACATACTACATGACTTTACCTGATTAGGCGTATATTTTTACACTTAACATTTGGGTTGATATTCTATATTAAAAAGGAATTTCACACATAATTACAATGGTTTCAAAACTAAATATGGAAGGTTTTAGACCTCGCCCAATAACTAATTACATGAAACCCATTACATAATAATTTTGATATTGTCTCTCGAAACACTAGGCAATCCATGCGCAATTCATTATCACACTAAAAATGAAGGAAAATATGTGTAAATAAGAAGTTCTCGAGGTAGTGATTAAATTTTAAATTAGTTTATTACATCCCTAATATTGCGTACCTTTTTGTTTTATAGGAAGTGTTGTCACTTGAGATTGCACCCTTGTTGAATTTGCCAGATTCAATACCTCAATGAAACATTGAAATACCTCTAAAGTGTGGGACAATGGTGCCTTTTGAGGTCAATATTAGAGATGGTTTTATCCTTCTATCCTATCTCACTACGACTAAATAACTAGCACTAAAATACAACTATCTAATCCTATCCTAAGAATTCCACAGAACTAAGGTTAAGAAAGAGAAATGTTGAAATAAAGAGATTTTATGCATCAAACTAGAATAGGGATCAATTCTAGTTCTAGGGACACAAATAAAATAATACATGTGAATATACAATAAAGTGCACATAGAAATTTATAAGAAATAAACAGAATAAGATTGAAGGTAAGCAAGAGGATCGAAATATTCACGTTAAAAATTGATATGTTAAAAATAAATAGATCACACTTGTATTTAATATAAATAACTTATCAATTTATAAGATAACAAAGTGGAGGTGCATGTAATATTCATAGACATGTTACATAAGTTTGCGAGCAAAATATTTGAGCTCAAAAGGGCAAAGTTCTCAAAATTAGTAGAAAAGAGAACCCTTTACACGTGCTTTCCCACTTACATATATGAAATTTGAGAGAGGAAGAAGAGGGAAATTATAACATCCAGAGATCAATGAATGCAACCACCTTTCCAATGAAAAGCACCAATCTCCATTGATTTCATAGGCCAGGTATGGGTGCTTGACATTTCTCCAATCACACACCATCAGATTGCTAATACAAGAGGACACCACCATTCAAAATTAAATTTTAGTTGTTTGAGTGGTTGAACTCCTGTATTAAATCAAGTGTGTCCTTGTTATGCATCATGGAATTATAATATTCCACCACCTTCCTTTGATATTCCATGGATTTTTGATATTTCAATTATGATTGGCCTTGTTTTGATTTCCATGGTCTTTTGTTGCTTTTAACAAATTTCATATGATCCACATAATTGATTTATTTATTCTCTTGATCCATAACCATACTTTACTTTCCATGACCTCTTCTTGTACCATGGGCATTGTACTTAAGATTTATCCCTTGATATGCATATTCTCTTTGTTTTGTGGACTTCCTATGTTTCACGAATTTTTTGTGTTCCGTGGATTTTATTTGTTGTGCGGAATTTCTTTGTTATTTAGATTTTATGTGTTCCATGGATTTTATTTGTTGCATGGAATTGATTTATTCCACAACTTTTCTTTATTGAGAAGAATTTATTTATTCCATATATTTTCCTATACTTCACTTTGCTTTAATCCGCAATCTTTCAACCTTGTGTAGTTTATTTTCCATGACGTCTTCTAACATTCCCATACTTAAATTTATTTATGCTACTTTACACTATTGCGCATATTTTTTTTTTCTTGTTCCACAACATATGTCCCATGGAATTTTCCTTTGTTGTGTAGACTTAGAAAACTCCATAGAACACTACACCTTCCAAACTCCACATAACACTAATTTTCTTCTCATTTTTGTAGAACACTATGTTCCTTATCATTTCCGTGGAATATTATGTTTTTTCATTCCACAAGTTTCTTTCTTAAAGCTTCGTGAGCATAAGATTCAAATGAAATTTTCCAAATAACATGGGTGCTATTTTGGACAAAAGTTCAATAAATTTCAGGGGACACATGATTGCTAGATGAAATTAATAATAACCTAACATATCCATTAGGTATGGAGTCAAGCATACATCTTTAAAATGATAAAAAATGTTTAAAACTAACCCTGAATCTGCATGAAGCATTTAAATTGGAATTGGTTTAAGATTGATATTTGGAGCTTGAAAGAACACTATACTTGGAAACTACCCCAAAATATTTGATTTGTTTCCTGCTAGGGTGAATGATCTAGACTGTGCACAACTATAAAAGAGGCGTATAGAAACTATGTACAAAATATAAAGCATACATGATCCAAACCGAAACATGCAAAGTGTGTAAAGAAATTATTTTGAAAAAACCAACCTAAACTACTCCTACTCTAAATAAGAGAAAAGAAATCTAAAAAAATCTATATACTGGTTGGGAAACACAACTTCCCTTCCTTATAAAATGTGGCTGTGAGATCATTTCTGTAACCTGATCAAGTGGTGGAAGTGAAAACATGGACTGCATCCCCTTTTTTCTCAAAATATCAGCCTCAATAAGAACAAACACCTCCTCTAGTTTCTCTGCATTTGGTTTGGATAGGTGTATCAACTAATCTTTGGTATTTTGTAAGTATTCCTTATGTTTTTAAGTGAACATGACTGGTGACAACTTCATTCTTAGCTCTAATCTATTTAGAAATATGATTTGACATCAAACTCTAAGGGCCAATGGAATGATTTTTTTGATTTTCCCATCTCTTTCACCTTCTAGTCCATGAATAGATATATCACACACACTTTCCTTATCTTGGAGAGGGTTTACAAGTTGTTTAAACTTGTATTCATTTATTTCCTCCTTGATGACCACCTCTGATTCAACATTGGGACCCTCATTCTCCTTATCATCTTCAAACAAGAAGTATGATAGCTCAAAAAACATACTTCTCCTCAACATGAAGCTCAATTTGATCATGATGTTTGATTTATTCCTTTACTTTTGTATCCTTGGGTGATTACATCCAAGTTAGATTACCTAAATGAGAGTGAAGATACATCAATGTATTCATCACCGAAAGAGAGAAATAAGCTCTCAATGATCTCTCTTGCATCTAAATCCTTAGAGTATAATGTGTCCTCCTTCATATTGTGCTCAACCAATGTATCCTTCATTGCAAAATGTTCAAGAAAAACAACATGAAGCTCATCCTAAAATGGGTTTGGATATATGAAATGAGGGAAATATTGAACTTATGAATGATTTATTAGAGGTTGGAATTCTGGAGGAGGTATACTATCATCTAGTAAAGGAGATTGACTAGAAAGAGGAGATTTTGGAAAGACATGTATTTGAAGATTAGGTTGAGATGGTACATACTGGAAAGAATGAATATGAGAGCTCTGTGATGGTAGTGAACAATTGTACCATTGACACAATTCCCTATAACTAGATTGATTATCTTCCATTATTTCAATCAACTCTAACATTTGATTTAAGGATTCAACCATTACCTCTAGCTTCTGATGATGGCTATAACAACTTGGTAGAGGAACACCCCATCGATAGGGATCACTAAAACCAAATGGTCTAGCTACTATGATTTCACACATCTCCTTTGAATTTTACATGGTTGTCTCCATATTTAGGACCTGTAATTGAAAATCATCATCAGATATGAAACAACCTCCATTATCTACTTATCGTTGTTATTGGAAAAATCATGGTTAATAGGATAACCATATGGGTCAATGGGGTTTATATCATATGAATATTCATCATGACAAGGCTCATAAAACTGATTCAGAGGAGAATAATACTACTCTTGAAAATGAGGTTCCAAATGAGAGAAAGAATTCATGATTGTAAAACTTCATGAAATTAGGTAAAAGGGTGAATGGAAATGGTCTCTGAATGAAATAAATGGGTTTCTATATTAATGGAGTTGTCATATGTGTTGGGATAGTTCCTCAAAAGGATAAAGATTACTAAAAAACACATAAATATTAGTGAAATGAGTTGTAATTGACTCAAGAGAGTCCCACTAGGCGTGCCAAAAACTATTGTCACATGAGATTGAACCCTTTTTGAATCTGTCAAATTCAAAACCTCAGTAAAACATTGAAAGACCTCCAAATTTTGGGATGATGAAACATTTTGAGGTCAATCCCAGAGAAGGATGGCTCCTTATATCATATCTCACCATGACTAACTAACCAACACTAAACTAGTAATTTCTAATCCTATCCTAATAATTGACAGAACTAGGGTTAAGAGATAGAAATGATAAAATAAATAGAGATGATGCACTAAAA
Source organism: Taxus chinensis (assembly GCA_019776745.2). Taxonomy (NCBI): domain Eukaryota; kingdom Viridiplantae; phylum Streptophyta; class Pinopsida; order Cupressales; family Taxaceae; genus Taxus; species Taxus chinensis. The sequence goes on from CM034150.1 coordinate 263,729,090, forward strand.
TAAAATAAGGCTTAGTTTTGGATTCAGGGACACAAATATAACAATACATGTGAAGATCCAAGAAAGTGCACACAAAACTTTGTAAGAAATAAATAGAATAATATTCAAGGTAAGGAAGAGGATTGAAATATTCACGTTAAACACTTTAGGGTTGTTGTTACATGATGTTAGCATGATGAAGACTTAACGCATTTAGATCCATAATTAATACATCATTCTACATTTCATGTAAATATCTATTTCTAGAGAACAACAGACTAAATGATAATCATGATGAAATTAAGCATGCAAGAGCCAATTATAGTCAGGATTAATACTTTGGCTCAACAAATACATTCCATTATATAAAAACACAGTAATACATAAAATATTCTTACAATAATAGTAATACATACTCATGAGCGTAACATTTCTGACAACATACTCTCATAGTAATCTAGTTCTTACATATATATCTTATACTACGCAGTTCACTACATATTTATAAGGGCGGGGAATTTCCCTTCACCACTTATTTATTCCCAAAATAGGTCACATGCTGAAAATAGCCACGTGCCTTTACAATTACAGTCACACATGCAAGTGCACTAACAATAGATCTCTCCTAGTTAACTATCAGTCACAATTCTATCTTTAGATTGTATCCATGCAAAGCGCTCCATAACCACTCTTCCAAAAATATCAGATGCGTGTTGGGAAATTCTTCATCCCATTTGTGTGCTCCACATGCCATATTTCAAAAATAGATCATAACCATGAAAATGGATAAGTCCCAAGTCTGTCTCTGTCCTCTGCATACGATTCCTTTCCAATCCTCCCACGCCTTTGAATGTGCTCTACTCTTCTGTGTGAATCTTCTATATGCCTTCTGCTAAGTGTTATACATTTTCTCCTCAACATTACCCCACACTAACTGTGTTTCCATCTTGGCATTGGTTACCTCTTGAATTCTCAAAGAAAGAAAAAGAATATAAATGGAATATAGTAAAGAATTTTCCATACAAAAGAATGATTTACTCAACAATATCCTCTGCTTTAACTAGAAGAATGAGTTCTAAATATTATTCCTTTATTTTGGCCTCTAATTCTACCATTCACTCAGTTTGGTCATTGATTTTTCTGGAATATCTAGCGAAATAGACTCCAACTCATCTTGGGAAATGTACTTCTTTTCATTCTACAAAAGTAGAACAATGTTGGACATTGTAGACATTCTTCCATCTAGTAGATCTATTTTCTATGCTATAACCTTCCCTAGCTCATCTAACCTTTCCTTATGGGGTTACGGTGCTACTACAAGGGCCTCACACTTTTTTTTACCAATTCCAACCTCTCTGCATGACCCAGTGTGTCATCCTTCATCACTTTTAGGACTTCATTTTCCTCTACCATAGTCCTTATCTTGATGAATGCCTCTAGAGCTATGCAAATGTTTAATGACTTGTCTACTTTTCTTAGCTCCTCATGCAAGCTTTGGAGGAATGCCTCATAAGATGAAATATTCCTCATCACTGAAACCTTTTCTCACTCTGCTTCCTGCTTAGGATATTTTGGGGTTGGCATGCACATAGGTCCATCCTCAAGCACCAAATCCACCAAGGTTTTTTACATAATGCACTGCCGAAGAAAACTTTTTAGGCACGTTGGGCTCTAAGTGCGGTCTTGATTTCAAGATATTGTCTCTAATTTCCTCTACCATTCTGATGAAAAAAATGTTATTCTTCTGTTCCAAGTCCTTCTCGTGTTGTAGGCATGCTATCTCTATATCTTTGGCCTTGATTTATTCTTTCAGCAACCTAATAGTTACAGCCTTATCCACATTCCTCCTTTCCACCTCTGTACATACCTTTACCAAGGCATTACTTACTTGTTCATCTGAAATAATAGTAGGCTTTACCATTATGTGTTTGGGGTGAGGTGCCTTCTTCAATCTTCTTGATATATAGGATTCTTCACATATGTCAAAGTATGGTTCATCCATATGTGTCTACATTGACCAAGAAAACTTCTTCCTTGTGCACATGATGGCCATATCCTCATCCATCAGCTCCCATCCATACAATTATTTAATGCCCACCGTGCCTTGGAAACGTGTGTGAATAATTTTACTTGTGTCCTCAGAGTATCCCAGAACCGGTGCAGTATACTCCCCACTTGCCCTCTTTGATCTTGGCCCCTTAGGTAATTGAGCATCAAGATTTGGAGGTTGTTCTACTATGCCCTAAGTAGTCTCACATGATGTCTCATCTACCTCCTTCAATCCTCCTCCTTCCTTCATTTCTTCATCCTTTGGCTCTTCCACTTCCTCTGGCTGTGTCGGAGATTCAGGCACACTTTTATCAGAATCTTCCACCTCCTTGGTCACCTTCAAATTTATTCTTCTCTTCTCAGCTGTCTCCTTATGTGGAGAGAGTCGAGGTGATCTACGCATTGACTGTAGTGTAGCATATTGGGTTCTGGTTCTTTTGAACACCCTTTTGAAATGACACTCTCCTTGTACTACATCTAAATCCTCATCTTCTCCTTCCTGCTCTTGAAGTAGCGTAGTCGCAGACTCTGTTTCTACCTTGTCTTAAGGCTACCTTCATCCTCTATGCTCTAGGCCACCACTATCTTCTCATTCATCTTCCTCTTCATCCACCACTATAGTCTCTACAGGCTGTGGAGTTGGCACATTTTCTATTATATGCTTACCCTTAGGCGGCCTTGGAAGTGAGAACTCATTTTCCAAATATTTGTTATTCTCCATCTTGGGCTTGAGTTGAAGATACACAAGCACTACGCATATGTCTTCAATGACTAAGCTTACCGGCTTCATGTTTATTACATCTGTGATAAACCTCTCAATATAGGTAGTCTATCCTAGATATACATATGTTTTTCTCAGGGTATGGTAATCACAATCTACCTTATATGTGAAAATTTTTAGGTAGTGCGCATCTGTGAACCGGTGAACTGATTCCTATAAGTAGCATGCTATGAAGGCATATGGCAGTTTTCACCAAGGGCTCTAAGCTCCATCCTTCATCACAAATCACACGATGAAAAAGTGTTGGTAGACCACAAAATGTACTACCTTACCCACCACTGAAGGTAACTCCTTGGGTATGCACCACTCCTCCTCAAACGCCATGTGAAGTCTTTCATAAAACATCTCCACCCTCTATTTAAATGGCCCACTCATGGTCCCTTCACATAAGTATTTATCAAATCTTTTTGCTAGAGATTTATTTTCCATGGGGTACTTCTAAATATTTTCCTTTGTCCCATCGGGCACTCCAATCTCCATAAACACCAAAGACAATAAAATAGTGCCAAAAGTAATTCTGTCACCTGTATGCACTTCTTCAATGATTGTATTTGATATGTGATCCATGATATTGTAGACCACTCCTTGAGACATATTTCTTACAAAGTGCAACCACATTGTATTCACCTGTGACCACCTTTCTTGGTCAGTCAACTTTGTTACAAGATGGGAAACTACCTGTAGTACTAGGTACTTATTCAATTTATCGATGTCCATGTTGCGCATACCCTTGGTATATCCTAGCTCCTTCCTTGTCTCTAAGATCAGTTTTTTATCTGTTAAGTCACTCTCTAAATATGCTCCTAAGTACCTTAGTCCTGTCACTATTGAAACTAAGGTAGTTGTGATTCTAACCCTCCGTCAGGGAAAGTAGAAGAAGTTCTCATGGACTCTACTCATCAACCATCGATACAATGGTTCATATTTCCAAAATTATGGCAGATCGTACAACTAGTAGACTCTAACATGCTTTAGTAGCTTCTCTCTAGTGTCATCCTACATTGAAATGTCTTCTGTTATGCGCTTGTTTATTTTCATGCTCAACAATGCATCTAATTCCTTCTTATTATCCGATGTGCAATGGTTGTAATCTCTGATATTACATTTATAGATGTGGGAATCCCATTCTTTTCCCATAATCACACCCTCCAGATACTGTATTTCTGAGAAATTAACCTCAGGAGTAATTTCTTCTTCCACTTCAACCTTCTTCTTCCCTTTCACTCCTGCTGCAGGTGCTTTCTTTGGTGCCATTTGTAAATCTCTACTTTCTATTCTTTGTAGTAAGTTAAAACCCTAGTTTGGATCTTCGTGCCCTAGTGTAAATCACGTGCCCTAGCTCTTTCTTAATGCATATGGTTTTCCCAAACCCTTCACCTATGGGGATGCAAGCTTCTCCTACGCACAAATCTTCTCTCCATGTCTAGTTTCACACTCTTCGCACCTCCACATGATTCACTCGGCTTGTTTACACTTAGATATTTTCAAATTATTGTAATTGTAATGGTAAAAATGACCTCGCATCCCATCCTTATATAATTTTTCAAAAAGTTAGCACATTTATTGTTCCTTCACCTACCAACAATCCTCTCATTAATCGACCATTCTCTTTCTTTCCACGTGGTACATCTTCATGCCCAAGCTATAACCTTCTAGCATGCATTCCTACCTTCTAGCCATGGAATTATCTTCAGCACACCTCCATGCACCTAAGTACCTCTCCACTGTGCATTCCGTTGGTGGTTCCCATGGCCCTTGCTTACCTCATGTTATATTTTTTTTTTCATTCATCTCCACCTATAGTCCTTGTTTCTAGAAGCAATATTTTTTTCCAATTCTCCAACTTGAATAACACCTGTAGCAGTTTATTCCTTTCATGTGTACTTATTTCTAGCAGTCTTGTACTTAGATATCAATAACCACCCCACACTAATGGTATGTGCAGTCCGCTGTGCATAAATATTCTTCAAATAATAATTAGCTTCTAGCGTGCAAACACACTTATTACACAAAAACACCAACTAAATTGAAAAAGCATAGCGACGAAGAAGGAAATACATTAAGGAAATGAAGAATTGAAAACCTAATCTAAATGGAAACACTGTCTTATTACAAACACCAAGAAGACTTATTTATATTAAGGTTTTAGCCTACTCCCGTTGAAGTACCCGGGTAACCGTATTCCATCAAGAGTCTCTAATTGAAAAGTTTTTGCTTTAAGTATGTGAGTGAAAACATATGGCCCCAACCAATGTACCTTGAGTTTTCATGGATGGAGTAAAAACTTAGAATCATAAAGGAGCACCATCTGTCCAATCTCGAATGTTTTATCCCTAATGTGCCTATCATGTCATGCTTTCTACATGACCTTTTCTTGTTTTTGACTCCAACATGATATTGTGCATTGCTCATCCAATTTGAGTAACCTTTTAATCCATTCTTCTAATGCTTGTTCATTAGCTAAACCTCTAGCATGTGTAATACACAAAGAAGGTAGCATGAATTCTATAGGAATAACTGCTTCCGTACTAAGCACTAACTAAAATGGTGTTGCTTTTTTCAACATTTTATACATTGTTCGATATGCCCAAAGGACTGTAGACAATTTATCATCCAAATCCTTTCTTCCAACATCACAAATTTTGGTCAATGTCTGGATCAAAATTTTGTTGAAAGCCTCAGTAGTTTCATTAGCATGAGGGTGATAGGGTGTAGTCTTATGGTGTGCAATCATAAACTCATCCAATAATATCCTAATTTTCTCATTCAAAAAATGTGTGCCCCTATCATTGGTCAAACTCAAACGAAATCCATACCTTGTAATAATATTTTCCCATAGAAACCTAGCTACTATAGCCGTTGTACAATATTTTCTAGGTGCTGCTTCTGCCCACCTTTTTAGATAGTCTATGCAAGTGATGATATACCATGATCCAGTTCTGCATGCGACTAGTGAAACATGACCCAAAAAATCAATAACCCATTTCTCAAATGGTTTTGCACTAGTAACAGGTCTTAGAGGAATTTCATCTCATTAACCTAGTTTCCCAAGACGCTAATAGTGATCACAAGCCTTGCAATATTCCTTACAATCTTTATACATGGTTTCCCACCATAATCTAGAGAGTAAAATCTTGTGAGAAGTGGTGTCACCTGCATAGTGGCCACCTGCAATACCACCATGAGCTTCTTCCATAATATTTGTATGCTCATGTTCTAGTACACAGTAGCGCAATACCTCATCCCAACCTAATTTGTACAGGTCACCGCTAATCAACATATATGGTGCCATGCCTATAACAAGTTGTTTCTTCTCTAAGTATTTCATTCCTTCTGATGCCATACCTATTCGTAGGAAGAAAAAAATGTCCTCTAAATCCTATGGCGTGCATTGTAACCTATATAACTATGCATTGGGCATGGTATCTTCAATGTATTGTGCTTATTCTCCTGATTGTATTATGGATAATGGTGAGGCCATAAATTAGCCATAAATTACTATTATTTTGTCCTTCAAGTTACCTTTGAAAGTGGATTTAAATGTAATCTAGGAACTTATAGTTTGCTTAAGATAGAGTATAGGATATATATCTTGTTCATTCTTTATAAATATTTTTTTTATCTAGCTTGTTGACGAATCCTATTGATTATTTGGGAAAAGATGCAAAGTGTTGTGTATGCAGACCATAAAGGAAAGATAATGCTAGTATTGGAAAAATATGAATTGATAATGTATAGTAAATTTAAAATAAAATATGATTTTACATTCAGGTTTATCTCAAAAAATTATGCAATTTAAAAAAATAATCATCTCAATCCGAGGTCATATGCAAAAGTTATAGTTGTTTTAAGTTAGCTGCAGAACTCATAGAGTTAGTTCCGAAACTTGCAAGTTTAGTTCTGGAACTCACAGATTTAGTTCTGGAACTCTCAGATTTAGTTTTAGAACTTGTATCAATTTAATGAAAGTCAATTCTAGAACTTTTAATTTGTGGATGAATTAAATTTAGTTTCGGAACTTGTAGATTTAGTTCCAGAACTTGCATAAAAGGAATGACAACTTTAGTTCCGGAACTTGCATCAATGGAATGAATTTTTTTTAGGGATTGTAAAAACTCAGAGATTCCAATGGGAAATATGAGAGAATATTTTGTTCATAGTAATGTTTTTAACAAAAAACTCATTCATATGTGCTACAGGTTTTACCAATGAAGAGAGATCTAACTTTTAGTGAGCTGCAGTCTGAGGAAAAGTGTATCAGACGAGTACTCAAAGTTCCATAAAAAAAAACAAAAAATTAAAATGGAAAATATGAGATATATATTTTTCATATAAATGTGTTAAAAAAAAACCTCATTCATATTTGTTACAAGTTTTACCAATGAAGAGAGATCTAACTTTTAGTGAGGTGCAGTCCGAGGAAACATGTATCAGACGAGCACTAAAAGTTCTACAAACAGAAATAGAAAATTCAAATGGAAAATATGAGAGAGGTTTTTTTTCATAGAAATGTGTTTAAAAAAAACCTCATTCAAATTTTCTATAGGTTTTACCAATCAAGAGAAATATAACTTTTAGTGAACTGCAGTCTGAGGAAAAAGCGTATCAGACAAGCGTCAAAAGTTCCACAATCAAAAACAACAAAGTCAAGTGGAAAATATGGGAAATAAATTTTTTCAAAATCATATTTTGAGGAAAAACATCCTTCCAATAATGTAGAAGAATAAAATAATTATGATTCTTATTACTAAAAAGCAAGGAGAAGATTTGAGAGCAAATCTTCCTAAAATAAGCAAGATAAGATTTGACTTCAATAATATATCTCTCTCCATATTTTGTGGAGATGGAGATCTTAGTTTTTAGGATTGGAATAAAGATAAGATCAGATTGTATTTTCTAATATAATGATTTGGTTGGATACATTAATTATAAATGCAACCTTCCACACTGAGATATGTAATGCTTTTCTCCTAAGAAATAAAGATCTGTTCTTTCCTCTCAAATATTCTGTAGTTTTAAGATTTCAGAAGTATGATTTAAATCCTCTTCCAAGGAATGAGCTATCCACTCATTCCAAGGAAGATGGATCTTTTTATTTATGTTTATGTTTATTCATTTGTATTTAATTCATTATGTTGTATTGTTTTTATGTTCATATTGTGAAAATTCAATTTGTTGTAAACCTGTAGGTGTTTCATTTAATTTTTCTTATTTCCCATTCAAAATTTTAATCTATGCAAGTGTGTTTACATTTCTACAAGTGTGATTTCCTTTATGCAAGTGTGGATTTAAATTTACGCATGTGTGCTTTTATTTTATGCAAGTTTGATTTGTGTTTAAAGGAGTTGCTTTCTAAGATCTGCTTCTCTTAATGCATACAACCATCAGACACCAGCCATGGATTGACATTATTAATGGTGAGGATTTATGACCCTCATTAGATAAATGGTATGGTCCAAAATTACTTTTCCCTAGTTTTACCACAATTATGAAATAAAATTCTTGAAATAAGAGTACCCATTTGCATATGTGCCCCTGTAAAATAGGCTTGTTCACCAAATACTTCAATTCCATGTGATCTGTATAAAAGAAAAATGGTTTAGTGAGCATGTACTATCTGAATTTATTTAGCACATAAATCATTGATAAAGCTTTGCACTTTTAAGTGGTGTAATTATGCTCTATAAGAGTAAACTTTCTACTAGTGAAAAAGATAGGATGATCTATAATACTTCTCCAGGATGAGCCAACACCACACCAGTGGCTGTGCCAGAGGCATCCACATGTACATGAAATAGTTGTTCCTATGAAGGAAAGTGCAGAATAGACATGAAGTAAGTTTCTCATTCAATGTCTCGAATGCGCGGTGCTGTGGTTATCCCCAATAGAACGTACATTTTCCTTTCAGTAACTCCTCTAAAGGTGCAACAACCTTAGCATATCCCTTTATGAATTTTCTATAATATCCTGTGTGACCCAAGAATCCATGCACCTCACTTTGACTGGTAGGATCTTTCAGGCCTATAATGACTGCAACCTTAGCTGGATCAACCAACAAACCTTCCTTGCAGATTATGTGTCCTAATAGTATTCCAAATGGTGTAGAAAATATGGACTTCTTAATGTTCAACGAGATACTCAACTATCTACATCTTTCAAAAATTAATCGCAGATTGTCACAATGATCTTTAACCAGCCCATACAACATCCAATCATCTAAATAAACCTGCAAGAAGTTATGAATATAATATTTAAACACATGATCAACTATGTGCAAAAATACAACAGGCACATTTTTTAATCCAAAAGAAATAAAAGTATAGGAAAAGTTACCCCATTTAGTATTAAAAGTATTCTTTTTCCTAATCCTCCTGGGCAATCTGAACCTGATGATACCCAAAGAACCCATTTGTAAATGAATAGATTTTGTGACCTGCAACACCTTTTAGTATTTCCTCAGTGAATGGTGTAGGAAAGGGGTCAGTCACACATGAAACATTTAGCTCCCTATAGTCCACACAGATCCTGATACGACCATCCTTCTTGATACTAATCACCTTTGGACTAACCCATTTTGACTCGTCGAGGGGCTTGATGATTCCAAACTTCAACATTTTGTCAATATCTTCTTTGAACTTTTCACGCAAGTTGGGGTTCATCCTGTAGGGTCTCTTTCTAACTGGGCACACACCCTCTTTAAGATTTATCTTCATCTCCCCTAATGATTCATGCACACCTTTAAGTTCATGATACCCTCGAGGGAATAAGTCCTGATAATACTATAGTAACTCTATGATTTTTTCCACTTCAAAGTCTGACCAATAGTATCTAATTATGGTCTCTTTAGGCTCAACATATAATCCAATATTCACTTTCTTTTTCTTCATAGGTTCATGATATGTGTGCGTGGTATTATATGCACTATCCAAAACCTCACGCCTACCCGTTGAATGGTCTACATCCAAATTTTCTACTTCTTCATCATCTACTAAGTAGACCATTTTTCCTTTTTCTTGCTCAAGGAAAGCATGTTCAAGTAGTGTGGCATCTATTTCTGTTTCTTCAAAAAAATGCACTCCTGAGTCCCCTTCATCAAATAACTCTTGAATGATTTCCTCCACCTTGGCACTATCCCCCATAGTTAAGTGCTTTATAACCTTTAATGCTTCTTCCACCAAAGGATTGGTAGAGAAGAAGTCAAATGTCTAGATTATTCCTGTAATTAAATCCTTCTAATTTCCAGTCTCTCTATGGATTTTTGCATAGACATACCAAACACGCGTGCAACCTTGTAATGTGGAATAAAACTTGTGCACCCACAATAAAGGTGGTAAATCTTCCCGCCCTTTTTTCTAGAGTCTCTCACACTTCTAAATGTGGTGCTGAACATGTTGATTACCATGATAAGTGTAGATTTGAGTAGGTGCATTGCTCATGAGGAACCTAGTGGCAAGAGCAATCTTAATTTCATTCCATCCTAAGAGATTATCCTTGTGGACCACCCACTAGCACGTGGCTGTCCTGCATAGGGTATATGCTAGCACATTCCTTATCTCCAATTGGTCTACCCACAGTTCCTCCATAGCACACACGAACACCATAGGGTCTCCTTCTCCAGTGTAACAAGGTGCCAAGTTATTACCTATTCTCCTGATATAACGCGGTCTATAATCCCTAGCGAATATGCTCTTTAATTCATGCCCTACCAACTCATAAGTGCTATGAGCCCAATTATCAAAAGTAACATGTGTAGTGTTGCTGATAGACTGTGCATCCTCCCACTAAATTATTCCTTCTTTAGATGGCTCAAGCACCTATGGATCTTGGATGACATGTACATAAATCTGATTCAGGTCTTCTTCACTCAAGGTCTCAACATAGGGTGCATATTTGCCATCTATTAATGGGGTAATAACCCTTTCCTTCATTTTTTCAAAGATGATATAACCCTTGTTGAACCAAAGATCAACAATATTTGCATAACACCATAAATGCCCTAGTAGAGACGGGAAGCTATCTACATTTGCAAGTGCTAAGACCTAAAAATCTCTAGTGAACTTGGCTCCTTGTATGGTAATGGATGCATCTTTTAAAAATCCAATGGGAGTGGCCTTAGTCTTATTATCCATGAACAAAGCATTAGAGGATGGTTGTAATGGGGGTCTCCCCATTTGTACCAATGCTTCTAAAGTAAGAACATTGACTTTTACATCTATATCAATCAATATATTACTCAATAGCCACCCATCCACAACAACATTTAGAGTGATTTATTTTTCATAATCTAGGCTATGAGGGGGAAGATTTGCATGCAGGATCTTCTGTCCAGTCTCAGAACTTACGTGCAAATCATTTCCCTTTAACCAATTACCTAATAGTGGAATTACATTCTCCTGGAGCAACATTTTACACACTTATCTCAAGTAATTCATATCAGTTTAGATTGTCTCTGATGCTTTCTTTTGCTCCATCTTCCGTGATTGCTCCTTTAAATACTATATTTCACCCTGAAGATTTTTGAGTACCTCCATGGTTTCCTGATAAACCTCCTTCTGATGGGAAGGATCTAGGTACCGTGCATGTAAAACCTCCTCCTTAGTGATGGAAGAACTCTGCTACAATGCTTCTTTGGCGCATGCCACTTCAGCACAGGTAGTGATACTTACTTGTAATGCCTTGGATTCTGGTTCCAACTAGGGCATCCATTAATTTTCCACAGTGCGTTGTATCTGAACCATCCCTTCACATTTGTTTTCTTGTTTATGTTGCTTGCTAAGATGCTCATACAAGTCTGGGCATTCCTCATAACTATGATTATTTCCATAGAAAGAACATATAATATACTGAGGACATTCATGCCTGTAGTGGTCAGGAGATCCGCATGTATAACATGTTCCACAAGGGAACTCACCTCTTCCACCACCACGGCCTCATCCTCTAAATCCATCATGGTATCCTCGACCTCTACCATGACCGCCTTCAAAAATCCCTTCATTCTAATCATAGTGCGCTTTATTGTGATCCTGTTCTTGATGCTCATTATTTCCTTTAGAGTTATTTAAATCTCCTATTTTTCATACACCAATATCTATAGCATCATGGATCTGACCAATCAGCTGAAAGTCTTCCATGTCATTAGTTTTGGACCTGCAGATTTTATAGTAGTATGAAACATTCTTCCTTATCATGCATTACAGTAATGGGAAGTGACTAACATTATGGTTTAAATGGCATATCTCACAGTCTAATAGTAGTGAGCACATAGATCTGCGGGGACAACTATCCTTTGTGTGACCTTCCACTTCACCATCTATGTACCAAATCCCTGTGTGCATCTCATGTGCTAAATTTTCTGATAGCTTCTCCAAAATCTTTACCATAGCTGCGATTTGTACCTCTAAAAATGGGCTCACCCCAGTGTCTATACTTCCAACTACCTCAGTGTGTAAAGCTGCTTCAAGTGCTTCACATAGATCAGTGTATGTCTTATGTGATAGCTCCCTTCTAAAAGGTGTAATCAGGCCCCCAACAAACCATTGCGCATGCTTACTTGCATGAATATCATAAGAAAGCTTAGATAACAATGTTTTGAAGTGAGCATCACTCTCTGACACTCTCAGTAGTGCCTTGATTAATATCCTTGAGCATCCTTATACTCTTCTTCTCGAACTCAGGGATGTGAAACTCTTTATAGAAATCATCTTTTAAAGATGTATTGTCTACGCAAGTCTGATCAGGGTAAAAATGTTTGTACCATATGTGTGCGCACCCTTGTAATGTAGTAGCAAATTGGCTTGCCCTACACTCAGAATCTATGATTCCTGTTATGCACCACAATATTTCACACATGTGTACGTGTTCAACAACATCTTCTATGCCCCTATACTCTCAAAGATGAATATACATCTCCATGTAAATATTCCAGGGTTGGTGTGGACTTTTCCCACCTGATCTAGAACCTCTTGTGTTTCCTCTGCCTCTAGAACTACCAGATCCACCAGAAATAGATCCACCTATACCTCCTGATCCTGAACTTGTAGCCAGAGTCATACTAGAAGATGTACTTCCATGTGTCACAATAGTAGTATTGAACTACACCCCAACAGTTTGTGAAGTGTTACTACTCCCATAAGAGAGACCAAAAATCTATGTGACTGAATTCTGTGCGTATGATACCCCCGAAAAGGTACTTCTATATAACAACGAATCCGTTTACACTGCCATCACTATGCTTGTTATATGACTCACTCCTACTCTCTCACTACCTGAATTAGCTTGTTGACTATTATACTAGATACTGATAGACCAAACGCAAGGGAAAAGAATCCAGGTGGATTTAGATGCACACCTGCTGCCCAGGTTGTTTCTACTGGCGCGCTTCTACGTGATGCCAAAGAGGGTTCCCTATCATGCTTTCCCAAATGGAGGAGTTCCTGATGCTTGGGTTCCACATCTTCTACATGAACTTTAAATCCTTTTTGAACTATCTCTCTCCACAACGCCATTCACTTTACAACCTCCCACTGATTTTCTATCTCCCTCTCGCATGCCTCATTATACTTAAGCTACCTTCATTTCTCTTCCTCTCTTCTGCTAGGTCCATTTTTCACCAAACTTGATCCTGCCCCTGCACGTGGTGGGGTTTAGTTAGCCATCAATTTACTCTCCAAATTTAGGGTTACCATCAAAATTTTGATTTCCACTAGAATACCTTGCATGTAAGTTCCCCTTGGATATCATAAAAACTGGAATTCAACTACCTCTGGGCACGAATAAGTGGAAATTGAGTACTCCAAGATATAACTGTTCAAAAAACCACGGAACCATGTATCCATAACGCAATTTAAAATTAGATCAGTATCATAAACGGTCTAAAATTATTCTTGCATCTAGAAAAGTGTGAGATACGTCTAGTTCCATTTAGATGCATAAGAAACCAGCCACTCGTAAAATTCTATTGAAAAAATAGTGAAGAAGCTTTCGTACAAACAGTCATATAGATTCTACTCCACCCACATGTGTGTGTCAAACTCAGATACAATGTTGACCCTCCATGCATATTCTTATTCTAGGTCATGTATCCACTCCTCAACACTTGCTAGGGTCAACTGGTATGTCTTCATTGTGAACCCTCCTGAAAAAATTGAAAAAGAGGTCCCAGAAACAGAAGCAATGATGCAACCTAGAATTCACCAGTAAAAGCCCAGGCGTGCTGACACATCACTTAGCCTAGACTGAATGGTCACTTAAAGCACAAAAAGGTACCAGGACCCTATTTAGGGTTGTTTTTACATGATGTTAGCATGATGAATACTTAATGCATTTAGATCCATAATTAATACATCATTCTACAGTGCATGTAAATATCTAGTTCTAGAGAACAACAGACTAAATGATAATCATGATGAAATTAAGCATGAAAGAGCCAATTATAGTCAGGATTAATACTCTGGCTCAACAAATACATTCCATTATATAAAAACATAGTAATACATACAAGCTTCTTACAATAATAACAATACATGCTCATGAGCGTAATAGTTCTGACAACATACTCTCACAGTAATCTAGTTCTTACATATATATCTTATACTACGTAGTTCACTACATATCTATAAGGGCGGGGAATTTCCCTTCACCACTTATCTATTCCCAAAATAAGTCACATGCTGAAAATAGCCATGTGCCTTTACAATTACAGTCACACATGCAAGTGCACTAACAATAGATCTCTCCTAGTTAACTATCAGTCACAATTCTATCTTTAGATCGTATCCATGCAAAGCGCTCCATAACCACTCTTCCAAAAATATCTGATGTGTGTCGGGAAATTCTTCATCCTGTTTGTGTGTTCCACATGCCATCTTCAAAAAATAGATCATAACCATGAAAATGCCTAAGTCCCGAGTTAGTCTCTGTCCTCCGTGCGTGATTCCTTTCTGATCCTCCCACGCCTTTGAATGCACTCTGCTCTTCTATGTGAATCTTCTGTATGCCTTCTTCTAAGTGTTATACATTGTCTTCTCAACACCAAACCTTTCTATGGAGTCTGAATCCTTCACATAACGATTTCTTACATGAATTTTAAATTTTCTTGTTCCGCAAAAAATCATTCCTTCATTGTGCGAGTTTCCTTTGATATGCAGATTCTCTTTTTTTTTTGCGGATTTTCTATGTTCTATAAATTTTCTTTGTTATATGGAATTTATTTATTTCGTGACTTTTCTATGTTCAATGGATTTTATTTGTTTCATAGAATTGATTTATTCCACGAATTTTTTTAATGCACGAACTTTCTTTATTATGTGGATTTTATTATACTTCACTCCAATTTTCTCTGAGGTCTTTCAACCTTGCATGATTTATTTTCCATGGAGTTGTCTAGCATTCCCACACTCAAATTTATTTTTGTTTCTTTGCGGTATTGCATGAATCTTTTATTTCTTGTTTTGTGGCATATGTGCTTTAAAATTTTTCTTTGTTGCGTAGAATTTGCAAACTCCATGAAACAATACACTTTTCAAACTTTGTGGAACACTAAGTTCCTTCTAATTTATGTGGAAAACTATGTTATTTCTCATTTCCAGGGAACACTATCTTCCTTCATGACGCAGGTGTCTTTCTTGAAGCCTCACAAGTTTATGAATCCAATGTAGTTGTCCAAATAACATGGGTGCTATTTTGGACAATAGAAAGCACTTGGAAGATTCCAAACCCACGTAAAGAATCAAAACACACCATATGGAATAAAAATAAAAGACTACACAAAGGCATAAATTCCACATAATATTTTCATCTTTGTGCAAAGCTATCAAATGAGGCCACTCAATTCACAATCAAATTGTGCACTACATGCACTAAATGAAAAAAGAGGTAACTGCCAAAATCAACAAGATGCCATGTTTAACATCAGAGTATCTGAAACTAACATTCCATGTTAGAGGATCTAGATCTCACCCACTTGCACACATTAGAAGCTAGAAATTTTAAGAAACACCATGTCATAGAAGTAATGACTATACGTTTAATGAAGGTTTACTTTCTTGTCACATTCCCTACACACCATACTAAATCACATACCACCAACCAAATTATATTAATTCACACTTATTATTTGGCCTCCAAATGTAGTTAATGCGAATGGTCTAGATGGATCTACCATACTCAATATTCCCTAATTGCCATGTAATTTGAATTTGATTCTAATCTTTGTACCCATATAATTTTTTTTCAAATCAACTTGATAGTTGATCTTTGTAACACATGAATTTCTCAACTTGGGATATCCTCTATAAATACCCAAATAAAAGACATTTTTAAGGTCTAAGAGTTTGCAAAAGAAGAGATTTGAAATTTTTATTTTCTTTTGCTTTATCTCACATTACTTTCCAGTTTCTATCCTAAGGTTTGCAACCGTGTATGTTTTTTAAGTTTAATTGAATGGTATATGATCACTTATTTATTACATATTACATTATTTGACTTAGAATCTCTATAGATAGAGAAAATTCATGTGCATCCAATGACATGGTGTCCTCTTCTACTTAACTTGTTTCCCTCATAATCTTCAGCTATCCATGTCTTGATTGAGTGTACAATGGTATGATCTTGGGCAAGGTTATTTGGAACTTGACGTTTGAAGAATTGGATCTTGCATTTTAGTCTATGTTTTTATTCCTCTTTCTCCCTACCTTGGTCATCTTTTGCATTTTTTTTAAAAATTCCCGCTAATATAGTATTAGAGCTTGCATAATATTGATAAAGGTAAAACTTTCTTGTTTACAAGCGATTCTCATAGGTTAACATCTTCCTGTGGATTTTGTGTAACAAATAAGCTACAAATATTATTATAGTTACTTCATTTTTCCTTTAGAATCATTGACTTAGTCCCCTACATTTTCTTCTAAATCCATAGTTTACATATTAGGTTTAAACCAAAAACCGCCCTCAAAACATAAATGACCATGCCCATTGAGTTATTCCCTACAATATTTTATGTCCACCAATACCTAATGAGAATAAACCTAGAGGAAACACATTTCACAATACATGACACATGTCTCCTTTCAATAGAGAAACCACCTCTCCCATTCACACATGAATATGCCTATTATTTTCTGCACTCGTGTTTCACCCCTTTTGTTATGGAGACCAACATATCCTATACATAAGAGGACGTGTGAAACTTTTAGAGAACAAAATATTTAGTGTTAGAATTAAAAAATAATAGAGATTGTATGTAGGCCTTCCCCATGGTTTTATTACCTTTTAGAATGATTTGATGACTACCTTCATTAATTAATTCACCATTTCCATTGAAAAGCCCACAAAAGATAATACCGGTATCTTATGGTCCATATAATCTAGACTGAATTGATATAACATAGTTTATGAATTGTGCAAAACTAGATCCAACATATCCATGTTTGAACTTATCCAAATCAAAAACCAAAAGGAAATCTTATCTAGAGCCTTATCAGCTCCACCTGAAAAACAATCTAGAAAAAAAATTGATACATGTATGGCTACTTAGAAAAGAAAAACTAGAATATCCTCCTTTCTTACTAACAATTAGATTTTCATTTACAATTACACAAATATTTATTTGATTGAGGATCTTCTAGGTGTAGACACTCAAATTTGGTAATTCACTCTTTGAAAATGCTAGTTTTGACAATGCACTCTTGCTAAGATAAATACAACCTTCCCTTTCCCGCTTAACACATTATGAGGTCTTTTGTTTAGCCTATTTATCATTGAACATTGACATGTTGTCAAATTATGAGAACATAATGCATAAAATCCATAAAAAAACATCATGAAATTACTTCCAAAATTTAGGTTACATGTTTTCCATCCTTGGTCAAGGTCGTATAGTTTGGTCAAGATAGTATATCTAATCTTGACTGACTTGTACGGTTTTGGACTGACATTTCCTCCAAAATTTCTTTCAAATTCATATTCTTTGTTGGGTATTATGATATCTTTGGGTTGTCCTTTCATTGATAAATCATCTATGAAACCCTATATAAACAAAAAAAACACTACCTCATTTTAGAACCTAGATATCGCATGGAACTACATTAATACACTCACTTCTTACACTTGCAAACGGAAAACAAGGCTTCCTAAATATTGAAATAATACATATACAATCATTAGGGAAGAAATATATAAATGTATGAATCTTCTTACCAGATTAAGACAACAATCCCTCTCATCTACAAGTACTCAAAGATCCCTTCCCAAAGTATTTTAGCAAGAGAAAAAATCAATTCAAGAAAGGTCAAAGATGATTATCCAACTTAGTTGCATTTATTCAAATATCACAAGCTAGGTGGAGAATTATGTGAGGTTTGGGGCCTCTTTGGAGTAGTGAAAACATCAGAGGTGCTCAGGGGTTCCCACAACATAAATAATGTTCATTTTTTAGGAATTATTATCCATGGATAGGATTTGAGATGATGATTAAAGTATTCAAAGAGCTTTATATGATGATTTAAAACTAGGGGTTGACAATGAAAAGAAATTTTAGACAACCGATAGTGTTAGAAATTTGCAGAGCCCATATATGATCCATCCCAAGACTATAGAGAATGGTTAAGACCATACACTATGACCTTGGAAGCATTCTATAGTCCTACCCTAGGTTGATTTCTAGTTACAGTCTCCAGAAAGAAACTTATTCAAGGTCATATCTCCTTGTTCATGTAGTTAATTTTCCTAGAATCTTCCAGAATCATCTATAATCGGCTAAGTGCACTCATTCCTTTATATTATAAAGTTCATATCTTGCTAAAATATTGGTTTCTAGTATAAAAGTGTTATTTTGATTGTAGTAATTAATATTGGAAATAAATTGATTAGAATATCCACCTATTGTTATCCCTTACCTCCTTTACTGTACTTATTTCACTAAAACTAATTAGGTTTCATGTTAAATCTAATTAGGGTGTAAACACTAGGAATTTCATGTCATTTGGGATTTTATCCTACAAATTTATATTGTAGGGTGGTGCAATTAGACAAGTCGGAGTTGATTGTAGTTGGATAAATCTTACATATCCATATACAACTTTCCACAAATCCAAGAGTCCAATAATTCTTCAATATCAAAGTGGTGGACATTCCTGAGGCATAGAAAATGCTTCTCAATATAGATTAGTCATGCACACTTAATGGATATGTGGAAATAGATTTATTAAACATGTGGTTACCATGGAACGCTGTTGTAAATTGAATCAGAATTGATAAATATCCACAAAAGAATTTTATGATCACTAAATATAACAATGTCAATGAGATATGTACACTGAATGATAAGTTAGAGTTTATGTTATGGAGAAAAAAATTGAAAGTTAGAGGTTTTGTCTTTTAGATGCACCCACATATCATGCTTCTCAATATTTATGGAGAAAGTATATATTTAGTGTGTAGAAGCCAACGATAAAGAAGTGGGAATACACCTAGGATTGATTAAAACCCATATAGACATATAAATAGAGCATGTGGTAGAAGAAGGTCAAGAAGTTTTGTTGTGAATATTAAAAGAGGATAGTATAACACTTGAAGATATTGTATAATTGGACCTTCTTTACTTTCCCAAAAATTCTGTGCATGTATAGAACTATGTGCTGTACAATCTTGTGAATTTTTTTAATCCATCCTCTAGTGTGTGGTAATTTGTGCAATTGAAGAGACACTCCCATTTATTATAAAGTACACCGTGGACCCCAGAATGTCTCCATAAGAAAATATTCATGTACAATCCATTTGAGAACTCTAAAAAAATATCTTGGTGCAGAAAGAATTACACTAAAAAAGGAATATGATTCTAAAACTCTACTCAACATGTGAGGCTTGTGTGTTGGCACACCATCGTATTATGACAAACCCTTCCTCTAAAAAACTTAGATGGAATATTATGGCATAAATAATTAGAAGACATCTATGAAGTATTCCACTCTATAATGTTAAAAGAGGAACATCCTATAATTTCTTCCAAGCTGCAAAACCAAGAAACCATTGATGACCATATTTGGAATATGTAACTTGACGAGTCCACATCTAGACAAGGATTTGGTATAAGAATTAAACTCATCAATACCATAGGAAGAAGGTAGTATGTAGTATATAGACTCGAGTTGCCACGTACTAATAATCCCATGGAATATGAAGTTCTCCTTTTAGGCATGGACGTAGCTGAGTCCACGGGTGCTAAGAAGGTTGCTAATATACATGCCATGAAACAAACCTTTAAGTGATTCTAAAGATAATTGTAGAAACTCATAGTTAGATAATCAGGTAACCAAGTCAAGCCAATCTACATGGCATGAAACACACCTATATAGGACACTGCAAAGAGTATGGGACCCGTATTGAAGTATTTTGATGCTGTTCTCCATTAAATTCCATATTGCCTCGTGAAACAAACATTGCTGACAGGTTGATTCTCTTGCACAACTCAACTTATCTAACGACCCCATTCACCCTTCAAATCTATAAGGATAAAGTTAATAGTTGAGATGGTTTTCAATCCAATCCATCCTTGGACAACATTGATAATCACTGGAAAGTATTCAATGACGATAACCGTATTCTCTCTAGTTTCTGAAGCAAAGGGGTAGTTTCAATAATTTATTCTATGAAGGACAGAAATGTTCCACACCGATAAAGTTTGTTTCAGAGCAGGACAAGGGTGAGATTGATAGATTTGATTCAGAAGGGGTTATCAGATTCAAAGGTAATAAAATTCCAAAAGGCCTAGTTTCTCTATGAAGATTTGTTTGATATAAGAATTATAGGTTTATCATAAGAAAAAATAATCCTCTTGCTGCATCGCTGATTTTGAGAGCAAGGAAAATGAGTCTGGCGACTTGGGAATTCATGATAATCCTAAGAATGGATATACATTGGAAATTTTTGTTCACCAATATAGAAAAAGGATCTTTGTCTCATGAAGCTAAAGAGATATTGTGATTTTCTTACATACCTCTCCATCATGATGAGTTACATAATCCTTCAAGCAAAAAGAGAGACGTCATTACATACCTTCAATCCATAGATAGAGGAATGCCATTGTTGTTGATACGTAGGAAGCTAAAGGCCATATACACCACTAAGATTAGTTGGAACTAGATCCAAAAGAAGAAGTTATGAAAAATTTGAAGTGCTAGAATTATTTTTCCCATTCATCATTCCAGAGTAGCGGTTGTGAAAACATTGACCCCAGTTACAGACATAAAAATTACGTGAAATCCCCAGGATGGTTGTGTTGAATTTCACCGATTTGAATAAATCCTCGTTAAAGAACAACTACCCTCTTCAAAATAATAAGAATATAGCCTTGCAAGCAGTCATTGGATTTCGAAATGATCTCAACCATGATTCTTCCTTGAATGACATTTATCTAGATACAATCCAGTTGCATGGTAGTAGATGGGAAGCACTGACATTTAAGGGAGACTACATTTGACCACTTTTTGGGCATCGAAGTTTTACCTACAATTGAGATGCCTTTAGAAGAAACTCATTGGATGCTCAGAGCTAATTTTCATAGGGAAATGTATGGTGTAGCTCTTAAACATAGCCAAGTATGGAAGGTAGGTGTTTAAATCTATCTTGACCCTGATATCACAATATTTTATTTAAAATGGGGAGATCATCTTGTACAATTGACCTGGATAAAAGTTGTTGATTAGAATGTGTACATTTCACATCCCGACTAGTTTTCCCTGAACTTGGGGGTTTCTGGGAAAAAAATTAATGTTTGAATTATGATCTTTCCATAAGTTCCAAGTAGTTCTAAGTTGGTCACATTGTCTCACAAGAAAGGAGCTAAGATTGTCATTCCTGAAAGGATAAAAGTAACTCAGGGACTATCCTTGGTCTCATAAGAAATACAAAGATAGAGGTTCACTAGATATTCTTTGGTATCAAAGGTAAACTATTCTCCAGCCGACTTTGTTCCATATCTGTTGTTGTAAATTAATGTAAGACATATTACTAGGTCATGATGAAACCACAGGAAATCTTCACCTTGTGATCTAGACATAGATATGAAGAACTAGATAACTTAAAGGAATCAAAGAAGAAATCACAGGAAGATCCCCTACCTTGGTATGCCCAGAATTTTGATTAAAGATTTTATTCTCATGATTGATAAGTTCATTTGAACACACTCTTTCAATAACTTCTAGATTTACAAAATTGAATGACGGTAGTTAAGAAAGATTCCATGGACTTAGTCCTTCATGATTTTTCCAAAAATTTTAGCATAGGAAAGAGCCGTGACAATTGAAGTACACTCAGATGGAAGAGCGTGAACATGCATATTCTAGTTGTAAAAGAGTAGGTCAAGAATCTGATCAGGTTCTATATTCTAAAATCCCATAGTATAGTTATGGTTCCAAGATCAACAATACCTTTCAATGACAAGTAGATGCAACATTGATTGATAAATGGGATAAAAAATTGGTGGTACTAGGTTGTTAAGTGTTAATGAATGTTGACTGAGCACAATATATCACCTTTGTAAATCTCAAAATGGAAGGACAATGGTTTTTTGGCCATTTTGGGTTAGTGCTTTCATTGATGTGAACTCCCATTTATGGAAAATGAAGTGTCACCCTGATGTAGTATGAGTCCCCATATGATGTCATTCAAGTGTCAAAGCTGAAGGTTGATTAGTAGTGTCAGGTTTATCCTAGTGTTCAGTAAGACTGTCCAGAAGATTAAATGGTTGAGTATGTTGAGTCACAGTATGCGGTGGTCCCAATCTGGTTAGAGTGATTATACTATGGAGTTTCAGAGAAATATTCCATATGATGTGTCATGGGTGTATATTGACTTTGAACATTGAGGATATTCTGATCAAGTCAGTTCTTGGTTGACTTCACAGTCACCTTCAAAGGAAGCTTGTTTCTAGCCTTGCAGCCATGCAGAATAGTCAATGGAGCATGTGATTTTTGGAGAAGCCTATTGTTTTTTGTATGCACGGTTAGAAGCATAGTGTAAGTTTACAAAATTGAGGGAAAAATGGTCAACAAATTAGGTCAAAGAAAGATTCAGTGAAAAAAATGCATATTTAAGGTCCTTGGGAAGCTACAAGGTAAAGGAACACCAGCAGTTTAAGCACAGGTAAATGAGATTTTATGGAGGGTTTAAGATGAATTTGTGCATATCAATGGTGATTTTTAGATGTTATATGATAGATCTTTAAATGGTGGTTTTACACCCAAAGTTTTAGAACCATTATGATTGAAATTTTTGAATATCCATGACAAATGTAAAGACAAATTGCGAGGTAGAGATATGCAGTGTTGTTTTTAGATGCAAACGTTGACCCTATTAGATGCTCGACCACCAACTGTGTGCTTTGCATGAGTTACCTGAAGCTCTTTGGGGTAAGCTATTTTAGGTCATTTTTTCAGCTTTTAAGAGAACTAAGGTAAATGAGGTGGTTGATACTCGTTTTCAATCTAATTTGATTTATGATGCAATCGTTAAGAAGATAAAGTAGTTTGAAACCCTAGTTATGACCATAGATAGGATTATCCTTTGCAGAAAAATGGGTGATATCAAAATTGTAGATATTCAATTTTGAAGAAGATTTATGATTGGATGTTGTGGGATAAACTCTTCCATATTTCCATAAATGTATGTTTGAAGCTGATGTAATTCCACTTGATGCATTTGATGTTTTTCAGGAGTCCCGACCTAAAAATTTGAGGATGCTAAAGTTTCCAAATGAGAAGTGATGAAATAAATTTCCATTGTGTGATTTATGTAACTCAGTTATTGCATTTGGGCAACACCAGGTTTCAAGATCAATTTTTGTGACAGTAAGTACTAACCAATTGCAATTTGAGCTCCATTCAAGTTGACTAGTCATAAGGGCAGTTTTGTTTAGGCTTTTATTGAAAGTAGGGTTCAGTAAATATGGGCTAGAAATTTCAGATATTTCTAACAAAGGAATGAAGGAGTTTGATAAGATGATTCAAGTTGCATTGCAAAGAAGGATTTTAGAATCCTAGTGAGTTTCCACCATAATATTATTTTTTCTTCATGATGATTTCATTTGATGAGATTTTTAAGAGTCCATTATTTGGACAAAAATATTGGGTTGGCATTACAGGACAGGATCCTGTTTTGGTGCACGTTTGAAGTTTTTTGAAGCAACTCCAAGATATGGATTAGGGTGATGTTTTCTATCACCTTGTTGTCTCCCAAAAACTACTCTACATTTTCATAGCCAAATTCAAATTTTTTGAGCCTATGCCCTTTGTTGGTGTTTAAGCCAAGCTAGAGATTCAAGAAATTAGCAAAAGTCATGCCCTAGCGTTGTTTAAACCTTTGTTTTGCTCGTTTTTAGAAATCCTCCATTTCTCAGTCTATGTACGTAATATCATAATTGTAACCTACAATTTTGATCAAAGTTTTTCACCTATTCTATGGCATGGGTCGTCAAATCATTTTTTTGCCTCCATGCCTCTGGTTCGTGAAGGAAATTCAAAAATTGGACTCAAAATGATGAAATTTTCTCTCTGCATATTTTCCACAATCAGGATGACGGGCTTCTTTTCCCCGTCAAATTTTGACCCCAATGAATGAAGGTACATGGTCAGATCCTATTGGATGAGGATGAATGGGATTTTTAGTGAACTTAACACTTTTGGTCACTGTTGGGAAAAATGGTAAATTTGCCCCACGGCCCCACTTAGGCTATAAAGGAAAAATTCAAATTTGAAGCCCACCATTGAAAAGTCAAATCGGAGGAGCGGGCCATGGTGGAGAACTTTTGAGAAATTTAATCCTCTTTGCAAAAATGTTGTAAAAGTTCTAAAAGTGCTCCATGTATCCACCAAGGTCTTAGGCTTTAAAGTTGAAAATTCAAAGTTGAAGAGTGGCCCGGCATGGAGGAAATTTGTCCAAGGTGAAGCCCGCTGTTAAAAAGTCAAAGCAAACGAGGCACTTTTGGAAATTTAACCAAATTCCCAAAAGTGAAGTAAAATTTCTAATTTTCCCCACAAATCTGCCAAGGTCTGGGGCTCGTCGTTGAAAATTCAAAGCGGAGGAGTAGGAACGGCGGAAGAACTTTGAGTTTTTGAGCCTTTTTCCCAAAAAGGTTAAAATGTTGAGAAAAGGGTCCGCGACCCCATGTCTCCAACCAGAACGATGCCACATGTCAATATTTCAAATCGGAGCAGTGGGCCGATAGAGGAAATTGAGTTTTTGAGTCTTTTTCCAAAAAAGGTTAAAATGTTGAGAAAAGGGCTGCGACCCCATTTCCAATCAGAAGCAGCCACGTGTCTAAGTTGAAAATTCAAAGCAGGGGTGTGGGCCAATTTGTTCCAAATTTCCAAATCTCTAAAATATCAAAAAATACAAAGGGCTTCCCTCGTAACCGCTCTAATCCCTTCCTATCACATGGACGATGTGATTTCAAAGTTAGAGGAGAAAATTTAATGGTCTGTATTTAAACTGGAAAATCAAATGTAATGATTTCTTTGCAAGATCTGGTTTTAACCTGCCATGAGTGTTTTCTTCACAACAGAGGGATTCGAAAAGGCATTGAGGATTTATGAAGTTGTAACGGTTTCTTGCAAAGAATATAATGGCTTCTCGATGTCATTCCAGGATGGGTGATTGATTTTCAAAAAAACCAGAGTGCTCTGTACTTGGAAAATATAGAAAACACCATTCTTCTTCTATTTTCTCTTCTTCCTTGAATTTCTTCCATTCTCAACCTATGCACAAACTCTGCTCGAGCTTCAATAAGAAAAGAAGGAATTAATTGGTACTTAACGACCAATGAGTTTCATTCGGTCTTGTAGCTTCTCCCGTGGATTTGTTTTTCTTCTGATTATAAATGCATGTAAATGAAGTTTCTAATTGATGTGTGTGGGCATCTGATATTCTACCCGCAACATTATTTTTTCTTACCTCCATTCTCACTCCCTTTTCCCTTCTCAGATAAAGTTCTTCTCTAGTGAGAAATTGCTATCTTTGCAATAGGGATAGTGGAGTGCCCCTATTGGATCTCTAGTTGAAAGACCACCATTGAAATCCACTTTTTCACGCACGCACATATGGAAGATGCACTATTCAAGTAGAGGGACTTAGATTCCCATAGTGTTGTCCTGAAACCCACGAATTTGTCCACAAGACAAATTTTCTCACCAACAGTTTTTGGTGCCCACCATGGGGCAGATTTTGTAGTATCTGCACCTAAAAACTACCTCAAGGTCATTAAATACAAAAAAGATTCTAGAAGAAAAGATCTTGGAGATTGAATAATCACACAGACTACATGGATGTAAATCATGGCTATTCTAGGAAATCCTCCTATTTGAGAGACCTGATTTACTCTTTCACATCCAAGAAGACATTGCTTCTGATATGAGAGAAGCTATTTGGCATAAGAGACAAAGTGTCAATCAATACTTCATTACCATAAGGATTCTGGACCTGGAAGAGGAATGTGCTGTCAAACTGGAAAGGAAGAGACAAATTCCAGCACCCCAGAGGAGAGCATAAACTTTCAAGCTGGCTGATAGAAGATACACCTGACAACTGAGGAAAGGAGGACAAATTGATCCCACATTTTAAGAGCTTGAAAGAGAGGTAGTTGCTAAGGAGGAGATAAGGGATCAACTTGAAGAAATAGAAAGACTCCAAATTGAAGCAAAAGAAAGAGCAGCAACAAAAGTAGTCTTAGCAAGACTGGAGGATAGAAAAAGGAATAGAATGGGTGATCATGAGCATGAGGAACACAGGCCCAACGTACCATGGGGGATAAATACCAGTCCACTGGCTCTTGCTCAACCACTCCATGAGCTCCTGAGAGGTTCAAGAAAGAACTTCCCAAAATTTAAAGGGGATGGTTCTTAGCTCCCAGAAGAACATGTAGAAGCATTCATCACTGCTTGTGGAGTGTTGGGAGTTGAAGATGAAGATGTTTCAGTTAGGATATTTAAGGAGTCACTCAAAGAAAATGATGCTGAATGGTTCTATATGTTGCCTCCAAGATCTGTCACATGCTGGGAAGATATAAGAAGTGCATTTGAACATATGTTCAAGAGCACAGAAGATTGTTAGGACCTGCTGGTCCAATTGGTTTAGATGAAGAAGGAGACCTCCAAATCAATGAGATATTTTGTAGTAAGGTATGATAGGTTGACAAGGAGGATCCCAGAAGATGTGTTACCCTTTGAAAACCACTTGAAAATATTATTCATTAGTGCTTTGCCACCAGAAGTTGGTTTCTTCCTCAGAAGAGCCCAACCAAGAACCTCGAGGGATGCTAAAGACTTCACAATTGAGACTGATGATGATCTAATTCTTTCTGACAAAGTGAAAGGACCAAATGGGAAGCAAAAAGGTCAAAGTTAAAATCCAGTCAGCAATGATCCAACATTCCAAAAAATGGCAAATGACATAGTTGCTTTGAAGAAGTAGCTGTCACAAATCACAATGAGGAATGCTCTAAGGAGATCAAATCCTCTTGATAGACCAAGAATTGCTCCACCTCCTCATAGGCTTGATCTTAAAGAACCATTAGTCAATGCAATTTGTGACACTAGAGAATTAGACTAAGGAACATACATTGAGGAAACCAAAGAAGAAATCATGGATGACTACAAAAATTATCTTGAAATTAAAGAGGTCGGCATGCACAATGGCCTGATTGAATATGTTGATGATGAGGAGGAAGGTGTTGAAGAAGCTCCAAGTTTTTCATGTTCTGTTTTCACTCGTGCACAATCCAAGAATGGTGTTTCAGCCTCAGTAGTTGTAACTGAGAGTAGGAAGAACAAAGAATATATCTCTTCAAAACCTCCACAAAACAAGATCATCAACAGAGGATCACCATTCCCACCTTCCATGGAATCGGCCAAAAAGAAACTAGATTCATTGGTTTTCAAGGATCACACTATTGTTCCAAGTAAGTCATCTGATTCTCCTCTCAACCCAAAATTTGTTAAGAGCAGTTCTCTTCTTAATATAGGTTCTGTAAGAACAACTAAATTTCAATCGAGGGCTAAACCCTCACCTCCTTCCAAGCCAATTACTACATTCGAAAAGGATAACCCAACACCAAAAGTAACAAAACCTCTACCATTTAAGTCCTCATCCACAGTTGGAACCTCTTCCTCACCTACCATAGCTCCATTTGACTTTGTGGAGCATACAAGCAAAACCAAAGTTCAACTCTCTGAAATTGAATACCTACAAACACATCCTACCCAATTTGATAGATTTATCAAGGCAGTTCGGGGTGGTAACTCTATACCACAAATATCTAATTCTAAAGGCTTACTTCCCACACCAACCATACCACCTTCTCAAAACATGCTAGCCATCAGTGCTTCCAACACCAATAGAGTTGAGCCTTTCTAATTGTCACTTCTCATCAAAGGCTTCCATTTGAAAAATTACATCATAGACTCTGGAGCCTCAGATAATGTGATGCCAGCAAAAGTTGCAAATGCTCTTGGCCTCACTTTGACCCGGGAAAATGGCACATGATATCTAATGGAATCCAAACAAGTTCCACTAGTAGGAAGAATCAAGGATGCTCATGTTGCACTATCTGATTACCCTGACAAGAAGATACTCTTGACCATTTTGGTGGCAGATATCCTAGCATCTTTTGGTAT
Organism: Taxus chinensis; assembly: GCA_019776745.2. Taxonomy (NCBI): domain Eukaryota; kingdom Viridiplantae; phylum Streptophyta; class Pinopsida; order Cupressales; family Taxaceae; genus Taxus; species Taxus chinensis. The sequence continues at coordinate 263,757,560 of CM034150.1, forward strand.
GCTTTTGAGTAGAAATTTTTGCAAAGATCTAGGTGGAGAAATAAAAATGGATTGGTCATCTGTAACTATTCTAGTGAAAGGAGAAATAAAGAAGCTACTGCCAGTCAGGAAAATGAAATTCACAGTAAGGAAATCTGATGATCTAAGGGCTAACATCCTCTTTCAAGATTGTGGGCCAGGAAACTACTTCCTTACATCACAAAAGGAAGAGAACTTGACACTCCTCATGGAGGAAGAAGAAGATCAGATTTGGACAATGGAGTTTGATGGCAGTCATTCTAGAGTAGGTTCAGGAGTTGGTGTAGTATTATACTCTCCCTCCAATGAGATATACCCTTTTACCTATAAGCTGCAATTTGATAATACAAACAATAATGCAGAGTATGAAGTTTTGATCTTAGGCATGAATGCAATAGAGGACATGGGGATCAAGAAGCTAAGATGCAAAGGTGATGCTAAGATTGTGGCGAAGCAGGTCCGCCAATAATATCAGGTAAAAAATCCAAGGCTCAAGAACTATAGAAATAGAGTGTGGGACTGCATTGAATACTTTGATGCATTCTCCATTGAAGCTATCCCTAGGGAGTAGAATGAAAAGATTGATTCTCTAGCAGTGTCAACTTCCTTAGTGACACCTCATCCTTCTTTTGGTAAAGATAAGGTGACCATTGAGATGGTTTTCAAACCTAGTGTACTAGACAATGCAAATCACTGGCAGGTCTTTAATGATGACAATAAAATCCTATCCTTCTAAGAACAAAGGGGTAACTTCAATAATCTATTCTTTGGAGGAAGTGAAAACCCACACTGTGAATCAGTCCCCAAAGAAGAGAAGGAAGGAATTGAGGGAATTGATGAAGAGGGGGTAATTAAATTGAAAGGAAATGAAATCCCCAAAGTCCTAGTTTCTTTGGAAGATATCTTTGACAAGCATGATAGGTTTATCCAAGAGAAGGAAAAATAGTCTTCTCGGTGCCCATCTGATTTCAATCAAAAAAAAGATTGGAACTTCAGAGAATCCAAGGATGGTTAACATTGGTAAATGTTGCTCACTAGAAGAGAAGACAAATTTTTTTGCTCTGCTTAAAAAGTACTCAGATGTCCTGGCCTACTCCTATGATGAACTCAAGTCTTTTCAGCCAAAGGAAAAACATCATTCCATTGCTTTGAAGCAAGGAGCTAAGCCCTTTAGGTAAAAACATAGGCCATACAATCCAAATATTGCTGATGTTATCGAAGAAGAGGTGAAAAATATGCTCAATGCTAGTATCATCTTCCCTATCCACCATTCAACATGGGTGGCTAACATTGTGCCAGTAAGGAAGATGAATAGGGAAAAAAGGATCTATGTAGACTTCCAAAATCTAAATCAGGCATCTCTCAAGGACAACTACCCTCTTCCAATCATGGATCATATATTGCAAGCAGTCACTGGATCTGAGATGCTCTCTTTGTTTGATGGAATCTCAGGGTATAACCAAATCAAGGTGGAAAAAGAGGATTGCAACAAAACAACCTTCACAATACCCTAGGGAACTTTTGCCTATAGTAGAATGCCTTTTAGATTGATCAATGTTGGGGCCAATTTCCAGAGAGAAATGGAATTGGATTTCAAAGATTTGAAATATTGCATTGTCATTTACCTTGATGACCTCATGGTTTTCTCAAAGAGGAGGGGAGACCATATCAGTCATTTGGAGCAAGTCCTTGCAAGGTGTAGAAACATGGCATTTCTCTAAATCCAAAGAAGTGCATTTTTGGAGTCACAGAAGGTAAGTTACTGGGACATATTGTGAACAAACATAGAGCACACATTGATCTTGAGAGGGTCAAAGCTATCCAAGCATTAGCCTTACCAACCAACAAAAAGGGAGTTCATTCATTCTTTAGTAAGGTAAACTTCCTTTGTCATTTTGTGCCTAAGTTTTCTGAACTGACTAAGCATATAAATTCCATGATGAAGCCTCAAGAAAATTTCAAGTGGAATAAGGAGGAAAAAAAAAACATTTGAGAATATCAAGAAAGCCATTGCCAAAGCTTCCAACTCTTATATCTCTAGATTTCAATAAGGAGTTCATAATGTATTACTATGCATCAGAACATAGACTCTATGCTGTCCTTGTGCAGAAAAATGATGAAGGCTTGGAAGCACCCATTGCTTTCATTAGTTTTCCTTTGAAAAATCATGAGATAAAGTATAGCCAATTGGAGAAGCATTCCTATGCAGTGGTTAAAACTGTAAAAAGTTTCAGATTTTACATTCTCAATTCCCATACAGTAGTGATGGTCCCTGGAAGTGTAATCAAGTCCATTTTGAATCAACAAGATCTTGAGGCTAAGAGAGGAAGTTGGATTGTAAAGACCCAAGAGTATGACTTGGAGATTAGGCCCTCTAATCTGGTAAGAGGAAATGGTTTGTGTAAGTTGATTATTGAAGATGAAACTCTCAAGGGTCAGCAGGGAGAAAAGGATGATGTTTGCCCAACCTGTTTAGAAGACAATCCACAAGTGCTCTTTGTCACCACTACTGAGGAGTGGTATGCAAATATTTCTTACTACCTCACTTATGGAGAATTTCCTCCTCATATTGACTACAAAAAAAGAAGGAAAATCAAGCCAAAGGCAGCCAAGTTTGTGATTTGGAATCATGCACTTTACAAGAGAGGCCTAGACGGTTGTTTCCTCAGGTGTGTAGATAAGGAGCATCAAGAAAAGTTACTCAGGGCATATTATGATCAAGCTTGTGGTGGAAATTTCTTAGCAATGGTCACTGCACATAAGATTCTTAGGGGGAGATATTATTGACCCTCCATATTTTCAGATACTCAAGACTGGGTTTCCGAATGCAAAGCATGCCAACAATTTGTTGGAAAGCCACAACTAGCTGCATTTCCACTCAAGCTTGTGGTGATTAAGAAACCATTTCTGCAATGGGGGATAGATTTTATTGGTGTTTTGAATCCTCATTCTAGTGTAGGGAATACTTATGTACTCAATGCAATTGATTACTTCACTAAATGGGTGGAGGCCATTCCAACCAAGCAAGCCAACTCTGAAACTATCTACAACTTCATCAAGGAGAATATCTTTGTACGATTTAGAGTACCACATAAGATTTTTGTAGACAATGCAACCAATTTCTCTTCAAAGGAGCTCACAGATTTTTTTTATGGTTCTGGAATATCCTTATCTCACTCTTCTGACTACTATCCATGGGGAAATGGTCAAGCTAAGTCAAGCAATAAGAACATTATGACCATTGTTCGCAAGCTGGTAGATGGGAATAAAAGGAAATGGTACAAGAAGTTATATGATGTATTTTTGGCCGATAGGATCACTCTTAAGAAGAAATAGGTATGTCACCTTTCCAAATGTTGTATGTAATTGAGGCAAATATTCCTTTCAAAATTGATATGCCAGCTCTTAAGCTACTGCAAGAAATAGAAGATGGTCAGTACAAAGACTCCATTGATAAGAGGATCCTCTTCCTGGAGAAGCTGGAGGAAATTAGATGCCAAGTGGTGGATAGAATTAAAGAAAATCAGTTGAAAGTGAAGAAATTTTTTGATAAGAAGACCAAAGCAAGGAATTTCAAAGTTGGAGATTTGGTCCTGCTGTGTGACAAAAGAAGAGAACCAAAGGGAAGCCATGGAAAGTTTGATTCATTATGGCTCGTCCCATTCCAAATCCATGGAGTTTGTGGTGAGAATGTTTTTATCCTCTCTTACTTGGATGGAACGCCATTGGAATTGCCTCAAAGTGTGCAATACTTGAAACTATATCATCAGTGAAAGTGGGTTGTCCCTTGCCCTATATCATAGGTGATTTGTGTAGATGTGTTTTTCCTTTTCTGCTGCATAGTTTTGGTTTTAGTTTTTGTTCAATTTTTGTTTAGTTTTGGTTGTGTGTGGTGTGGGATGTGTGTTTCCTTCTTCTTCCATTCTTTCTCAGAATTGTACATGACTCTACAAGGCTTAATGGATAAGGCACTGGTCAACATAATATGTTTTGAAACTTGAGATTTTGGATCCTCACATCATGCCCTAGCAATGCCCAGTTTATGCCATGTCCCCAAGCTAGAGCCATCTGTTGTCTCCTGAAAAATACTCTATGTTTTCATAGCCAAATTTATTTTTTTTGAGCTCATGCCCTTCATTGGTGTTTAAGCTAAATTAGAGATTCAATAAATTAGCAGAAGTCATTCCCTAGAGCTGTTTAAACCTTTGTTTTGTTCATTTTGAGAAATTCTTCATTTCCCAATCTATGCACGTAATATCCTCTTTGTAACCTCTATTTTTGATCAAAATTGTTTACTTGTTCTATGGCCTAGCTCACCAAATAATTGTTTTGACTCCATGCCTCTGGTTTGTGAAGGAAATTCAAAAATTGGACTCAAAACGATGAAGTTTTCTTCTTTTGCGTATTTTCCACAGTCAGTATGACGAGCATATTTTCCCCCTTAAATTTTGACTCCAATGAATACAGGTACATGGTCAAATCCTATTGGATGGGGAGGAACATGATTTTTGGTGAACTTAACACTTTTGGTCACTTTTGGAAAAAAATGGTAAGTTTGCCCCATGGCCCCGATCAAGCTATAAAGGAAAAAGTCAAAGTTGAAGCCCGCAAGGAAAAATTCAAAGTTGAAGCCCACTTTTGAAAAGTCAAAGCAGATGAGCGGGCCATTGGGGGACTTTTGGAAATTTAACCAAATTCCCAAAAGTGAAGTAACATTTCCAAAATGCTCTGCGGCTCTGCCAAGGTCTCAGGCCCGAAGTTGAAAATTCAAAGTGGAAGAGCGGGCCAATGGAGGAATTTGTGTTTTTGAGCCTTTTTGTAAAAAAGGTGAAAAAGTTAAAAAATGATCTGCAGCCCTAATCGGGCTATAAAGGAAAAATTCAAGGTGAATCCTACCATTGAAAATTCAAAGCGGGAGAGTGGGCCAGTGGAGGAAATTGAGGTTTTGAGCCTTTTTCCCAAAAATATTAAAATGTTTAAAAAGGATCCATGACCTTGTATCCAACCAAAATGTGCCATGTGTCCTAGTCAAATCGGAGCAGTGGGCTGACAGAGGAAATTGAGTTTTTGAGCCTTTTTCCAAAAAAGGTTAAAATATTGAGAAAAGGGCCGTGACCCCATTTCCAATCAGAAGCAACCACGTGTCTAAGTTGAAAAGTCAAAGTGGGGGTGCGGGCCAATTTGTTCCAAATTTCCAAATCTCTAAAAAATCACAAAATGCAAAGGGCTTCCCCTGTAACCACTCCAATCCCTTCCTGTCACATGGACAACTTGATTTCAGAGTTAGAGGAGCAAATATAATGGTCTGAATTTAAACTATAAAATCGAATGCAATGGTTGCTTTGCAAGATTTGGTTTTACCCTGCCATGAGTGTTTTCTTCACAACAGAGGGATTTGAAAAGGCATTGAGGATTTGTGAAGTTATAACAGTTTCTTGCAAATAATATAATGGCTTCTCGACGTCATTCTAGGGTGGGTGATTGATTTTTGAAAAAACCAGAGTGCTTTGTACCTGGTAAAAATAGAAAATTCCATTCTTCTTCTATTTTATCTTCTTCCTCAAATTTCTTCCATTCTCAAGCTATGTACAAACTCTACTCGAGCTTCAATAGGAAAAGAAGAAATTTTTGCCTCAATTGAGGAATTAATTGGTACTTAGCAACCAATGAGTTTCATTCGGTCTTGTAGCTTCTCCCGTGGATTTGTTTTTCTTCTGATTATAAATGCATGTAAACGAAGTTTCTAATTGATGTGTGTGGGAATTTGATATTCTACCTGCAACATTAGTTTTTCCTACCTCCATTCTCACTCCCTTTTCCCTTCTCAGACAAAGTTCTTCTCTAGTGAGAAATTGCTAGCTTTACCACAGGGATAGTGGAGTGCCCCTGTTGGATCTCTGGTCGAAAGACCACCATTGAAATCCACTTTTTCATGCATGCACATACGAAAGATGCACCATTTAAGTAGAGAAACTTAGATTCCCATAGCATTGGCTTGAAATCCACCAATTTTTCCACAAGACAAATTTTCTCGCCAACAATGCCCAAACACCTCACCATGTGGTTCACCTATTGTGATGGTGCTAAAGAAGGATGGTTCTTGGAGGATGTGCATCAACTACCATGCCATGAATAAGATTACCATAAAGAGAAAATATCCACTTCCACGCATGGATGACCTCTTGGACTAGCTTCAACATGCACAGTTCTTCACAAAGTTAGATCTCAAGTTAGGTTATCACCAAGTTAGGATGAAGGAGGAGGATATATTAAAGCCTATCTTCAAGACAAAACAAGGTTTGTATGATTGGTTAATAATTCCATTTGGTTTAAATAATGCACCCGCTACTTTTAAGAGACTAATAAATGATGTATTATAGGAATTCATATATTCATGTGTCATTGTAGATGATATTTTGATTGTTAGTGCCACATGAGAGGAACATCTAACACATTTGCAGTAAGTCTTGAAAGTTATAAGAGAGAAACAATTGTTATGCAACATGAAGAAATGTGAATTTTCCAAATAGTCACTTGTCTATCTTGGGCACATGGTTGGAGGAGGAGAGATATGAGTGGATCCGAAGAAGGTGGAATCCATCATCAACTAGACAACACCAACGAGAGCCACAAAGATTAGAATTTTTTTGGGAGGAGTACACTACATGAGGAAGTTCATTCCGGGATTCTCTACTATTGTAACACCTCTACACACAATGAATTAAAAGAGTTAGGATTTTGACTGGGGTAAGGAACAAGATTAGTCTTTTGAATTACTAAAATACAAAATTAGTCATGCTCCAGTACTTTCTCTTCCTAATTTGCAGTATCCCTTTAAACTAGAGACAAATTCCAATGATTATGCTATGGAAGTAGTGTTGCTATAGGGAGGTAAACCAATATGTTATCATTATGAAAATTTCACTTCAGTAGTTAAGGGATATTTAGTATATGATAAGGAAATATATGCACTATTTCAGGTAATAAAGAAATGGAAACCTTATTTATTGGGAAAAGAAACTATTGTGCACACTAACCAAAAACCTCTTCAGTATTTGCAAGCACAGTCTAAATTTAAGCAAGAAAGGCATTACAAGTGGATGGGATTCCTTCAGAATTTCCATTTGGTGATAAAGTATAAGAAAGGTAGCACAAATTTTGTGGCAAAAATATTATCTAGGCCACCCAAACAAGAGAAAATATCTAGTTTGGCCACTATCTTTCAGATTAAGCCCTTCACGAAGGAAGCTTGCAGAGAGCCATATGCTCAAGAAAAATATTTTGGTGTAACATATCAGCAGTTACAGTCTCAAGGGGCTAAAATAATGTGTATTACATATTGCTATCTCAAAGATGTGATGCTCTACCGATAGGGGAACCTTTGTGTGCCAAAAGAAGAAAGGCTTCTATTGATGAGGGAAGAACATACCTTGAAAGTAGTCGGACATTTTGGTGTTAGCAAGACCATGGTCCATTTGCAAAGGAACATTTATTGGCCCAATATGAAAGAATAAGTATCTAAATTCATAAGAGGATGTAAAATTCTTTGTACTAGTAAGCCTAAAATCAAGAAGGAAAGTTTGTATATACCTTTACCAGTCACTACTCATCCGTGAAAAGATATTTCTATGGATTTTGTAGGATGAATACCTATGTATAAACATGGCCATGATTATCTATATGTTGTTTTTGATAGATTCAGTAAGATGTGTGTTCTTATGACATGGAAAAAGACAATAAAATCATATGAGGAAGCTAAACTTTTCTTTGCTAATGTATGGGTGCATTTTGGTTTACCAAAGTCTATTTTTCTAACAGAGATGCCAGGTTCTTAGGGAAATTTTGGAATAATTTATGGGACAAGATGGACACCAAGTTATAGAGGAGCATGAACCTCTATCCATAGATAAATGGAAAAATGGAGATGGTGAACATGACTTTGGTAAAACTGAGTATATGATATAATAACAAATATCCACGGACTTGGGATGAATCCTTAGCCTACATTCAACATTCCTATAATCGAGCGGTACATACATCCACTATGCAATCACTGTTTGAAGAGTGCTTGGGTTATATACCTACTAATCCACTAGACATGACAGTTGGGTAACATGAAGAAGGGGAGATACATGATTCAAAGGTGACTAGAGCAAGAAAGTTTATTGAGAGGATCAAAAAAATCCATCTCAAGGTAAAATAACACTTAGAAAAATCTCAAGAAAAGTATAAGGCTAGACATGATAAACATCAGACAGAGCACAAACTTCATATTGGAGACAAATTTTGGCTTTACTTGAGAAAGGAGAGACTACAAGGCCAGGAAAGGAAACTCAAGCCACTACTATATGGACCCTTCACCATACTAGAGCATGTTGGAGAAAATACCTCGAAACTTGATTTTCCACCATTCATGTAGATGTACTTAGTAGTAAATTGTGAGAAATTGTACCTATATGAGCCATCCATGTTTGGTGAAGAAGAAGAGTGCTAGTTACTACCTTATATAGAGGATTGCATCTTGGACTCCTGAGATGAATTAGAGGAGGATGTAGTACTACAGAAAAATATCAAAGAGACAAGGAGAGGTCCACAAGAGTCTTGGAAGCTTGGACTCAAGGGGAAGATACCAAGGTATGCCTAATGTTAATCAAAGGAGAAAATGAGGGATTTGTTTCCTCATCTACTCCCCCACTAAGATTTTATGGGACCAAAATCCTCCTGAGTAGGGGAGATGTGATCCATAGGGATCTAAAGAAGACACAAATTCATTAGAGAAACCATATCTAAGAGAAAATTAAGAAGACTGTAAAGTTACAGAACCACCACTTTGTGTAGAATAGAGGTTGTATAACCACCCCCTTCATAGAACGATGGCTACGTAACCACCTCAATTGTTGTGTAACTACAGGTCTACATACACCAACGGTTCTGTCACTAATGGAAAAAAAATAGGAATAGAGCCACAAACGGTTGCAAATTTCAAGCGTCCCGACCATGACTCTTCCTTGGAAGATGTTTCTCATTGTCCAGTGCATGGGAGGACATGGGAATCATGCTTTTTAAGGGAGAGCATAGGAAAGAGTTGGGCATCAAAGTTTGAATATAAGAGAGTGAGAAGAAACCATTATATTTGGAAGTGTTTTGTAGAAGTAAGGTGTAGAAATAGAGCAGCCAAGTATGGAAGGGAGGTGTTCACATTGTTTACCTTCTTTCCTCTTGTTATAATATGTAATTATTTTATAATTGGCCAATAAAAATTAGGAAGAAAGAGTAATTTCCCTTTCCGGCTCATTATTCCTTAACTTAAGGGTTTCCAAGATAAATATTGTGTTTGAATTGTGATATTTCCTTTGCTGCAAGTAGTTCTAAGTTTTAGTTTTTCTCATTAATAATGAAGAATTTCATTTTCAAAGTTGAAATTACAACAATAAAGTGTTGTGGTCTCATAATTTTTCAAAGATAGAGGCTTACAGATTGGTTGTAACCTCTCATCCTGAAATAAGTTTATATGATTCTCGATGATTGTATCATATTTCTAGTTTTCCATTCAACATGGGTTGCAAATTTTCCCCCTTCACAAGAGAAGTGAATAAATATGCCATTGTGTAGATATTCGTAATTTGAACAAGGTGTCTAAAAAGGAAAATTATTCATTTCCATCCCTTGATGAGATACTATATATTTTTAAAGACACACAAACGATTTCCTTCCTCGATGGATATTTGGGATACAACCAAGTGATGATGTGCCTTGAAGATATAATGAAAATGATCTTCACCAATAAGTGGATTACATTTGAGTACATAAGACCTCCATTTGGCTTGATAAATTATCACATGACCTTTTAACATGTCATAAAATATCATTCAAAGATTTGATTGGAAAGTACATCATTATATACATGTATGACCTTATGATTTTCAAAGAACCACTCCGACCATTCCAAAGACTTGTGCATAGTTCTACAATTATGTACAAGCACATAATTTCCCTAAATATAAATAAGTGTATCTTCAAGGTCATCAAAGGTAAACTATTGGGGCACCTCATTTCTGAAAAATGGTATATCAATTGATCCTAATAGGGTTGAGTCCGTATTGAAAATTCCCCTCCCAATTGGTTGAAAGGGATTGAAAATTTTCTTAGGAAATATTAATTTTGAATGAAAATTAATATTAAATTGTACTGAGATAGTTAAACCACTCAACACAATTATAAATAAGGAAGAAATATTTGAGTGTACTAAAGAAGCATGCTCCATATTCATGGACATTAAAGAAGATATAACCAAGGCCCAAATCTTTATCAGGCTAGACTATAAGTAACCCTTCTTCCTCTACACATTTTCCTTTGAGAATAATTACTCAACAATGTTGCCTTAGAATAAAGGAAAAATAGTAAACAATTTGTAATATTCATGAGTCCCCCTTTACATAATAGAAAGCTCCATTATTCTACCATTGATAAGAAAGATTTTTTACTCATGTGTGTAGTATAGAAATTTAGGCATTATATCTTTCACAACAAGGAGGTCACCATTATATCTGATCACATAAATTTTGTTATGTTGATATAGAATGATATGAGATAAAGGCATGGGAAGTGGACGACCATAGTCCAAGAGTTCGACCTAGAAATCTAGCCAATAAAGATAGTTCGAGGTATGGGTTTGAGTCACATAATGACATATGTTGATCTACAACTTGTTTCCAACAATAAACCATCATGTCACTCATATTGGATGACTTGTACCATGATATAATTTTCTACTTTCTAAACCAAATATGTCTTGCGTGACTCAACAAAACTCAATGTGGAGAAATGTGCCTAAAAACCAATAAATTCATGTTAAAATTAGGTACACTCTACAAATGAATCATGAAGGCATATTTTTGTGATGCCTTAGAAAAAAATAAGTCATGTTTTTGAGCTACTTTCATTAGACATTTGGTACTATCCATGGTTCAGGAAATTCCACCGCACACTAAGTTAAGAGGGAAGGATACTATTGGGCATATTTGTGCAAATATGTTCATTTCCATGTGATAACTACCAAAATTTATATAATTTTTCATCAAGAGACTGCAATACTATCACACCCTACATCTAATTTTTAAATAACAACCTTTTTCTAAATGAGCATTGAAATTTATTGGTGTTATCCATGAGAATTCCTCAGATGGCCACAAGTTCATTCTCACAACTATTGACTACTACAGATGCTAGAAAGTGATGTACCCATTCAAGAATTATGCAATGTATATTGCCATCAAGCTCTTATAGGACCACATTATCACTAGGTTTGGAATTCCTTTTGCACTAGTATGTGAAAATGGCCCTACTTTTACTTCTATGCAATTCCTAGAATGGACATACGATAACAAAGTTATTCTAAAATATTCTTCTAGCTATTATCAGAAAGGAAATTACTCATCCAAATCAATAAACAAAAACTTTTTCGTTGTGATGAATAATATTTTAAATAAAAAATACAAGAGATTGACATAATAAACCTAAGTATGACTTCTGGTAAGAAAAAAATCAAATTATGAATGCACTAGGAACACCATCTTATCATTTATTATATGTCCTAGACCATGTATTTCCAGTGAATATGAGGATCCCCACGCCAAAATTCATACAATAATACATAGGGGAAAGTGTATACAAGAGAAAATGTAAACAAGAGAAAGAAATAAACAATAAAAAATATGAAAAACTTTCTCAAACAAGTTTCCTTGTAACCTTAGATTGGACCAGCTCAAGAGTGGAGTCGAGTGAAAATATTATTGGATCCAGATGAGAAATTGATTCCTTTTGATTTGTGGTTGCTCCAAGATATTCAAAATTGAAGTTAAGCGAAGCTATGAGAAATGTGGAATGATTGCTGATTAATTGATTTGATGAATGATATGATTAGTGATTAAGTGATAGATTATACAACATAATAGTATGCAAGTGTGATTTAAAATTGTAATTTGATAGAGTAACACTAAAAATTCCTCAATATTCTAATGATGATTTGAGAGGAAATGAGCTTCTTATTTATAAATGTAGAAGAATCCATGGATTGAGGAAGGTGGAATTGACTGAGTTGTAGGATATTGATTTCATTTTCTTTATTTAGGATGGTTGAACTATTTTGTGCAATTGGCTCTTTGAATGAGAAATTAAGAGGGTTTATTTCAAATTAGTTGGCTTTTGAATTATTTTAAATTTTACATGCATATTTTCTTCCATGTTTGTAGGATTCTAGAACTTGAGTGGAGTGACTAGTCAACTTGAGTGAGTTGGCTAGTGAAGTGAAGATGAGTGGAGGGTGAGGAGATAATTGATTTTTTATTTTTTAAAATAACTAATTAAATTATCCAAATGGGTGTATAGTGTATAGTGAGTGTCATATAATTAATTAAATTAATTATAATTAATTATAGAAGTAGGATATGGGTGAATAATGAATGAAATATTATTGTTGGACATTGTAATGTGTAATGGGTATTTTTGAGGTGTCTACATTTCCCCTCTTTAAAGTGTTATTACGAAGTAAATTTTTTTTAAATATAATATACATGTGTAGATCAGGGAAAGGATGATAAATAATTGTTATGGACTACCTAATTTACCCTAATGAAGCATTTGGATACCATAACTGATATCTATTGTTTCAAGGGAGTGCCCTCTTGAGCGGATGGGTGACGCAATAAAGCGGTGAACAACCACTTGATAAGAGGAAGAAAATAATTGTGCATGAGAAATAGGATGAGAAATGAAGGGTCAAAGGTCAAAAGTAGGGTTTTGGGATGTGTAATAGGGTTTAGATGAACGGTTAAATAAAATGTTTGATATGATATGTGATTGTGTTGATGATGGTAAATGATACATGAGAGACATATGATGAGGGTTATTTTGTTTGTTTTAAATTTAATATCAATTGTGATGAAAGGATGATGGGAATGTGATATAAAAAAATAAAATAAAGTGTGTAGATTACTTTATTAAATTCTTATGTATGATACAACAATTATATATGATAGTAAAATACAAAAATGACTCAAGAAAGTAAGCAAACAAAGTAAAACCCTAAATGAAATAGAGAGTTAGGTTACTTATCTCATTTGAAAAATATCTTGGTAGTATGCGAAGGTAGAATACTGGTATATCGACATTACAAGACCTCGAAACTGAACCTAGAAAAGTGCAAGAGTGCAGGAGGAGTAGGGACCAGGGCACCTGGGTACTAGGATCCCTTCCAAGGCACTAGGGTCTACGCAGAAGGTTCATAGATGAATTTTATAGGGTCATTATATGATTTGAAACCCTCACTGTTTGTTGCTAGATGGTCACACTGTGATCATCAATGTCATTGATAAACTGTAATAAATAGGTCACCTACAAAACCCTTAAAAGTACATCAAATCATAAAAAATAAAGATGTAAAATGAGGGGTCGGATTGGCCTCAGTTGTCAAACTAGTGAACTTATGACTGAGTGTTGCACTACATCTTATACCCAATGTAGTTCTATGTGATTATGTGTGCAATAGTGTACTTATATGCCCTTGTGCCAATGATGCCAAAGATACAACAGGATATGGTGAGATAGAATGCAAGAATGTGTGGATGTAATAAAAGAAACCCCTCATATGCAGTGTATGTAGATGTAAGAAGCCCAAAGGATGCAATCCCTTTGTATACACTAGTAACATGACATGCCGACTAGGACTTCGGGATATGGGAAGGATAACTGAAAAGGTCGACCATAAATGTCAAAATAAAGATAAGAAATAAGTAGGACAAAAACATCTAGTACTGGACAGAAGAACCTAGGTGCTAGAGTCCAGTATGGGGAGCTAGTGTCTAAGATAAAATGACTACAAATGTGAAAATAATGATAGATATGGATCCCTGTAACCTAATTAAAAAGTAGTGTAGGAGGGACAAAATCAGAAGAGATGACATATATAAAAGAGTAACAAAAGAAGACAATAGAAAATAAAAGGGGGATAGAAAGGGGGATGTGTTACCAGTGAATACTATTTTTGCTCAAGATCCATACATAAAACATCATACTCGATGACATAATAATATAGTAGTAAGTGCATGATTTTGTGTCTACAGACTAACCGTGTTCATAGCTTGAGCTTCCATTAAAAGTATATAATTTAGAGAAAAATAAATTTCTTTTACAAAATATAGTTTGCATCATGCTTAGTAAAGAACCATGATGAGTAACTCATTATGTGCATAAAAACACACACACAATAAATAGAAAAATAAAAAAAAACCCAATATACACAGTAAATGTATGCACCCTAGTTATGAATGAAACAAGATAAAAAATAAACTTGTAATTGGTCAACAACTAACTAAGAAAAGTATCAATGAAACACAACTTTACATAAAGACACTTAAATATGTCCCTAATGTGTTCCATAATGATGATTGATTGATTTGTTTTTCCCCCAAACAAGGATGTATGTAAGGGGTAAGATGATTTGGTATTGATTGGGTCATTGCCCCAAAGCAAGGATACATGCAAGGGAGAAAATGAGATCCGAGATTTCCCCAAGTGAGGATACACACAAGGGATTTGGATTAGGTTGGTTTTGATGTTTGTAGGATGTTTGGACTAGACACCAAAATAGGAGCCAATGTGTTGGTTTTTGGGAGTTTTGTTTTTTTGCAAATGTTTAGGATTTTTGAATTGTTTTTTTCTTGTTTCTATAAATTTTTGACTAGTTTTATATGTTTTTTTATATTTTTCGAAAATAATTATAGTTTTTTTGTGTTTTTTTAGACTTATATTGCAGTATGTTTTTAGATTTTTAGATTATTTATATTCTTAGGGATTTTCAAGACATGTAGGTGGACGTTTGATCTAACAGTTATAACCAATTTGATTATATTAGGTGATCCAAGACCCACCCAAGCATATGCAAGAATGTAAAATATTGTTAAGGGATGGATATGGAGAGTATAATAGACGTAAAATATCATAACATAAGAAAAAAACATTAGAAACTGATTTGGGATGATATGGAAAGAGGAATATGATGGATAAACTATATAGGTGGATGTGAAAAAATTCCCATGGCACAAAGGAGACCCATGGATGATTCAAGAATATAATATTTTTGGATGAACCACATTCATGGGATTTTTAAGCTCTTGACCATCTTCAGTGGATAGCTTGTATGCTCTATATCTAAATTTTACAGTGATAACATAATGACCATAACAATTAGGTTTAACATTTCCTTTGTTTTCCCGCTCCTTGGTTGCATTTTTCTGATTTTATTTTAGTTTAACGTCATCGATCTCAAACTTGTCTAGGTTTTATCCCTTTTTTTTAGTTATGCCGAAGTTGATTCTGATACACTTTTAAATAATATATGACATTCAACCTATTTTCATCCAAGAGTTCAAGTTCAAAAAAATGAGCCTATTTTTATTCATATTCATTGATTAGATCTTTGAGGGATTTATAGAGTGATGGGAGATCTACCTCTTTAGGTAAGATAACTTTAGATCTATATATAAGTGAAAAAGGATTGGCTCATTTTTGAGTATGGTAAGATGTACGATAGGACCAGAGGGTAGGATATACTTGTGTATGCCAATTGCGACCATGTTTATTGACAATATTTACCAAAATGGATTTGAGTATCTTATTGGAAACTTCAACTTGGCCATTATACTATGGATAATATGGAATAAACAAACAAAGGTAGATATGGAAGCATTTAGTTATCTCTTTAACAATTTTAATTTTAAAGGAAATACCATTATAATTAACAATGGAGGAAGGGATACCAAAACAACATATGAGATGGTTAAATATGAACTTGGAAATATTAGTACCAATGACATAAGTGAGAGGCATGGCCTCTACCCATTTGGTAAAATATTCAACTATAGTAAAATGAATTTATGGCCATGAGAGGATGTGGGATTAATTTTACCTATAAGGTTGAGCCCCAATTGGAAGAAAGGTGAAGGTGTGGTCATCCGTTGAGGAGATTGTTAAGGTGTGTGAATGATATTTCCGTATTGTTAGAATGTTAAACACTTCTCTAAAAAATTACATGCATCAGACTCCATAGTGGGCTAGTAATAACATATGTCTAAAATATTTTTTGCTAAAACCATGCCACTCGTGTGTGCACTGTAACTACCAATATGTTCCTCAAATAGAGTTTGGTGTGATTAATATTTTTTGAAACATCTGAGGTGAGTACCATCATAATATCTTCAATATAAGGTGTTAGAAATAATGGTATAGCCTAAAACACATTATACTATGGCTTGTTTGAGTTGGGAATTCATAGTTTTAGGGAACTATGATTGTGGATGAAGGTGTAGATATCATGCTACTAAAGGTCTTCAGTACCAAATATTTCACATGTCATGGTTGACTCAAGAAAATCATAGTTTGGAGCCAAAAGGTGTTCTATGAGAAACTTGTGCATTTGATTTGGGTCGAACTCAAGAAAGGATCTGATAGTCACCATTCAATTTGTTTACTTGTTTTGTGTGTGAGGAAATTTTTCAAGAGTGATAAGATGAAAATAACATTTAAGAATATCAGCCATGAGCTTATAGGGGACTAACTTGTCATGTTTGACTTGGTATTATTCGGTGACTTGTTAGATGATCAATGGAGAATCACCATAAACTGTTAGCTCCTTGAGATGCCATGAAATAACGAATTTCAACCCAACTATGAGGGATTCGTACTTAGTAATATTGTTGGTGTATGAGAATCCTAAGTGGAAATATTTTTGAATGACATCATCATCTAAAGTGAGTAGTAGAATACCAATTTTTGACATGTGAATATTAATATAGCCATAAAAATAGATTTCAAGAGGGAATTACATCAATATACAAGAGTTACTCATCTGTAAATTAAAATTGAAGAGGTTTGATCTTGGTAGAGGTGCTATAGAAATTTGATCTACAAGGACTTGTACCTTGTTATATTTTTGATTGATGAACTCTATATCAAACTCAATGAGTAAAATAACCCTGTTAGACATTCATCCTGTTAGGACATGTATGGATAATAGATAATTGAGTGGATATACTTTTGTGATGTGGTTTCTTATATCATTGAGTAAATAATGATGTATCTTGTCAAATGTGAAAGCCAATGTTAAACATACCTTCTCAACTTGGGAGTATTTGACTTCGTGATCAATCAGGGTCCTATTGAGATAGTAGATAGCCTATTCTTGTCCATGATCATTATGTTGTTCTAGTAATGCTTCTATTACATATTATATGACATATGTATAAATAAGCATTGGTTTTTCTGAAATAAGCATCATGAGTACTGGAGGACTTGATAGATATTATTTCAAATTTGAGAAAAAGTATTGAAATTCTTGATTCCTTTTAAAATGTACATCCTTTTTAGCAACTGATTGGAGTGGTGGCACTTGTTTGCCAATTGTGAGATGAAATGTATGATGGATTCGATTTTTCCTTGAAGACCTCTTAACTATCTAAGATTGTGTGGAGGAGGAATTTACATGATATCCTTGACCTTTGTGGGGTCAACTTTGATACTTCTCCATGAGAAAATGATCGTCATGAGTTTTCCTGAAGTTACACCAAACACACACTTCTTTGGATTGAGTTTTTCCTTATATTCATACAACTTTTCAAACACGTGCCTTAAAAATTCTAGATGATCAACTCTTGTTTGTGATTTTTCAATGATATCATCTACAAAATCTTCCATAATGTCATGTAAAATAGCTTTCATTTCTCTCTAATAGGTGACACTTGCGTTTTTAAGTCCAAAAGGAATGAAATTATAACAAAACGTGCCACATGGTGTGGTAAATGTATTTTTGTACCGATCTTATTTGGTAATTTGTATTTGATTATAGCTAGAAAATACATCTATTAGGGATATTATTTCATGTCCCTCCATAAAGTCAACAATCATATCAATATATGATAATGGAAAGTCATATTTCAGACATGCCTTGTTTATATCATGCAACTCTGTACAGATTTTGATTCTCAAGGGTTTTTAAGAAACTGGTAAAATTTTTGATATCCATTTTGAATAATCAATTGGTTTGATAAAATTTACTTCTATTTTTTTTGAAGTTTAACTTTGATCAGTAATGCAACTTTGGGGTGCATTTTTCTTATTTTTTTTTACTATTTTTACATATAGACGAACCAAAAGGTAGTGTAACATAAGGGAGGGATATAACCCGAACATATCCTTTTATGTCCATGAAAATATATCTTTTAACTCAACAAGAAGCATTGTAAATAATTCTACTTTTTCTTATGTTAGACCAGCACCAAGTTGTAAGAGTTTAGGGTGCTCATTTATGCCAATATTTATGTCAATGGTATCTTATACTTGTATTTTTGATGTGTATTTTTTGGAAAAGATGTCATAGGATGATGTAGATACTTTTTTTGATGTGAAGGAGATTCCCCTCTCTCTAGCACCTCATGAAGGTTTTCAATTGGAGATGCATCCTTTTTCTTTTCATTAATTTTCATTTTTTTGCATTTTTTTCTTATCGAATAACACCGCAGTGAGGTTTTCACTATGGGAGATATTCTTTTTAATTTTTTTAATTTTGGTTTTCTTGTTTTTACAGTCTGGGTTACTCAATTTATTCTACAAAATAGGATGTTTCATCTAGGTTGATATTGAATCCATTCTTATTATCAGAAAGGGGTTTAGGGTTTCGAGTCTTAAGAAACTCTTCAATGGCCTCATCATTTTGGAAGAGATCCATGTATATGTGATTTGATTGATCACAATTTATTAGAATAGGATGTATGAGGTCAAATTCAATGGTATAGATGGAATTTTTTGAGGTGAGTAGATTTGTGTTGGCAAGGTCATCAAAGAGGATATGTGTGGAACTTGTCTAAATGTCCAAGTCAGTATCCTCATCACTAGTCAAGACATCAATCAATACCGGCATGGTTTCAAATGAGTTGAAACCTAGACCATAACGATAGAGGTTTCCTATATACATGATAGGATCAAGGTGAATTTTTTCACTTTTTTGAGTCCCTTACCTTTCCATAGCATATTCTTCATCATTTTATTAGCTTTAATATATTTAGGAGATTCATAACATGTGGACAACTGATCATCATACAACCAAGAGCTCTTATAACCCTGAATGCTTTCATCTTCTAGATATCTGAATCTCTTCCAAAGGGAATTACTAAGGTTTTAAGTGGGATCTAATTTGAGGTGGGAAGCATTAGGTTTTCCATAACTGTGTGGAGATAAATTTAATTTTCCAATGTGAAAAGCATTTTGAAATTCATATTCTCCAATACCTTTACCAAGGATCTTGAGTGCAAGTGGAGTGGAAGATGTAGAAGGTTCGAGTTTCATAAGGATATCAGGATCAATGTGGTTTACATCAGTGAAGGGAATGATGTGGGAAGCTGATGATTTATCTTCAGAAGGGAAATGATTTTTTTGTTTAGATCTACCCTCTAGAAGTTTACAATATTCAAAGGGTTTGAGCTCAAAAAGTAAGGTAAATTATTTTCCTTTGTAAGGGAATTTAATACATTGGTGGAAAGTGGAAGGAATAACTTGCATGGCATAGATCCATGGGAAACCAAGGAAAATACCATAAGAGGTTTCATTTCCACAACATGAAAAAAGGTTTCTAATGTTTGCGGTCAAACCTTTAGGGATAATGTAATTGTTCTCGAGGATTGTCTTTCACTGTTATCATAACCACAAATAGTAATGACATTAGCTCTTAGACTTTCATCAGTATAACCAAGGGATCTTAATAGTTTCATGGATAAAATATTCAACACTGCTCCATTTTCTATAAGTACTCTTTTAATTTTATGATGAGTGATTAATGCTTCAATATATAACGAATTATTATTTTTGATATTTGGATTCAAAATGTCATGAGGAAAAAATGATAGGATTGAAATTTTGGGTGAAATATTTGTAATCAAAGCTTGGAATTGTTGACTGCTGATATCCTTTGGAACATGTACATCGTGAAGTGCATGAGTAAGGATCTCTTAAAGTGTAGGTGATGACTTAAGTAAATCCACGAGGAAGATTTGTGTAGATGTATTCTCTAATTGTTTGATAATATCACAGGAATCAAGGGAATATTTAGTATTGGATGCTTGTTTTGAATTAGGAGTATATTTTAGAGTGGATGTTTGATGTATTGTGGATGTGGATAGTTGTTTTACAATAGGTACCCAAACCTTTTTCTATCACATTTAAGTTTGTAATTAGAAGCATGGATTTTGACGATGGCCACAAAGTTAGGTGTATGTTCTATAAATGAAATGATATAATAAAATTCAACATTGTTTGAGGATTGACACTTTTCTTTAACTTTATCATTTGTACCATGTTTTAGAAAGGGGTTCTAGAACACCTTTAGTTTATCATTTATCATTTTTTTGTTAGATGTATTTTCAATCTCAATATCACCACAATCAATTAAATCTTGAATGAAATGACAAAGTTTCATGCAACGAGCCGAGTGATGCCCATTTGTATGATGGTCCTCACAATATTAATTTTCTTTGTACCATGTTAGTTTTGGTTTCACTTCTTTGAAGGGCCTTGATATTGGGTAAACTATCATATCCACACTTTATAAGTGATTAAATACACTATAAAGACTCTCTCCAAGTGGTGTGAATTGTCGTCATTTGAATTTATGAGGAAATTTTTCTTTATCAGGAATGATAATTAGTTGATTAGTGGATTTGATTGGTTTTGATAGACATGTTTGAACATTTTGAACATTACAAGAATCAATGATCCTATCATTGACAACATTATGATTTCAATTGATGAATTTTCATTTGTATTGATTTTGATAAGTATCCTTATTAGGTTGATCCGTAGGAGGAGTTTTGATAAGGCCTTCAGCAATAAGGGCTTTCTCAATTTCTATTCCTATCTTAATTACTTACTCAATTTTGGTTAATAATTTGGAATGATAATTCCAAATTGAGATTTGGTATGAAAAATCTGACCAGTTACTTCTTGGGTATTGAACAAGGGAATCAAATTGCGATCCCTTTCCATATTTGAAGGAAGGATGCAAATGTTTCATTATTTATTTACTTTATGTTGTAAAGGTCCATCATAGTGACTTTAGAATATAAGATAAAGGAGAAATGTTTGAAAAATTTCTCCGATAAGTTAGTGAAAGTAGTAATAGAGCCTTTGGGAAGATGTAAAAAACCTATCTAAGGATTTTCCTTCTAAACTTTAAGGGAACATATACAAGAGGTATATCTCATTGTAACCTACTTCTTGGCCATCCATGAAGAAATATTTCACTTGTTCTCTTGGGTCATTATTTCCTTTATATTTTCAAACTTAGAAGCTTGAAATGATGGAAGAAATGATATGCACAACATGTATTTATCAAATGAATAAGGAAAAATCTCTTCAAGTTTGAATGGTTTGGATCTAATTTGCATTCCCATTAGTATTTGTTTCATGTTCTTCCATTCTTGTGTGTGTTAGAAGCACAATAGACAGAGAGGGGGAGTGAATCAGTCCTTATAAAATTTTAAATTAAACTTCAGATCTGTGGTGGTGGAAATTAACTCACAGTAATTAGTATGTTGTTTATTAATCCACAAACATTTTATTATCAGACCCAGGGACGTAAAATTTCAATATTTCCAGTGTTGTATGCACAGTTACGGATGTTGCGAGGTATAAGGGAAAATTGTTGTCACTATAATTAGGAAATACAATGATAGAATTGAACTAGTTTACAAATGGAAATGAATACTATAGTTATCATCAAAGCATGTAAAAGACAAATCATAAATAAAGGATAAGCTGCTGCAAATCTAATCTTAATCATGTAAGAAACTATAACAACAAACAAAAAGAAAGGGTTAACAGACCACAAGTGGGCACTGCCTTTGGTGTTAATCCTTCTTAAGGCCTATGTCTATAATAATTTACCAGAACTCAGATTTTATTCAATAGCATGAAGACTACAAATGGAACATACAACAAAATCTCTACCTATGGATCGATCCCTTTTCTATAGCCTTAGCATTCTTTTTATATTCTTCCCTTCAAAAGAGATGTGAAGAGACCACCTCATTACTAACAACTATAATTTGATTAAGTACAAGATCATGATCGAGAAATCCATAGATTCTCATGCATGAAATAAAATAATCAAAATGTGTCCTCATATAATGGCATAACTTAACAAAATGATTAATTCAAACAACCAATCATCAAATTAAATCAACTAGTTACATGTTGGTGTTGAATCTTCTTTGTGTTTTCATAACTGATACTTTATTAACACGTGAAAACTCATGTGAAGTTTCCATGTTGCTCAAGCTTCCAGAATTATGGTCTTGTATATGCGTGTGACCTCTCTTGGCTAAAAGTTCTTTATCGAGGATGATGCCTAGTTGTTGTATGTTAGTTGTTGTGGATGATTCATGAATGAGTTTATTTGGTTGTATGTTAGTGGATACACATAAAAATTCTTTAGAAATAAATTCTAACATTTATTCAAAGCACTATTTAATCATCACATTGTATTCAAAAGAATAAATGCATCCATAATGCATAAAATAAAGTAAACTTAGTAGTAATTATATTAATTAATATAAGTGTCATAAGTTCAAGATTTAGTAGATATGTTCAACAATATATGGAAAACACAAGTTTAGGTGGTAGACATGGATTTAAAAAATACAACAGATGAACCATTTGAAACAGTAAATAAAAGGGCTCATCACACCTCTAGACCGAGCTTCTTGAATGTCCTCATTCAAGAATTCTTGCATTTTTCCTCTTCTTTCTTGGGGTCAACTTGTATAGTGCTACACAATCTCTTGAAGTCCATTGGTGCCAAGATATCTTCTGGTTCTGTGAATTAATAACATGTATTCCTTTTGTACTTTTCCATTATTTTGTCCTGTAAGTCCTTATTTAGTTTTGCGTTTCCAGACCAGTGGGGGATAAGAGAGTGGAAAATTGGTGGATAGTAACCAATAGGAAACAAATATTTTCCACATCCCTTAGAGACTTCTATATATGCATTTATCCTTCTAAAAGTTTTGGGATAATGTTAGGATAAGAATGCATTTCTTTTCTCCTCATTTCCCATGACATTTCTTCCCATCTTGTCCTGCAGGCCTGTACTACTTTCGGACCATTAAAATTAATGTAATCTCTTGCTTCATCATGGGATTCTTGTCTCATCATGTAACCCCTCTATTTTATTTTTTGAATTTACATAAATTTTTTATATTCATCAATCATGGCTTTAGTATTTCCTACCTCTGCTCTTATCATCAAAGGTTGTACCTTGCACAAGTGTCTATAATCCACCATCTACTTCTTCCTATATAGTTCATTGTTAAAGTAGGAACACAGTGCCTGAATTTTTACATCCCCAACGTAGAGTGTAAGTATCCAATCTATGTCATACTATAAATCATAGTTATACATATATAATTCACATAACAATAATTGAATTTCATGTGGAATTTTCAAATACAATATGAAGAAGCTGTGAGATGCACTAATGCCCAACTAAAAATATGAGTTGATGCAAGTATATTTTAGTTGCATCATTTGTACCTTTAAGAAGACATCATATACATTTAAAGGTGGTCTGCATAAGAGTATTTCATTGGTTACCTTAACAACGTCTTCTTGCTTCTTCTTAAGTATAGAAATATAATTATCCTTAGCCTTGAGCTACCTATTATTTTCTTCAATAGCTAGCTGATGTTGGACGAGAAATTCTTTCCTCTCTTTGTATCACTTTCTCTGTAGATTGTTAAAATAATTCTCAAATTGCGTTACCCAATAATCCAACAAGGTGGTTTGAGTTTCCATATCCCTAAAAGATGGTTTGGGAGGTTCTCTAAAAATTTCCTTAATCATAACTTGTGGCTGTAGGTTGAGTGGTGACAATGGTGGATACATAGGCTCTAAGACTTCATGAACTTATCCTTGGGAAATTGTAGGATTATCCACTTACATTATCCCGATAGGTTTATGAATAGGATCTGGCTTAAGGTCTTGGAAAATATTCTACATTATATCCTCAATATCTTTTGGAAATTCATACAGAGTGTCCATTACATCCATCTGTGGTTCATGTATTTAGTGTTCTAGTGATTTCTCAGTTTGTTCTTTATTATCTGTGGTCACATTGGCTTTATTTTCAACTTATTTTGTAGATACTTCTCCTTTGTTGGATCTTAAAATATTGGCTAAGTATTGAGAGGAGAGCACGCAGGACCAGTGGGAAGAAGGGTGCTAAGGGGAAAGTGCACATGATAAAGGGGTTTAAAAAGGATTTTAGTGAAACCAAGGCTCGCACGGGAGGAAGAACAAGGGTTTAAAGGAATTAGCAAAATTTGGCATTATGGAGGCACTTGAGGAAAATCATGAGGACCTGACTAGGTGTGATAAGTGGATAAGGTGCTAGCCTAGAGCCTTAGAGTCCAAGAAAAGGATATTCCATGCAGGGAATATTCCTAGAGACATCATTATAGAGAGTGGAAGGTTTGCAAAGGGATAAGCACTCACCTATGAAGGACCTAATCGACACTTGACATGTGATATGTGCTTGGAGAAGGTATGGTGGTGGTCAATGATCTTATATAAAAGGAATTCTTAGGCTAGAAACATATACAAAGGAACAAATACATAGATAAATAGAGACATAAATACATAGAATAAAAAAGTGCTACAGTAATGCTAGGGTTTAGAGTATTTAGTGCTAGAGGGTTGTAAGGGATACCATAAGCATATGTATGGGTACTGAGATTTGTAACAAGGGATAAAATGGAAAAAATTATAGTTAGGATCTCATATCAGAGAGGTTTATAGGAGATAAGTCTATTTCATTTAATATATATGATATGAGATGACCCTTTTGATTGTAATGTGGCTACCAGAACTCCTTTAAATCAATATATCTATGGGTTTGTTCTGTATATTTTGTTTATGGGTGTAAACCCTTCTGATATTAAACATGTTATAACTCAGATCTATTTTCCTATGGTTTATTTAGTGTTTATATACCTTCTCTGATGCATGGGTGTGTGTGTGTGGATCTGCTAGTTTTATGTTCTTCTTTTAAGATGCATGTATTTCTATCTCTGCAAATAAACCCACCATTAATGACAAAATCTTCTAAAAAATATCACATAAAAGAGGGGCTTAGTGCCTGCGCATGCCTCGGGTGAGCACCCAGTTCCCACTAGGTGATAGGACGATGTGCTTGAGGTTAGAAATAAGTATTAAGGGTAAAATAATGACTACATCCTTCATGTTGTATGTGGGTTTCCCCACCATGAATGACCTCTATTTGAACTCTAATTGGTTCATTAGGGCACTCATGATCAAGTTTCTCACCTAACTCATCCTTTTTTTTCTATTCCACCTCCTTAGTTGCATCCTCCATGCCTATGTTTGCATATGTGTCTACATGAACTTCCTACTCAACATCCATTAGAATAGGTTCCTCAGTATTTTCTAGTTCCTCTTCATCACTGTCTAAGAATATTTGAATGTTTCTCCTAGGCTTTGAAGTTTTGGTCTTTTTAGTATGGAGTCTATGGGATCTCCTTGGTGGTTGAGAGGTTTTTCTTGAATAATTCCACTTCCTTTGGAGGAAGAGGACTCAAGTGTGGATATATTTAACAAAGTTTCAGCAATAAAGATCCTATCAGGGGAGATTGGCCTAGATTTCTTCTCAGGAGATGGAGATTTGTCATGGACATGTGTTCCTGTAGGTATGGAAGTTTGTGTAGGAGTAGGGGTTTCTGAGGGAACAAAGGTTTTTGTGTGAATAGATGTAGCAACTACAATTTTAGGTGGAGGAGGTACAGAAGAACCAACTGAGCTTCTCCTCTTTTTCTTCCCCTTCTGCAACAAATCATTAATATGTTTTTCCCTAGAAAACTCCCCCTAGTTTACTGTAGGATGTTCCATCACCAATGCATGTTTCACAACTAAGGTGAAAAGAAAATGGTGAGACAATTTATACGTACCCTTTTGAGATTTCTTACTCATTTTATTTAGGATTTCATGAAGGAAGTTAGATACATTGACATGTTTTCCATTTTTAAAATGATTAAGAAATTTAAAATGCACATTGTTTAACCATGATTACCTACCCTCACATGTGAATTACTTTACAAAATATTTGGCAACATCAGCCCAGAAGGATTATAAAGAAGTAAGGTACCTTGTCTATCATTGATGAAGTTGTCATCTAGGTCTCCAAATTCTATGCAAGCTTCTTCTAGATTTTCCTTTGTAGGATACAACTCTCCTTCTATTCGGAGTCTAGTTACTTTAGCCAGAATTCTGTCATCTACCTTGAATATCAAACCCTTCACTATGGCCTTTCCATCCTTGAAGGTGACAAAAAAACTTTGTTACCATTGACTTGTTAAATCCTTGAAATTTTTTGATATACTCCATCCAACCACTATCATGGAAATACTGTAGAATCTGCGGTTGATTATGGAGCTATGAATTATCTGTAGGCTCGTTCCTAATTAATTTTCCACCTATTTTTGAATTATGCAATTTAGTTTAGCTCTGAGAGGCAAGAATTTTTTACAGTTTGAATTGATTTTGTAAAAATTCAAATGAGTGCAAATATCTTGAGTACTTGGTGTTTTTGAAGTTTGTAGCCGACTTACATGAGGCTTGAAAGGGCATGTAATAATTGGATTTGAAGGATGCACCTGTGTGAGGTGATGAAGTGGGGTGACGTGGGAGACAACTCACATTTATGGAAGGTGGTGTAAAATTATGGAAAATAAAGTTATTGAGGACATGGAACAAATATTAATTAATTATAATTATTCTATCACTACTCTAATAAAGCGGATCAAGTGCACTTATCTCAAGAAGTACATTTGATGATTGTGACATGTGCCTTGTTGGAATTCACACCTTCGGCTACATGCAGAGTCATCATGATGCTACAAGTTGAGATGTTACATTACTGCAAGCAATGTATATAGTGTTGTAAGTGAATGTTAGAGGTCCCTTAGTAGAATTTGTCGATTCATGGAGAGGGAAGACTGAATCTTTCTTGTGCCAATCTTCTTCATAAGTGCTTGCAGGAACAATTTGATCCTTATTTCTTCATGTAATCATGAGTTTTTCCAACAAGAAAGATAAAAATAGAGCTTTGTTACATGCTGTTGCAAGTGGAAATTTTATTCTTTGCATCATCTCCTTCTGTCAGAGATTATGCACTCCTTGGAACAGATACACTAAAATATGCAAAATAGAAATTATAAAAAAAACATGTTGTTGAGTGGTGATGATCACCAAGAAGGCTGATCACACCAATTTTATTCTTCCTTGCAGTATCTAGTAAGTGAATATACTAAAGCAACTGATCATCTCATTCCTAATAAATTTAAGAAGATGAACCAAAAATTTTAACTTTTGATCTTGTCTATGATGTTCTCATCTCCATCCTTTTTTGAAATCCTCTGAATTGTTGCATGAAAGTATTCCTATATCTTCTTGTACATTCAAGATGGATTTTTTGAATCTACAATCTATGGTTCAATCTATTCCTATTCACCAACCATAGGGAAATGAGTTTCTCAATCCACATGGGCCTAACCACCTTGTTTGAGCTTTCCCATGTGGTCCTTATGCTTGGAGTCAAATAAGAGAGCCCAATCTCCTTCATGAAATTGTCCTATTTTGATGAACCTGTCGTGAAATTTGATCCTTTTCTTTTATACCACCTATGTATTATGAATAACTTGCCTCCTCATTTCATCCAACTCATTGAGTTGGATAATTCTTTGTCTCTAAGATTTAGAAAAATCTATACCTAATTCAAGTGTAGTCCTTAGTGTCTTATGCTCAAATTAAATATGGAGAACAATAGTCTTACCGTATAGAAGCTCGAATGGTGTAAAGCCTATTGTTGTCTTCCAAGTTGTATTGAATGCCCAAATTGCTTCTGGGATTCTTTCTGACCAGTCCCTTCTATGGAGTGAAATGGTTTTGGTCAAGATGGCTTCTATTTCCCTTTTTGTTACCTCAAATTGGCCATTGGATTGGGGGTGATAAGGTGTAGATTTCCTCTTCTTGATTTCATATTCCTTAGCTAAATCAGAGATGAATTTAGTAGTGAAGTGTGTACCTTGATCCGTAACAATTTCTCTTGGCACACCATATCTTGTGAAGATGTGTTCATATAAGAATTTAGAAACTTTCTCACTCTTTTGATTTCGTAATGCTTTCACTTCTGTCCATTTAGTGATATAATATATGCACACCAAAATGTACTCCTTCGGCTGAGATTTTGGATTTATTGGGCCAATGAAGTCCAATCCCCATTTGTCAAATGGATACAATACTAGCTGAGGCTACAGTGGCATCTCATCTATCTTGGTAGGCCTACCCATTCTTTAGCATTTTTCACACCTTCTGGCATACAATGTTGCATCCTTATGTAGTGTAGGCCGGTAATAACCTGTTGTCAACACTTTTTGTGTTGTTCTTTTTGTAAAAAATGTTCCTCCACATGGTTCACTATGGTGCAGGCTTTGAGGACATCATATATTTCCTCATCATCTATGCATCTCCTCATAATAATATCCCACCCTTTGTGGAATAGGAAACAAACTATCCAAGAAAAATTCACACTTTTATCAACAATATATTTCTTTTCAGAGTATAAATAGTGTGGAGGTGTCTTACCTGAGACCAAATAATTATCTATATTAGTATACTAGGGTGTTTTCATTGAAATGGAAAACATGTGTTCATTTGGGAAAGAGTCATCAACTTCTTGATATTCAATATTATTCTCCATTCTTGAGAGAAATTCAACAAAAAACACTGTCTTTACCAGGCTTATCCATAATGGTAACATTAAAATCTTGTAGGAGAAATAACCATCTAATTATTATGTTGTTTACAACTAGTTTGTTGATTAGATATTCAATGGAAGCATGGTCAGTGTGGATAAATAATGGATAGTCTATAATGTAGTGTCTAAAATTATTAATGGAATATACAACTGCCAAAAAATCTTTCTTGTGACTATATAGTTGAGCTCAACATGTTGTAGGTTCTTACTGAAATAAAAGATTGCATAATTAAGAATCCCATCCTTCTGTCCTAGAACAGATCCAATGGTGTGGTCTGAGGCATCAGTGTGTATGTGAAATGGAAAAATCCAATCTCTTCCTCTTAACATAGGTGCAAAAGTTAACATTTATTTCAGGGTTTGGTATGTAGATTCACATTTCTTAGTCCACACAAAGGCAACATATTTTCCCAATAAGACAAACAATGGTGTTGCAATTCAACTGAAATCTAGAATGAATCTTTGGTAATACCCAACATGACCTAAGTAGCTCCTCACATGTTTTTGATTTTTAGGTGTTGGAAGATTTATAATCACATATATTTTTGATGGATCTACCTGAATTCCAGAAGATGATAGATAGTGTCCCAACACTATTCCTTTAGACATCATCATGTAGCATTTTTCCTTATTAAGGATAGGTTATGCTCCTTGCATCTCTTGAGAAATTTGTCTAGGTTATTCATTGCTTCATAAAAAGTACTATCATGGACTGTAAAATCATCCATATATACCTCTATGCAGTCATTGTCTAGATATGCAAAGATGCTAAGAACTATTCTCTGAAATGTGGTAGGTGCATTGCACAAACCAAAGGGAAGAAAAAAGTATGCAAACGTTCCCCATGGGCATGTGAATGTGGTCTTGTCTTGATCCTCTGGTGTAATTTGAATTTGGTTGTAGCCACTATAGTCATCGAGAAATGAAAAATAATTCTTGCTAGCAAGAGTGTTGAGTACCTGGTAAATGAAAGGAAGTAGAAAATGATCCTTATTTCTTGTTGCATTCAACTCTCTATAGTCGACACAGATCCTGCATTTGACATTAATTTTAGGTATAATGAAAAGGGTGACACCCATTGATTGTATGAAACTGGATGTATTAATCCAACATCTAATAATTTCTTTAATTCTTCTTTCACTATATCCCTCACTACTGGGTTCATTCTTCTTTTTGGTTGTATTATTGGCTTGTACCTATCTTTGATATATATCTTATGAGTAAAAAGTTTACGATGGATTCCACGCATGTCTCCATAGTCCCATGTAAATTTTGTCTTATGATTTTTAAGAAGAGAAACTAACAGTTGCTCTTGCTGTATGCTCAACATTTTTTTCACATTAAGTGGATTTTCCCGGTGCAGTTTCCACTTATTTAGAAATATTAGTCATGGAGCATATGCAACTACTTACAAAATTCAATATATAATCAAGAGGAAGAAGATGGTGTAGGATGTAGTTCTTACCTGTAATATTCATAGTACTCTACTATGGTAAGATTTGATTATCAGGAGAACTTATGCATTGTAATTTGACATATTTTTCTTGATTCTTACCATAATTATTCTATGGGATGTTAGAAAGAACAACATCCTCTTCTTGTCCCTCAATTATGCACAACTTATCCAACATCATGAGCTGCTGAACTGAGCTCTGATCTTATTCTGGTTCTTCTACCCAAATGGTTTGGTCTTCTTCATTGAATAATTGTGCAAGGGGGTAAAGCATAAGATTTTTAGTGCCACTTCCATTAGAGATTGTCATATCACTAGATTTGTATCCTATGAATGCATCCACAATTACTAACCATGGTCTTCCTAGAATGATAGGATATCCTCACAAACTTTCTTTTGGTTGAAGAACAATAAAATAAGTAGGGTACTCCCAAGAGTCTACCACTACTACTACATCCTCCAAGCCTCCTTCAGGCTTAACTATTGATCTATCTACAAGTTGAAAGATTGTGGCTGTTGGTCTTAGCCCCTCTAATTTCAAATCATCCATGATTTTTTTTGTCATTACATTTATTTCTGCCCCTAAGTCAATCAGAGTGTTTTTAATCACTGTGCCATTGATTGTAACATTTACTAAAGGGCTTCCTGGATCTATGTATTTGGGTAGAACTAAGTTCCCAAGCATAATATCAGCTAATTGTCCAATGACCTACACAGTAGACAAATCTTTCCTTTTTGTATCTAGTTTCTTTATGTATAGATATTTAACCAATTTGTTATAGATGGGAACATCCTTGATATCTTGAATCAGTGGAATTTTGAATCAATGGAATTTTGACAGGTCAATCTTATGTCTTTTAGGAAATTTTAACTATGTTGAATTTTGCGTAGGTTAAAATCAGAATCAGATTCTCAATTTGAGGTCAAGTGCTCTTCTTTTCTTGTTAATATTTCAGTAGAAATGGTGGCTCATTACCCTGCATTTTACCCTTAGCATCCTGGAATCCTCTCTTTGTGGGACTTGCAGAAATGAGAAAGGTTGTTGTGGATGCAAGCTAATCTAATCCTAACAACATCTTTTGGCTTTGCCATTGTGGGATGCATCATCATAGATTTCACACAGAAAACAACTCCATGGTTCCTTTGCAATTTGCAATGAAGAGAGGCAAGAAGAAAACAAGTAATGGTAGGTCATTTTAATGGTGCTGGTGGAGGAAGTGAGCCAAATCTCTTCATGGCTCGAGCCCAGGAGAGAGAAACACAGGAAAAGTGAAGATGACCAAAACACATTCTTCATATTGTTGATATCAATAGAATAGGTAGGGTATTGAGCATTAAAACTGTTGTTCAGTTCTGGAATAGGATTTTATCTCTCCAAATTGGACCCCAAAATCATGTAGAGAATTTCACCAGCTTTCCAGATATAAAGAACGTTTATTCGAAAGTTTAGGATTACGGATTTTGAATTTTTTCCTGCGCTCTGCCACTTGGATTGGTTGAGCCACACAATTCTCTCTCCTTCCCTTTCTGTGGGTTTTCCTTAGTTGTGTAGCTTTTGGTTGGGAAAACCTTTACCTTTTAGTTTTGGGCCAAAACTTTGCTAATTTTTCAAAGGAGCTCTGTTTAGGACACGTGTCCTGTTCTGATTCGTCTGCGGGCCTCCTGATCCGCGTAGAGCTGTTGGGACAAATCTTTCTGAACCGCCTGAAATGGACTTAATTGCACCAAACGGGCCGATCCGTGTCTGATAAGGAGGCCTGACGGCCTTTGCCGATTCGCGATAACTGTCTTGCCTTGGTAATTATTTCGGAGCTTGGTTTTCACATTTTTAAAACTTGGGTTGTTCCACATGATTTTTATTGCTACTCCATGTTATCTCCTGGGGGTGAAGGTTAGAGCTTGCTGCTGTTTTCCATTAGGATTGTTCCAGGCACTCCTCTCCAAGGGACTGAGGAGGCTATTGCCATTTTTGTTGTGGTTGGCCTTGGAATTGAGGTTTCCACTATTGTTGATATTGGTTAGGATATGGGGCCCATCCTTGAGGGTTAGCCCAAGGTGGGGGTTGCATATATGAATTATTAGACCAATTTTGAAATGAATGTATAGGGTCTTGTGTCATACCTCCTTACCTCGGTGGCCATGGTTTTCTTTGAGCAACATAGAAAACTTTCCCATCCTCTATCTCCAACATCTTGAAATCACATGAAGCCTCCCTTTCTTGAGTAATTATAGCCAATTATTTGCATCTACAATCTGATTT
Organism: Taxus chinensis; assembly: GCA_019776745.2. Classification (NCBI taxonomy): domain Eukaryota; kingdom Viridiplantae; phylum Streptophyta; class Pinopsida; order Cupressales; family Taxaceae; genus Taxus; species Taxus chinensis. The sequence goes on from CM034150.1 coordinate 263,790,221, forward strand.
CTTTCTTCTGCATGCATGGAAATACTCTGTGAGTGTTACTTCTACATCTTATTTCTTCTTTTTGGCATGTAGAGCATCCAGTTGATTGGCCATATCATTGAAAATCTCTTGCTTCATGTTTTTGAACATGTTAACAATATCTAACTTGGATATGTCCCCCATTGTTTTGGTAGATAATCCACCTCTTGATCTTACATTCCTTACCCTCTTCATAGTAGCTCTTGAATAGTTTTTACAAGCCTCATAAATTTGTTCAAAAGTAGCTTTTGAAATGTCCCCTACTCCTATCAGATCTAGAGCATCCATGTCCTCCTCACTGAGTTCCTTCAAAAAGAGTAATTTGAGGGAGTTAGGTGGTATCTCAGTGTTATGTTTTGAATTCTAAAAGCAAAAGATGAAATTTTCCAAATAGTTTTCCAATGGTTCATCCTCTTTTTGTGTCATTCTGTAGATTTCATCACCCCCTCTGCTGCTTGGTCTGTAGTAGTATTGGTATTTATTGAGGAACTTCTCCTTCATTTGTGCCCATGTGGTAACCAAATTCCTTCCCAATCCCATGAACCATCTCAAGTCTGCATCCTTGAGTGTTGTAGGAAATAATTTCAACTTATGTACATCAATAGTATAATCACAGTTCTTGCACAGAACATAAAACTCAAAGAGAAAGGTGTCTAAATCCTCTAACATAGCTCTATGGAAATTTGGTAAGGATGATGGAGAAATATTTTTCATACTAGAAGCTACATTGTTGTTATTGAAGGAGAACTCGAAGGTGGTTGCCCCATTTTGAGCATTCTAGTCTACTTCTTCTGCCATCCCTATCTACTTAGGACAAACTACAAAAATTTCACTTGGGGGACTGTCTTTGAAAAGAAAACCTAATATGAAGGTTTCTTCTTGAGAATCTTGAGAATATTCAGAGGTGAATGAAGCTATCTGTGTTACTTGTGGATTAGGTAAAAATATACCATGGGAATCCCTTAGATGGTGCATGCATCAACTACTCAACTCATTCAACGGTAATTAGTAGGGGATTTAGTTTGAGGTGAATTCCTAAAACCTAGAATACTTCTAAGAAATGAAAAATCCTCTTCAAAAAAATCATAACTTGGTAGTATCCCTGACAACAATGCCAAAAATGGTGGTGCAAATTAACTCATAGAAATCAGTATGTTGTTTATTAATCCACAGTCATTTAATTATCGTACCTAGGGATGTAAAATTTTAATATAGTCAGTGTTGTATGCACAGTTACAGATGTTGGGAGGTATAAGGGAAAATTGTTATCACTACAATTAGGAAATACAATGCTGGAATTGAACTAGTTTACAACTGGAAATGAATACTATGGTTATCATCAAAGCATGTAAAAGACAAATCATAAATAAAGGATAAGATGATGCAAATCTAATCTTAATCATGTAAGAAACTATAACAACAAACAAAAGGAGAGGGTTAGTAGACCACAAGTGGGACCTTTCTTGGGTGTTAATCCCTCCGAAGGTCTGTGTCTACAACAATTTAATAGAACTACGATTTAATTCAATACCATGAAGATTACAAGTGGAACATACAAAAAATCTCTACCTATGAATTGATCCCTTTTCTACAGCCTTAGCATTATTTTTTATATTCTTCCCTTCAGAAGAGACGTGAAGAGACTGCCTCATTACTAACAATTACAATTTGATTAAGTACAATATCATGACCAAGTAATCTAGAGATTCTCATGCATGCAACAAAACTGTTAAAAGGTGTCCTCATACAATGACATAACTTAACAAATTGATCAATTCAAACAACCAGTTATCAAATTAAATCAACTAGTTCCTGGTTGGAGTTGCAGAGCATATTCAGGTGATGGCATTAAATATTCTTTGTGCTATCATAATTGATCCTTTAACAACACATACAAACTCATGTGAAGTGTCCACATTGTTCAAGCTTCTAGAATTATGATCTTGTATATGCATGTGACCTCCCTTGACTATAGGTTCTTTTCTCATGATGAGTCCTAGTTGCTGCATGTCATTTGCTGCAGATGAGTCCCTTTATATTTGTTAATTTTTTATTTAGCTACATGTTAGTGGATACACATAACAACTCTTTGGAAATCAAGGATAACATTTATTTAAAGAAATATTTAATCATCACATTGTATTTAAAAGAATAAATGAATCCATAATCCACAAAATAAAGTAAACTTAGTAGTAATTATATTAATTAATATAAGTGCCACAAGTTCAAGATTCAACATATATGTTCAACAGTGTATGGAAAACACAAGTTCAGGGGTACACATGGATAAAAAATACAACAGATGAGGCATTTGAAATAGTAAATAAAAGGTCTCATCAATTTGAAACTCAAAATAACATAAGCATTCAAATACAATAACCACTTATTCAACTTTAAGATTGTGAACACCATATATAATTATCAAAGTATATAACCATGAAAGTAAGGAAACACCATAAGAATACAAGATATAAGTGGGAAACCCTCAAGGGGAAGAAAAATCACTGAAACACTATCTTATATTGATATGTTTTTGAATTAAGTGAGGCACCGACCTTAAAATGATCACCAACCCCTAGTTTAGTAGAGCACCAATTCTATAAGGAGCACCAACCCCTAATTTTGTGAAGCACCAACTCCACAAGGATGCTACAACCCCCAAAGAATATCAAGAACCAACTCTACTACATTATGATGTGTAGATATCTATTTTTTTTTCTGCCACAACAGATGGATATGTCTTATTCAGCTCGTACTTCTTCACTCAAACCCTAGGTGATCACACTTCATGAAACAAGCTCTTCCAACCCTCTAAAAATAATTAAAATATTTCTCTTATGTCCTCTAATTTTTATCAAAATTCATCACACTTTTTTCAGATCCAAATCATTCTCAAACACTTGCAATCACACTTCACCTAGGTCTCTCCACATTCACACACACAACTAGTTCCAAAAAGCACCCAAAAAATGCTTTTATATGCTTCTCCACATTTAAAACTTAGCCCCAAACTTTTACCTCCATTTGGTTCGACCCATATATCAAGGAAACATTTAAAGTTTTAAATACAATAGTCACAAGTGAACCAATTATGTCATCCTAGCTAAAACCCACATTACAAGTGACAAAAATGGCTCAAAACCCCACTTACACAATCTTAAAATTGGTGTTACATTAAATGTATAATTTATCATGAAAAAAATCCTTTAAATATGAACAAAATATCATAAAATATTAATACATGGTTGCAAATAATATCAACCAATCAAATTATTCAATTTACTAGGCCCAGTTCCTTTTATAAATCTTAAAACAGTTGTTTCCTTCACCCTTCAACACCTTGGAAACTTCATCTGATCACCAAATAACTTAAACACAATAAAATCCTATAATTTAACCACTCAAAATAAATTTCAGGACCTTTATAATACTTATAAGAAATTTATAATTCATGAAACATCCTTCACTTCAAACCACAACAATATTTTCCTTCTCAATATCAACCTGCCAAAATAGTTGTTTCCAAGGGTTAGCTCATAAATTCATATATACATATATTCAATACCCAAAAATTAGTTAATTTTATGCCAAATTAATTCTTATTTACTTTTCAACTGATAGGAAGTATCACCTAATCCATCTCATGCTTCAAACAACATCAAAATTACATAAAAATAGATGTTGTCTTGAACTGCTAAGAATATTATTTCTGAAAGAATGACCTGGAAATCCTATAAAATTACCTCATCATGAGTCAAGAAATTTATAAATGGAATTTATCTGAATATAATTTCCAAAACAACTTGAATCATCTCAAAAATCCACATATAGCTCAAGTTATGCTTAGTTTACTAGACCCTGCTATTTGAGATCCCAAAACTGCGCTTTGACCAGTCAACCTATTTGGACCTCAAAACACCATGAATCTGCATGAAAATGTCTTGAAACATCCATAAAAATCAATAAAACCTAAAAATCATCATGCACAATCAATTTTTCATGCTACTCCTTTGGACCATATTGTCCTAAGACCTTGTTCTCCAGAAACTGCTATTTTAAGGTGTGGCCCACTCATCACCATGACCTCAACAATAAATTTATGGAAATACTAAGGAGTACTATACAACATCTAATCATCAATTTTTCACTAGAAATAAAAAATGGGTTAGTATACTTCACTTTCTAAAAACTGCTCCTAGCTAGGGTTTTAGACCACTTTACCTTATTAACATTCGGTCATAAAAACCTGACAATCAAATGACCTCATTATTATTGTGAAACCTTATAAAATAACCATATAATATTCCCTAAAATCCAAAAGGTACCATGAAAATTAAACTGTTCACAACGAGCATCTGAAGTTGCACTTTGAACTGGAAATGCACTAGATTTTGACCCTATCTGACAAAATACACAACACGGGAACTTAAAATTTTTCTGAGAGCATCATCACTCATCCCTATAACATATCCAATAATTATAATGATAAAACCATATTCAAATATATCTAGTCACTAAGACTTACCTATGATTTCATGCTAGATCCTCAATGTAGAAGCTAGAGTCAACTGAAATAATGCAATGACTCATCAAGTAACCTCTACAAATGACCCAAACATACCTACTCCCAATGAGCACATGTGACATCAACAACCACCTGTATCTACACTATACCACTACTGTGAGTTCTCAAGCATCCTCAAAACATGTTGGACATCATGTCAACATGACTCCCAAGCAACCAATAAGCTCATACTGCCAAACAACACCTCCTAGGCACTTGTATAGGCTTGGTAGAGAAAGCACACATCACTGAATCTGATAGTAGCAACTGATATACATCTATACCAATATGATAACACCATAAAAAACATCATGAAATCATCATACAATACTCACTTTTTCATTAATGTGGTTTTACATAAATGACAACACCTATTAGGACACCATGCCAACAATCTCCCCCTTTTTCATTGATGGAAAACACCTTGAACTTCTCCCCATTTTTACATTAATGAAAAATATATACCTGTATTTTACCTTATTAACATTCTTTAGCTTCATACCTCCTTGCTTTGGTTAGAAACATCAACCAAAGATCTGTATTAGCTCTATTTTCTTGATTTTTGCCCAAAATATGATTCTTTCCTTCATTTTAGGCATGCAAGCAACAAGATCCCCCTAGAATAGGAACTACCAACATCTGCGAAACATTAGTACACCATGAAAAATCAAAATCTCACCTTACTAGGGGCTTAAACACCATTTTCAACTCTGTTTTGAACTTCTCAAGAGCACTGTAGCAGCATATATCTATACCATACCACCTCTGATCCATACCAACAATGTTACGAAAGATCATGATACAACATTACACCATCATTCTAGACATATATCCTTTATTTATAGGCCAAAGGTATGCAAAACAAGGCTTAAGCATACTCTTCATACCAATGAAAGTGTTGTGAGCTTATAACATACCTTTTAGTTCAAAAATGATAATTTTCAACATCCTGCAATAGGCCCACAAAGTTTTGACTCAAGAAAAATGCACTCCCCATAGGATTAAGGCTACTATATCAACCTACCAAGCACTCATTTTCGAGACTCACCTTATTAACATATCAATAAATTATCTTTGTAACTTTGATAGAGTCCTAAACACCATTTCCAATATTTTATTGCCATATTTGACTGATAGAAGACAATATAAATCATCATGAGCATGGATAAGGAAACAAACCTCATTATCTCACATTGAATTCTCTATAGATCACTATTGCAATATTATGAAGAAACACAAAGGTACTCCCCCTGTCTTGAAGATCCTACATATACCTTTATCAACATAATTTATTGCCACAACAACATCTTCAAAAACTGTTAGAAGATTGAGATCATCGTATTAACACCACAAATTCATTTTGAGGATAATAACATTCTTTATGGTTTCTAAATACCTTCAATCACTTGTATTGAGGGATAACTCATACTCCACCTATCCTTGATAGAAAAAATACACCACCGAACCATTCAAACACTGTCTTAGGGTACACTATCATTGTCTCTTTCTTCATTAGGAGAACAAGAATCATCTAATTGGCCTAAACTAGCTCCATTTACTCATGAATGAACTAATACATATATATTTATCATATAAATCCCATTAAAATAACTAATAAACCATCTTAATACTTTAGTTCTACTAATGTTATGTAAAAAAATGGGCTACAAGCCTATAGGTATCAATTTTGAGGCAAGAACACAATTTAAAAGAGTTGGTAAAGACCTAGACCTTTCTTCTTTCACCATCTTATTGAAAAAAACTGAATGATGAATGAATATACCATTTCATGATGATATTAGGTTTTAAAGAAACAAATCATACCTCTGCAATCATGCAACTCCACCCCCTATACTTTTAGGTGATCATACTTTTCATGAAGTGGTAAGATGTCCCTTCTAAGATCAAATAAACTTGGTGACAATGATAGGTTAAATCACAAAAATATTGAGACAATTCAAGATCATCATAGATCTAGTAATACCACAACAAATGGAGAACCAAAATAAACCATACCTGAGAAATCAACACTGCCATCACTATATAGTAGAAGGAACCATTTTGCATGAACCATGGAGCAACACAACTGAACCTCACACTCAACCATGCATAAACATAAGGAGGACATCATATATCATTTTATCTCTTCTTATACTATTTCAATATCTTGAATACCATGTCTAATCTTGAGGAAACCAAGAAATAAGGTATAGATATTCAAACCCTCATCTATGTGCATTAAGCACAAATATCCTATGTTGTCATGGATAATAGAAACATTATGCATACTTGAAGATTCAAAATTATACCTCCTTTATCCCCATGAACCTAAATAATTTTCCCAAAATTTAATGTTCTAACTACTTCATTTTAACCTTCAAAAGTGAGTTTCCCTCTCTACCGCTCTGTTGGACTATGCACTCCCAGTCATAGGCAGTGAGATAGCAATTTTGACACAATTTTCTCTTCTCACCTCCAAGATAGCACCAAAACCTTGAAATATCATCTTCACACATAATAGACACATTATTCAATAATAATTCATTAGGGACAAATACTTCTCATACATTTAACACTTCACAATATTTTTTTAAAAATAGAGCTCTATTGACAATATCACTATCTCAGATATAATTTTGAGAGAAAACTAATCAATCAGTACTTTATCTCCTTAGAAAACCTTTAAGGACACTAAGAGGACATGAAACTACATTTTAAACTCATGATATAGACCAAAGACATACAAGGACATGACATAGATTTTGTTATACATGTTGAGAAGAACACCATTATTGAGATAACAAGTACTAGTGACCAATCTCAGCTCCATAGAACTACTTAACACATTTTACCCATGAATGAATCCTTGAAAACATGATGGAAATATCAAAGAGCCTCCAAGTCATGACATAGAGCCCAACTCTTGTCAAAAATACAACACATACATTATTCATACCTATTAAGGTCACAATGAGATATATAAACAGCTTTAACAAACTTCAAACACTCATAGGCACAAATTGACACAAAAAATGGTCAAGAGACATTAGAGCATATTGAAGCACCTCATACCAGACATAGACTAATAATACCATTAAACAAACCTAGAGAGTTTAGATTCATACACCTTACTACATCATCACAATGAACATCACTACTAACCTACAAGAGATTACTTGAATGAGCCAAGATACATAATAAAGGACTCAAGAACCACGTACCAAAAACACACATGAAAATATTATAGATATTAGAACCTTTGTCCCTTAATAGGAGCTGATAAAAAAATTCTTTCTCCCTAAAACATACTATAAACCATTCAAGGTATATTAGGAGTTGTGATTACTCCCAACAAGCTCCTTAGATACTCAATTGTAGGCTTTTGAAGTGGTTTAGTGATAATTTAAGCCACTTATTCTCTGGTAGATACATGCTCCAATTTTATACACCATTTTCCCACAAGGTATCTTAAGCTATGATACTTGATAGGAATGTTCTTTGTTTTGGAATGTAGATCTGGATTCTTTGAGACATGAATTGTACTAGTGCTATCACACAATATAGATGTAGATCCATCACTCTTTACCTTATAATCCTCAAATTTTTTTCACATCCACACAACTTGTGAACAAAAGTGAACATAAACAACATATTCAAATTCACATGTTGATAGGGCTACAAGAGATTGCTTCTTACTTGACCATGAGACAAGACATTCTCTAACAAAGTATGCTATACCACTAATACTCTTCCTATCATTTATGCTCCCTACCAAATCAACATCAGAATAGGCTTTCAATCCAAATTTTTTAGTTTTAGGATACCATAAACCATACTCAATAGTACCCTTAAGATATCTAAGGATTATTTTCACTACTTATAGATGTGATTCTCTAGGATCCTCTTGAAACCTTCTAACCAAACTATTTGCTTGAACAATATCAGGTTTATAGGGTATATCATATAGTAGGCTACCAATCATGGATCTATATTCAATTTTATTTACCTTAGGGGTGTCATCTTCCTTACATAGTTTGCATCTTGTAATCATAGGTGTGTTAATAAGTATACATTCATCCATTTGAAACTTCTTAAGCATTTCTTTGACATATTTGGATCATGAAATGAATATACCTTTGTCATGTTGATTTACTTGAAGTCCAAGAAAGAAAGAAAGTTATCCTAACATGGACATTTCAAACTATTTCTTCATAGCTTCTACAAAAATTTGAACCATATGACCAATACCTCCACCAAAGATGATATCATCCACATATACTACAACTATCAATAAATGATCTTGGTGTCCCCGAGATTTCACCCTGAAATCTGGGACTACCTCTTTTAATTTTTTTTGTTCTTTTCAAGTAACGGGTCATTTTGTGTTTGTTTTTCCTATAGTTGTTTGAATTTCTCTAAGGTATCCCTAAAGAGTCATAAAATCCAAATTTAACAAATAACCATATCCCAAAACTCACTCTATCCCTTCCCCAAGTTTTTTCTGAGAGAATTTTATTTATTTATTTATTAAATAATTAAATTTCTATTTAAAAATAATTTTTGCTGAAGTTGAACCCTACTGAGGATTTTCATGCTATTATTGCTTTAGCCTCTCAATGGAGTGTTTCACTAGGGAAGATTTTTTACTGACCAGCTAATCAGTAGGTCATTTTCAAATAAATTTTCCGCAACTTCCGGTGGGGTTTTTCATTTTTACTTCTTATATGTATTGGTTTTTCTTCATTTTTTGTCTGGAAATACCCATAGCCTATTCATTCTTCTTGCCATACCTTTTTCTCAAGCTAGGGTTTTTGAAATATTTATAGTCTTTTTAATTGCTAATTAATTTGACTAAAGGTGACTAGATCTCAGGATTCCTTCATGATATCGCAAGAGGTTACTTGGTCCCAAAAGGTGTAATAATGAATTTTATGAAAATAAGAAAAATAATACCACTAGTATGTAGAGCTTGAGAAAATATACACTTTTAGAAAAACGAGACCTAAAATGGAGCCACAGAGTGAAAGTTATGGCACTTGCAAGTTTTTGCTGCTAGATCTTCCTGGACCTTTTCCAAAAATGGAAAATTTTATTCTCTCCTTGTGTTTTCTTAACCGAAAATCCAAAAATGGAAAGAAATGTAATCTTCATGCTAGTCACAATTTTCAAAGATTCCCTTCAACATGAATGGCCATGCCAAATATAGGAAGTCAAATCCAAAGCAAGTAACACTTTTTGCCTACCTGCTGGGTGAAAATCAACTTAAGTGAAAAGTGAAGAATTAGACCCTAGTAGACAGGGAAAAATTTTACTTGCCTACTGCTTATGTTTTTCCCTCAAAAATAACTTAAGTGAAAAATAGAGAACTAAACCCTAATAGGAAGGGTAAAATTTTACCTACCTGCTGCTTATGTTTTTCCCTCAAAAGCAACTTAAGTGAAAAGTGAACAACTAGACCCTAGGAGATAGGGTAAAATTTTACCGTCCTGCTGCTTATGTTTTTCCCTCAAAATCAACTTAAGTGAAAAGCAGAGAATTGAACCCTAGTAGGTAGGGTGAATTTTACCTGCCTTCCCCTTGTATTTTTCCCTTGGATTATAGCCAAAAAGTATGACCCATTCTGGCATAGCTAAATGCCTAAAAGATGACTTCTTTTAATTTCCGGGAAGAATCCAGTTTTGGTGCCTAGGGTTGGAAAGGCTTTCTTTTTATTATTCTAGCTATCTGCATGTTGATGTGAGTGCACGGGTGAATTAAATAATATTTTTATCTTACTTGACATGCAATAAAATTCTTAAAATTGAGGGTAACATGCTTTATAATCAGATATTGGTGTTGAAATTAGATGTTCATGCTATGGATTGCATACTTGTCTAAATTATTTACAAGAATACTTCATTTATGCCCATATTGGTGAAGAAAGTAGAATTCAATATCTAATACATTGATTATATCTTTAGAATCAAAGGAAGAAATAGATCCAACTCTCATAATTGCAAAGGCTTCCGGATAAATTTCATTCTTTTGTTTCTAATGCAGCCCATGTAGAAGTCATTGCATGGAAAATTACTTTCAAGAACTTGTGTATGTGCTCCCAATCTTCCAATTGAATATTTCATTGAATTTACTTATATTTTCCTTCACCCAGAGTGCTTTTCAGAATTTAAAATTTCTCATATACAATTAAAAATAAAAAGTGATGATTTTTGTATGAATTGTTTATAGAAAGAATTTTATTAGTGCACTTGCTAGAGAAGAAGAAATGCAAAAGATTCAAGGATAAGAGGGAAGACATGTCAAAGGTAGCACCCACAAGCAAATCACAGTCATTTGCTTCTAAATCTAGTTTGGTGAGAATCAAATGCAAAGATTCAACAACATATGGGAGAAAAAAACATCTTAGATTCAAGGCAGAGATATCATTTAGATCATTCATTGCTAAAATAGGTGAAGCAAACGTACAATGCATATTGGATCAACATGCAGAGTATGGAGGCAGGACAAAACAAAGAGTGTTGCAGATGGAATAACTTCTTTTTCTTTCTCTTATTTTATTTGACAAAGTAATTAAGTAATCAATTAAATTATAAAACTTAGGTAATTGACTTTAAAAATTTGTTACTTCAAGTTACTGGAAGAAGTCAATTACTTGGAAATAGGTGGCAGCCATGCAAAATAGAAGGTTTTATTTTTAGTTATAAATCATGCATGTCATGTAAAGAGGAATTCCAGGAGGAAGATTCCCAATTGATTTTATTTTTGATAGCTTTCACATGTGGCAATTCATTAAAAAATTCATATTTGTAATTCCCTTCTATAGACTATAAATAGAGGAAAAGCCTACGAGTTAAAGTATCATCATGAAAATTTGTTAATTAGTATTCTTGAGTTTTAGACTTTGTGTTGCATCCCTTTATGTCATTTTTGTGAAAGATGAGGAATTGAATAAAAGTAGATTTCTGGAGAACTTTGTGTCCACGGTGCATTTTCTTCTTACTTCTTTGTGGATATTTAGATAAAATTTGCGTTATCTGAGATTTAGATTAGAAGCTTCCTCTTTCTTTTACTTCTGAATATTGTGAGATCTATTTGTTTATTTTATTTGTGTATGAGGCCAACTCTAAAACTTTTGGTTGAATTACATATCTTCCTTTCTTCTTTCCCACATTCCATAATTTCTCCCTTCTGAAAATACTTCACAAACAACTACTTACTTGCTATAGAATTGATAAGATATAGTTCATGAGATTTGAGATTAAAGTAAAAACCCCTACAAATAGTTATTAGGATTCATAATTTCTAGATTGATAAACACCTTACACAGGAACCTCATTGTTAAATGAGGGATATTTATCTCATGACTACCTAGGTTACTAGTTGTGTAGAAAATATAGCTGATAAATCTCCTTCACTTTTGATATAAAACTTACTATCAACTATTCCTCTGTTGAAACCTATTTCAATAAAGTAACTATCTAGTCTCTTATACCAAGCTCTAGGGGATTACTTTAGACCATAAAGATCCTTGCTTTACTTACACACATAATCAAATTTATCAGTCAATAAAAAACCATCAGGATGCTCCATATAGACTTATTCATTTAGAAAACCATTAAATAATGTAGATTTAACATCCATTTGATAAACTTTAAATCCTTTAAAACCAACATATGCCAAGAATAATGTGATTTCTTCCATCCTAGCTATAGGTGAAAAAGTCTCATCAAATTATATCCCTTCAGATTAAACATAACCCTTGCAAAATAATCTTGCTTAGTTCCTTATTACATTTCCATTCTCATTTAGTTTGTTTCTAAACACCCATTTTGATCCAATTACATTCTTATCTTTTGGTCTAGGACCAAGTTCCAAAGTTTTGTTCTTTTCAATCTGATCTAACTCCTCATTCATAGCCTTAACCCAATGCTCATCTTTACTATATTATACAACATTCTTAGGTTCAAATTTTGAAAGAAGAGCTAGGTTCTCTTGATTTTTGAAGACTTACCAATTTACTTCTTGTAGCGACTCCAGAGTCTTTCTTTCCCAAGATTTGAGATTCAGGATTATATCTTCTAACTTGTCTAGAAGGAGCCTTTGTGTCTTGTCTTTCTTCCTCACCATCCCCTTCTTGATTCTCTTGAATAACTTCTTCATATTCATCCTTACAAACATCCTCAAAAATTGATTCATTAGCTCTAGAAAAATACCTCATGGTGGATGATTCATCAAAATTTACACTAGCACTTTCAACAATATATTTCAACCTCTTGTTATAACATAAATAAGTTGTTCTTCTTAAGGAATACCCCAAAAATATACCTTCATTAGATATGGAATAAAAATTACCAAGATTTTCTTCAGTCCTCTTGATGAAGCATCTAAGTCCAAAAACTCTAAAATGATCCACATTGGCTAATCTTCCATTTCACATCAAAAGTAATAACATACCCTTGCTTGACCATTTGAATTATGTTGAGAAGATTATGTTTCAAACCTTATATATATAAAACATATTTGGTGATGGTATTTCCATTGTCCAAACTCAAGGTGCCTCTACCTAGAATGTTTATGTTTGAGTTGTATCCAAATCTCAATGAACTTACAACATGATTTTGAAGAGATATAATTTTACTCTTATCACTTGTCATATGAGCTGAAAAACCACTGTCAATGTATCAAATATGATTTTCATTTTGAATATTATAAGGCAGTTTCCTAGCAAGATTCACATCCTAAAATTATCCCTGCAAACCGTATGAACATAGTCCCAAACGTATATCATACCAATTAGGTGGCAAGACCTACAGTTGTTTACCCACATATGATCTCATAGTAATCCCATAGTGACACATATCACCTTGATTCTTAGGACACTTCTAGCAAAACCTTGTGCTTAAGAATATCTCCTTCAAGCTGTCAAGCTCCTTTAGAAATTCCTACTCTAATACTGATTGTTAGAAGTACAATGGACTGAGGGGGGGAAAAATAGAGTTCATGTATAAAAACTTAAAATCAACATTGAGCATCTAGGAAGAATGCAAAATTCTATAATCATTTGAACATAAATAACCCCTTAAGGATTCCTAGAGTTAGAGAGAATTGAGGTTGGACAGTATAAATCATCATAAGATAGCAGGATTACCATGAAAATATATGTATGACATCATAGGAAGATGTGATGTAAGTGAGGCTAGAACTCAAGTAGTTAATAATATCAAAGAGTGTGCCAAACAATAGGCATATATTAAAAGGAATTCTGAAGTTAGTGAGGCACCAACCCCTAGTGTTAGAAAAATTGAAAGAAAATGAGGAATATATAATAAACAAAAATGCCCTATATGTGTGAGAGCACACACTTATCCATGGGGGGGGTACGAACCCGCAGGATGATCAAATGCCCAATTATACAACTTATTATGTGTACTATATCTTAGTAACTTTAACATCCACAATTGACGGAAAAATCATATTAAGATCAAACACTTGTGAAACATCAAGACCCTATGTAAAAACCCTTTCAGGAGAAACAAGCTCTTCACAACCCTCTAAGACCGCTTGGATCAAACTATCCAAATCTCATGTCCTCCAAAATATCTCAACTTGCATCATAATTTGTGGGCATCTCCAAATCATACTGGAGACACTTGCAATCACACTTCACCTATGTGTCTTTACATGCACCAACTCACGACTAGTTCCAATGAGCACCCAAATCACTGCTTTTACATGCAACCCCCACATGTCGAGCACCAACTCAGGCTGAAGATTTTCCCTCCATTCCGAGTTCGACCATACATCAAGGACCAATTCGTGAGCACCAAGTCATTGGAGATATCAACATCCCCAATTTGTGAGGCAATTGACGTCAACAATAGCTAAACTTCTACCTTATATAGTTTCAAAAATGGCTTCAAAACCTGATGATGAATAATCTTAAATCATACTTCTCTTACATTTTTTGTATAATCTTTTCTTGCAATCCCACAATCTCTACTTAAATATCCACTCATACATTCATTCATGCTAACACTTAATATCAACCAATCAAATTACTTCATTTACTTGGCCCAGTTCCCTTTACAAATCTCAAAACAGTTGTTTCTTGGACCCTTCAACACCGTGTAAAATTTATAATGACATAAAATCACATATACTACAGAAATAATTTTCATTTGACCATTAAAAATAAAATTTCAGGACATGTAGAACACTTCTAACCAAGTTATAAGTCATTAAAAATCCTTCACTTCAATCCACAAAAAAATTTCCTTCACCTTATCAGCTTGTAAAAAAATATGTTTCCAAAGTTTAGCTCATAACATAATTTATAAATACATTAAAGGCCTAAAAATAGATTAGTTATATGAAACATGCATCTCTCTTCACATTACAGGTGATGGGAAGCATCACCCAATCTATATAATGCTTCAATAACATCAAACTTGCACCAAAATAGATGTTGTCTTAAAATGAAAATATATTCTTTCTCAATGAATGAATTGGAAACCATATAAAATTACCTCACCATGAGACAATATATATATTAATGGAAATATCTTTTAATATACTTTCCAACACAACTTAAATCATCTCAAAACTCCACCTTTAGCTCAAGTTATGACCATTTTACTGGACCTTGCTATTTGAGACCCCAAAACTACCCTTTGACCAGTCAACCTATTTGGACCTCAAAACACCATGAAATTACATGAACTTGTACTGAAAAATCATTGGAAATAAATTTAAAAAATTTCCAAAAAATCATGCACCATAAATTTTGTATTCTACTCCTTTGGACCATCATTTTTTAAAACCATCTTCTCTAGAAGCTGTTATTTGTAGGTGGTTCCCACTTATCACCATGACCTAATCTATATATTTATGGAAATATTAAGGATTCATCTATAAAATAAAATGATCAATTTTTATGACTCAATCAAAAATAGGTCACAAAATGTCAACTTCTCCTAGCTAGGGTTTAACTAGGGTTTTAGGCCTCTTTACCTTCTTAACATTCGTTCATAAAAATGTGAATATACACTAACCTCATTATTTTTTTGAAACCTTATAATAATACCTGAAATACAAAAGGTCCCATGCAAATCACACTATTCGCAATGAGCATTAGAAGTTGTACTTTGAGCTAGAAATGCACTAGATTTTGACCATGTCTTACAAAATCAATCATAATTGAAAAAATACACATAATGGGAACCTGAATTTTTATTTAGAGAGTAAAAAATCATCCCTATAACATCTCTAATCATCATAATGTTAATTCCATGGCCCAATCTCTCCAGTCACTAAGACTTACCTATGTTTGCATGCTAGATCCTCATAGTAACAACTAGGGTCAATTGAAGTAATGTAATAACTAAACATGAAACCTCTAAATAATGACCAAAACATACATTATATACCATGATACACTTGGTTTCATGATTCCATGAGCTCATATAGCTCTAAACCACTCTATCACACCTCCAAGCAAGCATACCTTCTCCCAATGAGCACCTGTAACATACAGATATACCTATACCTCTACCATATCACTATTGTGAGTTCTCAAGAACCCTCAAATCATGCTAGATATCATGTCAACATGTTTCCAAAGAAACCAAGAAGATCATACTACCAAGCAACACCTCCTAGACACCTGTATAGGCTTGCTAGAGAAAACACACATTATTGAATCCCACTATAACCATCATGTAAACATCATTTAAGCATCACATACATAATCATGCCATCATCATTAAATATTCACTTTTTCATTAATGTGGTTTTTCATCAATGACAACACCTATTAGGACACCATGTCAATAATTTGTTAATGGACTATTAATAGGAGGTCAAGTACCCTTAAATAAGTCCTAAAGTAATTATCAGTATGTGGAAATTTAACAATGTTAATACATCTTATAGTTAGTGTCATCATGATATATTCCTGTAGATGGTTCTTAGTTTATTTTTTAGGCTGGTGTATCCACACACTTATTGAATTCTTTAATTTAACCATCTTTTGCTCAAATACATAATGTGGATGACTCGCAAGTGCAGAAAACCTAGTGGCGTCATGCAAAAATGTGTAGTACTCAACTAATAAAGTAAAATTGAGACTTGTTCTCCATTAATTCTTTCTAAAACTAATAAAAAAATTATTCCATAATTTTTTACCTCTAAACTTAGTTATTTTGTGAGTGAAATTTTGGGTCGTCACAAAGGGCATGAGCATATTTCTTTGACTTATACCATTCTTCAAATCTAATGTTCATATCTTCCTAATAGATAGTTGAGTGAGATGGAAAATGGTAAAACCATTCTACAAAGACATCTTGTAATGAATCCATGAATAACTAAACATCAAAATTTTCATGTTCTACTCCAAGAATTCAACAGGCTATGATAAAGGTTGTAATATGTTCATCCTTTTTTCCATCTCCATAGAATTTGGGAAAATTATTTCTGTATCCTTTAGGAATCTCATGGAGCAGAGGAGTTTTTGAAAATGGAATTGTGTATTATCACCATAGTATAGGTGCAGCCAACTCTTGTTCTTCAACTCCTTTAATGTATTCTCTTTGAGCAATAAGATCAAGATTTGGTGCAACTAGACTATTAGTATGATCTTAAAATGGATTCTCAGGAGATTGTCTAAGAATATGAATGGGAGAAACAATGAAGTTACCTTGTTCTTGTGGCTTAAATAGAGGATTATGAAAGAATACACTATCACTATCTTGGTTTCCTCTTATTTATATTCTATCTTACAGTTTGTAAATTATTTTTCAATAATTTATATGAAGGTTTTCTTATAAAACCAGCAGTAGATTTTCAAGCAATGAATTTCATATTTTTGAATTTAACATTTTATGAATTTTTATGGTTTTGACATATTTTATTTTTTATCTTTTATGCATTTGTATAGAGTACACGAAAAAAAAAATATGCCTGATAGTGGCACTAAAACCTATTGGAAAAATAATTTGTTGCGAAGGAAAATTATTGGTTTTCACCAATGGTCACGAGACTAGTTCCCTCCTCTTAGGAATGGAGAGGATCCAATTTATTGAATGTAGGAAATAAAAAATCATGTGGATGGCCATTACGCCAAGGATCACATATGAATAATCCACTAAATCTGTGTCAAATTACTTGCATAGGATACAAGGGAGGAATTTACTTGGAGAGAGGTAAAGGGGAGATAAGAGAATATAGAGAGGGTTAAGCTTTTGAATAGAAGCTTGTAGATTTTCGCAAACATTAACCAAAGGTATTTCCATATTCAACAAGAAAAAAATAATTATGTAAAAAATATCAAGATTAACAAATCAAAGACAAAAATTTCTATTGATTTATTCTTCAAAGACAATGTTATTTTTTGGTTGTTAAAGATTACAAATCTTGCATAGTTGGAAAGAAGGATGTAAAAAAGCATAGAAAAGGAAATAGAAGAAAGTAGCTTCTTGCTTGTAGTAGTAAGAGAAAAACATCTATCAACCCTTTGGAATCAATCAGTAATCTAAAGAACTGGAGGAACAATAGAATATTCCATGTGGGCCTTCAAAATTCATTTTGAGAAAAATGCTTTTGTTTTGGATGAGGCAATAAATTGGAGCATAGAGGGAATGAATGAATAGGTCCCTCTATTCCTTGGCGGACCGACTTAACTAATCAATTACCAATCATTGACTTGGGTGGAATTTTAGAGAACTAAGAGAACATGGGAAAAGGTCCCTCATTTCCTCATTCAGATGAATTAATTTATCTACCACATTTTCTCGACTTCGCAACATTTGCAAGTATGCGTGAAACTAATGAAATAGTGGAACTATTCCCATAGTTCCTTAAAATGTCAACATGTCTGAATTTTCCCCTTCATTTTACCTTTTTCAGCGATTGTGGGCCCATGAGGAACTGATGGAATAAAGAAACTGTTCCCTCAATTCCATTCTTAAATGATTTTTCTGATTTCCTATCTCAATGCAGCAAAGGAGGAGGTGCGGGGAACATGTGGAATGAAGGAACAATTCCACCTATTCCTTAAAATGCTGATTATGCCCAAATTATCCCAAAAATTGTAAAATTTGATAAAATATTTTAACAGCGAGGCCTATTAAGGGTGGAAAAAATGAAGACAACATTGATAATTTTTACCATGACTTGTAAATCTTTGAAGTTTCATTGATCTTGTGACAACAATATGATTCACCCTTTTAACATGCAGGAGCAACAACAATGTTCTGGACTGACATAGAGGATTGTAAAGTCTTGGAATATAAGTGATATTTCCATTAAGTAGAGGATTCCATTAAATTTCTAATGACTACTTATTTTATTCCCAACTCCTCTTGGAGCTCAAAGAATCATCCGAACAAGTCAACTTTCACTATTGGAGTATAACATTCCCTACAATTGAAATGACCTTGTCTTTCTCAATTTTTTCATGGCATCAATTTCTTCCAAAATTTTACCTAAACTACCTTGGATAACTTCATTTATCTCCAAAAAATCTCTAATATGATTTTAATCTTCCCTATAAGATTTTAGAGGGTGTTTACCAGTTGTAAAATGGCCAAAAATGGCCCTTTCTAGGCCTTCGGGGACAATTACTAATCCTTGAATCTCAATGGTTTCATCAATCACCTTGGGAATATATCCCTACACATTAACACACACTTGAAAATATTGTTAACACGTTCCTCTAAGCTATAATGAAACTATGGATAAAATGGTTATAATAAAGGTTTACAATGACCGAGAGAGAAAGTTTTAAATGGGGGTCTTAGTTTTCATGGCCCAAAATATTCAATTTTGCATGATAGAAATTTTGAATGACAAAAAATAGCTCTATCTTGGGGAAATTATACCATAAAAGGTAATGAATAACCTCAGGTATCTCAAGGGTAAACAAACTAGTGCCTTGACAATTAGGAAATAGATTCATTATTTCATTGACTAACACGAGTAACATGTTGGTCCTAAATTATACACCCCTTGGTGGCTTACCATCATTCTTTGGGAAGGGGCATAATTATATAGCGCTAAGAAGTGTGGTACGTGTTGTTTGTAGCAAGGGAAGGACCTATAAATTTCTTTAGGATTAAGCTTTGAGATGATTGAGTTGTACGTATAGCGGGGATGGCCTTGTCCTACTAATTTTGGTCCTACTTTAAAACAAAGTGAGAGAACCTGTAGGGTAACCTAAATGGAGAGGGGAAGTTAAATCCTTTGTTCCTTTTACTTTTTTCAAATGATGGGTCAATATGAGATAAACATAGCTATGAATACAACACTCACTCTTACGAGTTTTCACAAAAGAAGTTGCATATGATTAATAAACCAGATACAAGTTACTATAGACAATAAATTTTTTTTGCTCTTGCATTTTCTTGATAGGCTAATTAAGGATAGAAAAAAACTTCAGTGATATTTAGAGACAAAAACAAAGTAATGAATGGAAATTAGGATATTGGTACAATGGAATAAGAATCAATATAGTAGGTCTAATTTTGTAAAGAAGGGGGTTTCAAATGATGACAAACTTCTTTGTAACAAAGCTTTTACTCACTTAATAAGACAACATACTGTTATGAAAAGTAAATAAATTTTGATTAAGTAATGAAAGTTTCTCCAATGAAAGATTTGTATTCATTAATGCCCAACATGTAACATCCACTATTTTTCACTTCATATCCCATATTTTTTTTTATTTTTTATATTTTTTTTTATTACTTTATGCAGCTGATTTAAATACCCATATATGTAAATCCAACATAAACCTTAATGCAATCCATTTCCGATAACTGTCATGAACCATGTGCTGTTGCATGAGAGAGTACTAAACCTATTCATTCTCCCTCAATGGTCTGTACGAGCCCATACATCAAATGCATCCTTTGGTTCTCCTTTATCAAGATATTATATATAAGTGAAGACTCCTAAGTGTCTACCTAGGTTCCACCTATGAATTCCACATGTATCTCATAACTTAGATCATAGTGAATTCATGACAGTGTAATCAACAACTTACACTACTTTGTGTAATGTTTCAGAGTCCTGTATGCCATGCTCAATCCCATGATGGCACACTCATCATTAGGAATTTGTCATCTCTCCTTAATCACTTATTCAGTCATATGGATTCACAAACATAGATGCTGTAAACAAATACAAGTCTTAAAAAAGGTACAAGTCTAGTTTAAACTACAAGAAGATGTACCTCTATGTCATCCTATGATTCCTATGGGAAAGTAAGTGTCTTCGTAACAATTCACCTTGGTACTAGACCACTTACCTTCCCGTGGCCATCATAAGTTGATATAGGGGTGCGTACCTAGGAGGTCCAATCTGTCTTTATAACTCTATCAAGTTTTGTACTCAAAGCAACACCATGCCACAATCTAGTATCTTGATGAGAAAACTTAGTACAGTTGCTAAACAAAAATATCCTAATGGTGACAACTGTCATTATAGGGATATAACTATGTAGCAACTATAGTGAGTTAACATGCCAAAAATCCTCTATTGGAACATGTAATCTATTATTTTCAAGGTAATCATTAATCATTATAGAAAATTCTAGGCCTCACGACACCTTATCCTTGAATGGGTCATACCTAAGGTCTGATTTTAAGTTGATCCCAGGACCTTTAATCTCCAAAAACTTAGCTACCTTACTACATCTCATGTTTAGATAACCATAAATGGAAAACAATGCTATCTAGGTCTTTGATCAGTATTACAGTTTAAATACTTCCCCAACTAAATCAATTAAGCCCATGCTTCTATATTCACATTTTAGAGATATGTATCTACATATAGCTAATTATTTAGGTATGTTTCATACTTTTAATCAAGTACCATCGACTATCGATGCCAATCAACTCTTTAGCATAAACACATCACTATTTAGTTGTAGCTTAATTGAGAGCATTCATTTGTTTTATTATATCCATCAAGTATGTTAATGTTTGGAGTATCTAAAATGTTAAATTAGATTCACTACTTGTCATTTCATCTCCTCTGGTCATATCCTTCATATATATGATCTTTAATCCCCATTATTATGATCCCTTACTAGTCCTCTTTAGAGATAATAACAATGTTGACTAGGGTTAGGGTTCAATTACTATGTTATTTCTAACTTAGTAAGTTCGTTACCCTTTTACTTCCATTATAAACCAAATATCATACTTATACGTTCATAATGACGCATTATGGGATAGCCCCCCCCGCCCCCCCCCTTTTAACACATTATCATCTTGTAGAACAATTATCACATTCCTATAATTACTAAACAATGAAACCATTCCTTATTATATCTTCATGTCAGATCACCATAAGATCTTTTGATTAATGGTTTTGTGTATTTTCCTTATAAGGGACCTAATATTAATTTCATAAGAATTCTCTATTACATTCTTATATATTTTGATATGGTTTAATATTATAAATTATATATAACACAAATATACCCACTTATCATAACCTTGCTATGGTTCCATGATTATCGAGCTGCTTACTTAGTAGTGGCCATTTAGGATAGATAATATTATTACTAGGTACTTTTCACTGGTTGAGTACACCCTATTCAAAACCTTGAAAACACAAATTATATTATAAGGCTGATATAAATCATTAGATACTTAGGTAGTCACCAACTGGTAACTTGATCTACTCCCAAGTATATTTAACACTTTCTTAATTAGAACATAAAATCCATATGCATACATCCCATTCATAACTTCATTTTCTTCCCTTAGTATAAACACATATGTTTTCTATAGTGTAACACCCTGAACTATTGTTACTTCCTCCTGAGCATTCAAGTGTTGATATATGATTTCTTTTGTAAAAGGATGTGTTCCTTTGATTGTGAAGTCATGCTTGACATAGATTGTATCTTCTTTGCATTTGAAGATCTTGGACTAAGCCAGGATATGCTTGGACTCTTTTATTTCTTTCATTTTTACACCTGAGTTTAATCTGATTTCGGAATGAATTGTGGATTTACCCGTCTATATGACTCAGCCTTGGATCAGTGGCATTGATCCAAGAGATTTTTTAAGTTTATTCAGGATGAACAAAAATTATAGACCTTACGAAGGTTGCAAGGTCTGAGTGTGTTGAATAAGCACTTCCGGAGTCTAACTCAGGCTGATCATGTTAAATGAATTGGTTCCTGATATCGTAATATCACGAAAGGTCTAGACCTTGAGCCAGGTAATAAATTCTGATATATTTATTGCTAGCTTATTATCAAGGCTGGATTGAATCCTTTTCGGGAAGGTATATCTGTTGGTTTTTATACTGAACGATTCTATTTGTTAGACCTAGATTGGTTCTATTAAGGTTAATAACGTAAACCTAAACTATAACCTATGGGTTGGATTAGTGCTAATCTAACCTAGCCCTAAACTATAAGCTAAATGTTCTAAGGTTAGTGACCTAGCGCTAAGGAGGTTAGACTAAGTATCACCTTAAGGTCTAACCTATGTTTCTAACCTAACTAATGATCATGGATGAAAGGGACCTATGAAAGGGTGTGAGCCATGGGTTGTAGTTTCTATGGCATTAAATGAGATGGATAAGTATGAAGGATGAGGGATTTGGTGGAAGTTTCAAATGGCTAGTGAAATATGACGTGGCAGAGTCACCAAATCTGGAAATGGTCTTTGGTTTGTTTTTTTCCATCGCCAACTATGGCGGTCAGTGGAAATGGAGATTGAGTGGGAATTTCAGAGTTAATGCAATTAAGGAACTCGATTTCTGAGCACGGATTGCTCGA
This sequence comes from Taxus chinensis, assembly GCA_019776745.2. Classification (NCBI taxonomy): domain Eukaryota; kingdom Viridiplantae; phylum Streptophyta; class Pinopsida; order Cupressales; family Taxaceae; genus Taxus; species Taxus chinensis. The sequence continues at coordinate 263,813,596 of CM034150.1, forward strand.
GAAGGCATGCAAAATGGAAAACTAGTTGTTTGTTTGGTTTTCCATGCGCTCCGGTTTTCTCTCTGTTTGATCATTGGTTCTTCGAACCAGTCTACTTGGTGTTACATGGCAACTATGAGAATAACTATCTCTTTTCTTTGTTGAGGAAAGTTTATAATGCATGGATATAACAAATTATTGTTGTTGAATCTAACGTGGAAGAAGAGGAGAAGGCTCGAGCTCATTCAGAGGTCTTCTTTAGATTTTTAAACGACATTACCAGGAATGTTAGGCCCTAACTTTTAAAAATATTTCTTTCCTTCAAATGATTTCATTAGAACAACTCTGTTCAGATGATTTTTGGTCCAGTTGGTTTTTATGGTAGCATTGTATGAATTAGTTTGTTGTATCTTCATGTTGGTTCGATTATTCAGTTGAACCCTTGTTGGGTGTACATTTTGTTTCGTTCGGTTGAATTATCTTGCTGTGTTTTGCATTTCGGTTAGATTTCATAGAAATGCTTGTAAGGGTAATGTAAGAAACAGACTCTGTTGGAGTCCATGAAAAGTTTTCTTGGTTGATATCAAATTCTGTAGAAGCCTTGCTGTTTACACTTGTTGAGACTGATACTGTTGGAATTCTTGAAATGATAGTATGTTTTGGCTTATGTAGAAGTTTAGTCATGAATGCTATATGTTTTTGGATATTGTTGGAATCCTTGAATAGATAGTATTTTTAACTTCTGTAGAAGTTTAATCGAGAATACTATATGGGTTCCATTCCTTTTTGAGTCCTTGAAAGGTAACATACATATCTACTTCTGTAGGAGTTCAGTCATGAATACTGTATGTTAATGATATAGTTGGAATTCTTGAATTTAATATGTATCTTATATCTTTCTACTTTTGTAGAAGTTTATTTGAAGAATACTACATGGGTTTGACTCCTTTTGAATCCTTGAAGCGTATATTATGTTTTTCTCTTCTGTATAAAGCTCAGTTGTGAATACTGTGGTTATTGATTCAGTTGGAGTCCTGGATATGTAACCAGTGTTTCGAATTCTGTATAAGCTTGGTTGTGAATACTTATTGATATTGGCTCTGTTGGAGTCCTTAATATGTATCTTGTATTTAGACTTCTGTAGAAGTTTAGTTGTGAAGATTGTTGGTGTTGAATTAGTTGGAAACCTTGAATGTTTTCATATGAATTCGACTACTGATCTAGTCCACACTGTGTTTACTTTTTAAACTCGACTTTGTATGAGTCCTTACTGTATTCGTATCATCTCGGCTTGGATGAAACTTTGTTGAAAATAATGAAATGATGATGAATTTTATGAAGATCTTGTTGAGGTTATTATTTCTTGAAAATGACTTCTAATTTACACCCATGTTGTGTAATCGTAGGGTTTTTCTTAGTTGAATGAAGCTGTGCATATTGTGTTTCGACTTTGCATGAATGTCACTGTATTTCAAATGGAAATGTCAATTGTTTTAATGTGATCTAGTTTCAAGTTTGACTGAAACAAAGAGCTCTTGGCTGTGCCACGACAGGTGATGGTGTTGGATATTTTTCATGTTTGTTGAATAATATGGAAAGTTTTATTGAGCCTATTGGAGTTGGATTATTTATTAATGCTTGTTGCGTGAACTCTCAAATTGTTTAGTAGCTACAGGTGACCTTTATATTTGGAATTAGATGGAACTGTAGCTCTTCTTGTAATTTCGACTATTTAGTCACATGCGTAAATGTATTTGCATTAATCGGTACAGTTCAGAATGTTATTGACTTAGGATTCTGATGGACTCTGTTTCTTTCTTCTTGAATGTAATTTATATGTTGATATATATGGTAAATGGAATAGGAAAAATCCTCTCTCTCCTAGACAGGAAAACTTGTGTTCTTTCTTCTTGCATCCTTTTTGTGATCTCTATGGTAGGGGCATAAATGGAGAGATTGGTATAAAATGAGTGCTACTATATAAATAGGTATACTTGTCAATACCATTAAAATGTGTTAGGATTATAAAAGAATTAAAACTGTGGGATTGTTGAATGTTTTAACTACCATGAGAAATTGTAGAGACAATCTTGTAGGAATTTTGATGTCTTAAGAATGGATGTATTCATATGTTCTTAGTCTCTAACATATAGGATGGATAGCCTGATTTTAGTTTGCAATGTGAAGAAATGATTTCATTTAAACAGGTTGTTTGATGAAAACAATTGGTGGATTGCATTTGTTTTAAGAATTAGTGCTTATCATGCTCAGTTCACCGAACTGACCCGTGTTGACAATTTTTACAGATGATTTCCGTAAGTGGTAAAGGCACACAGGTCTGATATGATGTTCAGATTGTTTAATTTGGTTTTATGATGAATTACAGCTTGATTCTCTAAATGTACTACTTGAAAAAAGATTTTCTTTTGCTGTTGAGTATTGTATCAAATATGCTGAATGCATAAAATGTATTTGATTAGCTTTGAAATGAATAAACTGAGGTATTTTTTACTTATGTGTTTGCATTCGTATCTTGATGGTTTGATCTTCTTTGGTTTGAATGATTTTAAGACCATTGTTATTATTGTACAACTTAGAGACATTGTGATTATCTAAGTAAGCGTTGCAAGGTTATGTAACTGAATACTTATGATTATTTAGTAGTTCTATTACATTCTATTTAAAGCTAATTGTAATTTAGATCACTGATTTTTGAGAAGCTAAGGTTAAAATAAACCCTTTCAAGAAGCTGAACAGGAAGAGTAATCTGTTACTCTCTAACCTTGATCTAAGTCAAGACAACGTAATGAATGTTTTTAAATCACTATATCTTAACACTAATAAGTAAGATATATTTCAGTTTTAAAGATCTGGAATAAACCCAAAAAGGGATAAGTTTGCAATCTTATGAGAATACTTGGGGTTACTACCCAATTTCGTAGATCAAGATTATTGTGAAACAATGATCTCCTTGTTGGGACCTCAATCTTATTAAACTTATCTTTGTGGAATGGGTCTTAATAAGAAAGGTAATTTTAGGATGAGGAACCCAGGGGATTGGGATAAGAATACCCTAAAAGGAGTGTCTTGGAGTATAATTTAAACTCCACGTAAGTAACACCTTAAATTTTAGTAGATCTTATCGAGGCGGATTTGAAGGTTGATGGCACAAGTCGATTGCAGGGTTGTACCTTCAAGAAGATTAGGATCTTCTCGTAGATACAACAATGCAGGTGACTTATGGCGATACCCTTTGCATTGATCATCAAGATTTACTCCTTAAACTCGAACAAGTTTTACTCCGGGACTGGTTACCGACATGGTCATGTTATGAGGCTGCCCTTGGAGACTCGAGGTACCTTGACACACAGGGTTAACTAGGGTTGACCCAGTATGTCAGAGTATCCCTAGTTCTCAAGAGCGTCCTTATAATGTTGCCATATTATTAATCTATTTCTGAGTGAATAACTTGGGGCAGGAGAGACTGACAGAAGTCAGTATAAGACATTATACATAATAAAGGAATGGGGTGAAGGACGTATTCTAGATTGACGAGTATGCCATCAAGGAATAAGAGACATAAGCATTATGTTTCAAATATTTGGCCAAAGTATCGCAAGTTGTTGAGTGCGTTGTCCTATGTCACCTAGTCTAAGGGACGAGATGCCGATGAATAATGGTAACAATTATTCAGATAGGTTCCTTGGACAGAGCATTCTGAATCCCAGATTAGGGAAGAGAACCACAAGAGTGATGTGTTAAAATAAAAATGCCAACTCTTGATACTCATGAATAGATCAGTAGATTACCGAGTCATGGAATGAATAGATCGGAGGTACTCTGAGTCATTACAGCTGCATATGGTTATCTGTTATAAGAATGGTTGTTTTGATTTGTGAGTTCTAAATTATGTATTTAGAACCAGGAAGCATTTATCAAAAAAAATAAAAAATTACTTGTTCTAATGTATAAAAATGAGGATGTTACATATAGCGTTTTATTTGATTTATACTAATGCTTAATACAATAGTAACTTATCTACTAAATTCCCATATTTATAAATTACAGATCCATAAACTCATCATTTGCCAATTAATCACCTTTAAATCAAGATATTGCAACAAGAAATCCAACTTTAATTCATTCAAGAAATAAGTACAATTCATGTTTATAAGAATGATCACAATCTTTCCTTTCAAAGATTAAAATAGTTACATTAAATGGCCAAGGCTTTACTTGTTTCTGATAAGAAGTATTTCATTTAAGAACACCCAAAATAATTCATATCTTCAAACTTTCCTTGATCAAAAGAATAAACGAAACTATACACCTCACCCTTCTTTCTTGATGTCTATTTGTAAAATTGTTAGCATAAGTCAATTCACATGAATTGAGCATGATAACATCAAATCTTCATAATAACATGCTCTACTTATTTATTTCATAAAAATAACTCTTATTATTTTTATGAATTAATATTACAGATCTTATGAAGGTAAATGATTATTTCTTCAACATGCTAAGAGAAACCAATATGAAAGAAATTAAATTCAGTCATACACTTCAACATAACTTATTCAGTCACTTAACTTGTAAGATAAACCCGAAATTTTAAATATTTAACAGATTGAAGAACAAGAGTAAAATGATTTCAGTCATGCAATCCCATACTTGCATGCCTGAAATTGTTTACTCAAAAAGTCAGTAGTGATAAAAATTAAGCATCATTGCTAAACAATATCACTAATATTACTCAACAGAACCAACAAGGGATTCCATATATCACCTAAGGTCAACTAAGGTCCAAGCATTAATTCCAAGACTCAAGAGTATTTAATAAAAAGGTAAGATATTAAAATGAATAACCTCAAGGATAAGAGAACAATCATAACATCATACTATATAACAAACAAAAACAATTCAAGAAACAAGTTACATAGCCAACACTTACTTCGACATAAAGAATGTAATCGAACATTCCTAGCTTAGGAAAAAGGAAACATGATTCCACAGTTCATTGTTGTTATCAAACATATCGAGACCCCATAACACTATATGCATTTCACGGTCCCCAAGAGAGCAGTTACCTTGTGAATTCAAGATAACACGATTATAATTTTTCCAAATAGCCCAATTGGGCATTCATTATCCCATGAGTTTTTGCATAACAAATTTCAAATGAATATAAACCATTATTCCACAGTAAGTCAATAACTTCATTAGAACATTAAAATGATCTACTAATCCATTCCAATGAATAAGGTTAGAGAATACCAAACTTTATTAATGAAATAGTCTAATGAAATAGATAAGGAACATTTTAGATGTCAAGAAATCACTGTAATCCCTAAGGGAAAGTGGGGTACATTTTGATAAGAGATAAAGATTAAAAATTCTGTGTGAACTATACTACCACCTGATCCTACACAGATCTGTACAAAACATAACATCCATCATGGATCTAAAACTTTCATAAGGACTTAGTTAGATGATGAAATCAGTTAACATCTCCCACATGAGAAGGAGTTTATAGCTTAAAACATTACGAAATTAAATGGGTTTTAAATCAAACTTGAGACAAATAGTTTTCAACAAAGTCACATAGTATGGTCCTTAATACCAATCAAGCCTATTTAGTATCAATTAATATGAGGGAGAAATATCACCAAAATTTTCAACCCAGAAGCCAAGAGGATTTCTATCTCAGTCAACACTAATCCCCAGCCATGCTTCATGACTCAAATTCAATTGTTTGAAACATAAAACTAGATTAAGATAAAACTAAAAAACACACTAAAATGATCATTGAGACTTATGGAATCATTCCATATCATTCTCCCTAAAAATTCTTGCAGTTGTTAAATGGTAGTTCACTACCAATGTTAGATAACCATCAAACCTTCATTATAGATTGTTAATCCACAAAAAGGATAATCAATAAACCAGGCTAAGCATAACCAAGAGCATACATATCTCAAAAATCAAATACAACTAATCTTAATAGCTCATACATTAAGATAAGTAAGTACCCAGTAAAAGGGGATTATTCAACACTTTTACGACCACAAGGTCAAATGCATGAGATTTTATGAGAACAACTTACCTGTTTAGGATTAGTTCCGAATGAACTGCAATATACTGCAATTCTCTAATGAATAGGAGGATTTTAGTTGAAATCAAATTTTCTTTCGAACTCAGCATGGCAATGTTAGTAGAAATAACCAAGATTTAATAAAATCATAGTAATAGTTGTCAATAACCTAGCCTTACAAATATCATTCAAGACTTTCACAGGAGCACATCTATTTCCTGTTATCAAGGGACTATTGTTAAAACATAAGTGTCTGGGTGCAAAATGAGTTGGACTTTATCTTCACAAAAAAAAACTCTAAAACATAATAATTCCACAACCTGTATTGAATATAGAAAGATTCAAATACTACCATAGTTATTGATGAAGAATAAAAATGGAGGTCAATAAGAATAAATAGAATGGAGTAAGCCAAAACACAAAAACCTGATGATAAAAAATCTAAACCTAGTTTGCAAAAAAAAATACAATAGTTTGATGTTAGGAAACTCAACATTTTGTCGATCCATCATACGTATCTCTAGAGTTAGATCATATACGCCATTCAAATATGCCCATTTATGGGTTGAAGAGAGTGACTTCATGTTAATTGCAACTGCCCTTATTCCATACAACTCAAAGCTAAGCATTAAAACCAGTTGTTTTTCTTTAAATATGGTTACTTATTAAACTCAAACCTGGTCGACTAAAACAAAAATCGATGCCTTCAACAAGAAAATAACTATTACTCAAGAATATAATTCTTGCAAATAATCAAACGTAGTTACATCAATCTAGTGATTACTTGGAAATGGAAAGTCGTCTACAACATAACCACACAAACACCAGCTTCCAATTTTCTACAATATCTTGTTAAATTTTCGTATAATCCCAAAAAATATGGGTAGAATTTAAAGAGTTTTATAGTATTGATAATTACAAAAACATGGTTGTATAAGAATTCAACATAACACTGGGTGTATCAAGCTAGGATCCATTTAATATTATAGTCAAAACTCACATTTAAACTCAATAAATATGTTATTCTTTAATAATAATCAACCACATTCAAGCCTACACCCAGTAATTCATTTCCAAACAAAATACATCCTGAATAAATGGTAGTTCATACTCTACCGAAGTAAAATATTAAATCAATTCCACATCACCAAAATTAAGAATACAAATTTTATTCAAGGTAATGCTCTTTTTATGAAATGACTAAATGGAGAAAGATATTATAATAAGTTAGGACATATCATGCATGTTTCCATGATTCTTCTGAAAATTCCCAAATTTTGAAGTGAATTCGATCATCCAATATAACATAATGCTGGGAGACTTTTCTACCCATCGACTTCACTGTTTTTTTCATCATGCAACATCTTGATAACATAAAATTCAATTTTTCCTTGCATGCAGAGCTTCTATGAAAATCTTGAAATGGAATGAATTGACACCACAAACCACCTTGTTTCCCCCAAACCATCCTTACATTTCCCGAGGAAGGTGGGTGTTTTTAATGCATAATAAATGACATTAATGTAAGATTTCCTTGAGCTTTATGCCATGTTTATCAAGCCAAATGTTTTATCTTTTAAATTTAGCAAAGTCTGACATCCATACCATGCAAATGGACTTTCAATTTAGTTAATTGAAATACTTCCTTTTTAAAAAAAATTTCAGTTGACAGAAATAATAAGTAATAAAAGAACTGTTGGTATAGATACTTAGACGGTGGGGTACCAACTCACCTCCCTATTTAATTTGAACAACCTTAGATTATATAAAATATTTAAGAGAACATTTAATAGCCTAAGAAATAGAAAATTTAGATGCCGTTCCTTTATATGTCTTAAGGCTTCACACAATTAATATGTTATATAACCTTTCTAATAGCTAAAGTAATGCCCAAATCTAGCTCCTCAATCAATAGGTTCACAAGTTAAGTTGAAAACCATACTACTGAAATTAGATTGTACCCTTCTTATTTAAAGTTAAGAAATCTCCATTAGTAGTTATTTAACTAATTTAGAATTTGTGTAATTCCCTTTTGTAATATATATAACAGTAATAACATTTAAATCTGATAAAGAAAGTTGCTTGTGTATGCTTCGTGGGAATTGATATATTTAATTTCAATAATTAAGTCCTTGACTAACTACTGTAGGCCTTCATCCAAGAAAATCTGATCATCATAAAATTAGGTTAGGAAGACTATTGGGTGGTCTACTTAAGACCAATTATTAGTTAAAAGGAAGTCTTAATCGCATTCCAAGTTTTGGTTGTTAAGCGAACTATAAGGACTATCAAAGCCTTAACATAACTTAGTTAAAAACTATAATGTTAACAATTTAATAGAGATGAGCAACAACATCGTTAATCACCTTCAAGGCATAAATTTATGCCAAGGATTTCATTACATATTACACCCCAAATGACGTAATGTCCCCTTCGTAAATTAGTTCATGCTTAAGATAGGCCCTAAAATTAACAAGGTTTAGATTTAAGGATCTCATCCTTAGCCTATTCATGATTTCTCGATTACCTTCTTACATCCAGGTTCACATTAATTATTGATACTCAAAGGTGTATGAAATAAAGGACAAAACCATTTTTCCTATCATTCCTTTAACAACAATAGTGAAACTCTGGGGTGCTACACAATAGATGCAAAGATTCAACACAATCTCTAAAATAATTGACATAAAATCTCATGTAAGCCTTTTAATGAAGTATTTTATGCTTCTACTCTCATACGCCTAAGATAGACTCAAATGCTAACAACACGCACTCAAAAAAATGATTCCAATAAGGATTTTAACATCATGTATAAACTATAGAATAAATGCTCAAAACACAATATATAGTTAATGACCAAGATACAACCACTAAGGACTGATCCAGTGTACTAAATAGAAGAAATAAACACAAGATTGTAGTAGAGAACTATAACTTGTTAATTAAAATCCAATATACAGGACCCATAAATCAGAAATTAGACTCATAAGAAAGCATATTTCAATCAAATCTTCAATCTCTGATAGGGGAACATAAATCAAATGCTCTTAGTGTTTGTCAATGATTGTACAATGTAACCACCTTAACACAAAATCTTGAGGACCCAAAATTTATACGTATTTCACAAAGGAAAATATGTAGTGTTACATTATTATCTTTTAACCTTTTTAGATAGAAAAACTAACCCCCTTTTCTATGAGAATGAATATGCATATTTATAAAAAAGTGGCTATGAAATTCACTAATTTCCCCCCAAATACTTTAACAAACCATCCTAGAAAGCACAAAAAATGAAATCCATTTTTGGAAAATATCCTGTAACTACAAAGATTCCCTTTTCATTCCTTAACTTTATTCTATTTTTGGTTTCTCACACAGATGTGTGGAAGATATTTTGATTTTGTTGTTTAATCTCTTTTTGTCCTATCTATGTTGTCACCACCATTCATGCACCCAGTAACAAATTCTTTGTTCCCTTATGTCATTATCTTAACTGATTTGACACCTGAATTTTGGGGAATATGCTTTGGGAAATGGATAATCATTTATATTCTCTTGAATTTGATGCTTCCCTTGCGTGAATAGCTGAATCAATCCAAAAAACATCTTTGAATAGATATCAATCTTCTTTCCCTATTTTTCAAATCCGTGTGAGTATCCAAAATTGCTTTCGCATTTGATCCTGATATGATGATTCACATAGTGACTCTGAAAATCCATCTATCTATAATTTTTCATTGATTTATCATGAGTTTTCATCTTACTTTGAGTGTTTTCAATGAATAGAGCTCATGTTAATCCCTCTCAAGAAATGATGGATGTGGAATTAGGAACCAGTCTAAAGGATATTTCTTTAGAAACCTTACACGTAATTTTCAACCTTTCCAGCCCAAATGAAGATTTTGTAAGGATGTTATTCACAATTGAAGATTAGGAAGAACCCGTAAGACCATTAACATCCTGCACAATTTAGATGGAACTGATACAAAAATAGTCAAGATGACTCCTTTCTTCTCTGTGTTTTAGATTATGTTTCATAATTTGTTCCACACGGATGAACACATAACTCTTGAGAAATTGAAGAATTTTTTGCTGCATTGTAGGCCCGCTATTGGTAATAACACCATCAATTGGGCCTCAAAATATTGGCTAAGTAGCAAAGGATGCATGCGAGTGCGGGACCAGTAAAGAAGAAGGGCACACAGGGGAAAATTTAGTAAGATAGGGGTTTTAGAAGGGTTTAGTAGAAACCATGGTACACGTGCAAGGAAGAACAAAGGATCTCAAGAATTAGCCATATTTGGCTCTCCAAGAAGCACTTGAGGAAAAATGTGACCTGACTAGGTGTGCTGAGTGGATAAGCTACCATCCTGGTGACTTGGTGGTCAATGAAAGAATATTCAATGCGTAGAACATTCCCGAATGACATCATTACAGAAAGTGGAGAGATTGGATCAGAAGAAGCATGCTCCATTGAAGGACCACATGGACACTTGGCAAGTAATCTACTCCTAGATGAAGGCATGGCGGTGGGTGCTAAACCTATTTATAGAGATGCTCTAGAGAAATGAAGGGAGACATACGCTTGAATGGAGAGAGGTCGATAAGGGGAAGCTTCAAGATCATCTTAGAGAAGATGAAAGGAGAATCCCTACAAAAAAGAGTAGGATGTTTTAAGGGCTTGGGTTACCATTATAAGGTTGTAGGAATGATATTATATCTAGAGGGATGGGTTTGTGAAAATTTATGTAATATGGGAAGCATAACTAGGGTCTCTGATTCATGAGTCATGTCTGTCTTGATACATTTGATATTTTATGACCCCCTTGGATGTAATGTGGTTACTAGAACTATGATCAATATAAATATATGTTCTGAATATATTGTTCATGTGTGCAAACCCTAATATGTTTTCTTTATGTCTGACTCAAATCTTCTTGTTGTATGACATTTATCTTACTTGAATGGGTATATTGATAAAATAACTCATCCTCTGCCTTTAGAATGTATGAATGATCATTTAATTTTCTCCATTTAATATTTTATCAATGGCATCTTCTCACAATGATCACATAAACAAGGGGATCGGTGCCCATGCATGCTTCAGGTGAGTGCCTAGCACCCAATGGGTGATAGGACGATGCACATGGGATTAGAGTGTTGTTCTAAAGGCACATAAAAATGACTACATCTTGGTTCTTTTTCTAGGACCTCTTTTTGAAGCTATTATGAGAATAATGCGTGATGACAGAGTGCTTGACCTTGGAAAGTGTCAAGACATGGTTTAAAAACATAGAGGATGAGTTTTCTCAAAGATTTAATATTGGACCTAAGTTTGATGCACACTAATGGGTAGAAGAAAACCTATATCATGAGTTGTCTGAGAAATTATTTTGCTATTTTATAGTATAATTGTATGAATGGATCTCAACATATGCATCCAGGTCAATTTGGTACTATAGATCATGTGTGTAGACCCAAGATGATTACTAGAGGCTGCAAGATGTAGATCTGACTTGGACACGTGTTGTTGATCACTGGTGGAGAATGGTGCTGACCAGTTATACCCTAGAATACGCCATTTCTACATATTCTTGTCTAGAGCTTACTAAGTTTGAGTTTATAAGGGAACCTAGAGGATCATTTTTGTGAGCTATCCAATTGACCATGAAGATCTTTATCATTACGTTAAGTTTGGAGGCATTCCCTATGGCCGACTAAGCTTCTCTGAGCACTGGGCAAGGAAGATAGGGTGGAGGAATATGGTATACCTTGCGGAGGAAAAGGAAAGGGAAGAGAGACAACTCAAGTGTAGTGAAACACACGAAAGGGAGTTGGCTAGATGACATGAGGTTGTGAGAGTGATGGATCTATAGAAGCAAACATTATGAGAACAAATTAAGGTTCACACAAAGGACGTGGAACCTAAGAAGTCTATGCTACCCCATCTTGGAAAGCACAAGAGAGAAAACCCTTCAGCTTATGATGAGAGTTCATTACGTGGAGAAAGGAGAGCCATCAACGCACATCTAAACCCACCTAGTGACCAACCCCTAACACTTAGTTTTCCAAATCAAGAAACAAGTATTGCTAACCCAGTTGGTATCTGTAGAAGTGAATGATATGTACCTAGAAGGTATAACTTCTCGTTTGGGACATCTATGGCCACACAAACAATTCCTGTGTTTGGAGGGATTTTTGGGAAAATTACAAGTACAAAAAGTTTGGGTATCGTGTCTAGGAGTGGCGCAGGATACATGTCTGGTAGTAAAGAAATATCACAAACTGTTGTAGTGTAGTTCAGTGGAATGTGGGACATGGGAACCACTTAGGCCTAGGAGTGTAGGACTACTTCATGATTTGGAGGATTGGAGGGATAGGACCTGGTATCTAGTGGATTTGGTGGTGAAGGAAACATCAGAGGGAATCAAGGTGGTGGAGGACAAGGACCTCAGCCACCAAGTATTTTTCTGAAATGTCCTTACATCTACCAGATTACAAGGGTGTTGAGGATGCTACAGACCATATGCACAAGTGTGAGATGCTATGGCACATGAAGGGGATAACTACCTCAGATTGAAAGGAAAATTATTTTGCAACAATGCTTGCAGGGACGTGCACATAGTTGGTACCGGAGTATGACCCCATTAGATAGTGGTAGATTACACCGAATTTTAGAATTCCTTCTTAGCTGAGTTCCATATCCCTAAGTTTGTGCAGAAGAGCATTAGCCCTTTAAAAGAGATCTAACAGGGAATGGTAGAGAGTGTGTGGGAATATGATGCATGTTTTAAGACTCTCTTATCAAAAATATCTTATGATATTCATCCTTCTCAAGATGCTCAGTTGTTTTTTGGAGGGTTGATAACACTGTTTAGGAGAGTACTTTTTAATAAGAAATTAAAATACCCACGTGAGGCCTTAGAGGCTACCCTGCTCATTAAGGTTGTTGGAAGCATAGATACCGGTGTTAATCCCTTCCTTGAGGCTCAGATTTCTGCAATGCTGAAGCAAATGGAGAAGCTATCTGTGAACTTGGTACATGAGACTCCTAGTGGTCTATGGTTCATAGATTGTGAGATAGAGGGGCACACAAAGGAAAATTTTCCTCAAAGGTCAGTATGCGCGATGATGGTGGACTATGAGATTTTCCACAAGGATCATGATGCAAGTATATGCCCATTACTACATCACACGATCCGTAAGAATGTGTCTTGCTATTACAAGATCTGTACCTCTACAAACCATGAATCTAAGGATTGTAGGTTGATTGACCAGATACATGATGCCATTGATCTTGGTGTGCACCACACCAAGCCTTGTAAGTAGTTCCAAGGATGATGATCATCACTATGAAGGACACCCATGGATGGAGGGAGCACGTGGGAAGGGCTTAGGAGGAGGATTTTGTGGTTGTGGTAACCATAGTGGAGGAAGAAGTGAGTTCTGCATGGGATGTGTTATAATTGTGGGTCTATAGAGCATTATAAGCATGAGTTTCCTGGATCTATTATAATGCTCATAGTGTGGAAAGAAACATAAGTATGAGGAGTTCCCTGAGCTATTTGAGCACATGAGACAACAGAAGACAACAAAAGAAAAAGGCACCATGGGATGGTAAGCATAAAGAAGGCCAACTCATAATGGATGCCAAGAGTGGCACATGTGAGTTCAGGACTAGTACTTGTACTGGTGATAACATGAGTAGAGGCTGTGTGCGCCAGGGAGATACCAAGGCAAAGAACACTAGTTACAAGGGAAGAAGTGGTACGTGAAAAGTATCCAGATCCTGCTCATTAGAAAGAGGTGTATCAATAAACCATGGATGTGATTCAGAGTCTACAAGGAGAGATCCAGTGTCTGAAGGAGAATTCAAGGCAATTAGAGCAAAGGAAGAATGATGAGGCTCCACAAAAGGATCTAGATGAGGTTAGGGAAGTATGCAAGATGTTAAGGCTAAGATAATATCATTCCCTTGCTAGGAGAATGGTTATAGGAAAAGGTACCATGTGCACTGGAGGAGAGCGCAGAGGATAGGTTCTGCATGCTAACCTTCCTCCCCACATCCTTTACTAGGACGAAGAGATAATTTTGAATGCTATTGTAGATGGATGGCTTCTAAGAAATATTTTGATTGATACGGGAGAAAAAGTCAATGTTCTCACCTTGGATGCATGGCATCAAATGGGGAGGCCCCCATTACAACCATCTTCAAATGTGTTCTATATGGCTGAACAAGAGAAAGGAAATGCCCATTCAGTGTCTTGAAGGACGTGGTTATCACTATTCAATGCGCCGAGTTCACTAGAGGCTTCAAAGTCTTGATGCTAACAGAGGTAGATAATTTTCCAACATTGCTTGGGCACCCATGGTGTTATAAAAACAATACTGACCTATGGCTTAATAAGGGGAATATTAGTTTCGAGAACAAAGAAGAATGAGTTATCATCCCTTTAATGGATGGGAAGTTAATACCCTATACTAAGCCCTTGGGAGAGGAAGTTCTTGAAAAAATCTATGTGCACTGTATCAAGGATCCTGAAGTAATTCAATCTGACAGAAGTGGTTATTCAATTTGAATATTCTCAATCCATGAGTGATACAACTAGCATAGCATGTGACAATTGGGCACACATGACTTATGAGTTAATTGGGTAGAAATTAAGAGGCTCTATTGACCAAATGGTGACAAAGGTGCACCTACTCAGGCACCTAAAAGGGAAGAAGCTACCAAGTTACTCTAGAGGAGACAACCCTGATGATTTCTTACAGGAGATATAGGCTCAGTGGATGTGAAATGAAATGAAAGGAGCAGGTATGTCTACACTTATAACCTACTGGGACCACAAAACGTTGGTGGGATGGCACATCAAGATAATATTCTAGAGTGATGCGAGGTGAGAATTGCGCTCTCTATTAGCTTCTCTAGAAGCAACACGCCCACTATCATATAAGACTACCATGGAAAAGGACCCACTTCATTTCATGTCCAAGCATGTGAGAAGGAATGTATGGAAGGCTTGGAAGCTTTGCCACCTTCCCTTTAAGTGCATAAGTTTTATTCCACACTACAAGACTGTGTGCACATGCATGGTATATCACTCAGAGTAATGCGCCATAAGATAGGGAAATTAGCAGGAATTAACAGATGACCTTCTTCAAGATTTCAAATATAAGATTGCTAAACCCTCAGTGGATACAATGCTATAGGTTGTTAAGCACCTAACTTATGGGAGATAATGCCATGGCAGAAGATAGGATATTAGAGTTATTGGGTAAACCTAGTCTGGAAAGAAAATTTTGATGAGGAAGAATCAGAGGAGATACAACTTGAGCACATTTGCAGGGAAAAAGAAAATAGAAATTTGGTCTACATAATAGATGGTGAAGAGATGGAGAGTTTGGATGTTAACCATACTGAAGGTATGTGTGAAGTCAAAAATAGTTTTGATGAGCAAGTGTGCACTTACCATGAGCCCTCAAAACAAAGAAGGTTAACATTGGTTCAAGAAAGAACCTAAGGAAGCTATATTGGAGACTACTGGTCAAAGAAAGGAGGTTTCTAAAGATCATTTATCTGTTGTGTGAGTTTCAAGATTTATTTCCACATAGATGCCATGAGCTTAAGGGATTTCACCATTATCTTAGGGGATATGTGGCTCAAGTCTAAAGGAAAGATCGTGACTGATTCAGAAGATACCTTACCAAATGAATCCAAATTTACACGTGTGGGTCAAGGAGGAGATAGACAAAATGATTGCATTCAGGCATCATTGAAGTTGTGGAAGAATTAGAATGGATAAGTCCCCATGGTCATAAGCATTAAAAATGATGCAAGGATAAGGATCTGTGTTGACTAAAAGGACCTAAATTTGGTTTTTGTAATTGATCCTTTTCCAACCCTTTTTACTGAAGAAATCCTGGAGGGAGTAGCTGGGTGCAAAATCTGTTCTTTCACAAATAGATTCTTAGGATATCACCAAGTTAGGAATCACAAAGGAGGACCAAAAGAAATATAAATTTCACCACTGAATGGTGAAGCTTTGCCTACATAGTCATGCCATTTGGACTGAACAAATGCACCTGCTATATTTTTGTGCATTATGGTGCAGGAAATCCAAGACTTTATCCATAAGTTTATTCAGGTCTACCTTGATGACTGGACATGTGTATGGACTAGTGAAATACCATTGTTCCAATTTGTGGTTAATGTTCAAGAGATGTTGGCAGTTGTACATATCCATCAACATTAAGAAATGTCTCTTTGCTACTCTATTTGGAACCCTGTTAGGAACATATCATATGTAAGGAAGGTTTGGTGGTTGATCCTGCCAATTTTTTTGGTATTTTGGGATTGGAGGTACCTACCAGCCTAGAGTGCAGTGCGTTGATTTCTTGGGACATATGAGATATTACTAGGAAATTTATTAAGGGGTATGCCAAAATCACTTCGTACCACTAGAATAAATTGCTAGAACACATAGATGTACATTCCATTAGGGAGAGGTGCAGCAGATGACATTTGACATGCATTGAAGGACTAGATCTTATGACTACACCCATATTACACTTTCCTTCTTGGGATAAGCCATTCCATGTGCATGTTGATGCTTTGGGGATGGTGATTGGAGGAAATATTAGCACAACCTGGAGAATAAATTGTTCACCACCCCTTGTGTTTTTCCAACATAGGAAGTTGACACCAATAGAGCAGAACTATACCTACAACTAAGTGGAAAGTGCTATCAATGATCTACGTGTTGCACAAATTTAGGAAATATCTTTTGACAAAAACCTTCATATTTTACACAGATCACATGGCATTGAAGTACTTGGTGAAAAATCCCATTTTACAAGGGTGCATATGTCTGTGGGTCCTGTTGTTTCAAGAGTTTGATTTTATAGTTGTTGTGAAAACAGGGAAGATTAATTGAGGTCCTAGATCATTTATCAAGGATTAACTCAGGAGAGGATGTGTAGAGCATTGAGGATACTATGCCGGATGCACAACTATTTATATTGTGGTTCATGACATCTAACTTGGAACATATTACTGTGTTTCTCAAAACGGGTGTGGACCCAGAGGGAATGAAGAGATTTGGAAAGGAAGCAGTTAGCCAAACGCACCACACCCTACAATTCTAATTATTGGAGACTTATACAAGCTAGGCCGCCATGAGGTTTTGTTCCTGATGTGTGTTAGAATATGAGCTCATTGAAATCATGGAGGAAGCACATGGTGGGAATGTAGGAGAACACTATGTATGGAAATTCCACCTCATGGAAGATTCTAATCACATGGATTTGGTGGGAAAACATCTACTAGGATTGTATTGAGTTTTGCAAGGCTTGTGACCATTGCCAACACCTTGGAAAACTAGGAAGAAGAGATGAGATGACCCTGAGATGAGTAGCTAGCACAAAATGATTTGAGAAGTGGGCCATTGACTTTTTGGGAACAATTTAACCTTCCATGCAAAGGACTTATTCACACTACATCATTACTTGTACTGATTACTTAACAATATAGGTAGAGGTAGCACCTATAAAGGATTGCATAAAGACCACAGAAGTAAGGTTTCTGTGGGAAATATTACTCAACAGGTATGGGTTCCCTTTAATCCTGACTAGTGACAGAGGAACAAATTTCTTGAATAAGATGGTCAAGATTATATTAGCAGAATTCATGGTGGCCCATAAAAAGACCACCCAGTATCACCCCCAAGCTAATGGAACCGCTAAAACATTTAATAAAATATTGAGTCACACGCTAATTTTTTTTTTTGATGTGGGAAGACAAGATTAGGATGATAAATTATTAGTAGTACTAGGGGCGTATAGGACAACCTATAATATATTAAAAAAGGCCACACAATTTCAATTGGTGTTAGGCGTGGAAACTATTTTACCAGTAGAATTTATGCTACCATCCCTACGTATTGTGCGAGTAGGAGGATTAGCTGATGAACAATCAGTATAGTAATGGATGAAGAAGTTAATTCAGTTACATGAAAGGTGATCACTTGTTAGGTCGAGTCAAAAGACTAAGAAGGTGTGACAAAGATCATGGCATGATCTTCATATTAAAAACAAACAATTCAATATTGGGCAGATTGTCTTTTTTTATGAATCTAAATTAATGCATCGTCTTGGGAAACTGAAATTCCATTGGTTAGGACCATATATAATCTCATACATCCTTGATTCATGCACGTGACAATTAAAATCACTAGATGGGATGAATTTAATAGGTTACTTCAATAGGAGTAACTTGAATCCCTACTATAAATAAGGCTTTTGTGTAATCTAAAATAAGGTATTTCTACTAATTAGTTTAGCTTTCTTTACCCTTTGGTTGTTTCCTTTTTCATTGTTTCAGCTTTGTTTTGCATGTTGGTGTGTCGGTAGCTAATTGCATTGTAACATTTTCTATGCACAGGGGACCGCACATACATTTTTGTGTGGGGTGAGGTAGCAGCTATATTGAACACCACTGAAATGTTGGGAAAGAATTCACAAAGGCATAAAAATGAGCAATGGGATGGTAAGGGTGCATGGTTGGAAAAGGTGTGTAAATCTTGTGAAATTAGGAATGTGGGTTGAAATATCATAAATATAACAAGAAGGGAAGGATCATGTAGTATTTCATGAGGTAGGTAGAATTATAGGGAACTACTTAGTAGACAACGCATAGGTTATGTACTTCGGCGTGCAGAGATGTGCGTGAAGAAGTTATGCGGTAGTTTAAGTGGTGTTGGAGTGCTTAGAGGTCATAGCTACGAAGCACCAGAGGAAGTCAATAGTTTCTTAAGTTTCTTTAAGTGAAGAAAAGTTTTTTTATTAAAAAGTGACTTTAGGACACATGGTTGGAGGAAATATAAGGCATAAATAAAGTATAAATAAGAGATAAGGGTATTCATTTTGACTACCTTGCCTTAGAAAATTTCTTTTGTGCTCCCGAGATCGAAGTGCGATGAGGGTTTTCCAAATAAAAGTGATGTGAAGTAATATCACAAAGAAGTGGAATTGTGTAAATCCATAGTAGAATCTGTGGCATAACATGGAGGGAAGAAGACAGTGGAGTGGAAAGGAGGTTGTGTAAGAGAGAAGTAGGAAATTCATCGAGTTAAAAGAAAGGAACAAAGCACCTAGGGCATGAAGGAAAGAAAAGAGAGATGGCACTAAAGAAGGCATGCACAAAGAAACTAGTGGTGGAAAAGGAGGATCCTAGGGAGATCTACTCAGAGGTTTTTTACCCTCTTGGAGTTATAAGGGAAAATAATTAGAGCTAAAAGCTATACCTATGGAAAATCAACAAGTGTAACCACAGATCAAATGACAACGAGAAGCTGATGTGGGTGGAACTTGTATCGAACACTCCAATAGTGGAAGAGCTCAGAAACCCTAGGTTTGACAAATTTTTGAAACAAGAGCTATAAAATACTGGAGTTTTGTAGCTATGGGAGCTTCCCTTCTTTGCCAAACCCTCCCCTCCTTTTAGATGGTTAATGTTGTGGGTGCAAGAAGATTTCTTCTACATTTCAAGAAGAAGAATGCTGATCACAGGCCATCTAATTCAAATGGTAACCTGCCTAAAAAATATTGGATAAGATATGACACATGATTTATGTGCCATTACCAAGATCTAGGAGCTGACAAAGAAGCTAAATTATGAGAAGGGGGGTAGAGAACAAGTAATTACAGATCTCCCAGACCCAGTGCTGAGATTCAGCTCCTGACTCATTAGTTACAAATTAGGGGCATCGGAAAGGTAGATAGACATCAACCATAGATCCTTGTATGTGGCTTATAGGGTGTCTAAGAGGGCTCACTAAAAATTTTCCAAATTCATTGCAAATGGCATTATCGAAGAGGCACATGTACAAAACAAGAAAAGGGAGAAGATCACTCTGGGTTCCATATTATTATTAATCATGTTCTGGGAGATTGGTGTCGTGGATGTGGAGCCTGTTTTTGGTCTTCTTGAATCAATGTTGAAGTGTTGGAGCTTGAACGGTTAAGTTTGGAGTCTTCAAGAGCATTCTGTAGTTGTTTGTTGTGATGTTGCTATGCCGTTGCTACGATGCTATTGTTAACATATTGTTAATTAGTTGTTAACGTCGGGACTATTTTTCCAGCCATGAGAAGTTGAAAGATCATGAATTTCAAACTTCTAGGGTTGGATTTAGGACTTCTTAAGAGGTTTTTAATCCTATAAATAGAGGTGTTAGGGTATCTTGAAGATATCTTGAGTGTTCAAGAGGTCTTGAGTCTTAATGATCAAGAGGTGATCAAGAGTGATCAAGGATAAGCAATTGGGTGTCAATTTTGATTTAGATGTGGTTTAGCATCTTTTGAATTCTGTTGTGAGTTCATAACTGAGAGAAGACTGTGAGAGTTTCTTTACTCTTGTTGATAATAAAATCTAAGCAAGTTCTTGGTGGACGTAGCCCACATTGGGTGAACCATGTTAAATCTTGTCTTGTCTTCTTTTGTGCATTATTCATTTATGTTGTTATATTTCTACAAGTATAATTCTACTATATAGTTTCCTACTACTTTGGTTTGAGGAATTGTTTCTGCATATTGGTTCTCTAATTCCTAACAATTGGTATAAGAGCTTTGGTGGTTTTTGCTGAAGTTGTAAATCATAGGGAAAGTTTATCTTAAGTGGGAGCTATGGTAGATGAGGGCAGATTGAGGGTTGAGAAGTTCAATGGGAAGAAATTTGGTTTGTGGAAGATGGAAATGGAGGATTACTTATATCGGAAGGACCTCCATGTTCCTTTGGCTAGAAAAGAAAAGAAACCTACTACCATGTCAAATGAGGTTTAGGAGTTACTGGATAGAAAGGCACTCCAGGAAATTTTTTTATGCCTTGCATCTTTGGTTGCTTTCAACATATCACAGGAGAAGAGCGTGGAATGTCTCATGAGTGCATTGGGGAAGTTATATGAAAAACCCTCTGCCTCTAATAAAATATTTTTGATGAATTTTTTTTTTAATATGAAGATGTCTAAAAATGGTTCTATTGCTAATCATTTGAATGAGTTTAATATGGTTGTGAGTATGTTAAACTCGGTAAAAATTGACTTTGATGATGAGGTTAGGGATTTGTTGATTTTGTGCTCCTTACCAGATAGTTGGGACATCTTGGTTATGGCTATAAGTAATTCAATCTCTAATAAGTCAAAGCTAAAGTTTGAGGATGTAATAGGTGTGATCCTAAGTGAGGAAATGTGAAGGAAGAGCACAGGAGATTCTTCTACTTCTGGAAATTCTTTGACAGTGGAGAGCAGAGGGAGACAAAAGAACAGAGGGAAAGGTAACCATGGGAAGTCGAATGATCATGGAAGGTCAAATTCCAAGAGTAAGTTAGAATGTTGGCATTGCAAGAAGGTTGGTCATGCTAAGAAAGATTACTGGGCTCTTTGGGATAAGAAGAACAAGAAGGAGGAAAATAAAGAGGTAAATGTGGTAGCAGGTGATGTTTGTCAAGATTCCTTAATTCTTTCTTTAGATAATATTTCTAAATCTTGGGTATTAGATTTAGGGGCTTATTTCCATGCCACCACACATAGACATTACTTTACTAATTTTGTTCAAGGTGATTTTGGACATGTATATCTTGTTGATGATGAACCATGCAACATAGTAGGGAAAGGTTGTGTTCAAATGAAAATGTAGAATGGGAACACATGGCTACTTAAGGACGTCAGGCATGTGCCTAAGTTGAGGCATAATTTGATATCAGCAGGACAGATGGATAGTGATGGATGTACGGTTAGTTTTACAGCAGATACTTCGAACGTTACAAAGGGAGCTCTTGTGGTTGCAAGAGGTAAGAAAAATGGTACTTTGTATTTAACTAGTGGTGATGATTATTACAATTTAGTTGCTGCAGATGGAGATGCAACTTTGTGGCACCAGAGACTTAGTCATATGAGTCTAAGGGCATGCAGATTAAAAAGGAGAGGTTTCTTGGATTAAAGGAGTTAGATTTAGACTTTTGTGAGGATTGTGTTTATGGGAAACAGAAGTAGGTGAGATTCCTCAAGGTTGGACCTACCAGGAAGGAGGGTAAGTCGGAGTTAGTGCATACAGATGTATGGGGGCCAGCTAAGGTAAACTCTATTGGTGGTTCATGTTATTATGTCACTTTAATTGATGATGTAACCAGAAAAGTTTGGGTATATTGCATTAGAAAGAAATATGATGTGTTTGAAACTTTCAAAATATGGAAAGCCTTGGTTGAGAATGAAACAGGTCTCAAGTCAGATAATGGAGGTGAATATTGCAGTAAAGAATTTATTGATTACTGTTCGGTAAATGGGATCCGCAGGAAAAGAATGGTTCCAAATACTCCACAGGAAAATGGAGTGTCAGAGAGAATGAACAGGACAATCATGGAGCATGCTAGGTGCATGAGGTTACATGCAGGGTTGCCACTCATGTTTTGGGTGGAAGCGGTAAGCATAGCTATTTATCTGATTAACAGAGGACCCTCTATGGCCTTGGATGGAGGTATACCTGAGGAGGCTTGGTCTGGTAAGAAAATTGATTACTCATTTCTTAGATTATTTGGATGTGAGGTATTTGTTCACATTAATAAAGAAGATAGGACCAAGTTAGAGGCTAAGTCTGAGAAATGCACCTTTGTTGTATATGGTGAAGATGATTTTCATTTCCATGTTTGGAGTCTTAAAGACAAAAAAATATTTCAGTCTAGAGATATTGACTTTAATGAAAAAATCATGTATAAAGATCAGTTATAGGAACAAAAAGAGAAATCAAAGAAAGAATACATAGTGTTACAGGACATTGTGGACAACAAGGTGTCTAAGGGGCTAGTTCAGGTTCATCATGTTTTGGCATAGCTAGTTAAGGTACCTACTCATCAGGAACCCTAAAATCTTGAGGTGAGAAGGTCTTCTAGGGTAAGAAGGGAACCTAAATGATTTACTCCATCTTTGAATTATTTATTGCTCACTGATAGTGGAGAGATAGCGTGCTTTGAGGAAGCAGTGCAGGTGGATACAAGGAGGAAGTGGGAGCAGGCCATGGATGAAGAGCATAGATCTCTTATGGAATACTAGACTTAGGATTTGGTGGAGCTACCCGAGGGAAAGAGAGCATTACAGAACAAGTGGGTTTATAGAATCAAAGAGGAATATGGAGGCAAGAAATGATATAAGGCCTAGTTGGTGGTCGAAGGATTTGCATAGAAGAAAGGTATAGACTTTGATGAAATTTTTTCTCTGGTTGTTAAAATGACTTCTATTAGGACTATTCTTGGTTTAGTTGCAATAGAATGCCTGCTCTTAGAACAATTGGATGTGAAGAATGCATTCCTTCATGGTGAATTAGAGGAGTAATTGTACATGCAGTAGCCACAGGGTTATGAGGTCAAAGGGAAGGAGAGGCTAGTGTACAAATTGAAGAAGAGATTATATGGCCTGAAACAAGTTCCACGGAAGTGGTACATGAAGTTTGATAGTCATCTGCAAGAGCAGGGTTACTCCAGGTGTCACTCAGACCATTGCGTGTACATCAAGAAGTTTCTTGATGGTAGTTATATTATTTTGTGCCTATATGTAGATGATATGCTTGTTGCAGAGAAGAACATGTAGGAAATAAAGGTACTCAAGAAGTAGCTAGGTGAATCCTTTGCTATGAAGGATTTGGGACCAGAAAAAAAAATACTTGGTATGAGAATAACTCAAAACAGGAAGGAGAGGAAGCTAGTATTATCTAGAGAAGAGTACACAAAGAAGGTCTTGGAGAGGTTTAGTATGCAAGATGCTAAACTAGTTGGTACTTCTTTGGCATGTCACTTTAAATTATCAAAGGAACAGAGTCCCAAGATTCAGGAGAATAGAATACAAATGTCAAGGGTACCATACTCATCAATGGTTGGTAGCTTGATGTATGCTATGGTATGCACTAGGCTTGACATTGCCCATGCAGTGGGAGCAGTGAGCAGTAGGTTTATGAGTGATCCAGGTAGAGAGCACTGACAAGCAATAAAGTGGATCCTTCGGTATTTGAGAGGGACCATGGGAGAAGCATTGTGTTTTAGTGGACCAAACACTACATTACTTGGATATGTAGATTCAGACGTGACAGGAGATTTGGATAGCAGGAGGAGCATGAAAAGTTATGTATTTATGGTTGGTGATACAGTAGTGAGTTTGATTTCACGGTTACAAAAGGTTGTGGCTTTGTCAACCATAGAGGATGAGTATGTTGCTGCCACAAAGGTAAGAAATGAGATGATTTGGCTACAGTAGTTGCTTGATGAGTTGGGTCATAAGTAGGAAGTTGGGAGACTACACAGTGTTATTCAGAGTGCTATTCATTTGGCGAAGAACTCCACTTTCCACTCTAGGAAGAAGCACATTCAGCTAAGATATCATTTCATCAGGACAACTTTGGAAGAAAATAAGTTGAAGCTGGAAAAGATTCATACCAGTCAGAATCTTGCAGATTTGATGATCAAGGTGGTCACAAGGGATAAGTTGAAGTCATGTTCAACTTTTATTGGCCTTCATGGTTGATAATGAAGGGTTAAGAAATTTTCTTAGTGGAAACAGTCTCCAAGTGGGAGATTGTTGGGATGTGGAGCCTGTTTTTAGTCTTCTTGAATCAATGTTGAAGTGTTGGAGCTCGAACGGTTAAGTTTGGAGTCTTCAAGAGCATTTTTTAGTCGTTTGCTGTGACATTGTTGTGTAGTTACTGTGTCATTACTATTAACATGTTGTTAATTAGTTATTAACGTCGGGACTATTTTTACAGCCATGGGAAGTTGAAATATCATGACTTTCAAACTTCTAGGATCGGCTTTAGGACTTCTTAAGAGGATTTTAATCCTATAAATAGAGGTGTTAGGGTATCTTGAAGATATCTTGAGTGTTCAAGAAGTATTGAGTCTTTATGATCAAAAGGTGATCAAGAGTGATCAAGGATAAGAAATTGGGTGTCAATTGTGGTTTAGATGTGGTTTAGCATCTTTAGAATTCTGTTGTGAGTTCATAACTAAGAGAAGACTATGAGAGTTGTTTTACTCTTGTTGATAATAAAATCTGAGCAAGTTCTTGGTGGACGTAGCCCACATTGGGTGAACCATGTTAAATCTTGTCTTGTCTTATTTTGTGCATTGTTTATTTATGTTGTTATATTTTTGCATGTATACTTTTGATATGTAGTTTCTTACTACTGTGGTTTGAGGAATTGTTTCCACATATTTTTTCTCTAATTCCTAACATGTTCTTCTCACCATCATCTTCTCAAAAATTGGAGTGCCCAAAGGGCCAGAAAATTTCATATAGGAGTATCCAGATGAAGATCCTTCCCTAACGAAGAGGTTTGGAAAATACACATGCAACACCATGACGGCTACCCACAAGGCTCTACTAGAGAAATGGTACAAGTGAATGTGCAACACATTTGGGGTTGAGTGGAGGATACCTAAATAGTTGCCAACACTAGTAGGTGGAGAAGTTGAGTTTGTTGTCTATAAGCACTTTTGCATTGGTAGGCTCACTCTATCAGATGGGACTAAGATCCCATGTTGTAAATTACCCTTCTCTTTCACTGCGTAATATTTCCAAGCAACGGTCAACCGCTTCAAGGAAGCTAAAAGACTAAGGTTCAAACTTAGCGAGGTGGAACAAGACCACCATGACTTGTGGAGAAGTATCATATACCCCAAGAAGCATGCTTATGTGGATAAATATGTCTCCCATGAGGTGTGCATGAAAAAACCCATGACATTTCCATTTGTTGGAAGAACTACAACAAGAGTATACTTGCACACTAGGAATATGTATGAAAAGGGAGCTTACTTGGAGAATGATGTCTCCATCTAAGAGGATGCCACTGGTAGGAATAATTATATGCCAAGAAAGAGGGAGAGGGAAGAGACATCAGAGAAGAAAGCACCAAGTGTGCAGACACCATAATCTGTGGGCGTGCTAGAGGTAGGTACCAAGCCAAGTACATACACACTTAGGAAGAAGTATCTCATCAAGGATAAGGAAAAGACACCTGAGGAAGAGGTGCTAGAGAAAGTAGAGTTGCAAAGGAAGGAATCACCTGCTAGAGAGAAAAAGGAAGAATAATCCCCAGTTAAAAAGAAGAAGGTAGTGGGGAAGGAAGACTCAGAAGAGATAGAGAGCTTGGAGGCCTATAGGGGCAAAAGAGATGACGGTGAGGATGAAGAAGTTCATGATCATCCTGTGTATGATGTACATGACTTGGAGGAAGAAAGGAGTGAATAAAAGGTTGAGGAATAGGAAGGTTCTTAAGGAAAAGGAGGGAGTGAAGAAGTAAATACTAAGGATCAGAGGACCCCCAACCTCACCAAGGAACAAACAGAAGAGGTCACAGAAAGAGAAGTAGCAGGCATAATAGAGAAGTTAGTATAGTATGAAGTGGAGCAAAGCGCTGATGAGATACTCAAGGAGATAGAAGAAGAGAGTGTAGGAAAGGAGTATGGAATCATGGGTGAAGATCTCATCTTAGAAATGAGCTTTCCAAATGCAGCACACATAGTAGGAAAGAGCATGGTAGTAGCGTAGGGAAAGGGAATGGGTTATATCCATGATCCAAACAAGTTACTATGCGCACAGTTCTAAATCATTGTGCCTACAAACCAACTCCTGGTAGTGTATTCATTCAAAGAAGAAGAAACATACCCAAAAACTAGGAAAATGCTATCTTGGGAATTTGAGTCCATGTCGACGAGCTTGAGTTTGAAGTTAACTAGGGGTGCCGATGAAGGTGCTAGAGACTAAAGGAATAAATCCATTGGTAAATGATCAAAAAATTTCTGATGAGAAGGTCTGTAATGTACTCAAAAAGGTGTTGATTGAGGTGGAGGCAAGAATTTTTGGGAGGAATGGCAGGGTGAGATTCCTGGAAAAAGAATCAAAGAGGAAAAATGGGGAGAACATTAAAAAGAGAAAGGATTTGAAGAAAGAAGAGATGATCAATGCACAGTTAAGGTGTGAGATAAGGGAGGAAAAGGAAAATATATGTGAGGTATATAAGAAAATTGAGATGATTACAGATGCTATTGTCTTGAAACATCCAGACCTAGTACCACCTGAGCAAAAATACGAATCAAACTTGTAATGCTTGGAATATTTGACTTGCATCCTTACGATGGAAAGGTGGCCACTCACCTTAGAATTAGTAGAAGAGGCACTGGTGCACCAAGAGAAGGAGGAAAATTATAAGTTTTTGGAGATATTCACTCGATACACTAAGATCCTTTCCACTGTAAAGGCCACTGCCCAAATAGCTAAAGATTTTTATGACAATTGTGCTGATAAGGATAGAGTAGCAATCATTCTAGTTGCTACAAATGAGGTAGATCTCAAGGATTTTTAGGAGAAAAATAAGGGAAACATGACAGAGAAGGATAAAATTCTGGCTGAGGTAGAGAATAAGTCAGAAGCCATCGAGACCTTATGGGGATCAATCAAAAAATAGCTTAAGGAATTATATCCTCAGATCACCCACAGGATGGATACACTAGAAAACCTTGGAAAATAGTTGGAAGAAATTGTGAGTACACTAAATGCTAAGGATGATGAACTAAGTTTTGATGAGGTAAGTGCTCTAGTAGGTGGGCTCTATTAACAGGTATAGGATGAAGTGGACACTTGGGAAAAGATTGAGGTAGATGTAAGGAAGGATTTTCCACTCATCCTTCAGCAATGAACAAATTCTTCTTCATTCCTCCATTCTTATTTCTTCTAATTCTCATTCTTCATTCCTTCATTCTTTATTCCAACCATTCAAGGTATCACCATTCTTTATTCTCTGGAGAGAGGATGTTTCTAAGGATGGAGAACAAGCTTAGTGTGGGGTGATGTTAGGCCTCAAAATATTGGCCAAGTACCAAACGACACATGTGTGTGTGGGACCAGTAAAGAAAAAGGGCATGCAGGGGAAAAGTGCATAGGATAGGGGTTTTAGAAGGGTCTAGTAGAAACCACGGCACACACACAAGGAAAAATAAAGGATCTTAGGACTTAGCCATATTTAGCTCTCCAAGAAGTACTTGAGGAAAAATGTGACCCGAATAGGAATGCTAAGTGGATAAGGTACTAGCCTGATAACTTGGTGGTCAAGGAAAGAATATTCTAGGCATAAAATATTCATAAAAGACATCATTGATGAAAGTGGAGAGCTCAGATTAGAATAAGAATGCTCCATTGGAGGACCACCTGGACACTTGGAAAACAATCTACTCCTAGAGGAAGGCATGATGATCAGTGCTAAACCTATTTATAGAGATGCTCTAGAGAAAGGAAGGGAGAGATACACTTAAATAGAGAGAGTTCTATAAGGGGAAGATTCAATATCATCTCAGAGAGGAGGAAAGGTGAAGTTCTATAGAATAGAGTCAGAGGTTTTGAGGTCTGGGGTTACCATTAGAAGGTTTTAGGAACAATATCACATCTAGAGGGATGGGTCTGTGAAAATTTATGTAATATGGGAAGCATAACCAGGGTCACTGATTCATGAGTCATGTCTGTCTTGATACATTTGGTCTGTTATAACCCCCTTAGATGTAATGTGGTTACTGAAACTATGATCAATATAAATATATGTTATGAATATATTGTTCATGGGTGTAAACCCTAGGATCTTTTCTTTATGTCATGAATTAAATCTACTTTCTGTATGATGTTTCTCTTACCTAAATGGGTATATTGATATAATAACTCATCCTGTGTCTTAAGAATGTATGCATGATCATTTAATTTTCTACATTTAATCTTTTATCAATGACATCTTCTCACAATGCTCAAATGAAGGAGGGGCTCAACTCCCCCGCATGCCTCGAGTGAGCGCCCAACGCCTGATAGGTGATATGATGATGCACATGGGATTCAAGTGTTTTTCAAAGGGAACATAAAAATGACTACACCATCCATATATTCCTTGTATTTTTTACTAAAGAATTAGCAGAGAAATAAATTCTAGTTGATGTCCATGTAGTGCTTAATGATGAGCCTGTAGAAGACATATCTTTAATCTCCCATAGAATAGCCGCAATAGAGGTAAAGGCTTGTACATTATTGAGAAGGTCCCAAGTGAAATTATTGTTCTGAGAGGGATTCTGAAGCACCATTTCCTTTATTTAAGAGATGTGGAAGGGGTTAAGTTAACCCAACAAGTATAACCCAACCAATTTCTATTGATCAAATCAACATTCTTGAATATTTTCCCCAGTGGGTACCCAAATTATGTCCTTGTGCCATATTCAACCTCAAAAATTGTTACTCTGGTGGGGTACAAAGGCTTCTCTCAAAGGTGAGACCAATCTCCTTGAATGGGTATTCATCATATAGAAGAAAATTAGATTTGATTAAGATCTTGGAAGGCCCAAAAGAAGACATTAAGGAACTCATGAATATGTGCAATGTCCCACAACTTAGCAAGGGATATCTAGTATGTTTACAAGGCTCAAGGTGGTTTAAAGAGTTCTGATTTTAGGATGAAGAAGTTGCTATATTGAATCCCTACCTTTGCGGAGGATTTTTTAATCATAAATTGACAATGTATGTAATTTACAATAGTATTACCTTTTGTGTATTCAGACTAAAAGTTAAGTGAATTTCAAGGTTTGGGGGCCTTATAGAATCCCCAATTCTGTTCTTAGTATATACATGTGCTTATTTTTCATCTTCTTTATTAACTCAATCACTATTTTTCACAAATGAAATTTACCTATTATATAGAATAGTAATTTTCTCTTAATCAATCTTGCATGACTTGGATACCCGCAATGAGAGTGCACTAATGAAGAACTTTCGCTTTTTACGTGCTTCGTGGACTTTTACTTGCATTCTTCTTTATTTCGTGGTATTCTTATTTTTTTTACATACTTCATGGAATTTGGTGGATTTCTAAGTGATTATTGCAAATCCTTTTCCAAATCTTCAGAGACGTGCCAACCTTCCATCATACATGTCAAAATGCTGGATTAGTGTACCACAAATTTTCTATATAACCATACTTCTCTCATTTCTTTCAAACGGTCATTCCATGTAATATTTTCTCATTTCAGCTATTATAAGACAAATTTCATTTGAATGATAATCAACCATTCTATAATTCCATGGCTTGGCCTCAATTTGATTTTTAATCCTTTCATAGATTGGAGTAAGCCACGTGGACCACTAAATTATTAATTATATGGCTTACCAATTTAGTGTACCACGGTCTCTTTAGAATAAAATTATCATGTTCATCTCTCAATTTGTTGAAAATGATAGAAAGGAATGATCATGGATACTCAGAAAGCTTTAGTATTACCAGACATATGTGTAAATTTGGGAGTCTTTAAATTGTATGGGGATAAATTCTTTTGAAGACTTAACTTGTTTTCAAAACAGGGCTCAGAATGAGCAGCAACATCGGATCCTGCTTAAGGTGATGGGCTCCCCCTGTGGGTGCCACAAGGACCAAAAATAACATTTCACAAGGTACAAACCAAGTGCCCAATCCATTACGTAAGGATTCATGGGGATAAACACACATGCCCTATTAAACAAATACATAACATTCCTCTGGGTAAACCGTCAACTAACAAAACCTGATCACTATAGACCAGAGCACAAAAAAGGGAAACAACAATAGGAAACACAACAAATGAAAAAAACAACATAATGAAATTGTAAAATGTACAAAGATCATACCTGACCTATCTAGATTTAGTCTAAGAAGTGTTTGAGATGTCCTGTCCATTGACAGGAAACTCAAGCAATTGTCCCTCCAAATATTTAAAAAATAAATTATGTTCTCCCTAACCCTGATGTCAATAGAATAAGGGACCATATCCATAAGGAATCAAATTTTCCGTGTTTTCCTTTGTCCTCATGTCTACTAGCCCATAATATAACTAGATCTCCCACATGGAAAGACCTTGGAGTGACATTTTCTGTCAAATATTTTCTTAAGTTTTTCTTGGAACTTGACATGTTTTTGGTGGGATTCTCTTCTTACCTCATCTAAACTCCATAATTTGGTTGATTTATGGAATTGTATGGATTTTATTCTTCTCCATCCTCGTACTTCTGCATGAACTGATACACAGAGAGTTTGTAAGTGCAAGGGCTAGAAGAGGGATTGAATTCCAATAAACCATAGTTCAAAAGGGATCTTTACCAGTACACCTCTTAGTTGTAACTCTATCTACCCATAATGCAAACTTGATTTTTTCACCCCATTTCTTCTTATTTGTCTCTAATGTTCTTCTAAGGATTCTAAGCAAGATTCTTATTGCTTGATTTTTCTTGGTGATTTCCTTGGGGATTGCATAGTTTTATGCATAGGCCAAGGTTCATGTCATATTCTTAACACGTTGTTGAAAATGGTTTAGCTCTTAAACTCATGACATTGTCAGCAACTATATTGGAAGGAACCCCAAATCTATAGATTATGTAGTTAAGAATAAAATCCATAAATACTCGATGAGTTTACCTTCCTGGTAAGAATGGACTTCAACCCACTTGGTAAAATAATCATTGGCTACTAATATCCACTTATGACCAGTGCTTGAAGAGTCTAATATTTCACCAATAAAATCCAATACCCACTATTTGGATGGAGCCACCACTGATACAG
The DNA here is from genome assembly GCA_019776745.2 of Taxus chinensis. Taxonomy (NCBI): domain Eukaryota; kingdom Viridiplantae; phylum Streptophyta; class Pinopsida; order Cupressales; family Taxaceae; genus Taxus; species Taxus chinensis. Next base: position 263,845,310 of record CM034150.1, read on the forward strand.
GTTATAAGGGTAGGGCCCTAGAGGCTTTCAATAGTCCATAAAAACATGCTGACAACTCTCAAATTTTTTAACCAGCAAGGTGCTACATATTTGAACAATGAAGGTCATTAATAACCTTCTCTTAGAATTTTTTGAGCAGTAACTCTCCAACAGTGAAATGGCCATCCCACATAGTCCTCTTATGAAAATTTGCAATGATTTTAGGGACTTCCATTCCTTTTTGATACATCTTAGCATAGAACTCCCTCTAGGTTATTCCAAGCTAATACATGATTAGTTAAAATATACTTTTAGGAAACCAGCTTAAGTTTCATCCTTTGATTCTTTTCCAAGATGCATAGGACAATTCAATTTTATCAAGTAGTATATTATACCTTTATACCAAGCTGAGGTGCTCATATTTTTATGATGGTGTGGCCCATCTTCTTCGACACTATGTATCTCAACCACCTGTATATTTTTCTCTTTCCATCAATCTTGTCTAAGCCCAAGCATCTAACCAATTTTCATGGTCTAAATTTCTAGGTCATACTCTTGAAGTTTGTTCACCCATCTACATATTTTGCTTAACATATACAATTGTGATAATATGTCTTTCACCATTGAGATGAGGTACATATGCTATGATTTTGGAACTTAGAATATTGGGTTTGAAAAGTTTTAGTGGCTTTTACCAAGGAAAATTTTTGCTTTTCCATAATGGAGTATTTCAAATCTTATCCCTACTAAGGCCTTGACTAAAAAATGTGATGTGATTTTCATTCCATTCTTCATCAATCCTACAATAATACAGAGGAAATAATATTTTCTAAGGAAAAAGATAACATTTTAAACTCCTTTTTGTAAATCAGGATTTTGGTCAATATGGGGGCAGCCTTGAGTGTTTCTTTTATTCTTTTAAATGCTTGAACAGCGCCCTTCCTCCCATTTGATGAATTGATCCTTCTTCAGCATGCTTATAATGGGAAGAGTGATTTCAGCAAAATTTGAGATAAACCTTCTTACAAAATTGAAAATCCTGAAGAAGGATTGGATACCCTTCTTATTCACATAGGAATAGGTACTTTACCAATTGCTTCTACCCTTTCAGGATCTATCATCACTCCTTTTTGTGACATTATATGCCCTAAAAACTTTACCTTTTACACCCCAAAGTAACATTTCTTTTGGTTCAATGAAATTACATACTCTTTGCATCTGATTAATATCTTTTCGAGATGTCCCAAATGATCACCTCTTTTCTTGGAGAAAAAATTTATATCAATCTGATAAACTACTATGAAATCATTTATGAAACCAAAAAAGGTTGCATCCATAGCTATCTCTTAAAGGTTACACCATCATTCATTAGTATCAAAAGTCATTCTAACATTAGACATATGTTCCCGAAGAGGTAGTGAAAGCAATTTTGAACTACTATAATGGTTTCACCACCAACTTGGTTATACCCTGAGAATCCATCCAATGTAGACAACATCTCAGACCACGCATGTTGCCTTTTGTATAGCATATTATCAATATTGGGAAATGGGTAATTGTATTTAAATATATGCATTGTTTTAACTTACTAATATATATATATATATATATATATATATATATATATATTTATACAAAGCCTAGAATATCACCATTTTTATTTCTAACCGGGTACCAAGTTGGACACCCATGAATAATACCTAGTGGGTTGGATTATTCCAACCATCTCACAAATTTGTCAACTCTTCTTGACATTTTGGTTTCAAGGAGGGGGTTGATATGCATTTTATTTTTACATGAAGGGATTAGTGTGAGGTTCCAATTGTATCTTGTGTTGAAAAATGTCTTCTATATAAGATTTTAGTTCAGAAGTAGGACCATGTAAGACAATCTTGATATTTCGTCAATAACCTAGATATAATCCTGACTTTTCTTTCTCATTCATGTTGCTTCCCAACCATCCCTTCTTTTGGTTTTGATATGTCCCCAAATTTCATTCCATAACATCCCTCAGGTGTACATGAATTAGGTTTTCTTATGACTTGGTCCGTGCATTATCAAATAATCGATTCCATGTTGATACATGTCCTCTACGGAATAGTGCTTCACCTTTAGTTGAATTATCTATTTTCCAAAAACGGGTCTCCTTTCCTTAACATAGTACCACCGTAGGTTCTAGGTCAATGAATTGATTTATAAACTCACCCTTATAGCTTAATAATCTTTGAATATGAGAATCATCTTCAAAAACCTACCAATGTTGACTGTTTGTCAGGAAAAAATGGTCTAACTAGAACTTATAATTCATAATTGTAGTAAGGGTATACTATCTCATTATCATATTGAGAGGATAGGAAAGCTAATTTTTTAGTTGCTACATTCTTATTTCTCTCATGATAAAGGATATTAAAATAATCAAATAGTTCTATGAGATCCCAAATTGCATGCTTATACTATCTTAGCCTCTGGTTTTTAGTTGCATATAATTTTCTAACTTGCTTTTACAACTAATTTCTAAAATCCTTTAACAATGATACTCTTAATCCCATTCCTCCATGTAACTCTTAAAATGAGGAGCAATGCTTTATATTTAGCAATGTTATTAATACATTCAAACTTTAATTTGAAAGAGAAATTGAAGGAACCTTGATTTAGAGAAGTAAAAACCACTCTAGCTCCATTTCCAATATTGGAACATGCTCCATCAAAATTCATGGTCTGTGGGACATTGGTATATTCAAGGTGTGAATTGACATATATATAGTGATCTTTGAAATCTACACAATTTATAAAGTTACCCAAATTTGTATCAACAAACAATACCTCACAAGAGGCATTTAGAGGGTCTTCAATGAGATGGAACATTTTCTCTTCTCTATGCAACTTTAATAACTTCCCTTCTAATTATATAGAGGTGAAGTAAATATACATTTGAACACTAATCCTACACTAGAAACCCACTTTCTTGATAATAACATGCCCCATTTAGGAGGGAAGTCACCTATAACCATGTTCATGGTTAAGTACTTTCTAGGATAGGTAGAAATTTATAATACTAAACATCTGACATACTCAAAAATAGGTACTTATCTTAAATCAATGGCAAAGCATTTCCCAAATTCTATTTTTTATATTGATGTCTAATTCATTCATGACCTCCAGTGGCATGCAATTACATGAGGCCCCCTGAATCAAACATAAAATTGTGTGAAAGTCATTCACTAAAAATCAAAGTGGTAAAGAAAGGATCCACATCCAATTATGATTCAACCAATGACGTACCCAAATTTACTTTCGGGGGTTCTTGTGTCTTCTCCTAGTCTTATGTTATTTCAATTTAAGCTATAATAGGGGAACTGCCACATTATTTTTACTCCTTTCCTTGACAATTACATCCTCCTTTAATCCCAAATATTCAAATGCCCTCTTGCTATGCTCGGAAATTCTTAATAATTCAGCAATTAGGAGAGTGATTTTTATCTAACTCAAGATTTGGGCCATGTCACATGCTATATATTTGGGTAAGGTTGTATTAGGGGTAAGGGTGTCATTTTTTCCTGATAGGATAGTGCCCCTCATCACTTCAGAAAAGGTGAAGGTGCTTGTTTTTTATGAAACAATAGGGCCTTTATCTCGCATGATTTTATCAAAAGCATCTTTAGGGATATTGGTTAAGAGAGAAATATTTGGCTTGGGAGTAGGGGTGGGTCCCTTGCATTACCTATTGTGGAGGTTATATTATTTTTCTTGGGCCAAAACATCATTCATAAATAATTTCCTATCCTCTTCTGTTGATATTCCACCATCATAAATTTTTTTATCATTAATGCCATTAGATATTCAAATTCATGATTTTAGAACTCAAATTATTAGGCCATATCAACATCAACATTAACTATAGGAAGAAAGGAAAATAATTGACTTGTGCGATCCCATAAGTCTTCTATGGTTCTGACATATAGAAGATTAGTGGAAGTAGCTACTCCATCATGTATATATCACAAAAATAAACCCCATCATTATTAACACCATCTTCAATAATTTGTTCACATGAAAATTACGATAACATAAATTTTTCACACCAATCAACAATATGCTCATCCTCCACCAATAATACTATTGGTTTCAATGGATCAGGGACTATTTTTTTTATCTATGAAAGTTTCTTTCTTATTTCCTGAACCCATGGATCCCTTTCCTCAGTCCTTAGCCCAATTATCTCCTTTTGTATTATTCCCAAATATATTATGTCATAGGTCTTGGTTTTGATTTTGGGGATTCAAAGCCAATCCCTTTTCTTCCCTAATAAGATTATTTTAAATTTCATTGACTTCTTCACCCAAAGTTTTAACCACTTCTTCAAGATGCATGGATTTTCTTACTTATGGTTTCTTAGGGTTCACCACATTAATACCTTCCCTTTTAGGAGAATTCCTGAAGGCCTTGATATTATTATGTATTAGGAAATCCATAGAGAAGGTTTTCCTTAAAGTTCTAGGAGCTTTTTCTCTTAAATAATTAACACCCTTCTTATCAAATGCATCTGAGTATTTAATCAGGAAAGAATCAACACTAGGCCTTATGTTAGTTAAAAATATAGTGAAATTTTTGTTGAACCTGGTGTTAAACTCTTGCACACACTCATTATGATTATTTTTGATGTTTTCACACTATGATAAAAGAAACCTAGGGTTAGTCTTATAACCATGTTGTAATATGAAAGAATTCTTCATTTCAGCCCATGAATCAATTGAGTTTGTGGGAATAAAATTATAGCATTCCTTGGCATCTTCTTCTAATGTATGTATGAACAAATTAAAATAAACATCATTATTCTCTACTTTATAGTCATCCAAAAGATTATGGAAGAACCTAAGCTGTTGATCTCGAGTTATAGAATTATTCCCTTAAAACCAAGGCAACCTTCTTCTGATCTCATTAGGATTTTCATTAGGATATCCCACGATTATGTGGAACCTTCTTGGTCTATAGGTGACAACTACAAATGGATGAATTGGTGGAGGTTGTTCCATATTGTTTATGGGAAGATTTTTAAAAGGAATGTTAAAACCTTGGGGAACTTGAGGTATCTAAGGTAGAGGAGAATGATCCAAAAAATGGAAAATTTTTGAGGATGCAGTTTCATAAAACTTTATTCTCATGAGTCAAAAAAAAGGAGAGATGAGGAATTCTTGTGTTATTTGCAGATGTTGAACCCTCTTGAAACAAGGAATGCAAATATGCTTAAGGATTACCTAAACTAAAACTGTCGGATGTACAAGATTAGTCTTTTACTAAAGGTGGATCAAATTCACAAGATTTAACAACCTTTTCTCTTGAATTTTTCCTATCCATAGGTTTCTAAATTTTATTTCTTCTCAATCAGGTAATTTCTAATTCTCAGAGTAATCTCTTGGTGGGATCAGATATAAAAAAATGATCTTCATCCTTCTAGTTTTGCAAAGCAAAAGTTTAATCAGCAAGGTGTTTAGGATAAAATTTTGTACTGGTATAGTCTAGATTTTCTTGAAAAAATGGATCTGCCACTAGGGCATTGCACCCTAGATGTATAGATTAACTCAAGATATAATAAAAAACTTCTTCACAACCTGGTAAATAAAATAATTTTTAGATATTTATTGTTTCCTCTATAATTCAGATCACCAATCCTTTAGTATACTCATAGAAGATCAAGTTTTATAGAAATGATGTTTTTATTTGGAAATTTATGGATAATACTTTTTATTTTGGTCTATATTTATATAATATTAACAAAACTCTATTAAGGTATGAATTCTTGATATTTCGTGGAGAAAACTTCCCTAAAAGTGGCGCTAGCAGCATGTTAGTCCTCAATTATACACCCCTTGGTGGCATGATAACATTCTCTAATAATGAGGACTTTTGGATGGTGGTAGAATATGTCATATATGTCATTTATAGCCGATGAGGGGTCTAACCCTTTATTGGGATCAATCCTTGAGGTTATTACGGGGAATCTCAGAGGGTATGGAATCATCCTACTAATTTTGGTCTTACCTTAAACCAGGGTGAGAGAACCTGTAGGGTAACCTAAATGGAGAGGGGGGGAGATCAATTATTTTTTCCTCTTTATTTGTCGAATTGTGGATAAATATGAGATAATAATGGTCATGAGTAAAAAACTTACTATTACGAGCTTTCACAAAATATGTTGCATGTGCTTAATGCATCAGATGCATGTTACTATAGACCAAAAAATTTGGATGTTCTTGTATTTTCATGATAAGCGAGTTAAGGATAAAAAGTACCTTTAGTGATATTTGAAAGACAAAGCAATGAAGTAGTAAATTGAAGTTAGGATATTGGTGTTATGGGATGAGAATCAATATAGTAGGTTTAATTTTATGAAGAAGGGGGTTTTAAATGATGATAGACTTATTTTTAAAAAACATTTTATGAATTACTAAGATATCATATTGTTATTGAAAGTAAATAAATATTGATTAAGTATTGAAAATTTCTCTAATGAAAGATTTTCATTTATTGATACCCAAAAAATGCAAAGATTCAACACAATCTCTAAAATACTTGACACAAAAGCTCATGTAAGCATTCTAATAAAGTAATTTCTACTTCCACTCTCATATGCCTAAGATACACTCAAAAGCTAACAATAATCACTCAACAAAATGTTTATAGTAAGGATTTTAAAAATAATTTCCAATATTGCAGAGTAAATGCTTACAACACAACATGTATTTGATGGCCATAACACATCCAGTAAGGATTGATCTAGTGTATTACATAGAGAAGTAGTAAACAAAAAGTTACAGCTAAAAATTATAACTTGTTAATGAAAATACAACATGCAATACCTAGAATAGAAAAATTAGACTCATAAGAAAGCATATTTTATTCAAATCTTCAATCTCTTGGCAAGGGAACATAAATCAAAGGCTCTCAGTGTTTGTCAATGAATGTACATTGTAACCTCCTTGACACAAAATCATAAGGAACTAAAATTCATAGGTATTTCACAAAGGAAAAATATGTAGTGTTACATTCTTTTCTTTCAACTTTTTCTAAAATAAAAATATAACCCCCCTTTCTTTATGAGGACAAATCCTCGTATTTATACAAAAATTGTCTACAAATTTTCCTTGATTTCCCCCAAAAAACATTAATGAACCATCCAAGAAGGGTGGAAAATAAAATCATTGTTTGGAAAATATATTTTAACTACAAAGATTCTTATTTTATTCCTTAACTTGATTATTTTTTTGCTTTCTGACATGGAAGTGTGTAATATTTTTTATTTTGTTTCCTAATCCATTTTTCCCATCTACCCTATCACCATCATTCATGCCCCTAGTCAAAAATTGTTTGTTCCTTTATGTCATTATTCTAATTGATTTGACACCTACCTTTTAGAGGATATATTTTGGGAAATGGATAATCATTGATATTCTCTTAAAATTGATGCTTCCCTTGTTTGAATCATTGACCCAATCCAAAAACTATATTTTGATATATATCAATCTACTTTCCCTTTTTTAAATCCGTGTGAGTATCCAAAAATTATTGTTACATTCAATCCTAACATGATATTTCACACAGTCCCTCTTAAGATCCATTTTTCTATAAATTAATATTTATTTCTCGCGAGTCTACATATTTCTTTGAGTATTATGAGTAGAACTATTTCACGTTAATCCTTCTTAAGAAATGGAGGATGTGGAAATGGGAAATAGTCTGATACATATTTCATTGGAAACCTTGCACACAGTTTTCAACCTTTTTGGCCCAAATGAAGCTTTTGTGAGGATGTTATTTGAGATTGAAGATCGGGATGAGCCAGTAGGACCATTAACATCCCAAATGGTTCAGATGGATTTGATGAAAAATATTTTCAAGATGACTCCCTTATTTTGTGTTTCAAATTATGTTTCATCACTTTTTTCACCCTGGTTGACCACATAGCTCCTAAGAAATTGAAGAATTTTTTGCTCCAATGTAGGCCCACTATCAGAAAGAACTCCACCCACATATCCCATATATTTTTCACTAAATAATTGGTCACAAAAGAGATTCTATTTGATGTCTACCTAGAGCTTGATGATGAGCCTATAGAAGACATATCTTCAATCTCCCACAGAATATACACAATAGAGAAAAGAGTTACCGATCTTGAGAAGGCCGTTATGAAATATTCTTCTGAGAGGGATTCTGAAATCACTGCTACCTTTATTGAATAGATGCATAAGGGGTTCACTTAACACATCAAGTACAACCAAACCAATTTTTATTAACCAAACCAATATGTCTTAATCCACCCCTGTGGTACCATTTGATGTTCTTAGGCCATCTTCAACCTAAAAAACTATTACTCAGTGGGGTACTAAGGCTTATTTTAAAGTTGAGTCCAATATCCTTGAATGGGTATCCTCTTATAAGAGAAAATTGGATTTGATCAATATCTTGGAAGGCCCAAGAGATGATATTAAGGAACTCATGAATATGTGAAGTACCGCAACTTAGTAGGGGATATCTAATATGAATATGGGGATCAAGACCGTACAGATTTTGATTTTAGGATGAAGAAGATGTTAAATCAGATTCCTGCCTTTGTAGAGGATTTTGTAATCATAAATTGACAATGTATGTAACTTACACAAGCATCCTCTTTTGTATATGCATACCATAAGTTATGTGAACTTCAAGGGCTGGGGCCCCTGTAGAATCCCCTTTTTGTTCCTAGTATATACATGTGCTCTTTTTCATCTTCCTTATTAACTCAATCACTATTTTTCATGAATGAATTTACTATTAGATAGTATTATAATTACCTATAAATCAATCTTGCACAACTTGGATACCCATAGTGAGGAGTACTGGAAAAAATAGTCACTCTACTAATTACATTCCTCTTTCTCTTGCATTCTTCTTAGTTGTCTTACACGTTTCATGGAATTTGGTGGATTTTTGAGTATTCCATGACCTTTTTAAAATCTGCAGAGTGCCAACATTTTTTCATACCCGCCGAACACTGGATTAGTGTGTGGTGGAATTTCTAGATAACCACATTCCCTCATTTATTGCAAATAGTCATTCCACAAAATATTTTCTCATTTCAGCTTTTTGAGATTAAGTTGATTTGAATAATAATGAACCATTTAGAATTCCTCCTTGTCCTCTATTTGATTTTTTATCCTTTCACAGATTGAAGTAACCTGTAGAAAACTGAGTTCTTCACTTCACATATTACCAACTTAGTGTACTATAGTCTCTTTAGAATTGAATGATCATGTTCATATTTTAATTTGTTCACAACGGTAGAAAGGCATGATCATGGATATTCAGAAATATTTGGTAGTACTGAACATGTGTAAATTTGGGTCTTTTGAATGGTATGGGGAAATATTTTGGAAGGCTCAACTTGTTTCAAAACAGGGCTCAAAATGAGCACTAACACAACTAACACATATGAAAAAAACACACATGACAAGATAGGGAAACATAAAAAAATAGGAAAGGAAACACACAAAAGAAAAGGAAACTATGGTACATAAAAGGTAATTTTATAGAGGCAGGGGATAATACACACACACCTGAAAATGGGCTGTGAAAAATAGGTACCATTATTGGAATAGTGGGATGAATTCATACCATTTTTGAAGCTCAAAGATAACTTGGTATTCATACCATACTTAACCAAATTGCTGTTCTCATATTGATATTATACAGAAAACAAATTTGTATCTAATGGCCACTTCATTACTTGTTTGAAATAGCTGTTCTCTGTAGCCTCCATTTGATTTATTTCCACCATAAGAAACCATTATCCTATGGTTATAAAAAAAATAATCTCTGCTATTATGGTAGTCACCATCCTTGGGTGAACTTTGCATGGATCATTCATTTTAAGAATTAATAGGGTACTCATAAGTGGTGAAAGAAAGTTGATTCCAACTCCATTCACAATATTATTGTAGATTCTCATTCATTTTTTGTTCTAGATGATCATTTATTATACATACCAACTCATTAGTGACATGGTAGGACCCATAGGATGCACTATCATCCTCTTAAAAAGATAAAGAACACAATATTGGGGCTACAACATGGGAATAATAATTTATTCCATCTTGAACATCTCCTAGAAAATATTCTTCTAATAGAAAAGAGAAAACGTCATACTCATAGTTGTACTCATTATCATGATCTCTTGGTGATGATAGGGAAACCAACTCATTAGAAATTCAATGTGCTCTTTACTCATTAAAAAATGTCTCGAAAGGTACATTGAACTCTTCCATTTATTATATATCATTGTTGGGAATTTTTGCATTAAATGAAGAGTCAAAAATAGAAAAGAAATCATCAATAATTACCTTGAAATCACTCTCTTGAATGACCTACGGCGGAGAAGAAGGATTCATCTCTTGAATGTCTTCACAGTCGGTGGAATTCTCAAAAAGCATTGGATCATCAATTATGAGACGAGAATTCTCATTTCCTATACACATTGTTACTCCAAAGGATTGTGCTTTAGGCCAATGTGTAGCTATGGATGGAGACTCAACTTCTATGTTTATTTTTTTAATCCACCAAGATGTTGAGTTGACCTTCATCAAGATGTTCTGAAATAGAAAAATTGTGAGAGGCACCAAAATATCTCCCTAGGAAAAACACTTCATGGTATGAAAACTCGTCAAAATCCACCTCCAAAAGATAGTCCTTCTCCTCACTAAAAATTGATTCAATATGCTCATACTTTCTTGCATAGTGTGTGCATGGTTTTGTTCAACTAAGTTAAGGAAATTAAAACTAACACCTAATAGTCTTAATTAACAAAGTTAAATCAAAATCTAAAACACCATCAAGATAAGAGTTAAACAAGGTTAGACAATAACATTATTGCATTAGAACTTTAAAGCATAAATCAAACTAACATGTTAATTGTCAAGAACCTCTACTCTTTTGATTAACAACAAAATCAAATGGACCTATCTAGACTACATGGCAATCAAATTGGTTATTTTTGATATCCAAGTTCACCTAAGAATGGGAGCTCATCAAAGCTTGGCTACAAGACCCTTTGACTATCCCCATATGACCCAAGCACTTAGCTAGAAAATGCAAGAAAGGAGGCTTAGCTCTTTAAATGGTGAATTCTCAAGAATAAGAAAGGAAAGCTTTTAGTTTATTTGCTATGTGCTTTGCTTTTGTCTTCTCAAGGAATTTAGGTTTAAGTGTAAAGGTAGGAGGAGGGCTCTTTATATAGCCCAATGGATAAAGGAACCACTACATCCCTTTACATGTGGGATAATAGGGATGTTGAGTTAGCTGTGGATAAGGGGGGTTTATATAGGGTTGAGTTAACTTTAGGAGGATTTAACTTGTCCCTTAGTGACCCATGTGGATAAAGGGGGCCTATTAATTAATCAAGATGATTTAATTAATAGATGTGCAAGCTTATAAAATATTTTAGAGGAATATTAGCATGATTTAGACTATAGAAGGGGATTAAATCAATTAAATATTGATTTATTGGTTAAATGAAAGGGAAAGATAATTAATTGATAATAATTAATTAGTCTAGATAAAAAGGGGGATTTATTAACAGAAGGTCATTAATTAGGGTATTTGTTGGATAGGTGAATTAATTAATTAGCATACTGTAATTAATTAACAAAGATAAGAGAGAAGATGAGTGCCTTTGACAATATGTCACCAATTTGCAAGAATGGAGATAATTAGCACAATTAAAGTATTTAAATTGCTAGGGTATAATTATAGGTGTCTACATTTGCCCCTCTTTGGGGTGGCGTAAATGACACCACTTCAAAGATAGTAGACGGATAAAATTTTAAAGGGCTAGAAGAAAAATTAGTAGAAGTGAGAGATGCCCCCTCGAGTGTCGATGGGGTGATGAAGGAAGATGATCAACGATTGAAAAAGGTGAGAAATAGATAGAATAATGGGGAGGGGATGAATGCTTTAGGGAAATGGGAGATTAGGGGTGAGAGGAAAGTGATGTAGAAGGAATATGAATAAGTGGAGAGAAAAACTTAGCCTCTAGCCTTAGTATGGGAACAACTTTAGTGTCATCACATTGCCAAAAGATCTATGTCATTGGTCCTTATGAAAAATATAAGCATTCGAAAAAAGTAGAGTGACATGAAAAGCCATACTACAAACAATTTTCCATTGTTGAAAACACCAACTTCGTGAAACATACAAAATACAATGCAATATGAGAAGGAAACAAGCTTATTGAACATGGAAAACAAGTACAAACACACATATCCGACCCAACAACAGTCAAGACAGTTGTACAAATGTTTTGTTATCAAGCTGAAGAGATCCACATGTTTGTGATTGACGAAAAGGGTTAAAAATGATTCCCTGAGCAAGGATACATGTAAGGGGAAATGATAATGGACACTGGGTCCAAGTAGAAAGCCTTGTGCACAATGAAACAACACCAGGCACTAAGACATGCCCTAAAGTATAGATGAAGCAAGCAGCTAGCTTTGTAAATGGTTGTGAATATGGTGATCCACAAGTTGTGTTGATCGGTGAAGATGTGAAACAAACTAGTAGGATATGGGAAGAATACCATGCGTAAGACACAAGTTTCATCCGTAATAAGCAGGTTACCTATTTTTGTAGGTTTTTTACTTTTTAAGTTTTTGCGAAGAATTTTGCGCTCTTTTTTTTTTGTATTTTTGAAGTGATATATATATATATATATATATAACTTTGTTTGCTACTATCTAAAATAGAAGAAAATGGAAAGAAGTGCCTATATGCAACATAAAATGCCCCGGGGGAAGAAATAAGCAACAGGTGACAAATAATGTCCCTGTATAGTGGAAAAATTAATAAAATAATTATTTTTGAAAATAATTATTTACGAGAGTGTGGAGGAGAAGAAAAATCACCTAGGAGCAATAAAAATTGGCCTAGTGAGAAGAAATGAGTACTAGATGGCAAAAACTACCCCAGCACAGTGAAAAATGGGTAAGTGCACCAAGATAGTGGACAATTAAGTGGACATAAAAACTTGAAATTTATGTACCGCGAGCGCGGTTTATAAACCGTGCTCGCGTAACTATTTTTATAGGCTTGGTGATTTCTGAACCTAAAAACATGATTGCGGTTTACAAACCATGAGATCGTGGTTTACAAACCACAATTGCGGTCCTTTGAGACAAAAAATATAGACCCATGACTCCTCATTTTCCCTTATTTTTCCTTTCCAACCGTGATTTCTCCTACACCTTTGGCACTCACGCTTTGAATACCCCCTAAAAATTACTCTTCAGACTTGTGGATTGTGATAGTTTCAACCATGCCACAAGACAAAGAGGTAAGCCCTCAATTTTGATCAATTTGTTTGCATTTTAGGTTTTTTTTGTGATTTTCATGGGTTTTTCAATTTTTTTGTTTATGTATATAATTTTTTGTATTATAGTTGCTCGACAAGCTCTTAATCCTGCAAACCATCAAAATATTCCTCAAAACCCTACAAAAAATCCTCAAAACCCTCCAAACATTCCAGAAAACCCTCCTCCAAACATAGATCCGCCTCCTGTGGCTCCTTCTGTCCCCACGGAACCAACAGGAACACAAGCTGATATCGTTGGAAAAATATGACAAAATAAAATTACCATTGAGAACCTTATTCAGAATATAAGACAAAATCATGCCACAAATCCATCCCGCATGACTTTAGCCAACACATTGCAAACATTGATTGGCAAAGTTGACTCCGTAACCAACCAAATAGATAGATGGAATACCTTTAGAGGTGATTGTAGGCAGTGGTATGCAAATAAATTATCCCATGCAGCCGTAAAAGATAAAAAAAAAATGGAAAAGAGCATATTTGTGCATTATTTACTGACCCAAGAACCAATGCCCCCCCACAGTTACTTGCAAACGGTTCCCAATCCATTGGTGCCATGATGACCGAATCAAGAACAATTTTTGGGACTGATGGTGGATGGTTTTTGATTATCCACCATGCAACAACAATGAGGTTCCCCTCTATTTTTTGAAGAAATTATATTGCGAGTTCGTGCTTAATGAGGTCCCAAATTATTTTGACTTTTCTAATTTTTATGGGCGAGGTGGTGGCTCTGCACAGAGTAGACCTGGTGCATGCGTAGGTCAACCAAGGATCCCCCATGCCCCAAAACCCCCACTGCCTTCAGTTATCCCTCCTACAGTGAAGGAGGTTGTGGAGATTGACACACTACATGCATTGAGGGAGCTCACTAACACTCTGACCCAACATAGTGAGTAGATTGCATCTGGTGATGTTGGTGGAGGCGCCAGTTCTAGCGCACCACACCACTGTGGATCATGTGGTGCCGTATGCACTGTGGGTGAGACATCATTTGCTGGATCACATGATTTCTTTTCTCTAGATGAGATGATGGCAGATGTTTTTGGAACTGGTGCAATGGATCTTGGTCTTTCACAGGTAAATGTCAAATAAATATTTAATATATATATACAATAGTTTAATTCATGTTTGAGATTTTAATATATATGTATTTCATTGTACGTTATGTACATACATGTAAAAACTAATTTTTTATTTTATTTTAAATAGAAAAATTCGGTGAAGGAAACATCTGGCATCGACATGCTAGCTACTACAGCTGGGCATGTTACAAACGTAAGTTTCAAGTTGTACTTAAATTTCAAATTTCATTTGATTGTGCACTTTTATTATTATAATGTTTCACCTGTACATGTACATATTAATATATGTTTGTCTTTTATACGTGCAGGAGCCTAGCGGGTCATCATCTGCTCTGGGAACTGAGGCTATTGGCACGCCTCACGTGAATTTTACGCAGGTTAGTTTCTCTTTACACTTTGGTTCTAATTGTGGAAGTTCACGTGGATTATGCTTTGGCTCTGTTATGTGGCAGTCATGTAGATTAATATTGATTTGTACATGTTTTTTGTATAGCTTATGACTGCCAGAGAGACTCCTCCATATATGCAGACTGTGGAGGCTACTATAGATACTGCCATAGCATCTGCAGATCCACTAACTGAGGTACAATTTTTCAAATTTGTTAAATTTATTTAGGAATTATTTCTTATTACTTAAATCTACAATATCAAATTTTGTACATGAAATATTTAATTTGAAATTTAATTATTTGTATGTAGCTTACCTCTCATGAGTCTACTATTGTCCCTGCCATGCGTCAATGACAAATTGATAGGGATCATGACATTGCGGTAAGATTTCACATGCATTTTAACTAAATTCTAAGTTTCTAAATTTTGAATGTATTTTAAAAATATGGGTGTTAAAAACTTGTTGTTTATGAATGTGCAGGTTAGGTTGCAGGCCTGCTTAGAGACGCCTAGGACCACATGGATGAAATCCGTAGTGGCATCTCCCTCCACTACATCCCTGGGTCGTGGACATGCTACTTCTAGCAGGGCAAAGAGAGGGAAGATGTTTCATGATTAGATTCATAGGACGTGGATGTACATAGATATATATATGGGCCAGCTGGTCCTAGTTCATGATTCTTCATAGGACATTGTATATAGCCTTATGCGGCCACATGTGGTCTTATATGTATGACACACTTGGTTCGAGATGTACACATGTTATGAACTTATATTTTCAGAGACGTGCATTCAACACACTTAGTTTGATACATTATATATCCATGTGTTGGTTTTCATAATGATATTACTTCTATGTTTGATTTGAATTCATTGCACATGATATCCTTCTATGTATGTATATTCTATGTATATTAATTCTATATGTATGTTTGATTTAAAATTAAAAAACTATGGTGCAACAATAAGAAGAAAATAAGCATATATCTCATGTACCATATTCTAGTGCAATAATAAGTTTTATGTATGTTATGACATGTACATGTCAAGGACTGAAATTTCACATGTTGTTGGAGTTGTCAGTAGATTTTAGGAAAATCTAGGTAGAGAACATTATTCAACAGTGAAGAGGGAGTTTCACTACTTGTGAGGAAAAATAAATTATTGCATCACCTATAACAATATTGGTGATTCAATTTGTGGATATTTTGATTCATATTTTGTAAGTGATTTGGAAAAACAAAGATCAACTTCTAGTTATGCTATTACACTTGTAACTGGACCTATCAGTTGGATTTCAAAGCTTCAAAATATTACAATTTTTTCAACTACTGAGGTAGAATATGTAGCTACCTATCATAGTTGTCAGGAGGTAATTTGGGTAAAAATTTTATTGGATGAGTTTTGAAGATATCAATAGAAGATGAAGGTATTGTGTGACAATCAAAGTGCTATTTAATTATCCAAGAATCTAGCTTATCACAATAAGACAAAGCATATTTTAGTTAAGTATAATTTGGTTATACATGTTATTGATGAAGGGATAATAGCACTTGACAAGGTACACACCATAGAAAACTTTGTTGATATTCTCACAAAACTAGTACTATTATAGAAGCAAAAATGGTGTTTATCTTCTATTCATTTGTAGAAAATGTGATGAGTTGGTCATGTAATATATAAAGTGGATTGGTTATCAAGGTGGATATTATAAGATATGTGACAACAAAGTTAAATTTTAGATCCCTTTACGACAACATTTTTAGCTCACTTTCCAAAGGGGTGTGGGGGGGCTTCCCCCCACTCATGTCACAAGGGGTCTAGGGGGGGTAGTGGTGAATTCAAGGAGATCTCTATTTTTAGTAAAGAAAATCCTAATGTTGTTTTCCTAGTCTATTTGTATGATGAGGAGTCCCTCAAGAGCCTGAGACTTTCAACTTCGACGGGTCGACTATGCACTCTGTGGCACCTAAGGTAATCCTAAACCTTGTTGTAGGGACCCTCTACAATAGTCTATATCTTTTTTTGTTCTCCAATTGGTGCTCTCGCTGCCTTATTGTTTGCAAAATGCACCAAATAGTGTAGTTTGAGACAGTGTAAGGCTGTCAAATGGTATATTTTGAAAACGGTGGGTCGTGGCACCAAACCAACTATGTGGACATGTCTAGGTGGCTAGGTGAATGCTAGAGGAGGCATCATTTGGTGCGCGACAACGTCGTTGCTTCCGGGCTACCTCGTTTGGGCGGAGTCCCTTAAGAGCCCTGAGACCAAAAAATTGTTCAACTTCGACGGGTGACTACATGCACTCTGTGGCACCTAGAGATGTCTCGTCTGATCCTACACCTTGGCATAGGGACCCTCTACAATATCCTGTCTCAATTTTTTCCTTCTCCAATCGGTGCTATCGCTGCCCTATTGTTTGCAAACGCGCCGAATAGTGTAGTTTGAGACAGTGTAAGGCTGTCAAATGGTATATTTTGTAAATGGTGGGTGTGGCATTGAACTGACTATGTGGAGACACATCTGGGTGGCTAGGTGAATGCTAGAGGAGGTGTCGTTTTGGTGTGCAACAATGCCATTGCTTTCGGGCTACCTCGTTTGGGCAAAGTCCCTTAAGAGCCATGAGACCAAAAAATATTTCAACTTCAACGGGTGACTACGTGCAACTCCGTGGCACCTAGAGATGTCTCATCTGATCCTACACCTGTAGGGACCCTCTACAATAGCTTGTCTCAGTTTTTTCCTTCTCCAATCAGTGCTCTTCTGCCCTATTGTTTGCAAATGTGCCGAATAGTGTAGTTTGAGACAGTGTAAGGTTGTCAAACGGTATATTTTGTAAACGGTGGGTCATGGCACCAAACCGACTACGTGGACACATCTAGGTGGCTAGGTGAATGCTAGAGGAGGCATCATTTTGGTGCATGACAATGTCGTTTCTTTCGGGCTACCTCGTTCGGGCGTAGTCCCTTAAGAGCCCTGAGACCAAAAAATTGTTCAACTTCGACGGGTGACTACGCGCACTTTGTGGCACCTAGAGATGTCTCGTTTAATCCTACACCTTGGTGTAGGGACCCTCTACAATATCCTGTCTCAGTTTTTTCCTTCTCCAATCGGTGCTCTCGCTGCCCTATTGTTTGCAAATGCGCCGAATAGTGTAGTTTGAGACAGTGTAAGGCTGTCAAACGGTATATTTTGTAAACGGTGGGTCGTGGCACTGAACTGAATACATAGACACATCTGGGTGGCTAGGTGAACACTAGAGGAGGCATCATTTTGGTGCACAACAACGTCGTTGCTTCCGGGCTACCTTGTTTGGGCGGAGTCCCTCAAGAGCCCTGAGACCAAAAAATCATTCAACTTCGACAGGTGACTACGCACACTTTGTGGCACCTAGAGATGTCTCGTTCAATCCTACACCTCAGCGTAGGGACCCTCTACAATATTCTATCTCAGTTTTTTCCTTCTCCAATCGGTGCTCTCGCTGCCCTATTGTTTGCAAACGTGCTGAATAGTGTAGTTTGAGACAGTGTAAGGCTGTCAAATGGTATATTTTGTAAACGGTGGGTCATGGCACCAAACTGACAACGTGGAAACATTAAGTGGCCAGGTGAACACTAGAGGAGCCATTTTTTTGGTGTGTGACAACGTCGTTGCTTCCATGCTACCTCGTTCGGGCGGAGTCCCTCAAGAGCCCTGAGACCAAAAAATCGTTCAACTTTGACGGGTGACTACGTGCACTCCATGGCACCTAGAGACATCTTGTCTAATCCTACACCTCAGTGTAGGGACCCTCTACAATAGCCTGTCTCAGTTTTTTCCTTCTCCAATCGGTGCTCTCGTTGCCCTATTGTTTGCAAACGTGCCGAATAGTGTAGTTTGAGACAGTGTAAGGCTGTCAAATGGTATATTTTGTAAACGGTGGGTCGTGGCACCAAACTGACTATGGACACATCTGGGTGGCTAGGTGAATGCTAGAGGAGGCATCGTTTTGGTGCATGACAATGTCGTTGCTTCCGGGCTACCTCGTTCAGGCGTAGTCCCTTAAGAGCCCTGAGACCAAAAAATCATTCAACTTCATGGGTGACTACGTGCACTCCGTGGCACCTAGAGATGTCTCATCTAATCCTACACCTTGGCGTAGGGACCCTCTACAATATCTTGTCTCAGTTTTTTCCTTCTCCAATCGGTGCTCTCGCTGCCCTATTGTTTGTAAACATGCCGAATAGTGTAGTTTGAGACAGTGTAAGGCTGTCAAATGGTATATTTTGTAAATGGTAGGTCGTGGAAACAAACCAACTATGCAGACATGTCAGAGTGGCAAGTGAATGCTAGAGGAGGTGTCATTTTGGTGCGTGACAACGTCGTTGCTTCCGGGCTACCTCGTTCAGGCGTAGTCCCTTAAGAGCCCTGAGACCAAAAAATTGTTCAACTTCGATGGGTGACTACGCGCACTCCGTGGCACCTAGAGATGTCTTGTCTGATCCTACACCTTAGCGTAGGGACCCTCTACAATATCCTGTCTTGGTTTTTTCCTTCTCCAATCGGTGCTCTCGCTGCCCTATTGTTTGCAAACGTGCCGAATAGTGTAGTTTGAGACAGTGTAAGGTTGTCAAATGGTATATTTTGTAAACGGTGGGTCGTGGCACAAACCAACTGTGCAGACATGTCCGGGTGGCCAGGTGAACACTAGAGGAGGCATCATTTTGGTGTGCAACAACGTCATTGCTTCTGGGATACCTCGTTCGGGTGGAGTCCCTCAAGAACCTCGAGACCAAAAAATCATTCAACTTTGACAGGTGACTATGCACACTCTGTGACACCTAGAGATGTCTCATCTAATCCTACACTCTTGGTGTAGGGACCCTCTACAATAGGTATGTCTTAGTTTTTTCCTTCTCCAATCGGTGCTCTCGCTGCCCTATTGTTTGCAAACGCGCCGAATAGTGTAGTTTGAGACAGTGTAAGGCTGTCAAATGGTATATTTTGTAAACGGTGGGTCGTGGCACCGAACTGACTACATGGAAACATCTAGGTGGCTAGGTGAATGCTAGAGGAGGTGTCATTTTGGTGCGTGACAATGTCATTTCTTCCAGGCTACCTCGTTCGGGCGTAGTCCCTTAAGAGCCCTGAGACCAAAAAATTGTTCAACTTCCATGGGTGACTACGCGCACTCCGTGGCACCTAGAGACATCTTGTCTGATCCTACACCTTGGTGTAGGGACCCTCTACAATAGCTTGTCTCAGTTTTTTCCTTCTCCAATCGGTGCTCTCGCTGCCCTATTGTTTGCAAATGCACTGAATAGTGTAGTTTGAGACAATGTAAGGCTGTCAAATGGTATATTTTGTAAATGGTGGGTCGTGGCACCGAAATTACTACACAGACATGTCCAGGTGGCCAGGTGAATGCTAGAGGAGGCATCATTTTGGTGTGCCACAATGTCGTTGCTTCCGGGCTACCTCGTTCGGGCGGAGTCCCTCAAGAGCCCTGAGACCAAAAAATTGTTCAACTTTGACGGGTGACTACGTGCACTCCGTGGCACCTAGAGACGTCTCATCTGATCCTACACCTCAGACGTAGGGACCCTCTACAATAGCCTGTCTCAGTTTTTTCCTTCTCCAATCGGTGCTCTCACTGCCCTATTGTTTGCAAATGTGCCGAATAGTGTAGTTTGAGACAGTGTAAGGCTGTCAAACAATATATTTTGCAAATAGTGGGTCGTGGCACCGAACCGACTGTGCACATGCGTAGGGATGGTCTTGTAAACACTTGGGGAGGTGTCATTTTGGTTCTCTAAGCTCCAGGTCCTTCTAGGCTACCTCCTCTAGAGCCAAGAACCCCCTCCATAGGTACATAAATCATTGTTAATTGCTTCTCTTTTCTTGTAAAACAATGAAATCTTCTCTTAGCTTCGAGAATTTATAATTCTCTACTAACAGTGCCAACCACGTGAAGGTGGAAGCTTTTCTGGCACCACTAACCTGCATATAAAAGTGTTAGTCAAAGAAATTTAAGTTTCAAATCAAAACCATACTAGATATATACAAAATACACAAATTTAATAAAATATATGAACTTAAATTTATCTAACTAACAAATTTATATATACGAAAGAAATTATATATACCAGACATGAGCATTGTAAATTCATTCCAATGAACCATCAGGATCAGATCTACTCTGAATAGTAGACATGATTGCTTCATGATCTGACTCTCAAACCTTCCAAAGAATCTTGTTATTAGGCCTTCCTCGATATCTATACAGCTGAATATTTGTCGCTAGAACTAGATGCGAATATAAGAGTATTTTCCTGTGTGTCTCAAAGTCTTCAAACACCCAAACAAAGGAGTTTTTTAATGGATACCACCGAAGCCAAGTTCCAGTAACTACCACTGACCCTATAGGGTACTCAATATCTTCGCCATCTATAACAGGAGAAGTCAACTTATTTCTTTCCTCGATGCAACGACATAAGAAATAGTCTGTTCCTTCTTCATTGTCTTCTGTCACAATAACTGCAAACACATGTCCTAAAAAAAAGGTTTCAACTCAAATTTAAATTGTACATATTAAAATTTCAATGGACATAACTCAATACAAAAATTGTAAATAACCATAAATACCTTGTCGCACCAAAATCAAAATTTTGTCAAAGTCCTTAGATGTTGCAACTTCATCTGCAAAAACAAGTCGTAATGCTTGTGGAGGTTGATAACTAGCAAGCGGAGTTAGAGGCCTACAAATCCATCCATCGACCCATTCTTGTGAATCACACTCAACAGTGACAAATTTGATACAAGATGCACAAAAACATGTCAAATTTCTTGTCCATGTGGCCCACGAAGTAGCGTCTGAGCTACAAAATGAGTGCATATCACTGGACCCAGTGAGTGTCATACAATCCTCGTAGTTAGCAATTTTTTGTTCCTCTATCAACCAAAAATATCTGAAAAACTGTGGAAATTTCTTGAGAACCTCGGGCCATGTTGTCAATACACCATTCCACTATGCTCTTTGCATCTTTCAATTTAGCACCATCTTTGTACTTCAACTCTTCTCTTGCAAGAGCTCTTTTCACACATGCCCCTGCACCGTCATGCTCTCCTTTTCCATGTCTAGCCTCAGTGAAACTCCAAATATGTTGCACACCCATCTTGACGTGCATCCTGCTCATCCAATAAAACATTCATGCATTCTTAAACTGAGACGTGTAATTATCTGACCATATATAATGTTGTTTGAAGTGGATGTCCCTATCAGACAAGTTTCCATAAAATAACTGGAAACACCCTTGCACAAATTCAGTAGAATGAGTATGATCATCACTGATATAAAAGTGGTACTCTCTTAAAAAAATTTGATCATTCTCTGTACTGTCAGGAGAATGTATAAATGTTATATGCACAAAAATGACAACTTGTACTGAGTTGTAATATTGTGATTGAACCTCCATTTGTGGTTGCAATGTGTAATTCTCTGCAAAATCGACCACTGAAACAATAGTACCAATAGGAAATGTGTCTTTGCATATCTTGAACTGTTCATCCAACCATCGAGCTCTATGTGTATGCCTAGCATACTCATAAACAATTTCATCCTTAAATTTTCTCATAAATTGAAAAACTGCATATGTTCTGTAACTATCACTCACACCGTTTAGACTCTTTTCCATCTTTCAACTAGTATGCAACTGATTTATATTTATCAAACTCAACTAAATTATTTCCTATTGCACCTTCAATTTTCTCATGGATGCAACTTTCCAATTTAGGTAATCTGCCACATGTACCACAACTTCCATCTAAACAATCCTGACTATAAAAAAATTGTCCAACTTCTTTTTCACAAAATATCGTAGGAATGAAATCCCTAGAAGATATTGGTGGAACTTGAACACCACATTCCGATAACATAGTTTTAGAATGTAAAATAGAACGAATACATAAAAATTTAGCATAATGCATAGCAAATTCAACATGTTGCCTACAACAAGTGGTGCGAGTGTGGTTGATTTTCACATAGAATGGTTTTAACATTTCAAAAAAATGTTGACTAATTTTAATTTCCAGATGCTCTTGTTCAAACTTACGAAAAAATTGAGTTTGAGTCATATCTAAGAAATGCTTTGGATGTGGTTCGCGATTAATAGAACCAACTCTCCGTTTTACAACATCTCTTGTATTAGGTGAAACTCTAGTGTTATCATGCCAAAATTGAATAACAACTTCTCTTATAGCATCAGTATTATATTTGTCCTTACGTGGTGCTCTAGCAGAAAATGCCCAAAAATTGGTGTTATTGAGTGATTGAAGGATATTACGTCTTTCAATTGCTTTCATTAGAGTTTTTTGATTAACTTGCAACATTCAACTTGTTTGCGTAATCAAACGTTGTTTTTTTATTGATTCACTTACAACACTAGTAGCAAGTACATGACGCACAATATTACTATCCCTAGTGCGTCTCTTGACACCAACAGTGTGATATGCATCATGAAGGTTTTCAACAATTGTAGAGGTTTGACCACGTATATTAGATGTTGTCAATCCTAAGGTGTTTAATGTAGGTCTCATTTTATTCAATTTCATCAAACTAACCAACAACTGACATCTTTGGGAATCATTTAAAATTTCAAAATGATTATCCCAAATTTCAGTGGCTTTTCTTCTGATTTTCCGTTCAGAAAGTTTGTCACACATTGGTTTCAAAATGTTTTCATCAATTTCAATAAAATAATTAGGTTTCTTACAAAAAATCTTAGGAGGTGTTTTTGTCAAATTTTGTTTGTCTATAGTTTCAACCTGAATTTCTTTATTCACATTTTCATTGTCTCCTTCAATTTCAACATTTTCTACATCACGAGTATTTAATTCTTCTTCAACATTGACAGTAAAAACATCTTCATCACGAGTATTTAATTCAACTTCAACATTGATAGTAGAAACATTACCTGGTTCCTCATTGCTTACAATAGTAGGGGTTGAAGATGAACCTCTTCTTGATTCACGAAGATTCCGCATTCGCTCAGCATTTTGAAATTTGTTTGCCTCTAATTCGTTTGGTGTTTTTTTACTTAATGACTTCCTTTTTTGACTTCGTTTCTTGTCTCCCATGATGTTTTACTTCTGGTGATAAGAAAAATGTGTAGAAAATGACATAAATTTCATAGTAATTCATACGGTAAAGTCAAACAGTAAAAATCACATGGTAATTAGAACATTGGGATGCGTATAAATATGATTTATAAACTACAATTGCACTATATAAACTATGCTCGCAGTTTATAAAGTGCAATCACAGTTCTTGTTTAAAAACACGCGATTACGGTCCTATCTGTATCTTCAAATCCGACCCTAAGGCTCGGGAAATATTTGTTTTGCCCCAACCAAAGCTATGGAAGGTCATTATGAAGTGTAAAGGGTAAAAAAACTTCAAATTTTCTCTTCCACAGACTTGAACCATGCTAAAAAACTGAAAACATTTCACAAAAATGGTGCCATCGCGTAGGGGAGACTGTTAGCTTCGTAGAAATATTGATTTTAAAGTGAATAGAATAAGATAAATATCATTTTATAATTTTTTACTAACAATAGGTCTTTAAGACAATTTTTTCCCGCGAATGTTCATGTCTACGTTTAAGACTGTAACTTTTGTTTCACTTATTAAAATGTGCCAAAACTTATACCATCCCAAGTGTGGAGAAATTCTATACACGTTAAAAAAAAATATTTGATTTCGATATTTTTTGATATAGTTATGGTGGGCAAATGGAAAGCGCTCCATTTTCTAAATCTTTTTAGACCACTTTCACGGAAAAAATCATTAAAAAAAAATATTGCTCAAAAAAATACAAAATAAAATCCATCCCAAGATAGACAACTACATCTAACTTTTCACCAAAGGAAAAAAAAATAGCAAGATTTGGTCATCCAAATCGCGGGCAAATGGACTACAATCTTATAGGTTTTTTCAAAAACAAAAACCAAGTCATATAATTTTAAGTGTTTAATATAGCTAAACTTGTCCGTTTTTAAAAAAAATTAGTATTTTAGAAACTAGATTCCGGATGCTACGATTCATATTTATATAAATTTTTCTAATTTTGAGTGTGCGTATTGCTAATAATCCCTACAAGTTGAGATTTCACTGTTTTTTACAATATGACATCCACTTATGACCCCTTTTTTGTCCACCAACTTGGTGCACTTACTCAAATAAAAGAAAAATAATTATTTAATTAAAATTATTATTCAACGGTGAACAGAGGAGAAAATAGCGGTCAAAACGAGCCTCCAAGCATCACGGTCGGTGAAAAATAGCTTGATATACCCCACCTGGGGGGGTAAATCACCACGACTAATTCATTTGTTACCGACCACTACTGAGTTTTTACCGTGAGGATCTGACAATGAAGAGGACAATGGTGATAGCACAATACCAATTGAGGTGGGAAAACACAGTCTGAGGGTATGAGTGGCATGCTGACGATGGTGTCTTTGTGAGTATCTGAACCCTCTTTGTTAATTTTGTAATTAATGCCCCTAAAAGTAGGAATTAGGGTTAGATGTCGCACTGACGCGCAGGTATAGGTGTACTAAAGATGGCGCAGGTGCCCAAATGGTAGCACAGGCCTTTTGGTGGGTGTGTGCACATGCACAGGTACCCAAAATTACATCCGTGCACACGTGCATATGCCACACATATGCGTGTATGCACACACATGGCAGAGTAGCACATACACCTAGGGTCCATGCACGTTTATACGTGTAAGCACCTGAGTGATAGCGCATGAGCCCATAGGTGATTGTGTGCACACATATGCACCGACAAGATAGTGCACATGCCAAAAAGGGTACACATGTACCCAAAAGGGCACGTAGGCACGCTTGGAAGACGGAGGAAAAAATAGAAAAATGCCAAAAAGGATGACATTTAGAAGAAAATATTAGTATTTTTTGGGTTAATCCCTAAAAATGATAGGTAGAATTTAGAAGAAATGTTAGTAAATAATGAATGAAATGATTCATGCAGAGACAATTGCTAGTGCTTTAGACACGTGAGTGTCATTTACGGATTGCTAAGTTGGAGGGGAGCATGCGCTGCCGAGATTGACATGCGATGGGCATACTCCTTGAGGTGGTGGGCCTAGGCCCCGTAGCCCGGATGCCATCTATTATCCTAGATCATGGACTACTTATTGCATTAGCAGAGTGGTGGCACAGTGAGAGCCAGAGCTTCACGCTCCCCATTGGAGAGATGACCATGACTTTAGAGGATGTGTGGTAGATTCTCTGCATGTCGATCGTGGGTTCATTGATCGAGTATACCTCTAATCTAGGGTAGAGTAGGGAAGCTGTTAGTGACTTGTTTGATATAGATGACATACTGCATGATGGTATGACTGTTGCATTACATGATTGTATCGCCAACCCAACACTACACTGGGAGCCTCTATATATTATGTCACTTATCAGTGGGTTTTTGCTCACTGATAAGACTGGTACATTCTTTCTACGAGGGATGATGACAGTAGTACACAAGATTTTTAGTGGTGAGTGCTATTGTTGGGGTCAGTGCATATTGGCACATCTTTACTAAGACCTTCATCTTATTACCTACCACCATTAGAATACGGTGGGGCCTGCCTTGCTACTACAAATTTGGTCATGGGACCTTATAGCCATCGGGTGCCTCGTAGGCACTCTACATGTTTGAGCTCTAGAGGAGCCATCTTATATGGTGTGGGTCCCAGTAGGTGGCGACGTACGAGGTCACCTAGGTAGTTTATACAGGTATCGGCGAGAGTTCGATGAGTTTCCAGATAGAGATATCATATGGAGACCTTATAGGTAGATATAGTGGCCAGAGGATGCAATAGAGCTTAGTGTCTATATAGTGGAGCACTTCCATCTTGGCAGTCACAGTTACATCATTGAGCTATACAAGGTAGACAGATGCCAGTGACAACCAGGCATGGTACGAGGGGTTCCACAGCCTGATATGTGGTATGCCCATTGAGACTTGGAGGCAGACCATCGGGCTGCACATATAGGTGACCCGAGCTAGGGCCAGTTTCTTACAGGTGGTTTCACAGGTATGAGACTCAGAGTGACATAGCAGGTGGTCAACCACCAAGAGAATTTGGCATGGTGGTGATATGAGAGAGGGTGTAGTAGCCCATGAACTAGAGGATCCATTTGATGGGTTACCACATGATGAGTAGGGTGCTGCACAGGTACAAGGACCGAGGCCGCAGGGACCAGGATAGGTACCTGCACAGCTTCCTAGGCCTAGAGTACTATAGCAAGGATAGTCTTCCAGGTTGGTACATGGACAGGCCTCGATGGCACACCCTATGGCATAGATAGCCACTTTACAGCAGTAGTTACAATAGGTTCTAGTAGAGTGAGACCAAGTCACAGTAGAGAGATACCAGGCCTGAGATCAGATTTTAGCAGTGTCAGCCGAGAAGGATGAAGCTCAGGCTCAGGTTGGCCAAGAAGGTGATAATGTTGTTCACTTTAAATATATATGACATATGTCTACACAGATGGCTTAGGTGATGAGCTTAAATTAGCAAACACAGGCCTAACTACAGCCTGTGATACTAGAGAGAGATAGGCTAAGAGCAGAGCGCCTAGTGGGTCAAGCCGAGATCACCCGATCCTCAGCAGAGATAGTGTCCTTCTAACGCACAGACAACATAGTGGTGACTACCCAGATGCACAGAGACCTAGCTACAATAGAGGGCAGAGCATCCTACTACAGATCTTTGTACTTTGAGGTAGTGATGGCTGAGTTGCGGGCACCTTATTATAGCTAGCAGTCGAGCAGAGGGACTAGATTCGAGAGGCCTCAGGCCTCAATGGAGTAGCCACGGCCAGTGAGACCTAGCGATGCTTGTGTCATGCCACCACCACGAGATAGATCAGCCACCCCATCATAGGGCTCAAGTCATCCTTGATGATTGTATTTTTACATAATACCCATTTTTGATGTAGATATACCCCACACACACACACACACACACACACACACACACACACACACACACGTGTGTGTGTGTGTGTGGACATTCTTTTGACATGACATGCACGTATGAGATGTTGGAAATTTATTTGTTATTTCTTGATGGAGTTCATGGATAGATGTGTTTTTGATGTATCCTGATTTGATGACATGTATATGTGCTTTGATTTCTATATGATAGATCTTGTAGTTATATCAAATGTATTTTCTCATGTGATGTGCTAGACTTAGTGGACATGATGATATGATGATATGGGTGCGGGGGGGATAGATTGTGATATTTTCGATCCTTCTTGCCCCCATTTGGTGATATGATATGTGATTATTAGCTTAGCATTCATGTATGATGTATACTGAGATTTTTCTTGATATATGATGTATAGATGATGTTAGATGTGATGATATTAATGGGATCATGATGATGTGATAACAAAATGATGCACATACGACAATCAAACACAATCAAATACTAACAAAGAACATAATGAACCAATACAACAATGTATCGTGACTCATTAGCATGCAACAACACGCTTCAATATGCACAAGCAAGAGTAAATATAATCTAATTAAGAAAAGATTAATCCTAACAAATCATGCCCAAGCAACAGACAAAACAAACGCACAAACATGAAGCAACTATACAAGCAATAAAGAAAAGCAAGAAACAAGAAAGTGCAAGTGAACTTAAAGTAAATGTTTTTGTAAGACTTGTTTTGTAAGACAATTTTCTACTAGTTTGATTTATACGAAACAATTTTCTATTGTTTTGATTTATACAAAACAATTTTCTATTGTTTTGATTTATGCGAAACAATTTTCTATTATTTTTGTGTTCTGTGAAACAATTTTCTATTGTTTTTGTGTTATGTGAAATAATTTTCTATTGTTTTTGTGTTTTGTGAAATAATTTTCTATTGTTTTTGTGTTATGTGAAACAATTTTCTATTTGTTTGATTTATGTGAAACAATTTTCTATTGTTTTTGTGTTTTGTGAAACAATTTTCTATTGTTTAGGGTTTTCTAACATTTCTAAATGTTTTTTGTGTTTTTCTAATAGTTTTCCAGAGCTATGCACAGGTAACCAAGAAAGCGTGGATGCTCCCAGCATTAGAAGAGGAATATACAAAGTAAAATGCCACGCGCTTATAAATAGGAAGGTGGAGTCACAGAAATGCCCCTAGTGTAAGATAGGGAATAGACAAATACCATGCCCTTCACAGACAAATAAAGGAGAAAAATCCGGATCAAGGCTTGACAAGATTGGGCTCACATGGAATCTCGGAAGGTAGATGTGGAACCAGCCCTAAGCTAAGTAAAAGTACCCCTAGATGTAAGATGATTGTGACTAATGAATCCTCCCAAGGCACCGTTAAACGGTTTTCACCCAAGGACCTATCCAAAGTTCCACAATTGCATGGTTTTCACTTGTGGATGACCTATTTTCTCTTTTTCTTTTTCTCTCTTTTTTTTTCTTTTTTTTTTGTATTTTGATTATTTTACCATGTTTTTGATTTTTCCTTTTCTGAATTTTGCGCCATGTTTAAGCATAAAACCGCTTAAGGTGCATGGCATTCATGGGTTCTTAGAGCTCATCACCATTGGGGTGAGCAAGTTTGTATGTTCCTATGCCATACTTGGCCACTATAACATAAGGTCATAACCAATGCTATTCAAACTTTCCTTTCTTTTCTTGTTCGGCCCTTGTGTTGAATCGATTCTCCTTCATGACCAAATCACCAACCTCAAAATGGCGAGGTATAATTTTTTTTTTGTAGTTTATGGAGAATATGTTCTGATACACTTTGAGGTGATTAAGGGTATGGATGCATTTCTCATCTAAGAGCTCTAACTCAGCCAGTCTAGCCACCCAATAATCTTCATCTTTATCCAGATAATCCCTAAGAGAGATTCTTAGGGAAGGAAGTTCAATTTCTAATGGGATGATAGATTCCATCCCAAATACCATAGAATATGGCATCACACCCGTAGGAGTGCGAATGGAGGTCCTGTAAGCCCAAAGAGCTGGGTGGATTTACAAATGCCAATTATGACCTGTCTTACTTACCATTTTCTCCATTATTCCAACCAAACTTACTTGTGGCTTCGGCCTGTCCATTACCTTGGGGATAATATGGTGTAGACCATTTTAACCTGATTTGGAACCGATGACAAATACCTTTTACCATTTTCTTTTCGAATGAATTTCCATTATCAGTAACAATGGTTGTAGGAATGCCATATTGACAAATGATATGATTCATGATAAATTTAGAAATCTGAGCTCCTATTACATAGGTTAAAGGGATGGCTTCCACCCACTTGGTAAAGTATTTAGTAGCCGTGATGATGTGGGTATGAACATAAGATGAGGTAGGGGTAAGCTTCCTTATTAGATCAAGTCCCCATTTAGAAAATGGCCATGGGTGGTGATGGGTTGCAATGTCTGTGATGGAGCATGGATAAAATTTCCATACTTCTGACAAAGCACACACTTTCTGACATAGTTACAACAGTTGGTTTCCATGGTAGGCCAATAGTAGTCTACTCTTAACAATTTCTTGGCTAAATCCATTCCATTGGTATGTGATCCACACACGCCTTCATGTACTTCTTTTATTACTTGGACCGACTCTATCATATCAAGACAATGTAACAGATTCCCATCATAGCCACGATGATAAAGCATACCTCCTAAAACGGTATAACGGGCTATTTGGTGAATTAGGCTTTGTTTCTCAGAACGTGAGATGTCAAGAGGAAACGTGTTGTCTTTGAGATAGGTAAAGATGGGCTCATACCACGGGGAATTGGGACCAACAACATCATAAGCCAGATAGGATTCTAACATGTCATATACAGGTTGGCATAAATTTTCCACAAAGAATGGGATGTCATTATTTCTTGGTGGAATACAAAGCATAGAACCCACTATTGCCATAGCATCTACAGATTTGTTTTGCTTTGTTAAAAAAATTTCAAATGTGATGTGCACAAAATACTCTTTCAGAGTTTCTACCAGCTTCTTGTTAGGTATGATTTTTTCATCCTTAACCTTGTATTCATCATTAACTTGCTTGATAATTAACTGAGAATCACCCACAATCTTGACATGGTGGATGTCCCATTTGATGGTGAGCTTCATCCCTGTAATAAGTGCCTCATACTCTGTGATATTGTTCATGCAAGGAAAACCTAGGTAAAAAGCGTGAGGTATGGGGTTGCCAGAAGGAGTAATAACGACCACACCTGCTTCTAAACCATGAAAAGTAAAAGACCTGTCAAAGTGTATCTGCCACATGACAAATACTTCAATGTATAGTAATGAGGCATCTGGCACATCTAAATTCAAAGGTTCAGTGCCCTGCAAAGGTGCCTCTGCTAATTGATCAATGAGTATTTATCCCTTAACCAACTTCTGATGCACAAAATCTATGTAAAATTCACTTATTAGAATGATCCAATTCACCATTCTTCCTGTGAGGGCGGGTTTAGACAACAAGTACTTGAGCAGGTCAAATTTGGATATAAGCTTGGTTTTGGTATTCAATAGATAATGGCAAAGTTTTT
This sequence comes from Taxus chinensis, assembly GCA_019776745.2. NCBI lineage: Eukaryota > Viridiplantae > Streptophyta > Pinopsida > Cupressales > Taxaceae > Taxus > Taxus chinensis. The sequence continues at coordinate 263,876,760 of CM034150.1, forward strand.
GAAAGGTAAAAACTACAACCAAACAAGCCTTTTCAATTTGGGGATAGTTGATCTCATAACTGATGAGAGTGTGACTAAGGTAGTACACAAATTTTTCTTTGTGACCAAGCTCGTATTAGGTGAGCAGTGCACCAATAGAAAATTGAGTAGCAAAGATATAAAGTAGGAGTGGCTCACCAAGAGTTGGAGGCATGAGGACAGGTGGATTGGCCAGGTATTGTTTAAGAAAAGTGAAGGCTTGTTGTTTCTCTGGTCCCCAGATGAAGGTAATTTCCTTTTAAAGCAGGTGGGTAAATGAATGACACTTATCAACAAGCTGGGAGATGAAGCGACGAATAGCCTGTATTTTTCCTTGCAAGTTGTGAAATTGCTTAATGTTCTTAGGAGGAGGCATCTCAGTAATAGCAGACACTTTAGCAAGGTATACCTTAATTCCCCTTCTTGATACAATGAAACCCAAAAATTTTCTTGATAGCACGCCGAACACACATTTCTTCAGATTTAGTCAGACCTTGTACTCTCGTAAGTGCTTAAAGATACGCCGCAAAATAGCAGGGTGATCTTTCCTTGTCTTAGATTTTCTGAGGATGTCATCCACATAGTCTTCCATGATATCATGGAAAATTACCATCATCACCCTCTAATAAGTAGCTCCTAAGTTTTTAAGAACAAACGACATTACTTGATAACAGAAAGTACCCCAATGAATTGTAAAATCCATTTTGTGTTGATCTTCATCAGCTATCTTGATTTGGTTATATCCTGAAAATCCATCCATAAGAGATAGAATCTCATACCCTGCTGTTGAATCCATAATCATATCAATATTTGGAAGTGGAAAATCATCCTTAGGGAAAGCCTTATTAATGTCTCTAAAATCCGTGCAGATTTTGATACCAACAGGCTTTTTCTAGACAGGAACGATGTTGGATATCCATTTAGAATATTCAGTGGGCCAAAAGAATCCTACCACAATAAATCTTTCTAATTCTTCTTTGGCCAATAAGGCCACCCTTAGGTACATCTTTATGAGCTTTTGCTTAATAGGCTTAGCATCTGCATGTACAACTAAGTTGTGCACGACCAAAGTTAGATCTAAGCCTGACATATCCTTATAGGACCATGTGAATACATCTATAAACTCTTGTAGCAGCATGGTGAACATTTTCTATTCCCGTGGTGAGAGTGATGCTCCCAATTTTACTATTTTTGGGTCCTCTTCTGTACGAATGTTTACATCAATAGTTTCCTCTACTAGTAATTTTGACAAGTCCTCCATACATGTAGGATCAGGAGGAAGGTTGAGATCTTCATCCAAGGATGTCTACATGAGATTTTCATCCTTGGCATGGTCACTTTTATTGTCCTTTTATTTTTGCACTTGTTTGTTGGCTAGTGCCTCAAAGAGGTTTTCACTATGTGACTTGGACTTTGATTTTTTCCGATGCTTTGCTTTGGAACGCTTACCCTTGCTTTTTCTTAAGTTTTGCTAACCACAAAGCTTAGCCTCCTCCCTATAGAAGGCGCAGGTATCCAAGTCAATAGAGAAGCCATTTTTGTGGTCTCCAATGGGAATTGTATCTTGAATGCCCATGAACTATGCGATAGCTTCATCATTATAAAATATATCTAGTGACATATGACATTGTTGGTCCCATTCAACAAGGGAAGGGTAAATGAGGTCAAGTTTAGGTTTCGTAGGGGTTACGGTTAGGACAACGGTATTCATGAATAGGTTCATGGAGGAAAGATCCTCATATTGGCTACAATGGGAATCCGTATCGTTGTTTAGGTAGTCAGAACTATCCTCCCATTCAGAGAAAGTAACATCTTGATCATTGGGGTGTGATCCATAAGGACAAATTCCAATGCCATATCTTTCTATTTTAAAATATGAGAGAGGCATTGGTTCTCACTGTCCTTGCTCATTCCTTCCACATCCTAGGCCCTTGTAGCCCATGGAGTACATCATTTTACTAGATTTCTCGTATTCAGGGGTTTGATAGTAGGCTGGCTGAGTATCCTCTAGGACCCAAGTTATAGGTGGTGCTAACAATTTTTCTTCAGCCAACAAGCCTCCAAACAAGAATGACCCAATAGTGTGCTCATTTCTAGGTCTTCGGAAGTGATAGTTGGGTCAACCTCTAGTCTTAGGCAATAATGAGAGGTCTGAGACTAGGAGAGCTTGTTGCAAATTATATTCTCCACAACCATATTCTAGAACCTTCATCTCCCATGAATAAAAAGGAGAGGTTGATGTAGAGGCACCATGGGCACAAGAACTGAGAGAATCAGAATCTACCTGAGACTCCATGGCTTCAGATTGGAGAGGGACAACTATATCGGTGAAGGGACACACATATGTACACTTACGTGTAAAACTATTGAGAGATCTGTAGTGAACGAAGGTCTCTGAATCCCTTTGTATTATGACCGTATGTCCCTTGTGCTTCAGCTTAATGCATTGATGGAATGTCGATGGCATGACCTGCATGTCATGAATCCATGGTTGGCCTAGAAGCATATTATACAGAAGTTGCAAGTCTATGACAAGGAACTTTTTTTTATGACAAGTGGGACAAAATTCCATGGTAAATGTGATTGTGCCTATTGACTCCCTTTCCACATTGTTGTAAGTAGTGATAGTGATGATGTTTGACTCCATGTCTACATCAGTATGTCTCAGCTACTTAACCAACTTCAGCATGCAGATGTACAACCCTGAGTCGTTGTCCACAAAAACTTGTTTGATCTTCCTATGGCTAACAACTACCTCAATATACAAAGGGAGATTATGCATTGGATTTTCAATAAGGATCTCCCTATGATTGAAGGCAATGTGTTTAGTTGGTACAATTTTTTCTAATACAGCTTGAAGATGTGTAGGATCTACCTTCAGTGGCACTCCTGACCCCTAAAGAGTTTGGTATAAAATGTCTTTGTGTAAAATTGACAGCTTAAGAAGATCTGAGATCAAAATATTGGCAGACATTTTCTCAAGTTTCTCTAAGAGGTTGTACCTACCATTTTTTGGGGTTGATGGAGAAGGTTCAGGAATCACGAGGCGGGCATGTCTTGTTACCGCGATGCAATCCTTCTAATTATTTTAATGGTGTTCACATGGTCTTGAGGAGAGTGAATACATCCAAGAAGTGAATCATAATGATTGTTGTCTTTTTTGGTTTATAAGTAATTCGCTGATTTATAAATTTGGGATGACTCTTCCCGATCCAGCTTTGACTCTTCATATTTACCATGTTTGGGGAATGGCTCTTTATATATCCCCATCTTTTCATTGGGTGTCTGAGTTTTCTCTGGGTTGTCCACCTCTATCTCCCCATTGTCAATGAGGTCTTGGATATAGTGACAAATTCACAGACATTTTTCTGTTTTGTGTCCCTTGACATGATGTAATTCACAATAGTCATGCTCCTTGTACCATGATGGTTTTGGAGCATTGTCATCAAATGGTTGTGTCGTAGGATATGTCACCATGTGAGCTGCATCTAATTAATTTAATATAATCGACAAAGGCTCATTGAGAGGAGTGAACATTCTCCGCTTGGATAGTGGTTGAATATGTCCTTTGGTCAGTTTAAAAGGTTGACCAGTTTGAACTGTTTGTACACTTTTGGAATCAGTGATCCCATCTCCCTAGACATTTTTATTTTTGTTAAATAACTTCGGCTTCTTCGTAGGATTAACACTTTGATTATCCTTAGATTGTGACTTGAGAGTTCCTTTGGCAATAAGATATTTCTCTATTTGAACCCCTCCTCAAAAGTGTGAACACAATGCATTTGAAGGTGGAAAGCAATGTACAGATTTAGGTTGGGCACAAAAATACTTACCAGCTGTTTTTCAGGGAAAGCGCAAGGGAATTGGCTAGCTATCCCTCTCCACCATTATAGGAAGCTGGCGAAAGTCTCATTAGGGAATTTTTTGGTGCCACATAAATCTGCCATGGTGATATCACTCTCTATATTGTATTGAAAGTGACACACAAACCTTTCTACCAATTCTAGCCAGGTGAAAATAGACCCCCGAGGTAAACGAGTAAAACACTCCAAGGCTTGACCTCCTAGACTCTTTATAAATAGTCGTATGAGATAATTATCACTATAGGACACCTCTTGACATGCCATATAGAAATATTTGACATGGTCTCATGGGTCACCCTTTCCCCTATATTTTTTTAATTTTGGGATGTCAAATTTTTTAGGGAAAGGTTAAAGTGTCATAGCTTTGTCAAAAGGATGGGGACATAGTTATTCATATTGATACTTTCTAATGCTCCCCATATTTCTCTCTTGAAGGCTTGTGAGTGTTTCCTTCATGGATTATACTTCTTGTGCAAGCAATTTTTCTTTAGTAGGAGAAGCTAGGATATATACACAATGATAATCCACATTGTCTTCTCCTTGATTTTTCCTATGGAGTTCATTGATTTGGACCTTAGGCTTTGGTTTTTGAACATTATTGCTTGCTTCCTTTTGTACATGAGAGGCTAGCAAGGCTAATTGTCATATAAGGTTACTATTTTTTTGTTGAATGGTGACCTCTTCTTCCAAAGGTTCCTCTTCTTCCTCATATTGTGGAGGTTCTTCAAATTTCTCGTGTCCTGCCTAATTCTATGTGGCACTTTCATAAAGGGTATTCTACGTCCTACTACATTATCATTTCCTACGTTGGAGGTAGAAGCATGTCCTCCATGTTGATAAGAGGTCGCTCCTCCTCATTAGTGTTGTTTGTAGGTGGGATTGTTTCATTTGTAGTGGGCATTTTGGCCCCCAATTCTACAACCCATGCTAGCACCCTATCCTTGTTTCTAAAAAGGAACTCGTCTAATAAGGTGGGGTCAAATTCAAATTCCGCATGTGGTGACTCCAATTCATCACCAGTATGATCAACCATGTCTTCTAGCTCTTTTTCCATGAAAAATAGAGGCCTTAGATCATGTCCAATAAAAGGGTTTGACCCTTGTCTGTTTGAAGCTTCCTAAGCTTTCACTTTTTGTTCCTTGTATGTTTGTTTCTTGATTCCTAATCATGTTTTGGGAGCCATGATTTGCAATAGTTTCACTAAGGTAAGTTGTAAATGTGTTCAAAAATTTGTGTCCACACCTAAGTGAAATGAAAAATGAATGTCAAGAATATGAATAACAATGTGAGAATACCAATGTGATAGAGTGATAAATCAACAGTGACACAAATGTGTGGTATCTAAGCCTATCAAATGAATGAAGTACTTCCTAGACTATGCTTCAAAAAGCACTTGGTGTAGCAAGATAATTAACAAGATGTCCTCACTTATGCCAAGTTCAAGAGAATGAACAAGATGTAAGTAAATACACGAAGTTAATGTGACTTCCTAACAAGGTATAATAGAAGCAAGCTCAAATTCAATTAATACCTATATCTCAAAAAGTGCCAGTTACAATTTGTGAGTGATGCAACAATGTCACCAAGATATGTTAATCAAAATTTGTGAGAAACTAAGGTATTGATATCAAGATGATATTTATATAACACGCACAAGTGGTAACACGTAGAACTCTTCAAAATCGAGGTAGTAATAGAGTCGAACTAAAAGCTTAAAGTATAACTAGGAATTGTTAAAATGTGTATAGTGTAACCTTACAATATTGATATTTAGGTCAAGTTTACAAGAAACAAGATGTAAATACCAAAATTGTAGTGATACGATACAAACAAGTTAACCTTTCTAAGGAAGTTCAAGATGATGAACCACGCCTAACTACAATGATGATCCTGACATGGGTATCAAGATCACAAAGGCCACCAATGATATGAATACACCTCCGCACACTTTAGACGTTTAAATTACCTAGCTGCAAACATGGATGGGAGTAAATGGACAAAAAGTGGTAGAAACAATCAATTGGTAACACAAAAGGTAGTCACCTTTCTTTCAATCAACAAAGTGTCCAAAGAATGTGAAGGAAGTAGGTCAAAAATGGTGATGAAAAATGTTGTCTTTACTTCGGCAGAGTTTCGCCTCGCCTTAAGATAAGTGAAAAACTATGTGAAAGTAACGCGTCACATGTTTCATGATGAAAGATGGCTCACAACTCAACAGTGTTTTGAAATGGTCAAAGTGGGCTCCTGGTCAAAGAATATCTTCCTATGTGGTTCTCTCACCCTAGGTGTTACAAAGTTGTCTTAAGCGAGCGTGATTTACCCAAAAAGTCCTGACTATCTTGGGAGTATCTCAGCTTTATTTTACCCCCTTTGAGCATAAAGGGAAACTAGTTCATCCATGTGTGCTCTCCCTTGGGTCACTATATGGAAAACCGGTAATGCTATCTCACAAGGAATCACTAGTCAAGTAGGCAGTGCGGAGAACTTCTCATTTCATCGACAAGGTTCCCTCTTGCATGGACTACTTTGGGGTTCCTAGAACCACCCCCATTGTTGTAGCTTAAGGCATTATGCTAAAGGGGTTATGTTCCAGTTGAGTGGATAGGGACATAACCTTTTTCGAAACCTGCAATACAATGTTTTGAATATTTTGTTCTTTTTATCTTGTTTAATTAGGTGTGGCTTGATTGAACACCTTTTGGAAACCTTCACGACAACTATATTAGTAGTTTTTTACTTCATTTCGATTCCACATTTCTTTGACAAGTGTGTGTTTTGGTCCTACACAATGAGTTTAGTAGTTTTCCATAAAAAGAGAAAACATCATTTCTGATTCTCAAGATTGTTTAAGGACACAAGAGAAGAGCATATGTGATGTTTCCTAAAATCCAAGAAGATATCAAAAGAAAAAACACTTTAATTAAAAACACACCAAGTTAACCCATTCCAATCCAAATATTATTAACAATTTCAAAGCATAAAAAAACCTAAGAATCATTTCTGATTCCCAAGATCACCTCAAGGGACGCGAGGGAAGAGTATACGTCGATCTTAATCTTATAAGAAAGCATGCAAAGTATACCTAATCTAGTACAAGCATGTAAACACAACCCTACAAAAATAATTATCAATTAGATAAAACCTGTAAGAAAGTTAGCACCTTAACATATTAATCTTAATAACATGGAAAAATACCTTTACAGCCTGGTTTTGGCATGTGCACGCACGGGTTAGGGAAGATGTTCCACTCTGTATTTTTATGACTTATAGTGCACCTGCACCACCAGAAAGGTGGGTGCGCTAGGATTAGGGCATGTGTACCAATGGAGGTAAACAAAAATTTGGGGATTTGACAGAGCGCCTGCGCTACCAAATAGGTTCTTGCACCACAATAAGTGTGTGTGCACCACAATCGATTTAAAACAAGTGACAATTTCTGACAGAGCATGTCTGCACTACCAGAAAAGTGCATGTGCTACCAGTGAGACACTTACGCTTGGGTTAGTGTGTATGCACCGATCTGATAAATTTTTGCATGTTATAGTGAAGGTATAGTATGAAATGGCATCTATGCTCGAGGTTAGTGTGCCTATGCCCTAGTGAGGGTATGTGCGCCAAGGTTAGTGCATGTGTGCCAGGGTCAATAAACAGAGATTCAAGCTCTGACAGTGTATGCTGTGCATCATCTGAGAGGTTCTTGTACCAACATAAGTGTACCTATGCTCCTGTTAGTGCACCTATGCACCACTCTTGCAACCAAAATACGGCAAAAATACCCAAAAAATCTCACAATACTTCAAATTTTAGCAAGTTAGTTTGAAAATGTCAACAACCCACTAAAATGATGACTCTGAATGAGAACCTACACATATAATATTAGTAAAAAAAATCCCAAGAAAATGGACATTAATTATTATATGTGCATATCAAAATTTAGCCAAAATAATAGAATTAGAACTAAAATGCCAAGGGACTAGGTCACACCAGGTGCATGCCAAATGTGTGCATGGTTTTGCTCAACTAAGTTAAGGAAATTAAAACTAACACCTAGTAGTCTTAATTAACAAAGTCTAAAAAAAAATCTAAAACACCATCACGATAAGAGTTAAGCAAGGTTAGACAATAACATTATTGAATTATAACTTTAAAGCATAAATCAAACTAACATGCTAATTATCAAGAACCTCTACTCTTTTGATTGACAAAAAAAGTCAAATGGACCTATGTAGACTCCATCACAATCAAATTGGTTGTTTTTGATATCCAAGAACCTAGTAATGGGAGCTCATCAAAGCTTGGCTACAATACCCTTTGACTATCCCCATATGACCCAAGAATTTAGCTAGAAAATGCAAGAAAGGAAGCTCAGCTCTTCAAATGGTGAATTCTCAAGAATAACAAAGGAAAAATTTTAGTCTATTTGCTATGTGCTTTTCTTTTGTCTTCTCAAGGAATTTAGGTGTAAGTTTAAAGGTAGGAGGATGGCTATTTATATAGCCCAATGGATAAAGGAACCACTACATCCCTTTGTATGTGGGATAATAGGGATGTTGAGTTAGTTGTGGATAAGGGGGGGTTTAGATAGGGTTGAGTTAACTTTAGGAGGTTTTATCTTGTCCTTTAGTGACCCATGTGGATAAAGGGGGCCTATTAATTAATCAAAATGATTTAATTAATAGATATGCAATATTATAGAAGATTTTAGAGGAAAAAATAACATGATTTAGACTATAGAAGGGGATTAAATCAATTAAATATTGATTTATTGGTTAAATGAAAGGGAAAGAGAATTAATTGATAATAATTAATTAGTCTAGATAAAAAGGGGGGATTTATTAACGGAAGGTCGTTAATTAGGGTATTTGTTCGATAGGTGACTTAATTAATTAGTGTAGTGTTATTAACTAACAACGATAAGAGAAAAGATGAGCGCCATTGACGATATGTCGCCAATTTGCAAGAATGGAGATAATTAGCACAATTTAAGTATTTAAATTGCTCGGGCGTAATTATAGGTGTCTACACATAGCCACAACATAGTTTATAATTTCAAGATTTGTGTGAGGGTTAGAAATTCCTTCTGCAAATCTAAAAATTATTTGCACATACTCCTTTTTCAAGGTTGTCATTTATTTATCTCCATAAGAAAGAAAATTATCTAAAGGAAGAGAAACAAAAGACATTGTTTTGAGTTTTTTAGTCAACAATGCATAATTCAAAACATTACATTTAGGAGATTATTCTTTGCTTACTACATTTAGAGCTTCATATTCATGCTATTTTTACAACATTTCATATATTTTCTATATTATTCTCATTAGACTCTTAAATTCTCGATCATCAGCCAATGTAATCCCCATTTTCTTTCCTATAACAACACTCCATTTGAATTGAATCCACAAGGATTTGATAGTAGGATCTTAAGATACAGTAATTTTATCCATTATAGATATCATTTCCATAACTTGTGTAGGAATTTCACTGACCTTATTTCCTTTTGCTGATTACAGATTTTTAGTTGAAGCAAGAGAGCTATTCTCTATGCCAAAATCTATATTTTTATAAGATTTTATCCTGAATGATGGCTGTTCATAAATGTGGATATCTTGATGGTCATCTTTTTCTTCATTATTGTTGTCACTTATTGGTGTTGAACATCAATATTGAAACTTCATCATTGTAATGTGGGAAAATAATGCGAAATGGATTTGTTCCTTGACAGGGTCACTTATATATATATTTTAAAATATTTTTGGAATATATATATATATATATATGAATTTTTGATATCTTTATAGGGTACACAAGGGCAGATCCTCCCTAAAAGAGTCACCAAAAACTGTTAGTAAAATAATTTGTTGCAATGCCAATTATTAGTTTTCACTAATGATCATGAGGCTAAGACCCTCATTTTAGGGCATGGGAAGGCTCTTATTATTGAATGTACACTAACTAAAAATTTGGGGTGGCCGTTAGGATGGGGATCACATAGGAATAATCAACTAAACTTATGGTAAAGTTATTGTACAATGTACAAGGGAGGAATTTTTTTTGAAGAGAGGTAAAGAGGAGTAGGAGAAAAAGGGAGATAGGGTTAATTATATAATTAGACTTACATAATTCACATACATTATCTAGAGTAGGTAAACATTAAATTAGAAGAACACAACAATGTAATCCATCAACAAGATGAATAAATTAGAGACAAAAATTTCTACAGATCCATTGATCAAGGACAAAAAGTTCATTCTTAGTTGTACAAGATCACAATGCTTGAAAAGTTAGAGAGTATAAAGAATAGATGAACATAGATAAGGAGATAGAGGAAATGTAACTTTTATTGCTTGATGTAGTAGTAAAATCCAAGAACTTACAACAATCAACAATTTCCAACCCTTTGGAATGGAGAGGCCATTAAAAATTATAGAGTTACAATATGACTCTTCATATTCACTTTACATGAACTTTCAATTCCTTATAATTTATGACATTTAAAATCGTAAAATTGAGTTAATACAGTCAATTTAGGCATAAATACAATATTCCATTATTACATTTCAAAAAATAAATTTAGGATCCTTCATATTCCTCTTCTTAGTGAAAATATGGAATTTATTGTGAAAATCAACAAAACAGTCATCCTAGGTGGCAATGCAGATAATTGGAGGAACAATTGAACATTCCCTTTGGGCCTTGAAAAGAAAATTTGAGAAAAAAATCTTCTTTTGTAGACGAGGTGGTAAATCAGAGTATAGAGGGAATGAAGGATCAATTCCCTCTATTACTTAGTGGATTGACTTAACCGAATCACTTACCAATCATCGACTTGGGTGGAGTTTTAGAGAACTTAGGGAATGACAAAATATTTTACCCAGTTCCTCATTTGGCTGACTTTACTGATCTACCACATTTTATCTCCTTTACGACATATGTAGGTATGTGGGGAACTTACGTTATAGTGGAATTGTTCCCATAATTCCTTAGAATGCCGACATGTCTAACTCTATCCCTTCCTTTTAACTTTTTTCGGTGATTGCATGCCCATGGAGAACTAATGTAATGATGGAAATGTTCTCTCAATTCCATCCTTAACTAAATTTTCCTATTTCCCAGGTCAATGAGGCCAAGGAAGAGGTGTAAGGAACATGTAGAATGGAGGAATTGTTCCACCTGTTCCTCAAAATTCCGATTCTACCTAGATTGCCCCAAAAAATAAGAAATTTGATTTAAAAAATTGATAATAAGTCCTGTCAAGGAGGGTAAACAATAAACACAACATTGAGAATTTTTCCCATGAATTATAATTTTTTAAAGATTCACTTATCTTGTGAAAAAAATACCATTCACTCTTTTAACACTTAGGAGAAACAAAAACGTATTGGAGTGACATGAAGGATTTTAAAGTCTCAGAATAAAAGTGATGTTTCCATTATGTATTCTTTCCAAAACCTCCTAGACCTGCCAGAATAATCCAGTATAGTCAACTTTCACCGTTTGGGTATAACATTCCCTGCAGATGAAATGACCTTGTCTTGCTCAAATTGTTCATGAAATTAATTTCTTCCTCAAATATTCCCTAAATTTCGTTGGATAACTTAATTTATTTATGAAAAAACTCTTAGATGATTTGAATCTTCCTTGTAAGCTTCTAGAGTGTTTTTATCAATTGCAAAATGGCCAAAAATGACCCTTTTTAGGCCTCTGGGGGCATTTTTTCTTCCTTGAATCTCAGTGGGTTCATCAATCACCTTGGGCATATATCCCTGCACATTAAACACACTTAAAAATCTTGTTAGAAAATTTCTCTAATGCAAAATGAGGATGAAATTGTGGATAGGATGGCTAGAGGAAAGGTTTAAATGACTTAGTGAGGAAGTTTCCAAGTGGGGGCTTAATTGTCATGGCCCAAAATATTCAATTTTGCATTATGGACATTTGGCATGAAAACACTCACTAATTAGTATTATACATCTTAGAGGATTGAATCACCACTCAAATGATGGGTTATGTGACTAGGTGGTATGGTAATGAAGGAATGATATGTAAATGGTGTCATTATTTCTCCCTGAAGAATTACAGGGATGATGCCACATACTTCATAGCTATAAATATTTTAGGCATATTAACCCGTCATGAAAAATTTACTTGTAAGTGGGGGATACTGGCAAGGAAAGTGTTGAACACTATTTGAGACTAGGTCTCAAGTGTATAGTAGTGAAGTCCACATCACTGATGTAGCTAAGTGGTGATGAAATCCACATTGCTATGTGAAAATAAAAGTACGAGTTTTTAGAAGATAAGTTCTTTCAAAATTTGAAGTGCATAATTGACAAGAATAAATGATATTATACCTAATACTTAACAAATTTTTTCAATTTTTTACCATTGTCACACCCTGTAATAGTTAAATGTTTTGTCACTGTAAATGTTTGATAATGACTAAATTAATGATGAACATTAAGTCTTAAGTATATATAGTTGTATATATATATATATATATATATATATATATATATATATATATATATATGCGAAAACATATACATACACATATATAGATTGATACATATCTATATATAATGAGTTAACTTTTAATGTTTGTTTAATTTATATGACGATCACCTTTCATTTGCATTGTTGTATGTGGATATGGTTGATTTGGACTTCACCATTGATTGCATTAATTAATAATATTGTGATAGTAAGGATACTTTGCATTGTTGAAGGTAATATCATAAATTGATAAATGTTTGTTGTTAATACTATCCTAACTTGGTCTTATACCACATTTCTTTGTTCAAGTTGACTACATTTCTTGATATGGTTTAAAATTAAATGTTATTTTGAACAGGTCTTAGACCACTTTGTAAGGTAATTTATTAGTGGTATTGTTTAATTTTTTTAATCATGGTTGACTCCCATTGGCATTGAGAATAATGGTCATGGACCATATGAAAGGTAATTGTAAATGTTTAATTTCATTAAAAAGGTCTTAGACCATATTGCATTTGCATTGTTTGAAATTTTGAAGACTTGGTCATAGACCATTGGAAAACAAGGATTGTCAATTAGTGTTTATTGGTTATTATTCACAATGGTCATATACCATAGTACTTGGCATGGAGAAGGTAAAGTTATTGTTGTTGTTGTTGTGGAAATTTTGGGAGCCTTTGCTAGAAATGCAAGTTACAAGTTTCAAGAGAAAAGAAGAAAAAAAGGAAAGAAAGGAAAATATAAAACCAGGCATGAGGTATTTTTACTCTATATTCTTGTTGTTTTTGATTATGAAATTAGGTGAATATGTTTTGGGTTTTCATTCCAGTTGTATCCAAAATCTAAAAACTATTGTCTTACTCTTAATTATGAAATATGTTGCTTGGTTTTAGATAAAAAATCGTAAGAAAATCCACATAAGAAATGGGTTTGTGTATGAAGTGAAATCTGAATTTTCATGGTTATTAGAAAACATTCTAGGAATGAAATTGTTTTTAAATAGAATTTTTAAGGAAGATCGAAATTTCATTTATTAGTTTGATCCCCTGAGCTTGGTTATAGTCGACTTGGAAATACGTGGATTCTATTGCATTTTGAGTCATATATATTATATATTGTTCCCTAATGCGTTTCTAAAAATGGAAATGAACTTTGGTTGTTAGTAAGAGATATGGTTTTCCTCTTATGATAGGCTTCTAGGTTTAATAGCTTAGTCAATTTAGTAAACATTGAATATAAACATGAATGTTTTTGTTATGGACTTTATATTCAGATTGTGAAGGGATCTATTGATCCCTTATTTGAAATATGTGTCTTATTGGTCACATGAAAGACCTCTAATTTTAAAATAAAACATGGGAGTAATTTGGGTTTTGATTTCTAGAATTGTTGTGATGATTTTTCTTGGATTCATTGTGAAAACATCTTGATGGTTGACTTGGAAAGCTTGTTGGTTATTTCTCATTAGTAAACATAATCACTAAAGACTTGTGTTAATATGTTAGTTTAGAAGCCTTGTAATCTAAGATAAGTTGAGTATGTGTATTCTGATTAATTATTTACGGGTTTAGCTGATTGAAGTAATGTGTCTCTATCTCATTCTTAAGGCTGCGTGCATTAATATGAGTTTAATACTTGCTAGGAAAGCTACCAGGGAGTTGAGTCCATATAATGTCAGATATTACCTTGTTAAATTTATGAGTTGTTATAGTGGACGCAATGTTTGAGTTATATCCTATTTCATTATTTACAACTTGAATTGTGGAAAAAATGGGAAATGTACACATCTTGTCTGTTGCAGGCAATAATACATTTTAATCATTAACTATGAATGAACATTTCGGGTGCATCCTAGATAGCTGGGAAAAGTTTGATTATTGGTTTAATCCTTTGAGATATTAATGAATAAATAGATGGTTGACATTTACTTATCCTTGAACATTTGACTATATCAATTACGATGAGTTTGTACATGAATGGTTGACTTTTTTATTTAAGCAATGCTAATAGACAACTGTTGTAAATGTATGATTTCTTGTAAAACATAATTTTGTTTTATCTCCTTTGCAATATTTTTGGAAAGGCATGAATGAATTAGTTAAGTTCATTCATCCATGAATATGACTATTACACATTGATGAAGTTGTGTTTGTTAGTATTACCCTTTGGATTCCTCATAAGAATTGATTGATTGTTATTACGAAATCTTATTGTCTTGATTATGGCAAAAATAAATTGCATTAGTAAGTTACTAAACATAGTCTAGAGGTTATGAATAATAATTTGGAATTATTGGATTGTATTGAGAACATAACTTACTTTATGTAGTATCATTCTATTTAAGAAATGATTATATAAATGTAATTAATGAAGTTATGAAGTTTAGTGAGTTATTAGTTAAGTAAATACTTAACAATATTCTTTTATTTCTATTAAAACACAACAAGATTATGAGTTAAGATAACTCGTGTCAACTCTAAGAGAGCTGACCATGTATAAATTTCTCTCTCCTATAGTGTGTAGGACAGAAGTGATATTATGAAGTGAATAACTAGATTGCTATGTGCATGATTTCTTCATTTATTATCTGTTTAAAAATCCGTTGAGGATTATTATATTTAAATTGTAATATGAAAGTATTATTTTTGCAGAATGATTTAAGGCGTTTTCCTATTGTAATATCATGATTTATTGTATGTCAATGTTTAGGAAAAAATAAGGACTTATCGTCATTCTTTCTAAATAAATATACTTGCTATTTCATATCACATTTGGTGAGATATAAAGGTGTTTTAATGTTGTTTTACAAAAAAATATGAATGAAATTTAATGATGTTATGCTACGAAGGCATATATGATTTATTGAATCATTATAGTTGAATGAACATGATGATTTATAAACATAGTATGATAAGGATAGTAGTACAATGAAAAATAACGTTTATACCCTTGGTGTACCTTATTAAAATGAAAGTGTCTTAAGTGTTGTTTTAACAACAATTTATAAATATAACTTGTTGATATTTGTTAAGTAATCATATATGATTTTATAGTTTCATTATGGATGAACAAAAAGTGTCATTGATAGGAACATAGGTACGTTATGGAAAATGATACAACATAAACTACGTTACATTAATATTGTACCTTACAAATAAGTTGTAAAATTCACATTTAATGACGAATAAATGTGATAAAGTGAACTATTTATATTAAATGATGTACTTGTGAGAATGAGACCAGTACTAGCTATGAAGTAATTGGATAATATAAATGCGTGACATAGTTAAATATTCCAATAATAAATGACAACACTATGTTATGACCATACATTGATAAGAGGTGTTTATTAAAGGATAGTAACTTGGTGATTTAATATGATCCTCTATTGTGAATCAAAGAACATGAAGCGATGTGTTACGATACCTTATAACTTATTGTAACAATACAATCTACATACTTATCCTAAGTAGATAATTAAATTTTGTAAATAAAGTGTAGATATCTAGAATTTTTGTTCTTATCAACAAAATCCTAATCATGCGAGCTAGGGATGGCTATGGGAAGGATAACGAGTACATAATGACAAAATTCATTATTTGGTCACTATCTTTCCCATAGGGATCCTAAGATGGGACTTGTATGATCCTTTCAATTAGAAGGATAAGTCATGATTTCTACCTCTTCAAAATTGAACTTAATTCTTACATAATGAAATGAGATCCATATAATTGTGAAGATGTTGTCGTGTGGTAACAAAGACAAGTTTCGATGACTTGTGTGCAGTCACAAAACTAAGCTTGCAAAGTAACACTTGAATATTTGGCCAAAGTAGTGCGACTAGCTGAATACATTGTATGTTCACCATATGCCTAACTTGTTATGTCGGATACTAGATGGATTACAACTTGTTTGATTTTCTAGGTTTACAATTAGGAGTTGCACATGATTCTCAAGACATGTTAAAAGGTTTAACCAAGATTATATCACTCATACTCACTCGGTTAGAGTGAAGATAAGGGGGATCAGAGTAGATCCAGTTGACCCTTACAGCTGCACATGGTTATCATTTGTTATAAAATATGGGTTGTAAACATTTAATTATGTTGGATTTTTAGTTGTTGTAAGCTGAAAATACATTGAAGACATTAATTGTGATTAAGGTTTTTGTTTTAAAAAAAATTCCAATTATTTTGGTTGATCAATAACATGGGTGTTAACATTTTTGTTATCATAGAGCTGAAGGTTATCAACTCTTAGACTATAATGGGTTCATATGATAATAAAACATATTATTCTTGTCTAACACAAATACGATGGTTAGGAGAATGGAAAACAATGAGGCTGAAAATACAATATCCCAAAAGCTAGATGAAATCCTAGTAGTCCTTCAGGACACTCAAAATTGTGTAGCTGCCTTAGAGCAACAAGTTGTGGGTGAAAATGAAGAAGAAGAACATGAGGTTAAATAACTTGTAGCAAATGAGGAAGAACAACCTAATTATGGAAATTCTAATGTTGGAAATCATCTAGGAAACAAAAGAGCCCGCTTAGCAACTGAACTTTCAAGAGATATCAAATAGATCAATCCACCCAAGTTTGATGGAACAACCTTGGGAGATGGAGTTAAGAAATGGATGAGTGAAATGGAAAAATATTTCTAGATAAGAGAATTTTCTGAAGAAACCAAGGTGATTTGGGGTATATTTCATCTCTCCAATGAAGCATCTTCATGGTGCAACAACTGCAAGATGAAGTTGGGATTTGATACAACTAGTATCACTTGGGAATAATTTTAATTTTAATTCCATCAATTTTGGTTACCATGGACTATACTTTGACCAGAAAATGTCTAAGTTTCAAAACCTAACTCGGGGTAAATTGAGTGTTACTGGATATTGGGAAATGTTAGAGTAGGTATTTAACTTAGCTCATGTTCACCTAGGTACTTTATTTACCTTTATTGTATTTATCTTCACCCACTTATATGTGTGGATATTTATTTTATTTTATTTAGATATTAGGGGGATATTATCTAGTTGTTAGGTACAATTCTTTCCTTGATCTATCGTATTGACTAGTTCTTTCCTTGATATATGGTATTGACTAGATCTTGATGTCTAGTTCTTTCCTAAATCTATGGTCTTGAATAACTATTTGATGACTAGTTCTTTCCTTGATTTATGACTTGATCTACAACCTTAATTGGTGCTTAGATTGTTATTCCTTGCCTATATAAGCAAGGATCATTTTCATTGTATTTCATTGAGTTCCATAATAATATATGATATTACTACTCATTTATTTGCAAAGGTTATATTAAAGTTATTATAGAGAATTACTTTTATCTTATTGATTGTGGTGTTTGATTAGCATATGAGTTTTTGGATTCGTATGATCTAGTTATCATTCCTTTTAGTAAAAATTCACCAAATTTCTTCAGTATGTACCACAATATAAAACGGATGAAAAATTTAGGATACGTAAATTCATTATGGGACTAAATCCCATCAATGGAGGAGAAGTAGATGTGCATGGTCCTTCCACTATGAAAGAATAGAAGATACAAGTAATATATGCTCATAGGGATGAAAAGAAAACGAATAGCTTCAACTCACCATCTCCATTAGCTCCTAGGAAAACATGGTGGAAGAAGGTAGGCAAACAAAATAAATAATTCCAGAAATAATACAACAACTAAACCTACTGTGAATGCAAGGAAAAAATGGGAAGAATAATGTTGCAGCAAATGATAAGAAATTTGAAAATAAAGGGTCTTTTATTGGATGTTTTAAATTTGGTGGTGACCACTACGCTAATAATTGTCCCTAGAAGAATCGGGAGAATAATTAGCAGCAAAAGATACACACTGTAGTGGCTAACCACCAAATTGAGAAACAAGGTACTACAATTGAAGTTCTAGGTAAGTTGTATGGACTTTCTGTTACTATTTTATTTGACACGTGTGTAACTAAGTGCTTCATTTCTAGTAAATTAGATGAAATTTTGAATAAGAAATTTGGTTATATGAAAAATACATGAACTATATAATATGGGAATAATGTTGTTCAAACCGTAGACCAATGTCAGTTTGATGCAACATTGGAATTACCTAACTTTACCACAGAACTAGACCTAGATGTAGCTCGTCTAGGGTCCTATGACATTATGATTGATGTAAATTAGTTGTCCCGACATAAAGCAATTATCGAATATTTCAAAAAAATGAAAAGAATTCCTAAATGGCATGCAGAAAACAATAAACATACAAGGCATAAAAAGGAATTTTGAAGTAAGGTAGATTTTTGCTATACAACTTAAGAAAACTAAAAACAAGGGTTGTATGTTGTATGTGATAAAAAATTCTGATTTTAGTGAGGAAGGTAAGACTTTCCTAGAGGATTATCTACTTGTTACAATACTACAAGTATGTATTCTCGGAGGAATTACCTAGACTTCCTCCTTGACATGAGTTTGATTTTACTATTGATATCAAACCTTGAACTGAACTGGTATCTAAAGCAATATACAAAATGAAAACAACTGAATTAGTTGAACTAAAAGTATAACTTCACTAACTATTGTCTAAGGGAATAATTCGACCAAGTGTGTCTCCTTAGGGAGCACTGACCATATTCCTCAAGAAGAAGGATGGCACATTAAGACTATGCATCGATTATTACACATTTAACAAGGCCACAATAAAGAATAGGTATCCTTTGTCGAGGATTGATGACCTTTTTGATCAGGTGTGAAATGCATCTATCTATTCAAAGATCGATTTGCAATATGGTTATCATCAACTAAGGATAAATGATGAATACATTCATAAGACAAAATTCAAAACAATATATGTGCATCATGAGTTTACAGCATTACCTTTTGGACTCACTAATGCACCAAATGCATTCATGAACTTAATGAACAATATTTTTTATGATTATCTAGATAAATTTGTGCTAGTTTTCTTAGATGACATTATGATATATTGTAAGAACATAAAAGATCACAAGGAACACTTGATAATAGTGTTAGATGTGCTTAGAAAAATAACACTATGTGATAGTAAGATCTTGAAGTGTTCATTTTATCAGAACGAAGTGCAATACCTTAGGAACACAATCAATAAGGATGGGATTTCAATTGACCCATCAAAAAATCAAAGCCATAATTGATTGTTCAACACCTAAGAATGTACTTGAAGTTAGAATCTTCATGGGGTTAGCTGGTTATTACATAAATATTCATGCAATATTTTTCTAGAGTGGTTGTACCAATAACAACTTTACAAAAAGGAAAAGAAATTATTATGGACTAATAAATGTGAAATAGAATTTAATATGATGAAGGAAAAACCTTACAACAACACATATTTTGAAGGTTTCAAATCCCAAGAGAAGCTTCATCGTGGTAATTGATGCCTTCGATGAAGGTTTGAGTGGAATACTTATGTAAAACGATCATGTAATTACTTATGGAAGAAAAAATTTGAAGGCACATGAGCAGAAATATGCTCCCCATGACTTAGAAATTGTTGTCATAGTTCAGGCCTTGCAAATTTGGAGGCATTACCAATTTACCTATTAGGAAAGCCTTTAAAAACTGAAAATAGACCACTTGGAGCTGAAATATATCTTTACGCAACCTAATTTGAACGCAAGTTAGTGTAGGTGGCTTGAATTTTTGTCTCGATATGATTTTTACATTAGTTACATTAAACTCTGAAATGAGAACCATGTGGTTGATATGCAATGAGTCGTAGGATGCATGTTTTTGCTATTGTAACCCTCATAACACAATTTAAGGATTAAGTAAAGAAACAAATGCAAAATGATTTGTATTATCAACATGTGAAAATTATGTCAGGAGAAGATCCAAATGACAGGAGGTATGAAGGTTTAAAATTTGATAAAGGGAGTGATTGCATTATGAAAAAAATCAGTTTCCATGTACCTTTGGGTAATGAATTAAGAACAAAAATCATGAAGAAATTTAATGAATCTCCATATTCTAGACATCCTAGAGTGACAAAGTTGTTGGATGATGTAAAACAACAATATTTTTGGAAAGGAATAAAGAAAGACATGTCGAGTTATGTTGCTCATTGTCTTAAATGTCAACATGTTAAGGCAGAGAACATGCATCCCACTAGTTTATTGTATCACTCACTAACATTTCAGATTATAAATCAAAAAGTAATTATCATGTATTTTTTGAAAGGAATATCACTGTATAAAACAAATATTACATGATTTTAGTAGTGGTCGACAAAATGACCAAATTATCTCACTTCATACGGGGTAATCTAAAGGATGATTCAAATTTACTTGCAAAACAATTTGTGCATGAAATTTTCAAATTGCACATAGTCTCGGTTATTATTTTCGACAGGGATCCTAGAATGACCTCTCGATTTTGGAAAAAATTAAACTCAACTTTGGGAACAAAATTGAAATTTTAGTTCAACATACCATCTCATAAATAGAATGGTCACTAAAGAAATGAATTAACTAGGTTATTGACGATATGCTCATGAATGTATTGACCATGGATCAACAATATAAATGGGAAGAATATATTCCTGTTGGTTTGAATTTTCCTATAACAACACTTTAAATTTCTTGCAATGCAAAATGTAGAACCATTTGAAGGGTTGTATGGGAGAAGGTGTAGAATCCTATTAGATTAAGGATATCATGGAGGACCAAGAGAGGTGGTTCAGGCCTAGAAATGTTAACAGAAAGTACAAAATCAAGTGAAGCTAATTCATGAGCAACTTGAAGGAAGCAGCCGATAGGAAACAAAAAGCTATGCACGACCACTGAAAGTGGTATTTGATCCAAAATTTGAGCAAGGAGATAAATTCTTCTTAATGTCAGAAAACTCAAAAATAGCTCAATTACATTTGACAAGTATGTTCCAAATTGAGTCACCTATATATGTGGGACCTTTTGAAATTCATAAAGTCATAATCTCGGTGGTAATACCGAAGAACATTACCTTCCATGATCATTGTTTATAATATATTATTGCTTATTCAATATTTCATTGCTTAATTAAAAATATGTATAAGATATAACACATGTCAAAAATTAGGAACTCTTTACATAGTTTCAAGGACCCATAGTAAATCATCATTGTGAAACAAATTAGATTGTTGTAAACTCATAGGTTGCAATTCAAAAATAGAGATATTTCTAAATGAAAGGTCCAATGCGACCAATATTATGAGGATAGTGCAACTTGGGAGAATTCGAACGAAATCAAAAATAAGATGCTCCTTCACTCTATTTTAATGATAAGAGCTATGATTTGATCCAAATGTCTAATGATTGTATGATGACAATACTTGATCACTAGTGTTGAATGCAATGGTAAAATGACCGCTACATAGGGCTAAGTGGATCAAATGTCTCCAAAGATCTACTGTGGTGAGGATGTTATAGCCTTGATTATGGAGAAAATGATCTTACGATGACATTCTGGAACATTTCTCAAGTTATTATGAGCTCTAGTGAATTATTTGGTTCTTTGTCACATACCTCATCTCCAGTGATGTCTCCGGACTCCATTCACAATTGAATAAAGGTGTCAATTGTGTCCTTTGAAATGATCGGTTAGTAAAGAATGACTCCTATAATTTTTACAGGGTGAATTATGTCACACCCCATAATACGACTTGAAGGTTTTCATCTGTTCCCGGTAAATGTTTGAAACATCGGACTTTAAATGATGATGATGATGCCTATAACTAGTAAAATATAGGACTTATATCTCCATATTCCTATACTAAGGTACAATATACTGTCATATAATAAAATAATGCGTATAGTGAATCCAACCCTATATATGTTTTCTTGTGTGCATTGGAGGAAGTTCTCCATGAGGTTTCCTCAAAAATATCTCCTTCTCCTCATGACTTGAAATGGAGAAGCTGGACCTTCTAATGTTCACCTATAAAATGTTTATTGTATAGGACTGATTAGTTTTTCATATGCCTATATAAAATATAGGAATTCATGTTTCTCCCTGGGAAATATGCCTTAAAAATGCCTAAGGAATCTTCTCAATATTCTCCTCTCAAAGGCTAGTCAAAGCTCTTTGCATCTGGGGAGTGGCCCCCATTGTGTTTAAAATGAGGAGGGACTTTTGACCTTCTATATAGGATCTGGCTTGTGGGCCACTTATAGTTGGGGTATAAGCCTCATCGTCACATACTCACACCTGAACCAACTTGCTGGTCGAATCGGTGAGATGGTCCTTTAGGATTTTTGTACTTTGGGGTATGGTCTCTCCCAAAAAAATGTTTACCAACAATAAAAAACATGACGAGCATTAAATTTTAAGTATGTATAGTTATATATAAATATATATACATATTTGTCACCACATGTAGGATCACGCCCCCGGACACATCACATGTCTTTCACTGCATCACTCGATAGTCACCTAATTTGGGTCCACACTGTCCTGACTGCTACGTCCCCTTTAACTCATTGTTTCATCATTGAGCATACACCTGGTCACCTCATGACCACACGTTTGCCATCATTGACGCTGCATATCCTGAGTCCTTTGCTAATTACTTATCCAGTTAAATTAATGGATTCATACCCACATTATTAATTGGGATATATATGGGGTAAGTTAATTTACACATCATCCTTTGACTGCTCCCCCTTTGACTTATTCCTAGGCTATGGGCCACGTAAGACTAGGTCCCTACTTATCTTGCCAAAAAAATGTGAGTAACTCTTCCCCATAAGCTTAAAGTCCTAGTTGACTTCTACAATAGGTGACTTGCCTATAAACTCATCTAAGTGCAGCTCACCCTCACTTGAGACCCAGACTTAGCATTGCACAGATCCTTGCCAGTTAGAGGTATAAGATCAGGTTATGTGGTGGCCTAACTTGGACCCACCATGTCACCCTAACTGATTCTAGTTTATCCTCATCATTGACAAAGGTGACCTATAACCACCAGTGTCGAAGTTCCAGTATAGTCCAAATTTTAAACTTATTCACCTACGCTCGATAATTCATTTTTGCCATTTTTATTATAATCAAGCGTGACTCGTCAGTTGACATCTGTCTTCATCCAAAGGATGTCTACACACCAACATAGTGACCAACACAAGAAAATGGTTCTGTGTCCAGGTTGTTGGAAAGTATCTACAGGAAGTCTATTTCCATACTTTACATTGATCTTGGAAGATTTAGGGAACTCATGTTCATCTAGATCACCTATCAGATCCTTACCAGATACCTACTACTCATAAGATTCCTTATAGCAAGAAAACTAAGTAACGTGACTATTAATCATTTGTGCCTACTTTACTATAGATCTTTCTTACTTTCTCTCTGGTCTTACACACCCCACAACCTAGTTTGATATTCATTGTTTTATCTTTATTGACTCTAGACACCAATCCACCTAACCATTACCACCTTGGCTAGCCCATCCACCTTTCGCCATCTTCCTTCCCTTCTGCATTACACAGGTCCTTCTTCAGCCATATTACCCAAGAAGGTGCAACTAAAATCTCAAGAGCCTCACTACTCCGTGCAATCAGAGAGGTAGATAAAAGATCCATTTTTTACAAGACCTATCAACCGCATAGTGCCTACCCACGCTAGCTTTACCTTTTCCGTCAAGTTAGGTAAAACCCTTAAACCGTAAAATCAGTACAACCTGACCAAACTAGTGGTCGAACCTATCCCACTTATGATTCCACTCTGACCATGGCAAGCCTCTCCCACAAAAATCACCAAACACTTCATCTAGACCAGACACTTACTTCATCAGTCCATAGATCCCTTGGTCAAACCTCTTTTCATGCCTGCACATACCTAGCTAACATTTTACTAAACCTCTAGATCATCATCATTGCCTTTCCACTTAAACCTTACAACCCACTCATTACCTATTACCAACGGGATAGGCTTGATGATACATCTAAATTTGCGCTTACCATCGTGTGTCAAAGCATGATTTGGATTAACCATAAGGATCTTAAGACTGTTCTTCTCCAAATATTTCCTAGTGAAGAAAACTTTGACGACGATGTATCTTTTAGCACTCGCTAGGATCCTGTTCCACTTTCACCTATCACTATTACACCCTTGCCCCCTTACCTATTCAGTGACCTTCATGTTCCACCTAGACATAGGGACCATGTTTACGATTTCCTCGAATCAACATTAAAAGATACACGTATGGTCCACCATAAGAGAGCTTTGATTTTCAAACGTATTACTCCAAATGCCAATATGTTACCTTATCTATGTTTCACAACAAACCAGTACATGCCCTCACTGATAACATTTATGCCTATCCTGTCACTATACCTATCCCAAGACTCATCTTATCCCTTCACCCCATATTAGTATGGTTTAACATTTCCACTCGTGCCTAGAAAGACAAAGGAAAGGAGAAAACAACCAACCCATCTATCTACTCCTTGTACCCAATATCCCATCTACACCTGCACTGCAAAATCACCATCCGTGGACCCACATACCCTTTTTCTGACGAGGTTTCCCATTGTGACAATTATTAAACAATTGTACAACAATCTCCTCTCAAAATTTCTTTGTAAAACCTTATCCAAACCTCTAAGTCTCATTGACAGGCCCTCATGGAGAATTTGTAATCTATTGAGGTTTTACCTAATGACCCTACTCCTGTGGCCTACATTATCACTCCTCACCACGTTACCTCTCTCACCACTTCATCCCCTTCCTCTACACCCACTACTAATCCTCAAATAGCCACTCTCATCTTCTCTAACGATGAGATTGTACCTCTCCATTCAAATGATCTTGAACTATGCGATAATTCATTTCCATGTCTACATTGATAATATACTCATTCAATGCATGTTATGATCGATGGCGGTGCTAACATAAACATTATTTCCTCCCATCTGTATAACCAAATGCGCATCCCTACCAATTACATGCATAATAACTCAGTTATGTTGTGTTCATTCAATGATGCCATGAACTTCCACTATTGGGACCATCATTCTCCACATTTGTGTGGGCCCCCCCGTACCATTCTAGAATTATTCTATGTCTTAGAAGAGGAATTCCAGTACAAGCATGTTGCTTTTCCGATCTTGGATTCCCTATTATGAGTTGTGTTCCTTCAACCTTACACCATTATTTAAAATTTGAACATGAAGGACACAACTATACCATTCTATTCCAACCCTTCACCATTCAAGACCTGTAACATGTTGTATCGACCCAATGATGTCCTTATACTAGTTATGGCATCTACCACCTCTACTAACTTCCCCTTCAGCCGTATGACCCCATCCAACAATATCTACCACTACCTTTTCCACAACTAAGTCCTCTATGCCCACTGCTGTCGCACACCTTCTGCAAATAACACCCTCAGCCAACCCATCTACTTCTCAACCAACCAATACTTCTTCTCCCCAGATCATCCAGTAGATTCATCCCTTCCCGCTACACACGTATTAACTATTGATCCCTTTGAAGGTGTTTTTCAATGTCTTACTCTAGGGTGAGTACCCGCCTTTATTACATATCGACACATTCCTTACTCCTCAAGAGTATGATAAAATGCACCAACATCCCCACTATGATCACTGCGTAGGTGAGGTATTCCCTTACGGTCCTCCCCACCTTCACACCAACTTCACGTATGGGGGACTTGATGCTTCTAACCTACTCGCCCGAGCCACCTTCCCAAACATCGAATCATTTTCATATGACCTTCAATCTCTCACCAACCACCACTTCACCCCACACCTTCCTCCATTTTTGTGCTCGTAAGGGCTTTGGTTTTGGTTTCTATGAACAAGGTTACCATACTGTCATCCCATGCACCACTTGTAAACATAAAGACTGCAGTGGTATTGGCTTTGTCGAACCATCACCCAAGAAGGCTCGAGTCAAACTCATTGAGGATGATAAACCTTCTCCACCCCATTCAACAACTTCACCAACTTCACCTAAAGCGTCGATGGATCTAGAATCCATTCCGCCTAACTTTTTTTTTCATAAACACCATTTCCTTAGGACCTCTCACTTATCAACGAGATGGCGAGGCTCCCTCTTTTCTTCCCTTCCTACATCCTGACATGATTGATGCCGATACACCTTATATTAACATCGTTCAATGTTAGGATGATGAGTCTATTCTCACCTACCTTGGTGTAGAATATTCTTATAGTCACCGGCTGGTACCTTCTGAGACAAAAACCATGTTAAAGGAATCGACCATCGAAATCAATATTAACACTTAAGACGACCCACACATTCTAAAGATAGGCCAATCTTTAGATGCTGCTAAACATGAAGCTTTTACTTATTTCCTTCGGGATCATAACAACACTTTTTCTTGGTCTTATGCTCATATGCCTGGTATTGACTAAAACATTGTGGTCCACAATATCGTAACTAGTCCTGAAGCAAAACCCGTAAAACAGAAGCTATGGAAAATACATCCTCACATTGCCCTTCTTGTCAAATAAGAACTCTAGTGCCTTCTTTCAATTTCCTTCATCCTACCCATTAATTATCCCCAATGGATCTCTAACATTGTTCCTGTCACAAAAGTGACATGGGGACTCCACATTTACATGGATTTCCACAACCTTAACTTGGATTTCCCCAAAGATGACTTTCTTATACCTAGTATTAACCAACTAGTTGATCTCAGTGCCAACCATGAGATGCTATCACTCATGGATGGTTTCTCAGGTGATAACCAAATATAAATTTCCCCGAAATATCAACACAAAATCAAATTCATCACTCCTTGGAGGACCTTCTACTATCATGTCATGCCCTTTTCCCTTAAAAACAATGGTGCTATTTATTAGAAGACTATAAATTATATCTTTCACAACATCATGTAAAGCATATTGGAATATTACGTCGATAATATTCTTGCCAAATAAAAACATCGAGATGAACACCTTGCAGTCCTTAAGGTTTCCTTTGACCATCTCATCAAATACTACGTTCGCCTTTAACCTAAGAAGTGTGTCTTTGTTGTTCTCTTGGGAAATATCCTTGGTTTTATCATGGCATTTAATTTTATCCCACTAAATCAAGGATATTATCGTGATGCCTCCACCTACTAACCTTTGTCAACTTCATAGTTTTCAAGGTAAGTTGCAATCTATTCGTCACTTTATTTCTCAGCTTTCTAACAGTTGCCTTCCGTTTCATCATCTTCTAGAAAAGGATGTGATCCAGAGGATCCTCACGGAGAAACACCAATCTAATAACTTCTCAAAATAATTTACAGTCATTTTTAAAGCATGGAGAAAAATTATATGATTCCATTGATATCTCGTTTATAGGAAACAGAGCTACTATGCAAAAGTTATGGTCCACTGAAATTTCAGGACAACTGGCGAATTTTGGGCACAAAACATAGATTGGACACGTGCACCCGCCACGTGGAAAAATTAAAATGTGACACTTGGAAAATATAGATAACAAGGACAATTTTGTTTATTTAAATTCCACATGGGCGGTCAAGTTTATTTAAATTCCACGCATTAATTCCTTGCCACACATTTCTCTAAATATCCTAACTACTTATCCCTCCACGTTGGAATATCCTCCAAAATATATTATAAAATATCCTAACTACTACCTACACTACCTTATGTACTTCACCTATCCATCCAACCAAGTGCCCCACATTCCAAGCGGCTAAGGTGGCTCTTAAGCCAATCTAAACATGCACCACCCCTTCTTTTAAATGCTTTTCTTCATTTTCGCACCCACAATGTGAGATAAATCTCTACAAAGCCGCCTAAGGAGAAGAAGAGGGAAGTGGAGGGGATTTGAAATGCTAACCTCCCATGTAAAATTTTAGGCACCTAACTGTTGAGCTAGCTACTTGGAAACAATATAAAAGGAGCTTTATTGTATTTGAAGTAGCATTTTGGATTGTGTAAATTATTGAAATGCTCATAACTTGAGCTAGGAGTGGAATTTTGAGGAGAAGTAAAAAAAAACCCCTATTATTTTTGATAGAGGAATAATGTGAGAAGGTCATAATTTTTTAGAATTATTTGTAAATAATTATTTTCAAGATTTTAATAGATCAGTCCCATTCAACCAGACCCAGAGACGTAGGCCTCAAGCGCCGAACTCCGTTATCACGCTTTGTGTCAAATTGCTAGTGAATTATCTTCATTTCTCTATATTTTTTACGTAGTACTTGTAGATTTTAATATTTTATTAAAAAATATAAAAAGGTCGTAATTACCTAATTTTCTAAAAAAAATCAATAAAAAGCAAATTTTGTTGTGTGAATAGTTGCTAGTTAAATTTGATTTTCATATCACTGGTATCATAGCTGGTTTTGATAGATTTTTGGTTCAGATTAACAAATTTTGGATTACAAGTTGTGTGTTGGATGTTAACAAGGTCTCGATCTAAGAAAGGTGAAGGAGAGTTAGTTGAAGGAGATCCCAAAATTGGTACCAGATGGTCTCGAAGTCCTACAATGACGGATTGAGAGGAAGAAAACTTTCATCAATCATTCCTACAGATGAATAAAATGGTGGAGGAAATGTACCAAGATAGATAAATGGAAAAGGGAACTAGAGAAGGTAAAAAAGAAGATAGCTCTAATTCTGATATTCCTAAAAGAGACCCTTTAAAATCTGATTTTCCTTCATTAAAATTAGATATAAAGTTTGAATTGCCAATGTATATTGGAGAGCTAAATGCAGAGAAGTTGGATAACTGGATCAAGCAGATAGAAGTATATTGTAGGGTTTAGAGAATTGTTGATGATGAAGAAAAGATTCATTTGGAAACTCTTCGGATGGGTGGCACAACACTCATTTGGTGGGAGAGTAAGCTTCAGGAAGTGGAAGAAACCAAAGGTATAGCAATCACTTCTTGGTCTGAATTTGTTTCAAATCTTAGGAAACAATTTTATCCCCTTGGTTATAAGTAACAAGCTATGATGGATTGACAAACATTAAGAAAAACTAAGGGACAGAGTGTTCAAGAATACACACAAGAATTTAGGAAAAGGGCTCTAATTCTGGGAATTTCCCTAAACACAGAAGAAACACTGCTAAAATATATTGGTGGATTGCATAGTTATCTAAGGCATATGATTATTGTTTTAGGTCCTACTAATCTTGATGCAGTGTGTGTGCAAGCAACCCATTTGGAAGCACGAGGTAAAATGAAAAAGGAGTCCTCTTTCTCTTATTTTAAACAAAAGAACAATCAATCTGAAGGAAAAGGTTTGAAAGAACAAGGAAAAGGAAAGGGTAAGCATAAGAAAAACTCTACTGTTAAGAAGGAAGATGAAAAACCATGTTGTAATCATTGTAAAAAGAACCATGATGATTCTAAATGTTGGAAATTACATCCTGAATTGAAACTTAAATGGATGGTTAAGAAAGGAAAGGAAAAGAAAACAAACACTACAATTCATATTCAAGTGATGAAACAAAGATCACAGCTATGAGTTTCAAGGTAAATCAAAACTTTCAATTTCCAACAATAGTACTACAAATGTTGCATCTTCTTCTAGTAAACAAACTATAAATGATGATAAGAAAAGGAATGAGATTTTCCACATTAGAGTAATTTCAAAGTATACAAAAATTGATACTCTTTTTGATAGTGGATCCCAAGCTAATCTAATTTCTGAGGAGGTTGTTAAGAAACTAGGACTCAAAACTAAACCACATCCTAAGCCTTATCCTTTGGGTTGGGTTTGTGATGATGAAAAACTATAGGTAACTAAAACTTGTACTTTCAGATTTGCCATTACAGATAAGTTTATAGATGAGGTTAAATTGGATGTAGTTCCTTTGGATATTTGTGGTGTGGTTTTGGGAAGTTCTTATTTGTATGATCGTAAAGCAATCTTCTATAGGGAAGAAAATAAATATTTTCTTGTAAAGGATGGAATTTAGTTTATTGTTAGAGCTCACAGTGAAAAGAATAATCTATCCTTGGTAATTGCAGGTCAAATGAAAAGGTTTGTAAACTCAAGAAAAAATTTTGTGCTCATGGTGGTCAAAGCCAAAGAAAAATAACATGAGATGGCTTTTGAGACTTGCGGTCTAAAACATAAGGATGAATTGGTAATAATTGTTTCTCATTTTGATGATGTTTTTCAGGATCCACAAGGTCTAGCTCCCAAAAGAGGGGTTCAACATGAGATACAGTTTCTTCAAGATGCACCTCTTCCCAATATCGGAATGTATAGGTTGTCAGTAGTATAGAATGAGGAAATCAAGAGACAAGTAATGGAACTTTTGGCTCAAGGTATAATTCATCCAAGTACATCCCCATGTGGTTCACCAATTATATTGGTTCCTAAGAAGGATGGAACTTGGTGAATGTGTGTTGATTTCCATGCTTTAAACAAGATTACTATAAAGAATCGTTACCCTCTTCCTAGAATAGATGATTTACTGGATCAATTAAAGAATGCAATTTATTTCACTAAGCTAGACTTAATAAGTGGTTATCACCAAGTAATAATTGTAGAAGGTGGTGTTTGGAAAACTACTTTTAAAATGAAATAGGGATTGTTTAAATGGTTAGTGATCCCTTTTGGTTTGTGCAATGCACCACCAACATTCATGAGAGTTATGAATGAAATCTTTAGACCATTCATTGATAATTTCATTATTGTCTACTTAGATGATTCTCTTATTTTCAGTAAGTCATGGGATGAACATGTTAAACACATCTAGAATGTCTTCGATACACTAAGGAAAGAGAAATTGTATTTGAAGATGTAAAAATGTGAATTTGGAAAAACATCTTTAATTTTATTGGGTTATATTATAGGAAATGGAGAATTGAGAATTGATCCTGCAAAATAGAGGTTATTGTGAAATGGCCTTGACCCACTAATGTGATGGAAGTTAGGAGTTTTGTAGGTGCAGTTCAGTACTGGAGAAAATTTATTGCCAACTTCTCATATATTGCATCTCCTTTACATGCTTTGACAAGTAATAAACATGTCTTTTAGTGGGGAGGAAAAAAACAAAAAGCCTTTGATACACTGAAAGAGAAGATAAGTACCACTCCGATCTTGGCACTTCCAGATTTACAACATTCATTTGAGATTGAGACAGATGCTAGTGACTACACAATGGGGGTAGTTTTTATGCAGAAAAAATGACCCATGTGTTACCATTTAGAAACCTTTACAAGTGCGGTAAGAAACTATCCAACTTATGATAAAGAGTTGTATGCTTTGGTTCAAAGTGTTAAAAAGTGGAAGCATTATTTAATGGGAAAAGAAACAATTATACATATTGACCATCAACCGCTTCAATACTTACAAACACAAACCAAATTGCAGCAGTCTAGACATTTCAGGTGGATGGGATTTTTGCAACAATTTCATCTTGTAATCAGGTATAAAAAAGGTATTCAAAATAAGGTTGCTGACATATTATCTAGACCACCAGTGGTAGTAGCATCTATTCTTTTGCAGCATAGTTCTTTGGCTCATGTTAGTTACAAGGAACAATATGTAAATGATGTTGATTTTAGAGAAGTGTATGAGGATCTAGTAAGTGGGAAACAAGTAGGAGAAAAAGATTATCATTTACATGAAGGATTGTTATATCATTCTGGTAAAATTTGTATTCTAGAAAATGAACGTGTGCATATGATTAGGGAAGCACATAATTCTCTTATTTTAGGGAATTTTGGTGTTAGTAAGACAATTGCACATTTACAAAAATATTGTTATTGGCCTAGAATGCATGAACATGTAAACATGTATATTAAGGGATGTGTTCTTTGTGCCACAAGCAAGCCAAGTAATAGGAAATTAGGACTTTACACTCCTCTTCCTGTTCTAACAAGGCCTTGGGAAAGTGTTTCTATGGACTTTGTAGGAGGCTTGCCCATGACATGGAAGAAACCTGATTACTTATATGTGGTAGTGGATAGATTTAGCAAAATGTGCATGTTGGTTCCATGTACTAAGCAAATAACTAGTGAGGGAACTGCACATTTGTTTTTCCAGTTTGTTTGGGTTCATTTTGGTTTACCTACTTCAATTATATCTTATTGGGATTCTATATTTCTTCGGGAATTTTGGTCAACATTGTGGGGGTTAATGGACACAAAAATGAAAAAGAGTAATGCTTTTCATCCACAGACTGATTGTCAAACATAGGTCGTAAATCACACAGTAGTACATTTTCTTAGGGGCTATTGTGGTAAACCTAAGTTATGGGATGAGCATCTATATTATGTGCAACATGCTTATAATCGTGCCTTACATTTTTCTACTTTGAAGTCTCCATTTGAGACTTGTTATGGATATCTGCCTAATTCTCCATTAGATGTATATTATGGACATGAAACTATTGTTAATGGTTCAAGTGATTCTGACAGGGCTAAAAGATTTGTTCAGAGAATTCAAAAGGTTCATCAGTATGTCCATGAATGATTGGAGAAAAGTCAGGCAAAGTACAAAGCCAAGCATGATAAACATAGAACTGATCACAAGTTCAAAATTGGTGATTCAGTTTGGCTTCACATCAATAAGGAAAGGTTGAAAGGTGAAGGTAAAAAATTGAAACCTATAAGGTATGGTCCATTTCAAATATTGGAAAAAATTGGTAACAATGCTTTCCGGTTAGATTTGCCTCCATATATGCAAATATACTCAGTTGTAAATGTTGAGAATTTGAGATTGTATGAACAACCTATGATTGTTGATGATGATGATGCTAACATAATGCCTTCCATTGATGATTTTTCTCCTGAGTATCCTGATGAGTTGCAAGAAGACATCATTTTGGACAAGAAAGTAAGAACTTCATGAAGGGGTGATATTGAGTATCTTCGTGTTGGGTTCAAAGGCATGCATCCGAACAAGGCTAAATGGATGGAAACCGGAAAGGTGAGGGAGAAATACCCTCACCTATTCACCAATTAAGTTGACTTTTGGGATCCAAAAGTTTCTCAGTGGGGAAGAATGATCCAAAGGATCCTCACGGAGAAAAACTAATCTAAGAACTTCTCAGAATAATTTACACTCATTTTTAAAGCATGGAGAAAAATTATATGATTCCATCGATATCTTGTTTATAGGAAACGGAGCTAGTATGTAAAAGTTATGGCCCACTAAAATTTCAGGGCAATTGGGGAATTTTGGGCACAAAATGCAAATTGGACACGTGTACCCACCATGTGGACAAATTAAAATGCGATAAGTAGAAAATATAGATGACGAGGAAATTTTTTTTTAATTTAAATTCCACATGGGCGGTCAAGTTTATTTAAATTCCACACATTAATTCCTTGCCACACATTTCTCCAAATATCCCAGCTCCTTATCCCTCCACGTTGGAATATCCTCCAAAATCTATTATAAAATATTTTAACTACAACCTACACTACCCTATGCGCTTAACCTATCCATCCTACTAAGTGCCCCACATTCCAAGCGGCTAAGGTGGCTCTTAAGCCAATCTAAACATGCACTGTCACTTCGTTTAAAGGCTTTCCTCCATTTTCACACCCACAATGTGGGGATAAATCTCTACAAGGATGCCTAAGGAGAAGGAGAGGGAAATGGAGGGGATTTGAACCACTAACCTCCCATGTAAAATTCTAGGTGTCTAACCATTGAACCAGCCACTTGGAAACAATACAAGAGGAGCTTTATTATATTTCAAGTAGTATTTGAGACTGTGTACATTATTGAAATGCTCATAACTTGAGCTAGGAGTGAAATTTTGAGGAGAAGTAAAAAGTAACCCCTGTTATTTTTGACAGAGGAAGACTATGAAAAGGTCAATTTATTTAAAAAATTTTAAAGAATTATTTTCAATATTTTAATAGATCGGTCCCATTCAACCGGACCCGGAGACGTAGGCCTCAAACACCGAACTCCGTTATCACGCTTTGTGTAAAATTAATGGTGAATTCTCTTCATTTCTCTATATTTTTTAGACAGTACTTGTAGGTTTTAATATTTTATTAAAAAATATGAAAAGGTTGTAATCACCTAATTTTAAAAAAAAATCAATACAAAGCAATTTTTTTGTGTGAACAGTTGCTAGTTAAATTTGATTTTCAAATCAGGATGTCTCCTTCAAATGGGATGATGAGTGCCACAAAGTCTTCGACACCTTAAAAAATACTCCTCCAACCACATGTCATCATTTCACCTAAGGAAGACTAACCATTTTACCTTTACATTCCTACCATTGATTATTCCCTTAGTGTCACGCTCGCTCATCGTGATGAGAAACATAGGGAGTAAGCGGTTTATTATATAAGCCATATGTTTTTAGACTATGAGACTAGATATACTCACGCCAAATTTTTTTCCTAGCCTTATTATTTTTCACCACTAAACTTCGCCATTACCTACTCAACCACAAAAAATTCATTATTATTAATATTGACCCCTTACATTACATGTATGCTAAGCCTTACCAGCATCAATGTGTTGTACGTTAGCTCATGTTTCTTGCAGACCTAGATCTCGAATTAACCCATCAAAAGTATGTCAAAGGAAAAACCACTGTTAAACAAATCGTAGATGCACCCCTCTCCAGAAGCCAATCTTCTAACTTTTAATTCCCTGATGAATCCATTGCTAATCTCTCCTTGGATGATATCATTTACCAAATGACCTTATTCTTCTATGGTTCCAAATGTTGGTGTGGGGGTGGTGCAGGAGATATCCTCATTCCTCTTGATGGTGAGCCTATGCCATTATCTTTCAAACTATATTTTTCTTGTACTAACAATATCGTTGAATGTGAATCACTCGTGTTAGGTCTTCAAACCCCCATAGCCTTAGATGTTAAATCAATTAATATATTTGGAGACTCTCAACTGGTTATGAACCAAGTCAATGGTATATACTAGTGTCATAATGAGATACTTCAAAAGTATAAACATCATGTTGACATGCTTTTTACTACCTTTGACCATTATGAACTTCAAACCACCCTGCATTCCACTAATAAATTTATAGGAACCATGGCCTATCTCACTTCTCAAATACCAGCTTCACCCTTCAAATTGAAAATATTTGTCACAATAAAAAGGTTGCAATCACCTTCTTATCTATTCTGAGATGTTAAATTCATAGGAATCATTAAACTAATCCACACGACCTTTGGTATAAGCAGTTTGCTGACTACCTTTCTCTTTCAATTCTTCCTCTAGATCTTACTCGCAATGGACAACGAGCCTTCCTCAAAAGTGTCTCTCACTATGTAATCATGGTTAGTCTTCTCTATAAAATTGGCTTTAACGTTATCCTCTTATGATGCCTTACAAGTTTTGAAATCCCATACACCATTAAGTTCATGATGGGATTTGTGGAGGTAATTTTCAGTGGCTTCATTGTCGCTAAGTGCATCCTTCACCTTGAATATTATTGGCCAACCCTAAACCAAGACTGTTGTGACTGTGTCAAACATTGTGTGAAATCTCAACAACATGCTAATCTCCATCACATGCCTAGTCATTCCTTACAGGTCACATGAGACCTTTGTCCTTTCTCTAAATGGGGTTTGGATCTTGTCAGAGAGATTAACCCTCATTCTTCCCAACATCACAATGGATTATTACTACTACTAAATATTACACTAAATGTATGGAAGTCGTTCCTCTCATTTCTACAAAAGATTATAAAATCTGTGAATTCATCAACCATCACATCATTTTTCACTTTGGTGTTCCTCACCACCTCATCACTGATAATGGAAAATAATTCAAAAACAAAACCCTATGGAAAATTTGTGACTCCTTTGACATTCAACTCAGTTTTTCTTCACCTTATTATGCTCAAAAAAATGGCCAAGATGAATCAACTAACAAAACCCTAAACAAAATTCTTATGAAAGTGGTTGACAATACGGATAAGGATTGGCACACGCACATTCCTTTTTCCTTATGGGCTTATCGCACTAGTATTCTCACCTCAACTGCTACTAGACCTTTCTCTTTGGTCTATGATATAGAGGATGTATTGCCTCTCGAAGTATAGATTCTATCTCTTCATATCTCACTCAAAGATATGCTCAACGATGATGATTTTTTCCAAGACCGTTTGATACAACTTGAGTTATTAGAAGAATGTCATCTAAATGCTCTCGATCACCTTCAAATCTACCAAAAATGTATCAAATATTCTTATGATAAATGTGTCCAAGAAAAAACCTTTAAGTTCGGTGATCTCATCCTGAAGGAAAATCAACATGTAACAAAAGTTGAAAAAAGTAAATGGGGAAAGTTCGCTCCTAATTGGCTTGGACCCTATATCATTACTGATGCCTATGGATTGGGTTCTTATTGTTTATCTTCCCTCAAAGGTAAACCCAAACCCGAGCCCCTCAATGCCTTACATCTTTGACCATTCTATTTTTGAATCAAGTCCTATATCACTTGATATCTATTAAAATCTTTTCCCTTAAGGAACATTCACCTTCCACTTACCTATTTTAAGGATCACGGACTAAACAAGAATCATGTGATTATCCATCACCTTTCAACCTTATCTTCAATATGAGTACCATGGCTCTACTCATGACACGATTCTTATGGCTACTTTTATTCATTTTCAAGATGGAATCCCATGGTTGTTTTCCACTTAAAACCTTTATTTTATAGCTAACCACTGTGTGTTATGGTATTCCTTCATAAAAGAACCCTATACTCCTTTACAGTCTTGTTCATGACCTAAAAGTTCAAAAGTAATATATGGGATTTTCAAATTTAACTCCTTGGGTCAAACTTATGGCAAATAGATGAATCACTCAAAAAGTACATCTATCTTTCTATCTTGATAATATAAATAGACTACTCCCTCGAAGGATAGCTATATAAAGCTAGCCATACTGTACGTAGTCTATCCAAAAAGAAGATTGTTTATGTAAAATAAAATTAAAATATTTTGAAGCTTCCTTCATCGACCAAATTTACAAAGAACTCAAGGAGTCATTATATTTATCCCAGATATACTTCTCACATCGATCAGTCTATAAAAAAAAAGCAAAATGAAAGAAAATAGAAAAAATCAAGAGAAGTACAATTTTTTCATCATGGACTTTCCTATTTTGGTTTTGGGTATCTTACAAAAGAGGCATGCTGTCTCACAACAAGATTATCCTAATCAACCCATTTCACCTCATCTTCCTTTCTTTCTTATTTTCTACTTACTCAAGGGACATGCCAAAAATGTGACATTTCATGATCATGTAACTTCCTTCACCCTTAGAAAAATCGATCATGCACTACCTTTAGGGGTTTAATTTCATCAACCCATCCTCAGTATGCTCATTATGATCCTTTCCACTTATGGAGAATTCCAACTCTTATCATTCATGTTTTTTCTTACTTATTGATTCTACAATGTATGACTAGACCTTTGACACCTACATTCTGGGATTACTTCTCCTTCAATCATGACTATTCAACCTAAACTGAACCATGCCTAAAATAACCTACACTCAACCATGCCTCAATGAGCTAGAATCAATCATGCCTAAAACCTAACAAACCATTCATCTACCCCATCATATTTTTCCCTAGCTTACGGGAGAACTACATCGTCCTTAAGCCCCTTTTTTCTAGGGCTATGTAGGCAAAACTCCTAGGGCATGGGACCCTTGGAGGGTAGCTTGCCTACTTTTACCCCTAACCAATTTCCCCCTTTACATTCACATTCACACCTAATGGGTGTTGTTATTCCCTTAATTTAATCAACTCTTAGTTGATGTCATATTCAAACCAGGGGTGTGTCTGAAGCTATATGCAACAAGAAGAATCTTAGTGATCTAGTAATTGATTGTAGGTATTTATTATTTTTTATATTTTCTGGGGGGTTTTGCAGTGTCTTTAGGATTTCCTAGCCAAATCCTTATTAAAATATTACTATAAAAACTTATGAATAAACACTCATTACTGAAATAAATAAATATTTCGAATTAAATATGCTACTGGAAATAAACAAACTCTTGCAGAATGAAACATGAAATATACACTCTTTGCAGAATGGAACAAAATGGAAATAAACACTCTTGCAGAAATGAAACAAATTGCTTTGAAATAAACACACGTTTGAAAAATCTATTGAAAATTCTTGCAAGGAAATAAGAGTCTAATCTATAACACCTGCAGGGAAAAGTACGTAACAAAATTCAACTGAAGAATCAAAAGCATTTACAGAATTAACACTTAACAAATTTACACAAATTGCTTAAAAATATAAATACCAATAAAACAATGAATCTCGCTTCTTACAGGAGTGGGACCTTGCTCCACCTTGAACCAGGAGTTGACAAAGTATGATTATTTCAAAACGAAATGGATATCTTATTACTGAAATGTTCTGTCTTACAAACTTCACTGTATATCTTCATCATATATATCTATCTAATCTATCTACAGGTCCTTATATATATATTTCATCATCCAAATATGCATTTACAATCATAAGTTCTTAATAGTTTTCAATCCATCAATAGGTTCTAATGAAACAAAATATTTCTCAAAGTAGATGTGGAATTTAGAAACCTTGATGGACATACAACTGTCTAATCCTGCATAAGTATTTCTGGAGTATGAAGAATTAACAATTTGTTGATCTGCTCCTAATTGGAAGGCCCATTAATTTCTCTATCACTGGATGTTGTCAAAATAAATAGATTCCCATTGATTCTAGAACTTTGGAGAAGTTTTGGAACCAAAGGGAACTATTCTGGAACTAACTGTGAAAGTTTTGAAGCTAAGCGCAGGAGTTTCAGAACTAAGTGTTGGAGTTCTGAAACTAATTCTGAAGGTTCCAAAACTAAGCGATAGATTTCCTTTGCTATGTGATGGAATTCTGGAACTAATCATGGAGGTTTTGAATCTAAACTGTATTGAATCCAATGTTCCCAAAAATGTGCTAGTTGCTTCATACTTTGTTATTGTGACTGAATGTGACCTATTTTATTACGAAAACTGAATTTCCACGCACTTTGTTAGGAATTATAGATTTTTTAGATTTTATGACTAAATCAAATAAAATATGGACAATTACATCCTAACTTATACTAGATCAAACAAAAATCACAAAATGCAGTCAAACTTGATAAAAAGGAGAGTAAAATAAGATAATTTATTGCACATTGATGAGGCATATTTTGGCCTTATCATCTCCCCCACACTTACTTGTTTGTAAGTCCTCTTCAAAAATTTTGTTGTGAATTTTTCATTCCAATTGACTACTCATGTCAAATGGCTAAAACTAAATATCCCAATGCTTCATTTTAGAAGTACTATACCCTGATCCTTCTTCTATCTTTCTCTGCCACTCCTCAAAGTGAGTGGGATCTTGAGGCTCTCTATTTTTCCATGGAGACATGGGAGTGAGAAGGAGAGGAGGCCTTGTTCTCATTCCCATCCATATGCCCCTAGGTTTTTCATTGACTTGAGGGATTAGTGTACACAAAGCTCTAGCTCTTTCCAAACTCCATATTAAGTTTGTGGGAGATATCACTTCTCTTCTTCTCAATGAAACTGTGAGAAACTCCCATCTCTTCAAGCATCCATCATAAATATCTTCAAAGTTTTTCTCCTCATAAGAGGTGAAGGCATCAATACTTTTCTGGAGACTGGCAATATAATGTGCCTTGAATCAACTGTCAAAGGCATGGGATCTGAAATTTATAGCAAAGGAAAATGGTTTTCCATAGTGAGCTCTCATGCAGAGGCCAGATGAACTAGCCTTTAATAAATGTTCAGAATCCCTCTCTTTCCATGCTATCTGATTTTGAAGTACAGAAACAAATGCATTCAGCTGGCTTTCCCCTACATAAAAATTGATCATGAAGCCTGTATTCTTTTCCAGCATAAAGTTGCAGAGATAAAATTCCTAGAGAAGATTTTTTTTCTCTGCACTGGCTGAGGAATATGCTGTCATGAACTCTTATTCATATTTTATTTCATGTGGAAGGCCACATGAAATCCTTGATAGTTTCCAGAAAATAAATTGTTCTTCCAGAAAGACACTGTATGCAGGATAAGGTCTCCTATATGTGAGTAATATTTCACTCATTATGCAGACCATTTGTATCTTTACCAAACATTTAAATTTGTCTTCTTCCATTTTGTAAAATTTTTCTTCCCATTCCTTCCTTACCTTCTTTTCCTCTTCCATATTGCTTCTTAGTTCCTCATTTGATGTTTTAAATTCTTTAAGCTTTCTGCAGGTATCATCCCACAACTTCTTAAGTGGCCTGTAAGTCGATTTAGTTTGTACAACCTGATTCATTGAAGATGTCTTTGACATAACACTCTATTTTCTAGCCAATTGACATTCTTTTTATTTTTCTACCAATTTTTGTTTGACCAATGTCAATTCTTTAGTCCTATATGTGAGATGAGTTTTTAGTTTCCCAATGAGCATTTCCCTATGCTCCAATTTGTTCTTGAGGAAGTTTAATTCCTCATCCTTCTCCCTAATGATAAGTTCTTCTCTAGAAAAAAATAGAGCCTGTCTAACTTGTTGTTTCTCCTATTTTTCTAAAATTTCCTTGGGGAATGAGAATTCCTCTTCCACCAAAGGGGATTTCCCTTTCTGTTTCCAAGATTCCAATTCCTCTTCTTCATGTGACAATGCTACTGATTCACCCATCTCTTGAAAATCATGTTCTTCAAATATTTCATCTTCTTTCTCCACCTCAGTTTGACTTGGTCGAGGAGGAGACATTGCCATGCTTCCTAGAATATCAATAACTTCTTTCTCCAAACCATCATGTTCTTCAATATCCACTGGAGTTTCCCTAGACCTCTTATGAACTCTTCTTCTTTGAGGAGCTTAAAAATTTCTCGAAGTGGCCTTCCTCCTAGAGATTCTTCTGATTTTTACTTCATGATCTAGCTTAGGTGAATTTTCACTGTCAGAGGCAGATATCAATTCTTTTGGTATTGCTACAGAGGAAGGAGTTTCTTTTGAAGGCACAATAGTTTCTACAAATTTGATCATTCTTTTAGATCTCCTCCTCTTTGGCACATTAACCACACATATTTCCTTATTTTTCTCTACAAGGGGATCAATCTCCAAATTAATTTTAGGGGAGAAAGGGGTTGGTATTCCCCTCCTGATAATATCAGGGCTTTGTTTGAATTTGTTAAGGAACTTTTCCCATGCTTCTTCTCCATTTTTATTTGAGAGAAAATGGTGCTGACAGACCAAATGGACTAATCCATGATGTCTAATTGTCCTAACTCCCCAAGAATACCTCTAATCCATTGTCTGGATGGATTCAAAGAGGAACCCTAGAAGGTTTACTATATACTCTTGTTTTGTAGCCCCATACCTAAGATATATCAGCATCTTA
The DNA here is from genome assembly GCA_019776745.2 of Taxus chinensis. Taxonomy (NCBI): domain Eukaryota; kingdom Viridiplantae; phylum Streptophyta; class Pinopsida; order Cupressales; family Taxaceae; genus Taxus; species Taxus chinensis. The sequence continues at coordinate 263,918,494 of CM034150.1, forward strand.
AGGACCTCTCTTCCCACAGTCCCAAATTTTCCATCGCAAATTAGGTACTTACTACCCAAACTATTACCCTGTCAAAGGGTTTGGGAAGTTGGCTCTTCTGACCTTCTTGATGATTTTCTTAGTGTTATAAATATATTGGGGTTTAGATTCTCCCTCTTGTATCAAGGTTTCTACCTGTTCTTTTAGGGTCCCCTTGACAGGATTTGGGACATGTACAATTGGTACCCCAGATACATTGCTCATTGTATTTATAGTAAAGGTAATTACAATGATTTTAACCTTAGTTCTAGATTGTTATAAATTTACAAAAAATTCCCTTACCAATTATTCATTGTACTTTGAGAATTTCTTTAGGAACTCTAGCTACCCTACTTGTTCAAAAATGGCTGCCACTTCTCCATCTGCAAGAAGTTGTGTATCATCTTCTAGCTCTGAGTTCTTTTTGATCCCCATGGCAAAGAGGATGATTCAAATTATTCCTTCTTTCAAATCCTTACTCTGTCAGGAGATAGCTGTGGAACTACTAGATTTGGAAGTGGAACTTATTGGATTTGGCTACGGAACTACTAGGTTTAGCTATGGAATTCAAATATAATTCTAGTGTTTCTTCCTTGAATTTTTATGCAACTTATTCTTAATTTCATTTATTCCACCCAAATGATATCTCATTATTAATACAACGCCACTTTTACTTGTTCAATTAACATCACCCTCATGATAACTTGCTTTTAATCATAATGTATAATAAATGACTCATCATACTGACTACTTAAATCAAGTCTAATCACACATGTGAACTTTTAATTTAACCTTTAATAAGATCAAGACATAATTACCATCCTTGCTGATGTAATTCCTCCACCTTGATGACTCATCATTCCTAAAAAAAAGTGAAAAAGGAAAAATGGTTAGAAAAGACAGTTGGAATTCCAAAGAAGTTCCTTTTATTTTGAATTAGCCATTTATTGAGGAGACCAACCGCCATTTATAGTTTTCAATTGGTCTTTGAGAGAGATTTTTTTGGGAAGAGAATGCCATTTACTTGTTTTCATTCCCTCCTTTTTTTTATTTTATTTTTTTAATTTTTTTGGGGAAGAGAATTCCATTTACTGGTTTTCATTTTCTTCCCTTTATTTTGGATCCATGCATCTAATTAATTGATCATTTTGGAAGAACTAGGCTCTTCCATATGATCAAATTCCTTTTCTTCTTCAATCTGCTTGAAGAAATCATCCTTGGTAGGAGGCTTCCTATAAAGTTTCAGCCTGTGTCCATTGACCAGAAGTGTCCTTCTACTACCATCAATGGGAAGTAGCTGAATAGAGCCATTGTCAAATATCTACTCAATCTGATAAGGTCCTAACCACCTGGTTCTCAACTTGCCTTTGAATTGCTGGTACTTGGAATCAAAAAGTAATGCCCAATCTCCTACCTTGAATTACCTTTCCTTGATATGTGTATCATGCCACTACTTCCTTTGGTCTTGGATTATCTCTTTCTATTGAAGTGCTTCCAATCTCAGCTCATCTAATTCATTGAGTTATAGAATTATTTCCTTTTGTGTTGCATCCAATTCAATACCCAATTTAGTTGTTGTTCTCAATGTTTGTAGTTCAAATTCAATGGGTAACAAGGGATTTTTCCCATAGACTAACTCATATGGTGAGAACCCTGTTGTAGTCTTCCAAGTTATATTATAATCCTAGACAGCTTCAGTAACCTCTTTACCCAATCTCTTCACCCTGCTTCAACTGTTTTGTTGAGGATGTTTTCCAATTCTCTATTTGTCACTTCTTCTTGCCCATTTGATTATGGGTGATAGGGAGATGAATTCCTATGATTGATCTGATAATACATTGTGAAGGCATGGATCATATTGGACATGAACTATGGACCTTGGTCTGAAACTATTCTTCTTGGTGCACCAAAATTCATCATAATTTTGTGCCACAGGAAATCAGCAACTGCATCTTCATTAGTATTTTTTTAAGCCTGAACCTCTGCCCACTTTTTCACATAATTAGTGCATACAAAAATGTGTTCCTTTCCTTGTGAAGGAGGACTAAAAGGGCCAACAAAATCCATCTCCCACCTTTCAAATGGTTCAATCACTACTTGAGGTTGTAGAGGCATTTCACTAGTGAAAGTTGGTTGTCCCATCCTTTGACAAGGATCACACTGCTTGATGTATTTCTTCACATCTTTATATAGAGATGGCCAATAATAGCTAGTGCCAAGTATTTTGTGTGTTGTTCTTTTCACTAAAAAGTGTCCTCCACTTGGTTCATCATGACATGCCCTGAGTATGTCAAAGATTTCATCTTCTCTCACACACTTGCGTAAAACCAAATCAGGACCACATTTAAATAACATTCCATTCAACCATTTAAATTGTGCACTGGTTTTGATTAATATTTTTATTTATTTCTTAGTAAAATAAGGGGGAAACTTCCCTGTTGCAAGATAATTTTCCATATCAGCAAACCATGGTGTATCAGCTGAAATAGAAAATAATTGTTCATCTGGAAAGTTGTCCTTAACTGGATCTTGCTCCCCTGTAGTGGTTAATCTTGACAAGAAATCAGCTACCACATTAGATTTTCCTAGATTATCCACAATGGTAATATCAAATTCTTGTAAAAGTAATAACCATCTAATTATCCTACCTCCAACCACTAGTTTGTTCATTAAGTATTTAATTGTTGAGTGATATATATGTACTAATATTTTGTTCCCTGTAATATAATGTCTGAACTTATTAATTACATAAATCAAAGCAATAAATTATTTTTCAGTGGTGGTGTAATTTCTTTTAGTGGAAGTAATATTTTTACTAAGGTAGTAAATAGCATACATTTTCCCTTCTTCATCTTTATGTCCCAAAACTGCACCAATTGAGTTATTTGAGGCATCTGTTTGGATGTGAAAAGGTTTCTCCCAATTAGGTCCTCTCAATATTGGGGAAGTGATTAATTTTTCTTTAATTTCTTCAAAATCATGTTGACACTTTTCATCCCAATGAAATTCACAATCCTTGGTAAGAAAACCAAACATGGGGGTAGCAATTTTACTAAAATCTTTAATAAAACGCCTATAGTATCCAACATGTCCTACGAATGACTTGATATCCGTGGGGATTTGAGGAACAGGTAAGTCTGAAATAATCCATATTTTTTTTTGGTCAACTTGAATTCCTCTTTTTGAAATGTGGTGTCCTAGTACAATCCCCTCATCAACCATCATCAAGCATTTCTCATGACTAAGAGATAAATGGTGTTGCTCACATCTTGTTAATATTTTGTCCATATTTTTCAAGGCATCATCAAATGTTTCTCCATGCATAGTAAAATCATCCATGTATACTTCCACACAATCATTGGTTAGATCTGCAAAAATTGCTAATACAACCCTTTGGAAGGTTGTTGGAGCATTACATAGTCCAACTGGAAATAACTTATAGGCAAAGGTACCCCATGGGAAAGTAAATGTAGTTTTTTCCTGATCCTTAGTAGCCACCCTGATTTGATTATATCCACTAAAACTATCCAGCAAGGAAAAGTATTTTTTACCTGGAAGGTTGTCTAAAACTTGATCTATGAATGGTAAGGGAAAATAATCTCTAAGTGTAGCTTTGTTCAATTCCCTATAATCAACATAAATTATCCATTTTCCATTCTTTTTGGGCACAATCGCAAGAGGAGACACCCACTGACTATATGAGATAGGGTAGATAAATCCTACTTGCAATAGCTTTTCAATTTCCTGCTTGACTATGTCCCTCAAGGATGGGTTGATCCTTCTCTGAGGTTGCCTAACTGGTTTAACATTTTTAGTATAAATGTGATGGGTAAAAATACTTGGATGGATTCCTTTCATGTCTTTATAGTCCCAAGAAAAATCTCTAGTATGAATTTTAAAAAAATCAAACAATTTAGCTTCTTGATCATTTTCCAACCAGCTGTTAATGTTCAAAATTTTACCTGGTTGAATCTCAATTTGTTTGGTTCTAGTGTGTGATGAACTGATTTGTTGAAAAGGTTCCATTAGGGTGTTTAGTGGACATGAATGTGGTAACAACATATGATATGCAGCAACATCTCTAAATTTCCCTTGAGAAAGAATACTAGATAAATGACAATAGATAGAGTTATGATACTTATCTTGTTGTTGGTCAAACTCCTTGTCATTCCTATTTTCCAAAAAATTCCTCACTGTTCCCTGATATCTTTGAGATTGAAGCTACTGATTCCATAGCTATTTCTTCCTCTCCCCAAGAGAAATATCATTCCTCCGAAGAAAAATTATTTGCATCTGCCTGGAATTGCTGTGGTTCCGGAGATAAGTTTGCATGTTCCAAAACTAAGTTTGAAAGTTCTGGAACTAAGTCCGATAGTTCCGAAACTAAGTCCAAAGGTTCCGGAACTATCCCTGATTGTTCCACAAACAACTGGTGATCATTCAATGGATGATTAATCATATTCTCCACCTCCCTTATGTGATCCTGCAATGTTATCATAGCCAAAGAAGACAAATTATGTTTATTAGTATCAGGATCATCAACCCATAATTGTTCTTGGTTATTAATAAATAGTTGTGTAGAAGGATATAATTAAATTTTCTTAGAATTCTTACCATTTGAGATAGTCATATCACCCGATCTACAATCAATTAAGGCAGAAACTATAGCTAACCATGGTCTACCCAAAATAATGGGATAACCAGGTGTTTTACCTTTTGGCCATAATATAAGGAAGTCCACTAGATACTCCCATGACTCCACCATAACTGCCACATCTTCAATGATTCCTTCTGGTTTTTCTACTGAATGATCTTCCATCTGTAATATGGTGCTAGTAGGTTATATACCTGTTAATGGTAATGTTTTCAAAGTGTCCACTGTCATCACATTTATAGCTGCTCCCAAATCAACCAAAACATTATGTATATCTTTATTTCCTATAGAGATAGAAATAACAGGGCTTCCAGGATCCCCATATTTGGGAAGTAAGAGTTTTCCTGCCAATAAATCAACAAGTTTCCCATCTACCTTAATAGTCCTAGGGTATTGCTTCTTCCTTCTAGGTATTTTCAAACATAACATTTTGATTAATTTTGTTTAATTCAGGAATGTCCTTGATTGTCTTGCAACAATGGTATTTCAATATTTAGTTTCCTTAATTATTGTACTAATTCAAATTCCTTGGTCTCAATAACTTCTTTAAATTTTCTAGAAATGAATTTTCAGTAGAGTTTCTATCTGGCTCCTCTTTTTCTTTTTCATCCTCCTTAGGAACAACTGAACTAGGGGTTTCAATTTCTTCTATCATCTCAGTAATTATAATAGGTGGACTGTTAATTATTTTTCCAGATCTTGTTTGAATATCCTTACAGTCCATGGCATTAATATCAACTGGTTTTGCTTACTTTGTTATGTAGACAAGGGTTGTTTGTTTGTTTTTGGGATTAACCACTAGTTGTGCTAGAATTTGTGTTTGAACCACATTTTTAGTTTGTGAACCTTGTGCTAGAGAACCCATTATGGCATGTTGATGTTGGTTGGGATATGTTCTTCCTTGAGCATAGTTATTAGGGTTCCACCTAGGTTGTGACCAAGTATAAGGGTTACTCTGACCAGACCATGGTTGTTGGTGTCCTTGAGCATACTAAGCTTGTCTTTCCCAATCCTGTGGATTCCATGTTGGTTGAGGGGTCCAAGGTGGTTTTCCCAATTTTTTGGCACTATCTGAGCTTCCCATGACATCATCTAGGGATTAGGAACAGATCTTGGTATGAACTTCCCCCTGGCTAGGTTGTCTCTGGAAAAAGTTTACTTCTTCTGATAGTGGATGAAGTGTTGGTTTAGTTTAACTTGATTTTTAATGAATGGAAGAAGAGAACAAACATTAGCTTCATGTTCCCTAGATTCACAAATAAGACACATTTATGTTTTATCCAAAGGACAATCTCTTAGTGCATGCTTCTTTCTGCATCTAGGATAGTACATAGATAATGGTTCAGTATTAGCATTTTCTTTGGTCTTACAATCCATCCATGGTGGAAGTTAATTAAACTAGGATGTCTTTTTTAAAGTTTTCTAGTTCATCCATAAGTTTTTTCATGTCTTGATTTGTAGTTTTCACAGTTTTTCCTTTCCTAGGTCCACCCCTTGTTCTTGAATAACTTCTACAAAGGTCTTTAATATCATTCATTCTTAATTGATTGATGTTTCCACCTCCCATTAAGTTAAGGGCTTCCCTAAATTCATCATCCAGACCTTTAAGAAAAATGGGTTTTATTAGCTCCTCTTGGAGTACAAATCCACACCTTTTACTTACAAAGAGGAATCTATTAAAATAATCTTACATATTCTCATGTTCTTCCTGTTTGATCCTAAAAAATTCTTCCTTCTTGTTTCTCCCTCGACAGTAGTCTTGGTATTTTCTAGGAAGGTATTTTCCCATTTGTGACCAAGTGGTAATAGAATTGGATGTTAATCCCATAAACCACCTCATTGCTGCATCTTTCAGAGTAGATGGAAACAACTTGAGTTTTTGATTTTCTGTTTTGTAGTCATAAGTCTGAAACAATACTTTAAATTCAAAAAAAAATTGGTGAAGGTCCTCAGATGACATCCCTCTAAATGTAGGCAAGTGTGCAAGTGAAATATTCTTCATAGGTGTATCATCATCCTCCAACTGAATTGGATAGGTAAAGGTCCTATCATGTTCTCTTTCAGCTTCTCGTGCCATATCTACAGTATCTTCTAGATATTTTTCCCAATCAATGTGGTATGTGATCTGCTTTGGTGAAGGTGAAAATTTAGGAGTAGGAGGTTGAATACTCAATTGAGAATCAAAAATTGACCTAAGCAGGTCTTGGGATATAATCCTCCTAAAAGTTCCACTTCCTTCTGGTGATTGATCCAAAAATTCCAAAGGTGGAAGTTCTACTTCTTGTCTAACAAGAGACAATGGTGCTTCTAATTCTTGCTCAACCTCCTTATTTGAACCAAAGGATGCTGATAATTCTTGTTGAGATATTTTTGGGATAAATCTACCCTTTGAGTCTCTTGGTCTACTCATAAATTTTATGATAACGTAGGGAATATTTTTCAATTACTAGATGTATGATTGTTTCTCTTGTTAACACCTAATTAGATAATTCTAACTAGTGGTTCCCCCCAAAATGGATGCCAAACATGATGGGTTTCATTATTACCTTCATTTAATCAACTCTTAGCTGATGGCATATTCAAACTAGGGGTGTGTCTAAAGCTATATGCAACAAGAAGAATGTTAGTGATATAGTAATTGATTGTAGGTATTTATTATTTTAAAATATTTTATGAGGGAGTTTTTTAGTGTCTTTAGGATTTCCTGGCCAAATCCTTATTAAAGCTAAACTATAAAATTTTCTGAAATAAACAACTCATTTCTGAAATAAATAAATCTTTAGAATTAAACATGTTGCTGGAAATAAACACACTCTTAGCAGAATGAAACAAAATCACTGGAAATGAACACAATCTTTGCAGAATGGAACAAATTGCTGGAAGTAGAACGGAACACTTGCTTGGAAATAAACACACATTTAAAAATGTTGTTGAAAATTCTTGCAAGGAAATAAGAGTCTAATCTATAACACCTGTAGGGATAAGTACATAACAGAATTCAACTGAAGAATCAAAAGCATTTACAAAATTAACACTTAACAAATTTACATGAATTGCTTAAAAATATAAATACCAATAAAACAAAGAATCCTACTTCTTGGAGGAGTGGGCCCTTGCTCCACCTTGAATCAGGAGTTGACAAAATATGATTCTCTCAAAATGAAATGGCTATCTTATTACTGAAATGTTTTATCTTACAAAATTCATTGTATATATATATATCATATCATATATATCATCTACCCTTATTTCTCTAATCTATCTATAGGTCCTTGTATATATTTCATCATCCAAAGATGCATTTACAATTATAAGTGCTCAATAGTTGTCCATCCATCTATAGGTTCTAGTTAAACAAAATAGTGCTCAAAGTAGATGTGGAATTTAGAAACCCTTGCTGGACATATAACTATCTGATCCTACATAAGTATTTCTGGAGTATAAAGAATCAACAATCTATTGATCTGCTCGTGATTGGAAGGCCCATTAATTTATCTATCATCGGATGTTGTCAAAATAACATAGATTCCTCATTGATTTCGGAACTTTGGAGAAGTTCTAGAACCAAAGGGAACTATTCTAGAACTAACTACAAAATTTTCTGGAGCTAAGCGCATGAGTTCCAGAACTAAGTACTGGAGTTATGGAACTAAGTCTGAAGGTTCTGAGAACTAAGTGATAGAGTTCCTTTGCTATGTGATGGAGTTCCGGAAACTAATCCTGGAGGTTCCGGAGCTAATCCGTATTGAAGCCAATGTTCCAAAAAAGGTGCTGGTTGCTTCATACTTTGTTCTTTTGAACTGAATGTGACCTGTTTTATTACAAAAACGGAATTTTCACACACTTTGTTAGGAATTACAGAGTTTTTACGTTAGCAATAAATCTAAATAAAAAATATGGAAAATTACATCCTAACTTATACTAGATCAAACAAAAGTCACAAAATGTAGTCAAACTTGATAAAAAGGAGAGTAAAATAAGATCATTTATTGCACATTGATGAGGCATATTTTGGCCTTATCAACACTCAGTTAGTTTCCATTTACACAATAACTTGGAAATTAATATATTACAAAAACATACATTATTTCATCATACCTACCATTTTATAACCTCAACCATATCACACCTACATTATTTAACATTTCCATTATATCAATTACTAGGAAATTTAAACATAACATACATCCAACACATCATTTCCTTAAAACCAGTAACTTGGAATTTTTTTGACTCAACCATACCTGTACCTGACTCGATCATGCCTATACCCGACTCAACCATGCCTACACCTGACTCGATCATGCCTATACCTAACTTAACCATGCCTGCACCTGACTCAATTATTCCTATACCTGACACAACCATTCCTACACCTAACTCAACCATGCCTGACTCACCTAGTTTCCATAATAAGCAATAATAATGGAAATGAAAATAAATACATCACCAATCTAATAATCATAATCAAATATATAAAAGGGAATGTCTGTGTATCAATACATATGTACACAGGGATAAATAATCAAAGTGTCTCAAAAAATATCATATAAAATCTTGCAATCTTTGGTACACAAGTCGATATATATATATATATATCAAAATCAAAATCATAATACAATATCATGATGAATCAACCCTACCTGAGGCCCTCCTCTCCACTCTCACTTGTATCCTCTTCTCTCCCTATCAACCACCCTACCAACATATCTCCACCCTTTCCTGTATCCTCTACTAGTCTCTATCTTCCCACCATATCCTCTTCCTTGCCCTCATTTGGGCCTGGCCTATGAGAACTGGTAACCTCACCTTGACCTTGTCTTTGGGACTGATGATCCCATCTACTACCTAAGCTGTGATTCCTGGACCTAGTCCTCTCACTAGATTCCTGTTGGGCATGTAATCAACATATGACAAGACATTAATACCAGCTCCAGTCAGCTGATCTTGATAATAACGATCCTCGTTCAGGGAATCCATGAACCTAGCCATAGATACAGTCTGGGGTGGCGCCATCAGACTAACTATAACCTATGAACCCTGCCACATCAAGAATGGCTCATGTCCTTCTATATATACTAAGGGACCTTGTCTCGGTGCTGGTGCTTGTAAAATGGGATGTTTTCTCAGTGCCTATAGTGACACTACTTGTCCTCCATCCCATGTGGGAGCCTGTGTAGGAGCCTGTGCCTGTGTCTGATTGGTTTCATGTTGACCTTGTAACATAGTCACTTGCCTTGTAAAAGTCACTACTTGTGCCTGTGCTGATGTAAACTGAACACCCAAAGAATTCACATGTACCTGTAAGGCATCCCTATGAACCATCATTGTGGCTAAATCTGGTTGACCTAGCTATGGTGGTGCTACCTGTAACTCTATTGCCCACCACTTTCTATATACCACAGTGATCCTTGAATCATCCACCCTTATATCAACTGGTACCTCCTCATATCCTGTTGGGTCTGTAGGAAGAGGTGGAGACAAAGGTCTCTCCACATCATCTTCTTGGTACTATGGAAATGGTGGTGGCACATCCTATTGTAGTTTAAACTAGCATCAGAATCTGTCCACCATAATCATCTCATGCTCACCGGAACATCTTCCCTGTATCCACCTCAATAGATGTAGCTCCTGTAACTCCTAGGCCATCCCTCTAAATGATAGAAAATAGACATAAGGCTTCCATACTATGTCCATGACATACAAACCATCCAGTTATCATCTGTAATAATCCATGTCATACACTTCCTCCTCCACTCATGGATGACCACCTACTACCACCCATCTCCTATATCTAACCCTCTGACCACCATGATACCAATCTGCTATTAGTAGTCCTCGTGGGTGCACAATCACTATGTTCTCATACACCCAACAATGTTGTAGGAATGTATAATAGATGTCATATTGTTACATCTTATGGTAAGCCCATAAATCCATATAACTGTGTTAAATAGGTAGGCGCCCACACAAAATAGACACGATCCTCAATCATATCTCATATATCTCCCATAAATCCCCTGGGAAATTGGCCACCCTATGAGTTGGGGAGTGCATAACATCCCACTGCAACCATCATCAATACTTCTAACTGAGTCTCCTGCGGGTGCACAACATACAAAGCCCCATATATAAGACTAATATTGTGCTCGGTCAGGTCACTTTTCATCTCCCCAAATACCGTAATCACTGACTCAAAATCCTCATCCGCTAATGCTGAATAAATGATCTCCCCAATAATCAGTAATGATAGAATCTAGTATACATCCTCTAGTGTGATCATCATTTCGCTAGTGGGTAGATGGAATCTGTTGGTCGTTGCATACCATCTATCAATAAGAGTTACCATAAGACTATGATCTCGTTGGATCCACATGTACTACGTCATACCAACCAATCCAACCTCTCACATATGAGTCCACTCGTCCTCTGTGATGTTGGGTTGCATCGCCCCAAATAATGGTGGGACCATGTCCTACATCATTAACGGATGTCGTACCTATATCCATGAAACTCAACAATGTCAAGTACTTCCCTACTTTACTCATTACTTCATGCCTACCTAACCACCCACCCCACACCCACATTACTCTACCTACCTGTCAATTTCCTAACTATTTCTCTAACCTATCATCCATTTTATCTAGCCTACACTAGTCCCCATGTTCTATTTCATCACTTTTTCTCCTTTAATATTTGACCTAACCCATACCCGCCTATTTCTAGCTATATATATCTTCAACCCACTTACTTCAATTCTACTCTACCTCCCATTTCTCTAACAATACTGACCTCTCTATCTTATAAGTTCATACCTTTTGTAAACTAGGTCACTTTTCATAGTGACCGACATTGGTCATGGTAGCCATCACCGGTCACTCTAACCGGTATCAATCACCTATTTCAACCACCAACGCCAGTATGCCAAACAAGCATCGACCGATGCCTAATTGGTGTCGGTCTCTGGTTCAGCCCTAAGGCCGAACCCCCATGCCCTAAATTTTGAAAAAAATTAAGAAACAACCTAAAATATACCCTAATCCCACCTAAAACCCCACCCTAATTCCTTGGCTCACCAAATTAATCTATATTGCACCCTCTCAATACCCAAATTCATTCATTTTTAACCTCATTTCAAAATTTCAATTTCCTACCCCATTTGTTCATTTTACCTCAAATTTCAATTGAAAACAAACAATATGGATTGATTCCTACTTCAACGCACTTCCTCCTCCTCGCTGGCACCTCCAGTCTTTGAACTGGAAAACCTCCAACACCTCCTACTACTACAGCCATGCCTCTAATCACACTCTATATTCTCCATCCAATCAAATCACTCTGAATGATCTTGTGGACCCATCTACCTCGCTCCTCCATCCACTCAAATGCCTCCAAATCAGCCAGGTATAGTAACTCGTTCTTTTCTCCACAGAAAATACACACAAACGCTCTATCTTTATCATTTTCTAATAAGTGAAATGGTTAAAATGAATCCATAAAATATGAATTTTTACCCAATCCTGGACCTGATCGACATTGGTTTCTCTTGACCGGCATTGGTCATGTGCCCTAGTGCACCACGGTCAGTTTACCTTACTGAAATCAGTTCTCCATAACTAATACCGATTTTCCTGTTTGAACCCATTGCACCATTTCTCACCACAAATGATTCCTTGAAACCCCTTTTCACCTTAGTGCACCACGGTTAGTTTACCTTGAAGGACATCAATTTTCCATAACCAATATCGGTTATCCTATTTGAACCCATTACACCATTTCTCACCATGTATGATTCCCCAAAACTGTTAGGAAATATAATTTATTAGTGCTCCATTACTATAATTACGTGAGTAATTATTCACATATTTGGCTATATTATTTGATAGTTGTGATATTGTTGTGAGTTAAAACAATATCACGTATATAGGTGTTGAGAGACAGATTTGAGGGAGTGTTGTTGAACAGCCTCCTTGTTTTTAGGAATACATATTCCTATATATGTGTAACCTGCTCTGCATGAAATTAAATCAGAAAATTATTATTGTGTGTTAGTCTGTTGCTGCACTTACATTTGGTATCAGAGCGCTTGAGATCCAAAAATGCCTCTTCCATAAGTACGATCTCCATTCTTTGAGCAAGGATGCATGAGAGTCATTTACAGCTTGTGGCAGCGTTGAATCCTTGGTGATATCTTCAATGGTAACTGAGTCTTTTCCTACATCGCAGACTGTATAGCACCATTTACCCACAATTTTTTTATTTATTTCATGCATACATTACATCAGATCTTCCACCTTTCAATTTTAAACGTGGAAACTGAAGGTTTGGTATTCAATTGGAGATGTGTGTTTGTTTCTGTGTAATTAGTGTATACAGCATGGTGAGCCAAAGGGCAGTGATGACATCACAATAGTAAAAGATATATTAAACTCGGATGTCATTTATCATATTATGCGGCTGTGTAGTCAATAGTTGTACACATGCCATCAACATTCAATAGAGAAGATTTGTTTAGTGTTCGGTTGATCCTGGGACTCCTCGCCACCATATTCATCTATTTTGATTTAAGTATCAATTTTATTTTTCTTGGCACTCAATACGCTGCCCTCCAAAAATATATGAAGGCTGCGAAATTTCTAAAGGACGTTTGCAGAGAAAGAGGACATGTTTTCCAGTTTGGCCGCATTACATGCTATATTTGATCCTTCATTACCTTTGCAGTGAACATAATTAAATCGGTATCATCTATTCAAAATCTGAAGGAAATCACCATCGATATTGACTGAGAAATGTTGTTGCAGACAACATTAATATCTGATCCGAGCCAAAAGCTATAACGCACTTAAAATGGGAGTGAGATCTGACCTGTAGTATTTGCAATTTAGTTTTATTTTCATTGGGCATGCAAAGTAATGGAATTTGTGGTCTTCGAGGATAGACACTTATCAATTCAATCTCTGCATTTATATGCTCCTTCAAGACTGCTCGACATCCACAAAATCTTGCATTGGCTTTGACTCAATTGGCGGCAGCAAATACATACACGTTGAGCTCCACATCAGATCTCACCTATTTGTTATTAAGAATAGGTATGTTAGGTTTAAAATTTATCTTATTTAGGATGTGGTATTTATAGATGCTTTTAGCAATAGATTTAGTTGATGGTTTAAAGTCAAATATTATTGAGTATCAAATCTCGTAGTGTGTAATAGTAGTGGGTGGTCTATAATCATGTGTCTTTTAGTTTAATTTGTGTATCAAAATATTAAATATAGAAAGTAATTAAATATTACTTTCCGAGTTTAATTTTTTAGTAAATATCCATGTAAAATTTAAAAAGTAATTTGTTTTTATTACTTTTTAAATATATAGTGTAAATTGGGAGCAATATCGGTTGAAGCCGACTCCCCTAAAGAGTGCATTTTCGGTTGAAACCGACGCTCTAAGGTATAATGGACATTCCACTAGAAAAATTCAATGGTCTCAACTTTCACACATGGAAAGTCAAGATCCAGATGCAGTTGATGAACAAAAATCTTTGGAGGATAGTAGATGGAAAAGAACCAGCACCTTCAGATCTGACCAGATTGGTAGAATGGGAAACACGGGATGATAAAACCAAAGCCATTATTGGCCTTGCCCTTTCAGACTCTAAATTACATTATGTTGATCTAGATAAAAACTCGAAGGACATATGGGATAATCTGAGCAAATTATTTGGTTCAAAAGCAGTCAATACAAATTTTTCCCTGAAACTTCAGTTGTTCAAGCTAAAAATGAGTGATGGAGATACAATGTCTAGTCACATCAACAATTTACGATCTCTTCTGAGACAACTTGCAGAAGTAAAAGCTCCAGTAGATGACGAGGATGCAAAAGATATTCTGCTGAATAGTTTACCACCCAAATACAGTAATGTTGTTTTCACTCTTGGTCAGATACCTTCTAACTCATTGGAAGATATGATATCAGCTCTCCTAGCTAAGGAAAAACGGACCAAAGAAGATATAGAAGAAGAAACAGCAATGTATGTAAAAAGGAAGTACAAATTTTTTTCTAAATATAAAGAGGAAAGAGAATGTTTCTACTGTAAGAAAAAGGGGCATACAGCTTCATTTTGTAGAGCTCGAGCTCAAGATATACTTAGTGGAAAACTCAAAGGAATTGAGGCCAACTTTATTACTGACGAAAGATTAGAGAATGAGGAAGAACAAGTAAATGAAGACAGTGGCTCTGAAGACTTCTTGTTCTGAGCATGAAACCGGAGGCAGGAGGCATCGGAGGTTGGAGGTCATTCAGCGACCTCTCGTCAGTTGCCAATGACGGGGCCGCATATCAGCTTTGGTGACATGTGTGTGTGTGCAGTTTGATTTCAGTGCTTCCAGTGTGGTGTGCCTTAGTTTGCAATGATCTTGTTTTCAATAAGTGGAAATTTCACATTGAGGGGGGAACATCATTCCAATGTTCCATTTCCAGTATGTCAGCTTTTTCTATGTATGTATGAGCAACAGATTTCAGCAGAATTTCCTATGTTATTCTCTGCAGTGAGATGTGATGAAGGCTGAGAATAGTACTTTGCATATCATGATGTGGTTGTAGGTAAACCACTTGAAAACCTTCATTTGTGGTTTGTGGTAAACCAATAGCAAAACCACCATTCTTGGTTGTTGGTAATCCATTCGCAAAACCATCACTTTGTGGTTTGTGGTAAACCAATTGCAAAACCACCATTCTCGGTTTGTGGTCAACCATTTGCAAAACCATCCCTGAGGTTTGTGATCATCCTATGAAAATCACTAGATCATGAGCAGGTGCAAGTACAAAGGCAGGTTTTCCCCATGTTCGCACTAAGGGGGGGAATGTTAGGAAATATACTTTATTAGTGCTCCATTATTATAATTACGTGAGTAATTATTCACATATTTGGCTGTATTATTTGATAGTTGTGATATTGTTGTGAGTTAAAACAATATCACGTATATAGGTGTTGAGAGACAGATTTAAGGGTGTTGTTGAATAGCCTCCTTATTTTTAGGAATACATATTCCTATATATGTGTAACCTGCTCTGCATGAAATTAAATCAGAAAATTATTATTGTGTGTTAGTCTGTTGCTGCACTTACAAAAACCCCTTTTTTCCTTTACCCAAATTACCCAATGCAACCGTGACCATTGTGACACTCAAATTCATTTACTCACTATACCTTGTAATGACGCTACTAGTTTTATTCAACCTAATGAACTTTCCTTTCCTAATGTTGTGTTTTTTATCCCAACCATATCTTTGGTGACTTGGAACAAATCTATTGCCCATTCCTACACCTTGCCTGGTTATGTTTCGGGACCATTTCATATACCTTAGATACCTGAACCACTTCAATCTTATTTGGATAAACCTATCAACCTTTGACAAAGTAGAGTTTACAAGCTCTTCAACCTATTACCATATCGCATTCCATAAGTTAGGAAATATGGGATAAAATATGCAAAATAATCCCTCATAGAATCACAACAGTAGAAACTAATATGTAGAAAATATTACAGATTTGAAATAAAAGTGCAAAATAATAAAAGGACAAAAAAGAGACCATATTTAATGTGGTTCACCCAATTTGGGCTACGTCCACCAAGAATCACTTGCTTATATTTTATTACAAGCCACCGCTCTCTTAATACAATAGCCAGATATGTTTGGATCTATGCTAAAAAAACTCTATAGAATTTACACCCGAATTTAGACACATATGCAATGTTACATTAACCCTACCATATGCAAAAAACCACATAAGTAGACAAATGCTTAAGTAGTTTTAAAAAATGGTGGGTATTAAAACCATGGGCCAAAACCGTCCCATAAATCTATGGGTCAAAAATATTGCCCATATGATAAGAGCATGTTTTTCGAGGCCCAATTTTTTTTTCTCAGGGGTTGCACCCCTGGACCCCTGCTTGGGGCCCGACCTAACCCCAAACCATGGAGAGAAAATTGTGGAAAGCATACAATAATATTAGTGTATAGTCTTCAATATTTTCACACATGAAAATAGGCTCCACAACCTAACAGTATACATGTGTTTTCCTTAGAATGCCACTACCTATTACCCGAACCAAACTCACCCTTACCTAAAACCCACCTACCCCTGTTTTTATCACTTAGACATTTATCAAACCACTCACTGAATCCGTTTGTTACCTCATCAAATCATAATTTGAGGGGGATCACCTCCACCCATACTTGGGGAAACCTAATCTTCACTCATACTTGAGATAACAAATTCCTATTTTTTTAGTGTCTCTTATCAATACAAGCTACGCGAAAAAAAGGGGCAAATGTAGACACCAAATTTGGGTCGTACTTCCCTTGGTCCCCTTTAATTAATTAGCGTAATGTATTCACCTAACCATGAACCCTTACCCTGCATTCATATTAATTTAATTACTTACGATTGAATTAATGTTCATCCTCACATTATTAATTAATTTAATTACTCTAATCAAGTTAATTTACACATCACCTAAACACCTCACCATGGACTTATTCCTATCCTATTAATTAATTAACAATAAGTCCCTACTTATCGCAACTAATTGGGACTTAGTCTAACGCTAAAATTAAAGTCTTATTCCTTCTCCAACAACACTCCTACTTATCTAAGCGCCAACCCTCACTGGAGACCTAGATTAACAATCAATATCACGCCAAAAGTAGTAAAGATCATGCTATTTTTGGTAACTTGGACTAATTCACCTTGACTGATGATAGTTTATCCTCGGCCGACATCGGTCACCTAAACCACCATCGGTTTCTTTATATACAATTTTACAATTCTGTACATAGGTTGGTTGTTCAATTTTGGGAGTTCTATTGTAATCAAGCATGAATATCACAGTCATTCCTTCATCACAACGATGTCTACACACCACTAAAGTGTATCACAAGAAATAATCTCTCTTCCAGAGCATTAGAGTATCCACGAGGACCCGCATGTTACACTTCCACAACACTAAACCAGCCATCACCTCACCTATAAATAACAACCACCTTCATTCACAAGATTTTCATAGTAACAAGTAACATGGTTTTCATCATCTTTTCTTACTTTACTGTACAGATTTTACTTCTTTCAGTATTTCCATTCTGCTATTACCTAGATATCTCCATCTTCCCACCAATCCACCTACCTAACCTTTTCAAGTCTTCCCACCTCTCTTAACCTCTTCCTCTACATTCTTGAGTCTTCTTAGCCATATTACGAGCCTAACCACATATTCCTCACTCTCTATGAAATCACAAAGGGTCTAAAAATCCATTTTTATTAATTTATCACCCATTGCCCCTACCAATGTCGGTTTACCTTATTGCCGTCAGTTTCATCCCTTTACCGGTGTCAATCACTTGATCGATATCATTCTCTATGTCATTTTATACCCTTTGACTAGCAAGCCTTCAATTCAACCAAAACCAACCTAGACCTTATCTGATTAGTCTTGGACCCTTTATCAAACCTCTTTCAGACCCGTAAAACCTAGAACAACCTACCAAACCTCTGGATATAATGATAACCTTTCCTGTTAGATTATATTTTCTTATTTTATTAGCACGAGATACCTAAATTATAAAACTACATGGATTTCCTTATTTCATGGTATTTGTTGCATTAAATTGTATTTGGAAGTGGATTGATAGCCTTCTAGGAATCACCTCTCTTCCCAGATCTAGTACTCATTAAGCAGTCTAGAAACCTATATTATTAATGCTATTTTTTGGTCTTGTTGTGTTTCTTATAGGTTATTCCTCCTATCGAGAGGGAAGCTCTCCACGATCAGCTTGGATCAAAATTCAACAATGCATGAATTCTACCATTGACCTTCAATTTTACAAGTATTCCTCCTAACCTCTTACCTTATCTATTTTATGCAAACTATTCAGTGAAATAATATACATATCCATATATACTTAGTTACCTTCTAATGTTTATTTAATTTGTATAACAATCACCTTTCATTTGCATTTTTGTATGTGGATATGATTGATTTTGACTTCACCACTGATTGCATTAATTAATAATGTTATGATAGTAATGATACTTTGCATTGTTTAAGGTAATATCATAAATTGATTAATGTTTATTGTTAATATTATCTTAACTTAGTCTTAGACCGCTTTACATTGCTAAAGTTACCACATTGCTTAAAAATGGTTTAAAGTTGAATGTTATTATGAATGGGTCTTAGACCATCTTGAGAAATAATTAATTATTGATTATTGTTGATTCCTCCTTGGAATTTGGAATGGTGATCTTGGATAGATGTCAAGGTAATTGTAATGTTTAAACCTTAATGCAATGGTCATTGACCATGGGAGAAATTGACTTATTAATGGAGGCATATAAATTATTTATAGTTTGTGTTAAATAATGGTCATTGACCATATAGCTTGGAAAATATTGAGTTGATGTTTGATGGTTATTATTGAAATTATAAAGGGTCATCGACCACAAGGAAAATAACAAGGGGATTATAGTTTAATTTTGTTGAGTTTGCAAAGGAAATGGATGTTCACTGAACATAATGTGAACACCAAGGAAAGATAAATAATGTATTATTGTTTATTGATTTATTGGTCTTAGACCATGCATATTACATGTAGTATTTGGAAATTTTGGAGGGAATTACAAGTGGCATTATCAATTATTAAATTAATTTAATAAAATAATATGGTTTTGGGAAACGAGAAACTATTTAAGCAATTCAAGGCATGCATTCCTCCTCCCTATTCACATTTATGGTTTTGTGATTGGTTTTTCTCTATGGAAGTTGCATGAGTTTTTTATGGAGAAATTATCGGATTCAGTTGGGTAAACTAGATGCATGCATTGATGAATCTCTATATTATATGGAAAATTTGGTTTAATTATTGTTTTTTTGATATTAGAGTGTTGTTGGGCTTGGAAAGTTGTAGTTTCAAACAATAAAATGGAAAAGGGAAAAGAAATGCAAACAAGTTACAGGCATGAGTTATTTCTACTCTATTTTTGTTATTTTTAAATGAAATATTGGATTGTGTTGTGGGTTTGTATCTAATTTTTAAATCTAGAAAATAATGGGGAAAATATATGAAATCCTTATTTTCCTTTGTTGTGTTTGTTTGGAAATATGGGTATAAATAATGTAAATGGGTAAACAGCTCATTGGATCTTGAAGAAATACATTTTGATAGTGGAATGAATGTTTGGGTTATTGTTTTAGAATTTGGAATGTCCTCTTATGTTTATTATGAAAACTTGATAGAAAAATAGGAAAAAATAGATGGAAACAAAAAAGGAATCTTCTGGTTGTTGAGAAATCTAAGTTTTTGGTTCTTAAAACTTTCTGGGTTCACTATTTTAATGAAATTTAAAAGGAAATTTGGGTCTGAATTTTTATCTTAAAAATCCACATTCAAATTTTAATTATTAGCTCAATTTAAGATTTTTGAAGTTGACTTGGAAATAAGGATTTTTTCTTTAGTTTTATCACTTTAAAAATAGATATATTTCTTCTCTCAAACACGTTTTAAGTTATTGAGAAACTTCTAGTTAAAAAAGATGAAGAATGGAAGATATCTCATTTTCTAGGTGCATTTTAAAATAAGCAAGGTTGTTATTTTGTTAACAGAATCTCAATTTACGATTCTTGGATTGTTATACTAAACTATTTTTAGTAGCCCTATAGTAATATGTTTTCTTTTGTTGATGAGATCTAAACAGGTCCTTGATTTTTTGATTTGGTAAATAGTTAGTGTCTTCATTCCAATACGATATTATCTATTTTAAAATTCTTTCATCTCAATTGGATCTTTCCTAGTTGGTTATAATCTCCATTTATTTTGATAAGATCTTAAGGAGATGGGTCGATTATGTTATATGTCTTAATAGGGTTATTATGTGTTTTTGTGTGATAATGTATGATTCTATGACTTTTTGATATCTCATATCTTAGTATATGTGTATTTTTGGGTTTGATGAAAGTTAATGGGGATTTAACTTCCTTAGAGATTATAGCCATTATTTCCTTTAGTTGTTAATCAACAAGAAATCTAAGAGTACATAGATCATTCATTACTTGAATAAGATGATTGATATCCTGATTCAATAGGTAGTAAATACTATTGATTAATATGAGGATTGTATTAAATTATCATTGTATCATTTTGTAGCAATGACCATGAGTTTTTTTTAATAATCATTGGTAAATAGTTTTTTGAAAGGAACTATACCCTTTTACAAAAAGGCTCAGAAGCCAGATATTACAATAGTACCAGATCAAAAAGTAATCAAAATCAAGATTTTACAATAAATCCCAATAACAGAAAAATAATCTTCCAAGAAAAGTACCACAATCAACAATAAACAAAGTATAGAAAACAAAATAACATCGATAAAATAACGACTAAACAACAAGATCAATTGTGTGCTTCCCATCTCCTGGAGGGTAGTGAATAACACCAAGCGGTGAACCTCCTGAAGGATCAGTCTTGTCCACCTGGCTAAAAAATTACATCTCGAACTGGCCCATACCTCTAAATATTATCTGAAATGTTTCTCAACATACAAACATTCTTAACTTGTGTTTCTAGATAAAAAAACTTTGGATGGCTAATCCGCTCACTTTTCATTATACCAGCACTATGAACTGAAATGGTGGTTTTTGAGGATTACTTTCTCTAATTGAGACATGAAGGTGGGCTTGGGTCCTTAATGTCCACCAATCGATCTACATTAAGAGAACCCCAATGTTGTTCCAGTTGCTTCACATGGAGAATTTTGACTCCTACCTCAAGGTGTCTCTATGGCTACTTATTGAAAGTGTCCAATGGCCTCAACAGCTTCCATGGAACTTGGGTTGATGATTACAAACTACTTGTAACTCACCAATATACCAGTACCATGCAGCTATTATTAATGAATATTCATGAATTTTATTTTAATTGGAAAATAAGCTAGCTGTTGGAAAGAATGATTATCTATAAAGTATGATTCTGGATTTACCTCCTTTGCAAACAATTCTTTTCAAAATATTGATGAGCTATGTGAATCCTTATAATATGAATGATTAATATTAAAGAAGTAAACTTTATTTATTCTCATAATATGATCTTACAGAATTGATTTTCATGATCATGGTAATAATAACTTGCATTGTAGGAGATTTAAACAATCTAGACTAGTTGGAAACTTGGATTATTGGGAGATAACTTCATTATGTTGTGTTATTTCATTTGAGACAATGTGATATAAATATAATTAATAAATTGTGAATTTAATTTATTATTAGTTAGGTAAACAATAACACATTATTTTATTTTAATTAAATACAACAAGAATACGAGTTAGATAACTCATGCCAATTCCTAGAATTGACCATGTATACATTTCTTTGAGCTATAGTGTACATGTTAGGATGGAGTGACTTTTATGAAGTGATTAACTAGATTGTATACACATGATTTCTTCATGTATCATTGATTAAAAATACATTCATGATTATTGTATTTAAATTGTAACGTGAAAGTATTATTTTTGCATAATGATTGAAGGCATTTTCCTATTATACTATCATGATTTATTGTATGTCAATTATTTCAGAAAAATAAGAACTTATCCTTATTATGTTTAAATAAAAATACTTACAGTTTTGTATCACATTTTGTGAGATATAAGGGTGTTTTTAATGTTGTTTACAATAGAGTATAAATTAATTTTTTTAATATTATACCATACAATTATATCTTGTTTATTAATCCATCTTGGATGAATGAATATGATGATTGACAAACATAGTATGATATGGAAAGCAATATAATGAAAACAACGTTTAAATCCTTATTGTACATTATTAAAATGAAAGGTTTTTAAGTGTTGTTTTAACAACAATGTGTAAATATAAGTTGTTGATATGTGTTAAGTAAACATAACTGATTTTATAGTTTCATTATGGATGAAAAAATGTGCCAATAACGAACATAATATGTTATGGAAAATGATACAATGTAAACTATGTTACATTAATATTGTACCTTACCAAATAAGTTATATAATTCACATCTAATTATGATCAAATGAGATAAAGTGAACTAATCATATTAAATGATGTACTTATGAGAATGAGACAAATACTATCTATGAAGTGATTAGATCTTATAAACATGAGACACTTAATTAACCTATATTAAATGACAACACTTTGTCACAAAAATATGATAAGAGGTCATTATTAAAGATAGTAACTCGATAAGTTACTATGAATCTCTATCGAGAAATAAATGTTGTGTTATGATACCTTATAACCTATCATAATGTAATGAACCTTTTACTTAATTAAATAACTAAATTGTTAAATGAAGTTGGTAGATATCATGAATCACTGTTCTTATCGATAGAATCTTAACCATGCCAAATTAGGATGGCTACAAGACAAATATCAAGTACTTAATGATGAAATTCATTATGTGGTTAGTATCTTTACCATAGGAATCCTAATATGGTATTGATAGGATCCTTTCAATTAAAAGGATGAGTCATGATTCCTACTTGGGCTTAAAAATTGAACTAGTAAATTCTAGGTTGCATCAGATCTCAAATGAGATCACCTTGTTTTACTATGAAGAGTGGGTGGTGTGTTGAATGGGTTAATATTAAACATCCTCTGACTTGTGTGTATGACATGTTGAGTTCCAGGTGTTTCTAGTGTTTTAAACATAAGTCATTAATGAAAAAGTTCTTAGTAATTGGATATGGGTTTTTTATTAAGTAGGTTTCTCACTTAATATTGCAAACTCCCATAAATTTATGATGCATAATAGTGATCATTCTAGATGAAATCTGGCATTTTTAATTTATTCATTTCCTCACAACCACTATTGAAATCATTATTCCTTTTAAGTGAAGGAATTCATGGTGGATGGACTCTACTCATTGAGAGTTTTGGAAGTGGGCAAGATATGAATATGGAGGGAATGTTTGGAGAGTGTTTAAGCAATCACATGAGTTTTAGAGTGTAGGTTCATGTTTAATACCTTCACTTTCAGTTTGCACATCTAAATGTAGTTTAGGTGTTACATAGGAGTGCGTTCTTCTGATTTTCATGCAATGATAAAATTTTATAGCTTCTTGTAAGAAAAACTTTTACAGGCATGCAGAGATGTGATACATGTTGTCTACAGGTGTGTTAGGGATTTTTACATCCTAGGTTGTAATAGATGAAATACTCAACCTTATCCTATCTGATGACCTTTTCTAAACATTTTATTCCCAATTTATAGTCATGCTTAATAATAATGGTTCAGAATATACGGTGCTAAAATTCATGGAAAGGATTTTAGCCTTAGATTTTATTTTATTAGGGGGGTTACATATTACTGTGGAAAACACCAAAATTCAGGTTTCTATTTGTTTAGATATTTTGCAGGTTATAAAAGTACTTTATTTGTAATGCAACATAGTGTATTTAAAATGCAACTTTATGTTAGAAAATCATGTGAAATTTTGATGTTTAATAGTATGTATCTGTGTGTTCTTAGTTAGTGTTGGACCTTATTTGTTTTAGGGATGTCTTTTTGAGTTATCTACAACCCATGTTACAAAAAGCAGAATGGAGCCTTTGTGTTCATTGTCAGTTTGTCTACTTTTTCATGTGTTAAGAATGTAAACAAATTTTCATGAATTTGAATTCCTAGCTCAAGAAAAACTGGACATAGGAAATGGTTTTTTTATTCATGATGGATAGATGTCCTACCAGCAAGATCAATCATATTTCCAAAAAGGATATATTAGATCGATGACCACATGCTATCACACCATTCCACTCCCAAATTTTATAATCAACCATATTATCTAGTTTTAGATGAGCTCATCTTAGGATCTAGTTTGTCCAAAGGTTGGTCTGAAATAAATTGAGATTTGCTCTTAGCATGGGATTTCTACTTCATGTCCTTGATATCACCTTGATCTTCCTATAGAGCCTAGCCTCATCATACCACATTTACTTTGAATGGATGATTGTGTCTGAGATGAAGTTCAACCTGATCAAGTTCTGGTTGTTTTCAGTTTCAGAGCAATCCAACCTAATTTTTAGGCCTTTTCACTAAAGTAACATCAACTAAGGATTGTAATATATTGCATCTTTATAGAATTGATTCAAATGGATTTCCAATGGTATATGGTTTGTTTAAGGATATTTGATAGGTCATCCAACTCAATTTTTTAAGAAGAAGGTTGTTTGTTTTTCAGGACATGATTGCTCTTGATAGAAGATGGAGGTAGAAGATGCATGATATGGATTAATGGATACTATCTATCAATTGGAGAGTGAAGAGGGATGAATTTTTTTCCTATTGAATTCCTTTAGAGGTATTGAAGGTGATAAAAAGGGTGTAAATCAATTGAGTTCCTAAAACTAATTTCTAGGCAGCTATGTTTGGTGAAGAAGAAAGTTAGTGTGGTTTACATGTATGTATGTTTCATGAGCTCTAGTAAGAATGAATGTGATATAGAGGTCAAGTGGTTTTAAACAGGTGGTTACATGTCATATTGGATTTTTTTTGATTGGTGAAAGATAATGTATATGGTGTTTTTATGTAATATTTTAAATATATGAGTAATTTGGGATCTTGAATAATCATGGTGATGAGGTTTGTAGTGTTTATTCGTCCAAGTGATGGGGTTTTGAGCCATTTGTGGGATTGTTTAGTGCATTGGAGCATGGCCGAACTACATGGGTCCATTATGAATTTTTTGATGAATGTATTGGGATTTTTTTAATATGTATTGGTTGAGATAAATTATCTAGACCAAATTGTTTCATGTTTGTGAATCGAGAAGGGTATAATGTGCATGTTTTAGTTCAAATTTGAACTAGCTAAGAGAGAGGTAAAAATTGCGACCCAAGTGTGAGTGTGAAATATGTATGAAGGCATCATTTCAGATCAGAGGAAGTGTGAAAAATACTAAGGAGTGTTAGAGAGCATGTGTGAAATGGTTTGATATCAAATCAAGTCAAGTTTTTCCAAGTTTGAGTGATCTAGAAGGAGGTGTGTTTGAAATAGGGTTTAAAGGAGTTTGGAGTTGAATCTTGTGATCACCATTAGATGAGTTGTTGAAGCATATAAACAGTAATATTATTATCAAAATATTATGCGATGATTCATATTCATGCAAGTTTATTGTTGTTAGTAATATCAAAAAGGGTTTAGGGGTTGGTGCTCCTTGTGGGGTTAGTGCCTTACTAAAGAAATCTCTTGTGATGTGTAATATTCAATTGAGTCTTTTTTGTCAGTAATATCAATTTTTTTGTCTATGGGATTTCTTCCCCCTGATGGTTTCCTGCTTATATCTTATGTTATGGTGTTCTCTCTCATGGTTATGGTTATTTTAATGAATGTTGTACATTTTTGTGCACATATTAATGGTTTAATGGTTTATGATTTGAGAATTATAATTTGAAATAATTAAAGTTTTTAAAGGAATTATTCACCCCAACCCTATCAGTACATTATTATTCCAATAATTTGTATTAGAGCAGGTCCTTTTGGAGAAGTTTAACCACTTGAAAGGAGATCCTTGTAGCAAAAAAATAGCAATTCAACATGATAGATATTCTTTTAGCAAGGCACCATTTTTTAATAGAGTGAATTATACTTTTTGGATTATAAATATGAGGAATCAAATCATGTTATTGGGGTTTGATATTTGGAAATCAGTGGTAGATGGTTATATTGCTCCTATAGATCCTATAATAAGTGATGCTGACAAGAAGATTTGTAGTGATCATTTAAAGGCTATGAATTCCATAATATGTCGATTGGATAAACATGAGCTTGTAAAGGCAATGCATTACAAATCAGATAAAACAATGTGGGAGAAACTTCAGGTCTTGTTGATTTAACAAAAATATAATTTATGCTAAACCATAATTACAGTGTCACACATGATAAAAAAAATGATAAAAACACATATCTTGACACAAGAAATAAGTTAGATAAAATGAAACCCTAGGTACAAGAGAGAGGATAAAATACTTAGTTGATATTCACTTAATCCCAAAGTATAATGGACTGGAAAACTGGTAAACATGAGGAGATAACTATCACAATCAAACACAAAAAATCCAAGAACTTCCAGATGAGTCGGGACTAGGGCACTTGGAATAAGACTGGGGCACCAGAGACCATGGGTAGGCACCTATGACTTCACAATATCTCAAAAACTAATTTTTTTTGTGTCAAAAGGTGGTTGCTAACCTTCATTATTGGTCACCTATATGTCATTACATGATTGCTACATTCACCTTTAACCTACAAAATAAACAATTTTTTGCAAAACCCTAAACACATCAAATCCTAAAATAGAAAAGATACAAATGGGGATTCAGACTAACCCAAATAGTCACCCAATAGAGTGAACTTATGACTGGGCACTATAGTACATCTCATACTCCATGTAGTTCTTGTGTGTGTGTGATAGAATCATGCCCTAGGAAGCCCTTGTACAAGTGCACATAATAGCAGGTGATAACTAGATGCACCAATGTAAATAGATGTGTGTATGGAAAAATGAACTCCCCCTCCTATGCATGTATGTACTCCCTTATCCCTTGAATGAAATCTAGATGAATTCCTTTGATGTTCTTAGAATGCATTTGGATGCAAACTTAGGTGATGGTAGTAGATGCTCAGAGCTTAGTGCTTTATTTTGGTCACATAGCTTTGTATTTATATGATTCAATAGGTTGAATTTCATAATTGAAAACTAAAAGGATGACCTATAAGAAAACAAGATGCCTAAAAGATAAAAGAGGTCCAAAAGAGGCGAGTAAAGTACAAAGAGGTTGATTGAGGTGCCTAGAAGGATGAGGATGCCTGGGTGCTTGTGTCCAGAGTCAAGAAATATAAAGCAACAAAGATAATATTGGGATTTAGGGTGTGTAAGACCAAAGAGAAAACAAGAAAGAAATAAAATATGCCAAAGATAGTAGTCAATTACTAGTTTTTTTGCTTAGAAATCAAATGAAGGTAAGTAGGTGTTTATTGACCTAAAACTTTACCCAAGTGCGTGATTTTTTGTCTACACCTGTATAAAGGATATTATAAGGTAAGGATATCTAAGATTCAAAATTTCAAAAAATTAGTTTGAAGGGTTGAAAATGAGTGATGATGAGTCGATTGTTGCATACTTTCTTAGAGTTGACAAGGTTGTTAGAACTATGAAAGGTTTGGGTGAATATGTGAAGGAATAGGTTGTAGTTCAAAAGGTTTTAAGATATTTAACTCCAAAATTTTATTCTAAAGTGTATGCTATTGAAGAATACAAGTATTTTCATCTATTGAAAATGGATGATATACATGGAACCTTGAATTCATGTGAGATGTGAATTCAAAGTGATAAACCTGCTAAGAAGGAGATAAATTTCAAGACTGAAAGGAAGATAAAAGGAAAGAAGACTAAGGATGAAGATATTTCTCATGAGATGGATGATGTTGAGTTTGATGATAAAGAACTCTTTAAAATTCTTACTAGAATATTGAAGGTTAGTTCTAGAAAATATAAAGGTAAGCTTCCTTATAAATGTTTCAAGTGTTGTAAAGTAGGTCATTTTGCTATCATTGTCCTCATAAGCACAAAGAGGAAGATCATGATGAACATGAACATGATGAATATCATGACAATAAGTATCACAAAAATAGTAAAGGAAAGAATAACTTTAATAATTTTGACTATAAGAAGAAGGTAAAATGATTTTTTTACTCAAAAGAAGAGGTTTACTTATCTGATGCTAGTAGTGGTGTTTCAGATTTTGAGTCTGAAGGTGATCATGAAGATGTTGGAAATGAGGTGTTATTCATGAAAAAAGTTGTTAAATCTATGAGTAATGGTCCTATCATTTTTGGTGTCTCCATATATTCTAAAGATGATGAATAAGATGAACTAGAACGTATCCAAAATGAGTTAAGGCATGCTAAAAAGAAGAAAAATAAGCTCAGATCTCAATTCAAAGGATATGCAGACAAGATCCATAATTTAGAAGAGAAGCATTAGTTTGAAACAATAAAGCTTAATGGGAAAACTAGGATGCTAGAAGAATAGTTAAAGTTTCTAGTCACAAGTTTTCAATATAAAGAAAGAAAGTGAACCAAATTTGAATATGATATAGAGTTTATAAGAGTAGAATTGTTAGATGTTGGTAAGAATACTATGTCCTTTTATAAATTTGAGAAAATCACCAAGGATCTTGATGATCTTCTTGGGAAACAGAGATATGCAGGTGATAGAGTAGGATTGGGATTCAATGATGTCTACAAGGGAAAATAAGTTATGTAAGAAGATAAGGTATCAAGATTCAAGGAAGAAAAGAAAGAGATCTTCACCAAATAAAATGTGAAGAAAAAATCAGTTAGGCAACCCAATGCTTCAAGGTATGAAAGATATTTTAATGGTTATTGTTACACTTGTAATGGTTTTGGACATATATCTAAGGAATGCAAGAGGTTTGATAGAATTTATCATCCTTGGAGGGATAGAAGAAGTGAGCAAGATAAGAATGTAGTACGCTATAATTGTCATGAGAGACGTCATACTACTAGATATTGGCTATATGAGCCTTCAAGTCAAAGTTAGGGTAATGAAAGTTAAAGGGGAAAAAGTGGAGTTGTGTGTTTTAGTTGTAATAGGATTAGACATGTTGTTAGGGACTATAATATTCCTATAAGGAAAGGAAGATACTTTCAATGTACTAATGTGTATGTTAGAAGGAAGAAGAAGACTTGGGAGCCAAGAGTGAACAACACCATTCCAATAAGAGCAAATGTTGATGCAAATCAGGGCATGTACGAGAACTTAGATAAAAAACAAGTGGATGGAAGTATGCTGTAGGTATTTAAGAGTTCTTGGGACCTATTTAGGTCACGATTATAGATCTATCATGATGATTTATGCCTTTATTAGGATTCTTAGAGGTCTAATGATCCATATGAAGCATTGATAAGAGGGGGAGCTAGTTGATTGAAGTATGTTGTTGTGGAGATATTGTCATAATGAAAAGACATTTCACAGCGTGTCATCAAGTTTTCAAGGTATGTTGTTAGTTTATTTTTTTGTTCAAGTCATGAAAAGGTGTGGTTATAGTCAAACGTATATGAAGTTGTACAGTCATGTCTTCGAGTATGTGTTGCCACTATTGAATTATTTTAGGCATGTGGTTGATCCTTCAAAGTATGGATATGATCAAATTATGTGTAACCCATGCATGTTGAGTGTCTTAGCTTGAAGTATAGAGTATTTTAAAGGTATCACTAGTCAAAATATGTCATGTCATGATCAGGGTCTAAGCATGAAGTATTGTGAGTCTGTCAGAGGTCCATTTTGATTAGTTATAATAGTATAGTATGAAGAAAAGCTTTTCATTTTTTTGAAGTCAAGTTGTGTGTCATGTCAAAAGGATAGAGTAATGTCAGTTTTTATCAAGGGTCCATTGTACCTCAATTTTCATGTTATGATCTCAAGTGAATAAAATGTGGCATTACCTCAATTAGTCAAGCAAAGATCAAATTGTAAGTTAAGTTAGAATCATGTTATGAAGTCTATGAGTTAAGGTAATTTTTGATACATCAATATATCAAGACAATTTAGTCATGTTTGGGTCTGAGTATGAAGTGTTGTTAGTATGTCAAAGGTTCACGTAGTATATTGGTCATGATGTATTTCATGTTACTCACATTTGTGTAAGTAAGTCTCAAAGCTCTTGAACATGTCCTTGAAGATGAGAAAGGAATTGCATCATGGGTCTTGATCCATATATGAAACTAGTTATAATCAAGATGGAGAGTAGTAATTCAGTGACAGGTATACATGAAAAAACTGAGATGATGCAATGAACATCATAGTGCCTTGATGGTTTATGAGGTTATACTTACCTACAGTGAATGGTTTAGTGAATGCTACCTCAAGGGGAGTTTGAATGACCTAAAATTTTAGTACCAATGGCCACAAATGACTAAAATGGGTGTCTATAGGTATGCAAGTTTAGTTGATCACTCATGAGTTCCATGGATAGCATGAAAATTATATGATCTTCATGTGAAGGTTATTCCCCTAAGAAAGAAGGATGAAGGAGTAGAGGTCTAAAGGAGTGGTTCAGAGTTTGAATAAGGTGTCACAGTGTGTCTTGATATTTTTCAAGTATAAGGTTAAGATATTTGGTCATCATGATCTTGAATAAGTTTATATAGGTATATTACATGGAAAATGTGTTAGAATGCATGAATAAGGTTAATCATCATACATAAAATCTTCAAAGGAAAAGTGAAGTAGTTTTATGCCCCTAAGGTATGTAAATTAACCAATATG
The DNA here is from genome assembly GCA_019776745.2 of Taxus chinensis. Taxonomy (NCBI): domain Eukaryota; kingdom Viridiplantae; phylum Streptophyta; class Pinopsida; order Cupressales; family Taxaceae; genus Taxus; species Taxus chinensis. Next base: position 263,949,548 of record CM034150.1, read on the forward strand.
ATCCATGTTGTGTTGTTAATACTTGAGGAAAGGTTGAGAAAGTGTCAAAGTATGCCTTTGAATCATTGTATCTTCATGAAAAGTGTAGAGATATATCTGATCTGTGTGGATCCTTATTAAGAGTCTCACTTACTAATCATAGCTCTGTAGGTGGCTACTGTGTGTCAAATTAAAAATGACATAAGTGTGAAATTCATGCTAAAAATTTCCTTAAAGAGTTGTGAGTCCTTAAATACTTAGTATGGATAATCTAAGAAGTGTATAGAGATTGTATAAAAAGGGTAAGCTTTACAGTTGATGAAAATGTGTTAGGTCTATGAATGGTGGTTAAAAGTATACAATATTGTCTGAGGAAGAGTATAGAGAGTCAAGAATAGACTGCAATAGTATAAAAGTCATGTGGATATGATGTATGATAAAGGTTACATAACAAATGAATGAATATAATCAAGGATCAAGAAGAAATGATCTCACCTGATATGAAGTAACATGACTATGAACAGAGAAATGATGAGCTATATGTCAAAAAGGGTGTAACCAAAAAATAAATGAGAGGATATCATGATTTTCAGGTCTCATAGGCATAAACTAAAAGGTTAAGACCTAATGAGGATGTGTTGAACCAATCCAAGGTAATTTTCAACGAAGGTAAGTCATTTTACATTTTAAAAAGTGCTACAGTGTTGCAGGAGTACAATGATGGTACTATAGGCCTGTAGGAGGCTCTTGATGTAAAAGGAGCTAGCTTGGTCATGAAGATTTATACCGAATTACCAAAAATAATTCACATAATGTATTCACCGCATGTACCTTGCAGGATGGGAATATTTTTTCATAGAGCTATTTAGTCCATCATTTCCCTGACTACATGAAAAAAATTTAATGGTATGTATGAGATAAAAACATCATACTTTGTCTAATAATAAGGATACTATAAAGTGACACATCGATGAAAGGGGAGTATTTGAAGAGCTTAAATATTGGGAAAATGATGTTTACACTCTTATTATATTATGTTTAAATCTACTAATTAGTGGATTAAGTACACTAAAGGATGTAAGGGAAGCTACATGAGATTATTCTAACTAGTTAAATTATAAAATTAGTTTACCGATTTTAGAAAAAAAATATCAATAGTTGTAACTAATGTACAAAATAAAATGTAAAATTGAAAAAAAAAGAGGATGAGTGCACTTAGTTGTTTACAGATGGATCTAGGAAGTTTCAGGTATGGAAACTACTGCAACTAGGAGATCGAGACTGATGATTATTCATTTCTAGAAGTGGGACTAGAAAATGACCTGGGGAAGGACCAGGAAACTATGATAAGACCATCTGTAAATGACTCTCTGTATTAAACCCTAGTTATTGTCATGCAACAAAGCCCTCTGAATATTTTTAATTAGATCTCAAACCCTACCCATGGATGGAAAACCATGTAAAATAAAAATTAGTTGAGTCATGGGAACCCACATGCACCACTGACATTGACACTACTATGAATAGGAACTAAATCACATGTTTCTCTCCACGGAACATGTGATATATGAATGAATGTAACTAGACTTCAAAACTCCTTTAAAAATGCTTGAGTTGAGTTTAGATCTTCCTAAAACACTTGAAGAGGGAATGTTTGAGTTCCTATAGATGATGAATATTATTTCCTTGACTTGGTAAGAATATTTAAATTATTAGTGATTTATCCTCTAATGACTGTGGATTTGCCTTTTTGAGATTTAGGGGGACTTAGATGAACTTTGCAAGTGTTGGAAGTGAGTGTATCAATGTCATGTCATAATATTTATAGGTTCTTGAATGTGGTTGTGTTAGCTTGCTTATATAGGTTTCCTGAAAGGAACGATAAGAAGATCTTTCTAAGCCACAATTTCATATGATAATAACACACCACATTAGATTTACAAAATAGAAAAGCTAAAATACCATTTATGGAAATCCATCATAATCCTTAATGCTCAATACATTACAATACAATAACTTAATTAATCAATGAAAAAGATGTACATATAGGAGGAGAGAAGTGCAACTACTACCTAAATCAGTGGTGAATAACTCCCTCTAACTGATACTGGTAGTTACGTTAACTCCACATAACTGAGAAGCTAACTCACCACAACTAGTAAGCTAACTCCACACAACTAGTACACCTAAGCAAGCTAACCCAACAAGTGTAGGAATAACACAAGTGTAAGAATTATCCTAATAAATAAATAAAAGGATAAATAATAACCTACACTAACACCCCCATAATCATAGATTAGGTGGGAAGAAAAAAAGGTGGGTCTCGACAACAAGGCCTTATGAGGTACCCACATATAATAACTAGGAAAAATGGACACCGAAAGGTACCCAAAACTAGTAATAACAAAGTAGAGAGAGAAAAATCTAGTAGTAAGGCATCCCAATAAGTTCGGCTCCAAAAATTCATACAATGTTGAACAATTTTGGCGTGCATTGTGGTCTGAATCCACTACTTGATCATATAACTAAAAAAAACTGACACTGGGCTTCACCAGAATAGCTCCATACCAAGGAGACTATTAATATAGTGATGTCGGAAGTGCACAAAAAATACCAAATATAATTGATCAGCTGCTACAAATAGATGTGCCATGATCCAAGAACAACCAAGACAACAAAGCAAGGACACAAGATCCAAATAAATTGCAGTACCACGATCCAAGAAAAACCAAAGTAACAAGGCAAGGACAAAAAAACCCAAAGAAGAAAGATCAACTACTATAAATAGGTGTGCCACGATCCAAGAACAATAACCAAGGCAAGGACACACAATCCAAATAAATAGGAGTGTCACTATCTAAGAAAAGCCAAAGGTAACAAGGCAAAGACATGAAACCTGAAGAAGCAGTATCAACACCACACCCTCCCATATTGTTGAATGGGTAGAGTGACACTACATATCTATATGAGTTGCCCAAAATCAACTACTCGAACACTGACAAACTGACACTGAGATTTACCAGAATAGCTCCCCCACAAGAGAGACTGTCAACACTCAATTATAAAGTGCAACCATTTATATCTCTCTTATTTGTTAAGACATTTTCTTAACAAATAAGAGAGATATAAATGGTTGCACTTTATAATTGAGTGTGTGTTACAAATATGACACTTTAAATTTTTAGCTTGTTTCTCAAAATAATCAGTTCTAGTGGAACAAACATGAAACAAAAATCACTTTTGAAAAAAATGGCGCTCAAATCCGAGTTACTGATCAAAAGATACAAATTTATCAAGTTTGTGATTTAACAAAAATAAATAAAATGCCCTGCAATCTTCGATTTATTTTTTGGATTTTTTTTTCCAATTTTATATCTGTAAAACAGAAGTAGAGAAAAAAACCCAGACCTAAACGTGAAAAACCTAGAAATGGTTTTTCCATATTTTTTGCTTCACAACATGAATTTATAAAATCCCCAAGGGTAGCATAGACCTACAAGATCTTCAAATCCTCCACACACATGAAATCTGCAAAGTGGAATAAAAAACCCATTACCGAATGCAGAAAACCCATACAACATTTCTTTGGACTTTTTGCCTCCCTGGAAAATATTTCCCCATGGCACGGATATCAAAGATTTCCTCTTCCCTATTAAATAGAAGAAAAAATCCCATTACCAAATGCAAAAAATCTAGAAAAAACCAAAAAGTGTTTCTTTGGACTTTCTTCCTTCCTAGCACAAATTTCCCCATGACACAGATATCAAAGATTTCCTCTTCCCCATCATATAGAAACTCTAAGAAGCGGAAGAAAAAAACCCATTACCGAATGTAAAAAATCCAGAAAAACCCAGAAACCATTTTTCTAGGTTTTCTACTTCCTTGGTACAGATTTCCTTGGGCACAAATTTGGAAGATGTCCAGATTCTCGCTAAATATGAATACTAAAAAGTGGAAGAAAAAAATCAGTGCCGAACATAAAAAACCCAGAAAAACCAAGAAACTATTTTTTTCTGGATTTTCCACTTCCCCGACAAAGATTTCTTCCCTTGGCACAAATTTGGAAGATGCACAAATTTTCACCAAAAAAGAATGCTAAAAAGTGAAAGAGAAGAACCCAATACTGAACAAAAAAACCCAGAAAGCATTTTTCTGGATTTTCTACTTCCCCGGTAAAGATTTATTCCCTTGGCACAAATTTCCAAGAGGATCTATACGTGTCTGTGTCTGCCTCTGCAAAACCAAAACAAACTAAAAAATGAATTGTATCCTTCAATGGACAAGTTTACCACTATTTATGGGGGTTTTCCACCTTCTAAATCCAATAGAGCCCTCTATTTTGTGTAAAAATGGACACTAAAACCAAAGTGCTAACAAATTCCAAAATATATGAATATAAATACCTTTTGCTTGCAAAAAAATTACAGATAGATATCTACATCATCTATCACTCTAATACCATGAAATGAATAATAAGAAGATTGTTCCAAGCTGCGATCTCAGATGATAATAACACACCACATTAGATTTACAAAACACAAGAGCTAAAATACCATATATGGAAATCCATCATAATCCACAATGCTCAATACATTACAATATAATAACTTGAATTAATCAATGAGAAAGATGCACATATGGGAGGAGAGAAGTGTAACTACAACCTAAATCAGTGGTGAAGAACTCCCACTAATTGATATTGGTAGTTACGTTAACTCCACAAGACTAATAAGTTAACTCCACATAACTGAGAATCTAACTCAACACAACTAGTAAGCTAACTCCGCACAACTAGTACACCTAAGCAAGCTAACCCAAAAAGTGTAGGGCTAACACAAGTGTAAGAATTATCCTAATAAATAAATAATAACCTACACTAACAATTCCAAAGATGAATTATTGAAGAAAGGAAAACCCAGAGGGAGTAAATGACCCATTAAAGATTTTAGAACTGTAAAAAAAGATGGATGATATTTTGGTGAAAACTGTACAAACGAGTCAAAACCGGATATAAATTCATGACCAAAGTGTACAAAATTGAATAGGGATGAAAAACATGTTGAATGAAGCTTACATCTTATTGGATTAAATCAATATATGGATGTTATGTATTGTAATCCCAGAATATCTTGGAAAATCAATGTGAAAGGATACATAAGCTAGACAAGAGACCTTAGGATGTATTAAGCAAGAACATAAAGGTTGTGTTTACCTTAACAAGAATGCATTATCAAAACCAATAGTGTCAAAGAGTAAATTTCAAAATTTGAGTTTCTATATTTCCCCCCTTTAAGTATGAAATGAAAATTACATACTTAAAGAAAAATATACCTGAGTGTGTAGACACACTTTGGAAATTTTTCTAATATTGTTTTTCATATTCCATTTGTGCTTGGTATTGGCATGCTCCATGATGAAACGTACAACACAAAGTGTAGTCAATGCCCATGGTAAAAAAATTGAAATTTAACTCAAATGTACCATGTAACATGAAAAATTTGCATTTGCATAAAAATGAAATAGAGAAATTCAAACAAGGACGGAATACACCTATTTGTTTAGTGGAGGGTGAAGCTTTTGTGCTTTGCTTGTACTTAAATATTTGCATTTTTGAACTTGCTAAAGGATTGTGGGTAATCATTCCCCAATTTTTCTAAGGATAATTGGAGTTGTAGGTGTATGTGACCAAACAAAAAAATAAATGAGAGAGAGAATAAAAATGAAGTACCAAAGCACCCCATAAAGGAAGAAGACCGAGTATAAAATTCATTCAAAAACTTTGATATCTTACCTTTTAAATGTAAGAATAAAGGAAGGACTACCTATGAATAACTTAGCCACTTTAATACCTTTTGTAACCCCACATATCACTATTAGTGTAGGATAATAGTTTACTTTATTTTTTTATATACTTGGAATGTTTCCTACACATATGAAGTATCTCTAATCTCATGTGTAAGCTTTCTTAGGTATCATATGTCATACTTGAGTGGCATGTGTCATATCTATGTGAATTGTATGTCACAAGAGTTATTTAACTTTCATTATTAGATTAATTTGGGATTTACATTAGATTGGTTGATTAGTTGATTAGCTATTGCAGGATTGCAACTTCCTTTCCTATTCATGGAATGATTTCCACTATACTAGGAGGAGTTACACATTTACTCTCCTATTTGTATACCTCTTTTGTGTGATTTTCAAGGTTATTGGATGAATACAATTGATCAGATTATTGATTGAGTTCATGTGTTGAGTGACGATGATTTAAATTCATATTGCATATTCCTTATAGATTTCTCGATTCATGTAACTATTTAGTGCATTCGTCAAGCTAAAATCCTCACACACTTTGATATGGTATCAAAGCATGTCTGGTATACGCTTATGTATTGTAAGTTTTATTTTGAAATATTAGTTTTCATTAATCGTGTTAAAGGTTATGTGTAAAGTTTTCTTAATTTTTATGAGAGTTTACAAAAAAATCGGGGGTGTTTAAAATATTATAGCAAAAAACTCGTGATTTGGGCTATTGTAAAATTTTAAAGGTTTTTTTCCTAAAATCTAAAGTTTCTTCTTGTTGGTTGTGGAGGAAATACTTGTAGTTTTATGTATTTTATTCTCTTGTGGTTCCCAACATAGCTTGAATGCCATTATTACATCCCCAACCCACCCGGGGCACCATTTTTCTACTGGGGAGACATTGTTGCAAACATGGGTGCAATTTTCAATTGTCGTCGCTCCATATTTATGTTAAAATAGAATTAGGGCACCATATTTGGACTTAGGAAGCATTTCTTTTTAGTAAAAACCTCATATTGGGATGTTATTCTACAAAATATAGAGTTGCATTCCTTCTTGAGCATGGCCATTGTTAGTTGGCCTCCTCCATGCAAGTTGTGCACTCCCTTCTGGTGGGTAATTGGATGAGTTTAAAAAATAAATTTGTTCATATTTGTAATTTTGTTTATGGAGGTTCCATCCATCTATAACAACTGAGTTTTAAATCAAACATTAATATTCTACCCTAAGTTAAAATTAACGTGTTAAATAATGTATATATATTATCATTTTGCCATTTTATGGATATTTTCCATTTGAGTTGCACATATGGTTAGATAGAGGGCTTGGTTAAGGTTTAGTATTTTTATTAGAGATGTATCATGTTTGATTGCAATGATATTATGTGAGGCTATATTTTCCTTTTTCCCCTTAAAGCATTTTAATTGTGTGCAAATTTAATTAAATTGAGCCATTAATACCGAGAAATTATAATCACTATAAATTTTGACCAGTAACTCGAAATTGAGTGAAATTTTGTTCAAAAGTGTTTGGTGTTTTATGTTCGAACTACTAGTCTTGTTTATTTTGTAATAAAAATGAAATTATAAAGTGCCAAATTGGGGGTTAAAAAACAAAATTTTAGGGGGGTTGTAATAATATGCAAATGCATTTTCGGCTAAGTCTGACATTTTTCTATTTTGAGTTTTTTTGTAACTTATTGTAATCATACCACTCGTCTCTTTTTCACATTCCTTGGATTCATTTTTGGTGTAGTTTGACGTCCATTTGAGTGTGAATTTTTCACTTGTGACTTAATTGCACTAATTGCTCTCATTTGTAGATAAATGATGAAATACATGTTATGAAGACTTATGCTTTATAGGGCCTGATTTGCATCACAACCTCTTCCTCTTATTCTTGGTAGGGATAATTACGCACCATGGTGTTTGAACATGGAACATTTTCTCATTCAAGATGACCTTTATCCATTTTTTTATGGACAAGTACCTACCCCTAGTGACCCGGATTAACTCGATGATTGGGTCAACTCATGTGACATGGTTCTTGGTTTCTTGTTAATGTATATTTCCATTCATATCCACCATCATTGGTGTTGTGTCCTAGGAATTTTTAGAGTATTCCTCAAACCTTATTTTGAGGCTCTTCAAAGAATGTTGTTTCCACCCCCATTTCATGTTATGATAGTTTAGTTACACAGATTCACCTTTCCATATTCCTGATGACGAGGATTGTTCTTCTAGTTTTGATGATGTGAGTATTGATGAGAATAGATCTCCTCCCTCTCATAACCACCATTCAAATAATGTTGAATCTCCTCTTGACTTTACCATCATTGGAGATCCATTAGACACCAGGAAGACATGTTCATAGTTCCATGGTGTTCCACCTAATTTCATTACATTTGCTTCTGATCCACAGTCATTGCGTGAGGCATGTTCTACTCCTACTTCTTGTGTTGGTGATACATTCATGTTATACATTACTCTTCTCTTCGTCAAGAAACCCTTTTGGGATGAGTTTCTACCAGACCTCATATGTTTGTTTGCAGATTATACCTGTGTTATAATATATGGATATGCTATTTCATTTTCATATCCATCACACATTTGTAATTTGGAGTATGCCTACATATCCATTGATGGCAGCTCCCCTACGAGGATATCAGTCACTTCAACTATTTTGGATATTATCATTATCCACCTATAATTCCCACTCATTTACACCTGGCTAGTGAAGTCTAGGTCCCATTTATCACACATGGCTAGTTGGTATGTGATCTCATCTCGCCAAATGCTTGAACAATTACAGGTGACGTTTAAGGAATTCATTGAGCTTAGGGGTTGTTTAGTGTATTTCGGTCGTTTTTTCACGAGTGTATCAACTAAATCATATACAGTTACATCCTTGAGTTTTTGTTTTTGTTCTTTTTTACATTGATAGGATATTATTATTATTATTATTATTATCGTCTTTGTGTATATAATATTTAAATTATAAATATAATACAATATTATTTAAACTAACAAAATAAAATAAATAAACTTATAAAATAATTTAAACAAAAAATTAACCAAAAAAAAAACAACGCTTGGAAATTTACAAATTTAAAGTAAATAAAATAAAATAGAAAAAATAAAATAAAAATAAAAAAGAGAAATGGATTTTAGCAGTGGAGTGATGATGGTGGAAGGAGGAGACATGGGGGAGGAGTTTGAAAGAGGATACGGGCATCCATCATCCCAACGAGAGGTTTTTACCAGATGTTGCAGGTGCAAGTATTAGGAGGCATGAATGCAAGTGTGGAAGAAAAGACAATGCACGTGAATTGTTTTGCAAATGCCTGAAAGAAATATGGTTTCATTGGACACCATGGTTGCATGTAATACACAAAGTGGATTTGTTGAAAAGAATTTAGAAACTTACTAGCAAATGTAATGAGCAAGCGTAAAGAAAAACTCCATAACCTTAGCCTGTGCCACAATGGGAGATTCAGAATAGGGTTTGAAAGTCTACCAAAGCATTAAGGATAGAAGGAATTTTGCTAAATTTTGTAGATTACAGGTACTCTACTGGACAAGTTTACAACCTGATTAGTTTACATTTTCCAACATCCTCCCAAGCCGCGCCAAATAGAATTTTTGAAAATGATTGTTGACATCTTCCGAAGCATTGTAGAGAGGATTTTCATTATATATTTTAGTTGCTAGTGCCCTAGTAGATGTATACGTAAAATGTGGAAGCATGTGAGATGTTTAAAAATTTCTGAAAGAAATGTGGTCTATGGACTGCAATGATTTCAGGATGTGCAAAAAAATGAGTTTGTTTAAAAACTTGTAAGCAATACAATTGACATGTGTAAATCCTGGCTCCACAACCTTTGACCAACACCTTCCCTAACTGGTTGGGCACATAATGTTGTTATATTGAGATTGGCAGTGATTAGTATTAGAATAGTATGTTTTTTTTACTTCAGCATTGAAATGTGGGAGCACGCGCTAGGCATGTGAACTATTTGACTAAATGCCTTGTGAGGAGTACATGTTTGTTGTAAGCGCCTTTTCTTAATTTACCCTTTCCAGTATAGTTCAAACATGTGGAATTTGTAAGGATGAATTTTCCTATTTCTAGTGTGTTTGTGCACCTAGTTTTCACAAAAGTGTGGCTCTGTGTGTGTCAAAAATGCCTTACAAAAATGAAGTTTCAATCCTTTTAACTACGTCTCCATCGAATCTCTGGAATAGGGTATGAGAATATGTCAAATACATAGAGGATAGAGGATCTTTTTCAAATGTTGTAGTTGTAAAAAGCCTTGGAATACATGAATGAAAACATAAAAGCATAGGAAATTCGTGAACTGTTTGACAAAATTCCGAGAAGAAATGTGGTCTCATCGAATGTAATGGTTAAAACATATGCAAAAAATAGGTGTGGATATCCTTTCCTCTCGTACTAAAATACATACTTCATCGTTCCTTGATTTTGTATTTCAATATGTTCGATTAATAGAAAATTCAAGTGGAATGAACGATACAACTTTACCCTGCCCGATTTTTTTTTAAAACATAAAAAAAATTGACCTCGAAAACCGCATGCATGGAGCGAGAGACTAAACTATTTTACCAACCGAAACCTCTAACATGATCCATGTCGACCTAGAACACTTTGAATGGCCTTACAAACATGATGACCTCAATTTTATGCCTTAAAGAGACAATATTTGAATCCCTTTTAGAATTTTAGTCACTTGTGGCAATGTTTCCATTTTAAGAAAACATGATCGCTTTTAGCTTATGGTTTCCACTTCGTTTGGGTGGAAATTAAAACCACCACCACTTAACTCTAGAATTCCAATAGGAGAATTGAAAGCAACTTTTAATTCTACAAAAATGTTTTCAGGAGTTAGTTTTGCAAGTGGGTTTCAGATCCCACTGGTCATTTTGCAACAAGATTTTTTGATGCATTTACGATAATCATCCTCGGAGTTGCCTTTGTAACTTAAGCCTTGCTTGTATTAATTGAATTCCATTAAATATGATGAGTTCTTTGTATATAGGGTAGTAAGTACGAATCAATAAAGTTAGTGCCGGAACTTAAAATGAGTGTTTACAGGACCCCGTTTGTAAGTAGTTATCCTTTTAAGTCAATTTTGCAAACAACTTTAGTTGGAAAATCCTTCTAAGGCTCCCGTTTGACAAGTAACTACTCATGAAACCTTTTACATATCATCACAATACTGTGTATATTATTGTTTAAATAATTACTTTGTATGAATGTATTTTTAAATTTATGACATTTTCTCTATCCTCTTTCTTCTCTCTCTATAAATAACTATGAAATTATGGTTGGTCTTGAAAATGTAAATAGACTAAAAATTTAGATGGATTTGAAATTAAATGAAAATGGATACGAAATGTAAATTTTTACGATATTGTGAATAGAAAAAGAAATGTCTCTTAGCATTTCTCTTTTCCTTACCCTCTCTCTAGAATTGAAAAAGAAAAAAGGTAATTCAATTTTTGAATAAACGATATCTCTCTCTCTTTGTATCTCTCTCTCCCTTAGTGGAAGTATTGGCACCATTTCACCTTAACAATCCATTTTATGGCTTGGAGGTATCATACTTTTCCTTTCTAATATTGGTTGGCATCATCATCTCCTTGTTTTGGAGATACATGTGAAGTGATGCATGTCGTGTTTTGGTTCAAGCCTTGTGTTATTGTTTTTAGGCCCAAGTGATAATGTAAGTGTTATTGATAATTTAAAAAATTATTCACTTTTTAGTCGTGTTACTATTGTGGGTGTTACATTTGACATCAGAGAAGAGGTTTATAGTCTCAAACCTCTAGTATGTATTTGTGATGTGGTTATTGTTTATGAGATGGACACATTATGTTATGTCATGTTTCATTGTTCGCAACTGGTGTCATGGTGTTATGTATGTTCCTATAGTGGTAATAACCACTTGGTGTAGATTTGTGAGTTATCGAAGTGTTTATGACGAGAATAAATTTTGTGAATTCAACTTATAGTGTGCATGTTCTATAAATCCATTTCATGCTAACTATGTTTTGTTGTGAAACTTGGATGTGTTGTAAGATCATTTTACCCCATTGTTTCATGTGTACCACCCATCTGTATATAAGAAAATGTACCACCTAATGGAATATGTATGTGTAGTAATGGTATACCACCTATATTGTACTTATATTGATTTATAATATGTAGTAATGTGTTTTCCTCATGAATTAGGACATATGATGATCTTTTAACCCCTATTATAACATACATATAGCATTAGTGCATTATGTGGAAAGTGTATATTGCTATGTAAATTGTGATTAATTGTAATGTGCATCACCCCTTTACATGGTATCTATGCATATCATGTTGTGTTGTAATGTTATGTCAATGATGTGTAGTGTGTGGTGTTGTGTTCCTGTTAACGTGCAAAATTAGTACAAATTCTTTGAAAATCTCCCATATTTATGCATTTGACATTCCCACTATGTCAAAAATATTTCCATTTTTGTTGCACAACATTTTCAACTACAACCATGTCTCTTTGTTCCATGAAATTTCAAGTTCCACATAACATTGCATTTGGAAATCCATGGGACACTGTGTTAGCGTCTCATGGATTCTAACCTTAATCATTCCATTACATATTTATCTTTCTTTGTAGACCTGTATGAAATATTTATTTTACATTGTGGCCTATCCTGAGCAGAACCCATGTTTTTTTTCACCGTGAAGCACTAACTATCTTCACCATTGTTATAAAATACTAAAACTTCTTTGTTTCATGAATCTTATAGGTAAAATCTGTGGAACACTAACTTTTACAACCATCCTTCCACGACTTCCTTCCCTAGAAAATTTCATACTTGTAAATGCAATTATCCAAATCAAATGTTCAAAATACATTAAGGCTTTTGATGCACATTTTATTATGCCACAAAACTACAATTTCATATTGAAATTCTTTAGGTCTTCAATAATGTAGCCGCTTGAGTTTGGAACTCTAACGAGCTGTGTAAAATAACATAGGGGTGCTAATTTCGACAACAATTACCTTACATTATATACCCTAGTGGGTAATATCAAAGTGTACGTGAGGAGTGAGGAGGTTGAACAGTTGGCCATGTTGCTCAAGTCAAGTACGATTTAGGAGGTGGAGTCTCTTGTGGACTAAAAATCCACTTCTGTTGTTTGGGAGGTATTTTTTAAAGATCACAAGCACTGAGAGGGGGGTGAGTCAGTACAAATTAGAAATTTTTATCTTAATGCCAAATTTGAAAAATTTAATGATGTGTAACTTTAAAACTATAAGCAGTCAATCAAACATATGTCATGTAGAATAACACAGTGGACAAAGATTAACGTGGGAAACCCTTTTAGGAGAAAAACCCACCAAAACCATTTCTTCTATTACACAAAGCAAGGACTTGCAAAAATATTACACATCCTACAATTTTTGTAGTCGAGTACCCACTCAACCTACGAAGCACCCACTTCACATCTTCAAAAACCTACTCAAAATTTTTGTTTGCACATCAAAAAAATTAGCAAAGCACCCACTTACAAGAAGCACTAACCCCTAATTTAATCAGGTGTAACTGATATTTTGTAGACACCAACCCACAAGGAGGCTACAACCCCTAAAAATGCTAAGATAAAAATTAGACTTAATTTACATATACATTTTGATCATATAGTTACATGAATTTCTTGTACAATAGATTATGATCACCTTTCTGTATTTGTTTGTGTTCTTCTTTTCACTCTCTTCTGCTCATCTGAATCAATCCCTTTTTCTCAATCAATATTTTCACCTTGATCCTCTTATCATCTGATAAATATTTGCTTCATCAATTTTCTCTCCTCTTTCCTCTCTCTTTTCTTTTGTTAGCTCTTTCTTAGCTTGATTGCATTGTATTATTTCTTCTGTCACTCTTCCTTAGCTTGAATACTTCTTTTCTTACTTGATAAACTTGAAAATAGCTCCAAGTTCGAACTATATTCACAATCGACCCATTCCTTCACTTCGATTTTGTGTTTCGTGCACCTTCCTACTCTATCACCTGAGAATTTGGACTATTAAATGCATAGCTAATTTAACTCCATATTGTTTCTTCTATATTCGGCTTGATTACACCACTTTCCATGCATGTGCAAGAGCAATTTATTAGTCAACGCCTAAAAATAGATTTTCCCATCTTTTTACAATTTGCAATGTGATCGAGATGAGCAAGCCATTTTCTTTTTCAATATTTTATTTATCCTTGAAACTCGGAATTCACATAGAAAATTGTCAACTATATTTCCACAAAGTCAATAAGCATTAAATGTTGGCAGTTGGAACAATATATTTTTATTTTTTCTTCATGAGATCAAGTCGTGCACTTAGCCACAATCAACTGACAATCGAATCACCATCAATTTTGGAGAACCAAATCTCACTTGTTCCATGTTTGAATCAAATTGATTGCCTTCGACCCTTCTCCAATCCATATTCTAGTCATTTTGCATCTTTCCTTAGCTCCATGACTTTCTTCTTTGTATCACACTTACTTTTGTTTCGGCGACATTTCTTCTTCCTTGGTGACTTTTTAGTTATCCACAAATCTTCTATGCTTCTCATGGATTTTCCCAATGTCTCATAGTTATCTATTCTTCTTATCCAATGCCTTTCCGTGGCTTTTGTTCTTTGTCCACGACTCTATCTCTTTTAATTGCAGATTTTTAGTCTTTTCCGGCTATCTTTATCACAGTTCTTCGACAACCTTTCTTCGTTGCTTTTTCCTTTACTCCATAACTTTACCTTTACATCCACAGCTCTTCTTCACATATCTCACCTATGGCTTGCTTACAACTTGTTTTTGGCTCCATTTTTCTTCACAGCTTCATTCCTTTACCCGTGGCACTTAATTACCTTCCATGCTTAGATCTTGCAAGTAGACTTCGGCAACTTCTCTCAAGTTTTTGGTGGCTATCTAGACTTAAATATGTCCTCATATATGTGGCTTGCAAAAACATAGACTAAGTCCCTTACAACTTATCGTTAATCATCCTGAAGCCTATGTGAGCTGACACTACCAATCAACCTTCATCTTTTTAGCTTGCTCACTTTACCAATTTGACTCCTTTTTCCATCAATATAACTTGACATCAACTAATCCATCTTGACATCAATGAAAACACACATGACACATGAAAAAGGTCCAACAATCTCCCCCTTTTGTCATTGATGGCAACATTCCAACCTTCAGACATACCTACATCAAAAAAAATACTTGCATACCTTTTATTCATCTTTACTCACCTGGGTATATGACTTGGCTTTCCATCATCTCTCCCCTTATAGTATCATCCAGTTTCTCCCCCCTTTGAATGTATATAACTGGTTTCTCATATCCATTTTTCTCTCTTTGTATCTATATTACTACAACACTTCAATTACTCTCACCCTTTTGATTTTATGAGAAGTTAGTTTATGACTTCATAACTTCTCCCCCTTTGACAACAATGACAAAGGGCCAACTGGGCATGTAGCTAAATATAGCTAGATACAATATGTTCTTACCTCAAGAAGCCCCCTAGGCTTATACTTCTCATACATCTATCTGATGTGTCTGCAACAAAAGCTCCCCTTGAGTTGATGCATGATTTGATAAATTTGAGCTTGTAGACTAGCTTCCCTTTTCTTTGGTTGTTTAGGAGCTGATATTACCTGATAATTCTCCCTAATTTTTTCTACGCATTGTCTAGTTGTTGGTGGGATCAGGAATGACCCCCAATTCATTCCTTAAGTGTTCAAATGTTGCTTTTGGTAGTGGCTTGGTCATAGTATCTATAATTTATTCTTTAGTGCTCACATATTCTATACTTATTTTATTTTCATTCACTTGTTCCCATAAGAAATGATATCTTATAGGTATATTCTTGGTCTTTGAGTGGAACACTGGGTTCTTGGAGATACTTATTACACTTGTACTATCACACAACAAAGGAATAGGATTTTCAGATTTTACCTTGTAGTGATTCCAATGTTTTGCTTTATCCACAAAACCTGAGTGCAACATCATTGCAGAAACTATATACTCTGCTTCACATGTTGAGAGATCCACTTATAATTATTTCTTGCTCAAGCTAGGATACTAGACAATTTCCAACAAAGAATGCTCTGCCACTTGTACTCTTCCTATCATCAACACTTCCTCCCCAATCAACATCTGTATATGTTTTTATGTTGAAGTCACTGCTTTTGGGGTACCATAATCCATATTCAATTTTTCCCATTAGATATCTCAGGATTCTCTTGACTGCCTTGAAGTGTGTTTCCCTTGGATCTTCTTGAAATCTTCTAACAAGTCCTACCACCTACATGATATCAGGTCTTGATGCTATGGAGTAAAGTAGACTTCCTATCATGGATCTGTACAATGTTTTGTCTACCTTAGGTGATTCATCATCTCTACTCATCTTGCATCCAACTTCCATTGGTGTACCAATTGGTCTGCATTCTTCCATTCTAAATATTTTCAGCATCTCCTTGATATACTTATCATGGGATATGAATATACCTTAATCTATTTGACTGATTTGTAAACCTAGAAAGAATGAAATATCTCCAAGCATAGACATATTCAAACTCTTCTTTCATCATATCAACAAAATTCATATGTCATCTTATCATGGTCTCCACCAAATATGATGTCATCCACATAAACTATTACAATGATTAGATGTTCTCCTTCTTCCTTGATGTAGAGATTGTTGTCTGTAACACCTTTTATTGAATCCTTTCTCAATGAGGTATGAATCCAATCTATTGTACCAATATTTGGGAGCTTGTTTTAATCAATACAAGTCTTTCTTCAACCTGCACACATAATCTTTATTTTTAGTTAGCAAAAATCCACTAGGTTGTTCTAATGTATACCTCTTCATTCATAAAACCATTTAGGAAGGATAACTTCACATCCATCTTGAAACTAATCTAATATTTTTGTGAATAATATAGGAATAGTCTTATTTCTTCCATTCTTTCCACACGGTGCAAATGTCTCATCAAAATCAATTCCTTCCATTTACATGTATCCTTTACATACTAGACTTGCCTTGTTTCTTGTTGCTTCTCCTTTCTCATTTAGTTTATTCCTAAATACCTATTTGGTGCCAATCACATTCTATTCCATGGTTTGGGTACCAATTCCCATGTCTCATTCTTTTCAATCTGATCCAGCTCTTCATTCATGACATCTACCCAATGTTGATCTTTGCTTGCTTCTGCAACACTCTTGGGTTCTATCATTGATAGGAGTGTTATGTCTTCATGGTTCTATTACTCTCTTAGATTTCTTCTTGTGAGAATCCTGTCATCTTTGTTTCTAATGATCTGATTAAAATGATGATCCTTTTTGACTTTCCTAGAGGGTGCCTTAGTGTCTGGCCTTTCTTCCTCTTCATCTTCTTCTTCACGTGGACTTTCCATCTCATCAACATCTTTTTACTTTTCATGATTTCTCTATGTTGGGTGCTGACTTTGGCATATTGTGTTTCATCCACCTTCACATTTTTACTTTCAAAAATCTTCTGCAACCGCTTAATTTGTAGCACCTGTAAGCCTCACTAACTGTTGAGTAGCCAAGGAATATACCTTCACACATCTGGAATCAAATTTTCCCAAATTGTCTTCATCTCTTTTGATATAACATTTTTCTACCAAAGACTCTTATGTTCTTTACATTTTTTTATCTCTTCTTCTACATTTCATAGGGTGTTTTGTCACTATTTATTCTCAGTTGAGCTCTGTTCAAAATATAGACCGTGGTGTAAATTACTTCACTCTAATACATATTTGAGAGTTTGGATTCATTTAGCATTGTTCTTGCCATCTCCTTTACAGTCCTTTTCTTCCTCTCAATAACCCCATTTTGTTGAGGTTTCCTTGTGGTTGAGAAGTATCTTATAATTCCATGTTCTTCACAAAATTCATTAAACTCATTGGACCAGAATTCTCCACCTCTATCTAATCTTAAGCATTTGATCTTCTTATTTTTCTCATTCTCCACTAGTGCCTTGAATTTCTTAAATTTGTCTAAGGTTTCTAGATTTTTCTTCAAGCATGCTACCCATGTCATTATTGTGTAATCATCTATTAGAAGCATAAATTACACTTCACCATTTATACCTTTAGTTCTAGTGGGTACACGAGGTATGTATGGATCAATTTCGGTGGTCTGGTTGTAGAATATTATTTTGACTTAAATGTAAAAAATCCTTGCATAGAGTATCTGTGGGTTTCACAATCTTTGGCATATGTCCGACACATTCTTTTGCACTCAATTTTACCATATTTTCAAAACTCACATGTCCCAATCTCCTATGCCACATCCAGTTGTAATCAATCTTACTTGTGAAGCACTTTTCATTGTTTATCTCATTGAGAAAATACATGTTTTTCTTTGTCTACTTGGCTTTTGAAACATTCTTTCTATCATGCCATTGATAATATCACATCCTTTGTCATGGAATATAACATTATATCCCCTTTTACACATTTGACTCACAATCAGCAGATTGTGTTTAAGACCTTCAACATATAAAACATTTTCAGTTATGGTTTTTCCATTATCTAAATTCAGTGTTCCTTTCCCAACTATGTTTGTTGAGTTGTTATCACCAAATATCACAAACTTGATGCATTGTTTGAAAAATAATTAACTTAATTTTATTCACCTGTCATATGGCTTGAGCATCCACTATCCAAATACCATATTTTATCTTCATTTTGCACATGAAATACGGTATGTACTATTGAGCATGACTATTTTCTCTTGTTCTCATCTTTTTTACAATATATACCCACTTATTTTTATTAGGCGGATCTTGTTTGTTTTGTTGAAATTGCATGAACTTCTTCTAATAATTGTGATGGATATCATTGTAACTCAATATGGTGTAAGATGGGCCAAAGTTTCTTCTATAGCCTCTAGATATTTTCTACACTTTACAGCTTTATGTAAAAATTGATTACATGAATAACAGTAACCATAAATGGAGTGTGTGTACCTCATAACATATGTAATTATGGGATTAGAAGTTATTCTCTTCACGGTATTGATAAATTTCCCATTTATGGTGGATGAGGTGCTTACAGTTGATGTAATCTTGTTTTCTACATTCTTTGCAGGATCCTTTTATTTACTTTCTTCCTTGAAACCAATTCCAGACTTGTCATTTGCATCGTGTTGGCTATTAGTATATCAGTCAAAACATTTGAGCCCTTTTCAAGTTTTTCATACACCTTTAGTTTGTTTCTCATTTGTTCCATCTCAGCTTTATGTTTCTCCAGTTCTGAGTTCTTTGTGCACTCATACTCTCTTTGATTTGTAGCAGTTTGAAATCTTTTCAAGTTGTTTTTCCAGATCTTTAAGCTCATTAGTTTCCTCTTCTACTTTCAAGTTTTGTCTTTCCTCAAAGATGTGGATTTTTTCTTCATAATCCTTTAATGTGCATCTCATCCTTTGGTTATTTTTTCTACACAATTTAGATTCTTCAAGAGCACGCACTAGTTCAACCTCAAGATTCACTTCATCTTCTTCTTCATCAGAATCTACATAAGTAGTTGTCAACTACATTCTTCCCTTTGGAGCTGTACTCTTAAGATGCATCCATGGCCATAAAATAAATTCATACTGATCTTCATCATGTTCATCCTCAGAGCTTCCTAGGTTGCTAGAATCAGAATCACATGATTCTTATTTTGAATAGAAATTCTCTTATAGTTTTAAATAACTTATTCTTGATATTTTCTTCTTATTCCCAATTTCTTTCCTGTTATCCTCTTCATGTTCAGGATGTGATTCTTTATTTCTATTTGGACATTTTATAGCAAAATGACCTACTTATACACATGAAAAACATTTGAAAGGAATTTTTCCCTTATACTTCCTTGAACCTCTTTTCAATCTTCTTACAAACATTTCTTCAATATTTTCATCATCCAACTCATCTCTTGAATCTAATTATTCTTCTTCTTGCATGGACTGGGTTTATTTCTTGACCTTGAATGCTACTTATTTCTTGGTAGTCTTGGATCCAACAGTCCTTATCTCGTATACTGATAGATTTATCTATAGTTCATCCATTGTTAGAGTCTTCATATCTTTGGCTTCCTCTATAGCTAAAACCTTTGCATCATATTTTCTAGTCAAAGATATCAAGACCTTTTGGAGTAAAGCTTATTCTTCTAGTGTCTCACCTAGGCCTCTGATCATATTAATAACTTCATCTATTCTCTCCACATGTGGCGCTATGCTCTCACCATATTTGATTTTTAGATTCTCAAACTAAGATTTGTAGGTTTGAAACTTTTCCATCTTGAATTTTTCATCTCCTTCATAAATACTCCATACTTTTGGTCCAAATATATTTTTCTGTTGTGTAGTGCATGAATTTTACAAACTCTATCTCAATTAGACCACATAGTAAGAAATTCATGTCTCTTGAGTTACATTTATATTCTTCTTTATTGACTGAATAATTGATAGGCATGGTTGGAGGATTGTATCCTTTCTCAATGCATTCTCAGATATCAAAACCAAGTGACATCAAATATGTTTTCATTATTATTCTCTAGAATGAATAATTATACCAGTGAAGAGAGGTGATCTTGAATGTGACAATATGCCTTGTGCCTGATTTGTTTCAATGCTTGTGATTAGAGGATCTCCTTCAAGATGTTAAGCGTCTACAGTAAGGACGTCGCTTTGATACCAATTATTATAGATCAAAAGCACTGAGAGGGGGGTGAATCAGTTCAGACTAAAAAAATTCACTGTTAATTCCCATTTTAAACTCTTTAGCAATGTGTGAATGTAAATAAGCAAGCATTCAATAAAACATATGTTATGCATAGTAACAAAAACAAAAATATTACCGTGGGAAACCCTTTCAGGAGAAAAATGCACAAATTTTTTTGCTTATTTTACACAAAGTAAGGACTTGCAAGAATATTACACATCCTATAATATTTTTAGTTGAGAACCCACTCAACCTGTGAAGCACCCACTTCACAACTTCAACCACCTACTCGAATATTTTTCTGAGGACCCACTCAGCAAATTTAGCAAGCACCCACTTGCAAGGAGCACTGACCCCTAATTTAATTTTCTACAATTGATATTTTGTAAGCACCAACCTACAAAGAGGCTACAACCACCTGTAAATGCTAAGCTACAACTTAGTCTTAAATTACATATACATTTTGATCATCTAGTTACATCGATTACTTTTACAATAGGTTATGATCACATTGTTGTATTTGTTTGTGTTCTCTTTTTCACTCTATTCTACTCATGTGATTCAATCCCTCTACTTAATCAATATGCCGCCATGATGCTCTTCTTATATGATGAATATTTTCTCCATCTATCTGCTCTCCTCTTTCATATCTCTTTTCTTATGTAGCTCTTTCTTAACTTGATTGCATTGTATTATTTCTATTTCCACTCTTCCTTAGCTCGAATACTCTTTTCTTACTTGAGAAACTTCAAAGTAGCTCCAAGTTTGAACTATATTCACAATTGACCCATTTCTTCACTTCAAGTTGTGTTTTGTGTACCTTCCCGCTCTGTCACCTAGGAATTTAGACTATTAAATGCATCCAAATAATTTCAGATATTGTTCCTTCTGTATTCGGCTTGATTACACCACTTTCCATGCATTTCCAGAAGCTCTTCATTAGTTAATGCAAAAGATATACTTCCCCATCTTTTTAAAACTTGCAACGTGACAAAGATGAGAAAGTCGTTTCCTTCTTCATTTTTTTATTTCACCTTGAGACTCATAGATAATGTAACTGTATTTCCAAAAATTCAATAAGTATTAAATCATGGCAGCTGGAACAATAGATTTTGTCATTCTTTGTGGAGTTCAAGTCGTGTGCTTAGCCGCAATCACCTGGAAATCATATCATCATCAATTTTGGAGAACCAACTCTCACTTGTCCATGTTCTAATAAATTTTATTACCTTTGATCCTTGTCTAGTACATATTCTATCATTTTGTGTCTTTTCTTAGCTCCTCTGACTTTCTTCTTTATATTGCGACACTTTCTGTTGTTCGGTGGCACTTCTTCCTTAGCAGTTTTTAATTTATCTGCAGATCTTAAATTCTTCTTGTGGATTTTGTAATGTCTTGTAGTTATCCTCCTTGATTTATAACTTTCCACATTTTGTTTCCATGTCCACAACTATATCTCTTTTACGTATGGCTTTTTTAGTCTTCCACGATTATCTTTTGTCCTTAACGACTTCTCTAGTTCTTCGTGAATTTTATCTTTATCTGTGAATTTCCCTTCACCTCTATGGCTCTTAATTCACATCCGTAGCTTCACCTATTTGACTAACCAATTATCCTTTGGCTCCATTTTTCTTCTTTTCTTCACCACTTTACCTGCGGCACTTAATTACCTTTCACGATTTCTTCTAGAGCTCTGCGGCTTTATGTAGACTTTGGAAGCTACTCCGAGTGTTTGGAAGATGTATTTATACTTTGGAAGATATCTCCTCATGTCTGTGGCTTAAAAAAACATTACATAAGTCCCTTAGCACTTATCCTTAGTCATCCTGAAGCCTATATGAGCTGACACTTCCAATCAACCTTCATCTTTTTAGTTTTCTCACTTTACCAATTTGACTCCTTTTTCCATCAACACAACTTAACATCAATGACAACCCACATGACACATGACAAAGGTCCAATAGTATGGCATTACTCTATAGATGTCATGCATATTATGTAACATGCACACCTTAGGCTTAGAAAATGGTGACTTGTAATCCTCTCTCATTACTTAGATGGGTTTTTTAGATATAACCTTTGTATAGTTATTGACTATGTGAGCCTTGTGAGTTTTTTTGTCACTTGAAGTTGTATCTTTTGCTAAAGCTAGGATTAGTACATCAATGAAACATGGAAAGACATTAACCATGTGGGATAATATTTCCTATAAGTTCAATCCTAGGTGAAAAGGTTGGTTCATTTCACTCTAGTTCATTCTAACTAATCTAACTAGCTCTGCACTCTATTACTAACTAGTTCTAATATAATATTTCTGAGGAACCAGGGTCCAAAAAGATGAAATATTGAATAAAATAAGGTGATGCACCAAACTAGAAGTGGATTCTCTCCTTGATATAAATAATGAGCTATAAAATGCAAATCCAATAGGTTATATAGAAGACACATTCAACCCTATAATTTTTACCAAACACTGATTCTCTGCATAAGTGACATAAAGGATGAAAATCATGCAATTATAACTCACACACAACATGCCATAAAATAATAGAAAATCATGAACACAATAACATAAATTAAAAGGAATAAAGAGAGCCACAATAAAAAAAAAATTATTTATTATAATACACATGCTCTATTACAGTAATGGAGAAGACATTGATTACAATGCATAATACCATAACTGAAGTCTGAAACTCAACATACTTGGTTACACAAAACAGAAACATAACCTTGCATTCATATGAGGATATTTACAATGAAAATTTTATTTTCATATATATAAGAAGAAGAGGAGAGAGAGGAAATTTGAAATTAAGGAGTCCATATCAACATTCAAGTTTACAAACCCAATATGGGTATTAGCAATTTTTTACATAACCATACTTGAAAATGAGAAAGAGTGTAACTTTTACAAATTCGTCCCAATAAAATAAAAATTTTCAACCTAAAACTAATTCAACTATGTAGAACTCTTCAATACCTTTCCAACATTATAAATTTTGTCTTATTTGGTGGGCTAGATCAAAAGTTATGAGGATTTAAAGATCACCACGTCATCCACACATTTGACAGCCATGAGGCCATAAAATTTAAAGTCTAGGTAATCCCTACTCACATGTCAACTCTCCATTGGATATTTGAGTATCCCTTTTTTATCTAAGAAATTTGAGGACTTTGTAGATTTTTAGGATCCATAAAAAAAAAGGAATTTGCAGGAAATGAGGACCCATGAAAAAAGAAGAAGCTGTGGGAAACGGAAAAATAGGACCTAAAAAAAAGAGGAAGCCATGGAAAACTAGGTCCCATGGAAAAAAAGGAATTCATGGGTAACTAGTACCTATAGAAAATTAGGAATCTGTGGGTAACTAGGACCCATAGAAAAAGAGGAATCCATAGGTAACTAGGACCTGCAGAAAATAAGAAAGCCACATTAAGGATCCATGGAAAAAAAGAAGATGCTAATTTTAAGGATCCACGAAAAAGAAGGAAACCACAGATTTTAAGGATCCATAGAAAATAAGGAAGCCATAGATTTTAAGGAGGCCATGAATTTTAAGGATCCATAGAAAAAGAGGAAGCCATAGATTTTAAGGATTCACAAAAAAGAAGGAAGCCAAAATTTTTAAGGATCCGCAGAAAAGAAAGAAGCCACATATTTTAAGGATCAACGAAAAATAAGGAGGGTGCATATTTTAAGGATTCACAGAAAATAGGAAGCCATAGATTTTAAGGATCCATGGAAAATAAGGAAGCCACATATATTAAGGATACATGGAAAAGAAAGAGGTCGTGAATTTATAAGGGTCTATGGAAAAGAAGGAAGCCATGGATTTTATGGATCCACGGAAAAGAAGGAAGCCATTAATTTTTAAGGATCCATGGAAAATAAGGAAGTTGCGGATTTTAAGGATCCATGGAAAAGAATTAATTCTTGGATTTTAAGGATCCATGGAAAATAAGGAAGTCATGGATTTTAAGGATCCACGGAAAAGAAGGACGCCGCGGATTTTAAGGATCCATGGAAAAAGAGGAAGATGAGAATTCCCTTAATTTTTAATCCAAGTTTTCCAAATAAGCGTAAGTCAGTATTTGACAACATTTTGGAGACCTCTTGGGGGATATTTACCTAATAAATGTATGAACCAGTGGCATTCTATATTTATTGGGCATGAAGTCACCGTATAACTTGACAAATAATCTTGACAGCTCTGAAAATCACCTTGAACTTTCCTAATTTTTGAACTTGTCCTAGTTTGAAGAATTCACCAAAATCTTATCCTGAAACCCAACTATAACTCTTCCTTCTACCATGGTTAGAGAATGAAGATATCTGATTGAAGTTGATCTTGAGGATAAAATAATTCACCTTGAAACCTACCTTGAACTTGACTTTGCAATAATGATAAAGGGCCCACAAAAACTATGTACAAAAATGAAAAGAACATACATTCTTCTAGTGGAAGGATGGAGAATGTACAAAATATTTTATTTTTTTTGCAATAAACACACCTGAACTACTCCTAATCTAACCTAAGACACATGAGCTAAACAAAACCTGAGATAGGTTGGGATAAATAGCTTCCATTCTTTAAAAAAAAATTCCATGTGATCATTATGGCAACAAGAACACCCAGTGGGAATGTAAACATGATCCACACTCCCCTATTCAATGCATCACTTGATACAAAGGAGGATATCATTTGATGGCTATGCATTTTGTTAGAGGTATTTTCTCTTACCTTTAAAACATTTTAGCTCATCCTCATGCCCTAAGGTGAGTGTAACTGGTGGAAAAAAAAAATTGGCTTCAAAATAGCCAAGTATTTTATTGGGAAAACAACCTTAGGAACCAATAAACCGATCTTTGTGATTCTCCCATATTTTTTGCATTCAAATCCAATGATAGATCTAGTTGAGACACATTCCTCTTCATGGGAGATGCTTATAAATTGATTCAAACTTTGATTTTCTTATTCTGTAAAAAACTTTGTTTCCTCTTTGGTGTGGGGGTTTCCATCTTCTAAATTCTCTGCCCCAAGTACAAAGTTTGACATGTAAAACTAAATTTCCAGTTCCTCTTGTAAAATGATCTAGACATGAGGTATACTTTCTTCCCTTTCATGTTTATCAACATCACGTACTATCAAAGATGAAGGAAAGGAAATGTCTGTGATTTCACCACAAAAAGAGAGCAAGAAAATCTCTATAATCTCCTTTGTATCTAAGACATCTGAATCTAATTTTTTCTCTTCCCCAGACCTGCGGATGTCACAAGTGTTGAGAAATAATTTCTCATCCTTCCCATGTTCAATTAGACCATCCGTCACATCTTCTTGATTTTTTTTTTCATTCAAATCCTCTTTTTCCACAATGTGCACATTATCATGCTCCCAATCTGAGTCATACCAATATTCAACTGTTCAATTGTCTTCCTTAGTGAAACTAATTGGAGATTATATATTAAAAAATGGATACTGATTAGATATATTTTCTCTCTTTCACACACACACACACATAAGATTTGGACTCAAGAGTTATGATGTGATCATTTGTAGAAGCCAGATAATCCTCCAAAACATAACCCAATCTCTGCAATTCCTCCTTTCCATAAAGAAAGAAAACATCTAGTTCTACCAACATTGTAGGATAGCTTGGTTTAGTCAGAGTTGGGACATCATTTGAAATACCACAATTCCTCAAAGTTCTATAAAAATAATTTTGAGGGCTATATAATTCCTTGGGTGGAAATGGAAGGGAACTTTGTAAAAGAACATGAATATTTTGGGTGTTATAATCTTATAGAGAAACAAGTGAAGGGATAGAAAAATTAAGTTTCCTATTTTTAGAATGGTACAATGGACGTTTCATTTTTTATACAGGGAGAAGGAAGAATTTGAGATGGCAAGAAAAGAATGAAAACAATGGGGATGGGTCTCCTTTTACTAGCCTAAATGAGCATCTTATCAACTTGTAATGTAATGGAAAAATATTAAGAAAGATTACTACCTCAGAGGGATTCAATTAATACATCCAAATCAAAATCAAAGGAAATTAAATAAAATGTCCATTCAATAAAATCCATACCTTGTGAGGGTATGAATTCTTGAGGAATTCGATGCCAAGTCCTTGTGAATTTTATATTGAAATCAGAGATAAACTCCGTCGAAGCTCGTTGTATTTTGTTGAGGTGTTCCATGAGATAAATGAAATATTTATCCTCCTTGAAATGGTTGTGTATTTGTTATCCCAGCCAATCCCATGAAGAAATAGATTGTGGGGCCAAAATTTTTCTTTACCTCGGAATGAAGAAACAAGAAGTCTAAGGTAAATATTCTATTCTCTAATATTGTGAATGACACAATGGTTGGCTATATCTTGAATATGACCAATAGGATATTGATTTCCATTTCCATGGAAAAGAGGTAGTTTTTTAGGGATGTTTTATAGATATCATCCCACTACTGCAAATGAAGGGGCTAAAACTAAAATGAGAGAATGGAATATCTCTATAGAGAGCCATAAGGGAAATGAAAACATGAAAATGAGTGGAATAGAGAAGGGGATGGGAATTTTAATCAAAGAATGTATTTCTTTAAACAATGGAGTCATTAGATGTGTTGAGAATTTCCTCGAAAGGTTGGATACCATCAAAAGAACATCAACTTGATGATATGAAGTTGTAAAGTTATTCAATCTTGTCCCACCAGGCATATCATAAATTGTTGTCACTTAAAGTTTCACCCTTTATTGTAGCTAGGATCAACACCTCATCTAAACATGGAAAAACCTTTAAAGTGTGGGGAAATGTATCCTCTAAGGTCAATATCCAGGTGAAAAACCGGTTCCTTTCACTCCATTTCACTACAACTAATCTAACCAGCTCTACACTCTTTTACTAACTAGTTCCAATCTAATATTTCCAAGGAACCAATGTTTAGAAAAATGATATACTGAATAAAATAAGGTGATGAACCAAATTGGAAGTGGATTATCTCCTTGAGATGAAGAATGAGAGGGAAAATGGAAATCCAAGAGGTCAGAAAGAAGACATACTCAACGCTGAAATTTTTACCAAACTCTAATTATCTGCATAAGTGACATAAAGGATGAAAATCACACAAATATAAATCACACACAACATGCCTTAAAATAATAGGAAATATTTAATATAATAACACAAATTAAAGGGAAAAAAGAGAGTCACAATAAAAACTATTATTGATTATAATATACATAGTTTATTACAGTAATGGAGAAGGCACCAAGTGCATTGCATATTACCAACACAGAAGTCTGTAACTCAAAATACTTGGCTGTAAAAAAGGGTAACATAACCTTACATTTAGAAGACGATGTGTTATAATGAAAAAATGGAGTTGCATATATAGAAGAAGAAGAGGAGAGAGAGGAAATTCAAAATGAAGGAGTCCAAGAACCTCTTCAACTGCCCAAGACTAATAAACATTCAAGTCTTTAGACCTAACATGGGTATGATTAACGTTTTGTAGTACTCATACCTGAAACAACTATGAGTTCCTTTTTTATAATTTAGGCCCAATTAAATAAATTTTCACGACCTAAAACTACTTCCATCAGGTATTACTCTTTAAGACCTTTAAAATGCTATAAATTTTGTCTTATTTGGTGCCCTAGATCAAAAATTACGAGCACTTAAAGATCACCATGTCATTTTCTCAGTTTAAAAATATGAGGCCATAAAATTTAACCTCTGGGTCACCCCTGATGACATGTAAAATTCCCATTACATCTTGGAGTATCCATTTTTTATTTGAGAAATTTAAAGAATCCTTGGATTTTTAGGATCCATGGAAAAAGGGGAATCCATAGGAAATTAAGACCCTTGGAAAAAGAGTAATCAATGGGAAACTACGACATGCAGAAAAATAAGAATCCACGGGAAACAAGGACCCATAGAAAAATAGGAAGCCATGGGAAACTAATACCCATAGAAAAAGAGGAATTTGTAGGTAACTAGGACCCATAGAAAAATAGGAATCCACGGGTAATTAGGACCCATGGGAAAAGAGGAATTTATGGGTAACTAGGATCCGTGGAAAAGGTAGAATCCACAAATAACTAGGACATGTAGAAAAAGAGGAATCTATGGGTAACTAGAACCCACATAAAATAATGAAGCCATAGATTTTAAGGATATGAGGAAAAGAAGGCAACCGTAGATTTTAAGGATTCGTGGAAAAGAAGGAAGCCAAAGATCTTAAGGATCCATAGAAAAGGAGGCCATAGATTTTAAGGATCCACAGAAAATGAGGAACCACATATTTTAAGGATCCATAGAAAATAAGGAAGACCCACATTTTAAGGATTTGTAGAAAAGAAGGAAGCCGCAAATTTTAAGGATCTGTAAAAAAGAAGGAAGCGTGAATTTTAAGGATCCATGGAAACAAAGGAGGCCACAAATTTTAAGGATCCAAAGAAAAAGAGGAAGTTGTAGATTTTAAGGATCCAGAGAAAAGAAAGAAGTCACGGAAAAGAAGGAAGCTATAAATTTTAAAGGATACGCGGAAAAGATGGAAGGAATGGATTTTAAGGATCCATGGAAAAGAAAGATACCATAGATTTTAAGGATCCATAGAAAAAAGGAAGATGATAATTCCATTCATTTTTTAACCAAGTTTTCCAAATAAGCATAAGTGATTATTTGACAAGTTTTTGGAAACTATGATTTTGAATAAGAGAATAATGAGGATATTATGACCTTGCTTTATTTCAAATTAGACTTGAGGAGTAACCTAGTGATTTAATTTGAAGCTACTGGGTGCTTGTATTTCATTGAGGTGAAGGGGTTCTATGTGTTCAGGTCCATAGAGTGAACCGACTTGTTTCTAGTTCTATGAGACTTTTTTGTATTGGGAGGTATATGGATTTTCCTTAGGAGGAAGGTGGATTTATTTTACATATGGTGTACCTGGTATGTTGATGGATTACTTATGTGATCCATTTGGCTATGTATTGTGATACTTGTGGCTTGATTCCCTTTACTATTGGATGTGATTTCTCTTTTGACACTATGTTAGAGATGGCTATGACTTGAGGCATGTACTTAACGTTGTTGCAAAAATATTGAGGTTATCTGATTACTATATTAGGCACATATTGTTTACATATCTATGCCTAAGAAATGTTGTTGGATAGTGTGATTTATATACTGTACTTTTCATCCCAGCTATGATGGTGGCCTTATTTTGTGTTACACTCTTGGAAATGTGATAAATGTGAATTTTGGAATGTGTATGGTTTTTGGTTTTGTATGACCCTGACATTTCATGTGTTCTTGGAAACCCTATGGAGATAATGAAAATGAATTATTAAACAAGTAAAATGGTTAAGAAACATGAATCAATGAACCAGTACTAATGAGAAAACTAATAAACTATGGTATCTTTTGAGAGAATAATGGATATGATTACCAAACTAAGAATAAATTAACTATGGAAAGAAGAACTAACAATCTTCACAGAACATTGACCATTTAAGGGAATTACAAGTTTTTCTTATCCTCTAGTGGTAGCACTGTAGCGAAGAAATCTATGTTGACTCCCTCTTGTACGTGTATCCTTCTAATAACCCTACCATTGCATTGCATTGAGAATGAATCTCTTATAAGGGGAGGGAAATGTAATTTCCAATCCTTTACACTTGACCAATCAGGTATGGTTCCATTTATCACACATGGCTAGTTTGTATGTGATCTCATCTCGTCAACTACTTGAACAATTACATGTGATGTTTAATGAATTCATTGAGATCAGGGGTCTTCTAGTGTATTGGGATCATTTTCTCACAAGTGTATTAACCCAATCATATAGAGTCATATCCTTGATTTTTTGTTTTTACATTGATAGGATAATAATAATATCATTATTATTATCTTTGTATACATAATATTTAAATTATATATAATATTATTTAAACTAACAAAATAAAATAAATAAACATGTGAATAAATTAAATAAAAATTAACAAAATAAAACAAAGTATGGAAAATTACAAATTTAAAGTAAATAAATTAAAATATTAAGAAATAAAAAATAAAAAAATAGAAATGGATTTTGGTAGTAGAGTGATGGTGGTGGTTGGAAGAAGGTGGAAGGAGGAGACATGGGGTAGGAGTTTGAAACAAGGTATGGGATCCATCATCCACGTGAGAGGATTTTGTTAGATGTTGTAGGTGTAAGTACCAGGGGGACATGAATGCAAGAGTGGAAGAAAAGACAAGGCACATGAACTATTTTAAAAATGTATGAAATAAACGTGGGTTCAATGAACATCGTGGTTGCAAGTAATACACAAAGTGGATTTTTTAAAAAGACTTTAGAAACTTACCAACAAATGCAATGAGCAAGCATAAAAACAAACTCCAAATCCTTATCCAGTGTCTCCTAGCCTATGCCATAATGGGAGATTTATAACAATGTTTAAATGTCCACCAAAACATTAAGTATAGAAGGAATTTTTCCATATTTTGTAGATTGAAGGGGATTTATTAGACACTTCTATAACCTGATCAGTTCACATTTTCCAATGGCCTCCCAATTTGCACCAAATAGGAGCTTTGAAACTAGATGTGGACATTTGTCAAAGCATTGTGGAGAAAAGATTTTCATTATAAGTTTTAGTTTCTAGTGCCCTAGTTGATTTATATGCAAAATTTGGAAGCTTGTGAGTTGTTAAAAAATACTTGAAATAAATGTGGTCTATAGACTGTAATGATTGCAGGATGTGCAAAAATGAGTTTGTTTAAAAGGCATTATAAACTTATAAGAAATGTAATTGATGATGAGAAAAAAATTATATTGAGAGGGTGGTTAATCAATGTAATACAATATTTTAATTATTTAAAACTTAATATCTACTACAACAAAAATCAAACAAGATCTAACAATTATGAAACACAAGATTTATGTGGAAACTGTTTCGAGAGAAAATCACAGAGAAAAGACTACTTACATCTAGTATCCAAATACAATCACAAAATAATAAAAATTGTTACATAATTTTCAGGAACCAAACTACTATAGACACCAATCCCCACTATTTGTAGGCATCAACCTAATAGAGACAACAATCCCACTTCTGAGAAATTTGTAGGAACCAACCTACTAGAGACACCAATCCCCACATCTAATAAATTTGTATGCACCAACCTACTAGAGACACCAATCCCCACTTCTAAGCATCAACTTAGCAAGAGACACCAATATCTTCTTAGGAAGCACTAAACTCCGAATATATTACTTTAATGGATGAAAAAATAGATATCCTTCACAAATATCTACCTTGAATGATCCTTCTCTTTTATCCTTTTCTCAAATCTTCAAATATGGTTGAGTTTGAATGATATATATATTTAATATACATCTAAATTTTCTTTAATAATTTCTATTTCCTTCCACTCATATTCAAAATCTGTTATTAATGATTGTTTACAAAATTTTCTTGCTCCTGTTTCAGGTTAATGAAATGGTGACAAAGAAAATAAGTAACTCCAATAATGAGAGGGTTTAAGGATAAATATTGATGAGATGATGATGGATATGGGTGCAAACGATCATCCTTGCAGTGAGCTTGATAACCTAGACAATAAAGAGAAGCCAAACATGAAAAATGGATTAGTATATAGGATAGTGGGTTTCCTGATAAAGCCAATCCTGAGAAGTGAAAACTTTATAGGTTGGATATCAACCCACTTTTTTTTAAAGATAAATAAAAGGATGATAGATAAGTAAAATGATGTAGCCGAATCACTTAAAATAAAAATAAAATGAGATGAACCAGATAAGAAAAAATACATATTTGATAACATTAAATGATGAAAAATGAATTGAGCTTGTGTGGGTCGACAGAGAATGGGAGAGAGTAAACCAAAAAGAAACGAATAAAAGGTAGATCTGAAGGATTGATTTGAAGATGATCCAGGACTTTTGATGATGCTTTTGAGATGATGTAGAGGGTTTGGATCTAATCATAACAGAAAGGATGCAAGAAAATTGTTTGATATAATGATGAAGATGATAACTACTAATTCGGTTGATGGAAAATAGGCTGAATCGATGGTGAATGGTGTTGTAAAGATTGAAAATGGTGATGAAAAGTGAGATATTGGCTTTTGAGAAGGTGGATCAAAGAAGAAGAGGGATCTGGGCACCCAGCTAATAACAAGATAGATTTTAGATGGAATGGATAGCTGAAAAATAAGACATATTGGGACAGGGTCGAAGATGACTTGGGTGTATCGACGACGAATGGGTTTGATGGAGATGAAATTTGAGGTAATAGGTGTGTAGAATAGAAAGATTTACAGATATGGGATCTGGAGTCATCAAAAGATAAATAAATTACATGATGGGTAATAGATAATGAGATAGATGGGAATTGGGTTAAGGACAAATGTGTTAGGTCGATGAAAAATGGGAAGGGATCTAGGGGTTGATGGATGAAAATGGGTGGAAAGATGAATTGCATAGAAATATTGATGATGGTGGATACAAGGGAAGAGCTCTGAGATGGTTGATAAACTTGTAAGGATGATGCACACTGGTGATGGGATAAAATTAGATACTCCAAGAAATAAGAGGAACTCAAATCTTCAAAGGTGATGCATAAGATCTCCAAAATAGCTCTAAGGTGTTGATAATAATTGTAAAGAAGAGTTAGAAATGAAGCTAAAATCACATGAAAGCCCGAAGTATCAAAAAGTGCATCCTCAAGAGAGGAGGGGTATGGTTATATTTATAGGGTCAATTTTGACCTAGATAGGTCACCGAAAACTGTGACGATCAGTTGATTTTGGCAGTGGAGGATTGATCAACCCAAAACAAGGAGCCCTTATGAGGTGAAATTAGGGTTCCAATGGTAAATACAAGTTAGGGTTATCTTGGGAGGATAAAAGTTGGCTGGGGGATAAGAAATATATTAAATGGGTGTAGATAGAAACCTAAGAATGGTAACTAGGGTGCTTACGGAGGGTAAAAAGGGTTAATGAATAGGCATAGGAATAATTAAGGATGTCCAGGAAAGACAAATTAATTATATAATTAGGATGAGATTAAGGTAGAAAAACAACAATTAGAGGGATAAATGAAATTTAGGAGGGAAAGGGTAATTTGAATGATAAGATAGGTATGCATATGAGGAATGGTAATAAATGGGAGTAAAAATGGGATAAGGGACAAAGGATACCAAAAATTGGTGCCTATATTTTCCCCTTCTTGTCAAGTGGTTTGCGTTGGGCAAGCTGTGAGACAAAAATGAGAAGTGATGAAAGATGATAGTTGAGGCACTCTCCCTCAAACTAGGAATTAGTGTTAATAATTAGGTTGAAATAGATAAAGGAAAGGATGAGAACAAAAATAAGATGAGGGAATATGCGCCAAGTGAGGAGGGAGAAAAAACAAAATATGACAGCGATTTTGGAGTCACTTTGGTAGGGAACAAAGTAAGGCCTCAATGGAGATGATGGAAATGTCCTATAGAATTGTGAGTTGGAAAAAATCATTGTAATATGGAAGGATTCCAATGGGAACCCACTCAGATGGATGTGGGAACAATGGGTCAAAGGAATCCATCAACAATATGCGCAAAAAAATGAGAGGATGAGAAAGATGTGATATTCTTCATACATGAGGAATCGATGAAATATGTGTCTTGGTGGGACGGGGATTAAAAAAATGGCCACAAATGTGGGCTTAGGATGAAAGTTGGTGCCCCAAGAGGGACATGAATACGATCATAGAGTGGGATACTAGATGCGAGTAAGGATGTGTGATGAGATAAGAGATAATGAGGGAAGTCCAATGGGACAAATAAAGGTGTGTGATGAATAACACACAAGTGAAAAGTGGAAGAAAATATAATTTTAGAGGAGGAATTGGATGGAAGAGGACAAGGATTGCACATATAGGGATAGGTCAATGATAATTATAATCGGTCAATGATGAATTTTCTTGGGTCAACGTCAACTAGGTGGATCAACGAAGACCGGGTTGGCATGGCTATATAAGTGATGGAGGTGACCAATTAAGATTATTTGGAGTGTGTAAACTTGACGATCAAGAGCTCTGAGTGAGAGAGAAATTGATTTTGGAGTAAGATGGAGTCCAATGGAGGAGTGAGAAAGTGCCAGAGGATGCAGAGGATGGTAATTATCTACACCCTAGCTTTGTTTTTGAGTTTAGTTTTTTTTTACATTTTTTCTGGTTTCTGATGTGAGCACCAAGGGTGATCAGCAGAAAATTTACAAGGTCATTATTGACCAGGGATAAAGGGGCATCGACCTAAGTTGTGCAATGTTGAATCTAACTAGGTCAACTTCTACTAGGAATATATTTGATTTAGATTGATTAGAGTAGGTAAAAAAAGGATTATTTTTAATGCTTGGATGCTAATGGGTAATTAGTTGATTTATTTTGTAGGCGAGAGAGACACATTGTATCTCAGAGACAGAGTTTCAAATTTTTTTATCAGATTAGAGGGGATGTGACATATCAGAGTTGGACCA
The DNA here is from genome assembly GCA_019776745.2 of Taxus chinensis. NCBI lineage: Eukaryota > Viridiplantae > Streptophyta > Pinopsida > Cupressales > Taxaceae > Taxus > Taxus chinensis. Next base: position 263,984,682 of record CM034150.1, read on the forward strand.
CCTAGAGGTAGTAGGGCTGGGTGGATTCTACCAATATCACAGAATTCCTTGAGATACAAGTTTGATGATAACATTGATATAGAGATGGGATCTGAGGACTAGCACATTCTAGTTTTGGACTATGGAGATGATGATGACACTAGAGGATGTGTACTGTATTCTGAGGTTACTAATACAGGGGAGCCAATAGAGCCCATTATGACAGAGAATAGATTGGGTTTGTAGATACGGATGTTTGGATATGATGCTCCACATATTACATTTACGTCAAGGGCCTTTCATATAGAGGATCGATATCAGCTAGTGACATCAGGGAGAAAATTGATATGTGTGATTATGATGGCGATATCCTTCTACGTATTACCAAAATTTTGGGGTGCTAGATTCCCATGGAAATTATCAGGGATATTGGATAACATAGTGGATAACAAGAAATTGCTCTCATTTGGTAAAAAATTATTGGCCCATATATATCATGAGATATGAATTTATGTCACTAAGAGGATATCCAAATTAGATGTGGTATTTTTACTTAACTACTAGGCCTATGAGCACATACGTATGGTGAGGCCATCGGTGCTTCCATGGGTGACTAGGGACCACATAGAGTTACCTGTGGGATTCTTGAGATGGAGGGCCGATGAGACCCACAGGGACAGGGTGGATCGGGGGAGGAGTGGTACATAGAGATATTAGGGAGATTAGTTGTGGAGGAGGTGAGATGGAAGCCATACCAAGGATTCCTCACATGTCCATGCATGGATATCAAGATATTTGGTATGAAGATGGTCATATGGGTGCAAGGGAGGAGGCTAGACATAGTGGAGGTAGTACATTTTCCACGGATGATGAGACAATTATGGGTGGTACAAACAGTGTCAGGGTTGCCGATCATATATAGGCAAGATGAGGCGTAGAGGGACTTACCTAATCATGTGATGGCTGATCCTTTAGAGGAGGTTGGAGACTTATGTGATAATTATGATAATGTAGGGGTAGGGTAGGATTTATAGGGTGGATGATAGAGACATGTGTAGTCCAGGCAGTGGAGGAGAGGGCAGAGGTAGGAGTGGATGAGGAAGAGTTAGTGTCAGAAAGAGATGAGGAGGTAACACCTAGAGGAGTGGAGGGTGGAGATGGATGGGAGGCAGCTGAGCTAACATGGTTGTAGGTAGATATAGTTGATATGCATCAGGAGAGGGACACAACATGATAAGAGGTTGTGGGGTTACATAAGGAGAGAGATTTGGTCATGCATCAATGAGATAGTTACTGCAAACAAAGGGAGGCCTACAAGGAAAAATTCGGGGATCTTGGACCTATAGTCGTAGGATCAGGTATTAAGGCACCAATGGCTTCAATGGGAGTTGACCAGATGGCTCCACCTAGTACTGTATCACTATAGCAGTACAAGGCATGAAGTGTAGAGGCGAGTTACTATGAGTGCATTGTTACATCAATACTATCAGATGTGTCATGTTATGCATCATATTTAGTAAGGGAATAGAGAGAAGGGAGTTCAACATGACTGGTGCCATCTGGGAGCACAGATAACATGACATGACCAAGGTAATATGTGGGTCTAAATGATGAGGAAGATTATGGACAAACAAATTTTTAGGCACCTGCCCCATGGGTTAAGGTTCAGAGCTCAGAGAATTCTATCTTCAGTTCACCACCAAGAGGGTGAATGTTTCATATTTATTTTGATATAGATTTTGATGTATATATTTTTGAGATGGAGCTCATAGAGGCCTATCAAAAACATATGGACACATTTTGATGAGGATATATATGATTATGATTTTTTCGTGGCTTATATGTGTTGTGTGATGATATATGATTATATTATGGATGTTAGTTTATATATTGGATGTTAGATGATGTCTTGAGTATTTGAATTGATGTGATATTTTGATTAGATCTTAGATGGATATGGATATGTGATGTAATTTATAAATTAAATGATTGGATGTGATGACATAATAGATGTTGATTAGGAAATGTTGTGATAGATGGTAGATAAAACATGCGGATGTTATATTAAATGTATGTAATTGATGAATGTATATGATTTTGTACATCACATGAGATGATAGCTAGAAACATATAATAAAGACGGATCACATGATGTGGTAGATGTATATGGGAATCAGATTATATGTGATAAGATGCATTGGATATAAATGTAAAAGTTACGATGGTGTTGGTGGAAAGGGCATGACCTTGATAGGATGACTTAAGCGTGAGACAATACACTTCATCATGGAGAGGAGTGTACATAGAAATGTACTTTTGAACTTGATTGGGGGTAAAGCATGAAAAGGAATGAGACAAAGTAACGCACTTGTGACCATTAACAGGTGTTAACACATAATTAACGGTAGTTAGTCATATGCATGATCTTGAGAGAAAGATGGAAAGTGAGCTTATAGACCCACTGTACACATTACCAAGGGGTTAAGATGGAGTTTACACGAGGAATATAGGTTCTCTTTGGGTGGTATTATTAGGTCTATGCCCCAGCTCTGAGTAATATGGTGTAAAAGATCAATGCAAGAAGTTTTCTATAGATGAGAAAGCTGATTGATGTGGGAAGATTCCCTAGGATGATTTATTTTAATTTTTCTTTCAATTTTAATATTTGAAAGGCTGATCAATACGGGAAGCCTTTTAATGTCATGAGATAAGATAGTACCCATCCTTCAAGGGAGTGGTCTATAGTTAGGGATTTTTCTTTGGAATTTTTAGATGGTAGGATAAGATATGTATGATAGTTATCTTTTGAGGGATTAGTCTATATTTTATTTTCTTATATGAATAGCTATCCTTTGAGGGAGCATTCTATTTTTTTAATTAGATAGCTTTTGTTATGAGCATCCTGAATTTTATATTTTAGGAAAGAGTTAGGGATAACCATGTAGACCACTTGGGGAGGGGAAGATAAGATGTACAATTGAAACCTATTGAACCATAGTACTATTCTAGTAGGTAGATAAGAAGGTGATGGATGTAATGATTATGAGGTTTCTACCCAAAAGGAGTAACTTGTATATAAGGAGTATGCTATGAGAAGAGCTGTGGTGTCCATATTCAAGGTCATAGATAGGAAAGTGACAATAGACCACATAATTCCAAATCATTACAATGAGAGATGGTAAGGATGATGATGGAGATAAGATCGTTGATATGACTAACATCACATTAGTAATTAAGTTCATCATAGAAGGGTCCCAAGTGCAAGGCATTGAGAGGTTCCGTTTACGGTTTACCATCAAGAGATGCTAAATGATAGGATCCATACCCATACTTATGTGTGATGATGTATGGTCCAATCCATTTGGGAGAAAATATTCCATGTTGGATCCTTTATAGAGTAGTGATGTTCTGATTTTATTTAAGGACAAGGTCACTGAAATTTTTTTTACGTTAATTGATATGTTTTTTATAAGCATGTTTGATATGTTCTTTATATGCATGATGATGTTGAAGATTAAAGGCGACACTCTTCTAAAATTTCAAGTTGGGCTAGATGTTCTTGATGATATTACTCATCAGAGATAAAGTCACAAAGAGAGACCCATAAAGATAGGATTTGGACTTATAGAGGAAGAACACCCTTAGAGCCATAGATAAGGGAGAAAGAAGTAGTGCCCATAGAGGTGTTGATGCTAGTCCGATAGGCCCAAAGGGAGAAGGGGATATGAAAATGACAATTTTGATTTTCTGTAGTGGCCACTTCCCTTTGACACCTTTTGATATTGATCTTGATACTATTGATTACACTATGGACATTATTATGGTTTTGATTTAGTATGATGTTAGATATTGGACCATGGATTATTATTGATCTTGGTTTAGTTATGACGCATGATGATTATTAGATACACTTCATATGAGGATGATGATATACTATTTGACATGGATATATTTTCAATGTTGTTTGGACATGTGATTTTAGATATTGTGAGTAGACCTAGAAAATAGACATTATATGATGATGATATAGTTATGGCTATAAATTGTAAGTGATATTGTTGATTTCCTTCATGTTTTTGTGATTCATATGCATAGATGATTTTGTGATTTTATTTATATCATGTTGCATGTTATGATATGGCCATGAGGCGGAAGGAGGTATTTGTATTTTACAGGTTAAAATATCACAAAAAACATTGGGGGATTGGAGACCAACCACAATGGAATTCTAGGTGAATTCAAAAAAGTCACCATGGCAACATGTTTTGTGTGTGTGTGTGTGTGTGTGTGTGTGTGTGTGTGTGTTGTGTTGTTAGGGATTCCCATGGGGGGGTCACCTTTGAATGTGACTAAGGGGTTTTGTGTATTTTATTAATGTGGTTCCTTTTTATTATTGCTTGTATGTATTTTATTAGTGATGTGTCCCTTCCTTTTATTTAATTAAATTATGGTACATTAATGTGAGTAATCATATTGTTAAAATAAATAAATTAATCAAATTTGGGATATAAGAAAGTAATTATAGAGGTTATTGGCTTGTGTATTAAATGTTGTAAGGTGTGTGTAAGTAATGCTGTAAGGTGTGTGTAAGTAAGGTTGTAAGTGATGTGTAAGTATGTGTAAGAGTTGTGTAAGCCAGATTTTGGAGTATGAAACACTCCACCTCCTTGGAAATTCGAATTTATCCTTGGAGAATATTTTTGGAGGCTTGTGGGACAAGTAAAAATTTTCCATACCTCTTAGTGTTATTTACCAACCATACCTATGGTTGGAGGGTTGATTTTAGACCCTTTTAATGCATTTCTATAAATCAACTAGCATGTTTTAATTGAACTCTTCTTAAATTTTATTTAATTCAGTCCTTTGGGGTGTGGGTTGGATTGGAGTGTGGAAGTAAATTGTCATATTATTCACCCACCTCTTTATTGTGCTTTGGAGAATGAATTTGAATTTTGTGTTGGAGTTGAGGATATGTGATGTGGCATCCTACATGGATCCACCTCATCCTCTCCTCTTACCTCTTCTATAAAATTGAAACTCTTTGCTTTGTTTTGGGTTGTTGAAACATTTTGCATGCTTCCATGAGGCAAATTTTCTTGTTGATTGAAGCTCTTACTTTGGAAGAAGATTTGAGAACTTTGCATGCTTGTTGGTTGCTAATTTTGGGACTGTATACTTGACTTTGAAAGCTTGTTGTTTTAGAACAAATCTACCATGGAGAGGTAGGAGATTAGATCTTCATTTATGCTATTATTTCTTTTTGTGTTTGTGTGAATGGTGAATGTTTTGTGTGCTTATTGGCTGTTCGGGTAGAATGCCATAGGAATGGTGTAGGAGAAGGTGTAGGAGAAGGCTATGGGGAATCCATGTGGGAGGGAATAAGGGAATGCCAGTGGCATCAGAATTCTTGTAGAGGGAGTTTGGGATCGGGATCCACAATGGAAAAGAAATAGCTTGTATTTCTTAGTTTGTGGGGGGCATAAGGAAATATGTAGGGGGAATAAGGAGGGATTATGGGGGGCATAAAGATATGTGTGATGATTTATATTGGCAGTTTATTATCGGTGGATGACCAATTCCCATTGGGAGGCATAAACAGCTTCCCCCATAGTTCTTGCTCCTTTGACTTGCATGATGAAGCCTGAGTTTTGTGTGATATTTCAATGTAGTTGTAAAACTGCTATTTTGATATGAACTGTGTTTTTAAATTGAAACTGATTATATCAATGTTTTGAAATCTCTAGTTGAAAGAAAAGAATACGTATGAAAGGAATTGTATTACTTTGCTCTTTCTAAAATATGACAGAATTAGAAATCAGACTTTGGATTTTAGCTAGTAAATGGTTTATTGTATCAACTAATTATATTAGACTAGAATAGAAATGAAATTTCCATATATGGAAGATGAAATTGATAAACAGATCCTATAGAAATTGATCTTTGTTGTAAATTTAAAACTGGCAAATAATTTATCTAAAATGCATCATTTGAATATGTAAATAATAATCAACATTGAAACATTAAAATTTAGCATGCTATGATATCAATGAACTCAATTTGACAAAAAACACTTAAGGAAATAATTTAGAACATTACAAAATCGGGCCCAAACTTTTCAAAGATGTTTTTCTGTCAATTGTTGGAAAATTCAAATTGGAAATCAATCAAGAAAAAGTACCCTCCAAATGTATCCTAAATCATTCTTAGAATAATTCTCCATGTCTGTTTGGCATGTTGAGTGAAGGAGAAGATCAAATTGAAAAAAATTTATAAATAAAATCTACCATCTTGCTTTTAAAAAGCCTGCAGGACGTTTTCTTAAAATAAACCTCTTAAAATTTATCAAAATCTGAAATTTATGATTCCTGTGCAAAGAGGGCATCGGGAGATTTCAAGAAAGCCCTCGTTTTCCCAAAACCAAGATTTCTATAAAAAGTTATGGCCTTCTGAAGTTTTCTTCACTGACATTAAAATTTTGGGGAAATTTTTCCTTGGCAGGCCCGCGGCCCAAATTTTTCCCTTGGGACTTAATAATTTTTTTTGGGAAATTTTTTAACATTTTCCCTGCCATCCTGTAGCCAATCAGAGGCTACCACGTGGCATCACGAGGCAATGGCAGAGGCACAACACAATTTTCTTCCTTGGAACCTTTTTTAAAAAATTGTTAATTTTTTTTAAATTCCCTCCGTTAGCCGCAATCCCGCAACCAATGAAAAGATGCCACGTGGTAACATGGGGTGACAGCAGAGGGGGCGGAACCCATGCAACCTTTTCCTTTTTAAAAATTTGGTTTTTGGAAAATTTGTGAGTTTACCTCCATGGCCCCGAACTCCCGCCCTACCTTGGAAATCCCTTCTGTGGATGTGTGAGCCCGTGCATGCCACTTATCCCTTTTCCCTCCTCTCGGTGAATTTTCTCAGACTCCTCCACCACCGCGCCCTTCCCTTGTTTCTTTCCCACTTTGACTTAGAGCTCGACATGTGTCCCTGGTGGCACAGCAGAAGCTTGGGTGAACAAGTGGACTTTTCCCCACACGGGGAAATTTCAAAACATCTCCTTATGACCCACCAACCTGAAAAAGTGGATTTTTCCCCCGCTCGACACGTGTCCCTTTTGGAAAATTTTCACCCCAAGACCCGCCGGCCCATAACTGGCGTTTTACAAGGAGTTATGAGGACTTATTTATATCATTGGAAAGGTGCGAAAATTTCCTATCCAATGGGAATGATTTAGGGGAATTTTGAGTGCAGTAAGTGTGAGAAAAATCAAGTTAAAACTCTAATCCTGTTAGAGAGTGAGTATGGTGACTCTGAACCTAATTGAAACTTCTAACTCTAAATTTTGAACCTTGTGACCTTTGATAATTATTAATAAAAGAAAAGTATGTTCTAGTAGATTAAACTTGTTCCAGAACCTGTTAGTGACAATTGTTGTCTTGCAACCTGATTATGGACACTTCTAATAAAAAAATTATCCCATAATTTTCCTAACTAATCCTAGGTTGTTTCTTAGGTCTCAAGTGGGTTGTTTTAGCGGGAATCACACTTGGTATCAGAGCAGTGGTTCAAAAGCTTGGACCATTGAGCACACTAGAAAACTTGGGACATGAAACTTAAACCTAGCACACTTTTAAATATAGAAAACAACTTAGTTTAGAAATTGCATATTTTAGTAAACATGGAAATTGAATAAAACAGATGGGGTGAGGGGACTTTTCACATAGACCCAGACTTACCACCACCAGATTAGGGTGTAGCAGCCATCCTACCCTAGATTTTGCACTCTTTAGGATGTTTATGCCACTCTATGGGGAGGATTAGGAGGAGGACATGTAGCGAGACATGTTAGGGAGCCATCTGTTGATGCTCAGACATCTCCTCGACCCAATAAGGAGCATAGAGGAGAGAAATCTGATGCAGAATTAGCCAGGGTAGAGTCACCACAGAGGGGATAGGGTGATCAAGTTTAAGAGCATAGAGAGAGGTATCGAAGCCCTAGGCTTAGGGATTAGCATGCAGAGAGACCTAGAGGCCGTCAGACCATAGCTACAGATCACATCAGGGAGATCTTGAAGCTTTGACCCTCACATTATTCTGGTGACACAGGTGGATTCCAGGTAGATGCCTGGCTAGTGAGCTTGAGCGGTTACTTCAAGTTTTTTCCTTTTTCTAGCAACATGAAAGCTCGTGTTGTGATCCATCTACTAAGGGATGGAGCAGGAGTATGGTGGAGGACAGAGGAGCAGAAGCTCCATATAGATTTTGAGACAGTGACCTAAGAGATATTTGAGGAGTGTTTCCAGAGTAGATATTTTTCATGGAGATTCATACAGCAGCGAATATTTGAGTTTCATGACCTCCGTTAGGCATCTCTTTTAGTAGCAGAGTATGAGACTAGATTTTTGGATCTACTCCAGTATGTTGAGTACATGCAGGATGAGCAGGTGCGGATTCACAGGTTCATTCGGGGCCTAAATTTAGACATTGGAGGTGCAGTGTGGATCCATTGTCCACAGATATTAGCTAAAGACATTGAGAAGGCCTATATAGTAGAGAAGACTTGGGGGAAGACCCAACAGGCTAGAGACCGAGTCTGGAGCTGCATACAACAGATGCAAGACAACAGATCAAGGGGGTCAGTACCTCTTCCTCGTGGTGGACAGGGTTCAACAGAGTCATCATTGAGACCACAGTAGTAGCAACATCAGTAGTCCCGCCCACCTCATAGAACTCCACAAAGAGTTGATGCGTAGAGAGGTCAGAGTATGGGGCCTCCTCCTAGGGGTCCCATTAAGACACAGGGTGGACCTAGATCTAAGTCAGTGGGAGCTTGCTAGCAGAGACCTTAGTAGACCATAGTTGGATGATCAGGATCCATACCAAAGACTTCCAGGGCACCTACTTGAGGTGCTACTCATTAGGGAGGATCAGGAGGTTGTTTTGGTTGTGGTATTACTAGACATTTTTGGAGAAATTGCCCATAGAACCCTAATAGCAAGGGTAAGACACAGATGTCAGAGCTGACAGTTGGTGACCTGGGACACAACCACAAGATTTATATAGTGGTTGAGAACTACCAGGCCGAACATCAAAGTACATTCATTGAGACTACAAGTAGCATTGGTGGTATTATTACCTCTATATTGTTTGATTATGGTTCTTCTGATTCTTTCATTACACCATCTTTAGTAGAGTGATGCAGGCTAGTGGCAGTTAGGTAGGGTCATAGTTGGGATGTTGAGATGGCTTCTAGAGCCAAGATCTCTGTAAAATCCTTAGTTAAGGAGTGTGTAGTGGATTTGGGACCTTTCACCACTACGTTAGATCTTCGTATCCTTCCTTTGGGCTCATATGGAGTCATTTTGGGTATGGATTGGTTATTTGCACACAGGGCCAGGATGGATTATTACCATAAGATTTTATCTTGTGTAGATGATTTGGGAGTTGAGTAAGTGATTTCAGGGGTCAAGAGACCCGTATCTATTCACACCATCTCTGCTATGTAGCTTAAGCGGTGTGTGCGACGAGGTTGGCAGATGTATGTTGTTACAGTTAGCAAAAGATCAGAGGATGGGTCTAGTGGACCATCACTAGATGATCACCCCATTTTGAGAGAGTTTTTTGATGTATTTCTAGGGGATCTACTGGGGTTACCACCCTATGTGAGATTGATTTTCATATAGACCTTGTTCCGGGAGCAGAGCCTATCTCATGAGCACCTTATCAGATGACCACACCAAAGATCTGTGAGCTCAAGTTACAACTTGAGGGAATTTTTGAGAAAGGCCTTATCCATCCTAGTGTATCCCTTTTGGGTGCACTGGTGATATTTGTGAAGAAGAAGGATGGATCCTTGTGGTTGTGTATTGATTACCACTAGCTGAACAAGGTAACGATCAAGAACCGTTATCCCCTTCCATGCATTGATGATTTGTTTGATCAGATGAAGGGAGCCACAATTTTCTCTAAGATTGATCTTAAGTCAGGCTATCATTAGCTGAGGATTTAGGAGGTAGACATTCATAAGTCCACCTTTCATATGAGATATAGGCACTATGAGTTCACAGTGGTGCCTTTTGGTTTCACTAATGCCCCTGCAGTATTTATGAGTTTGATGAATGGGGTATTTAGGACCTTCTTAGATAGCTTCGTGCTCATCTTCCTTGATGACATTTTGATTTACTCACGTACACGTGAGGAGAATGAGGGGAACCTTTGCTAGGTTCTTTAGTGTCTTTGGGAGTAGAAACTTTATGGGAACTTGGAGAACTGTGCATTCTTTCAGACAGAGGTGCAGTATTTGGGTCATATCATTTCTGGGGAAGGTATTTTCATCAATCCTTCCAAGATTAGAGCTATTATGGATTGGCCAGCACCCACTATAGTGATTGAGGTACACAGATTCATGGGATTAGCAGGTTACTACCAGAGATTTGTTCAGGACTTCTCTCAGATTACACACCCTATCACTTCCCTTCAGAGGAAAGGGAAGAAGTTTGTTTGGTTAGATAGATGCGAGAAGGCCTTTAGGACACTGAAGGAGTTTCTCACTATAGCACCTATTCTTACAGTGTCAGATCCTCAAGGTGAGTTCTTTGTTTGCACAAATGCTTCTTTAGTAGGGCTTGGAGGTGTGTTGATGCAGGAGGGCAAAGTAGTGTCTTTTGAGTCTCGCAAACTCGAAGATTAAGAGCTTAATTATTTGACTCATGATATTGAGCTTGTGGTAGTTATGCACACTTTGGTTCGATGGAGGCACTTTCTTCTTGGTAGGAGATTCACACTCAGGACAGATCACTTGAGTCTTCGCCATCTCTTCACATAGCCCAATCTCAACGCTCGTCAGCGGTGTTGGATGGATTTTATTTGTGAGTATGATATGGAGATCAAGCATGTGAAGGGGAAGGAGAATGTGGTAGCAGATGCTCTCAGAATATGGAGACATGTGGCTATGGCCACCTCAATGAGCACAGATTTGTGGAGCAGGATTCTTCAACAGCTTCCTCTTGATAACTTCTACATTGCAATTTGAGCAGAGATCTAGTCTTAGAGACCCCTCGAGGGGAAGTTTGATGGTTTTTCCTTAGATTTAAGGTCGAGCATCAACATCCAGCTAGCCTTATTTTTCCTCATGCTGTACCGAAATGCAAGTGGGACACCATTTCCATGGATTTCATTATTGGGCTATCGATGTCGAGCTATCACCACGACACCATTATGGTTACAGTTGATAAATTGAAAAAAGTGGCTCACTTTTCTCTGGTGAAGACCACTTATACAGCTAGAGAAATAACATGGGTGTACTTAAATGAGATTGTCAGGTTGTATGGGATTCCACGGAAGATCATTAGTGACCATGGTCCTTTGTACACTTCCTATTTTTAGACTACCATACAGTATGCCCTCAGGATGAGAATCAACTTCAGAAGAGCATATCACCCTGAGACAGATGGAAAGACTGAGTGGGTGAATCATATTTTAGATGACATGCTCAAGATTTATGTGATGGATCAACAGTCTAAATGGGAGGAGTACCTGTACTTAGTGGAGTTTTCCTATAATAATAGTTTTCAGAGTTCTATAAGCATGGCGCCTTTTCAGGCTTTATATGGTAGAGAGTACAGGACACCTCTTAGCTGGGACAGGTTAGAGGACAAAGTATCTCTTAGACCAACTGTTCTACAAGACATGGAGCAGTAGGTGGTATTGATCATGTAGAGATTGTAGGAGGCACAAAACAGGCAGAAGAAGTATGCAGATCAACATAGGACCAACTATAGTTTTGATGTGGGCATGAAGGTTTTCCTTCATGTTAGGCCACATATGAACCCGATCCATTATGGAAAAGGTTCTAAGTTAGATCCTAGATTCGTTGGTCCTTTTGAGATCTTGTAGCGTATTGGCCCTTTGGCCTATCATCTATCCTTACCACCTAGCTTGTCTTGCATACATGATATTTTTCATGTTTCAGTTCTTAGGAGATGTTGCAGATCCTTCTCATGTGTTAGATTAGACATCATTGCAGGTGTAGGATCAAAAGCAGGTGATGGTGGAGCCCATTCACATCCTATATCGCAGGACCGTGGGCCTTTGAGGTAGAGAGGTTAATTAGGTTCCAGTGCAGTGGGATAAATACGATGAGACTGCAGCTACATGGGAGGATGCTACATTATTACGAGTCCAGTTTCCACATTTGTTCCAGTGACTTCCAGGAGGAAGTTGAGTCTAAAGGGAGGGGAATGTAGTGCCCACTTCCCTTTGACACCTTTTGATACTGATCTTGATACTATTGATTACACTATGGACATTATTATGGTTTTGATTTAGTATGATGTTAGATGTTAGACCCTAGATTATTGTTGATCTTGATTTAGTTATGACGCATGATGATTATTAGAGACACTTCATATGTGGATGATGATATACTATATTATATGGATATATTTTGAATGTTGTTTGGAAATGTGATTTTGGATATTGTGAGTAGACCTAGAAAATAGACATTATATGATGATGATATAGTTGTGGATATAAATTGTAAGTGATATTGTTGATTTCCTTCATCTTGTTGTGATTCATATGCATAGATAATTTTGTGATTTTATTTATATCATGTTGGATGTTATGATATGGCCATGAGGCCGAAGGAGGTATTTGTATTTTACAGGTTAAAATATCACAACAAACATTGGGGGATTAGAGACCAACCACAATGGAATTCTAGGTGAATTCAATAAGGTCAGCATGGCAACATGTTTTGTGTGTGTGTGTGTGTGTGTGTGTGTGTGTGTGTGTGTGTGTGTGTGTGTGTGTGTGTGTGTTGTCTTGTTAGGGATTCCCATGCGAGGATCACCTTTGAATGTGACCAAGGGTTTTTGTGTATTTTATTAATGTGGTTCCTTTTTATTATTGTTTGTATGTATTTTATTAGTGATGTGTCCCTTCCTTTTATTTAATTAAATGGTGGTAGATTAATTTGAGTAATCATATTGTTAAAATAAATAAATAAATCAAATTTGGGATATAAGAAAGTAATTATAGAGGTTGTTGGCTTGTGTATTAAATGTTGTAAGGTGTGTGTAAGTAATGTTGTAAGGTGTGTGTAAGTAAGGTTGTAAGTGATGTGTAAGTATGTGTAAGAGTTGTGTAAGCCATATTTTGGAGTATGAAACACTTCACCTCCTTAGAAATTCGAATTTGTCCTTGGAGGTTGTTTTTGGAGGCTTGTGGGACAAGTAAAACTTGTCCCATACCTCTTAATGTTATTTACCAACCATACCTATGGTTGGAGGGTTTATTTTAGACCCTTTTAATGCATTTTTTAATAAATCAATTTGCATGTTTTAATTGCACTCTTCTTACATTTTATTTAATTCAGTCCTTTGGGGTGTGGGCTGGATTGGAGTGTGGAAGTAAATTGTCATATTTTTCACCCACCTCTTTATTATGCTTTGGAGAATGAATTTGAATTTTGTGTTAGATTTGAGGATGTGTGATGTGGCATCCTACATGGATCCACCTCATCCTCTCCTCTTACCTCTTCTATAAAATTGAAACTCTTTGCTTTGTTTTGGTTGTTGAAACATTTTGCATGCTTCCTTGGGGTGAATTTTCTTGTTGATTAGAGCTCTTGCTTTGGAAGGAGATTGGAGAAATTTGCATGCTTGTTGGTTTTTGATTTTGGGACTGTATATTTGACTTTGAAAGCTTGTTGTTTTGGAACAAATCTACCATGAAGAGGTAGGAGCTTAGCTCTTCATTTATGCTGTTATTTCTTTTTGTGTTTGTGTTCTTATTGGCTGTTTGAGTAGACTGCCATAGGAATGGTGTAGGAGAAGGCTATGGAGAATCCATGTGGGGGTATAAGGGAATGCTAGTGGTATTAGAATTCTTGTGGAGGGAGTTTGGGATTGGGATCCACCATGGAAAATAAATAGCTTGTATTTCTTAGTTTGTGGGGGGCATAAGGAAATCTGTGGGGGGCATAAGAGGGATTGTGGGGGCATAAGGATATGTGTGATGATTTATACTGGTGGTTTTTTATAGGTGGATGCTGAATTACCATTGGGAGGCATAAGCATCCCCCCCATAGTTCTTGCTCCTTTGGCTTGTATGATGAAGCCTGAGTTTTGTGTGATGTTTCAATGTAGTTGCAAAACTACTATTTTGATATGAATTGTGTTTTTAAATTGAAACTGATTATATCATTGTTTTAAAATCTCTGGTTGAAAGAAAGGAATACATATAAAAGGAATTGTATTACTTTTCTCTTTATAAAATATGACAGAATTGGAAATCAAATTTTTAATTTTAGCTAGCAAATGGTTTATTGTATCAACTAATTGTATTAAACTAGAATAGAAATGAAATTTCCATATATGGAAGATGAAATTGATAAACAAATCCTATATAAATTGATCTCTGTTGTAAATTTAAAACTGGAAAATAATTTATCTAAAATGCACAGTTCGAATCTGCAAATAATATTCAACATTGAAACATTAAAATTTAACATGCTATGATATCAATGAACTCAATTTGATAAAAAACACTTAAGGAAATAATTTAGAACATTGCAAAATCAGGCCAAAACTATTCACAGTCATTTTTCTGTCAATTGTTGGAAAATTCGAATTGGAAATCAATCAAGAAAAATTACCCTCCAAATGTATCCTAAATCCTTCTTAGAATAATTCTCCATGTCTGTTTGGTATGTTGAGAGAAGGAGAAGTTCAAATTGAACAAAATTTATAATTTAAAATTTACCAGTTTGCTTTTAAAAATCCTGCAGGCCGTTTTCTTAAAATTGACCCCTTAAACTTTATCAAAATAAAAAATTTATGATTCCTATGAAAAGAGGGCATCAAGATCTTTCTAGAAATTCCTCGTTTTCTCAAAAATGAGCTATCTATCAAAAGTTATGGCCTTCTGAAGTTTTCTTCACTGACATTAAAATTGTGGGGAAAATTTTCCTTGGTGGGCCTGCAGCCCGAATTTTTCCCTTGGGACTTAATAAATTTTTTTGGAATTTTTTTAACATTTTCCACACCACCCCACCAATCCACAACCAATCAGAGGTTTCCATGTGGCCTCACGAGGCAACGACTGAGGCACAACACAATTTTCTTCCTTAGAACTTTTTAAAAAAAATTGGAATTTTTTTTAGATTCCCTCCGCCGGCCGCAATCCCGTAGCTAATGAAAAGCTACCACATGGCAGCATGGGGTGATAGTGGAGAGCGTGGAACCCATGTAACCTTATCCTTTTTGAGATTTAGTTTTTTCAAAAAAATTGTGTGTTTACCTCAGTGGCCCTGCACTCCTGCCCTGCCTTGGAAATCCCTTCTGTAGATGTGAGGGCCCGTGTGTGCCACTTATCCCTTTTCCCTCCTCTCAGTGAATTTTCTCAAACTCCTCCTCCACCCTGCCCCTCCCTCATTTCTTTCCCACTTTGACTTGGAGTTTGACACATGTCCTTGGCGGCGCAGCAGAAGCGTGGACAAAAAAGTGGACTTTGCCCCATGTGGGGAAATTTCAAAACATCTCCCCGTGACCCGCCAACCTGAAAAAGTGGATTTTCCTTCACTTGACACGTGTACCTTTTGGAAAATTTTCACCCCAAGGCATGTCGGCCCATAATTGGCATTTTACAAGGAGTTAGGGGGAATTCTTTATATCATTGGAAAGATGAGAAAATTTCCTATCCAATGGGAATGATTTAGGGAAATTTTGAGTGTGTTAAGTGTGAGAAAAATCAAGTTGAAACTCTAATCTTGTTAGAGAGTGGGTATGGTCATAGTTTACCATCTGAACCTAATTGAAACTTCTAACACTAAATTTTGAACCTTGTGACCTCTGATAATTATTAATAAAAGAAAAGTATGTTCTAGTAGATTAAACCTGTTCTAGAACCTATGAGTGAAAACTATTGTCTTGCAACCTAGTTGTGGACACTTCTAATAAAAAAAAAATTATTCCATAATTTTCCTAACTAATCCTAGGTTGTTTTTTAAAAACACGCCAAAATGTGTTGGGGGACGGCGGGGACGTCTGAACATTCCCCGGGGACGTCCAGATGTCCCTGCCATCCCCCACACATCCCCCCATTGTCCCCCGGGATTTGTTAGTCCCTTCGGCTTGCCAGCCGTATCCCGAGGATAATGTGGATAAGCTGAAGCTAATTCTGCACATATTGAAGGATTCGTAACGCTGGGGGAGAGCGTTTATTTTTGACGAAATCCCCAGCGTCCCCATGATGATTTTCCGAGGAACATCCCGGACGTGTCAAATAGGGGGGGGACGCGTCCCCGCGTAAAACACTCGATGATTTTGTTATCTTCAGTAGATCGCTGAATGGACATTTAGTTCCAACCCTGTTAGTGAGGCAATAAGGAATGCGGTGATGATAGAATTCTATGGCATTGAGAGGTTTCATGTCACTAATGCCATGAAATGTCTTCCAATTACAGGTAGTTTTAGTTCTCATCGTGAAATATTCCAATTGATGTTGCCAATAGCCAACTGTAGTGGCAAAATGGCTTAATGAATAGAGCTGTATAAAATAGTAACACATTTGTGGACATATTCACAACATGGAGCTTGGTTAAGAATGGTTGTAATTTAACAACCCATGTATAGAGTTACACTTGTCATCAACCAAACTGCTAATTTTTTTTAACTTAGGATAGGATCAGTGGACGTGTTTGTTAATAGCGTAAAATATGAATCCATGAGTAACTTACAGACATGCGAAGTAAGCATTGGCATTAAAGTCCAATGTTATCTACTGGATACCACCAATGAAGACATCTATTTTGTCTAACTACGTTTGAGGAAGCATAAGGTTCATAAGGTATGGTTTCCACTATAGGCCAGAGTGTCTTATTCGGCCTTGCTAGTGAATCGTGTGGTGGGCAAGACTTGAGAGTACCAGCATAGGTACAAGAATGCTCTTCTATCAACATGCCTTGACACGAGAAATCAAATGGACATGAGATTGCTTTTCACATGGTGATCAAACAATCACTAGTGATAGAGGGGATGTAGATACATGGTGGTGAGTTCACATAGGACATTTTTAGAGAAACAAGGGAAGCCATAGCTGTTTGTGAAGAGCTTGCAAATTCTAGTGAACAAGGGATCAATCCAAGGAATTTGTTTTAATATTGTAGACTCATTATGCAAGACTAAATTCAACGATGTCCTTATATTTATGAAGGACCTCATTTTTGCATTGATTTTTTGCCCATTTGAACTCCTCCATATAAATGATACAGACTAAATTAGGGCACCATAGATATAATGGATGCTTGGAGTCTAAGCATGAAAATAAGGTTATTAAGACCTAAGATAAGGGCTTGAGAATATGATGGCATGTTCTTGGTAGTTTGCAAAAGTAGATTTTATATGAGATGGGGATAGGAGTATCCCAAGGAAAAATGATAATGAATCTGAGTCGTTTGTCTTTTTGCTAATGTAGACACTGTTTGAAGAAAAGTGCCTCAATGTCTTTTTGCTTGAAGATCTCTTTGATCAAAATGGTCTGGATATGCATTACAGTCCTTATTTAATGCACTTGTATCTAAGTATGCAGTGAAGATTAATTCTTTGTGCATGAGGACCAACTCAAGAACACTTTAATCGGTCATAAAGAAGCACATAACTCTTGATTATTGAGAGATGAACACTAGGACAATACTCAATCATGGTGAAAACTTTGTAGCCAGTGGTGTGATGTGCTAATTATCATAAGGGTTGTGCAATGCAAAATGTCTTTGTTCCTTGGACTCTAGGCTTGGGGAATACAACTCAACTTATGACTCTTGGTTTTTTGGCTAACAAGTTCAGTTACTAAATTTAGAGGTGATGAATGCAGATCTCACAAGCACGGGTGTAATGTACCCTTTTGGGATATGTATCCAAATATGCATAATCATGAAAGGTGTTTAAGATGTAATAAACCCTCCTAGTTCGACCTCAAATAATCCAATGTTAGCTTCAATCACAATGTGCCAACATGGGATTGAAGTAGAGCCAAGGTCGGTGGATTAGATGGGATGTAACCAGTTAGGAAATTAATCTACTTCAAATCGTGGAAATGTAATTACAGGTAGTAATAGAAGGTACTAATTTAATATCATCAAAGGTATGCTGAAAACTTTCATCCCAATTAAAGTGAACTTGCTCCAGGGACTCAATATGGTTTTCAGGATGGCAAACCAATGCCATATAGTTGTGAGATCTTCAGGTGGACTTGATTGAAGCTTGGCCAACAAGCTACTAGAACATAATTTTCTGATACAGTAGAAGGCATGCAGGCATCATCCCACGATGGATCTGATTTTTCTAGTGTCGACTTTGAAACCATGGCACAATAATTAGAATATTGCTCACAGACAGCTGAAGACTTCCGGAAAATTCATAACTTGCTCAATACTACACACTTAGTGCCGATTGAAATAAAGTGTAGAACTGAATTTATACATTCAAGAGCTTTCCAAATAAGATAAAGATGATCATGAATCGGTGCTTAGACTTACCGAAGAGGTACCATCCAAAATAGCCCCCATATAGTCCCCATGGATACCAGGTCATGCAATAGGGTTAGAGTGAATGACATGCAATTATTAGGTGGCAACTTGTCTATGCTTCAACCAAATGACTTGACACAGTGACATAAGGTCCCCCATAGAGTGATGAAAGAAGTCTTATGTTGCCAACATAGATCAGATTAGGATTTTAACTTTTTCACCCTCAGAAACATGCTACGACCTTAACCTATTGCTTGTATTAGGATATGAGTAGCCGACTTGTGGCTTACCATATCATTTTATTATATCATTTATACTTTCTCATGCTTAGTAGGTCGGCCCTGGTCATGGCCATAACATATGAATAGTATATATAGGGGATTCTAGGTAGTATTTCATCATCATTTGGAGTATTTGAGTATTATTGTATGGTTTGGAGGTTGTCCCCTCGAAGTAGCGTTAAGCTATTATAATTGCATATTGAGATCATTATTCTAGACTATTGTGTTATTTGGTGTTATATTTCTGCTCATGATCTGAATTATACAAGTAATTTCATTACAAGTGGTATCAAAGCTGCGATTTGGGCCGAAATTAGGGCAAAAACCCTAATTTTTTGTTTCCACCATATATTTCGAACAAAAGCAGAATTGGTGGGAGATATTTTTACCAGAGTTGCGAAACATTTCAAGTAAGGTTCCCTGAAAATTTCAGAACTTTTGATTTATTTTGCAAAAGTTATTACAGAATTTAGTGGTTTTTCATAAAATCGCTCCCTAGGGTGCAAATTGTGGAATTTTTTCAAATTCGTTACATTTTCAGAAAGCACAAAAACAAAATTTATTTGGGGTTTGTTCTTTCAAATTTTTTTATATTTGGCCAAATTCTTATCGAAATCCGAAACCCTAAAATTTGACTGTGATCCCTACATCCTACTATTTTGGGGCATCATGGCGGGGCCTTCCACAAGAAGAAAAAAGAATCCCAGCACTCTGTGTAAAACACCAAAAAAGGATGAGATAGTAGTTGAGGAGTTGGAGACAAAAGATATAACTACAGATTCCTCAGGGTTAGGGTTTACTTCGATAGACCATAAAGTAAGCCAACTTGAGTTTAAGCTGAGAGACCTCAAATCTAGGGTGGCCAGCAAAGAAGATGTGGATAGGATTGGACAAAGATTGGAGGATTTCATGCAAAAATTCAATACGCATATGATGGGTAATCATACTTATGTCAATCAAGGTGGATCCTTAGGTCAACATAATAGACACATGAGTCAGAGTGGATCTTTGAGTGTGCACAATCCAAATACGAGCACTCTGTAGACCCGTACTATGTTTCGAAAAGTGGAGATGCGTAATTTTGATGGAAAGGATCCACTCAATTGGATCAACCAAATGGAGAATTTTTTTGAACTACATTAGATTCCACCAGGACAAAAGGTGACCATGGCATCTTTATATCTCGAACCTGACCAATTTTTCTGGTATCAATGGTTATGTGCTCAAAGGCAGAAGAGTGGTCTCAATGTTACATGAAAAATGTTCACTAAAGAGTTGTAATTACACTATAGTTATAGTGTGTCAGATAATTACTTCAGCCAATTATCAAAATTGAGATAGATAGGATCTGTTAAGGATTACATTCATCACTTCCAAAACCTTTCTCTACAGGTGAAAAATATTACTAAAGAGAATCTGAATGACCTATTTCTTGGGGGTCTTAAGGATCACATTGAGCATGAGGTGTTTATGTTTAATCCTCATAAGGTTTCTGATTCGATGATTATGGAAAGAAGGGCAGAGGAGAATTTTGTTTCAAGTAGGAGACAACATTTCATTTATACCAGAGATCACAACACCTTGGCCCCAACACTCCCTTGACCAGTTATATTGACACCTCAAAAAATTGAAGAAAAAAGAGAAAAAGGTTTATGTTTTAACTGTGATAGTAAATGTGCTGAAAAGAAGTTGTTCTACATTGATGGGCCTAGTGAAGATGAAGAGAAGGATTAAGATTCAGAGTCAGAGGTCTTGGTTGAGCCAGAGGAGGAGTCAGGAGATCCTCAGCCAACAATCTCATGCCATGTAATTTAACCCTAAAGGTGGTTGGATTCCTAAAAAAATAGAGGGTCATAGTGTTGATTGATTCAGGAAGTACTCACAACTTTATCAATCATAAGTTATTAGTGCACCTAAACTGCTTCATTTATCCAGCTCTTGAATGTCAAGTAATGATTGTTAATGGAGGTACTATTACTTCTTCTAGAAAATTCCATAGCATTAAGCTTGCCATGGGAGATTACATACTAAATAGTCCCATGTATGGAATTTATATGGGAGGAGCAGACATTGTGTTAGGGGTTCAATGGTTTACCGCTTTGGGAACCATTGAGATGAACTTCCAAGACTTGTTCATGTGATTTCATTCTGAAGGAAGGAATTTTAAGCTAAGAGGCTTAAGAGAAAAGTCTCCACAAATAGTAAGTTCTCATCAGATGCAAAAAATGCTAAAAAAGGGTGCAGAAGGATTTGTGGCACAACTATTTTCATTGGAGGCTCATCATTCTAAGGACATTATACCATCAGATATGCAAGCAGTGTTAGATGCACACTCTGTTGTATTTGAAAATATACCAAAGGGATTACCTCCAAAGAGAGATCATGAGCATGCTATTCAGTTATTACCAAGAAGTTAACCGCCTAACATCATACCTTATAGGTACCCATATGTGCAAAAGAGTGAAATTGAAAAGATTGTACAAGAGATGTTGGAAGTAGGAATTATTTGTCATAGTTAGAGTGCTTATTCTTCTCTAGTAGTGATGGTATGGAAGAAATATGACATATGGCACATGTGTCTTGATTATAGGCAACTTAATAAGTACACAATCAAAGATAAGTTTCCTATTCCTGTAATTAATGATTTGCTTGATGAGTTGCATGGTGTTGTTTATTTTACAAAGCTTGATCTTCATTTAGGATACCACCAAATAATAATCAAGGATGAGGATGTTCATAAAACTACCTTTCAGACACATGAAGGCCATTATGAATTCTTGGTAATGCCTTTTGGACTCAGAAATGCACCTTCTACATTTCAAATTTTGGTGAATTCTATTTTTAAGTCATTCCTACGGAAGTTTGTCCTAGTGCTTTTTAATGATATATTAATTTATAGAAAAACATGGGAGGAACATTTGCATCATGTAACTAAGGTTTTGGAAACTCTTGAGCAACATCAAATTTATGCAAAGCCCTCTAAGTGTTCTTTTGGAATCAAGGAGGTTTAATATTTGGGTCACATTGTCTCTCATGAAGGGGTTGAAGTGGATCCTAATAAGATCAAAGCCATGGTGGAGTGGAAGGTTTCAAAAACACTAAAGAATCTACAAGGATTTTTGGGGCCTACAGGTTATTACCAAAGATTTGTAAGGCATTATGGAAGCATATCTACAACTCTCACAACTTTATTAAAGGACTCCTTCCATTGGAGTGAGGATGCAACCAAAGCAATTGAGCAACTAAAGGAGGCCATGTGTACCACTCCAGTCTTATGTTGGTATTTTGGCGCAATGAGGATTTTATTGTAACCCGATAAACCATATGTATGAGAAAGCAACTCATGGATGGATGTCAGATCGAGTAACTAATCGATATTAGGAAGGGGAAATTCATCCCTAGGATAAACAAGATTAATATTGCAAAAGTTAGTACAGATATGGAGCTTTCCCGAGGCTTTGGAAATGAGTACAATTTTGGAATGGGTGGAGCTCTTACCCATACCCAATACATTCTTTCACAAGTGCAATTACCCATTAAGAGAGTTCTTGCAGTATTTTTACAGAGCTCCACCCATTCTCTAGTTCTCTCTTGTTTACTCTATAGGTGCTAGTATTTATAGGCTCTCTGGGCTGCCAACTCATCTACCAGTGCCCTCAGATTTGATGCCAAGTATCTGAATGTGGTCCTCCATGTCAGCATGCTCTTCCATGCTTGAGCTTTTGAATTTTCACCATGATGTGCTTCTA
Source organism: Taxus chinensis (assembly GCA_019776745.2). Taxonomy (NCBI): domain Eukaryota; kingdom Viridiplantae; phylum Streptophyta; class Pinopsida; order Cupressales; family Taxaceae; genus Taxus; species Taxus chinensis. The sequence continues at coordinate 264,007,219 of CM034150.1, forward strand.
GAAGTTTCTACCATAGGAATTCTCTTTCCTGGGACAACCTGTCATTAGGATGACACCTTATCCATACAGCATGCGTAGTCGGGTCATGATTTTCATGTGTTCTATCCTGAACGCCCAATTTGGCTAAGTTCCAGACCCTTGATTTTGTCCACGCATGTTGCACATGCCAAGAGCTTCCTTAAACCCTTTTCTTAAACCCTACCCTATGTGCTCTATCCTTGCACGCCTCTCTTCAACTAGGACCTGTGCGCATATGTGATTTTTTTACTTAGCCAACATTCTAGGGGCCCAACATCACCCCACACTATGCCTGTTCTCCATCTACAGGAACACTTCTTAAGTGAAAAAAAGAATACAACAAGCTTACGCCTTGGAACAAGAATAAGGGGATGAAAGAATGGGGGAAGAAGAAAGAATGGGAGAGTGAAGGAATTAATGCAACAAGCTAGGAAAATCCTTTTGCAAGTCAGCCTCTAACTTGTTCCAGGCATAAACTTCTTCTTGTGCTCTCTGACAGAGGTTGCTAACCAAGGTGCTCACCTCCCCAAAATATAGTCCATCTCCTTACGCACTCATGGTATCAATGATTTTATCTAACTCTTTACCTATATCCTCCAACACATCCATTCTTCGTGTAATACTCAGATATAGTTCCTTAAACTGGTTTTTTATTGAACCTCTTAAGGTTTTAATGATTTCATATTTCCTTTCAACCTCGGCAAGTATTTTATCCCTTTCTGCCCTATTTCCCTTGTTCTTCTCTTGGAACTCCTTGAGTTCTACTTCATGAGTGGCAATCAAGGCGCCTACCACTTTGTCTCTATCCACGTAATTGTTGTACTTGGCCTCAACAGTCTGAGAAGCATCCCTTACATCAGCAAGAACCTTGTTGTATTCCGTGACGAGCTCTACAATCTTCAACTTATCCTCTTTTTCTAGGCGCGTGACAAATTCTTCTGTAGAATCCAAGGTTAGCGGTTGTCTTTCCATGGTGAGGATCCTTGTTAAATATTTTAGGCATCCCAAGGCTGATCCATACTTCTACGTGGGCGATACTAGGTCCGAATGCTTCAATATGATAGCCTCATTGATGGATTCCACCTTCTTGTACACAACACATACCTTAGCCTTTTCATCCTTCAATTCATGCTACCACTAGGCATTAATCAACCTCTCTTGGCTTAGCTCCTTTGTCAAAGTAGTGAGCTCTTCCTTTTTCTTCTTTAGCTCCCCTTCCAGGTCTTTGACCTTATCATTCCACCCGAAGAGTCTAGCCTCGATCTCAACAGAGACTTTGTTGAATGTGTTGCATAGTTTCTCATCCGAGAGCTACTAGGTATCCGCCATTGGGTTGTATTCTCTTAGTCTTGGAAATGTTATTATTTCCCCATGTCTTACCTCAAACTCTGGCTCATCAAGGTGGGACTCTATAGCCCATGAGAGCATCCTCCTTATCCGTGGATATGTAGCCTCCTTGTTAAAAGATTACATTTCTACAAGCTCCTCTACCGGAATGGTACTTTGAAACTACGCGCGGAACACTTTCTTGGGGTCATCAATATAACCCATCTCTAGCCTCTCCCCCTCTACATGCCTTTCTCCCATGCACATACCCTTAGGTATACTTACAGTCAAAATGGGGCTTCTAGTGCTGCTGTGTTCCTCTTCTGTGCTCTCATTCTTCTCTTTGTTCAACACTGGCTCAACACTGTGTTCCAATTTTTTCTCCACCATGGTCTCAATGTTCTTGGTCTTTTCTCCTTCTACTACCTTGGTTTTCTGTCTATGTGTAGAACTTGGAGACTCTTGCTTCTACATGCTAGCTTCTTCATCTTTTCCCATGTCTTGGGCACCTTCTCCTACCTGGCTATCCTTCCATCATATGAATTGGAACCCTTGTTCTTCTTCTCCACCTTCCTCCTCTAAGTCATGTATATTAAATACAGGTGGTCCCTAATCCTTCCTAGGGTCCTCTTCCCCACTTACTTCTTCTCCACTCTCATCCTCTTCGCTCTCATATTTTTCTCTTATGTACTTGTCTAAACTCTCGTCTCTTTCGAGATGGTCTCTTCTTTTACCCTTTGCTTCTTCTTAACCGGAGATTCTAGTGTAGGTGATTTTATTTCTTCCTCTCCTCATGACTCCTTGACTGATGGATTTTCTGGCTCAGGAGTCTTCTCTTTTATTATGGGATTTTTCTTGTGCGCATACATATTGGTTCTAGCACTTGTCCCAGGGGAACCTATTTCCTGTGTCTCCACCACACTTGGTATTTTCTTCTTTGGATCTTTCTCCTCTTATTTAGGCACGGGTATCTTCCTACTAGTTGGATCCTAAGGTATAGATACCTCGTTCTCCAGATATGTGCCCTTATCAGACTTGGGTCTTATGTGGATGTATACGTGCAATGTGGATCCATTTGCAATGGGCAGAGTCATGGGCCTTGTCATCTGAACTTCATGTAATACGTACTGCTCCACGTACGCAAGATTTTTGGGGTACACCAACCCTTTGTGCATTTCCCTATGGTCCTGGTCCAGATTACTAAGGTTAAACTTAAATTTTTTGGACTCCCTGAACCTATTTACTCCCACTTAGAAGTATTGAGCTGTGAAGGAAAAGGGAAGCTTGCACCATGGGCTCCATGTCCCACCTGACAATTTGAATCTTCCCAAACAAAAATGTTGGTACATAGAAAATTCTGCTTCTCCCCTGGCGGCTGTTGGCCACTAGGATTCAGTTGTAGTCTAGCTGGTTAGGATACTCGGCTCTCACCTGAGAGACCCAAGTTCAGGTCCCAACAACGGAACCAAGATATAGTCATTTTTACCCTTATCAAAAAAGAAAGGTACCCTATGCACATCGGCTGATCACCTAGCGGATGCTGGGTGCTCACTGGAGGCACGCTTAGGTGCCGAGTCTCTCTTTTATGTGAGTTAAGTGGGAAAAATCATCTATGATTTGTGTCTAAGAGATTTAAAGAGGATATATGACATACAAGAACCATAGAGCTCAAAACGACCTCTAGATCCTTGTAGCCATTCCAGAAAGATAGTACTTAATAGACTATATGACTTGTATCATAATAGAAATAAGTATATAAACATCCATACCTAGCATAAACATAAATGAAAGAGAACCTATGAAAAATATATATGTATCAGAACCATTGATATTCATATATATAAACTAGTAACCTCATTACATCGATGGAGCCATTATAGAATGTCACAGAGAAGTAGGCCACAGTCATGCATTATAATTGGACTAATGTAGCTAGGCCAAAAAAAAGAAAAATTACAATCCCCATACCCAATACATCCTTTCCCAAGTGTAATTACCCACTAAAAGTGTTCTTGCAATATTTCTGTAGAGCTCCACCCATTCTCTAGTTCTCTTTTGTTTACTCTATAGGTGTTAGTATTTATAGACTCTCTGGGCTACCAACTCATCCTCCAGCATCCTCAGATCTAATTCCAAGTGTTTGAATGTGGTCCTCCATGCGAGCATGCTCTCTCAAGCCTAAGCTTTCCACTTTTCACCATGATGTGCTTCTAGAAGTTTCTACCGCAGGCATGCTCCTTCATGGGCCAACCTATCGCCAGGATGACACCTTATCCATACAATATACGCATTTGGGTCATGATTTTCACGTGTTCTATCTTGAATGCCCAATTTGGATAAGTCTTGAACCCTTGATTCTATCTGCGTGTGCCATGAGCTTCCTTAAACCCTACCCTACGCACTTTATTGTAGCTCGCCTCCTTTCAACTAAGACCTACACACATATGTGATTTTTGTACTTAGCCAACATTCTAGGGGCCCAACACCCATTGTGGGTAATCAATACATATGATTAAATTAGCAAAAATAATGCGTTGTAACTCTTCTTTGATAGGATGCATGCGATAAAGCTTTTGATTAACTGACTTAACATTGGGGATGATGACTATGTTTTAGACAATGATAGGAGGATTGAGACCCGTAATGTTTTCATATAACCATGCAAAGATTGTTCTTAAAGATAATTTTTTGAAAGACTCAAGTTCTTAAGGATTGAGGGATTGACTAATTTTGAGGATACATGGCTCTTGCAGAGTCCCTATATTGATGTTGATAGTGGATTCGTTAAGAAGAGTAGACATTTTAGGAGGTAAGGACTTATGAAGATAGGAATCCTCCGCCCCCATATAGGAAAGGATCGAATCATCATTGGTGCATTGAATAATATCAATGATAGGGGAATATTCCTCTATCATGCCAGGAAAATGAAGAGGAAGGGACCTATTTTCACCCTCACACTCGTAAGTGATCAGTTCTAAAGTGATCATGGAGATTAAGAAAAGCTAGAGGATATGGACATGGTATCATCTGTATCCATGTGTTCGTTTGATGGAGAAATAGTGAATGAAGGATTGATGTTCATGGGAGATGGGAATGAAGAAAGTGTGAGAGATTCAATGATTTATTCCTTGAAAAATAGTCCAAAATTCTCATGGGGTTTACCTAATTAGTAAATGATGAGATGGTACATTCCTTACTCATAATGCCCCATAAAAAATCATTTCAATTCACAATGATGGAGGCAAGTGTAGGCAAAGGGTTTTTTATAGAGGAAATCAAAACCATTAGTGTAAGGCTTGGTGTGAGGCTGACTATCAATATGAGAGGAAGGGTGGTCAATTCCACCATAGATGAGATTAGTTCATGGGTGAGGTGGACCAAAAGAAATGATATCCCTAACATTTGGTTAATATATAGGTATTTTATTAGGTCTACCAAATCGATTAGGTGTTAGTAAGGAATTGAGAGTGAGGAATGGATACTCCTCTAGTGAAAGAAATTGCATCACATTGTCAATAGAATCATCATTAGGTAGCTTAGATGTAGACACAAATGAGTTGGTAGATTCTTCATAGGACTCTTGTTTAGGGACAAGAACATCATTTGATTGATAATTCATGTGACATGATTTGAAGGGAGGAATTTTTTCGAGGAGTTTTAGAATATTCTCCTCATGCTCATATTTTATACAATGGTTAAGATTGGGTGGGACATAATGAACGACATGAATCCATGGGCATCTAAGTAGGATGTTGTATTGGAACTCCCCCTCAAAAATATAAAAGAGCTCATGGAGAAGCTTTTCACCGACATGGATGGGAAGAATGATTGTTCCCAAGGTGGGGGTGACATCATCATTAAAGATGTAAAGGACAATATTGGATTGGGCGATAATAGAGTAAGGATGATTTTGTTGATCAAAGGTATGAGATGATATAATATTGATGTTGGATCCATTATCTATCATTGAATGTCGGATGAATGTATCATTGATACACATAGTAATGAAAAGAGGGAGATCATAGTATTTTATTAATATGTTGGGAATTTCAAAGTCATCAAAGGATATGGTAGAAGAAGCTACAAGTTCTCCAAAAAGGACCATAAAAGGCTTAGTTTCATCGCTAGTGATAGGGATATGCTAAAGATCTTTGATGAGATCTTGCATGTGATTAGGGGAGATTTGGATGAGATCATACAGATAAATCTTAACTGGAGCCTAATGAAGTTGATTCACAATAATTTTTTCAAGGACAATAGGTCATGGGGTAGCTAAGATGGATACTTTGGCTTTCTATGAAGAAGGGGAAGGAATGGGATCACTAACTAGAGTATTGATGACCACCTTTGGTTTAGATTGAGTAGGTGGTTGAGCATCATGATGGAGAGAGTGTGTGGTGAAGTGAATGATTTCAATAAAAAGAGGGGGACCTGCTTTAGAAGAAGTAGTGCTTGGAGGACGAATTACAACTAAGGTTCTAGATGAAGAAGTATATTTAGGGGTTCTAGGAGTTGTAGATTTGATGGGAGGTTTGCGATTAGATGTGGATGGAAGAGAACTATCTTCTTAAATGAGGAGGTCATATTTTTGGATGATATTTTGGATGAGGGTTTGAAGGGACATATAATATATAGTATCATGTATAGGGGTATGGTAATAAGTGTAAATTTAATTAGGGTTAAACCACAATTGTTTTTTCCATGTTAATCAAATGACTTTAGGTGGAAGAGTGATGGAAGATTCTTGAAGGAAAGATTGAAGGATTTTAGAGTAGGACCCAATGGGATTTTTTGAATAATGGGTTGTATGAGTTAGATATGAAGTGGATTTGGGAATGGTGGATAAAGGCAAGAGAGGTGTTCTACTCCTATGCAGATTTGCGCGAGCCTTGGCTTCTAATTTGGATTAGGAGGAATAATTATATGGTTGTGATTGATATTTTGATTTAGAGGGAGGAAGGGATGGTTGTGATTTGGGTTTCTAAGTGGTAAAGGACTTGGATGAAGGTCTTGTCTCTAGAATGGATGGGAAAGGTCCCAAGATATATGAAGAGGTGTCAGATTGCTTGGATGGTTTGGAGTCTTGGGGCTTTGAATGCGGGAAACTCAATTTCTTATGTGGATGAGTGAGGGAGTTTTGAATGGGGATGCCAAGGTTTTAATATTTTCATTATGTGGTTTTTTCCTTTGGGTAGTTAGGGTATTGAATAGTCGATTGGTATTGGTTCCACCACCTAGCCATTCATGATTCATTGTGAGTTGAATGAATATTTATTTCATTGGGGGGGGGGGGCATGAGGAGGAGGTTGCGGACCCCTCATCATCCATCCTAATGAATCAAATAGGTGGTCTTCTATTATTGATATGAACCTATATCTATATAGTATGGGGCAGAACCTATACTATTCCAACATCTATCCCATATATAGATAGGGGGACCTACCCCTCCCCTAGATATAGAGATCTCTATAGGGTGGAAATGAATTACAATAATTTTGACTGTGGGATATTTTGAGGAAAAAACAAATGATATAGGTTTTTTTGTAAATGTGGAGATGGAAGACGAAAGTGGTTTTTAAAGAGAACATGTGATAAGGTCAGAAGGATTTATAGAATGCATTTGTCTTGGAGGTGATGGTGTAGGCATGATGGGTCTAGTTGATGATGAGGATGAGGTAGGAACTCCATTTGTAATTGCACTAAGTGAGGGTGTTTGCATAGTATATACTTCAAGGCATGATATTGGAGTGGGCATGGATTCATATGTGGGTGTAGATATAAGCATGGTGGTATATGTGGATAAAGAAGTAGATAGGGGAGTTTATGTAGATGTAGGGATATATGTTGGAATGGGTGGGAGAATGGATGTAGTTGTAGGTTTAGTTGTGAATAAAGATGAGGGAGAAAATCTAGGAGTAGAGATATGCGTTGCGATAGGCATGAATATGGTAGATGCGGATGTGGTATGTATAGGTATGATGTAGATGAGGATTCACATTGAGGTGTGATTGTAGGTGTAGGGCTAGATATAGGTGTCAGTAAAGTAGTGGAGGTAATGGATTTGGGTGGTGGTCTCAGATCTTGATTCAAAGTATTGATCATGTCAGCATTGGGTGTTTGCAATGTAGGGGGATTAGTTTGATTATTCAAGGGGTGGTTTGGAAAAGTTTGTTTGAAGATGACAAGAGGTTGGTTGGGTGGTGCGTTAGGGTTATCCAATTTAAGATCCAAATTATCTATGATTTGTTGGACTAGATCTTTGAAGGTGAGAAAATTTTCAATGTATGATCATGGACTTAGAGGTACTTGCAATAGTGACCTTTTTTATACTATACAGGTTTAGGTCATGAGTCGTTAATGGGTCAGATATGGGGAAGTTGGATGAGATGCATAATCATTAGCTTGTTAGAAATAGAAATATAGGATATCCTGAGAGGTGTATAGTTGGGAGTTGGTCTAGGAGCCCTTTGTGGAGGCTCTGTATGGGATATAGATGTGGAATAATACTTGACTAAAATGGCGTTTAATGTGTTTTTATATTTTTCATAGTGAGAGGATGGATTGGTGAATTCAAGTTTTGGTTTGTTAGATCAAAGTTTAACATGGCCTTGTTCAAGGGTGTGGAGTTCAAGTTTACGAGTCATGGTGAATACCACTTCAAATGTTTGGAATGATTATATTTTAAGAGTGGAGAAAATATGCTTCGTACAAGACCACACAAAGATTTTGATTAGATCAGTATAAGGAAGGGAAAAGGAAAATTGATTGATTATGCCATGTCATCTAGTGAATAAATCTAGGATAGATTCGTCATCAAATTGTCTAATGACGTAGAGGTCTGTAATGGTGATTTTACGTGCAATGTTTATAGAAAAGTGCTCTAAGAATATTTTCATGAGTTGAGTGAAGGATAATAGAGAATGTTAGGGGATTTCATTGTAGCAGTCTAAAGTTGGCTGGGCCAACGACATGGGGAAGGTGCATAGCATAAGGTCTTGGTCATGAGTGATGAGATATCATGCATGTCTAAAGGCACGAAGGTGTTATTGTGGGTACTATTTAATATTAAACTTTGAGAGTTTCTAAACTTCCAAATGTGGAGGATATGGATTAATAAGGACTGATGAGTTGATGGGCCTGTTACAAATCTGTTCATAGGAGAAGGTGGTTTTAGACCCCAAAGTAACAATTTTGAGACTATCCATTCTACTTAGAAAAGCATGAATAGGGCCATTAGACGCATGGGGATGAGAGAATGATGGATGATATTGTTGGATATAAGAAGTAGAAGGTTGAGGTTGGGGATGAGATTGATATGATTGGGGATGGGTAGGTTTTTCTGGGGGTGGTTGATAAGAGGGAGATAGTTGAATGGTTCTGATTGAATAGATTGAGATATAGTTTGTTTTTGGGATATAGGTATGTAATAAGATGGATGGGATTGCATATTTTTTGTTGAAACATGGGGATGTTAAATTAATTTTACATGGGATGAGTGGGGATGTAAGTATGGGGTGGATGAGATGTTTGAGTAGATTGAATGGGGAATATGTGGCGAAAAGCACTTCATAGAGGGGTCTGATGATTTTGGGTAGACTCCGAAGAATGAGGTTACGAGGTGATAATTTTTTCATGGAATTTGGATGTAGAGATAGAGATCAAAGTTTGGTCATGATGTTCAGGTGGTGGAAGAAGTCAATGAGATTCCTGAAAAGTTTTGGTAGGGAAACTAATAGTGATAGTGGATGAAGAAGTGATGGGGATGGAAGAAGTGAGTGTGGTGTTGATATGAGAAATATTGGGAGGAATGGGAATCACCAGTTGAGTGGATTGGTGAGTTTGGGGATTGTAGTGGAATATTGGTGAGATCCAATTTCACGTTATGCCATGGAAAGATCATTTAAATATCTTGGGAAAAACACAATTATTTGAGAGGTAAGGACCTAAGTGGACTCAAAATGAGAGTGATAAGAAAAAATTTGTTGAACAGGGGGTCCATTGATGAGAAGGTTAGTGTATTTATAGAGAAGGTAGTCATGAAGAGAAACAATATTAGTGCCTAAGAGTTCCTGGAACTCCAAGGATCTGTGACGGATAAGGTGTAACATCCTCATTTTAGACAATAGAACAAGTCAATTTTTATTTTTATTTTTTTTGATAATTGCATACTGGTTCTAAATACATAATTTAGAACTCACAATCCAAATAACCATTTATATAACAGACAACCATATGCAGCTGTAATGACTCGGAATACCCCCGATCTATTCATTCCATGACTCGGTAATCTACCGATCTATTCATGAGTAAAAAGAGTTAGTGTTTTTATTTAACACAACACTCTGGCGGTTCTCTTCCCTAATCTGGGATTCAGAATGCTCTGTCCAAGGAATCTAACTGAATAACTGTTACCATTATTCATCGGCATCTCATCCCTTAGACTAGGTGAATTATTACAACGCAATCAGCAGCTTGCGATACTTTGGCCAAAGATTTGAAACATACTGTTCATGTCTCGTATTCCTTAACGGCATACTCGTCAATCTGGAATACGTCCTTCACCCCATTCATATGTTATATAGAATGTCTTATACTGACCACTGTCAGTCCTTCCTTTCACAACTGAATCACTCGGAGGCAGATTAACAAGGTGATAATGTTATATGGATGCCCACGAGGATTAGGGATATGATGACATACTGGTTCAACCTTGCAGTTCAACCAGTGTGTTATGATACCCCAAATCTCCGAGGCAGTCTTATAACATGACCACGTTCTTAATCGGTCCCAGGGTAACTCGTGCGAAATCAAGTGAAAATATTAGCGATCAATGCAAAGGGTGTCGCCATAAGTCACCTGCATTGTTGTAACTTCGAGAAGATCCTAATCTTCTCGGAGGTACAGCCCTGCAGTCGACTTTATGTCGTCAACCTTTAAATCCGCCTCGAGAAGATCTACCCAATAACAAGCGTTACGCACTTGAGTTTAAATTACTTTTAAAGACTTTTCCCTAAGGTTAGCCTTTCCAAATCCCTGGATTCTTTGTCTTAAGACGACCCTCCTCTAAAAGACTCATTACTGGTAGAGGTATTACGGTCACGCTCTTATCAAGGAGTCATTAGAATAAACCTGATTCTAAAGCAACAGAATGGGACAATATCTCATAACCTATGCTTGAGATTGCCATATGAACTCCATTGATTGCCTATCAGTTCTCTTAACTGAATTTATATCATACTTTTTAGTTTAAAGATATAAATGATTTAGAATCCAATTTACTATTGTCCTGTTATACTTAGGACTAGGGATTAGTAATTCAATCCAACTTGTTTAGCGTTCTCTTTCAGGCTCAATTTTAACCTATCTTCTAGAGAGACAATAATTAAATTACAATATTGCTTTTGCTAGAACAAATTAGAACTACTAAATACTCATAAGAATTTAGTCTAATTACTTACAAGCTTTCATTGTCAATTGCAAAAGCATCCATATTATACAAAGATAACTATGCCCCTTCGTTACATAAACCGAAGAAGTTCATCTTTCAGAATAGAATACAACACATAAGTATCAAACACTTATTTTCATTCCTTTCGAAACTCATACAATTACATTTTATGCAACAGCATGCTTGATATAATGCTAACGGAAAAGAAACATCTTTTCACATATAGTACATCTATAAAATCAAGCTGTAATTCTTTATAAATCAAATAAACTATCTGATCAGCCTGCCAGATCTGCATTGTTTTTACCTCTTACGGCAACGATCTACAAAAATAGTCAACATGAGTCAGTTCAATGAACTGAGCATGATAAGCACTAACTTTTAAAACAATTGCAATCCATCAATTGTTTTCATTAAACACCCTGTTTAAATGAGATCTGATATTCACATAAGTAAACATAATCAGACTATGCCCTTGTAACACAAAATAATTACAAATATCTAACTCTATCATTGTTACAAATAGTCTTAATCACTTTCTAATATTTCATCAAATATTAAGAAACAAGGAACGAATGTACACAACAATCATTAAATCCAAATCACAACATTGGTCAGATTGTTTCATTCTCCAAAAAGGAAATATCATAACAATTCGGGATTCCACCAATATGTTACAAACAATTTCCCACAGCTAGTCAATTATCAATAATATTAAATAAAGGAAGAGAAAGAACCAAACCATTCATACTTCCTTTCACATAAGTTCATCACTGTACTGCCTTCACATATGAAAACATTCAACCAGTATAAAAATGAACAAGTTAGACAAGCCGCAAGCAAGATCACTGTTCTAAATCGCGAAAATAGAAACTCAGCAAAACTCCTGTACAGCAACTAACACATCAACAATTCATGTAACAACCTTAAGCCCAATGCTAGTTCCTTTTACACAGTAAGGCATTGACACAAGTTGAAAACAAGAACTACAAGCGTATCGCTGAAAACAACAACCTTATTGCATCAACAATCTAAGGTTTCCCAAAGGACTATGCTATGTTGCCCACACGGTATTTCCAAATCATGCACAGTCGAATCAGACAGATTAATTGGAATAGAACATAGCATACATATTCTTGCTCAGTCAAAATCAGACTGAAGTAAAAGAAAGGAATTCAGCCAACGATCCTTACCTTGCCGCATGCAAGTCTTGGAGTGATATTCGCGACTTACCCAACAAGGTCAGAACACGAAACGGTCATCCATACTCAAGGACCTCAAAAAGTAACAAAGACAGTCCAAGGTCAAGCTCAAAAAGAGACAGAAGTACTAGTTACCTTTCCAGAATTCCAATGATTCAAACGGAGGTATCAATTCAAGCAAATACATAAGAATTCATACTGACATTCATCAACGAAGCATAACAATAATCAGACAACAAATTACTCTCTGCCAATCATTTTACACTAATTTGCACAGGTTGAAGACGTACATGTCCACCTAAGAATCTGTACCTCAAAATCCCAAAAACACGAAGGAATTCCAATCGCAATAACAAAATCGAAATACATGTTATTCCATTAAGTCGCCGGCACTTAAAATACCAATAACTTAACTTTAATTGGCTCAAAAATAAAATGAATCATTCAATCGACTCCTCAGAGTCGTCCAAGCCACAATAGTCTAAATCTATATAATCACAATGTAACTGTTAAAGGTTTTGCACTTATAACCACTGAACCCTACAGCAACATACTATGAAATTTGTTGATAAATACATATATGCCATTCATGGCTAACATTCAGAATGAAACAAGTGAAGCAAATCGAATACCCATTTCAAGCAAGAAAAGCAACTGAGCCGCTTCGAACTTTCGAACAGCTTCCACATAGAAATGAAAAAGCATACCCAGGAATTCTATACTGATTATTTATTACAAATAACCGGGGTCAGAAGGACTATTCCTTTCTCTATAGGACTTCCACGAAAGCAAACAACCAAAACACAAGGATGAATCAACATCCACAACAGTAGATAGTTTATATGTGATTCAATCAAGGACTCCACTGAGTCGTTATAAAAAAAAACATAGATGTATTTACATTACACACAGTCCACAAGTAATCCCGCTAACACAATAACAAGGAAAAACAACTTCCGCAGTAACAATATTATACAGAGTCAACATTAATCCCGTTTCCACAAAAACAAGGAAAACTCTTCTGCTGGGTCGCAAAGACTACGGTAACACAACAGTTGCCTGTTCCAAACTAAAAATTAGGAAGCAATGAAAACCCAAAAGGGTATTATTAAACACAGTCAACAAAGCCCACGACAGAGTTTCCAAAGAAGCGATAATACTGACAAATCTTACAGTATTCATCAAATCGTTCCATACGGTTTCCATAACAAGAATAGTGACCACTAAACAAAAGCACATAGCAGTCTTATACTACACACAGGTATATTCTAAGGGCTCATGCCAAACAGGCCGAACACTCGAATCTTGTAAATAAATACCTCACATGCATAAGCCAGGAAGAATACACAAACAAATAGAGTCGAAGTTCGATTTCAACAAACACCCAACAAGAGGAAACTGAAAAAATCGAACCAGAAGAGATACAGTGCCAGAAATCAAACTAGATCTCATAGAAAATTCATCCAATCTTCACAAAACATTTGAACAGAGTTGTTTTAATGAAAGCACTTGAAAAACAGCAAGATATTTAAAGGTTAGGGCCTAGCATGCCTGTATGTTGATCAAATTTCCGAAGCAGACCACAGGAAGAGCTCAAACTTCCTTTTCTTTTTCCACGATAAAGTGACCAACAAAATTTCGCTGTCTCCATCACATATATATCCTCCTTGACAGAGAAAAGAGCCAGAGAAATTCATTCTTGCCATGTAACTCAAAGAGAACTGGTGCGAAGAACCAGTAAACCAGCAGAGCAAAAACTGAAAATCGCGATAAGCCAAACAAACCCACAAACTTCCCGTTTGCATGCCTTCTCGCGAGTTCCGTGCTCGCTTTCCAAGAAAATTAAATGCCATTAAACCAACTTTCCCGCTTAAACTCAACTTCCACCGACCGCCAGCTTTGGTGACAGTCAATCCAAAACTCATGTTCATTTCCAAACTTAGCGACCTGCCATGTCCCCACCGTTTAGCCGTCGCCTAAATCTCCGCCATGCCCTGTCCCTCATCCTTATCTCTTACATTTATTGCCATGGGAAACACCGCCCATGGTTTGCCACCCTTCATAGGCCCCTTCATAATCTCCTCCAAAGTTAGGTTAGTATCTTAGGTTAGAGTTTAGGGTAATGCCCACACTAACAATTTTACACAAAGATACTAACTTAGGATATTAACTAATAGCCTAGGTCTAGGTTAGACTAACAATAATCTAACCCCTAGGTTAGGTTTTAGTTTTAGGTTACTAACCCTTAATAATTCAGTTTGGTCCTCGTCCTAAAAACTCGGAAAGACCTGTAACATACCTTCTAGAACAGAGTTAGCTCCCGTTCTTATTGCAGAATTGTATGTCAACGAATTATTACCTGGTCTACAATCGAGACCTTCCAGATATACTTTGATATTGGGAACCGTTTCATTTCTCAAGATCAGCCTGAGTCATAATCCTGACTAGCTTAATAAATACTTCCATACCTTGCAACCTGTTCAAGGTCTGTGATATAATTTATCACATACAGATTTAAAGCATTACTTGGATCAATTCCACTGATCCAAGTCTAGATATTATAGAAGAATATCTCTATAATTCATTCCATGATCAGATTAATATTCAGACACAAAATGAAATAAATAAAAGAGTCTATTCATATTTTGACTCAGTCAAGATCTGCAATCTGCAAGAAATTCAGTACATATCAAGCATGATTTCTGAATCGAGGAACACATCCTTTTACAAGAAATCACATATCAACACTTGAATGCTTAGGAGAAAGTAACAACAGTTCAGGGTGTTACATAAGGGGAGGTCTAAATATCTCTAAGGAAGCAGCAGATGGGGGTGTAGCTGGTCTAGAAGGGATGAAAACAAATGGGTTAGTCTCAACATGGGTATTGGTTTAGATAGTTTGGGTCTCATGAAGAGGAGAAATGGAAATGGTAGGCTTGGTAACTGTAGAAGAAGTAACCAAGGGGGTTGAATAGATAATAGAAAGGGCTAAAGTTTTTTGGGAAGCAATGTTAGAAGTAGGAATGTTGTTATATGACATGGTTTGTTCCATTTTTATTTCTTGAGAGCATGTAATAATGGTCATGAAACAAAAAAAATATGCCAATTTATAATACTTCAAACAAGTCACACAAAAGAGTTTTAATTATCTTGCCTATTAGAAGAATGTGAAAAAAAGAAAGGAAAATGGGCTCAACCTAGGAAATGACCAAGCTATGGATGGTTTTGGTTTTTTTGTATGGAATCCTCGATATACTTGAATGTAAGTGAGGATAAAATCTGCTATGAATACCAATATGGGGCTTGATATTGGGGCCTAGCCTTGCACTTCACGCACCACTACGATAAGGGTGTCGAGCACTTAGAAAATATACTGATAGTCAAAATATTTATAACATGGATAGAACACCACAATGGATTTCATATTGATTGATGAAATCCCAATAGTTCCACCTGGTATAAGATGTTTAAGGTGTGTAAATTGATGTGTACATTTAGGATGTGTGTGGAAGAAGTGAATGCAAAGGATTAACCTCTTAATTAAACTATGTTGTAAAGAAAGTATGAAGGGATTATTTTTAAGTCCAAAATTGAAATGTGGAATTCGATAAAAGCATTCAGACAAAGATGAAAAAGGAACAAATAGGGAAAAATGAAGAATACATGGATAGGCCTATTTGAATTTTTATTTTATTTTATTTTAGCAAGTGCTTTGTTGAACCAAGCAAGCAATCCACCATACACACAAGAAATTTAAGCTCCCACCTACAACGTTAGTAGAGAGAGAGAAATGGAAAATGGAAATGGAAATGAAACAATGAAAGAACTCACCAAAGAAGGGTGGGTCCCAACAGGCATGCCAGAATGTTGACCAAATTTTCTTGCTTTTGTTTCATGTTAATGAAATGGAAACAAAGAAAATAAGTAACTCTAATAATGAGAGGGTTTAAGACTACCTCTTGATGAGATGATGATAGATATAGACACAAAATATCTTCCTCGCAGTGAGCTTGATAACCTGCACAACACAGAGAAGTTAAAAATAAAAAATGGATTAGTAGATAGGATGGTGGGTTACCTGACAAAGCCAGTCCAAATAAGTGAAAAATTCCTAAGATGGATTTCAACCCACTTTTTAAATAAAAGATA
Organism: Taxus chinensis; assembly: GCA_019776745.2. Taxonomy (NCBI): domain Eukaryota; kingdom Viridiplantae; phylum Streptophyta; class Pinopsida; order Cupressales; family Taxaceae; genus Taxus; species Taxus chinensis. Next base: position 264,023,362 of record CM034150.1, read on the forward strand.
AATAAAAGGATGATAGATAAGTAATAGGATGCAACAAAATTTGAACTTGAAACAAAAAAGATGAGATGAATGAGATAAGACAAAATGTAGATTTGATAATAATAAATGATGAAAATTGAACCAAACTTGAGAAGATCGATGATGAATCAAGACTACTAAATATAGTCAATGAAGACTGAAAGAGATTAAACAAAAAATAAATGTAGAAAAGGCATATCTAAAGGACTGATCTGAAGCTGATCTGGGACTGTTGATGATGCTTTTGAGATGATGAAGAGGGTCTGGATCTAATCAAAAGAGAAAGGATGCAAGAAATTTGTTAGATCTGGTGATGAAGATGATAATTCCTAATCTTATTGATGACGAACAATCTAAATCGATAGTGAATGGTACTAAAAAGAAGATAATTGGCACTAAAAATTTAGATATGGAATTATAAATAGGTGGATCAGAGAAGTACAGGGATCTAGGCACTCAGTCAACAATAAGACAGGTTGTAGATGAAATGGATAACTAAAAATAAGATAGATTGGAATGGGATTGACAAAAAATTGGGTGGATTGACAGTGATTGTGTGTGATGGAGATGGAATATGAGGCAACAGGTGTGCATAATAGAAAGATTGATAGATCTGGGATATAAAGTGATAATAAGATAAATAGTTGAAAGAATGGGTAACAGATAATGAGATAGATGGGAATCAGGTCAATGGAAACTAGGTTGGGTCAATGGATACCACAAAGTGATCTAGGGTTTTATGTATGAAAATGGGTGGAAAGATGAAATTCAAACAAATATTGATGATGACCAATGCAAGGGAAGAGATCTGAGATGGCTGATAAACTTGCAAGGTTGATGCACAATGGTGATAGGATGGAAATGGAGACTCCAAGAAATAAGGGGAAATCAAATATTTAAATGTTATGCATAAGATCTCTAAAGTAGCTCCAAGGTGGTGATAACAACTGCAAAGAAGAGTTAGAAATGAAGCCAAAGCCATAAGAAAGACCGAAGGCTCAAAAATTTCATCCTCAAGAGAGGAGGGATATGGGAATATTTATAGGGTCAACGCCAACCTGGATGGGTCACTGGATACTATGGAGTTCTATTTATTTGAGTGGTGGATTATTGATCAAATTGAGACAAGGAGCCCCTATGAGGTGAAATTAGGGTTTCAGGTGGTAAATATGGGTTAGGGTTGTCTTGGGAGGATAAAAATTGGTTAGGGGATAATAAAGTATTAAATGGGGGTATATGGGAACCTAGGGATGGTAACGAGGGGTCTTAGGAAATATAAAATGGATTAATGAAAAGGCTTAGGGATGATTAAGGGTTATTAAGGATGTCTAGGGAAGAAAAATTAATGATATAATTAGGATGGGATTAAGGTAGAAAAATAATAATTAGAGTGATAAATGAAATTTAGCAGTGAAAGGGGAATTTGGATGAGAAGAGAGGTATGCATGTGAGGAATGATGATAAAGGGGAGAAGATGTAGGATGAGGGACAAGAGATACCAAAAATTGGTGCCTACAATGATCTCTCATTCAATTACTTACATAAATCTACCTTTATCTCTTCTCTTCTTCATCATCATTTTGTCATTTCTCCACTCTCACACACTCAAAAATGTTCTCTTAATGATCTTCTATTTTTCTTCCTTCCAAAATTTGGTAGAGATTTAATGATATGGTTTCAATATACCTCTCTCTCACACGTCCTTTCTTTTCAAATACATCCACCTTTATACCTTCTCATGTCACTCTTAATATTCTTAGGTGCTAAAACATGAGGCATACCATAATCTGAATATTGATGCCAAAGAAGAGGAGAGGTCAACAAACACTTTTTAATGATCATACAATTTTCTAATATTAACGTCAAAGAACAAGGGGGTTCATTCCAAAATTTAGAATATCAATGTCAAAACAAATGAGGTTTGGCCTACATCCTTAAATGTTCATAAATCTATCTTTAATGCCTTGGAATGGTGTGATATACCCTAGAATAATGGAGATGTGAAATGTATTTTTTCTTCAAAAAGGATTAGAGGCCTTTTTCCAAAATTGATAACACACATTTTATTTTGTCAAAACTTGTAGCTTGAGATTATACATTACCCGTAACCCTTTTGATCAAGAACATTCTCTTAAATAGGTCATCAATAAAGTGTAATAATCTTATTGCTCTAGACGTACTAGTTACAGAGGCTCCACACTATTCATTAATGTAATTCCAATCTCTAGATGAATCATACTACTAGCACTAGACCAAACATTCTGCTAGATCCATACCAAACATATGATCTTCAGACCAAACATACTCCTTTCTCTAGACCAAACATATTTCTTTCTTCGGACCAAACATACTGATTTCTTCGGAACAAACTAGCTCCACACCAAACATATGAGCTCCAAACCAAACATATGAGCTTGAGCTCTAGACCATTTATACTACTATATTTGTCAGCTTCCTTTGAGATCAATGATAATTAAATTCCTTTGACATTAATGAAAATTAAATACCTCTAACATAAATGAAAATTAATCTAAAAATCTCCCCCCTTTCATTGATGGAAAACTTGCATATAAATAAAATGTGAATATAGAATGATCATATTTATCCCCATTTCTATAATACTCTCCCTTTCTATAATTATCCCCCTTTGACATCAATGGAAAAGTTTTTATAAAAAAAAATATACATCAGCTGATATTTTTCTATGTTGAAGTTTGGATGTGTATTTCCCAAGAATCCATGGAGCTAAGAGATAATGTAGTGATTAGCTTCCCTTGAATTGATACTTCTCCTTAAGAACTTAATAATTGGATGAAAAATATATTATTCCCAATTCATCCCTAAGATACTCAAATGTCTCTTTTGGGGGGATTCATGAAAATATATATGATCTATTCTTTTGTGGCAATGTACTCTAGATTTACATGTTGTTTTGCTACCTGTTCTCTTAAGAAATGATACTTGATACTAGAGTGCTTAATAGGATTATTTGAAATATTTATTGCACTAGTGTTGTCTCAAAATATTGAAATTGGAAGATCAAATTCTACCTTGATGTATTTCAACGTTTTCTTTTTGGTCAGAGAAAATTGACTAAGTGTTAGCAGATCACATAGGCTTATACCCAAGAGGAAGAACACACAGAGGATCAGAGTAACATGCTAGGGGTGCTCACAAAAGTGTAACAGGGAAGTGCATGATGCTGCTTACATGCAGGTATGAAATCAAGGACTTCACCTATTTTCCAGAGGAGATAAATGTAGAAAAGAATAGTTGGAGTGCCTCACAATTAAATATTAGGAAATAGATAAAAGCATGAAGAAATAGTAGCCAAACAAGGGTAAATAAATCACATGTAGATCAAGAAGAAGTAAATGCATGTACCAAGATAAATATAGGGATACAAACATGTTTTTATATTTAGTGTGAGCTATTAGTAGAAAATCATGTGATTTATTGCAAGGTTGGATATTTTTAGGAAAGAAAGCGTGCATGATATTTTGTATGCACACCTATTATTACGCGAGTGAATGAAGTGGTGAAGGGAAATTCCCCACCCTTATATATAGGTAGTGCATCCTTGCTGAAGAGTTTGGGTGTATATCAGAGTAAGTTATGATAGAGTGTGAAATATGTAGTTTAAGCTTCAAATATGTTTAGATTTTGTTTGAGAGTGGACATTTTCCAGTACATGGATGTATTGAGGATATTGTAACAAGCTACTTGTTATGTTAAAATTAATGGTTTGCAATGGATAACATTATCTGGATTGCTGAATTGATCATTTCTGAGTATGCGATTATGGGAATTTAGATCTTGGTAATGATTCCTTATGTTTATTATGTTTCCTTAGTAGATGTGTTGCATATTATGAGGTATCTTTCCATGTGAATGATTATAATTATAACATGCATGATAACATACTGATAAGAATAAAAAAGGAATGACCTGGTGGCTCTGCGCGCTTCGCGTGAGATATTATAATTTTCTGGATGAGGTGCCAGTACACATAGCTAGATGTTGGGTAAATAAATACTACATTTTGGTTCCGTTGCCGAGACCGCTTTTCAATTTTTCTACCAGGATGTTGCATTCAAATGGTGTTTCACTTGTCTTTGGAGGATGTTGAGAGTTGGATAGAAGATGGCCAAGATGCTTTGCACAGTGATATAACATTGGACCTAATTTCAATACATGAAAGTGGGTAGAAGATAGTATTAATGACTTCATGTATGATAAATAAAACACTAAAGTATAGATTTGACCTAAGTAATAAGCTAGATAAAAATGAAACCCTAGGTGCAAGAGAGGGAATAAAATACTTAGTTTATTTCACAATAAATCTTGAAGTGTTCAAGACTAGAAAACTGATGAACATGAGGATATTGTCAGAACTATGCTTGAAAATTTCTTTAGTTGTCAGATCTACTTAGACTGGGGCACCTGGACGGGGTTAGGGGTGCTTGGGAATTGGAGAGCTCTATTGGGCACCTATGACTGTGAAAATGATTAAAAATTGATTCTTCTTGTGTTGACATATGGTCTTTAATCATTTTTGTTGATTGGTTTTGTGTCGCTGCTTGATCGCGTAATTCGCATGTAACCTGTAAAACAAATAATCTCCTAAAAACCCCAAAACACATCAAATCCTCAAAAATAAAAAATGTAGATGGGGAGTATGACTGACCCATGTGGTCACTTGGCTGAGTGAACTTATGATTGAGCACTACACTACATATCAGACTACATGTAGTTCTTGTGTGTGTGTAAAAATTATGCCCTAGGTATCTCTTTTGTAATATGCACTTGATAGCAAGTGATAACTAGATGTAGCAATGTAAATAGATGTTTGGATGGTAAATAAAACTTCCCCTCCTATGTGTGTATTCAGAAAATACAGCCCCTTGTCCCCAAAGTGAGTTATAGATGGATGCTTTGATGCTCTTAGAATGCCTTTAGATGTAACCTTAGGTGGTGATAGTAGATGCTTAGAGCTTGGTCCTTTATTATGGTCACATAACTTTGTATTTATTATGGTCACTTAGTCTCACAAGTAGAAAGATATAAAAGACATTATTTTTTTCTCAATCATGATACAAGGAACTTACCTAAAAATAAGGCTCCACCAGTTGTGTTTTTCTTATTATTAATGTTGCCTACCCAATCTACATTTGTGAAGTATTTGATATGAAATTCATTACATTTTGGATACTAAAGACCACACTTCAATGTCCCCATAAGATACCTAAAGATCCTCGACAACTTGGAGATTAATTTCCCTTAGGTCTTTTTGAAATCTATAAGCTAAACCAATTGCCTACTTATCAAGAGATTATACAAAAGGTTTCCCATCTAGATTTATATATGTCTATTTACCTGTTAAGTAAATTCACGTACGTCGATGAACAAAGTCCCTCAAAGATAACATGTTAAATCATGTCTTTATGTTGTGAGAATCCTATTTTCTAGTCAAGGATTGTGAAATCATGTTGTCCTTGAGGAATTGCTATGAAAAATTCCTAAAAATTTTGTGTAAAACCATGTTTTATCCCCTCATGGGAGTGTTTACTGGCTTACAATCATGCCTTTGAAATCTTTTGAGCATCTCCTTGATGTAGTTTGTTTATGAGACAAATATTCTTTCTTTGTCTTGAATAATTTATAACCCTAAGAAGAATGAGATTTCACCAAGAATTGACATTTCAAACTCATTTTTCATTACCTCTAAAAATCCATGTGACATGCTCTCATTATTACTTCAGAAAATTATATCATCTACATAGACAACAAAAATCAACAGGTGTTCTTCTTCTTCTTTTATGTATAAGTTTTTATCAGCTACACCTTTTTTGAATCCTTTCTCAATCAAGTACTTATCTAACCTACTATATCAGGCCCTAGGTTCTTTTTTGATACCATAAAGTGCAGCTTTCAACGAACACACATAATCCATGTCTTCAATGAGAGAAACACCATCTAGTTGTTCAATGTAAACCTCCTCATTCAAGTGCCCATTTAAAAATGTTGATTTCACATCCATTTGATATACTTTGAAGCCTTTGTATGTTGCATATGCTAAGAAAATCCTAATGGCTTCCATCCTAGCCACTGGAGAAAATGTCTCATCAAAATCTACTCCTTCCACCTGAGCATACCCTTTACAAACCAGCCTGGCCTTATTTCTAGTAACTTCACCTTTTTTATTCAATTTGTTCCTAAACACGTACTTGGTTCCAATGATGTTCTTATTCATTGGCATAGGTAAAATCTCCCACGTTTCATTATTTTTAATTTGTTTCAGCTCTTCATTCATTTTCTTGACCCATATTTTGATCCTTACTATGCCTTGTCACATTAATTTAGTTCTATTGCATGGATCAAGAGAGCAAGATTTTCTTAATTTTGAGAAATTTCCAGCCTTCTTCTTATTTGAATGTTTGCTTCTTTATTTCCTATGATCTGATTTTTTTGGACTGTCAGAATTTAACTACCTTGAAGCTGCTTTAGGATCATTGATCTGAGAAGTCTTAATCTTCTTCTTCGAGAGTTCAAACTTAAAGAAATTTCATCAGGAGAATCTTCATTTGTAGAAATTCTTGAATCTCCTTGGTTTTGAGATGGTGACTTTTCACGAAATTCATTAACAATCACATGAAGGATTAGCTTCACAGATCAATGATGATTTTTTTGAATCTTGCCATTAATAATGTCAATCTATATATTTCCAACAGGTTGTTGATTAAGCCTAAGAAAATCTTGGAAAATCACTCCTTGAATGTTAAGGAATTAGTTTTTGCATAGGGTATAAATCATATTGTTATTGATTAGGATTGAAAGTTGTTACACGTGCCTATACCAGGTTTGTTATTCTTATTATTTAGATTGTGTACATTTACGTGAAGTAACAGGCACACTAATATAAGATGGCAAATATTGTTGGCATGATAGAGAAACACACCATGAATTTATAGGATTTGCACATCTTTGCATATTTGTATTGTGATCACGTATGATTTTATCAGAAGATTGAATGAACACACCTACAATTTTTACATTATCTATTTGTCTGAATTTTCACAATACAAAGATAAAAACAATACAATATAATGAATTAAAGACAAATGAATAATTAGTAATACATAGATACATAGATCTGTTATATCATGCTTGTGAATGAATGGCTAGCTCATCTTTGAGAAGTGGAATTAAATCATACTTTTGTTATCTCATAAAACTACAAAATATTTGATGAGGAAAGAATAGATCCTTATTTCTTTGCGAGAATCGACCACATTACATATCCTATGGAAGGTTGTTCTACATAATTTATGCATCCAAGTAAATCCTTATTTTAGGAAAGCCTCCCAATCTGCATATACATGCATCTCATATTCAAATCCTAACAACTAAGATCTTCATCTCCACAAAATCATAGACCTGTGTTACATTATTAGAAGTCAAATCTTATCACATCTTTTTTTAGGAAGATTTGCTCCCTGTACAAATCCATGCTTGTCATCACAAAATCATCAATGTACATTCAATCTACATTGTGGAAGAAGCATTTTCAATCAAAATATGATTTTGACTAAATACCTTTCTTGAATTTTCCATTTGACTTTGTTGTTTTTTATTGTGGAAACATTTTGTTTCTACGTTTCCTCAAATCACGCTTTCCCTTAAGACGGTGGTTGATATTTTTGCATAAAAGTTAGACTTCTCTTGATACCCATAATCTCTAGAACATATGAATGGTAATTTGCACAAACCAGAACATTGCTATGAAGTGAAGATATCTCTGGAGAATTCCTATTCCAACTATACTATTTCTGATTGCAAGGATCTTTTAGTGCTGTGTACTGATACACGATTCTTCGGAGCTCGCTACTTACTACATTCATTGGTTAGATATCTCTTTATTGGTAAAACTTGTAATAAATTTCATTTAGATTTATGTCAGAAAGGCATTACTATGTATTTAGGTTATATTTAATACCTCTGGTGGGATAATATTCCATTAGTCAAAGTCCTTTCTAGGTTCTGTAAAGTGTCCTCATTTAATTCTAGTCTGATACACTTTTCCTCAGACTACAACTCACTAAAAGTTAGATATCTCTTCATTGGTAAAATATGTAGCAAATATGAATGAGGTTTTTTTTTTTAAAACATTGATATTAAAAAAAACCCTCTCAAATTTTCCATTTGACTTTTTTATTTTTGTTTATGGAACTTTTAGTGTTCATCTTATGCACTTTTCCTCAGACTACAACTCACTAAAAGTTAGATCTCTCTTCATTGGTAAAACCTGTATGTTAATGTAAATGAGTGTTTGTATTAAGGTAAACAGATTTGAATTCATTTTCAAATGGTCAACTTCTCTCATATATAGGTTGTTGAGTTGTGAAGATTAATTACTTCATTTTAGCATGCAATTGGAACTTGTTGGAAAATATAGTAACCGGCGTCAGGTCAGGAAACTTAGCTAAAAAATAATCCGGCGTCTGGATCAGTTATAACTGGCGTCGGTCAGGATCCCAGTGTTGATCCAGTCATTAGGTCAAGAAAAGTAACCCACATCGGTCAGGGTTAACCGACGTCGGTTACCTGTGTGAGAAATTTTTAATTAACTCTCAGGAATTAAATCTATTTTTAGCATTAAAGTAGATTTATTGGATGTAATTACATGGCTAAGTGCCCTAAGTTTATAAACGACTATATAAGCATAAAAGCTAGGGTTTAGAAGTAATGGATGTATCATAATTACAAGATAATTATGTGAGAGAGAATTCTTGGTGAAGAATCAAAAAGCTTGAAGGAAGAAAGTAATGAACATCTAAGAAGTGTAGAAGATTGTAAATCTTCATTGTATATCTTGTCAAAGCTTTGGATAATATATTGGCTTGTTTCTTGGTGGACGTAGCCCACACTGGGTGAACCACGTTAAATCTGGTGTTGATTTATGTCTCTTGTTTTGTATAATTCTTCTGGTAGAATATCCACTTTTATTTGCATGTATGCTTAGATCTGATATATTGTCTGTACAACCAGTGTGCTAACCCCAACAACTAGTATCAGAGCTTTGTTTGAGGGTTTTGTGTGTTGACAGATTTACTCACAAAGGGTTTTCTGATTGAGTGGGAGCTACAGCAATGACAGAAGATAATAAATACAAGGTAGAGAAGTTTGACGGTCGAAATTATCAATTATGGAAGATGCAGATTGAGGATTATCTGTATCAAAGAGATTTGTACTTACCGTTGGATGAGAAGTCTAGACCTATGAAGATGACTAATGAAGAATGGAAGATTCTTGACAGAAAGGCTTTGGGATCTATAAGATTGAGCCTGACAGCATCCGTGGCTTCCAATATTACAGAAGTGGCTTCTACGGTAGACTTAATGAAATCTCTTGCTAATTTATATGAAAAACCTAGTGCTTCAAATAAAGTTTATTTGATGAAGAAACTATTTAGTTCTAAGATGCATGAAGGTGAATCTACCTCTAGTCATTTGAATGATTTATGATCTATTGTAAATCAGTTAAAATCGGTTTCAATACCATTTGATGATGAAGTAAAAGAACTTTTATTCTTATGTTCTTTTCCTGATAGTTGGGACAACTTGGTAATGGTTGTTAGTAATACAACATCTGCTAATAATATTTTGAAGTTTGATGATGTGGTTAGTATAATCTTGAATGAAGAAATTCGTAGGAAAAGTACAGAGGAAACATCATCTAGAAATGCTTTGAATGTAGAAAGCATGGGTAGGCAGAAGGAGAGATCCAAGAGTAAGAGTAATGGGAAATCAAAGTCAAGGGATAGCAGATCTAAATCCAGAAGTAAGGGAATTACTTGTTGGAAATGTGGAAAGAAAGGACATGCAAAGAAATATTGTTGGTCAAAGAATAAAGAGAACCAACAACCAAACAAAGGTAAAGAAACAAATCTTGTTGCATCAGAGGTAATGCAAGATGCTCTTATTATTTTTTAGATAGTAGAATTGAATCATGGGTTTTAGATTCAGGAGCTTCTTTCCATGCAACCCCTAATAAGGGTTATTTTAGAAATTATGTCCAGGGCAATTTTGGGCATGTTTATTTGGGTGATGATGAACCTTGCAGTATTACTGGTAAAGGGGAAGTTCATCTAAAATTGAAAAATAGAAATACATGGGTATTGAAAGATGTGAGGCATGTTCCAAGCCTCGAGAGGAATCTTATTTCTACAGGGCAACTAGGTGAATCTGGTTGCATGGTTACTTTTACATGAGACTCTTGGAAAAGTCACCAAGGGTGCTTTTGTTGTGGCAAGAGGTAAGAAGGTAGGAACGTTATATTTATCTACCTATATTAATGATTCCTTTTCTGCATTATCTACTTCAGATTTAGATGCATGCATGTGGCATAATCGGTTGGGTCATATGAGTCAAAAAGGAATGCAAATCTTAAAGGCTAAGGGTAAGTTATCAGATTTGAAAGATTTAGATCTTGATTTCTGTGAGCATTGTATCTTTGGAAATTAAAAGAGAGTGAGATTTCTCAAATTTGGGGCAACTAAGAAGGAGCAGAAATTGGAGCTTGTACACTCAAATGTGTGGGGACCAGCTTAGGTAGCTTCTCATGGTGGATCCCAGTATTATGTTACTTTCATTGATGATGCTACAAGAAAGGTATGGGTTTATTGTATTAAACGTAAATCTAATGTTTTTGAAACTTTTAAAATATGGAAAGCCCTTGTTGAGAATGAATCAAATTCTAAGTTAAAGTGCCTTAGATCTGACAATGGTGGTGAATACTATAGTAAGGATTTTAATGATTATTGTTTAGTGAATGGGATACGTAGAGAAAGAACAGTTCCAAGAACACCACAGGAGAATGGTGTTGCAGAGAGAATGAACAGGACAATCATGGAATGTGCTAGAAGTATGAGGATACATTCTAGATTACCCTTGTAGTTTTGGGTAGAAGTAGTTGATACAATGGTTTATTTGATTAACCATGGCCCTTCAAGTTCACTAGATGGAGGAATACTAGAGGAAGCATGGACCGGAAAAGAGGTAGATCTTTCTTTTCTTAAATTTTTTGGTTCAGAAGCTTTTGTGCATGTTGATAAAGAAAATAGAAAAAAGTTGGATGCAAAATCCAAGAGGTGCACTTTCATTGGTTATGGATCTGGTGATTTCGGTTTTCGTTTTTGGGATTTAGAGAATTCTAAAATTTTTAGGAGTTGTGATGTTGAATGGAATGAAAAGAGAATGTACAGGGATCAAATTTTGGTACCTAAGGATGAGAAAATTGAGAAGTTTATTGATGAAAATGAACTCTCAGGTTTTAAAGAAACACCTACAGAAATACATAGTAACCATGGTCAGTTAGGCCCTGACCGGCATCAGTCAGATGAAACTGATCGGTTATAGAGGATCCAAACTGACGTCGGTTATTAGAACCAATATCGGTTAGACGTGACCGGTGTCGGTCACTATCAGAAGTTGATACTAATGTCCAAGAGGTCCAGATTGAGCCTCCAGTACCCCAAACTCCTGTGAGAAGGTCACAAAGGGTAAGTAAACTTCCAGAAAGATTTTCACCTTCTCTATTTTATCTATTATTGACTGATAGTGGTGAACCAGAAAGCTTTGAAGAAGCAATGCAGGATAAAACTCATGTTTAGTGGGAGCATGACATGGATGAGGAGATGAACTCTTGGAATAGAACCAGACTTGGGATTTGGTTAAATTGCCAGCAGGAAAGAGAACATTGTAGAACAAGTGGGTTTATAGAATTAAGGAAGAAGAGGGTGGACAAAAAAGGTACAAGGCAAGGCTTGTAGTAAAGGGATTTACACAAAAGGCAGGTATTGACTTTGGTGAAATATTTTCTCCTATTGTTAAGATGACTTCTATTCATACTGTATTGAGTTTAGTTGCAGTAGAATATTTTCATTTAGAGAAACTAGATGTGAAGACGGTTTTCCTTCATGGTGATTTGGATGAAGAGATTTATATGCAGCAGTGCTTGGGTATGAAGTCAAGGGTAAGGAGAAATTAGTGTGCAGGTTGAAAAAGAGCCTATATGGGCTCAAGCAAGCTCCAAGGCAATGGTACATGAGGTTTGATAGTTGTATGCATGAGCATGGTTACTTGAGATGTGAATCTGACCATTTTGTTTATTTCAAGAAGCTTGAAAATGGGAGCTATATTATTTTGTTACTGTATGTGGATGATATGCTTATTGCAGGATCTAGTATGTAGGACATTGGTGAGCTTAAGAGAAAGCTGACTCACACATTTGCAATGAAGGATTTGGGAGCTGTAAAAAGAATTCTTGGCATGTAAATACATAGAGACAGGAAAAACAAGAAATTGTATTTGTCTCAGAAGGATTATATCTACAAGGTGTTAGAAAGGTTCAACATGCAGAATGCAAAACCTGTTAGCACACCTATGGTTGGACACTTCAAATTGAGTAAAGATCAGTGTCCTTCATCACAAGAGGAGGTCAAATACATGACACGAGTGCCATATGCTTCAGTAGTTGGAATTCTCATGTATGTTATGGTTTGTACAAGACCAGACATTGCACAGGAAGTGGGAGTTGTGAGTAGATATATGGCTAATCCAGGTAAAGAGAATTGGAAAGCAGTCCAATGGATACTCAGGTATTTGAAAGGGACATCTAGCATGTAGTTATGCTATGGAGGTTCAGATATTTCATTGTGTGGCTATGTTGATTCAGATATGGATGGAGATCTAGATGGTAGGAGGAGCACTACTGGATATATTTTCACAGTAGGTGGAACGATAGTTAGCTGGATTTTGAGATTACAAAAGGTTGTGGCTTTGTCTACTAAAGAGGTAGAGTATGTTGCAGCTACAGAGGCTAGCAAGGAGATGACATGGATGAGTAGGTTCATGGAAGAGTTGGGAAAGGAGAAAAGTAATTGTAAACTGTTCAGTGACAGTCAGAGTGTAATTCATTTGGCAAAGAACTCAACATTTCATTCGAGAATGAAACACATTTAGTTGAGATATCACTTCATACGACAGGTATTGGAGGATGGACAAGTTGAATCTGGAAAAGATTCATACGAGCAAGAACCCTACGGATATGCTAATGAAGCCATTAGCAAAGGAGAAGTTGGAGCTACACTCCACTTCTATTGGTCTTCAAGTTTGAGACTTGAAGAGGAAGAAACAAAGCCAAGGAAGGATCCAAGAATGATGTTGTACATGTATGGTGCAGTAATTAAACTCCAAGTGGGAGATTGTTGAGTTGTGAAGCTTAATTACTTCATTTTAGCATGCAATTGGAACTTGCTGGAAAATACAGTAACTAATGTCGGTTAGGGATAACCGGCATCGATCAGTCCAGGTTAGGAAAATTAATCCATGCTGGATCAGGCATAACCAACATCGGTCAAGGCTAACCAGTGTCGGTCAGTCTAGGTCATGAAAAGTAATCTGTGCTAGATCAGGGTTAACCGGCGTAGGTTACCTGTGTGAGAAAGTTTTAATTAACTCTCAGGAATTAAATCTATTTTTAGCATTAAAGTATATTTATTGGATGTAATTACATGGCTAAGTGCCCTAAGTTTATAAATGACTATATAAGCATAAAATCTAGGGTTTAGAAGTAATGGATGTATCATAATTACAAGATAATTATGTGAGAGAGAATTCTTGGTGAAGAATCAAAAATCTTGAAGGAAGAAAGTACTGAACATCTGAGAAGTGTAGAAGATTGTAAATCTTCATTGTATATCTTGTCAAAGATTTGGATAATAGATTTTCTTGTTTCTTGGTGGAAGTAGCCCACACTGGGTGAACCACGTTAAATCTGGTGTTGATTTATGTCTCTTGTTTTGTATAATTCTTCTGGTAGAATATCCACTTGTATTTGCATGTATGCTTAGATATGATATATTTTTTTTACAACCAATGTGCTAACCCTAACATATTTCCCATTGGAATCTCTAAGTTTTCAAAATACCTTAAAACATGTCATTCTGTTGATGCAAGTTTCGAAACTAAAGTTGTCATTCCTTTTATGCAAGTTTCGGAACTAAATCTGATTTGTCCACGAATTGAAAGTTTCGGAACTAACTGTCATTCAATTGATACAATTTTTGGAACTAAATATGTGAGTTCCGTAACTAAACCTACAAGTTCCGGAACTAACTCTATGAGTTTCGGAACTAACTTTGCGAGTTCCGCAGATAACTTAAAACAACTATAACTTTTGCATGCGACCTCAGATTTAGATGATTTTTGTTTTAAACTTGCATAATTTTTTGAGAGGAATCTGAATATGAAATCAAATCTAATTTTAAATATAATTTTCATGATCAATTCCACTTTTTCCAATACTAGCATTATCTTTCCTTGATGGCTTGCATACACAAGACTTTGCATCTTTTCCCAAATAATCAATAGGATTAGTCAAAAAAATAGATAACAAAAGATTTCTAAAGAATGAACAAGATATATATCCTATATTCTATCTTAAGAAAAATATAAGTTCCTAGATTACATTTAAACCCACTTTCAAAGGTAACTTGGAAAGACAAAATAATGGTAATTTATGACCAATTTATGGCCTCATCAATCAATCTCAGGAAATTGGTAAGTTGCCTTATTTTCATGCATCTGGGTTGATTTCTTAATAAGTTCAGTAGTAATTTAGGAAATATACATTGAAAAGAATTATGAAGACTCATGAATCAAGTTACTTTGTATCCTCTACCTATCACAAGTTACTTAGAAAATATTAAAGACATAAATTTACTTGATGCAGATTTGGAATATTTTATAAGGATTCATAGTGAGAATCCTAGAAAAATAATGAAAGCTATCAGTGCAAGATACATTTCTTTAGTGGCTGCCATCCCACCCACTATTCACACTTCTGAACTGGTATGGTGGTGTGATCTTAATTACAACCTTGAGAAGTTACAGGTGTTGTATGGAAGTGGAAAATGTGTGGTTAATTTCACTCCTGAGATATTCAATAAATTATTGGGACTTCTTGAGATTTATGGGTCTATTATGGAGACTGTGGAATTTATGGGATAATATTATCAAAATAGAAAGGATGAATATGCCAAGGTTTTAAATTCCCAATGGTTAATTGAAAGGAAGGAATCCATAAAAAGGATCCCCAAGAACCTTGTTTGGCCCATGTTTATTGAGGAAGTGGAAGATTTAATTGTATTATTGAGTAGAATGGGAGGGATTGAGGGATTAAAAAAGCTAGAAGAATGGATGTGCCCTATCATCAGAGTAATTCTAGAGAAGAAGGGAAAATTTAGTTGGGGGAGTCTTATTTCAGCCTCAATTCATTCTCATCTGATCACATTGACTGCTAAAGTAAAGGATGGGGACACAAAAGACCTTAAATTTTCAATGATAACATACTTCATATATAATGTTGCATGTTTTAGGTCATTCCTAGGGCTCAAAAAATTGGGAAAATTGGAAACCCATAAATTTTATGATGTATCCACACAACTAAGGGTTGATAATTGGAAAAGGGAATGTGAGGGCAATACATGTTGGGTTCATTGTTCCCTTGGTCAGTTTATTAGACCCTGATTTAGAACAATATAGACTATCAGTTATAGCTCAAGCTATGATCTTAGACTATGGGTACCTCTTCATTCAATTTAAGTATTTCACTTACTTCAGAATAAATGGGTTTGAGGAGAAACCATGCAAGATGTCAAAGTATCCTAATGATAAATGTGTTTTAATAGAGCTTTCTAGGTAAGTAGTTCCTATGCATGGGAGAATTTCCAAGAAACATAAGACTAACATAAAGTTTCCCCTTACCATTGGAAGGTACACATGTCCATCCATCACAAAATAAAAATTTATGGATGGAGAGACAAATAAATTCAAGATGGATATGTTTGTTCTAAGGCCAAATTTTAACGATAGATGGCTTGTGACTTCTAGTGAGCATGAACCTCAGTTTGAAGATTTTTTGATGAAATATAGGGATGATGAAGAAGTTAGGAAGATATTTTTTCCAAGAATGACCCTATGGAAAATCATTAATTAAAAAATTTCTATTATTTCCTTGAGGACGATGAAAACATTGTGAGCCAAGTGTATCTTGAACAAAATCTTGATTCAAAGGTAGTTTCTCTTATTAATTGGAAGGATTGATAAAAAAGATGATCCCCATAGAAGAATTGTAAATGTTATAAGATGTACATTGAATTGGCTGATAACAAATGGAATTGATTTATCTCTCCAGAATACTAAAGTACTAAATGAATTCAGAAAATTGGTTGCTTTAAAAGAAGATATCCCTTCTTTAGTAGAGGGGGTTGAGACAATAGACCCATTGAATAGTGCACGTCAAAAATTACGAATTAATAAGCCCACCAAAAAGATAACTGATGTCTAGACTACAACTACAAGAAATACTAATACATCTAGGACTTCTCTGATTCAAAAGGCATATGTTATATTCATACAAACAATACAAAATGTGCCTACTACATTTGTAGTACCTTTGCAGTCAAAAGGAGCTAGTTCAAGCAAAGAAAAGGTTCCAATAGCACCATTTCCCCAAACTTCTAGCCTCCCTCTGAGAATGAGATGATATTTAAAAAATATTAACCCATCTCCCACAGTCCAAAGTGTTAGGGAAAAAGAAGTGTCAGAATCCAAGAATTATGAAAGATCATCAAAGAGATCTAGAGTAATTGTGCCTCTATAAAAAAGTGTTGAGGAAAATATCCCAAGTGAAAAAAATAAGAAGAAGGGAGAATCAAAGGTTATCAATGAACCTAGTCTAATTGGAACTCCAAAAAAGGTTAGAACCCCCTTAGTTATTTAAACCACACCATTATTATTCTATGAAGGTACTCAAACAGACCCCTTTACACCAGTGATCCCTACTAGTCCATTTGCATTTCTTATAGGGGTGGTGAAATAAATCATTAGAGAAACTAGGGTACTAGGTGGGCTAGATGTTGTGGGGGAAAGCCATGAAAAAAGGGTTAAGTGTGGAGCAACATGATAAGAAAAATGATTTTGAGACTAAATTTTTACCAGGGAAGCTATTGAAAGAAATTGAAACAGTTGGTATTGATATAAAGGAGCTAAGGAGAAGCCCCTACTTTGAGATTAATTAAGGTAAATATGAAACTATGAGAATGTCATCTAAATAAATCCATATGACCGATACTTAGTAGATTCTAGATTTAGAGATGGATACCCAATCTCAAGAAACTCAATTTTTGGATACAGTTCCTTCTATAGAGCAGAAAAAGGATGTTCAAATGGATATGTAATATTTTTTAGTGCTTGAAGTTACTCTTGCTGCAGCACCACAATTCACAAATGAAGAAGGCATGTCAGAAAGTGAAAGGGTCCCAATTGCTAGTGTCATTGAGTAGAAGTTATTGAAGTCACCACCACCCCAAGTGTATGGGGTGAAAATGTTGGAAAATAAAGATGTAAGTCAAGAATCAAGTGACCCAGCTCAACCAATTAAGGTACAAGAAAGAGATGATACAAAGCAAGGAAGGATTGAGACTGAGTCCCAAGGAAATAATCCTACCCAAGAGCTTCCCATGAAAGATAAGGAATAAGGAGAAACTATAGGTGATGAAAAATATATCCCAAAGGAAATAGTTAAGAAAACTATCACTCCACCAAGGGATCTTGAAGGATAAGCAAGTGTGGAATCTAATAAGGAAGATACTTTAACAAAATATACAAGTATGATTTCCACTCCCCTTAAAAGTGTGAAAGAGGATACAAGAAAACCTAATGGTTTAGAGAAAGAAAAATACTTGGGTGAACAATATTCACTTGACAATAAAGAAGAATAGGATCAATAAACTCAGACCCAAGAGAAAAATGAGGAACATTCCAGAGTAGTAGAAAGTGTAGGCCAGGAAATAAGTGTGAAAGCACCAATTGCTGGAATACTCACAGCTCAAGATTTATCAACAATAATGGTGCCACTCCTTCAAACCACAGGTTTTTCTCCTTCAGAGATATGAGATGATGATAACCCCATGATAGGATGGTTAGGGGGAATTATCCACGAAAAGGAAAATAAAAAGGAAAAGGGAAAGGAGATTGTCCCAACGAAGGCTTTGGGTCTCTCTAATATTGATTTCCAAACACTTGTGAAATATTCTAAGAAAGGTAAGATTATGAAAAGGTCACACGTTGATAGAATAGGGTCCAAAAACTTAGAAATTACGACTCCTCATCCTGATATCCCAAAGGATAAATTAACAATTAGTGACTATAGCATTCAGAAAATCTAGTTGGGAAGACCAAAAATTGGAAATCTTAAGAAGGATGTTGTATCAGTGGTAAAAGGACTCTTTGAAAGGGTAGATGAAGATAAAATAAGTAAAAAGGAGCTAAAAGAGAAGGTGAATACTTTAACTTCATGCTTGCAGCAATTGGTAGTTTCATTAGAACAAGATCAAGTAAATATTACTATTACTCCTGAAATAATAAGCAACATAAAAAAGCTACTAAAAAGGTTAAAGCTATTTACAATTGCATGGAAAAATTATTTGAAAAAGGAAATAAAGTCTTTGAAAAGGTGAGGAAAAGGTATGAAGAATTCACTTCTCATCTCAATATTCTCAAAGACATTATTGAAGAATGCAATAATGAATCATTATATTTTGAAGGAATTCTTCCCAAATTAGATATCATCAACTGAATTAATGGGGAGATGATTGAAAAGGAAGGAATATAGTCAGCTGATAAATTGGCAACTAAATTCATCTTAGAATATTGGTTAAAAATTAGAATGGGTGTACTAAATGATTTCAGGGAAAGTATGGAGGAAGAATAGAAATGGATTAAAAGAGGCATTGACACTTTGAATATAAGAGTTGAAAACTTGGTGTCTGAAAAGAATACAAAAGGTTATTATGATTTGGAGATGGATTTCTTGATAAAATCTTTTGAAAGGAATATTCATGATAAGAATTATTCATATGAGGTCATCAAAAGATTGATAATTGTAGAAAACACAATTGAAGACCTAACAGTCAAATCAAGAGAGATCAAATATAGGATGGTAAAATGTGTGATGAAAATTAACATGGAAACTATAATCTTCCAAAATCACAAGGTCCTAGAAAAAGAAGAATTGAAACAACTATTATAGAGGTATGATGCTTACATGGAAAAAAAACTTCAAAAGGACAATGAAGAGGATGATGTTACCATGCTAACTGCTTAAGAGGCCAATGCTGTTGTGGAAGCCAACACCATTGAAGATGCTAAAACTAGTTCTTCTTGACATTGTATTTCATTTCCATTTGATACTCTTATTTCCCAAACAATTTTAAAAGATACTTTGAATAATTAAATTTTGAAAATGATGTATTGAAAAATAATAAACTTCCATTTTATTTTGATTAAATTGTAATTTTTCTATGAAGCATGTGATTTTACTGTAATAATTTGAAGTGTGTTTTACTTTTGAAAAGAAAAAAGGGGGATCTATAAGATCCCCTGTCCATGAAAGATACATGTATTTTTCAGGTATTACATCAAAAAGGGGAAAATAAGAGAAGAAAAACGTTTAGTAATCCTCTATTTCTACTCTGATATCTTCTCCAAATGGGGAAACTTTATTTAACAACCTGTTTTTCCTTGGTATGAATTATTATGAACCCTGAGATGTTTGAGAAAATAAAACTACCCCAACTAAATTACGAGACATCCCCATCTCCATCAATGATTCAACAATCATTCTAGGACCATCCATGATATTTCTCAACTCTATCTTCTCATGATAATAAGATACCCAGTCCAAAAGGTCCAAACAACCTGTAGGAAATTATTTCTTCCCTTTTTATTTGTAAGGGGTAGAATGATTAAAAATAGGTTGAAGAGGATCATTTAGAGTGGCTAGAAGAGCAATCAAAGTGGCCCTTAGACCTGATGGAGTAGGAAATTTAGAAATAGGCTCACGCTTGTATCTCTTTATGAAAGGTGGATGCTCTCTTTACAGAGGAACAAGAAAAGGTCCTAATTTTTTTTGCTCCATCAAAGGAATATACTGCTTTGGATGAATGGAAGGTTGGAAAGAAGAATTACCATCACTTTCCTTGATGGTAGATAATGATGCTTGATACATTGAGAAGATAAAGGCCTTGTTTCTTCCTCATCCATGGTGATAACTGGAGGTTGAGATATTGATTCCCCTTTCTTATTTCTTGTTGATTATATTGGCATTATAGGTTCTTAATGTGACATAGGTCATGTTGGACCTTTTTCTAAAGAGAGGATTCATTGCTCCAATTCATCTACTTTGCAAGCAATGAAAAGCACGATATCAACTGAAGTTTTTTCGTAGGAAACATAAGATTCCTAGGAAATATCTCTTAAGAAAAATCCTTCATTGCATAGAAAGGGAAAATAGTATTCATCCATTCTTGTCACAGTAGGAATCCTCTCAATCCAAAATTTATTCAATTATTCTGGTGTTTTCTGATGCTCCCACCAAAATAAATGATAGTACATTGACTGAAAAGATAAGAAAAATGGATTGATCTTGATCAATCTCAAAAGGAGGGAAAGATGCACCTCTCAATATGTCAAGGGCTATTTGTTGTCCCCTGAGTATATAATTTCAAACAAAGACCTAACAAATGCTTCATATGGGCCAATTAAATCGAAGATTTGATTCAAATATTTTGGTGATATCTCTTTCAAACTAGTTTCTACATCCATTGCAATAACAAATATTTTCACAATAACACCTCACGTTCTATAATGAAAAAAAAGGATTCATACCGATGAAGAAATAGAGTTGAATTTATAGTGAAAATGGTGCAGACAAGTTGAGTTAAATGAAATCACTGCCATAAAATATTGAAAGATTTCCTTCTTATCCCACATGAAGGAAATAAGTTTAGAGGAGGTTGTTACTATGCAACAAAATATTTTTTGATTGATGTAGCACAATCCACGTGAGAACATTCAGCTCAAAAAGACATGAACATGAGTATGTGTTGTTCGAAACTGATTCTCAAAAAGTAAAAGGGGTTATACATCAAATCAAGCCATATGGAGGCACTCAAAAATAATCAAAAATATTTTTTTACCCGCCAAAAAGTGGAAATGATAAAAAAAATATCAAAGAGATGACATAGCATCCCAGTCATTTTGGGAGAATGAAAAACATGAATTACTCATGATTTTCCCACTTGACAACATAAAATAGAATATTTTCAAGAGAGTCATAATGGACTAGACTGTGTTGTAAAGGATAATATTCCCTTGAAGATTCATGCTCTTGGGGGGGAAAATAAAATGAGTGAGTGATCGAGATTGTATAAATGTGATGAGAATACTATCGCATAAGGGGTTTAAAATTTTCTATTTTTTAGAGAGATAAAGGAGAAACCAATTTGTACTGTCTTTAAGCCAAAATAATCTAAGATACCTGAGGTTTTATTCATCCATTCTCAAACCTTCTTGCCAAGATGATTACACTGTACATTCATTGGTAAACATTGAGGTCATATGTGTTGTGTCCCATTGTTGAAGTGTTTGAATTTCTTGAATTAATTTGTGTGTATTCTCATGAGCAATGTTATTTTGTTTCAAGATGTATTAATTTTAATCAATTATATACATTTATATTATAAACTTTTGTTGTTAATTTCTCTGAATTACACAAAGCCTTAGTTTAAATAGTGACAATTTGGCAACTAAAATTGCATTATTGATGGGGCTTTCCTTCATGTTGTAGTAAATGGTTTTAAATTCAAGTTGTATCTGTCTGATTTAAGATCTTTCCCAATTCTTGAGGGTATCTAGAACGTATTTGATCAGAAATTATCAGTATTTTATTGAGAATTTATCATGAGCTTTTATGTTTGGGTTCTCAAATTTTGTGTGAAATCCTATGTTCTTAGGCTTCCATGAATGAAAATCTTCTATTTGAAGGAGTGCTTTGAGTTGTGTGATCTATATTTTGCATCTAGAGAAATTACCCACAACATTTGTTAAGGTTCATCTAAGGATTTTGTATAATCAACTTTATCCTACTTAATCTCCCATAAATACATCGAAATCATAATCAATAACCATTTGATCCATATGAATTACCCATACTTGCACTATTTATAAATTTTTTATTTCTATCTACCCTTTATAAAAAATATGCAGAAGCAAGCTAGAATTATCACTGTCTTTAGTAACCTGAGCCTTGTTTAGGAGGCATCTATATTTTCTAGTGTGATAACTTGTGAGAGTTAGATAATGTATACATTAACCATGTATTCTTAAGGTTTCCTTTTCAAATCCTTGAGAGATAGAGAGAGTTGAAATATTTCTATTCCATCCATTCTTCTCATAAATACTGGTTACAAAATGGGTCCTCTCACCATGGTTATAAGCAGAACCTAAAGTAGCAGGGCATGTCATACCCTCAGTAAGGTGTTATCCACCATTTCTCAGGTAAAAGTGACAAAGAGATTTCCAGATCTATCCCCAGCTATAAAATGACTTAAATCATGGTCTATCTTTCTCTAAGCATCTTGCTTAGCTCATTGATGTTGCTTTAATTACAAGGTGGGAATGATTTAGGTACCAATAGGAAGTTCATCTACTAGACCATAGGTTACAGTGGGAGGATTGGGAGGATCAGGAAATCCACCACGTGGAGGGAATCCTGGTGGAAGATCAGGTTCTAGATATAATCCTAACCCAGGGAAGGGCCCACCACCACAAAAACCTCCCCAACAACCACCACAACCATTATAGCCGTAATAGCCACAACAAAAAACACCTCAAGTTTTCTTTGAGATGTTTATTAACTTTACAGAATATAGATGTACGGAGGATGTGGTTGTGCATGTGCATAAGTGTGAGTTTTTTTAGATTTTTGTAAAAGTTAGGGTTTTGGTAGGACCCATATCCTTGTTACAAAAGGCATTTATTGAATAGATATACTTTGATATGACATAATAGTAGCTAGCCTATCGACTAAAATTAAACCATAATCCAAACAGTTAGCAAAAATCCCACACCCCGGGCTATATATGTATATATATTTTAAGTTCATTAATAACCTCCTTCATAGTAGAGTCCTCAATTTTGCTAACAAAAGTTTCAACAACATTTAACAGATTCTTACAACTATTATGAAGATGGATCTAGGTGGTGTCCATAGTGATTTTCCAGCTCCTAATGACATTAAAAATAGTGGTAATGTTACCAAGGATGCCATGATTGAGTTCCACAACAACTTATGCATGCTTGTATACATCAACATTGGGTTCCAAATCAGCTTCTTGGGTTAGCATGTCCTTAGTAGCTTCCTCAACATAGTCCTCAGTGGCTTCTTTCTTGGTAACCTCATTGGTAATTTTCTTAGTGACGTCCTCAGTGAAATCCTCCTCTGCATAGTCTTCTTTTGCCTCTGCTTCAAAACTAGAATCCTCTTCCATCTCCTCAGAAACATCTAATTTTCCTCTAGAGTTAGAGATAATTAGGGAATAATGGTAGGCAATAGTTAGTATGAGAAAAATATTGGGAATTGGGTCAACTTTAATAGTATCCAAAGAATCCAAATTAGGAGGAAAATTTCTTCCAGAAATAAGAGTGGGGGAGACAGGAGAGGAATGGGAATCAACCACTAGGGTGGCAGAATCCAAGAGTTGGGGTGGAGAGAAAGTAGGGGGAGAAGAGGAAACATTACAGTGACTAGTAATTTCCACTTATAGATCAGAGGAAGGCAAGGGATTCAGGTGATGGTGGAGGTGGTGACTGATAGGGAGGGGAAGAGGCAAAGGAGGGGGGTGGTGGCGAGGTGAGCCAATGATAGTGGGAAAGTGATTTAGGGCACATACATTTGTAACATGCTCAAAGAGAAGATAAATAAGACATTGGTGAAGTAAATTACCTTCACCTATTCTTGCCTTTTGTATGGATAAAACCAAAGATTGGAAAAGGAAATTAGCAAGATTAACCTTACCCCCATTATGAAAGTGAGCTAGGATAAAGAGTTGGGGCCCGTAAAACAAATTTTATCTACCCTCTAAAGTAATGTACCTCATAATCTATTCAGCCACACAATCCCAAGGTTCCTTCAGAGAGGTTATTTCATAGCCCAAATTATAAATGTAAACTTTATATTTCCTTTTCACCAATAAAGCCATCATTTCAGCTTTTAGAGACCTCTTAAAATAAATATGTCCTTCGTTTGGAAGCCTAGTTTCTTCAGAAATGATCTCCACCAAAATTACAAACTTCGTTTTTCCCACATGAACATTTCCCTACTTCCTGGAGGATAGAACACTTATAGAAACCACCATGGAGTGCCTTGAGAGTCTTTCTATGAAATTTAGTACCCCTTTTTCAACCAGAATCTTCCAGACGACTTCTTCTCAAGTTTAATATCATTGTAGTTAGCGGGCTCAAGTTTGGCCAGGGTACCCCCCATGTTTTCCATAATTGAGAAACAAATATAACAACTAGAACAAATGGTATGAAATGAATTTTTAATGCGGGTATAAATAAACAGACCCAAATCTCCATTGACACATGCCCTTGAGAGAAAAGACTGCTTGTAATTATTTTTTAAAATCTGTATTAATGATTCAAATTTCTCTTTCTCGGTTTCCCACATGTGACAAAGGTAATAAATAAAATAAAATTTCCAATCATACATGTGATCATCGTCAATGGTGAGGGAAGAATAGGACTAAAGGAAATGAAATCCCAAGTAATCATGATAAGATGTGCCAACCTTATATGTGCAAAACTTAGCAATGTTTACGATAGTCATCCTTAAATGCTTTTAGAATTATTTCAGGAAGATTCCCTATCCATTATTGTTGATTATGTTGTGAGACTTTAATATTAGCAAGTAGATTAGACACTTTATTTCCTTCTCTGAAAACATGTTGATATTTAACGTTGCTGAATTGATATTCGAGGAGTCTTATGTCCGATATGATGTTTCCGATAGTCCAACTGGCTACACACTTTTTGTTAAGAATATTAATCAAGTTTAGTGAGTCACTTTCCATAATTATGTTAATCTTGCTAAAATTAGTAGCTAGTTCAAGACCCTTTAAAATAGCGAAAGCTTCAGCTTTATGGTTAGTGCCCAAATCAAAGAAGGAGGTAGAAATTTCCATCGGTTTTCCCAAATCATCACTGATAGCAGCACCCCCACCAGAGAGGCCCAGATTACCTTTAGCATCCCCATATGTATTAAATTTAAGCCATCCAATTGGAGGAGGGTCTACATAATAGTATCCCTAAGAGTAGTAGAGTTGGGAAGCTTGAGGGGAACCATGAGTTGCAATAACCACCATCTTTCCATGTTGAGAACAATTTTACACTTGTATTGTTTCCAAATGCAGCAGTTCATATTTTCTTGAACAACCAGAGATCAAAGTGTTGACCTACTAGGGGTAATTTTTTGATTCTTAAAGATTCTCCTATTTCACTCTTTCCATATGTTTCATAGGGTGTGAGGGAGAAGTAATTTCCAGGAAATCTTGACAACTTGATGACAAAATAATGTAATCCATTGATCGATAACTTCTAGAATTGTTTTAGGGAAAACCTAAGACACTCCAAAAATATTAAATAGAAGACTCCAAATAGAGGAGTAATTACAATGAAAGAATAAATGGGCCAAAGATTCAATAATGTTAAGAAAAATCAAGAACCTAGTTGGTAATGAGTATCCTCTCCTTTTTAGGTTTTCTCCTGATAAGAATGTGTCTCTACAAGCGAGTCAAGTGAAAAATACCAATTTAGGGATCACCTGAGGCATCCATATCTATTGTAATGCAAATCCCTCTAGGCTATGTGGAAGGGAGAGGTAGGAAACCTTGACAGAAAAGGATCCCAAAACCAAAAGAGGCCATATTCTAACATCCTCCATATAAGAAGAGGGTAAAAAATGTTGCACCAGTAAGAGCTTAAATTTTTCTATCAATGACATCTAAAGACAGCTAATGCCTTCCCAAACAGGTATAGACCAACATGGGTGTAATGATGATCTATCAAGATAATTTATGATATAAGGACCACAAGTTATAATAAGTCTAGATCTTATAGGATCCCATAAGAGGTCATCAGATAACACCTTATCTCCCATACATTTGTTGTTCCAGAAGGCAACTGTGTGGCCATTACCAATTTTCCATCTAGTGCCTTCTTGAATCAAGATTCAGGTACTCTTAATGGAATTCCAAATAGCCAAGCCATTTGGGGTATTTTCATCATAGAAGTCCTCAACCAAAGAAATATATTTAGAGATCATCATCTAATTCCAAGAGTCTCTTCCATTGTTAGCAATTTCCCAACCTAATTTGGAAAGCATGACAACATTCATATTAGCAATTTTGTGCAAACCCAATCCCCCTAAAGTTGTAGGTTTACAAACCACCTTCCAAGAAACTAAGTGAATTCTCTTTCTTTCTTCAGATTCTAACCAAAGGAAATTTTTCTATATTTTTTCAATAGCGGTAGCTATAAATGCATGAATTTTCAGTAAGGACATAAAATAGATCGACAAATTTTGTAATGTGGCCTTAACTAGTTGCATCTTACTTTCCTGACTGAGGAGGGAGCATTTCCATCCCATAAGTTTCTTTTTGAATCTATCTATAATAGAATCCTAAAGGTACTTTGTCTTCCCAAAAAGAGTGGAAGACCAAGGAAAGAAGAGGGGAGATCCATAATCCTGCAGCTAAAGACATCAGCAATCTTTCTTTATCTTCTAGCTGGGGTGTTAATGAAATAAATGCTACTCTTCCCAAAGTTTATCTTTTGACCTGACATCAATTGATAACAATCCAAAATATGTTTCAACACTTTTTCCTCCTAGACTGAAGCCAAAACCACTATAAGGGTGTCATCAATGAATTGGCTGTGAGTGGAAGATGAGACCCTAGAAGTGATAGTGATACCTTTGATGTTGTCTTCACCTTTAGCTACTTCTAAAGCTCTGCTGAGAGTATCAACCATAAAAATAAACAAGAAGGGGGATAAAGGATCCCCTTTCCTGATTCCCCTACTTTATAATGGAGAATTTAGGTGTTTTGATACAATTATAAATCTAGGATCTCCATTTTTCCACAAAACCAAATTTTTGAAGGACCCGAAGTAAGAAAGGCCAGCTAACTCTATCAAATGCCTTTCGCATGTGAGTGGAAGATGAGACCCTAGAAGTGATAGTGATACAATTGATGTTGTCTTTACCTTTAGCTACTTCCAAAGCTTTGCTGAGAGTATCAACCATAAGAATAAACAAGAAGGGGGATAAAGGATCCCCTTTCCTGGTTCCCCTACTTTATAATGGATAATTTATGTGTTTTGATACAATTATAAATCTAGGATCTCCATTTTTCCATAAAACCAAATTTCTGAAGGACCCAAAGTAAGAAAGGCTAGCTAACTCTATCAAATGCCTTTCGCATGTAAAAATTTAATGATCATACTATCTGAATTTTTGATTGAATCTAAGTACATCACCTCATGAACAATAATGATGCTTCCTTGGATCAATCTACCTCCAATGAACCCATTTTGTTGTTCCAAAATTAAACTTTCCATAATTGGTTTGATCCTAGAGGCAAGAATTTTTGTAATAATGTTATAAGAAGTGTTACACAGGCTAATGGGACTATAATTAGTGATCAATTTAGATCCCATTGACTTAGGCATGAGGACAATAAAGGTGTTATTCCATTCCTTTAACAGAAGGTATTTTTTCTAAAACTCAAGAATAGTTACATGAAGGCTAGATTCAATGATGTGCCAGAAAGATTAAAAACTTTTGCAAAGAATCCTTCAGGTCTAGGTGATTTATCATCCTTCATATCAAAGAAAAATTTCCTTATTTCAGCATTAGAGAAGGGTTGGGTGAGTTTTACATTCATATCATCATTTATTAAATTAGGAATCTGACTGAGCATTTCCTAACAAGCCTCTTCATTCGGTGGGGGGCCCTCATGTAAAATATTAGCATAGTAATTGATGAGTTCAACAACAAATTTATCATCTTTGTTAATGTAGGAACCATCCTCCATTACTAACTCTTTTATTTTATCCCTACTTTTGTGTTTTGTAGTAGTCATGTGGAAGAATTTCGTGTTTTGATCTCCCTACTGAAGCTAGGTAGATTGTGATCTTTGACGTCAATAGATTTATTCCTCAGCCAAAGTGTTATGATAGTCACTAAGCAAGGAAATTTCCTTAAGATGAATTTGAGGGGATCTCCCTTTCGAAATCAATCTCCTCATAAATAGCAACAAGTTTTAGAGATAACATCTCCTTTCTTCTACGGATAACTCCAAAAACCTGAGTTTTCCAAAATTTTAGCTTATTCTTGACATAGCTAAGCTTCTTTGTGAATCTGTACATAGTCATGCCCTAAATATCCATCTGCCACCAATAATTTATAAGAGATTATAATTGATGATTTTATAACCAAGCCAGTTCAAAATGAAAGGGAGGATGTTTCGAGTTTTGAGATTATGAGATAGTAAGAAGCAAAGGGAAATGATCAGAGGCTATCTTAGGAAAATCCAACAAATATAAAGCATTATAGTGAGTCATCCAATCCATAGAAACAAGGAATCTATCCAATTTACATTGAATGTGACTGTTTTCTATCCTTTTGTTAGACCAAGTACAATTGGCTCAATGCAGATCAACATCAAAAATTCCCCTATTCTGATAAAATCAGCAAGCGCTTCTATGCCAGAAGTGATGACGCTGGTTCAACCTTACTTCTCATAGAGGTATAAAAGAGTATTAAAATCTCCAGCTATTATCTAGGGAAGATTCTTGTAGGTATAACAAAAATCCAGCAGGTTAGCCCAAAGTTTTTCTCTCTAAGACTCAGTGTTAAACGCATATATATTAACAACAATCCAACCCAAATTGGACTAAATTTCTTGGAAGAACATTCCTAAGAAATGTGGGTATTTGATGATACATTCCCCAAATAGAATCTTTGGATTCTAAAAAGTGCATAAACAACCAACATTACCAGCCAACTCTTGGGAAACCACAAAGGCATTGGGCCAAATATTATTAAGCATATTATCCTCTTTCAATTTGCTTTCTTGAAGCATCAAAATATCTGGAAAGTGTTTGAGTCTAAAATCTTTAAGGATCATTTTTTTTGGGGGGAGCATTCAGTCCCCGAACATTCCAAGAGAAAATATTCATTTATTTGTTTTTGGCTTACCTCAACTTGGAATTTTAGGATTCCATGTGTTCCTTGAGCTATATTGAGAAATGCTTCCACCTAAATATTTGCTTGATTTTCTTGTCTCCCTTTGGTTTTCTTAGTGCCCACATCAATCTTTTCCTTAGTGTTGTTTCTGGTATTCTTAACAAGGATTACTATCAGCAGAAAGAGAGATGATGTTATTCTCACGTAGAGGGGAGAAAGCAGTGGAAGTTCCATCAGCCAAGTAGAAGGAAGACAACAAGGGACATGATCCAAAAAATTGTAAAGATAAGGTGAGGAAGGAGGAGAGGAGGAACAAGGGGAGGAACAAAAAAGAGGAAAGGTGATAGGAAGATCAAAGGAGGGGGAGGAAGCTAGAAGAGGAACAAAGGGAGAAGGCATAGTAGAAGAATGGAGGGAAGGATCAAAATGATAAGGGAAGAAGGAAGAGGGGAGCAAAGAAAAGAAAATAGGCAGGAAGGATGAAACCACCAATGAGGAAGAGGAAGGAGGAGGGGGAGGGGTGGAGATAGTCAAAGCCACAGAAGGAGACAAAGAAGGAAGGGGAAGTGAGGCCGAAGCATAAGGGAGAATAATATCCTCTGAAAGAACATCAAAAGGATTATAAATACTAATATCATTAGATTTTTTGGTAATGTAATTTACTTTGTTCAATAGGGGCTGAGCTCTTTCTTTGGAATATTGGGCTGGCTTAGTTGGGCAAGCCATCGCTCGATGCCCAATGCTTTCGCAGTTAGAGAAATCTTGAGGAATATATTCGTATCCAATGGGCTGAACCCAAGTTCCCAACTTAGATTGTAGATCAATAGAGGATGACATGGGTAAGCTTATATCAACATTGACACAGACTAGGGTGTGAATGAATATAGATCCCACCTTGGTATCTTGATCAACAACTATTAGGGTACCAATGGATCTAGCGATGCCTTTAATGATTGTAGAGTGCCAAAACTCTAAGGGGAGGTTGGGAAGACAAACCAAGACCAGTGCTTGAGTCATTTTTTCAGTCTTAGCACTAAACTTGGGTGTCCAAAAATGGATATAGAAGCCTCTCCTTCCAAAAAACCAAGATCCACATAGAATATCCCGAGAAAAGTCTTATTTGTGAGAGAAAGTGAATAATATTAACCCATTGGAAAGATAAAAAATATCTATCGAACCATAGGGGGCCATTTAATACATACCCATTTGTGTCTCCTCAAAAGGCATTCTGGGACCCATCATCTTTCCTATCAGTGACAGTTCCCTAAAAGCTTGCATCGCTACAGTGATCGAGGTAGGTATTTGAAGAGATAAAGTCCCATCAATAATATGAGGTCAGACTTTTCCAAGTTATATAGGTTTTGAAGAGCCAATAGCTACATCCTTCTAGGATCAAATAGAGACATCAAAAAATTCAATAGGGGGTCAGTTGCTAGACCAGATAGATCTGCCATCGAAGCAGGAGGTAGTCACAACACAAATTCAAAAAGATGCAAACTAAGAAAGTGGTTTTTCTTATAAGTGTGAGTTATTATGGAGAGATAAGAGCATAAAAAATTTAGACCAAAAGTCAAGTTAGTTTGCCACCAAACTTCAAGGGTGCACACACAATTGGTACAAGAAATATGATCCACACTTGACCTTGGTAGATTATGATGCGTTGCACACAATCTTTTTGTTGAATTCCACATTTCTGAGTTTGAGAAAAAAATTATTAGCACACCCAAAGACAAAAATTAGGGCTTATATGAAACTATGAGGGATTATGATGAGTGGTTTAAAACTCTCTTTCCTAAGCTATCCTATGATATTCATCAAAGTTAACATACATAGTGGTTTGTTAGAGGTTTGCTGACTTCGTTTCACAGGGCCTTATCACATAAGAAATACAATGATCCACTTGAGACTATGGAAGAATATTTTCACACTAAAGATTATGGGAGTAAAGACACTAAAGTGAGTCCTTTTCTTGAGGTGAAAGTTGTAGCTATGGATAAAAAATTGAATAATATTTTTTCCAATTCATCAAATGAGAAATGTAGTGGGTTATGGTGCATTGATTGCAATGTGGAAGGGCATACTAAGGATAGTTTTCCACGTAGAAATGTGTGCGTAATATTATATTCTTGTGATATTTTCCACAAGAGTCGTGATGTCTAGAATTCTCTCTTACAACACAAAACAATAAAGGGTGTATCCATGTACAATAAGATTTATGATGCACATACCCATGATACATCTGAATTTTAGTTAATAGACTAGATTCATGAGGCATGCGAGACTAGATTGCAAAAGAACAATGTGGTAATTAGCTCTTCGGTGTAGGAGACCCAACCTAATTAAGGGTGCAATAATGGATATGGTGGATTCTTAGGTGGATATAGGAGTAGAGGCCATGGTGGTAGAGGAAGGTTCATATGTAGGACTTGTTATACTTATGGGTCCCTAGATCATTACCAATGGCAGTGTCCCAAGAATCAATTATGCAAGTATTATGGAAAGAAAAATAAGGTTAAAAACTTCCCTCACCTTTACAAACATATGTGTAAGAAAAAAATAAGTTCAAGGGTGTGAGGATGATCAAGATACAACACATAAAGAATGAATAATGGACACCAAATAAGATAGTTGATCCAGAGCTTCAACCTTTATTAATCACTACACGTGTGGAAGAAACGTGCACACAAGCCTCTTAAGGAAAATCCCCTTATTAGGAGGGAGGAGATTGTTCATGTTAAGTATCCAGATACCACTCATCAGAAAGAGGTATACCAGGAGACCATGGGGGAAATCATATACTTGTAGAGTGAGATTCAGTTCTTGAAGGAGCATGCATGTGAAAGGGAACATGTAAAGAACATTGAGCTCTCACAAAGATATGTAGAGGATCTGAAGGAGGTATGTAGGATGTTGAGGTAGGAGAACATCATTGCTTTACTAAGATAAGGGTTGCATAAGAAGATACCAAATACTGGATTTGAACGTGAGCAAAATATACTACACGTAAATTTACCACCAGAAATCCATGAGTATGAAAAGGATATTACACTAGATGTAGTGATAGGTGGCTGGCTAGTGAGTAATATGCTGATTGAAACATGCACAGAGGTAAATAATATGACTTTTGATGCATTGAAATAGATGGGTAGACCATAGTTGTACCCATCTTCTAATGTGTTACACATGGCGAATAAAAAAATGGCCATGCCTATTGGGGTGTTGAAGGATGGCTCAATTACTATTCAAGGAGCCAAGTTTACAAGATATTTTGAAGTGTCAGAGTTTGTTGAGGAAGAAAAATTTACAACATTATTTGGACATCCTTGGTGCTTTTCAAACAATACAGACATGCCCTTTAACAAATGGTACATTAGTTTTTAGATCAAGGAAGAGAGCATCATCATATCTCTGAATGATGTGAAGGTTGCACTTTACATTGAGCCGGTGAGTGAAGAGGATCTAAATGTGATTTATGCATGAACAGTGTGCGTGACCCTTGATAACGCATGAAATCATCAAAGGGAAGGCATACTCCAGTGGGAATACCTGTTATCTATCAGTAAGTAACACTTCTAATTTTGATTTGTAAAAATTAGGTGCCCATGGTACGTATGAAATGGGTTGGGTACTGAGGTCAAGGGGATAGTCACTTAGGATGATCAGGCCACGCATGATTAGGTGCACTTGGGAATAACTTGGTTACCTAAGGTATCCTTGGAGAGGAAAACCCTGACTCTTTTTTTAGGTGTCATTATGGAGGAACAATAGAAGAATTAGGTAGATATATGGAAGTATGATGGTCTATACATTACATGTGGAAAGCTAACGCGCTATTGGTGGGAAATACAGAGATATAATCTTTTAGGTTGGCGCGAGGTAAGGGTAGCCTTTTTTACCAAGGTTTACTTGGAGACAATGTTCCTTCTCTTATACATGAGTATAATGGTAAGACTCCTACTTTAGTACACATCCACAACTGTGAGAGACTAATGGGCATAAGGCCAAGATGCTCTACCACCATCTCTATGGGTACATAGGTTATACTCTACTATGCGAAGGGATGCGCACAAGGGGCATAGTATGTGCATGCTGAGCTCAAACAAGAGACTACAAGTTGGTGAGGCATGATTGAAGGTATGGCTCACACTTTTTATTAATTTTCTAATAAGTCTCCCCGTATATAAGGCCTTACAAATAATGAATCACATCACACTCAGTGTATAGTGCAAAAGCAGAAGAACTTATGGTGTCAGCTCTTAGGAGATCCTGAGACTGAAGGTGCTATGAGAGATGTACAGGTAGAAACAAAAGATATCCAGCAAGGGCGCGTATGCATAGAGAGATGGAAAAATGGAAAATGGTGTACCTCATTTACTATGAAGAAGTGGAGAACCTAGATATTAGCCATACACGGATGGTGTACGCGCGAGGTGATGGAATATGTTGATGAAAAATCAGGTGCATTTACCATGTACTCATATGAAGGACTAATAAGGTTAATATCAGCACTTGAGGATACACCTAAGGAATATATTCATTGGATATTATTGGTCAGAACTAGAGGTGGTATGAAGATCATTGAGGTGTTGTGTGAATTATCAGGACCTCTTTCCAAGTGGTTATCATGAGTTGAAGGGTGTGCATCACCTCATTGGGAGAGATGAATATTAAGTTGAAAGAAGGCACGTGCATCTGGTTCAGAAGATACCTTATTAGGCTGAATTCAAAAACATGTGCATGAAGGATTAAAGAATAAAATGTATAAAATGTCTTAAGTCTAGAATCATTGAACCAATTGAGGAATCTGAGTGGGTCATCCCCATGGTGATCAGTATCAAGAAATATGGTCTGAATCAGGAATTTGTGGTGACTAAAGGGAACTCAATGCTTCATGTGTCATATATCCTTTCCCTGGCACCATTCACATGAAGAAATCCTTGAAGGAGTTGTAGGGGCGTGAAATCTATTGCATTCACAAAAGGATTTTTTCAGGGTTACATCACTAGGTGTGCATCACGTACATGAGGATTTGGAAAATACTACCTTCACCACTGATTGGGGAAGTTTTTTCATGTATTGTGATGCCTTTTGGATTGAAGAATGTGCCAGTAGTGTTTTTATGCAATCGTTGTTCTAGGCATTTCACTGACTTCATTCATAAGTTGTTGTACAGGTCTATCTAGATGACTAGACCATGTTTATGGACTTGTGAAAGATCATTTTGATCATTTGAGATTTATGTTTGAGAGGTGTACAAGCAGTCTTAGACATCTCCCTAAACATTAAGAAGTGTATCTTTGTCTACAACTCTTTGGTACTCTGCATGGGAAAATTATTTGCAAGGAAGAGATTGTTGGTGGGATCTAGCTAAAGATTGCGGTGATTTTGGGAATGAAAGAACCTACCAATCTAGAGTGAAGTGCATGGATTCTTAGGGCATACTAGTTATTATAGAAATTTTATCGAGGTTTCTACAAAGATTAATGTTGCAATCCTAGAGGAATCATTCAAGGTTAAAGGAAAACTTTTATTGGGGTGACATGCAGCAGCAAGGTGTTTGAAGACATTGAAGTTGAAAAGCTCACCACCGCACCTATATTGTGTTTCCCTTCATGTAAACAAACCATTTCCATGTACATGTTTATGCCTCCTAGAATAAACTATTGGTGCAGTTTTTGAGTACAACCAAGAGAGGGTAATGTGGATCATCCCATATGCTTTACAAGTAGGAAGTTGACACTAGTAGAGAAGAACTATACAATGATAGAGCACGTGGCATTATCTATGATCTATGTGCTTCAAAATTGTTAATAATACTTATTGGAAACATTGTTTACTTTCTATACAAATCATATGGCATTGAATTACCTCCTCAATAAACCTATTTTTTAAGGCTACATCTGCTAGTGGATATGTCTTTTCTAGGAATTTGAATTTACAGTCATAGTAAATCAAGGCAAGAGGAACATGAGACCTGATCACTTACCAAGGATTAATTATGGAGAGGACATGAAAATCATTGAGGAAAATTTCTGATGCACAATTATTTAGGCTGAATTACATGTTAGCTGATGTGGATTACATTGCAGTATTTTTACACATTAGACTTGTTCTAGAAGGAATGAAGACATTAGAAAAGAAGCAACTTTCTATTCAAACATCTCCATATCAGCTTATTAGAGGATATTTGTATAAGATGGGTAGAGATGAGGTTTTATCCATATTTTTCATGGAGCATGAGTACGAAGCCATCATGGAGGAGGCTCATGGAGGAATAACAGGAGGCCACTATGTAGGAGATACCACTAAGTGTAAGATTCTTTTAGCAAGTCTATGGTGGTAGACATCGTACATAGATACCAAGGATTTTTTCAAGGCATGTGATCATTTCAAGAGAATTGGAAAGCTTGGTAATAGATATAAAATGTCATTATAACCCATAACAAGTGTAGAACCTTTTGAAAAATGGGAAATTGATTTTTTAGGGCCTATTACACCACTCGCGAGTGGGAATGGAGTGAACTACATCATCCAATGTACTGACTACTTGACATGGTGGGTATAGGTTGTACCTACAAATGATTGCACCATGGAGATAACAATGAGGTTCCTTTGGGAAAATATTATCAGTAGGTATGTATTCCCATTGAGCTTAACAAGTGATAGAGGAACTCATTTCCTAAATGAGAGAATCATAATATTGCTAGAAACATTTATGGTGGCACACCATAAGAATAATCTGTATCACCCTCAGGTAGATGGAACTGTTGAATATTTTAACAAGATCTTGGGATAAAAACTAACACAGATATGTGATGTTGGAAGAAAGGATTAGGACGATAAGGTATCATCCATTATTTTGGGAATATAGAATAACTTATAAATGGTTGAACAAGGCCATACCCTTTTAGTAGGTGTTTAGCACCAAGGTTGTACTACCTATGGAATTTATGCTACCATCACTATGTATTATGGGTGCATGTGGATTGGATGATGAACATGATGTGATTGAGTGCATTGAAAAATTGATGCAATTGGATGAGCAGTGTGCCATTACACATGGGAGATAGAAGATGGAAAAGGCACCATATAAGGTTTGACATGACAAACATATCAAGATTAAGTCTTTTATCATTGGGAATATTATACTTCAATATGAATCTAATTTTGTGTGCCACCTAGAGATGTTAAAATTCCACTGGTTAGGAATCTTTGTAGTGACCAAGATACTTGACTTTGGTGCATGTCAATTGTAAGCACTCAATGGAACCATGTTTCCCAGTTACTTTTATGGGAGTAGGATAAATCCCTAGTATAAATAAGCTTCCTCTATATTTGTAATAAGGAAGTATTTCCACTTAGATTAGATTTCCATTTCATGTTTTATTTTTTATTTTCTTGTTTTGTTAGAGTAAGTGTGTTCACATGTGGAAGCTGATTACTACTTATTGAGTTGATGCGTAGATGACCATGCATACTTTTAGTGTGGGTGGAATCAGGTGTAAATACACATGAAGGAGACTTAGATGGTGGTACTTTTCTTGGATTTGGATCAAAAAGGTGTGCACGATAGAAAAAGTGAGGTGATAAAGGTATTGCATGTGATTAGGAATGATGGTGTGTGAAAGACATTGCTCGGATTGAGAAGCCACGCAAGAAAAGGGACGTGTAGTTTAACACAAGGGAGGAAACAATAGAACATACTACTTAGTATGGGGTACAGAGGAAGATGGGTTGTGGCATAGGAAAGTGTATGCAAGGATGACTGTAGCCTAGGAAATAGTGTCCCGCTAGAAGGTTATGACTTCCGTGCGCAGAAGAAAGTAGGAAAAAGTGTAGAAAAAGAAAAAAATACATTTAATGCTTTAAATTGGTGGTAGGTGGGGAGAAATTAATGCATATTATTTTTGGAAAATTATAAAAGGGTTGCGGGTGAGTTCATTCTTACCTTGCATATTGAAGAGATTTTAGACATTGGAGAGTGATTAAGAGTGATTAAGTGTGAAGAGATTGTGTGAAAGAGATTTGAGATGGATCAGAGAAAGCTTGTACATGACCTGAGTTAGAGATCCTTTGGAGGAAATGTGAGTGTGGAAGGAAGGCATGGAGATATGTAAGATGAGGTTCAAAATTTTGTTAAAAAATCTAGGGTTTGATCACTAAAATTCCATTTTACAGAGATAGGGCACAAGTAATTGAAGAATGAGTTAGAACATGAGGAAGGGAAAGGATTTGAGAGGAGAGTTGAAGAATTGAACCCTCGAAAAAAATTAAAGAACATTGAGTAATTAGTTCTAAGCACCTAGGGAATGTATTATTTGAGAAGAGTTTGTAGTTTGAATTAAAACAATGACACCCAAAAAAGCACCTATAGTGTCACCAAAGGGAAAAAGAAAGGTTAAAGGAAAGAATCCAGTATTAGAAGGCACATTGGAGGAGTGGTTATTATAGATGCACAATCCAAGATAGGTTCCTATAGGGCAGCCATGGGAGTCACACTTAACTAAGTGTAAGATAAGTGACTACAACCACCACTCAGAGGCACACGAGCTTGAGATAGAAAGGGAAGTGTTGAAAAATTATTATTAGAGGAATGTAGATGGTAATTTGGTCTGTGATGACATGGTGTTAGCTATGAAAATTACCCTTCTTTGGAAATCCTGAGTGCTTGTATAAATTGATATTGTTGTACATACACAAATACTATTTATAATTTATAGGGAGAAGAATGCGCATCACTGTGCAACTAATTAGGAAGGTCATAGGTTTGTGTATTTTGGGAAATGAGATAGAGCTAGACTGGGGAGATGATGTTGGATTAAAGGCCACTTCTATTACATTCATCTATTAGAGGGGAAGCTATATAATAGATATCATGAATATCAGTGACCCAAACAAAAGATTCATCGTGTGCTAGGTTATTTATAAGTTGGGAACATCAGAAAGGTGGACTTAGGTGAACAAAAATTGGCTTCATATAGCATATAAGTTGGCACAAAATACTACATACAACATTATGCAATTTATTGAGGAAGTAATTATTTAAGAAGAACACATACAAGTAGTAAAAGGAAAAAAGATAACATGGGGCACCATTCTTTTTTTTATTGTATTTTGTGAGATAGGGGTGCCTGATGGGTTTGATGATAAAGTATGGAAATATCCGATGGATAACAAGTCCCCCGCAAGGAATTTTTCTGAATATAATTTTGATGGATGTATTAATAATGCTTACAAAATCAAAGTAGACAAATGGTACATGATGATGCTTGAAGCATTTGTGCATTAGTGGTGCATACCAAGGGAGCTAGCTTCAATCTTGAATGGAAGGGAAGAATTTTTAGTATATAAACATTATTGATTGGGGAGATTTTATATGAAGACTGGAGACAAGAGCCCCTAGTGAAAACTTCCTTTTTCCTTCACATCCAAACATTTCCAAGCATCAGTGAACATGATTTTTGATGTGTGGAAGATTAAGTTTGATGTAGACATGATAGATGTTGATTACCACACTTTGTGGACCACGTATGTGTATCCTGAAAAGTCATCATATGTGGGAACAATGGAGTATGATAACATAGATATTACTTTTGAGACTTTTTTGGTAGGAAAGGAAGTGGAAAATTCTACATCTATTTGATGCCTAAAGTAAAGAATGAGAAGTAAATAGACAGTGGGAATCAAAAGAGAATGCAAGGATACCCCTCCCAGACAAGAAGAAGAAGAAGAAAAAGAAACAAATGAGGGGGAAGAATAAGATGATAATGTGCTCAACCATGATTACAAGAAAATTTTGAGAAGAGGGCACAAGCGATAAGAAAATGGTGTAGGGACTTCAAAAACAACAAATAAATCCATAAGGGTTACTCCAACCAAGACAAGCATAGATAAGAAGACCCATCCAAGAAGACTAAGGTGAATGTTGGTAAAAAATGAAGAAAGTGATGAGGATAAGTCTAAGGAAGAGGATGCACATAATTAACACACTCCGATCTTCCATAATTTAGATGAGGATGAAGAATATCCAAAGGATTAGAATGTGCAGTATGATATGGAGGTACAAGACGTGCGTAAGGAAGGATCTGAGGAAGAAGAGTAAAATATAAGAGATGGTGAGTTGTAAACATCCACTTTTAATGACTTAGAAACAAGGGAATTTTTTTTATTTACATAATGTTCTAGGTTCTAAATTCATATAATTCAGAACACACATTCCATTTCCAATCCATCTCA
Organism: Taxus chinensis; assembly: GCA_019776745.2. Lineage (NCBI taxonomy): Eukaryota > Viridiplantae > Streptophyta > Pinopsida > Cupressales > Taxaceae > Taxus > Taxus chinensis. The sequence continues at coordinate 264,062,830 of CM034150.1, forward strand.
TAACAAAAAAACCATATGCAACTGTAATGACTTGGTGAAACACTGATCTCTCATGTTAACTTGTTCAAGTGTATACTATGTATATTTGGTTATTTTACCCATTAAGGGTCACTCAAGTGTTTTGTCTAAAAAGCCTATCTGAATATCTGTTATCTAATATTCATCTAAAATCCTATAACTTAGACTAGGTGACACAATACAATGCAACCACCAGCTTGCGATACTTTGGCCAAAGTTTTAAACATGTTTACATTCCAAGACAACATACTCATCGAAAGGAATATATATTTCACCACACTTGTATTGTTATCTAGATTGGTCTTCCTTGACTACTATCAATCAAACCCGAGTCAAAGTTTCACACTAAATAGGGGTAGCTCACATACACTAGTGTGGAAGACTACTCATGGTGACTAAGGATAAGTAGACATACTCAATCAAATTTCATTGATTGGGTGTGTTTAGTTACCCTAAGTCAACATGAGTTGACCACTACACTAGTCCATGTGTCTATCTCTATTTAGAGTAGAACTATGAACCAAATTTCCACTTATGTCAATTGAGTTAATTGAACTAAGTGGGGTGTTGAAGCATACTAGCTGCATCACATATCCTCGTAATGAACTCCCATCATTATGAGGGTACTCTGTTGTAGCCCCTATATTACAACAACCTACTAAGTTCCTTCAACTAAACTAACATACTTAATAACATTAGATTATTAACCCATCAAGTTATTATCTTGTTTAATTTATCAATAAACAACGTACCTAAGGGTTCACTAAGTATGATTGATCGAAAGAGGATTTGAAATGTGATTTTACACCAATTGAAGGTATGTAGATAAAATCTATGTTTAATCAAATGAACAATTTAATCTTGATCCCTTATTTCCATTAATCGATAAATATGAATTCGATATTCAGTAAGTAAGATCATTAAGTTTTCTTACTATAGTTTATCATTGTAAACAATCTCGATTGAAAGCTTATACATTAGACTTAGTGATATCCTAATGTCTAAATCTTCCTATTAATTCTTTTAAGCTTTCCCTTTACCATTTATTGTTTACATAAAAGAGCATACAACCAATCATCCTTTCTGATTTAAACTTATCACATAACAAGATAACATACATAGTCTATTTTAATGATAAAAGGAAGTATCCTTTTATTCATAATTAAGGACTATTGTCCTATTTAAGAAATTAGAAAACATAAGGTTTAGTTTTGTAAAAGAATACCACATTCATCTATATAAAACTATCCTTATTCCCTTTTTCAAGTATGGATCTATCAATCATAGTCATCATAGTGATACCATTTCCCAAATGAAATGAATCAGAAGTATATAGATACATATACAGTTCCTTATACAAGCATTATTCTATACCTTAGAATCCATTAAGTCATGCATGTCAATTTTTAAGTATATCAATAAAATCCCATCATGTATATTAATATTTAGGATTATTAATCAAATCTAAGTCATATAAGACCTTAGAATAAATCAGAAATCAACAACCCTTCACAACAATTCATTAATCAAAAGAGAGAGATCACTTTACTCCCAACTTAATTAATATTCCATAAGTTTATAAGAAACATATTTCATCATTACAAAATAAATTTTAATACATCTTCAAATTTTTCCAACAAGTTCATTTCAAGAGAATTTCAATACAGAAAGCATCTGAATGAAGGAAATGATCTCATTAATAAAACAAATGTAGCTTTTTATAAGTCTTTCTCCTTTCACTTTTCATGAAGTCCATCTACAAAATTGTTAGCATGAGTCAAATCACAAGAACTGAGCATGATAAGTGCTATAACATTAAAAAAATATGCTTTTATCTAACTATTTCGTAAAAGGAACCATGCTATTTATGAAAAGGTTCCAAGTACATAAAATAAGATCAATCAAATAAACTACCCAATCAGCCACAATGTCATAATAGACAAGAAGTCAATAAATCAATTTAAGTATCAATTTCCCGTATAAGAAGTTAAACAATTCATCATAATTTAATTCTATCTAAGTCACAGTAATGATAGTCATTTCAACATGATAAATTCCAAACTACAACCACTTTTTAAGAAGAAAATTAATTAAGGTCATGATCTATCCACATTGGGTTCAATTTAATTCACCAAGAAAATCTCCACTTAAAATACAATTAGTTCCCAATCAATCAAACAAAAATGAATTGATCTAAAAACACAATGATTTGATAAGAGCATAATTATGTTCCTATAAAAATCACTTTCATATCAAAAAATAAAAGGTTTGATATAAACACGAATGATCCAACATGGATGGAAAAACATCCTAACAACTCTGCTATCAAAATTCCTACCTCTATCCAAGAGGATACCTTAGCAAAGAACGAACTCGACAATACAGAATATAAACACTGTATATTCTACAAGAGAATTTCTCAAGCCTTCACAAGTCAAAACAAACACATGATACAAAGTTCCTGAAGGATCTGTCATTTACACAAGCTGAGTTCCAAAACCTATTTGATCCAAAACATACCATTCAACCTATACAACAAAGAGAAGGTCATTGCACAATTATGCATCACATCAACATTCAATACCTGAATGCTCAATATCTCCCACATACAAGCTAAAGGAGAATGAAATCCGAACTAGTCAAGAAATAGAAACCACAGCGTACAACCTTCATTTACACATGAAATTAATTCACAAAAAGATAAATAGTCTTCATTCAAAGGTTCAAGAACAACTTGTGAGTACACTCTCTAAGAGACATCTTGAAATAACATGAACATTCAACCTAACTTGATTCAGTTCAAATAATGCGTCCTCTAAGAACATTGATGGTCCTAACCACCAAAACTTCATCAAGGTAGGTCAAATCCATAAGATCTAACTCATGACACATGAAACTCATAGAGATAAAAGGTAAAAGAATCCTTGAACAATAACATAAGGCCTAGGATGAACAACGTCCAAAATATATCATAAAACATACCAATGTGTAATGGGTATAAGTTATACAAAACACAATGAACAAGAAGGGAAAAAAACTTACCCAGTTTCTCCCCTCCTTTCCATACAGGATGATCCAAGATGGGTATAAATATATGCAACGAAATTATCCACCCATGAAAGAGAGAGACAAGAGATTACCCCTCCCTATTTTTTTTCTAAACACATCCACTCGAGATGGGTATTAAAACAACAAACTAAAACTTAATAAGATAGAAATAGAAAGCTCCATTATTTACCTAAAAACATGCACTTAGAATGCTCAAAACCACCTTCGAGAATACCTAGTCTGGGTTGAGAAAGATATTTTTTTAAAAATGACAAGATCAAAATATATGTATCAAGCTTAAGACAAAATGAAGGTCAATAAATTGAAACACGGATCCCAAAACTGACCTTCAAGAAACAAGTTGACCCACGATACTTACTAATACAACAAAACGAATAACCATCAGATGAAACAAAAGTTCCATTAAAGGCATCATTTTATTCTGTGAACAAAGTTGACCCAAATAACATTAATCAAAGCCTAGTTTCACAACAAGCTGGGAGTTCCAAAGTTTAAGATATTTCCACACAAACCTTGCAAAATCAATTAAACACTACAAGGATACAAAATGAGGATACATATGTATATAAAAATAAATAATTGCCATGAAATTTCATACCCATTTTTCCAATAAAGAAACACATATGTTTTCTAACTTTATTCAAAACCCAAATTTAGTAAAACACTATCATTCCACTGAAATATTCATATACAAAGATACCATGTCCAAAGAAACTCACAGAAGTAAAAGAAGCAAACAATCATACAAGAAAACATTCTAAAAAATGTTTTCATGAAGAACAACGTTCTTTTAATGAAAACATTTAAATAAAAGCAAGAGATTTTTAAGAGATAGGGCCTATCATGTCTAGTAGTGCTCCTTCCTTCTCTTCCTTTCTTCAATCCTTCAAACAAAGCTTCCATAGAAATATTTCCAACAAAAATGCTAAAACAATCCACTGAAACTTTTCCCATTTTCTTCTTATAGTTTCCATGACCAAATTTTTCCATTATTTCCTCCATGCAAGGGTGACTTCAAACATGCAACAGAATCAAACTGAGAGCTCACAAAATGAAAATACCACATGCAAAGCCAAGAAGCTTGAAAAATCTGAATGCACAATGAAACCAAATGGTTTATTTTTCCTCCAACCCATTCTACTATTCCCTAGGAGGTTTTCACTCAGGTCGAGGTTCATTAATGCCAATAGGACTGATAGTGTCCCTCCCAAAACTCCCTCCATGCCTTATCTCTTGTTAGTTACAACTAATAGTTTAAAAACTTCCTCAAATATAATTTAGCAGTTGAGAACTCAACACTTTCCACCTCCTCTATACCTTGGCCAATGTTCGTGGTATCAGTGTATTAAATGAAACATTTAAACTTAATGATGCATTTGGAATGGTGCCACCACCATCCAAATCCATTTGCTAACAAATCCAACCCCACTTCCTTAGGTTAGGTTGATGTCCATTAGGTTAGGTTCCCCTAACATTAGTTTAAGACCATAGTTTAGGATCTTAGGCATAGTTCCAAATAACTTAGGATTAATTAGTGTCCAAATTTAGGATAGTTCCCCATTATCCTACTTAGGAATTAATCAACATAATGAATAAATCACCTTAGCATAGTTTAGGATAAGATCAATAATCAAACACTTAGATTAATTAGGTCCTAATAAATTAATCAAAGAACATTACCTTCTGTAGTTCATCAAAATGATGAACAGATCATCATAGAATGGTGAAATCAAAAGATGCTACAGGATGCCCCTATGACCCCAGTGCAAGTCTGGGTTCAGAAATCATATATTCTGATTGACTCGATCAAGGTGATCAAAACATTGAAAAATCCTAAACATGCCTTGGATCACTGCAATTGATCCAAGGTGTGATTAATCCTGGACTTTGCAATCATCACACTGAAAAACAAGTTCAGTATTGCAGCCTAGGAAAAGAACAATATTAGATCAATTTTATTTCCTTCATCCACATGTAGAATACATTAAAAATTTTAGCATAAAAAGTATAAGAAATACTTCATTATAAATTTAGAATTTTTATGGCATGATGTTATCCAATTTTAGAAGATAAAACATATCATCTACAACAACATGATTAATCAATTTTAAAGAGTACACCGTCTTCAAAACAAGAATCACCTATCAACGTTGTTACTTCATTACAGAAGTGATCAAAGATAACATCCATGATAGAGGCATTACATACCTCCCCTATAAAAAGCATCATCCTCCCCGATGATTAACTTAATCCATAATCATAAAAAAGAAAAAAAAAATCTTTATTATAATTCCTCTTTCCACATTTTTTTCAAACAGAAGAAATTTACAGAAATTTAATTTTTTCCATAACTTATTACAACATCATAATTGCTATCCAAGTACTAAAAATTATAGTACCTACCCAAAATTGGCATAAATTAAAGATAGTTTTCAAACAAAGTCTTTAATTGTCTCAAAAATCAGAACTAATTCTATTCAAACAAATGAGGAAAAACCATTTTCATATCCTCAAGGTTTTCCCATGTTGCACTTTCTTCATTAAATTGGTCCCACTGGACCTTGCATTGACTGATTTCATGATTTTTTAAGTGCAAATTTCAACCATGATTATTCCTGGGTCTTGGACCTGCAAGGAATCCTAATTTAATACATGTGATAAATCTGAAATGTATTTCTTAAGAAAAGAAATATGGAAAACATCATACATTCATGACAAAGTGGGAGGTAATGCTAAGTGATAAGCTACATGGCTAATCACTTCAACAATCTCAAAAGGTCCCACAAAACAAGGTGATAATTTGGTTGCCTTGCCAAAGGTAATAGAGATATTTTTAGGCTTAACACGTAAAAAGACTTTTTCACCAAGTTCATATTTCTTATCAATCCTTTTCAGATATGCATAGCTTTTCTTCCTATCAGTAACTTCTTTTAATCGTTCATGAATTGTTTTTTCTTGTTGTTCCATTTTAGTAATCATTTCAGGTCCAATGACCTCTCTATCCTCAATGTTATGCTAACCAACTGGAATTCTACATTTCCTTCCATAAAATGCTTTGAAGGGTGCCATTTTTAAAGAGGAATGATAAGTATTATTGTAAGAAAATTCAACTAAAGGAAGGTATTCTTCCCATTTGTACTGCTGATCCATACAATACATTCTTAACATATCCTCCAAAACCTGATTTACTCTTTCTATTTGACCATCTATTTCTGGATGGTATGTGGAACTAAAATTTAGTTTTGTTCCTAAGGCTACATTTAGCATTTTCTAGAAACGAGATGTCATTCTAGGGTCTCTATCAGATATAATCAATTCAGGTACTCCATGTAATCTAAAAATTTCATGCACAAATATTTTTGCTAAAACATATGAATCATCTTTAAGATTACCAACAATAAAATGTGCTACTTTTGTTAATTTTTCAACCACAACTAAAATAACATCATGTTTATTTCTAGACATAGGCAACCCTTGAACAAAATCCATACTTATTACTTGCCACTTATATTGTGGTATGCTATGAGGATACAGTAAACTAGCTGGGTGCATATGCTCAGCCTGAACATACTAACATTCCAGGAAATGTGAAACAAAATCCATTATGTATCTCTTCATCCATTTCTAAAAATATTGTTGTTTTACATCAGAAAACATTTTTGTAACACCGGGATGTCCTGAGTAAGGTGAATTATGAAATTCCATCATTAACTTTTTCCTTAACTCATTTCCTGAAGGTACATACACTCACTTTTCATATCTTAAAATTCATTCATTATCAAAGTTAAAACCCGTGTATTTTGCATCATTAGGATCTACAACAAGTGTTGTTTTTACCTACTGAAAATACAAATCAGAATCCATGATACTCTTTACCGCATCCTTAAACTGAGTTCTCAAATTTACAAGCATAGAAATATGTTTCCTACAGCTTAGTGCATCTGTCAATCTATTTTTTGTACTTTTAATGTAACTTATGTCAAAATCATATTGTGACAAGAATTCTAACCATCTTCATTGTCTTGCATTCATATTTGGCTGAGTGAAAATATACTTCAGCCCAAGGTGGTTAGTTTTTAACTCAAAAGGTATTTATAAGAGATGATGTCGCCATACTTGAAGTGCATGAACTATGGCAGCAAGCTCTAGGTCATGGGGAGCATAATTCAACTCATGTACCTTAAGTTTCCTACTCTCATAAGCTATAACATGTTCATCTTGCAACGGTATACCTCTTAATCCTTCTCTGGAAGCATATGTAACTACCATAAGGCTTCCATTTGGATTCGGTATAGACAAAATAGGTGTAGAAGTTAGTTGTTCCTTAAGATTTTTAAATTTTAATTCACATTTATCACTCCACACAAACTTTTTGTCTTTCTTTTGTAACGAAGTAATCAGGGCAATGGATTTTAAACAGTCCTTAACAAATTTTCTGTAATAATTGCAAGCCCTATGAAGCTTCTGACTTCATGTACATTTTTAGGTGTAGGCCATTTAGTTATGGAAACAATATTTGATGAATCAACTGCCATTCCATCTTTTCTTATGACATGTCCTAAATAGTGCACTTTTGTTTCATAAAAAGAACATTTGGACAACTTACCATACAATTTTATCTTTCTCAAAATTTCAAGTACAATTTTCAAATGTTCTTGGTTATTATCAATGATTTTGGAATAGATAATAATATCGTCCAAGAATATGAGTGAAAACTTGTCCAAGTATTCTTGAAAGATATTATTCATTAAATTCATAAAAGTTACAGGTGCATTTGTCAAACCAAATGGTAAAACTATGAATTCATAATGTTCATACCTTGTTCTAAAAGTTGTTTTATGAATATCCTCATCCTTAATTATCAATTGATGATATCCGGAATGAAGATATATCTTTGAATAAAATGATGCTCCATGCATTTGATCATACAGATAATCAATTCTAGGAAGTGGATATCTATTTTTGATTGTTTCTTTTGTTTAACATTCTGTAATCAATATATAAAAGGAATGATAACTAGATCATACCAAGCCAAGAACACAGATGCTAATCAAACACCATGATCAATAAGATGAAAGAAATTCACCATAATAACTTTACATAAAACCTTTGCAAAAAAATGAGCAACAATATCATATATTATTATGGAACTCAATGAAATACAATGAGAATGGGCCTTGCTTATATAGGAAAGGAATACCAATCTAAGAACCATTCAAGGTTGTAGATCAAGCCATAAATCATGGAAAGAACTAGTCATCAAAGAACTAGTTAAGTCCATAGATTTAGGAGAGAACTAGACATCAAGGTTCTAGTTAATACCATAGATCAAGGAGGGAACTATACCTAACAACTAGATAATATCCCCCTAATATCTAAATAAATAAAAATAAATATCCACACACATAAGTGGGTGATGATAAATACAATAAAGGTAAATAAATTACCTAGGTGAACACGAGCTAAGGTAAAATACCTACTCTAACAATATAAAGTATAAGTGTTTCATCCTTCTTTTTCACAAAAATTACCAGTGCTTCCCAAGGTGAGACACTCAGTCTTATCAAACCTTTAGACAACAATTATTGTAAATGTGTCTTAAGTTATACCAATTCAATTACAGAATGTGCCTTCGAAATAGGTTTAGTTCTAGGTTTGATTTCTATTATAAATTCAAATTCTCGTTTAGTTAGAAGACTAAGTAGTTCTTCCGAAAACACATCACTGAAATCTCTTAACAACGGATAATTTCTAACAAATCACTATCCTTTTCTACTATTTCAGAATTTTTTACTTCATATAATGTGCAATCTTTGTTTTTGGCCTTCTTAAGATGCATAGCTAAAAATTTTCTAACTGAAATTTCTCGTTTTACCCCTTGAATTTATGTTGTTTTTTGCAAATCATTAAGGCATCTAATGTGTTTTTTTCAAAACAATCAAATTTTTATTTATGTTCAGTAAGATAGTTAACACCAATTATGACATCATATGACCCCAAAGGAGGAATATAAATATCTAACAATATGGACAACATTATTACCATAATATATAGTCCAAGATTTTTCCATTATTCCTTCTTTTATTTTTAATTTTGTAGATAATTTACTAGAAATAAAACATTTTGTAGCTCCAGTATCAAAAATTATAGTAACAGGTGTGTTAAATAATTTATTTGAAACTTTTATGGGTGTAACTTACTTTTCGACTTGTTTATTAGCTACTACAGCATGTATCGTATGTTACTGATTGCTATCATCTTTCTTTAGAGTGCACTGACTTGCATAGTGATCCTTACCACAATTAAAATAGTCCCCCATAGGTCCTTTTTTTGGTTTAAACTTATTTATCATCTTGAAATTACTGTTTTGACCTCTATAAGATTTCTACCCATTATTGTTATTCTTCACAAAATTGCTTCTAATGTTTGTAGTAGGCTTATTTGATGTTATTTTCTTATTGTTATTAGTCAAAAAATTGTTTTTGAATCCAAAATTTTTCCATGCCACCTTATTAGGTGCAAGTGACGAAGAAGAGTTGGAAATTTTCTTTCAATTTTCTTCTTTATCAGTAGAAATTGATTTCAATTTCTATTCTTTCCTTATGGCCTTTTCTATAACCCCTTCCATAGTGGTTGGGCTGTGTAAATATACATCTCCTCCTATGATAGGATTAAATATCATAATAAACTTATGTATCCTAAACTTTTCGTCAGTTTGATATTGAGGAACATACTTAAGAATTTTGGTAAACCTCTCCCAATACTAAATTACAGTTAACTTTCCTTGAATTAAATTATTAAATTCTGTCATTTTTTATCATAATAGATCTCTGACAGCTAGTGTTGCCTAAAGTATCTCTTAAATTGATATGGATATATATTTTTGATTGTTTCTTTGTTTAACATTCTGTAATCAATACAAAGTCTAAGTGTTCCATCCTTATTTTTCACAAAAATTACCGGTGCTTTCCAAGGTGAGACACTCGGTCTTATCAAACCTTTAGAAATCTACCAGTTCAATTGTAGTAATTTGATAAAGTGCCTTAGAAATAGGTTTAGTTCTAGGTTTCATTTCTATTATAAAGTCAAATTTTTGTTTAGGTAGAAGACCAAGTAGTTATTCCGGAAACACATCGTTGAAATCTCTTAACAACGGATACTTTCCAAGAAATCACTATCCTTTTCTGTTGTTTCAAAAATTTTTACTTCATATAACATGCAACCTTTATTTTTGGCCTTCTTAAGCTACATAGCTAACAATTTTCTCATTTTACCCCTTGAATTTCTATTGTTTTTTGTAGATCATCAAGGCATCTAATGTGTTTTATCAAAAAAATCAACTTTTACTTTATGTTCAGTCGACATTTAACACCAATTATGACATCATATAACCCCAAGAGAGTAACATAAAGATCTACTTTAGTGGAAAAACTTGGTAACTTTAGGACTGCTCCAAAAAGACATTTACTAACAATATAGACAACATTATTACCATAATGTATAGTCCAATATTTTTCCATTATTCCTTCTTTTTAATTTTAATTTTATAGATAATTTACTTGAAATAAAAAATTTTGTAGCTCCAGTATCAAAATTTATAGTAACAGGTGTGCTAAATAATTCACTTGGCACTTTTATGGGTGTAACTTACTTTTCAGCTTACTTATCAACTAATGTAGCATGTATCGTAAGTTATTGATTGTTGTCATCTTTCTTTAGAGGGAACTGATTTGCGTAGTGATCCTTACCATAGTTAAAACAGTCCCCTATAGGCCCTCATTTTGGTTCAAACTTATTTCTGGTGTTGAAATTATTGTTTTAACCTCCATAAGATTTTTACTCATTATTGTTATTCTTCAAAAAATTGTTTCTAATGTTTGTAATAGGTTTATTTGTTGTTGTTTTCTTATTGTTATTAATCACAAACTTGTTTTTGACTCCAAAATTTTTCCATGCCACCTTCTTAGGTGCAAGTGACGAAGAAGATTTGGAAATTTTCTTTCAATTTTCTTCTTTATGAGCAGAAATTGCTTTCAATTTTTGTTCTTGCCTTATGGCCTTTTCTATAGCCCCTTCCATAGTGGTTGGGCTTTGAAAATCTACCTCTCATCCTCTGAAAGGATTCAATCCCATAATAAGCTTTTGTATCCTAAAATTTTTGTTAGTTTGATACTGAGGAACGTACTTAAGAAGTTTGGTAAACCTTATAGCTAACTTTTCCTTGAATTAAATTATTAAATTCTATCATTTTCTGATCATAATAGATATTTTGTAGACAACATTGCCTAAAGTATCTCTTAAATTGTCCCACTAAGAGGATGACTCATGTGTAAGCTAATAACCTCCCCATATTGCTTTTGTTTCTTTTGAGAAGTTCCCTATTGCAAAGTACTTCTCCATTTTGTTGAGCAAATTCTCAGCCCCATACCCCAGTGTAGTGCCATCAAACTTGGTGGAATTGACTTATTTATGTCATTAGTAAATTCAGATGCTAATCTTTCCTTTTTATTTTTAGGTGGATTAGGTACATTTACATTTGCAGCATTATTATTGACATTCACAACATTGTTATTTGCTGCATTATTGTTATCAACGCTCAAATTTCTAACATTGGCGTTGTTTCTTGAAGGTGGTTGATTGTTATTATCAACATCATCTTCCTCCTCCTCATTCCCCATTACTTTATTTTCAATTACAACAAGATAATCTCTTGTGTCCAATGGGGAAACAATAATCTCATCAAGTTTTTGTGTGGTAGCTTCCTCTCCACCTGGAGGTGGATTATTTGTAGCACCTCCCCTTGTTTTAACCATTTTCTGTTAACAAGAAATTAATTTTTTATCAAATATGGACTCAATATGTCTAAGAGCTATAAATTTCAGCTCTAATACCAAAATGTAACATCCACTTTTAATGAATTATAAACAAGGAATTTTTTTTACATAATGTTCTCTATTCTAAATTCATATAATTCAGAACACACATTACATTGCCAATCCATCTCATAAAAGAAAAACCATATGAAGCTGTAATGACTCGGTGAAACACCGATCTCTCATTCCATGACTTGGTATTAAATCTATCTTTCATGTTAACTTGCTCAAGTGTGTACTATGTATACTTGGTTCTTTTACCCATTAAAGGTCATCAAGTGTTATGTATAAGAAGCCTATTTGAAGATCTGTTATCGATATTCATCTGAACTCCTACAACTTAGACTAGGTGACAAAAAACAATGCAACCAAAAACTTGAGATACTTTGGCCCAAGTTTTAAACATGTTTACATTTCAAGATGGCATACTCGTCGAAAGGAGTATGTCTTTCACCACATTCATACTATTACCTATATTGGTCTTCCTTGACTACTGTCAACCAAAACTGAGTAAAATTTTCACACTAAATATGGATATCTCACATACATTAGTGTGGAAGACTACTCATGGTGACTAAGGATAAATAGACATACTCAATCAAATTTCATCAATTAGGTGTTTTTGGTTACCCTAAGTCAACATTATTTGACCACTACACTAGTTCATGTGTCTATCTCTTGTTAGAGTAGAACTATGAACCGAATTTCCACTTATGTCAATCGAATTAATTGAACTAAGTGGGGTGTTGAAGTATAACTAGCTACATCACAATTTCCTTGTAATAACTCCCATCATTATGAGGGTACTCTACTACAACCCCTATATTACAACAACCTACAAAGTTCCTTCAACTAGACTAACATACTTAAGAACCTTAGATTATTAACCCATCAAGTTATTATCTTGTTTAATTTATTGGTAAACAATGAACCTAAGGGTTCACTAAGTATGATTGATCCAAATAGGATTCGAAATGTGCTTTTACACCAATTGAAGGTATGCAGATAAAATTTGCGTTCAATCAAATGAACAATTTTATCTTAATCCTTTATTTCCATTAATCAATAAATCTAAATTTGATATTTAGTAATTAAGATCATTAAGTTTTCTTACAATAGTTTATCATTGTAAACAATCTCGATTGAAAGCTTATACATTAGAATTAGTGATATCCTAATGTCTAAATCTTCCTATTATTTCTTTGAAGCTTTCCCTTTACCATTTACTGTTTACATAAAAGAGCATACAACCAATCATCCTTTTTGATTTAAAATTATCACATAACAAGATAACATACATAGTTATTTTTAATGATAAAGGAAGTATCCTTTTATTCATAATTAAGGAATATTGTCCTATTTAAGAAATTAGAAAACATAATTTTTAGTTTTGTTAGGTTTTGGAGCCTGTTTTCATGTGAAAAAGTGTTGAAGACTGTACACTAAGAGTACTATACACTTTCCATAGTTGTCTCGCCAGGGTTCAGGGCCGTGTGCCCGCCTTGGTAGCAGGGTATTGGGGGCGTAACCCCGATTTTTTTTTTTGGTTTTAAATGTGCCCGATATATCAGGAAACGTGCTCTTCTCATATGGCAGTATTTTCCACCCATAGGTTTATGGGACAATTTTTTACCCATGATTTTGATACCCAAAATTTTGTAAAACTACTTAAGCAGTTGTCTACTTATATGGTTTTATGCATATGGTAGGATTATGTAACATTGTAGATGTGTTTTGAATTTGGGTGTGAATTCTATAGAGTTTGTTGAGCATAGCTCCAAATAGATATGGGTATTGTATTGAGAGAGCAGTGGCTTGTAATAAAATCTGAGAAAGTGATTCTTGGTGGACGTAGCCCAAATTGGGTGAACCACGTTAAATAATGTCTCTTTGTGTTGTGTTATTTTATTTTGCAATTTTATTTGAGATCTGTAATATTTTCTACATATTAGTTTCTACTATTGCGATTCTGTGAGGGATTATTCCGCATATTTTATCCCTTATTTCCTAACAATTGGTATCAGAACCTAGTTTGGTTTGCTGAAGTTTTGAATCACAGGGAAAGTTTTATCTTGATTGGGAGCTATGACAGATGATGGAAGATCTTGGGTTGATAAGTTTAATAGGCATAATTTTAGTCTTTGGAAGATGTAGATGGAAGATTACCTTTATTAGAAGGATCTTTATATTTCGATGTCTGAGAAGGTGAACAAACCCTTGAGCATGATGGATGTGGAATGGGATTTGCTGGATAGGAAGGCACTTGGGAAAATCCATTTGTGTCTTGCATTTTCAGTATTATTTAATTTTTTAAAGGAAAATACTAAAAAAGAACTGATGGATGCATTAGGGAAGTTGTATGAAAAACCCTCTACCTCTAATAAGATATTTTTAATGAAAAAATTGTTTAATATGAAGATGTCTGAGAATGGTTCAGTAGCAGATCATTTAAATGATTTTAATACGGTTGTAAATATGCTAGCTTTGATTACAATAGAATTTTATGAAGAAGTTAGGGCTTTATTAGTTCTATGCTCTTTACCTGAGAGTTGGAATAGCCTGGTAATGGTGGTAAGAAAATCGTTTCTAGCTAACTCAAAGTTGAATTTTGAGGATGTTGTAGGGGTGATTCTAAACGATGAAATGCAAAGAAAAAGCTCTAGTGAATCTTTGACTTTAGGGAATGCTTTGACAATGGAAACTAGAGGAATACAGAAGAATAGAGGAAGCCATGGAAAATCAAAGGATTGGAAAAGGTCAAAATCCAAAAGCAAGATAGTATGTTGGCATCGTGGAAAGTCTAGGAATGCAAAGAAGGAATTTTGGGAGATTTGGGACAAGAAGAAACAACAAAAAGAAAACAAGGAGGAAAATGTGGCAACGGGTAATGTATGTTAGGATGCTTTGATTCTTTCTTTACACAATATTACTGAATCTTGGGTTTTAGATTCAAGGGCTTCTTTCCATGCTACTCCACATAGGAATTATTTTGTTGATTATGTTCAAGGAGATTTTGGGCATGTTTTTCTTGGTGATGACGAGCCTTGCAAAATAGTTACAAAAGGTTTTGTTCAGGTTAAGATGTAGAATGAGAATACTTGGCTATTGAAGGATTTCAGACATGTGCCTACATTAAGATGAAATTTGATATCGGTAGGGCAGTTGGGAAGTTATGGTTGTACTGTAATATTTACAGTGGACTCTTCGAAGGTTACCAAGGGTGCTCTTGTGGTGGCAAGAGGTAAGAAGGTTGGAACCTTGTATTTAACCACTTATATCACTAATGTTTGTAATCTCATGGCTTTAGAAGTAGATACAACATTGTGGCACTATAGGCTTGGTCATATGAGCCATAAGGGCATGGAGATCATAAAGAAGTATTTTCTTGGATATACAGAAACAAGTTTGGAGTTCTATGAGGACTGCATATATGGGAAACATAAGCGAGTAAGGTTTCTCAAGGTTGGACCTACAAAGAAAGAGAGTAAGTTAGAGCTGGTGCACTCTGATGTGTAGGGGCCGGATCACGTATAATATCTTAGGGGTTCAAGTTATTATGTTAATTTTATTGATGATGCAACAAGGAAAGTTTGGGTTTATTGTATTAGAAAAAAATTTGATGTATTTGACACTTTTGTTAAATGGAAAGCCTTGGTAGAGAATGAAACAGGTCTTAAGCTAAAATGTCTCAGGTCAGATAATGGAGGGGAGTATTGCAACAATGAATTTGATGATTAATGTTATAAGAATGGAATTCACAGGTAAAAAATGGTTCCAGGAACTCCACGATAGAATGGGGTGTCAGAAAGGATGAACAGAACAATAATGGAACGTGCTAGGAGCATGAGGTTACATGTAGGACTGCCTCTTTCTTTTTAGGTAAAAGCGGTGAGCACAACTATGTACTTGATAAACAAAGGACCCTCAAGTTCCTTGGATGGAGGCATACCTGAGGAGGCTTGGTATGGTAAGAAAGTTGATTATTCATTTCTTAGAATCTTTGGATGTGAGGTGTTTGTCCATATAGACAAGGATGATAGGACCAAGCTAGAGGATAAATCAGAAAAATGTACTTTCATTGGTTATGGTGGTGATGACTTTGGATATAAATGTTGGAGTATTAAGGATAAGAAACTCATTCGATCTAGGGATGTGGTCTTTAAAGAGAAAGTCATGTATAAGCAGTAGTTATCGGAAAATAGGGAATAATCCAAGAAAGAATATGCAAAGGTAGAGGATCTTTTAGATGGAAAAGTGACACATGAATTATTTTAGTAACCTCCTCAACAGGAACCCCAAACTCCTATATTGAGGAGGTCTTCTAGGGTAAGAAGAGAACTTGAACATTTTTCTCCTTCTCTTTATTATTTATTACTCACTAATAGTGGAGAGCCAGAGAGATTTGATGAAGCAATGCAGGTAGATGTCAGGAAGAAGTTAGAGCAAGCCATGGATGAGGAGCATTAGGCTCTCATGGAGAACTAGACATGGAATTTGGTGAAGCTACTCAAAGGAAAAAGGTCATTATAGAACAAGTGGGTGTTTAGAGTCAAAGAGGAAGAAGGAGGAAAGAAAAGATACAAGGCCCGGTTGGTGGTCAAGGGGTTTGCATAGAAAAAAGGTATAGATTTTGATGAGATCTTTTCTCCTTTAGTAAAAATGACTTCAATTAGAACTGTTCTTGGAATAGTTATAGTAGAAGACTTGCACTTAGAGCAGCTTGATGTAAAAACTACATTTCTCCATGGTGATTTGGATGAGGAACTATATATGTAGCAACCAAAGGGCTATGAGGCCAAAGGTAAAGAGGAGATGGTGTGTAAACTGGAGAAGAGCTTGTATGGATTGAAACAAGCTCCACATCAATGGTATAAGAATTTTGATAACTCCATGATGGAGCAAGGTTATATTAGATGTCATTCTGACCATTGCGTGTATACAAAGAAATTTGAGGATGGCAGCTATATTATCCTATGTCTGTATGTGGATGACATGTTGGTTGTAGGTAAAAACATGCAGGAAATAAAAGTACTCAAGAAGAAGATAAGTGAATCCTTTTCTATGAAGGATTTGGGGGAAGAAAAACAAATCCTTTGTATGAGGATATCTCGGGATAGGAAGGAACGAAAACTAACTTTATCTCAGGAAGAGTACATTAAGAAGGTCTTGGAGAGGTTTAATATGTAGGATGTTAAACTGGTTGGGACTCCTTTGGCAGGCCATTTAAAGTTATCAAAGGAGCAGTGTCCCAAGATAGAGCAGGAGAGAAACCAGATGTCCAAGGTACCTTACTCATCAGCGGTTGGTAGTTTGATGTATGCCATGGTGTGCAGTAGGCCTAATATTACCCATATAGTGGGAGTGGTGAGTATATTTATGAGTGATCCAGGTAGAGATCACTGGTAGGTAGTAAAGTGGATCCTTCGGTATTTGAGAGGGACCATGGGGACAATTTTGTGCTATAGTAGATCAGACACCACTTTGTGTGGTTATGTAGATTTAGATATGGCTGGAGATGTAGATAGTAAGAGGAGCATGACAGGTTATGTTTACATTGTAGGTAGGACAACAGTGAGTTGGATTTCATGACTACAGAAGCTGGTGGATTTCTTAATCACAAAGCCTGAGTATGTTGCTACCATAGAGGCAAGCAAAGAAATGATTTGGTTACAACAATTTCTTGAGGAGTTGGGGCACAAGCAAGAGGAAGGAAATTTGTATAGTGATAGTTAGAGTGCTATACACCTAGCTAAGAAATATGCTTTCTAATATAGGACAAAACATATACAGTTAAGGTACCATTTCATCAGGATAGATTTTGAGGAAGAGAAGTTGAAGCTAGAGAAGATTCATACTAGTTAGAATCCTATAGACATGATGACCAAGGTGGTCACAAGGGAAAAACTTAAATTGTGTTCAACTTTGGTTGGTCTTCACGGAAACTAGTGAAGGGTTGAGAAGCTTGCTCAGAAGAAAACTAGTCTCCAAGTGGGATATTGTTAGGTTGTGGAGCCTATTTTCATGTGAGAAAGTGTTGAAGACTATACACTAAGAGTATTGTACACTTTCCACAGTTGTCTCACCAGGGTTTGGGGCTGGGTCCTGAGTGGGGGTCTAAGGGCAGAAGCCCCTAGTATTAGGGGATCAGGGGCGCAACCCCTGAAAAAAGAAAATTGGCCTTAAAACATGTCCAATATATCAAGAAACATACTCTTCTCATATGGGTGGGATTTTTGACCCATAGGTTTATGGGACGATTTTTTTCCCATGGTTTTGATACCCACGGTTATGTAAAACTGCTTAAGAAGTTGTCTACTTATATGGTTTTATGCATATGGTAGGATTATGTAACATTGCATATGTGTTTTGAATTCAGGCGTGAATTATATAGAGTTTGTTGAGCATAGCTCCAAACAGATCTGGGTATTATATTGAGAGAGTGGTGGCTTGTAATAAAATCTGAGCAAGTGATTCTTGGTGGACATAGCCCAAATTGGGTTAACCACATTAAATACTATCTCTTTGTGTTGTGTTATTTTATTCTGTAATTGTATTTGAGATCTGTAATATTTTCTGCATATTAGTTTCTACTGTTGTGATTCTATGAGGGATTATTCCGCATATTTTATCCCTTATTTCCTAACAAGTTTTGTAAAAGAATACCACATTCATCTATATAAAACTCTCCTTATTCCCTTTTTCAAGTATGGATCTATCAATCATAGTCATCATAGTGATACCATTTCCCAAATGAAATGAATCAGAAGTATATAGATACATATACAGTTCCTTATACAAGCATTATTGTATACCTTCGAATCCATTAAGTCATGCATGTCAATTTTTAAGTATATCAATAAAATTTCATCATGCATATTAATATTTAGGATTATTAATCAAATTTAAGTCATATAAGACCTTAGAATAAATTAGAAATCAATAACCCTTCACAACAATTAATTAATCAAAAGAGAGAGATCACTTTACTCCCAAATTAATTAATACTCCATAAGTTTATAAGAAACATCTTTCATCATTACAAAACAAATTTAAATACATCTTCAAGTTTTTCCAACAAGTTCATTTCGAGAGAATTTCAATATAGAAAGCATCTGAATGAAGGAATTAATAAAACAAATGCAGTTTTTATAAGTCTTTCTCCTTTCACTTTTCATGAAGTCCATCTACAAAATTGTTTGCATGAGTCAGTTCACAAGAACTGAGCATGACAAGTGCGATAACGTTAACAATATGCTTTTATTCAACTGTCTCATAAAAGGAACCCTACTATTTATGAAAAGGTTCTAAGTACATAAAATAACATTGATAAAATAAACTACCCAATTAGCCACAATGTCATAATGGATAAGAAGTCAATAAATCAATTTAAGTATCAATTGCCCATATAATAAGTTAAACAATTCATCATAATTTAATTCTATCTAAGTCATATAAATTATAGTCATTTCAACATGATAACATTCCAAACTGCAACCACTTTTTAAGAAGAAAATTAATTAAGGTCATGATATGTCCATGTTGGGATCAATTTAATTCACTAAGCAAAGATCCACTTAAAATATAGTTAGTTCCCAATCAATCAAACAAAAATGAATTGATCTAAAAACACAATGATTTGATAAGAGCATAATTTTGTTCCTATAAAATCACTTTCATATCAAAAACTAAAAGGTTTGATAGAAACATGAATAATCTAGCATGGATGACAACTGTCCTAACAACCCTTCTATCAAAATTCCTACCTCTATCCAAGAGGATACCTTAGCAAAGAATAAAATTGACAATACAAAATATAAACATTGTATGTTCTATAAGAGAATTGCTTAAGCCTCACAAGCCAAAACAAACACATGATACAAAGTTCTTGAAGGATATGCCATTTACACAAACTAAGTTCCAAGTGATATTTGATCCAAAACATACCATTCAACCTATACGACAAGGAGAAGGTCCTTGCATAGTTATGCATCACATCAATATTCAATACTTGAATGCTAAATATATCCCACATACAAGCTAAAGGTGAATGAAATCCGAATCGATACAGAAATAGAAACCAAAGAGTACATCCTTCGTTTACACACGAAATGAATTCAAAAAAAGAGTAATAGTATTCATTCAAAGGTTCAATAAAAACTCAAAGATGCGAGTACAGTCTCTAAGAGACATCTTGAAAGAACATGCACATTCAGCCTAACTTGATACAGTTCAAAGAATGCGTCCTTTGAGAAGATTGATGGTCTTAACCACCACAACCTCATCAAGGTAGGTCAGATCCATAACATCTAACTCACGACACATGAAAATCATAGAGCTAAAAGGTAAAAGAAGCCTTAAAAAATAACAGAAGGCCTGGGAGGAACATCAGCTAAAAGATATCATAAAACAGACCAACCTGTAATGGGTGCAAAGTTATATGAAATATAACAAACAAGATGGGACATAGCTTACCCATTTTCTCCCCTCCTTTCCATACAGGCCAATCCAAGATGGGTATAAATAAAAAATGAAATTATCCACCAATAAAAGAGAGAGATAGGAGATTACCAATACCTTTTTTTTTAAACACATCCACCTGAGAAGGGTATTAAAACAATGAACCATAACTTAAGAAGAAAGAAACAAAAATATCCATTGTTTACCTAACAACATGCACTTACAGTGCTCAAAACCACCTTCAAGAATACCCAATCTGGGTTGAGCAAGATCTTTTTAAAACAACAAAAAAGATAAAAATATTTGTATCAATCTTAAGACAAAATGAATGTCAATAAACCGAAACATGAATCTTAAAACAAACCTTCAATAAAAAATTTGACCCATGATACTTTCTCATACAACCAAATGAATAACCATCCCTTGAAACAAAAGTTCCATTACATGAATCATTTTATTCTGCGAAAAAATTCAACCTAAATAACATTAATCAAAACATAAATTCACAACAAGCAAGGAGCTCCACAGTTCAAGATATTTCCATAGAATATCTGGAAAATCTATTAAATGCAACAAGGATACAAAAAGAGGAGACATGTGTATATAAAAATAAAGAATCTTCATGAAACTTCATACCCAATTTTCCAATTAAGTAACACATTTTCTTTCTAACTTTATTTGAAACCTAGATTTAGTAAAACACTATCGTTCCACTGAAATATTCATATACAAAGATACCATGACCAAAGAACTCACAGAAGAAAAAGAAGAAAACAATCATACCAGAAAACATTCTCAGAGAATTTTTCATGAAGAGAAATGTTCTTTTAATGAAAACATTTAAATAAAAGCAAGCGATTTTAAAGAGATAGGGCCTATTATGCGTGGTAGTGCTCTTTCCTTCTCTTCCTTCCTTCAATCCTTCAAAAAATCTTCCATAGAAATATTTCCAACAAAAATGCCAAAACAATCCACTAAAACTTTTCCCATTTTCTCCTTATAGTTTCCAGGACCAAAGTTTTCCATTATTTCCGCCATGCAAGTGAAAATTCAAACATGTAACAGAATTAAACTGAGACCTCAAAAAATTAAAATACCACATGCAGAGCCAAGAAGCTCAAAACATAAAAATGCATAATGAAACCAAATGGTTTACTTTTCCTCCAACCCATTCTTCTATTCTCCATGTGGTTTTCTCTCACATCGAGGTTCATTAATACCAATAGGACAATAGTGTCCCTCCCAAAACTCCTGTCATGCCTTATCTCTTGTTAGTTACAACTAACAATTTAAAAAATTCCTCAAACCTAATTTAGCATTTGAAAACTCATCACTTTGCACCTCTCTA
Organism: Taxus chinensis; assembly: GCA_019776745.2. NCBI lineage: Eukaryota > Viridiplantae > Streptophyta > Pinopsida > Cupressales > Taxaceae > Taxus > Taxus chinensis. The sequence continues at coordinate 264,084,595 of CM034150.1, forward strand.
TACCTTGGCCAAAGTTGGCAGTATCAATGTATTAAACGAAACATTTAAACCTGGTGATGCATTTGGAATGGTGTCACCACCATCCAAACCCATTTGTTAACAAATCCAATCCCACTTCCCTAGGTTAGGTCGATGTCCATTACGTTAGCTTCCCCTAACATTAGTTTAAGACCATAGTTTAGGGTCTTAGGCATAGTTTCAAACATCTTAAGATTAATTAGTGTCCAAATTTAGGATGGTTCCCCATTATCCTACTTAGGAATTAATCAACATAATGAATAAATCACCTTAGCATAATTTAGGATAAGGTCAATAATCAAAAACTTAGGTTAATTAGGTACCAATAAATTAATAAAAGAACGTTACATTCTACAGTTAAGAAAAATGATGAACATATCATCATATAATGGTGAAATCAAAAGATGCTATAGGATGCCCTTGTGACCCCCATATAATCTTGTATTCAATAATCAGATTTTCTGACCGAATTGATCAATGTGATCAAAAAATCAAAAAATTCTAAACATTCCTTAGATCACTGCAATTGATCCAAGGTGTGATTAATCATGGACTTTGCAACCATCATACTAAAAAACAAGTTCAGTATTGCAAACTAGGAAAAGAACAATATTAGATCAAATTTATTTCCTTCGTCCACATGCAGAATACATTAAAAAAGTCATCTTAAAAAGTATAAGAAATACTTAATTATAAATTCAAAATTTTCATGGCATGACATTATCCAATCTTAGAAAATAAGACATATCATCTACAACAACATGATTAATTAGTTTTAAAGAGTACATCGTCTTCAAAATGAGAATAACCTATCAACATTACTACTTCATTACAAAAGTGATCAAAGATAAGAGCCACGAAAAAGGCATTACACACTATTAGGGTATTACTCGAAGATAAGAAAGATGAGGAGGAAGCCCAGTGGTTTATACAGGAGATGGGAAAGGTAGAAAGTGTGTCAGGTATGTTTTTAACAAGGATATTCATATCACAAATACAATTACAACAACGCTCCCCAACCTGAAGGAAAAGGCTAAGGATGAGTACCCTTCTGCACTGCGCTATTTACAACATCTATTACAGATGTTGTTACATGAATAAAATTATGTGCAAAGGTTTTCAAAAGAAGAGTTCTCCATTGAGTGAGTGAAGAATAAGATAGTAGTAACACACAAGATAATGGAGTATGAGGCATTGACTGCCAACATCAAGGAAGTGATGAGAGAGGTAGGATGCACATTTGATAACTTTCAAGACCCTGATCCTATCCTCAAGGCATATACCATTCAAGAGGATACCGAGATAAAATAGGTGTAAGCAACTAAAAAGGATAATAATATTGGTCGTGAAGAGATAATTTCCTAAATTACGTGGAAGTGGGATACACTCAAGAATGTGAAAGAGGCCTTTGAAACAAGGCTTGAGGAACTTGGTTATTTATTTTTGCAGAAGATGGATTCCTTGGAAAGAATAACATTAGTAATTACTGGAATTTTTAGGGAGATGAAGGAGAATGGTGAAGGAATGACCCCCAAGAAGGTACCAAATATTGTCGGGTTGGTACCATATGTAGTTGTGAAAGAACTTGTAGAGTGGGAGAAACTGGTGAGCATCATAAATACATAGTTTCTAAATCTCCTTCAACTACCCAAAGAATAAGGTCAAGAGCGCGCTTGTGGAGAGGAAATATTCTTTAGTCCATTGGGTACATACCACTATTATTTCATTTTCACATTATTTATTCTTTCATTATTGAAAAATGTTATTTAATTCAATATTGTCGAGGATAGACAATATCCCTAGTATGGGGTGATGTTGGTCAGAGAAAATTGACTAAGTACCAGTGGAGCATAGGCTTATGTGAAGGAGGACGCACGTGTAGAGGATCAAAGTAGCATGCCAGGGGAACACTTAAAAGTGCAATAGAGAAGTACGTAGGGGTGTGCACATGCAGGCATGGAATAAAAGACTTAGCCAATTTTCTAGAGGATCTAAAAATAGAAAGCATAGTTAGAGTGCCACTCAAGTAAAGATTAGGAAATAGATAAAAGCACAAAGAATTAGCAGCCAAGCAAGGGAAAAGAAATCACATGCAAATAAGGATGAAGTACACACATGGAATAAGCTAAAGATAGGGATAAAAGCATGTTGTATATTTAGTATGAGCTATTATTAGAAAATCATGTGAGCTATTATAAGCATGGATATTTTTAGGAAAGAAAAAATTCAAGCTATTTTGTATGCATGCCTATTATTATGTGAGTAAATGAAGTGGTGAAGGGAAACTCCCCACCCTTATATATAGGTAGTGAAAACTTATTGAAGAGTGTGGGTGTATATCAAAGTACGTGTTAATAGAGTGTGAAATATGTAGTTTAAGCTGCAAGTATGTCTAGAGCATGTTTAATAGCACACATGGTCCAACTAATGGATGTATTAATGATATTTTAATCAACTACTTGTTAATTTATAATTAATGGTTTGTAATGGATAACCACATTTGGGTTGATAAATTTACTATGTCTGATTATGGTATTATGGGAATTCAGATCTTGATAATCATTCCTTATGTTGATTAAGTTTCCTTATTATATGTGTTTCCTATTATGAGGTATATTTCCATGTGAATGATTATGATTATAAACATGCATGCTAACATTTTGATAAGCATAACAAAGGAGGGACCTTGTGGTTGATCACACTTCAGGTGAGCTTCTATACTTTTATGAGTGAGGTGCCACCACACATAGCTAGGTGTTGGGTAAATAAAGAATACATTACTTCATCCAAAGAACTTGTGTACAATATGACACTGTTACTATGTATTCTACCTCTGTTTAGGATAAAGAAACATAATCTTGCTTCTTTCTTACCTAAGATACTAAACTATTTCCAAGAAATAATGCTCCTCCACTCGTACTCTTTCTATCATCAACACTTCCTGTAAAATTTTCATATGTTTACATTGTTAGAGATAAATCTCCACTACGCGGATACTGCAAGCCATAGTCCAAATTCCCTTTATATACTTACAAATTCCTTTGACTGATTACACATGAGTTTCTTATAGTGTTTCTTAGAAACGTGCTACCATGCCTACTACTTGCATAACGTCTAGCCTTGATGTTGTCACATATAGTAGGCTTCCAATCATTGACCTATAAAGTATCTGATTACTTCACGACATTCATCATCCTTGCTTAACTGACATCTTGTGACCTGTTAGAAGCATAATCACTGAGAGTGGGGGTGAATCAGTGTCTTTGCAAACTTTTACTTTAGTTATCTTTATACATTCAACAAACTATCATCATATGAGCAAGATTAACTTAGTTAATAAAAACATCAAAGAAACTTATCAACCATTCATAAGAGCATGAAACAATAGAGAATACATGAACACATTATTCAAGTGGGAAACCCTTAAGGGGAAGAAAACCCATTGAAATTTGCATATATATATCTGAATTCAATATTTAGTGAAGCGCCAACTCCACAAGGAGCATCAACCCCTAATTTATCAAGCACCAACATACCTTAAGCAAGCACCGACTTGCAAGGAGGCACCAACCCCCTAATTTATTAGGCACAAACTTGAATCCAACAAGCACAAAACTTGTAAGGAGGAATGAACACCCTAGTTTTTTACTGAATAAATGAATCCACAAGGAATACTAAGCACCAGTTCAACCACCTAATAATTTTTTCAACCTCTTCTTGTCGATATCTCAACAAATGATGGACTAATTTCCTATTCTTCTCTCTTATAATCTTGTTCTTTTTGTTCTACCCTAACACTCTAATATATTAGTCACCTCAACATGCTCTCAATATTCTAGTACAAACTCTAATCCTCAAAAAAATCATACACTTTCTTTACTGCTCTTAGAGACACGCAAAAATGCATTTCTTCCCTACTCGCTCTTTCTTCTTCACTAGGTCATATGCATGCACAACCTTATCTTCATCACCTATAGGATTTTCTTCATGAATTCATTACACTCTTCTTATGGTATACAAGAACTTATTCATCCCTCACACTTAGCCTTTAGTTCACACTTCTCCACATCCACTCTGCTAACTCAAATAGGCCTAATCATCCTTGCTTATATACATGACTTAAGCACAGACACCTCATAGGTCATCCATATACACTTATATCAGCCATTATAGAGAAAAATAAATCTTATAAACATGAAAAACTTATAGAATTAACTCCATTAGGTTTGTAACAGCTCTATTAGGTCTTTTTCTTCTTTAGGACCCAAAAATACCTACTATATCAGGTCTATATGAAGATATGACTCCTTTAAATTACATGATCATCTCCAAAGTTCAATAACACTTCAATTTTTTTTTGATAATCTATTATTGCTTACTCCATGCATATAAATATCTGCAAATTCATTTCACACCATGAAACCACCTTGAGAACATGATTATCCTACTAGGTCCTCAAGAACCATTTTTTAAGATTTAAACTTGTACCACCTTGAAATACTTCACCAATATGAATGAAACATGCCAAAATATAATAAATTACCTCATTAACATAACCCAATGCATTAGACTCTTGAAATCAAAGTACAAAGGCTCAAGAACAACTTTTCTCCAAGCATACACCAAGTTGTCCCAAAACTATCCAAAAACTAGTCATGAGAAATTGACATGCTTATGCCACCTTAAGGTTATAAACTATCTATAAATCATAATATTAATGTATCAAAGGTCCATGGAATCATGAAATATCCATTTTTCAACTATTCCATTGCAAAACTTGATTGTTATAACAAAATATTCATAAACAATCCTTTTTATGTGGGGTCCACTCATCCATATGACAAACCAAAAAAATATTGAGAAATATGGGAGAGTCATCTACATGCTCCAATCATCACAAAATAAAAAAATTCACTTCTAATCATGTTTGAGTAAGATATTCTATATTGACTTGAAACTAGGGTTTTATACATGTTTTAGTGTTAACAATTGTTCATAAAGCTCTGGCCTTGAAACCGAAAAATAATGCCAAGAAATATTATCTAGGACACATACCAACATATCTCATATATATTATGTTCTCATAAAAAATATTCACATACCAACGAGCATCAAAAAGTTGACCTTGAGCTGGGAAACAACATTTTCAAGAACTTGATTTGACCAAAAATGCAATATCTTTCTTGTTTTTACAAACTATGACTTGAAACTTGGTCCACACATCTGAAACAACATGCAAAAGCTCCTCCCATGATCACAATTACATAATAGCACATAAAAATTACCAGCATATCTCATTAGGCCATGCTTTCTTCATTTTTTGGTCCTCGTGCTAGGAACTGACCTTTATACCTTTGTTTATGCATTTTAAACCATATCCTCATGCTTAAATAACCTCTACATACCTATAAACACCTGTGAAAACTCATTTTTCTTCCATCTAGCTCCATACTTCATGACTAGGCCATGACTAGGCTTCTCATTCCCCTGAATACTCTTCAAATTTTCTCTCTGTCTTCAAAAACCTATTACATCAATGAATCATCATTCTTGACCTCAACAAAAAACACTCAAAAACTCTCCACATCATCCTTTTTTCATCAGTGAGGTACAATCTCCATTTTTTCATCAATGGCAATAATGACAACATGCTAACAACCTCTTCATGACACCAATCATGCACAACATCACCTTGACATCAATGAAAACATTTCAACATGACAGTGTGTGTGCTTAATTTTTTTCAATCTTTCGTCCTAAATTTTTTTAGTATCTCCTGATGTAATTAGTTTGAGAGATAAATATGACTTTTTCAGATTGAGAAATTTATAAACCAATAAAAAATGATAACTCACCAAACATGGACATCTTAAACTTCTCTTGTATTTATATAACAAATTCTTGAAACATTTTGTCACTATTGCCTCCAAAAATGATTTCATCTACATAATCTACAAAAATTAACTGATTCTCACCTTCAATTTTGATGTAAAGATTGTTGTCAACAATTCCTCTTTTGAAACCTTATTGTTGTAGATACTTGTTAAGTCTCGAGTACCAAAATCTTAGGTATTATTTCATCCCATAAAGTGTTTTCTTTAGCTTGCAAACATAATCCTTGTCTTCTGATTATATAAAACCTTATGGTTGTTCAATGTATACCTCTTCTTCTAAATTTCCATTGAGAAAGGAAGACTTGACATCCATTTGATAAAATTTAAATTTCTTGGAAAAAACATATGCCAAAATCATTCTAGTAGCTTATAGTCTTGCAACAGGAGACAAAGTTTCTTCAAAATCAATACCTTTGACTTGAGAATACCCCTTACAAACTAACATTTCTTTATTTCTTACCACTTTGCCATCTTCATTCATATTATTCCTAAATACCCACTTGGTGTCAATCACATTTTTGTTTTTTTGTCTTGGGACAAGTTCCCAAGTATCATTATTTTCAATATGATTTAGCCCTTCTTCCATAGCATCAATCCAATGATTGTTGTTATAATCTTATGAAAAGTATTTAGGCTCTATTTTAGATAGTAAGGACAAGTTTATGTGTTCTAAAGAAGTTGATAATATTATTCTAGTTTGTACTCTAACATTTTTATCACCAAGAATTTTAGTTTTTGAATAGTTCTTATGGGCAGATCTAGATGGTGCCTTTATATCATTTCATTCAATCACTTCTTCTTGATCTTCTTCTTCTCCTTTTAATTATATACAACTTTCTTCCTCTGGGTAATCAGTTTCTTGTGCTTTTTTCTTTTGATTTCTTACTTACTTTTACATTTGTACTCTCAACAATTTTGTGCAATATTTTTTCGTGGCATCTATAGGATTTAATTATTGAGGAGTATCAGAGGAAGATTACTTCATCATATCTAGAGTCAAACTTGCAAAAGTCTTCATAATATCTCTTTATATAGAATTTATTCCCAGATAATTTGAATTATTTAACTGTTATCAATCCAACCTTCCATAATTCATAAGGTGTTTTGTTGTTGTTAACTCTAATTTACCCTTTTTTCATGATCCGAAAACGCAAGTTATAATTTTCAAAATTTAACCATTCACAAGGATCTAGGAACTCAACATCAATTTTATGGATTTTAATTATTTCAAAACTAATTAATTCCCTATAATTTATGCACCTCAATATGATTTTCAATCACAATAATGAAATCTTCATTCATTTAAAACTTTGTGGATTATGGATACTGAAATGAAATCTTCAATCCAACTTCCCATTTTAATTGATGAATTTCTTAACCAAATTAATAAAAATCCCATTATTGATTTTATCTAATCAAAAGCTTCATTAAAAATAGAAATAAATCATCCACAAAATGAAATGGATGACGAATTTCACTTGAAGGCTATGTCTCCAGATTCACGAATGTGAATCGATCTATTAAGTCCAATGAAGTACAATTTTTACCTTAAATAATGAAAATAGACCTTTAAAACCTACAAATGGGATGATATCAGACTTTGGGAACTCTATATTTTACCAAAAATTGTTCTAAAGTCCATCTGTGGCCTCTACATTGTCTTCACAATGTGCCCCCTGCAACTGTTCTATAAAAACACCTAAAATTGGAGATTTACAAACATTCCATTAAAACTAATCACATATTTTGATTTCTCTTAGAATTTTAGTGACATGGAGGGAAATACGAAATATAGTTGTCTATGTAAGAATGTGCATGCATTGTTACAGTCTTGTCATATTTTCCACAAGATTCATGATATATGGAAATTCCCCCTCTTACATTGCAAAACAATGAATAATTCCTTTATGTATTGTAAAACTTGTAATGCACACACCCATGATACAAAATATTGTGAATTGATATAACAAATTCATGAGGTAGGTGAGACTGGATTGCGGAAGACCACAATGGTGATTAGCTCTCATAAATAAGAATACCAGCCTACTGAAGGGTGCAACAATGGAGATGGTGGGTTCCGAAGTGGATTTAGGAGTAGAGGCTGTGGTGGTAGAGGAATTTTTACATGCAAGACTTACTATACATGTGGTTCTCTAGATCATTACCAGCACAAGTGTCCCAAGAATCAGATATGCACATATCATGGAAAGCAACATAATGTGGAGGACTTCCCTAATCTTTATGAGCATATGTGTAATAACAAGAAGAAGGAAAAAGGAGCATGGATGATCAAGGTACAACACCAAAGGAATGAGTGATGGGCACCTGAGAAGATGTCATATCTATATTTACAACTTATGTAAGTTACTACACATGTAGAAGCAACATGCACATGAACCTCTTAAAGTAAAACATCTCATTAAGAGAGAGGATATTATGCATGTTAAATATCCATATGTTTCTCATCAGAAGGAGGTCTATTAGGAAACCATGGGAGTAATCAGGTATTTACAAGGTGTGATCAAGTGCCTAAAAGAGAAGGCACACACAAGAGAACGTGAAAAGAACATTGAGCTACAAAAGAAGGATGTAGATGATTTGAAGGAGGTATGTAGGATGTTGAGGTAGGAGAACATCATCCCACTATTAGAGGAATGGATTTGTGAGAAGGTACCATGCATAGAAGTTGAACGCAAGTGTCGTATTCTGCATGTAAACTTGTCACTACAAAATAATTAGTATGATAAGGAAATCATACTGGATGTAGTGATTGATGGATGGATGGTGAGTAATATTTTGATTGACAAGGGTGATGAGGTAAATGTTATAACTTTGGATGCATGGAACTAGATGGGAAGGCCACCATTGCATTCATCTTCTAATGTGTTATATATGGAAAATAAGACAAGGGCCATGCTCATTGGGGTATTGAAGGGTGCAAAAATGACTATTCAAGGGGTAAATTTTACAGAATATTTTGAGGTATTGGAGCTTGGTAAAGAAGATAATTTTCCAACACTACTTGGGCATCCTTAGTGCTATGAAAATAATTTAGACCTATACTTTAGAAAAATATATATTAGTTTTTAGAACAAGTATGGGTGAATTTTCATACCCTTGAATGATGTGAAGGCCGCACCTTACATTTAGCTGGTGAGTGAGGAAGAGCTTAATAGGATTTATGCACAAACAGTGCAGGACACTGATAATTTGGAACCATCTAAAGATGGAATACTTTAGTAGGAAGAAACATAGTCTATTAGCGACACCACTAGCGTTTCTTGTGACAATTGGGCTCGTGACATGTATGAAATGGTTGGGTATAAGGTTAAGGGAAAAAATCACTAGGATGATCATGTTGCACATGATTCTGCATTTAGGAAAAACTTAGTTACCTAGGTATATTAGAGAGGAAAACTCTGAATCTTTCTTACACACCATGGAGGACCAATAGAAGAATGAGGGAGATAGAAGGAATATGTTGGTGTATACCTTACATAGAACAAAAATATTCTGGTGGGAAACACACAAAGATAATCTTTTGGTATGGCACGAGGTAAGAGTAACCTTTCTAACAAGATTCACTCAAAGAAATACCCTTTCTCGTATCCATGAGTATGATTGAAAGACCCCAGGATTGGTACATGTCCACAAGTGTGAGAGATAATGAGTGCAAGGCCAAGACCACCATCTCTTTAGGTACATAATTTTTACTCCACCAAGCGAGGGTGCTTGCAGGCATGATACATACATGCTGAACTCAAGCAAGAAATCACAAGTTGGTGTGACATGACTAAAGTTATTCTACATAATTTTGATTATTTTTGTAAAAATGCACTAGTATGTGATGCCTTGTAGATAATGAAGTGAATTACATTAGAAAATAGTGCAAATTCAGAAGATCTCATGAATTAGCTCATGGGGGAGTCTAGGACTGAGGTGCACAAGGATGTAGTGGACATAAAATAAATCTAGCTATGACACACATAGAAAATGATATATCCAATTGATAATGAAGAAGTAGAGAACCTGGATATTAGCCACATAAAGGGTACATGTGAGGTAATAAACTCTACATATGAAATAGTGTATGTATACCATGTTCCTATGAAGACCAAGAAGGTCAACATTGACACTGAGGAAGTTTTGAAAGAGGTTATCATTGGAGATTACTGGTCAAAACTAGAGGTCAAAAATATAATCAAGCTTTTGCGTGAATACTAAGATTTCTTTCTAAGATCTTACCATAATTTGAAGGGTGTGCATCCATCCTTGGGAGAAATGAAGATTAAGATGAAGGGAGGCATGCATCCAATTCAAAAGAGACCTTATAGGATGAACCCAAACCTATACGTAAAGGTGAAAGAATAGATTGATAAAATTCTTAATTCTAGGTGGGTTAGTCCCTTGGTTATTGACATCAACAAGGATAATTGAATCAGGATCTATGTTAATTACAGGGAACTAAATGCCTCATGTGTCATCGATCATTTTCCTATACCATTCATAGAGGAAATTCTTGAAGGAGTTGTTGGGTGCAAAATTTTTTCATTTACTAATGGGTTTTCAAGGTATCACTAGGTTCACATTGCGTGTGAGGATCAGGAGAAGACCACCTTCATCACTGAATGGGGAAATTTTTCATATAATGTGATGCCTTTTGGATTGAATAATACTCTAGTTGTGTTCTCATGCATAGTTGTACGGGTATTTCATGAATTCATTCATAAGTTTTTGTAGGTTTACATGGATGACTAAATGGTTTATGGGCTGGTAAAATATCACTGTGATAATCTCAGGATCATGTTTGAGAGGTTTAGGTAGTTAAGCATCTCAATCAATATTAATAATTTTATATTTGCTACACCCTTTGGGAAATTTCTTGGGCATATTATTTGCAAGGATGGATTGTTGGTAGATCTAGCTAAGATAGCATTGATATTGGGACTAGAGGAACCTACCTATCAAAGTGAAGTGCATGGTTTCTTTTGTATATAGGATATTACAAGAATTTTATTAAAGGTTATGTAGAGATTGTCACTCCCCTGGAGGAGTTTCTCAAAGCTAAAGGGAATTTTTATTGGGGTGATGTAAAAAAGTAGGCATTTAAAACATTGAAGGAGAAGCTTACCACTGCACCAATATTGCACTTTCCTTCCTGACAAAAACCTTTCCATGTACATGTTGAAGCCTCTGACATGTAAATTGGTGTAATTTTGGCATAACCAAGAGATGGTAATGTGTATCATCATATATGATTTTTAAAGTAGGAGGTTGACACCAACAGAACAGAACTACATAACCACAAAGCACAAGGCATTATCTATGATCTACGCACTTCCCGAATTTCGACATGTACTTACTGGCCATACCTTTTATTTTCTATGTAGATCATATGGTATTGATGTACTTGTTCAACAATCCTTTTTTACAAGGACACATCTACAGGTGGATATTCCTTTTCCAATAATTTTATATTACAGTTGTAGTAAAGCCAAGAAAGAGAAACCTAGGACCTGATCACCTATCAAGTATTAGTTATGGAGAAGATGCACAAAGAACTGAAGACATTTTGCCTAATGTAAAACTATTGAGATTGAACCACACACCCGTATATTTAAAATATATAACAATATTTTTTTTGCACTGGACTAGTGCCGGAAGGGATGACGATGTTGAAAAAGAAGCATATTATTATACGAGCAAAACCAAATCAACTTATTAGATGAGACTTGTATAAAATTGGTAGAGATGAAATATTTCATAGTTGTGTGCTTGAGCATGAGCACAAATTCATTATGGAGGAGGATCTTGTAGGGATAGCAGGAGACCATTATGCAGGAGATTATACTATGTGTAAGATTATTTTAGTAGGTCTATGGTAGGAGATATTGTACAAGGATACCAAGGATTTTTTCAAAGTATGTGATCACGATGAGAGGATTGGAAAGCCTAGAAATAGAGATGAAATGTCATTAAGGATTATAATAAGTGCAAAAACTTTTGAGAAATGGGTTGTTAATTTTGTAGGGCCTATTTCACCACCCATGTGTAAGATAGGGGTGCACTACAACATCACCTATATTGACTACCAGATAAGGTGGGAGGAGTTTACACCTACAAAATATTTCATGGTAGTTACAACAAAAAGGTTCCTTTGGGAAAATATTATCAGCAAGTATAGATTCCTGTTGACCTTGAATAGTGATAGAGGAACTTATTTCTTAAATGAGACTATTAGGATTTTATTGTAAAATTCTATGGTAGCACACCATAAGAATACTCCTTATCACCCATAGGAAAATGGAATTGTTGAATCATTGAACAAGATCTTAGGAAAAACACTAACAAAGATATGAGATGTTCGAAGAAATTATTGGGATGACAAGATATCAAATGTTCTTTGGGCATATAGAACAATCTATAAATGATTGAACAAGGCTACACCCTTTTAATTGGTTTTTGGCATGGAGGTTGTACTACATGTGGAATTTATGTTACCATCCTTGCGTATTACACACGTAGGAGGATTGTTTAATGAAAAGGTTTATAAGGAGTGTATTGATAAGTTGATTCAATTAGCAGAGAAGTGTGCCATTTCGTGTTGGAACTAGAAGATAGAAAAGGAAAGACACAAATCTTGGAATAGCAGGCACATCAAGAACAAGTATGTTTTCAATTATAGAGATAATACTTTTGTATGACTCCAAGTTTTCACGCCACCTAGTGAAGTTGAAATTCCACTAGCTAGGACCATTTGTAGTGACCAAGATACTAGAATCAGATGCATGTCAATTGCAAGCGTTAGATGGCACTATGTTTCCTGGTTACTTCAATTGGAGTATGTTGAAGCTTTTCTATAAATAAGATTTTTTGTGTTTGTAATAAGGCATTATTTCCACTTATATTAGATTTCCCATTCTTGTTTTGTTTATGCTTTTATTTTTTTGTTAGAATAAGCACGTTCACGTGTAGAATCTTATTATTATTTATTGATTCGATGCAAAAATTACCATGCATACTTTTATAGTGTGTTGGAAGTAGGTGTAACTATTTGTAAAAGAGACTAAGATGATGGTACTTGTCTAGGTTTTGGATCAAAAATGTGTGCGTGACAGAAAAAGTGAGATGCTACAGGTATGTCAGGTGCTTTGGAGTGATGGTGCTTAAAGGGAATCACTTAGATTAGGAATCCATGTGAGACATAGGCCACATAATTTAACATGAGGGAGGTAGTTGTTGGTCATTCAAACATGTGCTTGTGTCTCAGATCTGGAAGAACCGAGTTGTTTAAGATAACAATGGAACCATTTCCAAGTTGTGGGACCTCATACACTTGATACAAATTTTCAGAGAAGGCCAATTGCTCTATCTATTTCTACTACTACTGCTACTCCTAATGCTGGAAGGGAAATACTAAGCTAACAATGCCAAGGGGCAAGGGATAGAAGGATAACATAATGGAAAAATAATCTAAGGAAGGTGATAGAACTGGAAAAATAGAGATGAAAACCATCTGTTCTGAGTGAAAATGAAAGCAAAAGGTGTGGAAGAATGCTAGGCAATCAGTTTCATAGAACAAAACTAAAAAATGGAGCTGCAAGGGATGTAAAGTGACACAACAAGCACACAATGCAAAAGAAAGGAAATAAGAAGGAATATAAACACGCTTAGGACATAGAATAGTCATAAAACGATGCTTCCATTACTTCTGGAAATGCATAGAACTATTACAATGGAGAAAGAGATCAATATCCACATGCATGAACCTGATCTAGAGGTCTGTGACTCAAAATATAAAAATATGAAGTCCTTAGCAAAATTGTAAGGATCCAAAATGCCCAACATTAAAAATGAGCCCAACTCTTACATTTATAGATGAATCGATAGAAGAAGAAGAGAAGAAAGAGGGAAAACCTGATTTTGAAATATAACCATCAACAAAAAGCATTCAATTCTTGTAAATCTTCCTAAAAATCTATCAAATGTGCTTCCCCAAGTCTATTTGGCATGTTGGAGAAGGAAGGAAGGAAAATTAGATCAAATCGAGTGGTTGGAGCAATCTGATATGCTCATTAATTCTCAGATCGACGTCTTCCTATTTCTCACCCACTAGATCCGTTGAGAATTTGAATTTGAATATTTATCATTGTAGCTTATGTCAGCAATTATCGTTTGAGACTAGGCCCATGCTGATTGGAACTCTGTAGAAAAATATATGGTTGTCAGAATATTCTTAGAGTTGTTTACACATGTAGGACATGTGGCACCCGTTGATTGACTAAAAATGGCCAACTATGTAAATTTTTTTATCATTTTCTATCACGTGTCACTCATTTATTCTTTGCAAAGATTTGGCACCCTCTTGGCGCACTTTGATTGGTTTTGTGTGGCACACTCAAGCGTGTCAAAATGACATGGCACATAATGGCACAAAGGAAGGCACAAAAGTATGTTCATGTAAGAATGAGGCATAAGAGAAATACAGAAGGAAGGCACACGTAGAGGAAATGGGGAAAACTGGTGAGCAGGAAATGATATTCAAGGTGTAATTATTACAAATTAATGTGTGAGGTGTGTGAGAAGACTAGGGTCTTAGTTGATTGAAGCAAGTGCAAGGCACGTGCGTAGGATGAATAATTGTTGGGAAGAAGGTGAATGCGTATAAGGTGCGTGCAAGGGAAGAGTGGAAAGAGGAAAAGGAAAATGGAAGGAAGAGAAGTGCAAAACTAGAGCATGCTTGGAATGTGAGGAAATGTAGCTAAGGAAATGTGTCAGGTAGATAGATAGAGTGTGCACAACCTGCAGTATAAAACCTCAGAGCCATATTGTGAATTTAAGTTGTTTAAATAACTAGAAGAGTTATTTGGATAACAGTTTTGACGACTCTTGATGCCATATTCCTACTAGATGAAGGAGATAATTAGCCTATAGCATCCATTGGCATGGATTCTGCTATATAATTGTGAAATTTTGATCTTCAAATTTGAAGAACTTCCCTTTAAATTCACTTGAAGAATAATTTCATAAAATTTTTCTGAATCGTGTAAAACTACTGGAGGATAACTAACATCTTGGAAGAAAAAGAAGAGCGTGGGCAAGAAGCACGTGAGAAGAAAGAACTATGTACAAACAATGTGCATAAAACACACTTGGAGGAATTGAAACTACTCTAATATATACAAAACGATCCAACAAATTCAATGGAAGGGTTTGGGATAGATCCCATTTACTGGGATTTACAACATGCCTCCATCAAGATGAGTTAAATTGAAAGAGTTAGCCTCCTTGCATGAACTAATGATTTATGGACCACTCCAAAGTGCATCAAACTTTGAATGACACCCTGGTTTAGCTCTGTTAGCATGATATTTTAAGACCAAGTCCCCAAATTTGAAATCTTGAGGCCTATCCTTTCTATCTAACCATTTCTTTATTGCTTGTTGATGTTATTCTATCTTGATCATGGAAGAGTTCCTTGATTCTTCAAGATTAATTAGCTCTTCCATTTTGATGTCTCTTTGGTCTATGTCTTCAAATTCTGATTCTTGGGCAAGTGCTAATGAGTTCAACTCAAGCGTCAAAGGAAGAGTAGCCTCCTTGTAATAGAGAAACTTATAAGGAGAAGTTCCTATCACCTTTTTAACTGTGATTCTATCTACCCAAAGCACATGTAAGACCTTTGTATGGCACTATCTTTGGTTGATATTAATTGTGCACTTCATGATCCTGATCAGGTTCTTGTTTTTTAACTCTTCCAAACCATTTCCTTGAGGGTAATGGCTAGAAGTAGTCTTTAGATAGATGCCTAGATTTGGAGCCCAATCAGTAATTTTGGTATTAACGAATTTTTTTACATTATTAGATATAATGGTTTTAGGAATGCCAATACTTGTGACTATACCTTTGAGAAAGTCAAAGATGACTGACTCAGTTGATTCCTTGAGTGTGAAAACTTATGTCCATCTAGTGAAGTATTTCGTAGATGTTAGCACCCACTTATGGACAGGGATCCAAGGAGGATTGATCATGCCTATGAATTCAAAACCCCATTGTGCAAAAGGATGATCCACTTGGATTGGTTGGAGGGAAAGCACTACCAATATTTTCTTACCTGCAAAGAAAGTGCATTCCTTGCATTTTTTACCCCACTTGTGTCCATCTGTAAACAAACTAGGTCAAAAGATACCTGCCATTGTGATTTTCATTGTTTTAGTCTTGGTAGAGAAGTGTCCACCTTAGAATCCATTGTAAAATTATGCTAACACTTTATCAGTCTGTGCTGCATCAATACACCTTAACAACACACTACCTAGATTCCTTTTGAAGAGAAGACCATCAATTAACATATAAGGGATGGATCGAAATATTAAATTCCTTTTATTTTCTTTGTTTAAACCAGGAGGGTATGTTCCCTTGGAAAGGAATGTGATCATGTCCTTCATCCAGTCGCATGTGCTAGGATTTTTACTCTGTTCAATTTTTATGCACGGGAGGTCCTCATCAAGAAATAATGAAGTCTCATTTTCATTTTGTGCATCCTCATCAAGCTCTTTGCAGAGCATGCTACCTCTTATCAGCTTGGTGGCTTTGATAGTCCCATCATACTCCATGATATTGGTCACCCATCACACTCTCTTCTCACTGATTTTTGCTCCCATGATGAATTCTCTAATAGAGGAGTGGGAGACTAATACCTTGATATGATTTTTGGCAAGCATGCTTTTTGACTTCTTGGGCATGATCATGATGGCGTAGACCTATTTATCCATGTGACTATATATTAATTCATAGTACTTTAGTGTTTAGATGAAGAACAACACTGGTTGTTCCAGTGCTTATTCATTTTCTTGTGTTAGGACAACAACAACACTTACATTAGCACCATAAGCATAAATGTTAAAAATAATTAGCATAATTTGGGTTGATGAGTGTTGGTTCATAAGTAATTTATTTCTTGATCTTGTCAAAGATTTCTTTTCTTTTTGTTGTCCATTTGAAATCTATGTCTTTCTTGAGCATGAGGGTGATGGGCCTTACAATTCCTAAAAAATTAGGAACAAAACTCCTAACAAAGTTAATTTTTCCAAGGATGAACTATAAGGATTTCTTATGTGCCAGAAGAGAGAAGGCCAGGATGGATGACACGTACTCAAGATCAATAATGATGCCTTCTTTTCAAACTACATGTCCCAGAATCTTGCCTTATGCCACCACAAAATTGTATTTCTTGGGGTTGAGAGCTACCCCAATTTTTTTGCATCTCTCAAATTATTTCTGCAAGTGCGCCATGTGATCAGTACCTTGTTTTTATAAGATTTTGATGTCATCAAGGTAGACCAAGATGAACTAATTTATATATCCTTTCTATGTAATATCCTTGTCGTGTTGAAATGTTGTGCCTACATTTGACAAACCAAAGGGCATCTTTTGATATGCATATGTTCCCCACTTGGTCGTAAATGTTGTTTTGAATTGATCCTCTTCCTTGACCAAGATTTTATTGAAGCCCATGTATCTGTCTAGCATAGAGAATCTTTGTGCACCGGCCACATTCTAGAAAATATACTCCATAGAAGGTAAAGGATAATGATCCTTTAATGACACATTATTCAAATCTTTGAAATCAACACAAAGTCTAATTCCACCATTCTTCTTACGCACCATAACTATATTCACGACCTAGGTAGAGTACTTGATGAGAAAAATAATATTTTCCTCAATGATTTTGGATAACTCCTTCCTCATGAGGGGCTCTATCTTTGGATTGATTAGTCATTAATTTTTTTTGACGGGCTTGATACCAAGATCAAGGTCAATAGAGTGTTGAGAAATACTTGGATAAAAACCTTTGAGGTCTTCATACTCCCATGAGAAGATATCACTATATTTTTGACAGAGAGCGATCAAGGCCTTATTTTCATCATGCACACAAGATTTACTGAGTAGTAACTCTTTCACGTGTGTAATACTGACTGGGGAGCAGTCTTCTTGCATGTAGTGCATATACTTTTCTTCACCCTTGAACTCATTTTCAGGGTTAAACATTTTCACTAAGCTAACCATCCCTTTAGGAAACTTGTTTGTCTTTAGTTGTATTACTTAGTCAGCATAACTTTCATACAAATCAGCTTGCATACTTGATGATAACTCAGCTTCATTTTGGATGAAATGGATGATTTGCAAATCACTATCAAATAATTTTCAGTTGATGTTGTTGTCTGGAATAGATGGTCTAATCACAATATTAATGTGCTGAGTGTTTCCTTTGACAAAGTCCTTAACAGGAGAGAACCGCGAACCAAGCATGACAATATGGTCAACTTCTTTATTTATTTTACACTACACCTGTTGGGCCTCAAAATATTAGCTAAGTACCAAAGGCGTGTGCACGCACAGGACCAGTAATAAGAAGGGCACGGATGGAAAGGGTTTAAGAAGGGTTTAGGAGAAACCAGGGTGTGTGCACAAGGTAATATACATGGTCTAAGGACTTAGCCATATTCAACATTATGGAGGCACTTGAGGAAAAACGTGACCCCACTAGGCATGTCAAGTGTATAAGGTGCCATCCTGGATACTAGTGATTAAGGAAAGAATATTCCATGCATGGAATATTCCTAGGAAGACATCATTATATAAAGTGGAGAGCTTAGAGTAGAATAAACATGCACCTTAGGAGGACCACATGGACACTTGGCATCTGATCTACTCCTGAAGAAAGGCATGGCAGTGGATGAATATCCTATAAGATGAGATGCTCGGGTAGATGAAAATAGAGACATGAAGGCATGAAGAGAGGCACCAAGAAATATAGCATGGGAAGAGTGAAGCTCTGTAGAGAATACTATGAGGCCCTAGGAGTTGGGGTTCTCATTAGAAGACTTTAGGAATGTTATCATGTCTAAGGGCAGATTCTGTTAAATTTTTGTAATAAAGACAACATAGCTAGGACCTCTGATATATGGGTTAGATCCCTTTCTTGATACATTTGGTCTAATAAAAACCTTTTAAATGTAATGTAGTTGTTAAGACTATGATCAATATAAATATATGGCTCTATTATAAATATCAGGTTTAGGGGTGCAAACCCTAGTGTTATTTCCTTATATTTTATGGTAGATCTATTCTTTGTATTCATGCCATGATGTTTCTTTTGTTATTAAATTCTTGGTTATAAGGATATGATAGCTCATGTTGTGATTTTACATGAATATTCACTTCTCTGCAACTAATCCTATAACAATGGCAAGATCTTCTCACAATTCTCACATAAAGAAGGGGCTCGACACCTGCGTGTGCCTTGGGTGAGCACCCAATGCCTATTGGGTGATAGGCTAGCACACATGAGGTTAGAATTTAGTAGATTGGTAAAAATGACTACATCTTGGTTCCATTTACAAGACCTCTTTTTGAAGTTATTGTGAGAATGATGTGTGATGATAGAGCGCTTGACCTTGGAAAATGTTGAAGCATGGTTTAATAGTATGGAGGACGAGTTTTCTTAGAGATTTAGTATTGGACCCAAGTTTGATGCACGCAAATGGGTAGAAGAACACCTATATCATGAGCTATATGAGACCTTTTTTTGTTTTCCAGTAGAGTTCTATGAATGGCTTTCGACATATGCATCTAGATCAAGCTGGTACTATAGATCTCAAGTTTGGACCCAAGAGGAATATTAGAGGATACATGATGTTGATATGACTTGGACGTGTGTTGTTGATCATTAGTGGAAGAGAGTGTAAACCAGTTATACTCTAGAATACATTATTTCTATATATTCTTAGCTTGAGGTTATTGAGTTTGAGTTCTTAAAGGAACCTAGATTATCATTTTTACGTGTTATCCCTTTAGCCATAAATATCCTGATCATTACACTAAGTTTGTAAGCATTCCCTATGGATGTCTAAGATTCTTTGAGCATTGGGTGAGGAAGCTAGGGTGGAGGAAGATGGCAGACCTTACGGCTAAAAAGGAGAGAGAGGAGAGATGACTCAAGTATAGTGAAGCTCATGAAAGGCAGTTAGCTAGAAAACATGAGGTTGTAGGAGTGATGGATCTATGAAGGTAGATATTGCAGGAAGGAATTGAGTTTCACGTAGAGGACGTGGACCCTGAGTAGTCTGCGCTACCCCATCTTGGCAAGCATGGGAGAGAGATGCCTTCAACTTCTGATGAGATTTCATCACTTGGAGAAAGGAAAGTCATCTGTGTGCATCTAAATCCACCTGGTGACCAAATCCTAGTGCTTAGTATTCTAAATCAAGAGATAAGTATTACCAACCTAGTTGGTATTGGTAGGAGTGACCAACCTACACCTAGGAGATATAATTTCTCATTTGGTACATTTATGGCTGTAAAATCATTCCATGTGTTTGGAGGGATATTGTCTGGAATGACATTTGGGAAAAGTGCTAGTACACAAATCTTGGGTACCTCATATGGAAGTAATGTTGGAAACACATTTGGTAGTAGTGTAATATCAAAAAATATTGGCACGTAGTTCAGTGGGATGTTAGGAACATAAGGCATGACCACTTAGGGCCCTTTATCGGCTATAGGAGGAGGATCTGGTGGTATAGGTGTTGGAGGTCCTGGTGGACCTGATGGATCCAGAGGATCTGGAGGGTTAGGAGGGACATGACCTAGTGGATCTAGTGGTGGAGGTAACACCTGAGGAAATCAAGGTTCTGGGACAGGTGGACAAGGATCTCAACCACCTCAGCAAGTGTTCTTCGAAATGTATCTTTACACCTACTAGACTATAAAGGTGTTGAGGATACTACAGAGCATGTATACACAAGTGTGTAACTGCTATGGTACGTGTTAAGGGGATCACTACCCTAGAGAAGAAAGGTAAGTTAGTTTGTAACAACCTTTTAAGGACATGTGCACATAATTTGGTACCAGAAGTATGACCCCCATCAGATATTGGTAGATTATAGCATGTTGTGGAATACTTTCTTGGCTAAATTTAATATCCATGAGTTTGAAAAAAAGAGCATCAGCTGCGCTGAAAGAGATCCAACAAGGAATAGAAGAGAGTGTGTGAGAATAAAAAGAGCATTTTAAAACTCTCTTATCAAAAATATCCTATGATATTCACCCCTCTCAACATGCTAAGTGGTTTGTTGGGGGATTGATAACACTGTTTAGGAGAGCATTTTCACACAAGAATTTCACAAACCCGTGTGAGGTGTTGGAGGCTACCCTATGCACTGATGTTGTCAGAAGCATGGATACCAGTTTTATACCCTTCCTTGAAGCTTAGACTACTACAATGGAAAAATAGCAGGATAAGCTATCTGATAACTCGGTGTATGAGACTCGCAGTGGTCTATGGTGCATAGATTGTAAAGTAGAGGGGCATACAAAGGAAATTTTCCCTAGGAGATTGATACACACCATGAATGTGGACTGTGAAATTTTCCATAGAGATCATGATGCAAGTAAATTCCCATTACTGCAATGCGTGATCCATAAAAATGTGTTTTTTTATTGTAAGATTTGTAATTCTACTACTCATGGCACCAAGTATTGTAGATTGATTGACCAGATACATGACACCATTGATATTGGTGTGTGTCAGACTAGCCTCACAAATAATTCCGAGGATAATGGTCATCATTATGAAGGACACATAGATGGAGGGGTGCATGTAAGAGGTTTCCAAGGAGTATTTTGTTGTCTTGACAAACACGAAGGAGGAAGAAGTGAGTTCCCACATGGAACCTGTTACAACTGTGGATCTACATAGCACTATAAGTGTGAATGACTTGATCTGTTGTAATGATCTTTGTGTGGGAAGAAGCATAAGTATGAGGAGTACCCAGAGTTTTTTGAACATATGAGCCAATAGCATCATAAATACAAAGGCATCAGGATGGTAAGCATGAGGAAGGCTGATTCAAAATGGATGCCACAAGTGGCACATGAGTCATAACTAGAGCCTGTACTAGTTACAATGTGAGTTGAGGTTGCGCATGCTAGGGAGGTACCAAGAAAAATACAACTGGTTAGTAGAGGAGAGGTGGTGCATGGAAAGTATCCAGATCCTACTCATCAGAAATAAGTGTATCAAGAAACCATGTATGTGATTTGAAGCCTAGAAGGAGAGATCAGGTGCCTGAAAGAGAATTCAAGGTAGTTAGAGTAAAGGAATAACACTGGGACTCCACAAAAGGATATGGATAAGGTCAAAGAAGTGTGCAAAATGTTGAGCCAAGAGAATATCATTCCCTTTCTAGGAGAGTGGTTACGGGACAAGGTACCACGCACTAGAGGAGGGAAAGAGATGCAAGTTCTGCATGCCAACCTTCCTCCCTATAGCATTGATTATGACAAAGAAATTACCTTGGATTTTATTGTAGACGGGTGGCTTCTAAGAAATATTTTGATTGACTCTGGTTCGGAAGTCAATGTTCTTAATCTAGATGAATGGCATCAAATGGTAAGGCCCTCATTATAGCCATCTTTGAATGGGTTGTATATGGCTAACAAGACAAAGGAAATGCCCATTGGTGTCTTGAAGGATATTTTTATCGCTATCCAAGGGGAAATGTTCACTAGGGACTTCTAAGTCTCGGCGCTAGCCGAGGTGGACAACTTTCCAACATTACTTGGGCGCCCCTAGTGTTATAAGAATAATGTTGACCTAAGGTTCAATAAGGAATATATAAGCTTTTAGAATAAGGAACAGCGGATCATCATCCCCTTAACCGATGGGAAGTCAACACCCTATTCTAAACCCTTGGGAGAATAATTTCTTGATAGGATCTATGTGCGCTCTATCAGGGACCCTTAAATGATTCACCCTATAGAGGGAGTTATTCATTTTAAAGATGCTCAATCCATGAGTGATACAACTAGTATGGCATGTGAAAATTGGGTGCACAGTACTTATGAGTTAATTGGGATATAGTTAACAAGCTCTGTGACAAGAGTAACAAAGGCGTGCTCATGCTCAGTCAAGTGCCTGGGAGGGAAGAAGTTACCAAGTTATTCTGAAGGAGCCAACCCTGAGGATTTCTGACAAGAAATGAAGGATCAGTGGAAAGATGAGTTCAACAAAAGAGGAATGCTCAACTATAACTTTCTCAGGACCACAACATGTTGGTGGGTGACACATCATGATAGCCTTCTAGAGTGGTGCAAAGTGAGAATCATATTCTCTGTTAGGTTTTCCCAAAGCAATGCACCCACTACAATACGAGACTATCATGGGAAGGAACCCACCTTCTTTCAAATCCAAACTTGTGCTAAAGTATGGATGGAAGGCGCAGAGGCCTTGCCACCTTCTTTATGGGTGCATAATCTATATTCCACCTTACAATGTTGTGTGCACGCATGGTATATTCACTCTAATATGTGGGGCCAGACGGGAAATTGGTAGGAGTTGATGGCATTACAGGTTTTTAAGCACATAACGATGGGAGATAATGTCATGGTGGAAGATAGAATATTGGAGTTATAGGGTAAACTTGGCTTGGAACCGCACTTTGAGGAGGAATATTTAGAAGAGATGCAGATTGAGCACACATGCATGGTGAAAGAGAAAGGAAAGATGGTATACATGATAGATGGTGAAGAGATGGAGAGTTTGGATGCTAACCATACTGAAGGTATGTGTGAAGTTATTGACAGTGTTGATGAGAAAGCACGCACCTACCATGAGCCCCTCAAAACAAAGAAGGCTAACATTGGTTCATAAACAAAACTTAAGGAGGCCACTATTAGAGATTATTGTTCAAAGAAGGAGATTTAAAAGATCATTGATCTACTACATAAGTTTCAAGACTTATTTCCGCATAGATACCATAAGCTTAAAGTAATTCACAACTCCTTGGGAGAAATTAAAATCAATTTAACAGAGGGTGCACACCTGATCAGGAAGAGGATTTATCGAATGAATCTGAATCTTTGCTTCAAATTCAAGGAGGAGATAGACAAGATGATCAATTTAGGCATCATTAAAGTTGTGGAGGAATAAGAATGGGTAATCCCCATGGTCATCAATATTCAAAAGGATGGAAGGATAAGGATTTATGTTGACTACATGGACTTAAATGTGGTATGTGTAATTGATCCTTTTCCAACCCCTTTTACCGAGAAGATCCTGGAAGGAGTGCTTGGGCACAAAATATATTCCTTCACGAATGGATTCTTAGGATACCATCAAGTTAGAATTTCTAAAGAAGACCAAGAGAAGAAAAATTTCACCACTGAATGGGGAATTTTTTCCTATATGGTCATGCCTTTTGGACTGAAGAATGCACCTACTATGTTTTCGTGCATACTGGTCCAAGCATTTCATGATTTTATCCATAAGTTTCTGCAAGTCTACCTTGATGATTGGAAAATATATGAGCTAGTGAAAGACCATTGTGACAATTTAAGACTAATGTTTGAGAGATGTCGGCAATTGAGGATATCCATCAACATTAAGAAATGTGTTTTTTCTACTCCATTTGGGACCCTATTGGGGCATATTATATGTAATCAAGGTTTTCTAGTGGATCCCGCCAAAGTTATCATTATTATGGGATTGGGGGAGCCTACCAATTAGAGCACAATGTGTGGATTCCTTGGGCACATAGGGTACTACCAAATGTTTATCAAGGGGTGTGCGAAGATCACTGCGCCATTGGAGAATTTACTAAAACACAAGAGTGCCTTTCACTAGGGAGAGACACAGTAGATGACGTTTGACAAATTGAAGGATAAGCTCATCACTACGTCCATATTACATTTTCCCTTCTAGGATAAACCTTTTCATGTTCATGTTGATGCTTTAGGGATGGAAATTGGAGCAATCTTATCACATCATGTAGAAGGGATTTTTTACCACCCCTTGTGTTTTTCCAACAGGAAGTTAACACCAGTAGAGAAGAACTACACCACTATTGAGTGCGAAGAACTATTGATGATCTACGTGCTACATAATTTTAGGTAGTATCTGCTCGCAACACCCTTCATATTTTACATGGATCACATGGAATTGAAGTACTTGGTGAAAAATACTATTTTTCAAGGGCACATATTTTGATGGGTCTTGTTGTTTCAAGAATTTGAATTTACAATTGTTGTGAAACTAGGATAGAGTAACTTAGGGGTTGACCATTTGTAAAGAATTGACTTAGGGGAGGATGCACAGAGCCTTGAGGATGTTATACCAGATGCAAAATTATTTAGGTTATGGCGCACACTCTCTAAATTAGAATATATTGTTATGTTTCTCAAAATGGGTGTGGCACCAGTAGGAATGAAAACTTTGGAAAGGAAACAATTAGCTATACACACCGTGCCCTACATGCTAATTAGTGGAGAATTATAAAAGATAGGTCATGATGAGGTTTTTCACTGATATGTGTTAGAACATGAGCATGTTGCAATCATGGAAGAAGAACATGGTGGGATTGCAGGAGGGCATTATAAAGGAAATTCCAAAACATGGAAGATTATACTAGTAGGGCTTTGTTGGGAGAGTATCTACCAGGATTGCATTGATTTTTACAAGGCTCGTGACCATTGTCAGTGCCTTGGTAAGCCAGGAAAAAGATATGAGATGCCCTTGAAACCTATAGCAAGCACAAAACTATTTGAAAAATGGGAAATCAATTTTGTAAGACCAATTTCACCTACCATGTGAAGGAATGGCTCACACTATATCATCACTTGCACTGATTACTTAACAAAGTGGGTGGGGGAAGTGCCTACAAGGGATTGCACAGTGGCAAAGGCTACTAGATTCTTATGGGAAAACATAATCAATAGGTATGGAGGTCCTTTAAGCTTGACTAGTAATATGGGTACACTTTTTTTAAATGAAATAGTTTGGATTTTGTTAACAAATTTTATGGTGGCCCATCATAAGACTACCCCATATCACCCACAAGCTAATGGAACTGTTGAGGTGTTTAACAAAATTCCGAGTCACACACTAACAAAAATTTGTGATGTGGGAAGACAAGATTAGGATGAAAAGGTATCAGTCATTCTATGGGCATACATGACAACCTATAAGATATTGAATAACACCACACCATTTAAGTTGGTGTTTTATGTGGACATTGTTTTACTAGATGAATTTATGTTATCATTGTTGTGTATTGCACGTGTAGGAGGGTTACTTGATGAAAAATAAATTCAAGAGCGCATAGAGAAATTAATGTGGTTGGACGAAAGGAGATCACTTACTAGATGGATTCAGAAGACTGAAAAGGCATGACATAAAGCATGGCGTGATCTCCATATTAAAAAAAAAATTGAGGTTGTCCAGAGGGTTTTTTAATATGATTCCAAGTTTCTGTGCTATCCGGGGAAACTAAAATTCCATTGGTTAGGGTCATATATCATCTCATACATCCTTGATTCAGGCGCTTGATGGAATAAGGTTTCCAGGCCATTTCAATGGGAGTATGCTAAAGCACTACTATAAATAAGTCTTCCTTATGTTTATAAATAAGGAAATATTGCCATTTAGCCTAAGAATTCCTTTTATGCTTTTCCTTTCTTGGGTTTCCCTTTTTTGTTGCTTGTTCCTTTCTTGTTGTGTTGTTATTTTGCATTCCTTGTGCGCTGGTAACCACTTATTATTTAAAAGGTTGTGTATATGTAGAGGAACAAGCATCTGTTTTTGTGTGGGGTGGAGCAATGTGAAGTGAAATGGAAGTTGGTAGTGGAATTTTTGTTTCGATGGCCCAGATTGAAGGTGCGTAGTGTGGAAGAACACGCGTAGAAAAGGTGGACATAAGGAATTTTGGTGTCACGATAGCTTTATAAAGACCACGCATAAAGGATGAGAAGCACATGAACAACATGAGATAGGTAAGGGAAAAAATTAGGTTAAGGACAAAAGAAGTTCCCTTAACACATGTGTGAGGATCTTCGGTCAGTAAGGATTTTTTCACGCCAGAAGGTTGAAAGGATTTTTCATGTAGGATTGGGTGCAGGGGTAAGAGTGCTTAAGGGTGAGCTTTAGTGGAAAAATATGCCTTTATTACAAAAGTACGTTGGTAGGTGGCATAGCATTTATCACGGGAGATAAGCAAAATCTATAAGTAGAAGGTCGAGATACATTGTTATTACCTTTCATTTATGATAAAGAAGAGCTCTTGTGAACTAGGGAATCCATGAAGAATATTTTTTCGAAGGAAAAAGTGTGAAGATTTGTGCATGACTAGTGTGATTTATGAACCAGGGTGGAAAAATAGGTACAAAGGTGTAGATGAGAGGGTTGTTGGAGTTTTTAAAACCCATAAGAAAGTATGTCGTCTCATGGAAGGAAGGATTATTTTTCTAGGGTTAGGGTTCTATAGCTAGAGCACGAGAGTAAGGGGATTTTTTGTGAAGGAAGCCACATATTTGAGCAAAGAGAAGAAGAGGAGAAAGGATGAGTTTTTAGTAACCTGAAAAAGATATGGCACCAAAGAAGGCAACCATTTCACCAAAGAAGGGCAAGGGAAAAGGGAAATAGGTGGTTTCTACCAATTTCAATGAGGAGTGGTATGCAGAGATGTAATACCCAGATGGCATGTTACTCAGAAAAGAATGGGTATCCTATGTAAGGAAGATGGAAGTGAGTGGTTACAGCCATCACACAAGCACCACAGAGAAGGAGATGGCATTAGAAATGGTTCGCCTGATAGAAAAAGGACACTAAAAGGGATGTTAATGTATAATGATGAAGTGAAGGTAAACTTGGAGAAGGCTAGGTTGCTGCAGCTTTATGAGTTTCCCTACTTTGGAAAACCTGAGAGGCTGTACTAATGGTTGATGTTGCACGTGCATAAGGACCACTTCTACTTTGTAGGTCGTAGGATGTGCATAACCCCTCAACTAGTCATTAAGTTTACCAACCTTTTCTATGAAGGGGAGCCACTAGATGATGACTTGGAGGACAAGGACGCCATTAAGGAGATAGTTTAAGCTTATGATTATAAAAAGGGCTCATGCTATTTTGATATCTCAGATATCTCTGACCCAGTGATGAGGATGGCCGCATGCTTGGTATCCAAGTTAAATAGACAAGAAAGGTGGACATGGATAAATAAGGCTTGGTTGAATGTATGCCAAAATATTTCAGAAGAAACCATATATAAATTTTCCTCCTTCATTTCAAAACAAATCATCAGTGTCATGCATGAAGGAGAAAAGATCATGTTTGGCAATGTCCTCCTCACCATCATTTTCTCATAAATTGGAGTTCCCAATGGGCCAGAGAAGTTTGTATGGGAATATCTAGATGAAGACCCTTCCCCCACAAAGTGATTTGAAAAATACACTTGTGATACCATGAAAACCACCCACAAGGCACACCTAGAGAAATAGTAAAAGAGGATGCATGATGCGTTTGGGGTTAAATGGAGGATACCTAAACAATTACTGATGCTAGTATAGGGAGAAGCTGAGTTTTTTGTATACCAACATTTATGCATTGGCATATTCATGTTGATAGATGGGACTAAGAGCCCATGCTATAAAATACATTTCTCCTTCACTGCGAAATATTTCCAAGCAGAGGTCAATCGCTTCAAGGAGGCCAAAATATTAAGGTTCTACCTCAACGAGGTGGATCAAGACCACCGTGACCTATGAAATAAGTTGGTATACCCTGAGAAGCAAACTTATGTGGAGAATTATGTCTCTCATGATGTGCGCATGATAAAACTTGTGACGCTACCAATTGTTGTAAGGAAAAAATGAGGGTATATCTACACATCAGGCCCAAGTATGAGAAGGGAACCTACATGGAGAATGATGTCTCCATCCTAGAAGACCCCACCGGAAAGAATAAGGCCATGCTAAGGAAGAGGGAATGAGAAGAAGGCACCAAGTGTACAAGCAAAACAATCTGTGGGTGCGCAAGAGTCAAGTACGAAGATGAGGACATATGCATGGAGGAATAATTTCCCCATTAAGGAAAAGGATAAATCACCTAAGGAAGAGGTGTTAGAGTAAGAATATCCTCCTTCAAATAATAATAGCTAAGGAAGGATTTTCCTACTGAAGAAGAAGAGAAGGAAGAGTCTCCTATACTAGAATCACCAGTTAGGAAGAATCAGAAGGTAGCAGAGAAGGCGGACTCAGAAGGAACAGAGAGCCTGGAGGCCTACATAGGTGAGATAAATGATGATGATCATGAAGAGGCTCAGGACCACCCTATGTATGATGTGTACAACTCTGAGGATGAAGGAAATGAAGAAAATAATGGGGAAGATGAAGGTGCTCAAGGAAAAGGGGAGAGTGAGGAAGTGAATACAAAGGATCAAAGGACCCCAAGCCTCATGAAGGAGTAGATAGAAGAGGCCGTGGAAAGGGAAGTAGTGGGCATAATAAAGGATTTGGTGGAACACTAGGTAAAGGGGAGCACTGATGAAGTGCTCAAGGATATAGAAGAGGAAAGTGTAGGAAAATATTATGGGAGCATGGGCATAGATCCCAACTTAACGGTAAGCTTTCCAAAGGCAACACGCATAGGAGGAAAGAGTGTGGTAGTGGCACCAGAGCAAGGAATGAGTTATATTAATGATCTAAAAAAGGTATTGCATGCATTCTTCTAAATTACCATGCCCACAAAACAAATCTTTACATGGTCTTCATTCAAAGAAGAAGCCGCATAGCCACAAATAAGGAAGATGTTATCTTGGGATTTTGAGTCCCATGTCAATGAGCCCAAGTTTGAGGTAAGAAAGGGGTCACTAATGAAAATACCAGAGACCAAGGGAGTGAACCCCCTGATAAACACTCAATAATTATCCAATGAGCAATTCTATAATGCCCTCAACAAGGTATTGGCTGAGGTTAAGGTGAGGCTCTTTGGAAGGAATTACATGGTAAGGTTCCTAGAGGAAGAACTAGAGAAGAATAAGGAGGAACTCATTGAGTAGAGAAAATATTTGAAGCAGGAAGATTTGATCGGTGCACAGTTAAGGCATGCACTAAAGGAGGAGAAGGTGAAGGTGCGTGAGGTGTATAAGAAGATTGAAATGATCATGGATGCCATCACTTTAAAACACCAAAACCTAGCACCTCCCGAGAAAAAATACGATTCAACATTGAAATTCTTGGAAGACTTAACCCACATCCTTAACATGGAGGAACTCACTCACTCTAGAATCAGCAGAAGAGGTATCGATGCCAAAATGAGGAAGAGAAGTGCAATATCGGGGACACAGTGAGCTACTTACCTCTGTACAGACTACCGCATGGATAGCTGAGGCCATATATGTTAATTGCGCTAATAGAGACAAGGTAACAATCATACTATTTGCTACACCTAAGGAAGGTATGAAGGAATATCAAGAGAAGAATAAGGGGAACATAGAAGAGTGGGATATGATCCTAGCTGAGGTTGAAAAGAAGATGGAAACCTTGCGAGGTTTGATCAAGAACTGGATTAAGGAGTTATTCCCTAGATCGGATGACCTTAACACACAGCTCGAAGGGATTGTAGATAAGTTGAATGCTAAGGTAAATGAACTAAGTTTTTGAGGAAGTAAATGATCTAGCGGTTGACCTACTTCAGTAGGCGCAAGGTGAAGTGGATGTCTAGGAAAATATTGAGGTGACAATAAGAAAGGAGTTCCAACTCCTCTTGTAGCAGTAGAAAGATCTTCGATACTTTCATTTATTCTATTATTCATTCTTCCATTCTTTACATCTTCATTCAAATTTTCCAGTTCCCACCATTCGTTATTATTTGAAGGGGTAGTATGTTTGTGAAGACAGAGAATAAGCTTAGTGTGGGGTGATGTTGGGCCTCGAAATATTGGCTAAGTATCAAAAGGTGCATGTACACATGAGACCAGTAAGAAGAAGGGTGCATGGGGGAAAGCGTGTAGGGCAAGGGTTTAAGAAGGGTTTAGGAGAAACCAGGGTACGTGTGTAAAGCAATACACATGTTCTAAGGACTTAGCCATATTCATCATTCTGGAGGCACTTGAGGAAAAATGTGACCTGACTAGGCATGCCGAGTGGAAAAGGTGCCATCCTGGAGACTGGTGATCAAGGAAATAATATTCCATGCATGGAATATTCCTAGGAAGACATCATTATAGAAAGTGGAGAGCTCGGAATAGAATAATCATGCACCATTGGAGGACCACATTAACTCTTGGCATCTGATCTACTCCTTAAGAAAAACATAGTAGTGGGTGAAGATCCTATAAGAATATATGCTCGAGTAGATGAAAATAGAGACATGAAGGCATGCAAAGAGGCACCAAGACATATATCAGGGGAAGATCGAAGCTCTACAGAGAATACTAGGAGGCCCTAGGAGTTGGGGTTCTTATTAGAGGATTGTAGGAATGTTATCATTTCTAAGGGATGGGTCTTTAAAATTTTGTAATAAAGAAAACAGAGCTAGGACCTCTGATATATGGGTTAGATCTATGTCTAGATACATTTGGTCTGATGTAATCCTTTTGAATGTAATGTGGTTTCTAAGACTATGATCAATATAAATATATGGTTCAGGGGTACAAACCCTAGTGTTATTTCCTTATATTTAATGGAATATTTGTTCTTTCTATTTCATGCCATGATGTTTCTCTTGTTATTAAATTATTAGGTATAAGGATATGATAGCTCATGTTGTGCTTTTTTATGAATATTCACTTCTTTGCAACTAATCCCCTAAAAATGGTAAGATCTTATCACAATGCTCACATAAAGGTGGGTCTCAACACCTTCACGTTCCTCGATTGAGTTCCCAGCACCCATTGGGTGATAGGTCGGCGCGCATGGAGTTAGAAGTTAGTAGATGGGCAAAAATGACTATAGCTCTAGTTACAAATTTAGTGCATCAAAGCTCTCAAGGAGGTCCCAAACTCTGTGTTTATAAGATTTGAGAAGTTTATTCATTTTCATGCATTTTTTGGTGACCTGATGGATAACCAAATCCTTTTCCCCAAATATCTGTAGCACCTTAATCTTATTATTTTCAAAAATAAGAAAACCATGAACCAGCACCTCATACTTTTCCACATTATTAGATCCTACGAACTGAAATCTATGCATGAAGAATAATTTCTCATCCTTGGGAGAAATGAGAACAACACCTACTCTTGCAATGTTTCTTCTTCTAGATCCATCAAATTATAACTTCCATAGACTAGGATTCTCTTCACTTTTCTTAAGCACATGTGGTAGAACAACTTCTTATTCAAGGATGTAGTAGGTACCAAGCCTAGTTTCATAAGCTACTAGCTCTTCATCATATGGGTTAAATTTATGGTGCCTCTCTACCCACTCATTAAGTACTTGATCAGGAATAGAAGGTGGAAGAGGCTTCTCTTCAAAAACTGAAGCTTGTTCTTCTTGGATTGAAAATTTGGATTAGAGAGGGGATAGGACATATGACTCTACATGATAGGAAAATATTGGCACCTATATGGTAAATCAGGTACCATACCTTGTCTTGAGTAACATATGGGTTGAATTAGAAGACAAGTAACTACCCAATTTAGCAGTAAAATCCCTTGAAAAACACAAGGAAAACAAAGGAGGAAGATCAATAATATATACATCTTGAGTTATTGTTAGACTTGGACATGCATGGAGAGTTAACTCAATATTCTCCATGATTCCTAGGGTAGTGACATTTGAACCATCAAGTTTTAGGACTCCTTTTGTCAAGGGGATATACTTAATACCTAAGACATCAAAATAAATTATTAGTCATGACAGAAGTACTAGCACCTGAGTCAATCATACTATTATGGACAAGATATTTTCCTATGGTTAAGGAAATATAGAAGGGTTGGGTTTTGAAAAATTTACTTACTTTCTTCTCCTCTTTTTGGCACATGTTGACAGAAGCACGTGACTTCTGGATGGCTAGATCAGCATGTAGGAGTTGAGCCAGAGCTTCATGTAACAAGTCACACTAGGATGGAATAGTGAGTGCATCCCTGATTGTGACAGTTATGTTTATTTTCTTCATCTGGTCAACAATTTTGAATGGAAGACCCACTAAATTGTTCATCTAAGGTACAACAACATCATTTCTTGATTTTACAGGCGTAGAGGTAGAAACCTTAGCTGGTATAAAGGATTGACCTACCAAAGAAGGAGTGCATGCCAATTCAATAAGAGGTTTACATTTAGCCTCGCATGTAGGAACTTGAGCACTTTTAGTAATGGATTTTTTGGTTGTATATTTCTTCTTATGAGATTCAGATTGTGTTGATGGAATTGAAACTTGCACACTAGATTTGAGAATTCTCCTATTGTATCTTGTGTTATCTACATCCTAGGCAAGTGGTGTACTTGCATCATCTGTAACTTGATTGATTGCATAAAAATCCTTGGCACCAAAGAATATAAAGTTAGCTTCAGGTGGGGCCTATGTCTTTTCTTGGCTCTCAGGCTCACTTATGCTGATGGAAGGCTCATAGTTAGAAGCATTTTGGATCATGTAGGCTTGTGTGTGCGCAGCATTGGTGTAATGATATTGACTATGAGACATGTTGTAAGGAAAAAACCACTTTGATTTTTGTACCATGTTGTTTTCAACTAGAAAAAGTGCCTAGCTTGTGTTGGGTGCTAGAAGAGGTGTTGCAGGAGGAATAACTTGCAAAGGCAAGTGTGCATTAGCATGTCATCTATCATTCTATTGGTTCTACCCGTATCTCTAATTTCCATATTTATTACACCAAGGTTGATTTCTTTTTCTTTGCACCTGATTAGAACTACCTCTGCAGGCTTGCGCCTAGTGCTTCTTCAAAGATATAACCTTGTTGGACAAGATTCTAATTAAGGCCTTTAATTCTTCATCTTATTTTTTCTACATGGGAGAGTAGGGTGTCGATGAAAATAGTTACATGCTCTGTACTGTAATAGGGGAAATAGAAGGTTGGGGCATTGGATAAATTTCTAGGAACAAGGGCGTAGGAGGCCTAGGTGCTAATTTACTATCCTGAATAAGATTGTTTTCTTCATTTATTGCAATGTTGTATGCAACAAGTAAAGTTATACCTCCCATGGATTGAATCATGATTGAAATGTCACCATTTAAATCCCTTTAATAATACAAGAAAGCATGTTAGGCTATAAGCCTTACCAATTGAGGAATTTTGTCCCAAGTTTTCTGAAATTTGATGTTGAAATTAGTCATCTTCTCATTAGGCAAGAGCTTTGTTGTAGTCAGCTGCTCCACCAGTGATAGATGATCTAATTTATCTTCAAAGTAATTACATAATGTCATTCCAAGCTCATCTTAGGTAGAAATAGATGAAGGTCTCAGGCCTCGCTACCACTAGAGTGCTTTTCCCTTGAATGAGGTTACAAGTAGCCTAACAACTACATCATCATGCACAATTAGATAGACATAGCACACATTGGCCACATCTTGAATGTGTTCAATAGGGGTGACTTGATTTTATCCCATGAAGTATGGAGTACTTTTAAGTGTGGCCACTAACATATCATGCTGAGCATTGAGATTGAGTGGGATTTCACCAGTGAAATTGGTAAAGTTCCTTAGAGGAGGAGGAGGTTGAAATGCCATGGTAGGTGCACTTGTCTATTTTAAGGAGTAGAGTGCATGTAGCATGCTGGAAATGGGGATGTGTATGATGAATATCTGTTGCATGTGATTTTTGGTGAAATATGGAGGTACTCGAAGGGTCCTTCAGTTGCAACACTTTTTCTGGTATGCACTCTTCTCATAGAAGGTGCTCAGGACTGCAAAATAGGAAATTTAAAAGTGTTGGGAGTCGCCAGATGTGTTGAAAGAGCCTCTAAAGGTTAGAAATACTAATTCCACACACTAGAACTTAGCAATATGAAATTTAATATTTCATTACTTATCCCACCAAGCATGTCAGAAACTATTGGTTGTTCAAACGTCCGCCCGTGTCTTAGATCTGGAAGAACCAAATTGTTTGAGACATAAATGGAACCATCTCCAAGTTGTGGGACCTTGCACACTTGAGATGGATCTCCAAAGAAGGTTGGTTCCTCTATCTATTTTTACTACTAGTCCTACTCCTAATGTTGGAAGGTAAACACTAAGCTAAAAATGCCGAGGGATCGGGGATAGAAGGAAAACAAAATGGAAAAATAATCAAAAGAAGGCGATAGTGCCATAAAAAGAGGGATGAACACCATCCGTTCTAAGAAAAAATGAAAGGAAAAGGATTGAAAGAAGGCTATGCATGTGTGGAACAAACTAAAATGAATTTTCCATATCAGTTTC
This sequence comes from Taxus chinensis, assembly GCA_019776745.2. NCBI lineage: Eukaryota > Viridiplantae > Streptophyta > Pinopsida > Cupressales > Taxaceae > Taxus > Taxus chinensis. The sequence continues at coordinate 264,119,713 of CM034150.1, forward strand.
ATGGAAAACAACTAAAAATGGAGCTACAAGGGATGTAAAGTCACACAACAAGTACACAATGCAAAATAAATGCAAGAAGAAGGAATATAAACACACTTAGGATAGAGAATAGTCACAAAACGATGCTTCCATTAATTTTATAAATGCATAGGATTATTACAATGGAAAAAGAGGATAGTATCCACATGCATGAACCATATGTAGAGGTATATGACTCAGAATATAAAAATATGAAGTCCTTAGCAAATGTGTAAGGATCCAAAATGTCCAACATTAACAATGAGCCCAACTCTTACATTTATAGATGAATCGATAGAAGAAGAAGAGAAGAAAGAGGGAAAACCTGAATTTGAAATATAACCACCAACAATAAGCATTAAATGCCTATAAATATGTCAAATGTGTTTCCCCAAGTATGTTTGGCATGTTGGAGAAGGAAGGAAGAAAATTTGGATCAAATCAAGTCATTGGAGTAATCAGATTTGCTCATCAATTCCCATATCAATTTCTTCCCATTTCTCACCTACTAGATATGCCAAAAATTTGAATTTGAATATATAGCACTATAGGCTATGTCAGCATCTATCAATTGAGACTAAGCGCGCACCGATCAGAGCTCTGTAGTAAAATATATGGTTGTCAGAAGATTTTCAGAGTTGTCTATGCATGCAAGACACGTGGCGCACGTTAATTTACTGAAAAGATAACCAACTGTGTAAAAGTGTTTTTTCATTTTCTGTCATGTGACACTCATTGATTTTTTGTAAATATTCGGTGCTCTGTTGGTGCACTTTGATTGGTTTCATGTGGCAAACTCAAGTGTGTCAAAGAATGACATGTCATAAAATGGTATAGAGGAGGGTGCAAAAGTATGCATGTGGAAGAATGAGGTGTAGGAGATAGAAAGAAGGAAGGCACGCACAATCACAATACACGTAGAGGAAATAGGGAAAACTGGTGAGTGGGAAATGTATGGTCAAGGCGTAAATATTACAAAGTAATGTGTGGGACGCATGAGAAGGCCACGAACTTAGCTGATTGAAGCAATTTCAAAGCGTGCGTGGAGGATGAATAACTGCTAGGAAGAAGGTAAATGCATAGAAGGTGTGAACAAGGGAAGAGTGGAAAGAGGAAAAGGAAAATGGAAGGAAGAGAAGTGTAGAAATAGAGAGAGCTTGCACATGAGGAAATTAAGCCTAAGAAATGTGCTAAGTAGATAACTAGAGTGCCCGTAACCTACAGTATAAAACCTCATAGACAGAGTGTGAATGTAAGTTGTTCAAATAACTAGAAGAATTATTTGGATAAAATTACCATCAGAACACACTACTTGGTATGTGGCGAAAAGAATTATAGGGTTGTTATGTAGGGAAGTGCATGTAAGGATGACTACAACATGATAAGTAGTGGTATGCCATGAAGGTTACGACTTCCACACATGGAAGAAAGAATAGAAAACAAAGAAAAAGAAAAAAACACATTTAATGCTTTAAATCGGTGGTAGGTGAGGAGAAATTAATGCAGAAAATATTGGAAAATTATAAAAGGGTTTTGGGAGAGTTCATTCTTACCTTGCATATTGAAGAGATTTGAGCCATTGGAGAACAATTAAGTGTGAAGAGATTGTGCAAAAGAGACTTGAGAAAAACCAAACAAATTTTGTACATGGCCTGAGTCAAAAATCCTTCAAAGGAAGTGCGAGTGGAAGGAAGGAATGGGGATAGGTAAAATGAGGTTCAAAAGATTGTTCCTAGAGCTAGGGTTTAATTGCAAAAATTCTAGTTTGCATAGCTATGACACAAGGAAGTGAAGAACGGACCAAAGAAAGGATTTGGGAGAAAATTTGAAGAGTTGAACCCTTGTAGAGAAGTAAAGAACATTTAGTAAGTGGTTATAAGCACCTAAGGCATGTATTTTTTTATTAGAGTTTGTAGCTTGAATCAAAACAATTGCACTAATGAAAGTACCCACAACATTACCTAAGGGAAAGGGAAAGAATCCCATAACAAAAGAGATGTTGGAAGAATGGTTTTTTGAAATGCAATATCTAGGAGAGGTGCTTATAGGGAAGCTATGGGAGTCACACTTGACCAAGTGCAAGATTAATGAGTACAACCACCACTCATAAGCACATGATCTTGATATAGAAAGAGAATTGTTGAATAAGATGGATCATAGGACCGCATATGGTAAGTTGATTTATGATGATAAGGTGTAAAAGGACTTAGAGAGCATGGGATTCCTCCATATTTATGAACTGATTTTATTTGGAAATCCCAAGTGCTTGTATCAATGGTTATTGTCACGTGTCCATGTAGACTATTTTTACATTGCAAGAAAGAGAATACACATCACTGCACAATTGATTGTGAGAATTACAGGGTTGTGCAGTTTGGGTCTTGAAATAGAGTATGACTTGGAGGATGATATAGGAGTAGAGGCCATTGCCATTGTATTCAACTATCAAATGGGATGTTGCATGATGGACATATTGAATATTAGTGACCTAGGAATAAGAGTCATCGCATGCATCGTCATTTGTGAGTTGGGCGTCAGAATGATGGACTCAGGTGAGTAAAAATTGGTTGCACGTAGTGCATAAGATGACAAAAAATACTACATAAAACATTGTGATGTTAATTTTTGAAGAAATTATTGAAGAAGCATGAAAATTTGAAAATATAACTTGGGGTGTCACCTTCTTATTGTCTTTTGTGAGATAAGAGTGTCAGATGGGAAAACTTACGAAGTATGGAACTACCCAATGGAAAACAAGTCCCCAACGCATAGTTTTTTGGAATATACATGTGATGGAGGAATTAATAATGGACATAAAATTAGGGTAGACATGTGGTATAGATGGATGCACAAATTATTCAAGCATGTGTGGTGCATGCTAAGGGAGCTACCTTTACTTCTAAATGGTAAGGCTGATTTTGTAGTGTATGAGCATTTTTACTTGGGAATATTTTAGATGAATATTGGTGATAAGAGCCCTTCGTGCAAGCTACCCTTTGTGTTCATATCCAAATACTTCCAAGCACAAATGAATAGGCTTTTTGATGCGTGGAAACTAAAGTTCGATATAGACAGGGTAGATGTCAATTGCCACACTATGCGCACCACATATGTGTATCCAAACAAGTCAGCATATATTGAAATAATGGATTCTAATAACTATTGGAGCTCAAAATTTCACTTGTCCTATATCATGATGAATTGGGGATTTGAGACAACATTGGACTATCTCCAAGTTGTGGTTCTTGCACTTAAGATAGACCTCCGAAGAAGGTCAGCTTCCTCTATCTATTTCTACTTCCATAAATAGTCCTAGGAAGGAAAATTCATCTACCCATCACTACTCTATGATTCCAAGGGACCATGGTAACAAGGAAATGCATGAAAGAAAAACAAAAAACTAAAGGGAGGTGATAACACTAGAAAGAGGGGGATGAACATTCTTAGCTAAGTGAAAATGAAGGAAAATGTGCATAGGGAGGGCAGAAAATTGTGCCATAGAATGTAACAACATTCACACATTCATTTCCATGGGGCACCAAAAAAAGAAACCTGTAAGGGACGTAAAATATGCACTATACAGAAAAAATGGAATTAAAAAGAAAGAAGATGCAATAAAACACAAGTTAGGGCATATAATAGAAAAAAAGAGACTTTTATTTCTTCTAAATGACGTATAATCTATCATAATGATGGAGAGAGGAATGTATCCACATATAATGAACCATATCTGAGGTTTACAACTCAAAATGTAAAGAAACACTACTCTGAATAATGCTCTTAGCAAACCAAGAGGGTCTTAAATTTACAAATGAGAAATATTCAACAATATATAGAAGAATGGGGAAAAGAAGAGGAGGGAAAGAGAGGGAAAAACAGATTTTCAAATCTAACTACCAACAACTAACAATAAATGCCTATAAAGGCACCTGTAACACTGTTATATCCGCCTCCCCATGTCATCTTGAATTGTGGAAGAAGGAAAGAGGAAAGATCTAATAAAATTTGGGTAGTTGAGTCGATTTAATCTATACATTAATGGTTGAATTTTGGTTTCCCCGCATCACCTATCAAATACCACAAAAAATCTGATTCTAAAAAGTCCAGCGTGTATCCCACGTCAACAAATTTCCAATAAGACCTGGAGCACATGAATGTGAGATCTGTAGTAGAAGTAATGGTGATTTGAAGTTCATATTACAAGATGAACACACAAGACATGTGACATTATCTGATCAGCTGAAGGATTTGACTTTCTTCTTATTTTGTCTTTCTACCATGTTTCATGCATTCATTTGATATAAGTATTTGGTACACAGTTGGCATGTTTTGATAGGTTCCGTGCTATGCACTTTAACTGATAATCCATGTGACACTCAATAACTGGCACAAAATATTACACTTGGCATGTGGGAAAGGGAAAGAGGCATAAGAAGGAGGAATGTAGAGATCTATAAGTGCATGTGAGGGGGAATGTGGGGAGTGGGAAAAATATGTGCATATCTACAAGGGTATGTAATTATCCAAGATGAAGGGAAGCGTAAGACAAGGATGCACAAAGGCAATAATGTGAGGAAGGTACACAAAGGTGGAAAGAAAGGGGGAAATGACTGCATGTGGGAAATTTTATGGGACTTAGGAAGGAAGGGAATACGAGGGGAAAGCATTCCAGGAACTATAAAAATGCAAATCAAGTCTGAGGGCGTGAGTAAGTACTGCACAATGAATGGGGAACAAAAGTGAGTGTGCAAGGGGTGTGTGTTAAGGAGAAATGGAATAAGATAGAAAAAAATGGAAGAAGGTGGAAATCACGTGGAACGAAGCGAAGGGAATAGAAAGAAAAAGGAAGAAGTCAGAAGGGCATGCATGAAGAACTGCCACCAAGAAATTGGTGTCAAGGATAAAACCAAAAGTGTGCAACCTGAAAACTTGATGTCACAGCCAAAATGGAACTGTAAGTCATCTAAATAACCTGTAGATTACTTGAATTTCTGAACACTTACAACAAAAGTAGCACGCAACAATATGAATAAGGGGGCCACTAGTAAAGTCTTGCTAGAAAACAAGAAAAAGGACTAGGAATTCTAGTTCCTTATGAAAGGGTCAGAGAAGGTGGAGAAGCACGGCTAGTATGCCTTTAGTAAAGCTATTCATATTGAAAATACCATTACAGTATTGCGCCCCAACCTAGAGGAAAAGGCTAAGGATGAGTACCCTATAAAACTACACTACTTAAAGGATTTGGTATATATGATGTTGCATGAGGGAAAACATGTCCCTAGATCAATAGAATAAGAGTTAGATGTTGAATGAGAGAAGAATAAAATAGCGGTACTATGAAATATAATAGAGTATGAGGCATTGAGTGCCAACATCAAGGAAGAAATGATAAAGGAAGGATGCGTGGTTGATAATTGTCAATACCTTGATCCTATCCTAAAGGCATTTATCATTCAGGAGGAGACCAAGCTAAAACAGGTGCAATCAGCCAAGAAATATAATAAGGTTGGTCATGAATAAATAATGGCCAAAATTATGTGGAAACATGATACACTCAGTACTGTGAAAGAGGCCATTAAAAAAATACTCAAAGATCTTAGTTCTCTTGTTGCACAAAATATGGATTCCCTAGAAATAATAACATTAGGACTTGATGGAGTTGTAAGGGAAATGAAGGAGAAGGGATAAGGAATGGACCCTTAATAGATGCCAAATATTGTCAGGATGGTACCAGATGCAACTATAGTCATTTTATCTACCCTCAATATTAATTTCTAACCCCAGGTGGGTCGACCTATCACCCAACGGGTGCTGGGTACTCACTCGAGGCATGCATAGGCACTAATACCCTCCTTTATGTGGGCATTGTGAGAAGTTTTTTCCAAAGTGGAGGTTGATTTGCAAAATGAGAAGTAAATTTACTTAGTTAAAATAAAATTGGAAGGGACAACTTACAGATCCATACATTAATGCATTACAAAAAATTACTAACAATGGAATAAGCATAATAAACTAGATCGTAGCTATGATATTCATATAACATGAGGTTTTACACCATTAAGCATGATATGCGTAACAAACCCTTATATATATTCATTGGTATCCAAATTATAATAAGAGAGGTCATTACAGACCATACATATTAAATGACATAGATTCAACCCCTACATACCTTTCCTAGCATGAGACCCTAGCTATTCCCTTCCATTTTAACTCTTATTACAAATCTTAAAGCCATACAGAGGCTCATGACATCCCTCAAAACTCTTAGCACTAAGTGCTATAAACTTGAGCATTACTACAACACTCTGTTACTCATCATCTTACTCTCGATTCATTCTCTCTTAATTTCATATTGATGTCTATCTCGATATATCTTTCTCTAGTCCGAGAATCTCTTTTTATAGGATCAACACCCACCACCATGCATTCTCTTCTGAATAGATTGTGTCTCAAGTGTCGATGTGGTCCTCTAATGGTGAGTTATTATCCCTTCACAAACTCTTCAATCTTTTTAATGATGTCTCATGATAATATGCCCTTCGTAGAATATCCTTTTCTTAATCTCCAAGGTTCCAGGATTGTATCTTATCCACTCATCATGCCTAGTTAGGTCCTCACATTTTTCCTCAAGTGTCTTCAAAATTCCAAATATGGATAAGTCCTTTATACTCATGTTCTTCCTTTTGTGCATGCCTTGGTTTCACCTTAACCCTTTTTAAACCCCTTTGTCCTGTGCACTTTCCTTAAGCACCCTTCTTCTCATCGGTCCTACGCGCATGCACCCTTTGGCACTTAGCCAATACTTCAATGCCCAACATCACCCCACACTAAATTTTTTCTCTTTCCTCATAAACATCCTTCCCCTTAAAAGAAAAAACAATAGAGGGATAGATACACATGAATAAAGAATGGAAGAAAGGAAGAATCTACTACTATTGTAGGAGTGGGAACTCCTTTCTCACTGTTACCTTAATCTTCTCCCAGGAATCCACCTCACCCTTTACCTGCTAAAGTAGGTCACCCACTAGAGTTCTCACCTCCTCAAAACTTAATTCATCACCCTTAGCATTCAACGTATCAACAATTCCTTCTAACTGCGTACGAAGGTCATCCAACACATCCATTATGTGAGTGATCTGGGGGTACATATCCTTAAGATGATTCTTAATCGAACCCTCTAAGGCTTCGATTTCTTCTATCTTCTTCTCAACCTCAGCTAGGATTTTATCCCACTCCACCCTATTTCTCTTGTTATTTTCTTGAAACTCCTTTAGATCCACCTCATGCATAGCAACTAGTATGGTTGCTACCCTATCTCTATCACTGCAATTTTCATACACAGCCTCAGCTATTTGCATGGCAGTTTTTACAGTGGCAAGGAACTTAGAATACTGAGTAACTATTTCCCCAATCTTCAATATTTCTTCCTCCTTCTAGCATTCCAATGCCTCTTCTATTGATTCTAATGTGCACAACCGACTTTCCATGGTGAGGATGCGGGTCAATTTTTCCAAGCATTACATGGTTGACTTGTATTTTTTCTCAGGCGGGGCCAGGTTTGGGTGCTTCAAGATTATGGAGTCCATAATCATCTTAATATTCTTAGAAATTCTATGCAGCTTTTCCTTCTTCTCCCTTAATTTGCACCTTAATTGTGCATTGATCAACTTCTCCTGCTTCAACTCCTTGTTCTTCTCAATGATTTCTTCATTTTTCTTTTCAAGTTCCTCCTATAGAACCCTTACTCTATCATTCCTCCCAAAGAGTCTCTCCTTAACCTCCACTGATACCTTGTTAAGTGTGTTACACACTTGCTCATTTGATAGTTTTGAAGAATTCACCAGAGGGTTTACTCCCTTAGTATCTAGTATCTTCATCAGTGCCTCACGGTTGACTTCAAACTTTGGTTCATCAACATGGGACTCAAATGCCCAAGACAACATCTTCCTTGTGCATGGGTATGGACCCTCTTCTTTTAATGAATACCATGTAAAGAGTTGGTTTGTAGGAACAATGCTTTGGAAATGTGCGCGTAGTACCTTATTTGGATCATTCATATAGGTCATTCCTTTCTCCTGCACCACAGCCACATTCTTTCCTCCTGTGTGCACTTCCTTTGGGAAGCTTACCACCAGCTTGGGATCTCCACCCATGCTTCCATATTCCTTATCAACACTTTGTCTTCCCTCCACCTCATTGAGCACTTCTTCAGTGCTACGCTCCACCTCTTATTCCACCAAGTCTTTTATTATGCCTGCTACCTCCATTATTGTGACATATTCTATCTACTCCTTAGTTAGTCTTGGAGTCCTCTAATCCTTTGTGTTGACTTCCTCGCTTTCTCCCTTGCCATGAGTTCCTCCTTCATCCTCATCCTTCTCTTCATTTCCATCCTTCTCTAAGTCATGTACATCATACAATGGATGGTCTTGAGCCTCATCAGGATCGTCATTGTCCTCTTCACCCTTAATGGCCTCGATGTTTTCCATTTATTCTGATTTTTCCCCTTCTATTATTTTCTTCTTCTTCCTAACTACTGATTTTAGTATAGGAGATTCTTCTTTTTATTCTTTATTAGGTGAATCCTTCCTTTCTAGTGACTCTTCTTTTTCAGGGGGATTTTTTTGTCTTGGCACCTCTTCCTCAGGTGTCTTCTCTCTTTCTTCAGTGAGGGAATTATTTCTCCATGAATAGGTTCTTGGTTTTGCACTCGACTCTTGCATGCTTGTAGATTGTGTTGTATTTATACTTGGTGCCTTATTCTCAGGTGCCTCCTCTCTCTCCATCTTCCTCAGTGTGGCATTCTTCCTTAAGGTGGGGTCTTCTGGGATAGAGACATCAGTCTCCATGTAGACACCCTTCTCATACTCTAGAATTATGTGTAGATATACCCTTGTTACGTTTCTCCTAACAACAGGTAATGTTATGGGCTTCACCATATGCACGTCATGTAAGACATACTTCTCCACATATGTGTGCTTCTTTGGATAAATTAAATTTCTGCGCAAGTCATGGTAATCTTGGTCCACCATGTTGAGGTCAAACCTTAACTTATTTTCCTCCTTGAATCTATTAACCATGGTCTGGAAGCATTGTGTTGTGAAGAAGAATGGTAATTTGCACCAGCGACCCTTGGCGCCATCTACTAGAGTAAACTGACCAATACAAAAATGGTGGTGTATGGATAATTTAGCTTCACCTTGCAGTCAAACATGTAACTTCTCAGGTATCCTCCATTCTACACCAAATACATCATGCATCTGCTTATACCATTTCTCTAGGTGCACCTTATGGGTGGCCATCATGGTGTCACATGTACAATTCTTAAATATTTTTGTAGGTGAAGGGTTCTCATCTGGGTACTCCCAAAAAAACATTTTTGGCCCTTCAGCCACTCTAATTTCTGAAAAGATGATGGTAAGAAGGATATTACCAAACATAATATTTTCCCCATCGTGCATGGCATCGATGATTTCCTCTACTTTGAACGCTGAGATATTATAGATGGTCCCCTCTAAGATCTTTTGAAAAACATTCAACCATGCCATGTTGATCTGTGTCCACCTCTCCTATCCATTTAATTTTGTAACCAAGCACGCGGTCATCCTCATTATAGGGTTGGGAATTGCAGAGATGTCGAAGTACTATGACCCCTTCTTGTATTCATAGGACTCCATAATATTTTTGATGGCCTTTTTGTCATCTAGGTCATCATCAAATGAATCTCCCTCAGAGTTAAGACTAGTAAATTTAGAGATCAGCTGGGGAGTTATTTTCATTCATCGTCCTATAGGCATAAAAAAGGAGGGACCTGATGGTTGCATGCACTTCGGGTGATATTCCATATTTTTCTGGATGAAATGCATGCGTGCATAGCCATGTATTGGGGAAATAAAGACTACAAGAGGAAATACCAAAAGAGGGGATGATAGTGCACCTATATGAGTGCATGGATGACAATATAGTAGCTTGACTACCCTAATACTTAATGGCTCTTATGGGCAGTTATTTATTACCTGATAAGACTAGGACACATTTTTAGTTAGGGTTTATAGGTGTATTGACATGACTAATAGAGGGCAAGGTATTTACATGGGGTAATTATATCCTTACACATTTATACAGAGACTTACATTTGATTATGTATAAAGGTATTCAAATTCTGAGTCCTCCCACTCTACTATAGATATGGGTATGGGATCTTATTGTGATTGGGTGACTAGTTAGCAATTTACAATATCGTAAGCTTGATGAGCCCTCATTCTTCATTTGGGAGACAATAGGTATAGGTCAAATGGTTCTCATGGGGAAAATGTATTTCTATCTGTAAGCTTTTGATGACCTATAACTCCATATGATGACTTGGAGACCATATAGGTTATATTAATGGGAGACAGATGGCATAGAGTTGTGCATACTTGAGGTAGAGTAATTTATCATTGTCAGTAATAGTCACATTATGGAGATATAAAAAGTAGACAGGGTTTATATTTTGTACTAGATTAGACAAGACATCCCGAGTGTTGATCAGTGGTATATGTAAGTGGTGCAAGAGACACTGGAATTTGAGTAGTGGGTTAGAGTTTGAGTTTCTAGGTAGATATTTTTTGGTTTCATTCTACATGTGTGGGATGCTTGTGCACAGATTATATATCCAAGCACCACTTTTGAGTATGTTACATGATATGTTGTGATCATGCCTAGGTGGATTATGTTGGGCCTTGAAATATTGGCTAAGTACCAAAGGGCGTGCGTACGTAGGACCAATGTGGAGAAGGGTGCTCAGGTAAAAGCATGTAGGAAAAAGAGGTTTAAGGAGGTTTTAGGTGAAACTAGGGTGCGCGTGGAAGGAATAACATGGTTAAAATAACCTAACCATATTTGGCATTCTGAACAAACGTGAAGAAAAACATGAGGACACGACTAAGCGTGATGAGTGGATAAGGTGTCATTCTGGAACTTTGGAGGTCAAGAAAAGGGTATTCCATGCAGGGAATATTCCTAGAAGACATCATTATAGAGAATGGTGGATTTGCAAAGGGATAAAAATTCACCATTGGAGGATTATATCGACACTTGGCATGTGATCTGTTCAGAATAGAAGGCATGGCAGTGGGTGTCGTTCCTATAAAAGGAGATGCTTGAACTAGAGAAATATATACATGATACATCAGAAAGGGAGAAGAGAATGTAGAGAGAGTAATATGTTGAGTAACAGAGTGTTGCAATAATGTTAGGGTCTAGAGAACTTAGTGCTAAGGGTGTTGTATAGGAAAATTCATTCTCGAGTGGGGTGAAGGCCGATACTGGGAGCCACTAGCAACTTCGAATGATAGAGGGCTTAGGACCTCAAATGAAGATGCGGATCTATGGGCACAAATAATATAGACATATGATATAAAGAAGCTATATCTACAAAACTTAAATAGATAAGATTAGATAACAATATGCAAGGGTTTCCCGGATAATTCCAGTTCTAAGAGGATATTAACTCCCTTGGAGGATGTCAACTCCCGTGTCAGACAAGATAATAATAGATCATGAATAGTAGTTATCATGCATAAATAATGGAATATAAAATGATAATTAACTAAAATGATGAGGGAACTTAGCTTGTGCTATGCTATAGAGATGAACTAGGCATCAAGATGGTAAGATAACGAACCATGGAAAATATTTCTCCCTCAAACTTACAGAACTTAATTAAGCTGTTTCTTCTCTTCTTTGCGCCTAGGTATCTCCAAGTCTTCTTGAAAAATATATCAGTTGTTCGTCTTGAAAAATATCCCCCCTCAAATATGGGGTAAAACCCATATTTATAGCTTAGATGTGAGGTTATACTGCAGGTTAAATGATACTCAGGGTTGAGTAAAGTAACTTGAGTTAAGAGATATGATGTGATCATGTGGGGACCATGATTGACATGGTAGGTGAGATAATAGATTCCATTTAGAAATGGGTGTCGAATGGGTGTATTAATACTTATGGATTTAATAATTTGTGAGAGAGGGGAGATAATGTCAAAATTTAATTATTAAATGGGTTTATATGGAGCCCATTTAATAATTAATTAAATTTGGTTGAATAGATGATTAGGTTTATTGAAATTTAGGAAAAATAAAGGTGAGAAAGGAAATTTCATGAACACGAGATGATGGAGGGGTGCTATACCAAAAATAGGTGTCTAAATTCACCCCTTTTTGTTGAGTGGTTTATGATAGCAAGCCATCAAACAAAAACAAAAAGGTTTAGATGAGATATGTGTCTGAAGATGGATGAAGACGTGACCAAAGGCAAGATGCCCTAGGCAAAAAAAAGGATCATAATAACAATAAAAAAGTATGGTGCTTACTCCAATATCACATTGATAGAGGACAATTACCATCTCAATGGAGACAGACGATAACATTCGACAATATAGTGAGTGGGTGAAGACCACTGCAGTATGGATGTAAACCATGATGACCAATGGGTCATAGGAAAACATCAAAATATGTGCAAGTGAATGGGAAAGATGTGCAAAATCCTTTGTCTGTGAGGAATCGTAGGAAAAATCATGTGTCCACAAAAGGGATGAGGATAAAGATAATAATGCCCTAGCACAGGCCACGAGAAGGACAATAATTGAGTTATATTCATCGAAAAGGACAAGAATGAAAAAACACCCCAACATAAGACATAGATAGATGTTGAAATATGATATCCCAAGGGAATAGTCATAAATGTGCACATGATGAGGAGATAGGATAGAAGGGTGACATAAAATTCCCTAAAGGGGTAATGGTAATCATGTTTCATAGGAGATACATAAGTGTTAGCAAATTAGAAGCTAAAAGTAGTCTTACTTGTTCGATAAGTAGGACAAGAAGTCAAGATACTTTTGTGACAAAAAAAAAGTAGAGAAAATATTCATGGAAGATAACAAGATCAGATAAGTGATGGCCGTTATGGTATCTTCCAAGAAAAAAATGTCAAAGGGAGATGGAAAGAGATTTCTATAAATGGATAGGATGGTGTCCTTGCAAGAGGACTAACGAAGATAAAAGATGTGACAGGGTTCTTAGAAAGAGAATAGGTCAATGTTGTAGAGAAAAGAACAATAACGGTAATGAAATAGGTTGGTGGTACCTAAATAGAGAAACATTGGCATTAACCATGAATGCTAGGTGTGAGGGATGTTGAGAAAGAGAAGAGGGAATAGATAGGAGGATTGGTTGATTATGAGAAGAGAAAGAAAGAGTGAATGTGAAGGCAACAGGGGTATGGAATAGAGGGATAAAGACAGAGGAGGAGAAAAGAAGGAATGAAAGGGGATGTAGAAGATAACAAAGAAGGATTATAAAGAAAGAGGGAAATGAAGAAGGAAAAACTAAGAGAAGAAAAGAAAAGGACAGAGTAGAGGATGAAATTATGAAAAAGAGAGAGAGTTATTTAAAATGAAAGGTGTGAAGGAGTATGAAGTAAAGGAAGGTAGAGAAGTAATGGAAAATGAAAGAGATGATAGAGGAAAGAAAATTGAAGGAAGCAGATCATAGTGAGGAAATCCAAGGTAAATAATATGGAACTGACCACATGGAAATGCATGTGGATGGTGAGATGATAAAGGAGATGGGACAATGCTAAAGAGTCAAATTATCGATGGGGAAGTAAGGAGGAAATGTGAGGTAAAATGAGGAGGAAGACGATAAAGAAGAAGTGAAATAGGATGAGGATGATAAAGGAGGAAAATAGAACAAAGAAAATTATGCAGAAGGAAGGGAACCAATAATAGATATATTTGATAAAGAGTGAGAAGCACAAGGAACGTAAAGAGAAGCTTGAGGGGAGGAATGACATCAATTAAAAAATATGTGAGATGCATGAGATGAGGATATGCTAATGATGATAAAATAGAGAGAGGGTGCATGATGAAGGAAGTGAATAAATTGGAAACAAAGAATGGAAGATGGAGAGGTGGCACGAAAAAAGAAAGGAAGGGATAGGAGAGGTAATGCCAGTGAATGGATGTTAGGAGAAATCCATCGATAATGATCAGTAGGAAAGGATGGGACAAAATATGAGACGAGGCATAAATTAAATGAAGAATAGGAGGGGGAATACCAATGAAGGGACGTTAGGATAAGTCCCCCAATAATGATCAGAGGACATAGAGGAAGGAAGGAATGAAGATAGAATGGAGGAAGTCAAAGAAAAGGATTCAGGATGTGCAGAATGGGGATGAGTGATTTTTATGAGAATTCCACCGATACTTACTAGTGTGGAAACAAAAGATGATAATTAAATAATGTTAGGGAAAGATCAATGACAATGACGGGCAAGTGTGGGGGTAGATATGTCAGAGAAATCTAGAAGATGGAGTGGAAAGAGTAAAGAAAGGATGGATAACGATGTGTAGAAAGATGAAGATGAGGAGAGGATGTAGTGGATGAGAATGAATGAGAGAAAAATTAAGAAATAAGACATGAAATGAATGGAGAAGAAACGGTTAAGTAAGATTACCCAGCGATGGATGGTGGAGATGAAAAAGGGACTAGTAGGAAGTGGTGTTTGTGAGAATGAAAGAGGAGGTGAGAGGATGTGATGATGGGGAATGATGAGAAAATGTAGATGGATAGAATGTGGGGTAGTGTGTGAGTATAGGATGACTGATCATGCTTAGGAGGGACTCTTAAGTAAGATATCCATGCCACAAAAGGATTTAAGTAAGATCACCAAACTCGTAGTGATGATATGGAAGGAGAAAGAAACATTGTATTGGATTTAGGTGTGAAAGGGTTGGTTGGAGTGGATGAGTATGATGAGATACGGGAGATAGAAGATGACGAAGATATGATGGGGGTGGAAGGGTCAGATGGAAAACCATTCTTAAGAGGAACTCTTAAGTAAGATTGCCCTATGACGGGGATGGTTAAGTAGGATCTCCAAACCAAAGAAGAAGAAAAATTATGAAAAGATTGAGTAGCATAGATAAAAATGGAACAAGAGATAAAAGGAGATGATATCAAAGTGATAACAAGGAAACAAAGGAGTGTGACATGATTGGATAGAGGAACATATGCAGTGTATATGGAGAGTGTAAGGACAATCCTTAATTGGGATGTCCACATGGTGGGAGTGATGATGTAAGAATGTCAAGTGAAAAAGGAAAAGTGGAAAGACATTTGTGGTGGTGATTGTTGTCTATTGAAAGAGGAAACGGTGAAGAAGCTTCTATAGCAGAAGGATCCAAGGAAGAAGATATACCTTAACTAAGATTCTCTAAATGTGTGGATGGTTAAGTAATATTGTCAAACTGAAAGCAGAGGAGTAAAAGGGAAACTCAAGAGGAAAGATAAGTAATATATCTGGCATCATGTAAGGGGAAAGAAAGGTGAGAAGGATGATGTGGAGAAAAATGGTGATGAGTGGAAATGGAGAGTGAGGAGCAATGGATCAAAGATGTTGTTGAACATGTTAAGATATAAGGAGTTGCAGGATAATGAACTTTCCTTTAGAAGGATCCCTAAGTAGTATTCACAAACTGCAACAATGATCAAGTAGAATTCACAAACCGAAAAGTATATTTGCAAACAAATTCATGGAGATGATGGATAGATATAGAATTCATAGTGTGAAATTTGATGTGATTTTTATAAAAGATGATCTGGATGAGATGAACGGAACATAGTTGTAGCAAGGGTGTACATGGAAACTATGTTTGGAATTGGATTGGAGATAAACAAGAAAGGTTACCACTCAAGGCATTGCACTTGTAGCCAATAGTAGGTATTAACACATAACCAACGATAGTTAGTTATACCAAAATACTGTGAGGGAAATATGGATGAAAGATGATCGTAATCCTAATGTTGACATGACAAAGGGATTGAGATGTAATTTGTACGTAGGAAGAGGGATCTCCAAAGGTTGTGTTCCTTAAGTCTATGCCCCAGCTCTGAGAAAGGGAAAAAACAATAGCAAAAAGTTGATCAATGCAGGAAGCTTTCGGAAAATGTTGATAAAATGAAGGGTGATCAATGTGGAAAATTTTGCAGATACCATAATAATAGAGCAGCCATCCTTCAAGGGTATGGTCTACTTTATACATAATATGGATGAAAAGAATAATATGATAGCCATCCTTCAAGGGATTGGTCTATTTATTTTGATTTTGTGTTGTATGCTTTTCTGTTTCCTTTTTTTGCACGAAAAGTTGTCCTTCGAAGGATCAGTCTATTTTTTATAACTTTGATCTTGCCTTTTACATACATGAATTTGAGCTTCACATGGGGGAGAGCTAGGGATAGCAAAGTAGACCACTTAGGAGGGGATAAGGAATGTACAAGAGACACCCTGGACCCTCTGCATGGTTGTAATAGGAGAATGAGAAGATGATGGATGTAATGGTTACAGGGTCACATCAAAGTAGTGAAGGCGGACCACATAATTCAAATCATTACAATGACAAATGGAAGAAGCTAAGGATGGAGGAATGATCTAAGGATGTAACTAAGTGCTCATTGGTAGATATGCTAACAATAGATTGGTCACAAGTGCAATGCATTAAGAGGTCTCGTCTCTGGTTTATCACCATGATAGGGAAGACAGTGAAGTTGCAATAAGATGAGATGATAGACACGTAGGAAATAAAACTATGTCCTGAAGGAAACTAACATATGACCACAATGGTGGATTTTGATGAAAATAAATGATTCCCCAAGAGAGACATAAAGATAGAATGACAATCATGACCTCAAAGGAGGACTTGATGAAATAAACAATGTCCCAAAAGAGACAAAGATAGAGCCACAATGGTGGACTTCAAAATAGATGGTGCCCCAAAAGAGACACATATATAGCCACAATGGTGGAATTTGAGAAAAATGGGTTCCTCAATGGAGAGAAAAACATGGCCTCAAAAGAGGCATAAATATGGCCATAATGGTGGACTTAAAATGAGTGAAGATTTGGGCAAAAATAGTTTAGATTGGATGAATGTGAAGGAGGTAGACAAAACAATGTCAAAGAGTGAAGTCCCCTAGTAACAAGGGATTTGTACGGATGAGATGCTCAAGGGTGAGGGAAGGTTGTTCCCCTAATATGAAGGAGTTAAAGGATATCGAAAGAGTTTAGATGAGATTTTCTTAGATTTGGAAAATTGACCAAAATGCCTTACAATGTTCGATGTCATGGCTTGGGGTATCATGATAAGTGCAACTGTAATTAAGATTGAACCATGATGGCTTGAGACCATAGGGATTAAATTATTTAATGGGAGGAAGTGTAGGAAGTGTTATGGTAGATATTCGAGTTAAATTTTGAAGGATATCTACGTAATACCCCATTGAAGTATCACGAGGAAGGTAACTCTTATGGGTTTTGATAGGATATCTTAGTTTGGAGTTAGGAGAAAAATTGGATGTAGATTGGATGGGTGAATTTCATGTTTCGGAGGACAAATCAAATTTGGTTGAAGGATTGTATTGTTTGGATGTGGATTGATTGTTGCAAGATGTCATAGATGGAGAGACTGATCCTAACATGGATGTTTTGGCATTGGATTGTTGAGAAGAGGGAAAACCTAAATGTTTCTGAGGATGCATAGGGGACTGTCAGGGATGTTTTCCCCAAGCCTTAGAATTCAACTGAGAAGATTTACCTCTAGCAGGAATGATTATAATTTCAACCAGAGGATCTGATAGCGGTGGTGTGGTTATTAATGGAGAAAATGTCCTAAAAAAAGATGAGGATGTTAATGGAGAGATAGGCATTTATATGATGTGATTAATGATATCTATGTGAGATGTGGATTGTTTAGGTTTTGGCATGGGAAGAGTTGATTTTGTAGAGGGAGAAGGAAAACAATATTTCTTTGATTTAGGTGGATGTTTTGGTTCAATATATGTTCCAAAGGGTATCTTTGATAAGGTTACAGATCGAGAGGATTTAGTTGGTGTGATAGAAGGATTAGGTGAAGAATATTGGGGTAAATTGGGTGATGTGGCCATGGGAAAGGATATAAGCGAAGATTTCAAGGTAGGAATAGGTGTATTTCTTGGTATTATAGATATAGTGGTAACAGACATAGATAAATATGTAGGAATTTTTGGGATATGTGGAGATGTGGGTGGTGTGATAACCGATGGAGTAGACATCATTGGTAATGTAGCAAATACAGGATTATTTTTGGATGTAGAAGTAGAAGGGACTAGTTATTTCATAAATGTTTCAAGGTGTAAGAATGATATTTTTGCTAATGGGCTTGATATCGAAGGTGGGGCTGTAAAGGTGCATGTAGTATAACTTATTTTTGTTGCGATGGTTGTGAGTAATGCAAGTGTAGTAACAGGTGTATTTGAGGCAAATGTGGGTGAAAAAATAGGTGAGAGAGATGTAGGGATATGTGTTGATATGAGTGGGGCAGAAATGAGTGCTAAGGATAAATCTAATGTGGTATATTGGGGTGTATTTGAAGCGGTAGAAGTGGATGGTATAGTTGAATTTGATGTAGATGTGATAAGGATAGGAGAAGGTGCAGGTTCAGGACATGTAGTGCAAGTTGATGTAACTGTGACAGGTTCCTCATAAGGGATGGGAATAATGTCCACTGTGGGAACATGTAGTGTTGGTGATAAGATAAGATCTTGACTGACAGTGTCAATCGTATAAGAATTTGATAGTTCAGATGTAAAGGGGGTGACATGATTTTTTGGTGGTTGATTAGTTTGCACAATTAAGGTATCGATTTGGATACCCCCTTGATTTATGATATGTTGGACATGATATTTGAAGGAATGTCATTTCTCAATGTCATGACCTTTGACTCGATGATATTTAGAATAGTGGGCTTCATGATACCAAATAGGCTTGGCTTGCAAGTTTTCCATGGGTCATATGGGAGGAAGTTGGATAGAGTTTACACTCGTCAACTTATCAAGAATAAAACTATATGATTCTCCTAAAGGAGTGTAGTTGGTTGTTGATTGAGGAAATTTTTGTTGAGAGCATGTGCTTGATGTAGATGGGGATGAAGGTTTAGTGACTATAGTGTTGGTTGCACCCTTAATTTTTTCGTTATGTGTGAATGGTTTAGTACATTTGAGATTAGGTTTAGCTGATCAGAGTTTAAGATAACCCTACTCAACGGCACAGGTTTCAAGTTTACGATCCATTGTAAAAGCTTCATCAAAGGTTCAGAATGATTGGATTTGAAAAGTGGATGATATATGTTTTTCACACGAATGTGAGAATAATTAGATGAGTTCAGTTTGCGGGATAGTGATGGATAGTTGGTTTATAACACCATGCCATTGTATGATGAAGTCAACAATGGGCTCGTCTTCAAAATGTCGAATGGTGTAAAGATCAGTGATAGTGGTTTTGCATGTGATATTGATAGAAAAGTGTTCTAAGAAAAATTGTGCAAGTTGGGTGAAGGATAATATGGAATGTCACGGGATACTATTGTACCAGTCCAATGTGGGACCAGACTAAGACATGGGGAAAGTGCGAAGAAGTAGATCATGAACATGCGCAATAAGACAACATGCATGTTTAAATGTGAGGAGATATTGGTGGGTATCTTCCTTATTGTTGAAATTAGTAAACATGTGAATTTTACAATGAGGAGGGTATGGTTTTATTGGAACTGAAGGATTAATCGGTTCATTAAAGATGTTCTCATAGGATAAGGTGTTCTTAGATGCTATGGAAAGGGTTTCTAAACTGGCTAACTGGTTCATTAAGGCATGAATTGAATCACTTGAGGTGTTTTAAGGTTGAGATTGGATTATTTGTGTGGTTTTAAATGTAGTGTGATAAGGTGAATGATGTTTTTTTGGGTGTGTGGGTAGTTAGGGAATCATCTGATAATTTTTTGGATAGGATGTTTGTGGAATGGTTCGATAAGACAATTGATTATTTTTTGGATATGTAGGTGTTTGGGGAGCTGCTTTGCAAGGACTAACATGTGTCACAAGTTGGAATTGTTGCATAGGATGATGTTGAGAAATAATGCATGATATGGTTGTTGTGGTAAAAGATAAACGGGGATATGTGTGTTAAGAGTTTGAGGTGGCTGGGTAGGCCTATTAATAGTGGATGAAATAGAATTTTCAAAATGGGAGGTGGGTGGAATGTGATCCACCAATTTTGAAGATTGGGAGGATTGAGAGATTATAGGAGATTTTTGGAGTAAGAAGTCATATATGGGGTTAGGAGGAGATCCGAGTGTATCTAGAGGAGTGAGAGATGGTGGTGTAATCATTTTTGGAAGACTGGCTTGACGAGGGATATGAGGGTTGGCGTCAAGGTGAAGATAATTTTATATGACATGGTTCTCATAAGGTGAGACCATGGATACTGGGGGTTGGGTGATTGACGACGTGGTTTTGATTTTAGTATCTTATTGGGTGAGATCATTAAGAGTAGTAATCTCATTGGATGGAGAAAATTGTTTGTTTGTATCGATTTGAGAGAGAGCGACAATAGGTGTGAAATAGAGAAACATTTGTTTATGTATGTTGTTGACAAACAAATCAAGCAGAATATTTTTTAGCATCATGATTAATTTTGAGATGTAAGGTAAAATGGATAATAAAAGTTCCTAAAGGAGTCTAAGGTTGGTTTTAGATAGATTTATATTAGGAGATGTCGAAGATGGTTTCCTGTTGGGTGTTTAAGTCCCAATCAATTAACCAGGTAAGAGGAATGTTTTGATGTGTTAATTATGTTTGTGCAGTCTCAGGCAATGTGTGATAAGTGAAATGTAGAGAGTTAAATCCCTTACTTAGGCTATGTAAGCAAGTAGGATGTAGAAGGTTTGTTTTAGACCAAAATTAAATGTGATATTCGATGTAGATAGTCACTCAAAAAAGGCAAAGTTCAATGCATAAAAGAGAAAATAAAGCAAAATGAGGAATACTTGGAGAATCACTTTTCCTAGTTATTTGATTACACGTGTTTATAGGTATTAATCACGGACCCAGAACATCTAGTGACCTTAAAAGTGCACCGTTCATGACTGCAGGAAGGGTCTGGTGAAAGATATTTTATGTGTGTTTTTTTTAAACAAGTGATATCTGATGGCATTGTTCGATGGTTGCGAACTTTTCGATTTCATCTGGAAAATAAGATAAATGTAATTAGTTGATATGGTTAATAAAGACAATATAGATGTTGTCAAAAAGTCACTTCGTAGAAAAAATAACAATAATGAACCTAATTAATTAAGAAAAATTGTAGACCGACATTCATATACAATAAGAGGATATAAGCTACGAAAACCATTAATAGACCATAAACTAAGAGATAAATTTAGAACTGGTATTCTTATTAAAATAAATGATCAAAGAAACTATGAACTAATAAACATAGAAAACAAACAGTGAAATAAATGATTAAATGCTAAGATACACTATAAACTAATAATAATAATAATAATAACAATAATCAATAATAATCTATGAAAGAAGCTATGAAATGGACCTTACCAAAAGAACTTGGAGTAAATTAATTGATTCAAGATGAGGGATGCATTTAGTTCTTCAAGTGGAACAGTTCACACACATAATTTGGGCACTTTATAGATTATTGGTGCATATCCATGCTACAGTTGGAATATCTTCAGTCAAACATGCAAAAGGTGTCTCAACTTTACTCAACCACGTGTGTGGGACCAAAAAATTGACTTCCCACCACAGCAAGCACCAACGAGTCATTCTACATGGGGAAGAGTGTTTCCAAAAGGTAGCTCGACTCAACAATGGTGGACGGAAAATAAATTCAAAGTATGCTTTAGAAAAAGGTGTTGTGAGCACTATTTGTAATGGTGTCATAAAGAATCGGAAATCAAATGTGATAAAGAGACTACACAGTCACTAACGACAGAGCTTGTGTGACTTGAAATTTGAGTTAGAAACAGTTGGATATATCAAGCTTCAAAATCTTATGATTCATAGACGTAAAGAGGGAGGTGTTTGGAAGAGCGTAGGGACATAGTTAAATGAGTTGATGGTTGGGAGAGATGGTGTGGATATTTGAGGTTGATCAGGATCGTGGAGAAGATATTGAGTGGTGTCAAGGAGGAATAGCTCGGGTTGTGTGTGAGAAAAAAATTTGGATGGGATATTGTGTGCAGCATTAACAGAGCAGCGAGGGTCGTGGTGAGTGGAGTGTGTTGACGGGTGGCTGAAGAGTCTGGTGAGGGAAGCAGGTAGACATGTAAGGAGCTTGGTGACGGAAGTGGTGGGGAGCTGAGTGCCTCAGTCCATGGGATGAGAGGGCAGACAGATAGAATGGAGTCGGCTGGTAGATGGGTAGATGGAGAGTGGAGTATGCATGGAGATCGGTGGAAAGGGGAGTGAGTCGAGAACGGATCGTGGATGGAAGAGCCAAGTGGCTCAGTCAAAAGGATCTGTGGGGGGTGAGAACAACATGGTGTGGGCTATGGAGAATGGGGAGATATATGTGGAGTTGGGAAAAAGTGGGAGAATGGGGAGATGGGTTGAGTGGAGATTTGGGATTTGAGATCTGAAGTGAGCATAGAGTGGATTGAAGGGTCTATGTGGGAGACAACGATTGGGAGGTGGAGGGGAGAGGGATCGATAAAGTAGAGTTTGGGGTGCGAGGAATTTACTGGCTGAGTGGCCAAGGAGAAGAAGAAGGGAGTTGTGTGAGAAGAGGGAAGGGTCTCAATCTGTGTAGGGGAGATCTCAAGGGTAGTTAGGTGAGCCAAGGGGAGAGAGATGGAGGATCGAGTGGCTAAGCAAAGTGAGTGAGTGGGTGGAGTCATAATGGAAGGGTAGGTCTGAGGGGAGAGAATGGATGTTGATTCAAGAGCTGTGTGAGGAAGGGGAAGCTCAGGTAAGGGAGAGGTGGCGAGATGAGTGGGTAGGATGGGCGTGAGGTCAGAAGGGAGATAGGGAGCTTGGATGGAGGGATGCAATGAGGATGTGACGAAATGGCTCGGTCAAGATGGCCAAGCCGGGAGGAAAGGGATAGGAATAGATAGGGGATGGGATAGTTTAGGAAATTGTTTTTATTTATTTATTTATTTATAATTATTATCATTGTTTTGTTTTTAATTTTATTTTTTTATATAATTTAATTTAATATTTTTTTAATTGTGTTATTTTTTTTGTATATATTTTTAAAAATAGAAATAACATGAAAGTTTAATACAAAGTATACACCCTTTCCAAACAGCACAATGAACTTACCTTCATGACAAAAAAATTACCACATGTACAAAGGACACCACATGGGGGATCACATTAAATCCTGTAAATGAGTGAGCTTATAAATGAAATATTCACAAAATCTATCACGTGACGACCACTAGGAGAATAATGAATTACGCAATCAAACTTGAAAACACAACCAAACAAAAAGGTTAATTTTTGGATTTACTTCCCATGCGGGTAGATGTCAATAGAAAAAAAGAAGAGAACGTATGTCCTAGTGATTTCAAGTGACCGTACTGACCTAAAATCGACAAATAATAAGATGTTGCAAACAAGCAAGTTAGAAAAGATGAGTAAAATAACAAAAAAATGACCAAATCTAGGATCTGGTCCCACCGGGCATGCCAAAATGTTGTACAAGAAACTTCATTCTCAAGCGGGGTGAAGGTCGATACTGGGAGCCACCAGAAACCTTGAATGATAGAGGGCTTAGGACCTTAGATGAAGATGTGGATCTATGGGTGAAAATAAGATATATGTATGATATAAATAAGTTAGATCTGCAAAACTAAAACAAATAATATTAGATAACAATATGCAGGGGTTTCCCAGATAGTGCCACTTCCAAGAGGATATTAACTCCCTTGGATGATGTCAACTTCCGTGTCAAACAAGATAATAATAGATCATGAATAGTAGTCATCATGCAAAAATAATGGAATATAAAATGACAAGTAACTAAAATGATGAGAGAGCTTAGCTTGTACTCTACTATGGAGATGAATTGGGCATCAAGATGGTAAGATAATGAACCATGGCAAATATTTCTCCCTCAATCTTGCAGAACTTAATTAAGCTCTTTCTTCTCTTCTCAGGTCCTAGGTCTCTCTAGGTCTTCTTGAAAAATATATCAATAATGTGTCCTGAAAAATATCCCCCCGCCTAAAATATGGGGGAAACCCATATTTATAGCTTGGATGTGAGGTTAGACTACAGGTTAAACAATACCAAGGGTTGAGTAAAGTAACCTAAGTTAAGAGATGTGATGTGATCATGTGGGAACCACAGTTTGAATTATTAGATGGAGTGGGGAGCATGATTGACATGGTAGGTGAGATGATAGATTCCATTTAGAAAGGGGTGTTGGATTGGTGTATTTATACCCATGGATTGAATAATTTCTGAGAAATGGGGGATAATTCCAAAATTCAATTATTAAATGGGTTTATATGGAACCCATTTAATAATTAATTAAATTTGGTTGAATAGATGATTAGGTTTTTTGAAATTTAGGAAAAATAAAGGTGAGATAGGAAATTGCATGAACGCTAGATGATGGAGGGGAATTATACCAAAAATATGTGTCTACAAAGGGTTTCCAGGGATGTCATGGGCCTTTTTATGGCACTAATATCTGTAACAGGGGTTAAAATGGAAGGGTATAACTAGGATCTTATACAAGGGAAGATCTGTAGGAGTTGGGTCTCTGTCATTTAACATGTATGGTCTGTGATGACCTATTTTGATTGTAATGTGGCTACCAATGAATATATATATGGGTTCATTTTGTATATCATGTTTAAGGGTGTAAAATATCATGTTATATGACTATCATGGCTCAAATCTGGTTTATTGTGCTTATTGCATTGTTATTAAGTTTCTGTAATGCATTGATGTGTGGATCTATAAGTTGTCCCTTCCAATTTTCTCTTAACTAAGTAAATGTAGTTCCCATTCTGCAATTCATCCTCCATTAATGGTAATACCTTCTCAAAATACTCACATAAAGGAAGGGATCAGTTCCCTCGCATGCCTCAAGTGAGTGCCCAACCCCTATCAGGTGATAGGCCAATGCGCCTGGGGTTAGAAAGTAGTATTGAGGGTAGATAAAATAACTACATCTTGGTTCCATTTTTGGGACCTCTTTTCAAAGATGCTCTGAGAATGGTGTGTGATGAAAGAGTGCCTAATGCTAGATAATGTTGAAGCATGGCTCAAGAATATGGAGGGATGAGTTTGCTTAGAGATTTAGTACATAGACTTGAGTTTGATGAATGTAAATGGGTAGAAGAGAACTTGTATCATGAGTTGTATGAGACGTTATTTTTTTGATTTCCAGTGGATTTGTATGAATGGATTTTGGCGTATGCATCTAGATCAAGTTGGAACTATAGATCTCGCATGTGGAACTAAGATGAGTATCAGAGGCTGTAGGATTCTGATTTGACTTTGACACGTGTTGTTGATCATTAGTGGAGAAGATTTCTAACTAGTTATTCCTTCGAATGTGTTATTTTTACGTATTCTTATCTGAAGGTTACTGAGTTTGAGTTCTTAAGGGACCTTAGAGGATAGTTTTTATGTGTTATACCTTTAGCTATTAATATCATGATCATTACACTGAGTTTGGGAGAATTTCCCATGGCTGGCTAAGCTTATTTTGAGCACTGGGCGAGGAAGCTAGGGTCAAGAAAGATGGTGGACCTTGCAATTGAAAAGGAGAGGGAAGAGAGACGATTCAATTATAATGAAGATCGTGAAAGAGAATTAGTTAGACAACGTGAATTTACAAGAGTGATGGATTTATAAAGGTAGACATTATGGGAAGTAATTGAGGTTCACGTAGAGGACGTGTAGCCTAAATAGTCTGTGCTACCCCATCTTCCATGCTACCTTATCTTGGAAAACATGGGAGAGAGACCCCTTCATCTTTTGATGAGATCTCGTTACTTGGAGAACTGATAGCTGTTGGTGTCCATATGAATCCCCCTGGTGACCAACCCCTAGCGCTTAGTTTTCCAAATCTAGAGATAAGTATTGCTAACCCAGTCAGTATTTCTGGAAGTAGCCGATCATCACATAGGAAGTATAACTTTTCATTTGGCACATATATGGCTCCATAGTCATTTCCTATATTTGGAGGGTATATTATCTAGAGTGACATTTGGGAAAATTATGGGTACACAAAGCTTAGGTATAACATCTGGAAGTGGCACAGGACACACATCTGGTAGCAATAAAATATCACAGACTATTGGTGTGTAGTTCACCATGACTGTGGGGACACTAGGCGCAACCACTTCAGGATCTTTACCAGCTACAAGAGGTGGATCTGGTGGAATAGGAGCTAGTGGACCTAGCACATCTGGAGGATCTAGTGGATCAGGAGGAGTAGACACCAATGGATCTAGTGGATTTGGTGGTGGAGGTAACACTAGAGGGAATTAAGGTTCTGGATCAGGCGGGCATGGGCCTTAACCACCTCAGCAAGTATTTTTTGAAATGTCTTTGCATAGAACAAACCATAAAGGTGTTGAGGATGTTGCAGTGCATGTACAAAAATGTGAATTGATATAGCGCGTGAAGGGGATCACTACCCCATAAGAAAAGGTAAGTTAGTTTGTAATTGTGTTACAGGGAATCGTGCATAGTTGGCACTGGAAGTATGACCCCCACCAGATAGTGGTAGATTACACCGCGTAGTGGAATGTCTTCTTAGCTGAATTTCATATCCATGAGATTGAAAAAAAGAGCATTAGCACGCTAAAGGAGATTCAACAAGGTATGGTAGAGAGTGTGCATGAATATGACACACATTTTAAGACTCTCTTATCAAAATTGTCTTATGATATTCATCCTTATCAACATGCTCAATGGTTTGTTGGAGGACTAATAACGCCTTTTCAGGAGGATCACTTTCACATAAGACTTTCATAGACCTGTACAAGACCTTGGAGGCTTCCCTGCATGCCAAGGCTGTAGGAATTGTGGATACTCGTGTTAGTCCTTTTCTTAAAACTTATATTTCTGCAATGGAAAAGCAAGTTGTAGAAGCTCTCTGGGAACTCAATGTCCCATGAGAACTCGCATTGGCCTATGGTGCATGGATTGTGAGGTAGAGGGGAATATGAAGGACAACTATTCCTTAGAAGATTAGTATGGGCCATGATGGTAGAATGTGAAATTTGGAATGAAGATCATAATGCAAGTCAAGTGTTTACTACTACAACGTGCGTTATCCATAATGAATGTGTCTTCACTACTATAAGATTTTAACCTCTACTACTCATGACACCAAGGATTGTAGATTGATTGACCAAATACATGATTCCATTGATATTGGTATGCTGCTAGACAAGTATTACAAACAATTCCAAGGATGATGGTCATCACTATGAAGGATGCGTACAGATGGAGGAGCGTCGTGGAAGAAGGTTTCTGACGGAGGATTTAAAAGTCTTGGTAATTGCAGAGGTGGAAGGGGTGTAGTTCCCACTTGCATAACTTGTTATAAACTATGGGTCTATAGTAGAATTACAAACGTTTGAATGTCCTAACCTACTATAGTGCTCATAGTGTGAGAAGAAGCCCAAGTATGAGGAGTTCCTTGATCTATTTTGAACACATGACCCAGTACATACATGAAAAGGAGAAAGGTGTTAGAATGGTAAGAATTAATAAATAGGGCCAACTCGTAGTGGATGCCAAGGGTGGTGGTGTGTGATTCAGAGTTAGAACCTGTACTGGTGATGACGTGAGTTGAGGTCTGTGCATCACCAGGGAGATACCAAATCAAAGAGCCACTAATTACAAAAGAAGAGGTGATGTATGGGAAGCATATATACCCTACCCATTTGAAGCAAGGTCTATTAAGATACCATGGATGTAATTCAGGAGTCAACAAGGGGAAATTCAATGTCTAAAGGAGAAATCCAGGTAAGTTGGGGTAGAAGGAAAAGCATTGAGGTCTCTGTAGTCAGGATATAGATGATATCAGAGGAGGTATGTAAGATGTTGTGCCAAGACAATATCATTCCTCTGTCTAAGGAGAATGGTTACAGGGATAAGATACCAAGTGTACACCAGAACAGAGCGTGAGAGGAAGGTTTCTGTATGCTAACCTTCCTCCCCATAGCCTCGACTATGATAAGGAGATTATATTGAATGTAGTTATTGATGGATGAATCCTAAGTAATATTCTTATTGGCACTGGTGAATAGAAGTCAATGTTCTCACCCTGGATGCACTAAGAATCAAATGGGAAGGCCCCCATTACATCCATCTTCAAATGTGTTGTATATGACCAATGAAGATAAACATAGGCGATGCCCATTGGTGTTTTAATGGATGCTGATATAATTATCTGATGGGTGAAATTCACTGGAGACTTCGAATTCTTAGATGTTTGCTGAGGCAGAAAACTTTCCAGTGTTACTTGGGTGCCCTATGGTGCTATAAGAACAATGTTGAATTATGATTTAATAAGGGGTATATAAGTTTTAAGAACAAAGAATAATGTGTTACTCATTCCTTTGACCGAATTGGAAGTCAGTGCCCTATACTGAGCCTTTGGGGGAAGAATTTCCTAGACATAGGATTTATGTGCGCACCATCAGGGACCCTGAGGTTGATGAAATCCTGAAAAAAGAGGGTATTATTCAGTGGGAAGACATGCTCAATCTATAATTGATAAAACTAGTGTGGCATGTGACAATTGAGAGCATGAGACATATGATTTAGTCAAAAGGTAAGTTAAGAGTCTCTATGACAAGAGTAACAAAGGAGTGTTTAGTCAATTAATCACCTAGGAGGAAATAAGTTGACAAGTTATTCTAGAGGAACCAACCATGATGTTTTCCTATGAGTAATGGAGACCCAGTGGATATTTGAGGTTGAAAGGATAAGGATGCTTAGCTATACCTTGCTTGGGACCACAACACATTGGTGGGTGAGCCATCATGATAAAATTCTAGAGTGGCGCATAGTGAGAATCACTTTACAAAATATAGGTTATTCCAAGAGTACACCACGGAACCAAGTGTCCATACAACACTATCATCCAAATCAACCCACCTCGACATCATGTAAAAGCATTTGAGAATTCTTCCTACCTCTAGACAAGTGTACGATACCTTTACCATTCCTTCTCTATGGATGCATAAGTTGTACCAGCCACTTCATACAGGTCTCTATCAAAAAGATAGCATAAGACATTCTCTCATATTTCCACTCACTCAAACTAGAGGTATGCTAAGTTCTAGTTTTTACGTTGACCTCCTCCAATTTTTTGAATATCTACAAGGCATTCCACTAGCGATCAATGGATAAGGCATTGCAGGTTGGTAAGCCCCGAACGATGGAAGAAAAGCTACCATGGAAGAGGCTAAACCCCATGGACATGTGGGGGTGAGATAATGTATTGGTGAAGGATGGCGTTATCTGATGTGGAAGAGAGGAAAAGAGACAGAAATGTGGCTCAAGTATACATGCATGGAGAAAGTGATAGGGAGATAGAGAAGTCAACGTGATATTGCAGAATGGATGACGTTGATGGAGAGAGATTTGAATCGTGAACCATACTAAAGGTACTCACAAAGTTATGTATAGTGATCATGAGAAAGCCCACAACTATTTTGAACTCCCTTAAAACATTTGAAGGTTAAGCATTGGATCAGAAAGGAAACCTACATCAGCCTCACTATTGGGGAGTATTGGTCAGCAGAGACTACATGGAGCCACAGGAACATCATCTGAATCTACCTGGACAAGTTTCAGCACTTGCACTTCCGTGTGGGTTCCACTGATCTAGTAAAAATAGTAGTCCAGCAAGCTAGTTTGGGGAGTATGAAGAATCAAGAGTAAATCATGGTAGCAAGTGCCCAATCTAGATGAGACCCTACCGAAAATGTCATCTTTGTTATTTGGAGGTACCTTTTCAGACCCAGTCAGATGGCATAATATGATCTCATTAGTGCATCATTAAATTCATTGAGGACTCACTTATGGGAGTAGTACCAAACCTCATCAGACATGTAAGAAGTTTAGTTTAATAACCATCTGTTGTTGATTACAGGGATTTAAATGTAGTATCCACTATTGTCCACTTTTCCAACCCCCTTCACTGAGGAAATTTGGGAAGGAGTCAGCTGGGTACATAGATCTGGCTCTAGTTCACAGATGGATCTGATCCAGGTATCATAGAAGTTAGAATTGGAAAGTAACACCAAGAAGGTACAACTGGATCCATTGAGTGGGCATGGTCCTCACCTACACCCTCATGAATATTTACGTGGATATGTCACTTCATCTTCTAGAGTATATGTGACATTTCAGAAGATGCTATCCATAAGTTCATGTAGGTCTACCTTGATGATTGGATAGTGTATGGACTAGTGAGAGACCATTGTGACAATTTTTAGTTGATGCTTCGAGAGATGCAAGACAAGTACACATTTGTAACTACATTGTAGAAACTCGCCTCATAGTTGGTACATGAAGTTTGGAATCCTGATTGGGGCATTTTATAGGTTATGAAGGTTTTCTATGTGGATGTTTTTCTTAAGGAAAGTTTCCATAACCCTGAGATTGGGAGAACCTACCAGATTATAAGCACACTGCAAGGATATCCAAATACATGACACTACTGAGAGCATTTATCAAGGGAGATATGATTCTCCATTTCAAAATAGTTTTATCTAAGATTTCATAGTGCATATCCACTGGGGAGAGACGCAACATATGACAATGGTTGATGCATTAAAGAATAGGCTTGATCACATATGCCCATATTACGAGGGCGCTCTTCACATAAGCCATTCCATGTACATGTTGATGCTTCAGGGATGGAGATTGGGGTAGTTTTATAACAACCTAAAGAAGGGATTGTTGACCACCCCTTTTGTTTTGCTAGCAGGAAGTTGACACCAGTAGAGTAGAACTATACTACTACTGAGTGCAAAGCACTATCAATGATCTACGCACTACACAAGTTCAGGAAATATTTATTGGCAATTATCCCTTCATATTCTACACAGACCACATGGCATATGCACACCTAGATTTGGTGTATATAGCTTGTTGAAGTGGAAGGGCACACTATGTCGGTGGATAATGTTGTCCCCATAGGTCAGTACATTTACATTGTTGCTGAGACTGTGAAATATGTCATTTAGGGACTAACTGATTTAAGCCACTACCCATTGACTTAGGGGATGACGCAATAGAGCAAAGAAGGATATAATTCCAGATATTGTAATATTTTAGGATCCGTCCATGCCCTCATAATACATAAGATACTATGGGTGTAATTGGTCAAGATCCAGGTGATGTCACCGGAGGGAATGAAGACTTTGGAAAGAAAATAGTTAGTCATACTCGTTGCACCCTACATGTTAATTAATGGAGACTTATACAAGCTATTCTGTGATCACACTTAAGGGTCGATGTATGATTGGAATGTGGGACTCTTTGCAATCATGGACGATACCACAGTGGATTCCGGGGTAAGGCCATGATGGTGGTTTCAAGAGGAAATTTTCCTTGTGAAATGTGTTATACATGAAAGATTCTCCTGGAAACCATTTGGTAGGCATCAATGCCCTCAAATTAGGACTTGTATTTTTTTTTTGGAAATAATTATAACTATCACAAATGCCTTGGAAAACTAGGAAGAAGGGATGAAATGCCATTGAGGCCGAAAGCTAGCACATAACCATAGGAAAAGAAGTGAGTACATGGATGGTGTAGGATTACATAGTGCCATGGAAAATCAGTGGATGCTAAAGATTGGCACTAGAACCTAAGGTAGTAATTTTGAAGATTAACAACATGCGCTAAAGCTACACGTTCCAGAGAGACATTACAACAGATGGCAACTACAACTAGGTTACTTAAGGAGGAGGTATAATTACATAGCATATGGATGTACCTAGATCCTACACAATCAGATAGGAGGTTTATTAGGAAACCATGAATGAGACAATCAGAAATATTTAGGGTGGCATAATTCAAATGTTTAGCCAACCAGTAGACTACCCCTTATCACCCACAAGCTAATGGAACCGTTGAAGAAGGTAAGAAGAGACTGAGTCACACGCTGACCAAAATGTTGATGATGTTGAAAGAGGTATGCAAGATGTTGTGTCATGGAGAAGTATTAGTTCATTACTATGGGAATTGTTTAAAGAGAAACTACTCTAGGTGTAGGTATTGAAGAATGGAAACACCATGACGAGGTGTTTGGCGCAGAATTCATCTTACCAGTAGAATTAATGATACCTTTAAGCTATGAAAAATCAATGTAATGAAAGAAACAAACAAACCATTTAAAAATGTTTCTAGTAACACTCTATGTGCAAACCTCAAATAAGGGTCTCATTGTGAAACCCTAGAAAATGGATATTCAAAGATGATTTTTGGATGCTCTTCAGTTCTCTCCAAATATTAGAATGTAAATGCTATCAACACAGAGAATTTAACATATTTTTTGTAATGTCATATTCAAGAGGATTTGTAAGGAATGTAAGCCTATAATCTATAGAGGTAGATGTAGTTAAAGTTCATTATACACGGATAAATGAATATGATAAAAATAACATTGTGGGAAGTTGCAATAGTTCTGGGGGAAGTAAATGAATTAATTACAAAAATTTGCATCTGGAAAGGTGGTTATACATGCATTTTAATTGCCCCCACCTTTCTAGGATTCTAGAAGTGCAGTTAACTAGGATAAGGATAAGAAGTCCAAGTGGAGTCTAAGTGGAGTCTAGGTGGAGTTTGAGCAAGTGGTTGATGACTAGGATGTGCACAAACTTAATTAATTAATTATTTAATTAATAAATAATAATTAATTTAGCTAAAGGGGTACTAAGGATACATGGGATTAATTTAATTAATCCAAAGGGGTACAATGTGTACAAATTAATTAATTTGATCAATTAATCACAAATGGGTGAATAATAGGGCATACTAGGATAACATTGGGAACACGTGGAAACAAAAGTGTGAATTTTGGGGTGTCTACATTTTTCCCCTCTTTAAAGTGCTATTACAAAGTAATAGTGCTTTAAAGATAGCATATGCATGAAGATCGGTGAATGGAAAAATTGTGAAGCATTGGGATGCCTCAACAAGAGGAATAATAGAGGAATTCCCCCTCAAGTGGGTGGATGAAGCAACAAGGTGGCATACAACCTCTTGATATGAAGAAAGAAAGGGATTAAAACAAGGATTGGAAAGGACTGTGTTCGTAGCATGAGCATTATTTGGAGAGTAATTTTTTTAGAGCAACCTAATTTTTGTTATTGCATAATAGAGTTGTCACTATGATTATGAAAGAATCAAGATGGTTAACCCAGAAGCATGTAAACAAACACACATAGCAAAGAAAAGACAAAAAGGAAAAAAAACCCAATATACAAAGTAGGTGTTGACACCAAGGTTATAAAAGAACCAAGATGTGATCACACTTCTTGTAAGTGGTCTAAAAAGAGTAAACATCAATAATGCAACACAAAATTAGAAAAAATGACAATCAACTATGACCCTAATGTGTTCCACAATGATAATTAAGTAGATACAAATTCTCCCAAGTGGGAATAGGATCAGACTAGAAGAGTAGAGTTAAATCGACTCCTTAAGACACTCTTACTGAATCCGTTGTGCAAATGATCGAGGTTGAAATTGCCCCAGGTGAAGTTATATCGTGAACGAAAAATAATTGTGTGACTTTCCCCAAACAGAGTTAGCATATCATGTAAAGGGAAGAAAGTGATAGTTGTAAGATTGACACAATCACTAAGGTAATAGATAAAAGTATGACGTTTATCAAGATTGTATTGATATGTTGAAGGATTCACTTTAAGGATTTTTCAATTGTAGGATTCCTATGATAAGTGAATGTTTATAAAAAATTTGTAATTTTTTATTTTTTATTGAATTTTTGAAATATTTGATTTATTTTTTTAGATTTTTTCAAGTTTTGAAATACAAATACAAACAAAAAGGAACACATTCCATGGATTAAATAAACCAGCAGGAAAACATAACACGTGCAAATGAAAAAAAGATATAAAATAAGCAATAAAAAGAAACCCAATATGAACAAGAAGGAACCACACCAAAATTATATGTAAACTAAGATGAAAATAAATTTCTTGCAATTGGTCCACAGTAAAGGTAACAAAAGTAAAACACAATGACAAACTAAAAGAATAAAAAGCATCGTCACAATGTTAAAAAACTACAATAGTACAATACAATTTGTTAAAATGATGTCTAATGATACTCCGAATGTGTTCCACATTGAAAACCAGATAGATTTGAATGCCCCCAAGTGATAGATTAGAATGTGAGAGGATTGGATCAGGGTGAAGAGTGGAGTGATACTTAGATACTCTGAAATATACTCTTGTCAAATCCCATTGAATTTTGATTTGTATTGGATTAAAATGTAAAATCCAAGTGTTCCCTAAGGCAAAGTTATATTCCGAAAGGGTAAATGATTTGCTCGAGCATAGATATACACCACCAGCAAGAAATATGAGTATGATCTAGAATGATCATGAGGAGCACCATAAAATGGTGAAGTTGTTGAACTGTGTTATCCAGTTGCTAAAATTTTGTCAAACATTATCTGAATGTTTTGTTTATGACAGTTTGAAACTATTTTTTGATTTTTTGACAATTTTATATTATTTTTGTATTTTTGAACAATTTTATATTATTTTTTTGAAGTTTTGTGAGACATTTTTGAAAATGTTTTTTTGTATTTTACAACTCGTAAAAAGATACACTACTTGAAAGCATGTACAAATAATTAAAAGCATTCCATTCCATTGGTAGAAATGTAGATGAGAAAATGAAAGGGTGTTTCACTCCACTTGTGGCTCCATGCAACTGGGAAGATGCAAAGGCTCATCACCTTGAGCTAAAAAAGACGTGAAAATGAGGTGAATATTGATATGAAAGTGATGATAATGGATACAAAGACACAAGGTGTAATAATGATCCGTATGAGAAAAATATAACTCATCTCCAGTCAAGATTATTTGATTGATCACAAGATGATTCTAATTTATAGGTTTTGACTCAACTTAGATCCATTAATGGCCTACTGATTAGAAAAATATGATTTAATGAATTGGTGTCTCTCTGTAACATGAGAAGCTAAATTACCTCTTGGGGTGTTTTTGATTAAGTATTTTGAGTCAAATTTCATAAAGGATTTATTAGTTAATTAATTGTTTATTTTTATGAAATACCCCCTACATGTTGTCCCATGCCATCAGTAAAAGGCAAGGTCTCAACACCAAAGACAAAAGGTAGGTGAGTAAGGAATTTCCCTATTCCCAGTTTCATACTGCTAGTAATAAGTATGGGCTTATCACCAAAGACTATGAACGATGAAAGATGTATTGATTTTATAATTTTTTTGTATTTTTTGATTGATTTAATTTGCCTTGTATGTTGATAGCGTGCTTTTTGGGAAGGAACATTTTGCCCCCAAGCCTCAGCCTCATGCAACTAGTAAGACACACGGGTTCAACACCGTAGATTGAGATGGGTGATCAAAAAGGACCGGGTAAATAATTTTAGTCCTTTCAGTTAAAAAGAGAGCTTATTTGAAAGGAGGATTTTTCCATGAGTAAGCTTCAAGAAAAAATCATAGGTAAAAAGATTTGAAATGATAAGAACCATAACAAAGATGAGACACAAAATGTGCAAGAGGAATAAGGTTAACATGTGTCATAATAGGTGCAGAAGGTGAGTATATGATAATGGTATGATTAAGGTATCTACCAATAGATGGAATGCCTAACATTATTTGTACACACTTTGATATTTCTGATTGGAAAACAATGCTCTAATACAAAGTTTTATTTTCTTTTTGTGATTTTTGAGTTTTCTAAATGTTAGAGGATGAAGGTTTGAACTAGAATCATCAAGAAATATGTCCTTGTTTATTAAAGTTGAATGGTCCAGAGATATGAGACTTGTGTAGATGAAATTCAAGTCAAGAGGGAAAATCAAAAGATTCGATAAGTCCTGAATTACGAGACTTGGATGGACATGAGTCAAGTCAAAGGAGTGAAACTAAAGTTTCTATAAGTCCTATAATATGAGACT
This sequence comes from Taxus chinensis, assembly GCA_019776745.2. Lineage (NCBI taxonomy): Eukaryota > Viridiplantae > Streptophyta > Pinopsida > Cupressales > Taxaceae > Taxus > Taxus chinensis. Next base: position 264,155,802 of record CM034150.1, read on the forward strand.
TGGGTGGATAGGATCCAATTCAAAAGATTGAATCAAACGATTCGATGGGTCTTGAAGTACTAGACTTGGGCAGACAGGATCCGAGTCAAAATATGTGTGATTAGATAAGTCTTCGATGAGATTGAAAGGCATATGTGATGTGAGAAGAATATTGTCAATGCAGGAAGATGTTGAGATACATATTCACATGTGAGTGAAATAGCATGAGGAAAGAAGGATTCATCTCTAGATTTATACCCAAGACTCTTTATAGGCCGTAGAAAGGAGATGTTCAATGTTTCTCCTTCTAGGTTGTGAATTAGTTGATTTTATGATAGATTTGTAATTAAATCTTGAAACAGTTGAATAAGGATATTCATGACTATACATACTTCAAAGAATGTGCGCAGGTATATATCTTGACAAGTAGGAATCATCGTTGATGAGATTCCTGCAGGATGGATCATGTGAGGTATAATGGACATGGAAGGTTGCATTGAAGCAAGTGTCCAAGCTTGTTTTTGTTTTTGTTTGAAAACAATACTAGAGATGTTAGGTGTTTGACGATGGACCCTCTTCTATCATGTTAAGGGTTGAAAGAGAGTCTTGAAGAAAATTCAATTTCTCGTTAGGTGTTATAGGATTGTCCAAAACATGTTTAATGTCTGTTTGGACAATAGGAAGAAAACTTGTAGAAGAAATGGATTGGTTTGAAGGAGGAAATACTTGACCTTTGTCATGATCTTGTGGAATTTCAGTATAAAGAGGAGTTGGAATAAAATTCAACTCTTTGTTTGAAGGTGTGGAAGTTGACATGTCATCAGTTGTAAGAGCTTCATCATCAAGATCTACAAATATCTCTTCATCGTCAATTAAGTCTTGGAGATAGTTCTTAAAATGTGTACATTTATTAGTTGAGTGGCCATCAATGCGATGAAAATCACAATATGTATGCTGCTTTGTACTAGTATGGCTTAGGTTCTCCTTCAATCCAAGGTCTTGTAAGGGGATAATTTATCATCCCAACCACTTTGAGTTGATGAAATACACTAGATAGACTTTCGCCGAGGGGTGTAAACTTACGTTTAACTTTACATGGCATAGTTTCTTGGCTAGGTTGTATGATTGGATTAATGAGTGATTGGTCATGTATATTGGGCATATTGTGATTATCCGTGACACCAACAGTGATGAAATTACGGTTTTGGTTGATAAACCAAGACTCATCATGAGAAGTTCTAGTATGGTGATTATTGCGAGTGAGGTTGAAATAATTTTTTTTGATGAACTTATCTAAGAGGTCCAAAAAGGTGGTGATAGATCCCTTTGGAAGGTGTAAGAACCAATCCAAATATTTTCCTCTTAGACTTTTAGGAAAAATGAACAAGAGAAATCTATCGTTATATGCCACTTTGTAGCATGTTATGGGAAATTTGTTGATATGTTGTCTCAGATCAGTTTTTCCCGTGTATTTTTTGAATTGGGTGTCTCAAAAGACTATGGGAAGGGTATGTGTAATATTTCCAGTTAAAAGGTCATGAACAGAATTCATCAAAATTGAATTGTTTGTGTTGTTTTTGCATACCTGCAACGGTGTCTTTCATCAGTTTCCATTCTTGGGAAAATGATGAATTGTATAAATCCACCATTGTAATGAAAAATTAGAGAGAGTGAAGAAAGGTATGATGAATAACGCAACCCTTAGAAAAATGAATGCTAAGATGGAAGCGAAGAATTTTTTTGAAAAGCTTGACCCTTAAAAAATTGAATGCTGAGATGAAAGATGGAAGAAGATGGAAAAAGTTCAACCCATAGAAAAATAAGTGCTAAGAGGGAAGAAGAATATATATATATATTATTCTAGTGCCCATCTCTTAACAAAATGATAGTGAAGATAAAAAGGGATGACAAGAAGTTAGATGTACTCTATTTCATAACAAAAATGGATATTAAAGGAAGAGAGACTAAAAAAAGTGGACGCGATCAACTCATAATCAAAAAGAGTGATAAGAGTGTTGAAAATATGTAAAAAGGGTTAACTCCTAACACAGTAAGTATTAAGAGAAATGACAAAGGGGGAAAAAGTGAAACATGCTCAACACTTAACAAAAAATGAATGTCAAGGGAGACAAGACATAACAAGATGAATTCAATCAACTCCTACCAAAATGTGTGATAAGAGTGACGAAAAGAGGGGAATTCACAACACCTAACAAAAATGAGTGATGTTAAGGTGGAAGATGGGTTAAAATGTTAGTTTAGAGGATTCTTAACAAAGTGAGTGTTAAGGAATATGAAGAGGTTTGAAATTATTTTATGATCCTTTACAAAGGTGAACGTAAAGATGGGAGAGATGAAAGGTTAGCCTGCTCAACTTGCGACAATTGTAAGTGTGACAAGACGAGACTTAAAACACATTGGATGATGCTCAACTCTTAACAAAAGTATGTTAAGTGAAGAGACTTAGGAAAGAAAATGATGGATTTGCTGAACTTTTAACAAGATGAATAGTAAAAGGGGAGACTTAAGAAGATGATTAATGATCTAAAATCTTAACCAAAAATGTGTGTTAAAATATAAGATACGAAAAGGAAGTTAAATTACTAAAAGAATGAAAATGGGTAGGTCATCATAAGAAGTGAATAAACGATGAGAAAAAGGTCTGAATCTCACAAAAAATAGAGATAAGAGACAAGGGGGAAGTGATGGATTAGTGACCTCAAACTAAAACAAAGTGAATGGTTTAATGATATAAGAGAAGAAATAATGAGGATGTTGATAATGAAACAAAATGATTGCAAAGTACGATAACGTAAGATGATAGGATTAAAAAAATGGAAGACGTCGTAACTTAACAAAGTGGATGCAAAAATGTGATGACATAAGAGTGAGTAGAGAATGATAGTGAAGAATGTCAATAAGTTGAGAAAGTAAATTTGAAATGTGATAATGTAAGAATGGGGAATGCTTAGAGTTCAACAAAATAATGTTAAACTTAAAACTTACGATGATGAAAGATCAAGGTGATCAAGAGAGTATCGTAACATCAAGACTTAGATGATAATGAAAGTTCTTAAGTGTGAATATGGATGTCCATAACCCAAGACTTAGACACGTTTATAAAGTGACAAGATGGATGAGAGAGAAAACATGATTGAAAAAAGTGAAACACATGTGTGTAACTGTACGCCGGAAAAGCGACAGGCGAGCGGGTAAGTGCAGGAAGTTGATGGACAAATATAGGGTCATCCGTGGACATCATATTGCAAATAACAACATAATATCAACTTGTAGGGATTATTAGAAATAAATACACTCAAAATTAGATAAAATTATAGTAATATGAATCGTAGCATCCAGAATATAGTATCTAAAATACTAATTTTTGTAAAAAATGGACAAGATTAGCTATATTAAACACTCAAAATTCAATGACTTGGTTTTTTTTTTTTAAAAACGCCGATAAGATTATAGTCCGTTTGCCCACAATTTGGATGACCAAAAATTGATATATATATTTTTCCTTTGGTGAGAAGTTATATGACACTATCTATCTTGGGATGGATTTTATTTTGTATTTTTTTTGAGTAATATTTTATTTTTTATGATTTTTTCCGTGAAAGTGGTATGAAAACATAAAGAAAACAGAGCACTTTCCGTTTGCCCGCCATAACTTCATCAAAAAATATTGAAATCAAATAATTTTTTTTTTGAACATGTATATAATTTCACCACGGTTGGGATGGTATAAGTTTTATCACATTTTGATAAGTGAAACAAATTTTTCAGTCTTAAACGTAGACATAAACATTCACAGGAAAAAGTGTCTTAAAGACCTACTATTAGTAAAAAATTATAAAATGATATTTATCCTCTTCTATTCACTTTAAAATCGGTATTTCTACAAATCTAATAGTCTCCCCTATGTAATGGTACCATTTTTATGACATATTTTTTACTTTTCGGCATGGTTCAAGTCCGCGGAAGACTAAATTTGATGTTTTGCTGTTTTTAATGTAAAATTCAGGATTTGATGTCCACTGAATTGTCCCCCAACTTGGTGCACTTACCCGAGTGTGAGAATCTACAAGTAACTCTTCCGTGTACCCGACCTCTCGAGGTCATGCCGAGACAGCTGGTGGGGGTAGAATATGCGTGGGATACAGACAAAATAGTTAGGCAGTCTAATGTCTTCGACATGCACTAGTGGAATTTGTGAATCTAAGGCAAAGAAGGCCCTTCTAACTTGGACTGGTGTGATAGATTGATCGGCAAGGATAATTGCTCTAAGGCTCCAATCAATATCGAGCTCTGGCGTGATTCGATCTATGGGTTGTGGAATACATGGAAAATGACCTGGGATAGTTTTGTGTATGTCTCTTGATAAGGTCATACAGTGGATGGTGAATATAATTGACTCTACGGATGATTCTCTGGCCTAGTCCAGAATTCTCTAGCTTCGTTAGCCGCTATATCTAATAAGGACAATTATTCGATGATGATGGGTGGAAGTGGAGTGGATCTAAATACCAAGGTGCGTAGAGTAGTGTCTATATCTGATTGACTTGTGGACTCGTTGGGCTGTGGGATATGTGGATCACAACCATAGATTCTTGGTTGTTGCGGTCTTGTTATGGTAATACGCGAAATCAAGTTCTAATCCCTAGTATCCAGTAATCGTATGCTTTCTCAGCTTCTATGTTTAGGACCAATAACTGTGTGATTTTCTTAGAATATCTTACAGGCGTTCGCGTAACTTGGATCCTCAAACCGGTGTCTATGTCTGTGAGAGTGTCTCCTGCACCCGGCTGTGGGACCAAAGGATCACAACCAAAGGTTTGTTCTCTTTTGAAACCTTCTACAGTCATGTGAGTGCTTTACCTAGGTCAATCTGTAGTTTGATTGGTTCGACCAAAACGTGTGCGCTTGGTCGTCTTCTATGTTTAACCCTCTTAATTGAGAACTGATCAGTTGTAAATTTGTGGTTGCTCGAAATACTTGTATTCTAAGATTTTGGTCTATGTCAACTATTGCTGTGACGAGGTTTGGTTGAGGCATGATTGGCTCGAATATATATTCCCTGGGCTCTTGAGGTCCCGTGATTGTCATACGAAATGAAATGTAAATCTAACTGTAATGAAGCAAATTTTAACTACATCGACTAAATCTAACATATATATAACTTTTATTCTTCTAAGAAATATTTTAACAATTTTAAGGAAAGCAAACTATTTTTAAGCGTATCTAGGAATAATAACCAAATAATATTTTAAAACAGACAAGATAACCGAGTGTAGTTATTTTCCTGTGCGATTTGTATATCTATTCTAAACAATGAAATAACTAATCTATTTGCAAGATTCTTGATCCTACCTCAGAAGTGGGGAATGAATCATAGTTTCTCAGAAACTATCAATCCCCACAGCTTCCCTGGCAATATCGAGAATAGAATTTACTGAAATAAAGCGATTAACTACCCTATTTGATATGATTCTAACTAGAACTTTGAAAGCTAGAACCTGGATTCCGCAGAACAGTGGCGAACCCGATGGTGTGTGTGACTTGTCCCCTCAGTATGATCTCTTCGTTCTTTGTGCTCACGTAGATCCAGAAAAGCATGTAATGTTTACATCAACAGGAATAGGTGTTGGAACAAGGGACAACCTTCAGAAGGCAGACAGAATAGAACGCGGATAGGAGAGGGATAGCGCAAGAGTACAGAGCTTGGCTTATGTAATTCCTAGCGGGATCTATTGCGAATCATGTAGCATAATGCATCCAGAACCTGAAACTATCATGTTTGAAGAGCAAAACCTGCAACTTTAATGGCTTCCTAAGCTATTCTACTCTAATAGATTAGATAAAACAGCAACAATGTTTGCACAAGCTGGATATGTGGCTTACCAACAGCTGGACAATGCTACACCAAGCATGAAATGAACTATACTATCAATCCTAAGCAAGCTAACAAACCAAACCACTGAAAATAAGAAGACTCTAACAAGGAAAATGGTGGCCATTTGCCTCAGCATAAGCTATGCATTTATAGGAATTCAATCACCCAAAGATCAAAACCAAACTGAACTCCTAAACAATAAACAAAGGAAAAACACTATTCCAGGGGACCAAAAACATAAATGCAAGCTTAAGTCGGCAAAGAAAGCTAGTGAAACGTGATATTTCATGCGAGTCACGTCAAAAGAATGTTTTGGAAAACGCGCACAGGACCGCCGCTGTGAGCAGGGCGGCGGTTTCGTCACTGAAGATCAAGAGGCCAAGGAAAGAGGGAAAAAGGGGAAAACAAAGGGCGCGGGGGCTAAGCGGGGCATGCGGGATGTTAACACATACTTCGAGGGATTTTCCAGATCCCGAACACCTTGCGAGGAGACCTGTATCATCATTGGGGAACTTATTACGTTGTTCCGTAGTACAGTACCTTACAATTTTGGGTACGTACAGTAACATGCAAGAAAAATGAAAAGTGGTGAAGTGAAAGTTATGGCCTTTATCTTAGATTGGCTTGGAGTAGGCATGGCTTCCTAGGTAGCTCTCTCAACTAGGTGTCAAAATTTTATCCAAGCGAGCATGATGTTATTGCTAGCTGATGACTTTACTTTATCCCCTTTAAAAATTTGAGCAAAGATATTTCTCAGAAAGAATCGCACTGGGGTTGCCACTAAGGATATTCGTGATTCTAACTCATAAGGCTTTACTAGTCATGTAGGATAAAAAGGTTCCCATTTTTTCCACCAATTCCCTCAAAGTGTGGACTACTTTTGGGTTCCTAGAACCACCCCCTTTGTTGTATATTAAGACTTATGTCAAGGGGGTTATGTTCTAGTTAAGCGGTCGAGCTGTAGCTCTTAACCGAACCTACAAATCAAGTGTGTTGAATGTGGTGTTTTTTTAATCATTTGATTTAAATGTGGTTTGGTTGAACTCCTTTGGAAACCTGTAGTTAGTAGTTTTGGAATGTGTTATCCACCTTGTGTGAGAGTGATTCTTGCAAATAACGATTAGAAATTTTTCTGGAATGAGGTAACAAAAACAAAACAAATACACAAGACAATAGAAGCGAACCCACATTTCTAATTTCCAAGATCGCTTAAAACACATGAGGAAAGAGCATACATGTGGGTTGGATTTGGTTAAGTGAAATGCGAATTCCCCAAAAACAAAAAAAATAAATGACCACATCTCTGATTCCTAAGATCGCTTTAAAAAGCACGAGGGAAGAGCATATGCGTGGGCGATTCGTGGTTAGACTAAAAAAACCATATGGAAAATTTACAAAACATGCTAAGAAAGAGTTATTCAAGTGTATAAAAAACTAAACGAGTACAAGAATGACTAAACAACAAGAAAAATGGGACCGAAATATCCAATAATGCTAGTTGAGAAAGTTTTTACAAGGAACCTGTTACAGGAAAATTGACGAAAACAATAAGGAGAAATAGGGGAAAATGTGTATACAATAATAAGCTATAAGTGTAAACTAACAGTATATTTGATAGTAAGCTAAACCTAATTGGTGAAGCTTAGTCGAAAAACCTAAAAAAAAAAATTTAACCTAAAATTAGGCGGGCCTAGGAAATTAATAAATTAGAACTAGAACCTAAAAGTAAAATGAGGGAGGGGGTTATAGTTTGTGTGTAGGTGTTGGGTTTTTTGTTTTAGGTTGGCTCGGAGATGAACTTGGTTGGGGCAGGGATGAGCGAGAAAGGAGGGAGGGATAGAGGTGGGGTTAGGATGGCTTGGAAGTGAGACAGAGGGTGGAGTGGAGGTGGTAGCATAGGATCGGGTGAGGCAGAAGCATAGGAGGGAGGGTGAGTTGGGTTACAAGGTCGGCAAGGTCTGTGAGATCCGAGAAGTGAGGGGTTGGGGTCTGCAGGTGAGTCCACAGGGTGGGCTTGGTGGAGGTATCTCGGAAGGGATCAGTGAGGTGGGAGGGCTCATAGGGTGGAGGGAGGGAACATGGCATGGGGTGGGGTGCAATTAGATGGGAGCGAGCTGGGTTGGGTCACAAGGAAGGGAAAGCTGCTCATCAGGGGATGAGTAGTTAGGAGGGATTAAACTACGTGGGAAATTGGTGGGGTCTATGAGAGCCGAGAGGTGAGGGGTTGGGATATATAGGTGATTTCATAGTGTTTACGAGGGACTATGTGAGGGGATGAGGTCATAGGGAGGGGGCTTGGTTAGGAACGGAGGGAGTTGGGGTTAGACTTAGGGTTTTAAAAAATTTATGTGTTGTGTTTTTTTTAGATGTTTTTTTAAATACAAACAATCTATATATATAATAAATTTTCTCTTTTTTTTTACAAATAAAATCTAACTATATTGTGTTTTTTGTCTGTGCAGGTAGTCCAAGAAGAAGATAAAATGGAAAGAAAACAAAACCTACAAACTGGAGAACAAAACCTGCAAATCAGTAAACAAAAGTGGACCTACAAAATTTGCAAAAAGAACACAGGAAACCAACAATAAAGATGTTTTTTTTGTATGTGAGATGGTATAGTGATGTTGTTGCTTCCAAACCTACACAACAACATAAACACTCCAAGAAAAAAATTAGACAAAAAAAATGAAACAAAAATGAAAGAAGACAGGTTCAACTCCCACCGAGCATGCCAAAATGTAAGCTATGAAAAATCACTATAATGAAAGACAAAAAAATAATTTGCAAACCTTCTAGTAACCTTCTGTGCAAACCTTAAATAAGGGTCTCCTATGGAACCTTGCAAATGAATATTAAAGATGATTGTGGATGCTCTTGAGTACTCTCCAAAATTTGAATGCAAATGCTAACAACACAGTGAATTCAACAAAGTTTGTATGTCAGATTCAAGAGGATTTGTAAGGAAGGTAAGCCTATAATTTATAGAGGTAGAAGTAGTTAAAGTTGGTTATACATAGATAAATGAATATGCTAAAAATAACATTGTGGGAAGATGTTTTACTAGTAGAATTTATGATACCATCCTTGTGTTTTGCACACGTAAGATAATTAGCTGATGGGAAAGCACTACAGGAGCGCATGGAGAAGTTAATTCAGTTGGATGAAAGGATATCACTTGCTAGGTGGAGTCAGAAGATTGAAAAGGCATGGAAAAAATCATGGCATGATCACCATATTAAAAACAAACAATTTGAGGTTGGGCAGATGGTCTTCCTTTATGACTCCAAATTTCTGCACCATCCTGGGAAACTAAAACTCCATTGGTTAGGGACATATATCATCTCATACATACTTGATTCAGGAACCTTTTATTTACAAGCACTAGATGGGACGAGGTTACTAGGCCATTTCAATGGGAGTAGGTTGAAGCACTACTATAAATAAGTTTTCCTTGTATGCATAAATAAGGTAGTATTTCTATTTAGCCTAGGATTTACTTTAATGTTTTTCCTTTCTTTGTGTTTCCCCTTCTTGTTGCTTGTTCCCTTTTTCTTTTTTTGTGTGCACGTTGTGAAATGGTAGCCACTTATTATTTTCTAAAATTTTCTATGTGTAGAGGACCATGCATTTATTTTTGTGTGGGGTGGAGTAATGTGATAAGTAATTGAAGCTAGTATTAGAGGTTGTGTTTCGATGGCCTGGATGGAAGAATCAAAAGTGTGTAGTTTGGAAGAGCACACATAGAAAAGGTTGACATGAGGATATTGGTGTAGGGAGTTTGGAATACCACATATAAATATGAGAAGTGCAGGAACAACATGAGGTAGATGATGTCAAAAATCAGGGTAAGGACAGAGGAAGTGAATTCAACATTGTAAGCACACGTGAAAGGATCTTCAATCGGTAAGGATAGAATAATTTCCTTTAGCGCTGAAAGCACATGCAAAAGGATCTTTGGTCAATAAGGATTTTTTCACGCCAAAAGGTTGTAGGATATTTCCCGCAAGATTGAGCACAGGGGTAAAAGTGCTACAGATTTTCTTAAGAAAAAAAAGCATATTTTATTACAAAGGTATAGTGGTAGGTGGCATTGCATTTATTGTAGAAAATAATAAAAAACTATAAGTAGAAGGTCAGAGTACATCATTGTTACCTTGCATTTGTGATATCAAATAGCTCTTGCGAACTAGGACATCCTTGAAGAGAAGTTGCATGAAAAGAGGTTTGAGAAAATCTAAGTGCATAGCTAGGTTGATCAGGGAACCAGGGTGGAAAAATAGTACATGGGCGTGAGGGATAGGGTTGTAGGAGTTTCAGAAAGCCGCAAGTGAATACTTCATCTTGTCGAAGGAAGTATTTTTCTAGGTTATGGTTCCACATATAAGGCACAAGATTGAAGGGATATTTCATGTAAGAATAGAGCTGTAGAACTAAGCAAAGCTAGGATTGGGAGAAAAAAATTTGAATAAGCCAGCAAGAAAAATGGCACCAATAAAAGTAACCACCATTTCACCAAAGAAGGGCAAGGGAAAATGGAAACAAGCTATTTCCACCAGCTTCAATGAAGAATGATATGCAAATATACAATACCTAGATTGTGTAATTATTGTTAAATAATGGGTGTCTCATGTGAGAAATATGGTTGTGATTGACTAAAACCATCAAGAAGCACCATGGAAAACAAGATGGCATTAGAACTGGTTCTCCTTATGGACAAAATGATAATATATGGAATGCCTATCTATGATGATGAAGTGAAGGTGAAAATGGAGAAGGACGGGTTTTTACAACTCTATGAGTTGCCCTATTTTGGCAAATCTGAGAAGATGTACCATTGGTTAATTACATGCATACATGAAGATCATTTCTACTTCGCAGGATGTAGAATGTGGATAAATTCCCAACTGATCTATAAATTTACTGGTCTTACCTGTGAGATAGATGAGTTTAATGATGATCTAGACAACAAGGAGGCCATCAAGAAGACTATGGAAGCCTATGACTACAAGAAGGGGTCACAATACTTTGACATCTCTATGATTTATGATCATGTAATGAGGATGGCCACGTGCTTGGTCACAAAACTAAATGGACATGAGATATAGACACAAATCAACAAGGCATGGTTTAATGTTTTCTGGAAGATCTCGAAGGGGGCCATCTATAACCTCTCAGAGTTCATATTATAAGAAATCATCAGTGTTGCGCGCGATGGAGAGAAGATTATGTTTGTTGATGTCCTACTTACCATCATATTTTTATAGATTGGAGTGCCTGATGGGTAAGAAAATTTTTTATGGGCATACTGAGAAGAGAAACCCGCCCCCACAAAAATATTTGAGAAGTATACCTCTGACACCATGATGGTCACCCACAAAGCACGTCTATAAAAATGGTACAAGAAAATGCATGATGCATTTAGCGTAGAGTGGAGAATACCTAAGCAATTACCTATTTTACTGCAAGGTGAAGCCGAATTCGCCATATACCAACATTTTTGGATTGGCCAATTTACCCTAGCAGATGGCGCCAAGGGTCCCTGGTGAAAGTTAACATTATCCTTCACAGCACAATACTTCCAAGCCGAGGTCAATAGATTCAAGGAGGCAAATAAGTTAAGGTTTGACCTTAACATGGTAGACCAGGATTACCATGAGATATATAGGAATTTGATTTATCTAAAGAAGTGTGCCTATGTGGAGAAATATGTCTCCTATGACGTACATATGGTCAAGCTAGTAATCTTTCTTTTTGTTGGGAGAACTATAGCAAGGGTATACCTACGCATAAGGCCAAAATATGAGAAGGGTTATTACATGGAAAATTATATCTCTATCTCAAAATACCCCACCTTAAGGAAGAATTCCATGACGAGGAAGAGGGAGGGAGAGGAGGCCCTTGAGAAAAAGGAAAGTATACAGACAACACAATATGTAGGCGCACAGGAGTCGAGTGAAAAACCAAGCAAATTTGCATGGAGGAATAATTCCCCAGCAAAAGAGAAAGAGGAGACACCTGAGGAAGAGGTGATAGAGAAAGAGGAGCCCCCTGTAAAAGAAGAGTCACTGGAAAGAAAGGATTCGCCTAGAGAGGAAGAAAAAGAAGAATCAGAAAGTAACAGAAAGGGAAAACTCATAAGAAATGTAGAGCATGGAGGTCATAAAGGGAGATGGGGATGAAAATGAGTGCGATGAGGATTGGGACCATCCTGTGTATGATGTACATGACTCAGAGGAGGAGGAAAATGAAGAGAAGGATGAGGACGAAGGAGACGCTCATGGCAAGGGAGGAAGTGAGGAAGTTAACATGAAGGATCAAAGGACTCCAAGCTTGACTAATGAGTAGATAGAAGATGTAGTAGAAAGGGAGGTTGGACTCATAATAAAAGACTTGGTGGAATAAGAATGGAAGCATAGCACCAAAGAAGTGCTCAAGGAGTGGGAAGAAAGAGAAAGTGTAGAGAAGGAATATGGAAGTATGGGTGGCGATTCCAACCTGGCGATAAGCTTCCCAAAGGTAGTATGCACAGGAGGAAATAATGTGGTAGTGGTGTAGTAAAAAGTGATGAATTATATCAATGATCCAAATAATGTCATGAGTACATTATTTGGCTTATTTATATCATTCATATGATTGATAATTTGTCATTTAAACTTGATTTGCTAATGCATGAGGACTCTTTGTATAGGTATATCTTAGTGAGTTTAATGCATTTTCCTTTCTTTAGTTCATGCAACCTGATTAACTATATAAATTCTTACTAAATTCCTTCATGAGAGAAATGTGGTGATGTGTACAGGAAAATAATGAACGTTTATTACCAATGCAATTAAGGATCCCCAAGTTTGGAGTTGGATTGCAGAAGTTGAAGACTTTTTCCATCTATCGACCTAAAAGTATGGGTCTTTTTTTTAGTGGTCCTATAGCAATATTGTTAGTGGAAGACTTTAGTGCCAGTAATTTTGGCATATTTTGTAACCACCTGTGTCTATATAAAGACACCTCCTTAAAGAACAATGTAGTAGTTGAGAATATTTATAATCTGCTATATAGCTTGTTGCATTTGGTACTTTTCCTTTACGCACTGAATATGTCGTGGAACTTATTTTAACTAATATAAGGAGATATCATTTTGATAATCTTGATCTATTAAAATTTCCTCTGTTCTAAGGAAAAGCAAGGTCCCACTCAACCAAGGAGACAGGAGGTTGTTTACGTTTACTCACGGATATGGTTTTTTGATAAGTCATAATCACTCAGTTCCTTTACTACAATTTATATTTCAATTTGTTTCATGAAATTTCTATTCAAGTCTATTTATTTTCCTTATTGAAATTATTATTCAGAATGTGTGTTTTCTCTTACTAGTTAGCGTGTGCTTTTACTTTTACTACAATTATTTATAATGAGTATGCAATTTCAATTATGTTCTTTCAATTTTGCATGCACGTTTCCATTTGAGTTAGAAATACATATTTCATAATTCATTTTATCATAGTAACTTAATTCTGTAGATGTAGATTTGTAGCAAATTCATAAAGATCTAATAGAAACCCCCCAATAAAGGCCCAATAGTATAACTGGCTACATAGGACTCCATTGCATACAGCCTAGGACACATTCTTGGTTTGATAATGACACTAGTACATTAATCTATTAGTTAAATGATTGGAATGATACAATAACCCATCATTTTTGACACTGTTTATGGGGACACCATAAGCACAACCCATCATTTTCTTCACTTTATATACTATGGGCATTAATGGATTTCATCTATGCAACTAGTAGAAGTCCACAACCTTTTTTACATAAGCAACCTTGATGCATAGACCACGTGATGATCAAGGGATATTTATACCATGAAACATCCAAAAATATCTCCAAATAGACTACACATAGGGAACACTAAGAGTGACACTGAATCCAATCCAATGCTTAGAAGCCCTTCTAAACATTATGCATCATCCTATTTGGAACAAGAACAACATTCCAAAATGGTAGGCAACAGGAACAATGAGAACTGGCCCTTGGGTAAAACCCTTACTTATCCCATTGTCTTAGATGAAGATGGGGATGCACCTATGAAAAATATCTCACCATCCATCCTCCCTATCTTTCGAGGCATCTCTGTAGAAGACCCCCATCGGTTCTTGTTTGAATTCAAAGTTCTTTTCCAGGCATATGATTACAGAGTAGACAATCAAAAACTCAAACTCTTTCCTTCTACTCTCAAATACTCTGCTATGAGATGGTTCATGGGATTGTCCTCTAACTCCATTCATCCTTAGGAGGCCATGGAGACAACCTTTTTGGATAAATATGAAGACTAATGTAGGGGAGGGGATATAAAAGAATATTTTTTTCCAAATAAAGCAAAAAAAGATAAAAATATGGAGGATTATTTAGATATATTTCTCTTTCTCCATTGTAGGAGTGGTTATGAGTTGCATCCAGAAATTACTAAGACATTTTTCTTTAAAGGAATTGATGAGGAAACTAAGGATTCCCTCCATCTTATGGGAGGAGGTGTTGTGCACAATTTTAGTATGAAAAAATCCACTGAGATATGCCAAAGTTAGTCTAGAACATGAGGGGGTATATGGAAAAGGAAAACATCCAAGCTTGCCCTAGGAACCTCTAAACTTATGGAGGAAATGGCCAACATGAAAACATACAACTTGTAACAATTGACATCAACCATTGATGGGATAAAATCCAAAACCAGTGCTGAAAAAGAACCATTAGACATATATTTCCCTAAATGCAGGAAGAGACATCCTCTGAGAGAATGTCCTTTAGGGGTTATAGACATGTGTTTGATCTGTGACATTGTTGATCATGATACTAAGCATTTTACTTCCTTAACTCGGTTAAAAGGAGGATTGAATGTTTTCTCTCAAGCTGAGGCAGAGGTAAACTTTGTTCAAAGGACAAATAATCAAGTTGTGTGTGCTCCTCGACTTGCTCAGAACCCCTAGAGGATGCCATGTCCCATTCATCCAACTCTACCTATTTGGGGACAACCTGAGTGGGCACCACCAAATTGGATGGCTTACCCACATCCACCACCATGGATGAGTCCCTAGAATCAACAAGGTTGGACATCACAAGCCCATGCAAATCCATGGAAAAACCAACAGTGGGTGCCTCAATAGAATCCTAACCAAAACCAACAATGGATACCTCAACAGAATCCTAACCAAACCCAACAATGGACACCACAATAGAATACTAATCAATAGAGGAGGTTACAAAAACCACAGCAAGCTTTAATGTCCTCACCACAAAACTATCAACAAAATAGAAAAGAAGCACAAACACAACTTCCATCCCAACCTATATCGAACCCTAAAAATCAGCAAACAACTTCACTTGATGAAGTAGGAAAGAGTGATACAATGCAGGTTAATACTATCGGTAATTTGTGACTAAGGTCTAGGAAAATATTGAATCCTCCTTTGTTATCATAGAAATACCTATAAAAAATGAGAATGAAGAGATACTAGAGGAAAATGAAGAAACTGTGCAGGCCCAACCAATACAAGACACTAGGAATTGTCAAGGAAAGAATAAGAATGTTCATATAGCTCCTTTTTCTGAACGATTATATGAAACTCAAATTGGAGAGGAAATACCGCTAGTTGAAGAGTTGAAAAAGGTGAATATTAAGGTTCCACTTCTGAGAGCAATAAGGGATATTCCTAAACTAAACCATACCATTCGAAATGAATGTATCAAGACACCAGGAAGGAAGAAGAAATACCTTAAAACCGTCAAGGTGGAAGTAAATTTAGTTGATCTTGTTGTTGGAAAACTTATTTCACCAAAATACAGGGATACCGAGAGTCCAGTCATTACTATTTGTATAAATTATCAGTCAATATCTAACATTTTGGTGGATCTTGGTGTTACCATCAATGTTATAAAAACATATATGTTCAATCTATTGTCTTTAACAAGATTGCAGCCTACTAATACCATTCTTCAATTAATAGATCAATCCATTGTTATACCAGATGGTGTGATTGAGGATATAATGGTCACGATTAAATCCTAGGAATACCCTATGGATTTCATGGTCTTACATCCTAAATCTTGGAAGTCGGTATATTTAGTCATCTTAGGAAGATCCTAGTTGGCTACTATTGTTGCATATATTGATTGTAGGTTAGGAAAAATGACCATTTTAAATGCCTAAAAATTCAATCATATTTCATTATATTCTTTTGCCCAGCCCTATGTGTATGATTATGAACATGTATGGGTAGATTCTTTGGATACTAACTCTATGTGTTCTTCTTATCTGGCCACCATTACAGTGAAAAAATCACATGACAAAAATTATTGAGTCATATACGTTGTCTGATGAAGAGGATATTTTTTCTATGGAAATTGGAACTAAGGCTATAAAACCATTTGTTCTGAACACATTCGATACTATTGCCTTGGTAAGTGACATTTCTAATGAAGATTGTTAAGGAAATATATGCTTATAATGTAGAATGCACAGTCACTAATTTCTATTGTCCTTTAACCAAGATTATGTCTCTTGAAAATGTAACTATTTTGCACATGCTTGAGCATCATGTTTTTCCCTTGAATTCTTTAATAACTGATGCAAATATCACAATTTTTAAAGATACCAAGCAATTGACTGTTGACATAGGAAAATAAATGACCATTGGTATAATTTAGAGGCCAGCCAAGAGGCTAGGGTTTTTGAAATTTTGAGGAAACATTCCCAAGATTTTTCTTGGGATTATACTGATATGAAGGGAATCCATCCCAACATCTACACTCACCATATCTACACTAAGGATTTTAAACCCATAAGACAGCCACAATGAAGAATTAATCCAACACTAAAAGATAGTAAAAAATGAGATAGAAAAATTATTGAAGGTGGGATTCATCTATCCTATATCTGATAGCTAGTGGGTATCACCATTAGTTATAGTTCCCAAGAAAAATAGTAAATGGAGGATCTGTGTAGACTATAAGGAACTTAATAAAGCCACCAAGAAAGACTACTTTCCCCTGCCTTTTATTGATCATGTTCTTGACAATCTCATAGGTAAGAAATATTTTTCCTTCTTGGATGGGTTTAGTGGGTATAACCAAATAAGTATTGCACCTACTGACCAATATAAAACCACCTTCACTTTCCCTTGGGGTACATTTTCATACCGGGTCTTACCATTTAGGATTTGTAATGCACCTAGTACTTTTCAGAGAGCATTCTTGGTAATTTTTGTAGATCTCACAAATGAATGTGTTGAAGTGTAAATGGATGACTTCACTATCCATGGATCCACTTTTGAAAAATATATTAATAACCTTGAAAAGGTATTAAGTAGATGTGAGTAACACCAACTTTCCCTGAGTCATGAATAAATTCTGATTATGGTTGATAAGGGAATTGTATTAGGCCATCATGTTTCTTCCAAAGGAATACAGGTCAACCCCAAAAATATTGCAGTCATCACTCAGCTGCCTACACTAACAAATTAGACTGACATCAAGAGTTTCCTTGGTCATGCAGGATATTATAGGTGATTCATCTTAAAAATTTTGCACCTATGTTTTCTTTGCTGAAAAAAGATTGTGTTTTTGAATGGTCCCGTCAGTGTATTCAGGCATTTGATATTATTAAGGAGAAGCTAACCACCACTCTAGTATTGAGAGGACTCAATTGGGGGTAACCTTTACATATTCACATTGATGCCTTTAATACAGGCATGTGAGTTGTTCTTGGATGGAAAGATGAAGAAGATTAGATGTATGTCATTTACTTTATCACAAAGAATCTGACCCCTACGGAGAGAACCTATAGCACTACAGAATAGGAATTTTTAGTTGTTGTTTACTCCATGAATAAATTCAGACATTGCATTACTGGGTACAAAATATTTTTTTACACTAACCACTCAACCATAAGATATTTGATGAATAAACATTAGTCAAAGGTAAGATTATTAGAAGATTACTATTGTTACAAGAATTCAATCTAACAATTATTGATAAACCAAGGAAATCTAATGTTGTTACTGATTTTCTTTCGAGATTGAATGTTTTAGGTGATGACGAAGCAGTCCAGGATTATTTTCCAAACAAAAATCTATTTGCTGTGTCAACTCAACCTCCATGGTTTTCTGATCTTGCAAATTATTTGACTACAAGGAATTTTCCTGCCTATTTTCCTCATAAATAGAGATGAAGATTAGTCAAAAATAGTGCAACATATAAGTGGTGTAATGGAATTTTATTCAAATGTTGTCTTGATATGGTTCTTCGTAGGTGTTTTTCGGGAAGATGAAGTATACGACATATTGCAAGCTTTTCATGATGAACCTAGAGGACGACATTACACAGTGAAGTGGAAAATTCACAAGGTCCTTAGAGAAGGGTACTATTGGAATTCTCTCCACAAATATATATAGAAGTATGTGTGGTAGTGTCATGCATGTCAAATAATGGGGAAGCCTACACTATCCATGGAAATGCCTCTCAATACTCAGTTGGTCTTAGAACCATTTGAGAAATGGGGAATTGATTTTGTTGGACCTTTTGATCCCCCATCTTTTGGGAAAGAATACATGTTGGTGTGTACTAACTATGTCACAAAATGGGCTAAGGTTCAAGCACTGGCATCTGCCACTGAGGACATTATTGTTGACTTTCTGTATAATCGTATAATGTTAAGATTTGGTTCCCCTCAAGCACTTGTATCTGATCAGGGACCTCAATTTGTGTCTAACAGGATTGAGAATTTTTTGGACATCTATTGAATCAAGCACTGGGAATCTTCACCATACCATCCCCAATCCAATGGGTAGGTATAAGTTACCAACAGAGAACTTGAGAACATTTTAAGGAAAGTGGTCAACTCAGATAAGAAAAATTGGGTACCAAAACTCCCTGAGGTAGTTTGGGCTTATAACACAACCTGGAAAACTAATACTAATTTTTCCCCTTATGAGTTGGTATATGGAAAGAATCCACTACTACCTGTAGAGTTTGAGTTACGTACATAAAGAAAAACACTACAAATCGACATTAATTTGGATAAAGCACAATAAGAACGAGTGATGCAGTTGAACGAATTAGATGAAATGAGGATGGAAGCACAATAACAAATGGATATTCTTCAACATCAAAGGAAGACATGGAATTATGTTTATATCAAATACAATAAGTTTAATGTGGTAGAATGGGTCTTACTCTTCGATTCCAAATATGAACAATTTAAAGGTAAGCTACAGACACACTGGTTGAGACCATATCAGATGGAAAAAGTGTTTAACAATAGCTCTATGAGACTATTACCAATCGATGTCAATAGAAGGACTCTTCTTATGAATGGAAATAGACTCAAGATGTATCAGCGTCCTCTGGACAAGGAAACCTTCACAAACGACATCATGCTGAGTGAGGAAATGGATGTGGATGAAGCGCTTCACGCCTCCTGTTAGGAGTAAAAAAAAATTAATTTAAATAAAGGAGGATGATCATGACTTTGATCTTATTCCTTTAATTATCTTTATTATTTTTAGTAAAAGTAGAAATATCCATTGTTTAAAAGGCCACTAATCACATTATATCTCAAACTGCAGGACATGGAAATCTATGGATATCGAAAGCTAAACTGGCACAGGTAAGTGCATTCTAATTCACTACTGATATTTCTTTATGAAGTAATTCCCCATTGCATGTACTTATAATAATTGCATCCCTACACAATGTTCGATGCATTTAATGGAAATATCATTCCAAATATTATGACACGAGGTGGGATATAATAAGTTTTAATTATGGAGGGTATCGCTGGTATCGGGATTCTAAGAAAAGGATGCACTTATTTCTAGGAGGGATAGGTGTTAATACCATTTTAAATGAGGGAATATGTGCGGTACCATATAATAAACCTTCCCATGCATTCCTAGTCCTGTCAACTTTTCATGCCACCAAATTTGTGCCAAATACAGGCAATTCGAGGATTTTGGTGCATTTTAAATTGATCCTTATTAACCACTTCCTGTTGTTTCTTGGTGAAATTGAACACACCATTATCACTGCCATTATACTGTGAGTTCAAGCACACCCTTTTTCTTATTTCTCTATTGTTTTTATTTCTCCTTCACCATGGTACAAAATAAAAAGTCAGAGCCAAATTCTCTGGACCCATTACTCCGGAACGCCGCGATTTCATAGGTATTTTATGATTTCAGTTGGCTTGAATTCATATGGAAATTAAAATGTTTTGATGAAAGTGTAGTGGATGAATTCTTGGTAAATTTTGAAGCTAATTTTTCACGTGTTGAAGGAAAGAGAGTGGAAATTACCAGCCATGTTATTTCTGAACTATCTGGTTTACCATATTTTGGTCTGAAAGTGATAAAAAATGCACCCCTCAAGGAAATTCTTACTCTATTTCATGTGGATGGTGAAGCATTTCCCAAGGTAATCCTTACCTCCCAAGGTTCTCAGAAAGGAGTTAAGAGGGAATTATTTCCTGAATTTGGAGAGAGGTGGCTAAATGGGTTGATAGGTATTTTATATGTGACGACCAACCATTTGTGTTAGGTTGAGATTCAATCAAAATTTTCATTCATTTAAAGAAAGGTTGCACTAACCCTGAACTTATGGTGAATTTAGTGGAATATCTGGCTAATGTAGTTATCAAAGTAGGCCAACGATACAAGAATGGTGGAGGAAAGCTAGCCCTACAGCACCCATGGCTCATTCAGTTACTCTACTTGCATGAATTTTTTTACAGGCCGAAGATAAGGCTTGAGCATATGAGTGTGGGGGAGGGTTCCAAACCAAAGCAACTTGAAAAGGGGTCATCTTCCATACCTAGGCCCACAATCGATTCATCCTCTTGCCTTCCACCAAATAATGTGGAGGAACCTGACAGTTAGGGGTAGGTGAAGGAACATGGTACTCAGGAGAATGTGGAAAAATACATTAGTCAAGTGAGCCCATCTTCTACACCTTCTAGTTATAAGGGTAAGAATACCTTTCCTCTCTATTCTTCTATTTCACTATGGCCACAATGGTCTTGTATGTTGCATAAACCTGGAAATTCTCAGCTAGAGGGTTTTGATTTTGATTCTTCTCCTATTGGGGAAGAGAAGGGTGAGGTAGAAACCCTGGATGTCCCTGCTGAAAAATTACCGGATGTTATATTCACTTTATTTATCCCTACCGCACAGAGCTCGGATATGCCCACATCTTCATATATCAACTCAATAGATCCAAAAACATCTTCTGTAATAGAAGCACAAATTCCCACTCCAGAATCAATTGCAATGGAGATTGGTAGCCACGGGTTATGTGAATTTGATGTGCCATAATGTTATTTGGAAGATATTACATTCCTTAAAGAATAGTTAAAAGGTGTGAAAGAAACAAATCTATCTTTGCAAATTGAATTTACCTAGAGAACAATAAAAAAGGTTAGAGAAATCACAACTTTACAAGTAGAATTTAGTAGCCTAAAGAGACAAAGAGAAAAAAGTCTTATCATTTTGAATGATATTAATCAATTATATCTTCATAATTCAGAATTAAAGAAAGAAGACAAAAAGTTAAAGGGAGAGATAGAAATAAAGAAAATGAAAAATAGAAATTGTAATCTCTTTTGGACTCTGTTTTTCCTTTAGCCTGTAAGCTCATGTCTTGTCAAAAACTGTCTTTGACCTACAACATGTTTGTCAGGAACAATTGGCAGTTATTTAGGTTGTGTTTGTAGGAGCCTTGTAAAGCTCCTGATGGTAATACTTTTCTATCTATTTACAAAACCAGTACCCCTAATATTCATAATATGCTCTGAGAGTTATACCTCCATAATAGGTTAGTCTCCAATGTCCCTGGCTTCTTCATTAACTTGTTTATGGGGGATTTTAAATTAAAATATTTTCATTCCTTACTTCATAATCATATTGTGTGGGGTGAGCAGTTGGATATCTTCACACAAACAACTCTCACGATAGGATTCTATATCTAGCATACACATCACAATGATATGGCTATGTGAAATAACTTCAGATCTCTTTACTACCAAGCTGGTATTGAAGAGAATACTTCATTAATACTACTAACATGTGTGGAGGAATTTGAAACTTATAGTCAGAAACACTTTGGGGCAGCAAGGTAGTCCTATGATCGGAGGTGGGACACATTGAGTTTACCATTAAATAGAAGAAAGCTTATTTCACCTCAAAATTTGAGTTGGAGTATCAAACAAGGAGATGCACTCATCACCATAATTCATCAATTATCAAAAAAGAATGATAAACAATATAATGATGAATGGGTGTGAATGCATGTAAGACCACCTCTTCTCCTTAGCCCAACTACAACTTGGTAGAATAATGTTGCCTAATCCAATGAGAGTTTCACATCTTGGGTCAAAGTAATTTAAAATACTTAGAGATGTAAAGGTACCAGGAAGCATTATGCTGACCAATTTAAAGAGTATGGCATGGTCCAAAAACTTGGTCAAAGGGCATTGCATAGATAAGTTGCATTGGTACATGCAACAGGTAAAGTGTAGGGGAAATGATGAGTACATTATTTGGCTTATTTATATCATTCATATGATTGATAATTTTTCATTTAAACATGATTTTATAATGCATGGGGATGTTTTGTATAGATATATCTTACTGAGTTTAATGCATTTTCCTTGCTTTTTCTTATGCAACCTGATTAACCGTATAACTTCCTACTAACTACCTTCGTGAGAGAAATGTGGTTATGTGTGTAGGAAAATAATGAACATTTATTGCCAATGCAATTAAGGATCCCTGAGTCTAGAGTTGGAGTGCAGAAGTGGAAGACTTTTTCCATCTATCGGCCTATAAGTATGGATCTTGTTTTTAGAAATCCTATAGGAATTTATGAGTCTTGATCAATACTATTAGTGGAAGACATGAGGGCTGGTAGTTTTGGTGTAATTTGTAACCACATGTGTCTATATAAAGACACCTCCTTGAAGAACAATGTAGTAGTTGATAATATTTATAATATGTGATATAAATTGTTACATTTGGTACTTTTCCTTTCCACACTGAATATGTCATGGAAATTATTTGAATTAATATAAGGATATATCATTGTGAGAATCTTGAGTTATTAATATTTCCTTTGTCCCAAGGAAGAGAAAGGGCCCACTCAACCAAGGAGACATGAGGTTGTTTACATTTACGTACGCATATGGTTTTCTGATAATTCATAATCACTCAGTTCCTTTACTACAATTTATATTTCAGTGTGTTTCATGAAATTTCTATTCAAGTGTGTTTATTTTCCTTATTGAAAGTTCCATTCAGATTGTGTGTTTTCTCTTATGCAAATTCTAGTTAGCATGTGCTTTTACTTTTACTATAAGTTTTGATTATGAGTGTGTAATTTCAATTTTGTTCTTTCAATTCTACGTGCACATTTCCATTTGCGTTGGAAATACAACTTTCAAAATTCATTTTACCGTAGTAAATTAATTCCATAGATTTACATTAAGTTTCTTTAGATTAGTAGAAAATTCAGAAAGATCTAACATAAACCCCCCAATAAATACCCAATAGTATAACTGGCTACATAGGACTCCATTACATATAGCCTAGGACACAACCTTGGTTTTATAATGACACTAGTAGATTAATTTATTAGTTAAATGATTGGAAGAATAAAATGACCCATCATAAGGTACTACGTGCACATTTATAAAGAATCATGCCTACAAACCAACTGCTTACATGGTCTTCATTCAAAGAAGAGGGTGCATACCCACGCACACAAAAGATGTTGTCTTTCACTTTTGAGTCCCTTGTTGATGAGCCTGAGTTCAAATTCAACCTAGAGGCATTGATGAAGATACAAGATACCAAGGGAGTAAACCCTCAAGTGAATTCTCAGCAACTATCAGTTGATAAAATGTGTAACGCACTCAACAAGGTATCGGTGGAGGTTGAGGTAAGACTCTTTGGGGGTAATGACAAAGTAAGGGTCCTGGAGGAAGAACTTGAAAAGAAAAATGAAGAAATCATTGAGAAGAACAAGGATTTGAAGTAGGAGGAGAACTCAAAGGTCTACAAGATTTCTAAGAAAATAGAGATGATTATAGATGCCATAATCTTGAAGCACCCAGAAGTGGCCTCGCCTGAGAAAAAAAAGAGTCAACCATGCAATGCTTGGAATACTTGACCCACATCCTCACCATGGAAAGGAAACCACTCACATTGGAATCACCAGAAGAGGCATTGGCATGCCAAAAGAAGGAATAAATATTAAATATGAGGGATATAGTTACTTGGTATTCCAAGATCCTTTTCACTGTAAATACTACTGTACAAATAGCTGAGGTTGTGTATGAAAATTACGCTGATAGAGATAGGGTGGAAAACATACTAGTTGCTACGAATGAGGTGGATCTAAAGGAGTTTCAAGAAAAGAATAATATAAATAGAGTAGAGTGGGATAAAATCCTAGTCGAGTTTGAGAAGAAGATGGAAGAAATCGAAGCCTTGCGGGGTTTGATTAAGAATCAGATTAAGGATTTGTACCCCTAGATCACTTGCAGGATGGACATACTAGATGACCTTAGCAATAAGTTAGAAGGAATTGTTGATACACTGAATGCTAAGGGAAATGAATTAATTTTTGAGGAGGTGATTGATCTAGTGGGTGAACTACTTCAGTAGGCATAGGGTGAGGTGGATGCATGGGAAAATATTGAGGCAACAATGAGGAAGGACTTTCCACTCCTCCTACAATAGTAGAAAATTCTTCAATTCTACCATTCTTTCATTCTTCAATTATTTCATTCTTTCATTATTTATTCAATTATCTTTATTCCTCTATTCTTTATTCTTTGAAGGGGTAGGATTTTTCCGAGGAAAGAGAACAAATTTAGTGTGGGTTGATGTTGGGCCTTGAAATATTGGCTAAGTACCAAAGGGTGCACACACATAGGACCAATGAGGAGAAAGGTGCTCAGGTAAAAGCACGTAGGAAAAAGAGGTTTAAGGAGGGTTTACATGAAACTAGGGCGTGCGTAGAAGGAAAAACACAGGTTCAAAGGAATTAACCATATTTGATATTCTGAAGATACTTGAGGAAAAATGTAAGACCCGACTAGTCGTTATGAGTGGATAAGGTGCCAGCTTGGAATCTTGGAGGTCAAGAAAAGGATATTCCACACAGGGAATATTCCTAGAAGACATCATTACAGAGAGTGGGGGGTTTACAAAGGGATAAGCATTCACCATTAGAGGACCACATCAACACTTGGCACACAATCTGTTCAAAAGAAAAGGCATGGCTATGGGTGTTGATCCTATAAAAAGAGATGGTCGAACTAGAGAAAGACATACATGATACATCGGAAAGGGATAAGACAACAAAGAGAGAGTAAGATGTTGAGTAATAAAGTGTTTCAGTAATTTTTGGTTTTAGAGAAATTAGTGCTAAGGGTTTTGAGGGATGTCATGGGCCTTTGTATGACACTAAGATCTGTAACAGGGGTTAAAATGGAAGGGTACAGCTAGGGTCTTATATAAGGGAAGATATGTAGGAGTTGGGTTTCTGTGTTTTAACATGTATGGTCTGTGATGACCTCTTCATATTGTAATGTAGCTACCAATGAATATATATATATGGGTTCATTTTGTATATCATATTTAAGGGTGTAAACCCTCATGTTATGTGACTATCATGGCTCAGATCTGGTTTATTGAGCTTATTACATTGTTATTAAGTTTCTACAATGCATTGATGTGTAGATCTATAACCTATCCCTTCCAATTTTCTCTTCTCTAAGTAAATTTACTTCTCATTCTGAAATTCATCCTCTATTAATGGAAAAACCTTCTCACAATTATCACATAAATGAGGGGCTCAATGCCCACACACGCCTCGAGTGAGCACCCGATGTGCCTAGGGTTAGAAATTAGTATTGAGGGTAGATAAAATGACTACAAATTACTATACCACAAGAAGTAATAGAAACATGTATAGTGGTAGTGAAAGTGGGCAAGCTAGAATAGAGGAGGGATAAAAGAAGACTAGGTTAGGCATAGGTGAAGGTAGATGTGCAAGACTAGGCACAGTACCAAGCTATCTAGTATCCACATGTTCATTAGGTACATGGGCCATGGGTATCGGTACATGTTACACAAATGCCATAGGTTCATGTAGCATGGGGGCCACATATACTAGTAGAACATGTATAGGAAACACATGTTCATATGGCTTATGCAGTGCATTTATGGGCATGAGAAGTACCAAGTTATATATCCTAGGTACCGATTCAGATGCCACGGTAGGTTTTTCCACAAATTCTAGTGCAGGTGTCAGTAAGGTACCTCTACAGATTCCACCATCACCACATAGACCACCTAGTCTAGATGTTTGGGTTAGCGATGGGGTAGTAGAAGTACAGGTACCAGTGAAAGGATTAATAGGTGGGTCATCAGTGACAACATTATAGATAGATATGGATAGAGTTGTATTACAAAGTGATGTTTCATTCATCACTATTAAGACCCTTTAAAGAAAACTATACGAAAGGGCGACTGAGTAGGATGGCCTAAGACAACAAGTGTAGTAGAGGACAACTGAGAGAGATCAACTGAGTATACAGTTATGTTAGGTAATGATAGAGTGAGATGTTATATATTATATGGTGGTAGCATGTAGCATTAGTGATGTGTTACCAAATATTATTACTACATCAGGAGAGGTTGGTTATTATAGAGCTTTATATGAGGTTGTGGTTCTTGAGGGTCAAAAGGCTCTAGCTTATATTCAAAGTTTGGGTAGCTGGTCCACCAGGTCACACTGACCATTGAGATCATAGAGATTAGTGTAGATCCCCTTTCCTGGAGATAGATTGGGAAATCCTGACATAGGAGAGATTCAAGGATGACTCACTTTTTATGAGATATTGTATGTATATTTTTTGTATATACCTCATGATGAGGGAATATTTTTGGAGATTAAATCCCCATGATGGAATACCAAGATGTATATGGAATTTTTAAGATATAGTGTACGTGGAAATTTTATTTTTTGATGTATATGATGTGGAAATTTGACACCCCATATGATGATGATATGTTTTATTGGCGTATGATACAATGGTTATACGATATTGACGTCATGATTTTTTAGAATAGATGGTGATTGTTATTTCAATTTAATATGTATAAATGATGTTATTATATGTATTTTTTGGAGCTCAAAATTGCACCCATCCCAAATCAGGGTGAATTGGGGCTTTGATGTAATATGGTACTATCTCCAAGTTATGTGACTTGCATATGAGAAAGACCTCAGAAGAAGGTTGGCTTTATCTACCTATTTCTATTGTTAAAACTACTCCTAGGAAGGGAAATGCAGCTACCTAACACTACTCTATAATTCCAATGGAATAAAGTGAGAAGGATATGCATGAAAGGGAAACCTAAGCTAAGGGTACATGATAACAACATAAAAATGGGGATGAACACCCTCAATGAGTAAAAACAAGGGAAAATGTTCATAAGGAGGGCAAGAAAACATGCCACTGTTTGAAACAACACTCCCTCACTCAGTTTCATGGAGAACAAAAAAGAAGAAACCTGCAAGGGACATAAAGAATGCACATCAAACCAGAAATGAAATGGAAAAGGAAATAAGATGCAATAAAATGTGAATTATGATAGAGAATAACCACAAAATAAGACTTTTATTGCTTCTAACATATGCACATTCAATTACAAGGTGAAAGAGGTGAGTATCCTCATACAGAGAGCTAGATATGATGCTTACAACTCAAAATTCTAAGGAAAAAAGCATTGAACAATTCTCTTAGCAAACCAAGAGGGACCAACTGTTAAAAATGAACACCATTCAACATTATATAGAAGAAGGGGGAAGAAAAGATGAGGGAAAAGAGAGGGAAACTCGTATTTTTAAATCCAACCACCAAAAATAAGCAATAAATGCTTGCAAATAAACTTGTAGCACTACCATATCTACCTCCCTATTGTAGAAGAAGGAAAGAAGAAAGATACAATGAAAACTAGGTGGTTGAGCCAACTGAGACTGAGCATTAATGGTTGAAGTGGAATTTCCCAATTTCAGCTACCAATTCTAAATTTAAAAAGTCCAGCATGTAGCCCACATCAAAAATATTCTAACAAGACAAGGTACACCAAGATATAAGCTCTAATGTAAAATTTATGGTGATTTGAGGCTCATAGTATAGAATGAACACGTAGCATGCTCTAGTCAGAAGAAAGATTCAACTAACTGTTTGTTTGTTTTGTATTTTCTACCACATGTCATGTATTGATTTTCCATAAGGATTAGGCATGCAACTAACATTTTCTAATAGGTTGTGTGTTACACAGACTAATTAACAAATTGACACATGGCATTCAATGACTGGCGCAGAATATTGCACTTGGTGTGTGTGCAAGAGAAAGAGGCATGAGAAGGAGGAATGTAGAGATCTATGAGTGCGTGTAAAAGGGTGCACAAAGAGTGGGAATAAAATATACATATCTACAAAGGTATGTAAGTATGCGAGGAAGAAGGTGAGTGCAATATAAGGATATGCAAAAGAAATTACATATGGAAAGTACATGAATGCTAAACATGGGAGAAGAACAAGTTCATGCGAGTAAATGCACAAGACTTAGGAGAGAAGAGCACACATGAAAGGAATGTAGGGGACTTATGGAAATGTAAATCAAGTCCATGGGTGCATGCAATAGGGTGCGTGGAAGCTAGGTAAGGAAAATAAATGAGTAAGGTATGGTTGTAGAGAGGAAATGGAAAGGAGATAAAGGAATAAAGGAGAATGGTAGAAGCACACGTAAGGAAACAAAGGAAGGGAAAACACAAGGAAGAAGCAACAAGGGAACAAAAGGGTGCATACAAAGAACTATAACCATTTATTAGGCCAAGTAATAAAATCAGTGGCATGCCCAACCTAAAAAATTGAAATCATATCCAGCATGGAACTTTAAGTTATGTAAATAAACAAGTTAGTTATTTTGGACAATAGTTTGGTGACTCAATGGAATCATCTGCATGCTAGATGAAGAGATCAATGGCCTTAATGCATCCATTAGTCATGGAGTCATCCTAAAAACATGAAACTCTAATCTAAAACTTAAAGAAAACCCCTGAATTCACTTGAAGCATTATTTGAAATCTTCTTAGAACTACTACAAAACTATTGAAAAGGGCCAACAAGCTGAAACAAGCTCTTCAAAATTGTAAACACATGGACCTACATCTAGAAAAAAAAAGTGCATGCAGAAGTGTGTAAACAAAAAGAAATATGTACAAACAAGATAAGGTGTGCAGAGTTTACTTGAAGGAATTGAAACTATTATAATACATACGTGATGTAAAAGGCTTAATGAAAATTCTTGAGATAAATCCCATTTATTGGGATTGGTAGCACATCTTCATCAAGTTGATATAACTCAAAAGAGTTGTCATTCTTACAATAACTGATTATGTATGGGCCACTCCGAAACACATCAAAATTTGAATGGCACCGTGTTTTCGATATGTCAGCATCCCATTTCAAGACCAGATTACCCACTTTGAAAGCCTAAGATCTATCCTTTTTATCAAACCATTTCTTGGTTGATCTTTGATGTTGTTCTAACTTGATCATAGTTGATCTCCTTAATTATTCAAGTTCGACCAACTCTTCCATTCTGATTCCTATTTGGTCTATGCCCTCAAATTCTAGTTGTTGGGCTAGTTCTAATAAAGGAAATTATAAAGATAAAGGAAGCCTAGCCTCCTTTCCAGAGACAATTTTATAAGGTGAAGTACCTATTTCCTTCTTATCCATTATTTTTTTCTTCCCATAGTGTGTGCAAAACCTTTTTATGCCACTACCTCTAGTTGATATCCATTGCTCATTTCAAGATTTTGATTATGTTCTTTTTAGTAGAATCTTCCAAAAAGTTACCTTGGGGGTAGTAGTTGGAAGAATTATTCAAGTATATTCCAATACTAAGATCCCAATCATAAATTATTGTACCAAGGAATGATTTTTCAAATTATCAGAGATAATTCTCTTAGGAACACTGAACCTTGTTACAATACTTTGATAAATACAAGGATGACTGACTTAGTTGATTTCTTGAGCACAAATTTTTTTTTCCATCTGGTGAATTAGTTCATGGCTATCAACACCCACTTGTGACCATCACTTGAAGGAGGGTTGATAATACCAATAAAATCAATACGCCATTGCACAAAATTTTGATCCACTTGGATTGGCCAGAGGGGAACTGTTGCCAATTTCTTCTTTCCTACAAAGAGAGTGCATCTTTGCATTTCGTGACCCACTTGGGAACATTTATAAATAGGGTAGGATGGAAGTATATTTTCTTAATGATCTTCATTGATGTTTCTTTGGAAGAGAAGTTTCCACCAAATAATCCATCATGAAATTTTTCTAGCACTTTATCAACCTACGTGCCATTAATACATCTCAATAGCATGTCATTAATGTTTCTTTTCAAGAGAACACCATCAATCGGTGCGTATGGACTAGATTACAGCCTCATATGTCTTCCCTTTTCTTTGTTCAATCCATGAGGGTATGGGCTAGAAGATAGAAATGTTACCATGTCCTGCATCTAGTTGCATGTACTGAGAACTTCACTTTGATCAAATTCAGCTCGCAGTATTTCCTCATCTAGAAACAATGAATCCTCATGTTCATTATGTGCATCCTCGATAATATTCTTGTAGAGTGCATTTCCTCTAACAAGTTTTATGGATTTTATAGTCACCTAAAAATCCATGATTTTGGTCACCCATCTAGCTCTTTTCTCACTAATTTATTCTCCCATTATGAATTCTCTCACACCAGAGTGTGAAATGAGCTCCTTAACATGATTTATGGAGAGAATACTCTTGAATCTATTTAGATCACGCATGTTGGAAATGAACTATTTCTCTATGTGATTTTATTTAAATTCATAATCATTTAATGTTTAACTGAAGAAAGCCATTGGCTGGTCCAGTCCTTGTTTATTTTCATGTGTTAGGATAGTAGCAATACTAACATCACCTCCATAATTATAAATGATTAAATCCCTCGGGTAATCTAGATTTATGAGTTACAGGGCATAAGAAATTTTCTTACTTGATTTTTTTGAAGCTTTGCTTCCCTTCTGTTGTCCACTTGAAGACTATGTCATTTTCTAGCATAAGGGTGATAGGCCTAATCAATGTTGTAATATTAGGAATGAATCTCTTAACAAATTTGTTCTTGCCTAGGAATGATTTCAAGGTGTTCTTGTATGTGGGAAATGAAAGAGAGAGGATGGATGAAACTCATTAAGGATCAATGGAAATAACATCCTTTTAGACCACATGGCCCAGAAGCCTACCTTGTGCAATAGTAAATTTTCACTTCTTAAGGTTAAGAGATACCCCAAATTCTCTATATCTCTCTGTAGACACTAAATTTAGGTCTCACTTTCCCTTCGTCCCTCAACATATAAAACACCCTTTATCACATTTACCTAGCCGTGACCCCCTTCACCCCACTTATATTAATTTAATTAAATTAATGCCTTATCCTCACTATATTTATTATTTAAATATCTTATTTGAATAATATCCCCACATACAGTTCACTTAGACACCTCACCAAGCCAACTCAACCTAAGACCTATTCTTAGCAAGTTACCATAACTAACTGAGACTTACTCAAACCCTAAAAATCAATGCCTACATTCCCTCAAACCACACTACCACATGCTCACAAGAAGCTCCCAGTCTAATCTATGAGATAACGACATGAGATCCAAGGAAATCAAGATGATCTCCCTAAGTTTAGAAAACCTAGAAAATCCCACCTTGACCAACGTCACTTATCCCTAACCATCACCGGTTAAGCCAGACTGCCATCAGTTACCCCTTTTAACCCCTAAACTACCTTATTCTCAAGGTTGGAAAACATTGGGAAAAATTTTTGACAAGCAAGAACACATCTCAGAGAGATAATGCATCTTCAGAGAACCAATTCCAGCAAGAACTCACATATAAGGAAGAGGGTTGAACATCTTCTCTTGCAGAGCCATCCCAACAACAATCTGATCTCTCCAAGAAAAGAAGAGTGTGCATACAGCCCATGCAGAAGCTTTTCTTCAGTTGGTGATCACTTACAACCTTTAAGTTCATCATCAGCACCTCCATCCTTCACATAGAAACTTTTAGAAATGAAATCCAAGTAAGTGCAACATCATACTTTCCTGGTTATTTCCTTGCATCATCATTTTATCACCCATTATTCATCTTGCTCATTATTGACTATCTCTAACATTTTACACCTCCGTAGACCCAGCAAAACCTTACTAAAACCTACTCCAGTCACCCATTACCTCGTCCTAACCAACCAAAATCCTTTTTGCAATCACAAGGAGGACCAACACCCCATTCTATGATATTCCCAGATTTCACAGTAACCGGCGCCGGTTATACCTAACCACGGTCAGTCACCCCTGACTGATGCTAGTCTCTGTGTTTTCCCATACAGCCTTGGACAAAGACCTACCCACCTAATTTTACCTCACCCTCACTCAACTATGACCTACCCGAGACCTTTAGTAGACCTGCAATACTCAGAACCAACCATTTGACCTGTGGATTCTATTCTAGCTTAGCCTGTTAGATTAGATCTAGTTCTTATTGTGTTTTCAAGTGAGATACCTAAATCATTTTAAAATCACAATATGATTTACCTTGTTTTTAGCATTAATTTGTTTTAAAAAGTGGACTAACAACCATCTAGGAAGTATCATACTTCCTGGATCTAGCTAACGATAGGCAGTTCACTACCCATATTGTTTAATGCTTTCTAGTGGTCTTGTTTTCATTATAGGTAGTTCCTCCTAGCCAAAAGAAAGCTCTCATGATCAGATGTGGATTTAGAATTCATACGCACGCAATAACCCATCAACCGACATTTGAACAAGTATTCTTCCTATGCCCATTACCCTATCTGTTTTGAAAACAATTCAAAGAAACTATCTAAGAAAAAAGTAGAAACATTTTGGCACACCCGGTGGGACCCATTCGGGGTTCCTTGCATTCATTCATTTCTAGGTGAAAATTTGCATGTTTGTTTCCTCTCCAAAAGTTTATTACATTTAAATTTCTCTCCTTGGAATCATATTTTATTCTATTGTCCAAAAGTAATCGTACTTTGGTGCTTAAAATGAACATTTCTTCCCTTTCATTAGCATTGCATTAGTGAAAGATCATACTTTCTCCTATTCCTCTAACTATGTCATCAAATTCCGTTTTCGATTTGGCCTTAAAATCATTGCATTCCATTTTGATTTTCTCCATTAGCTCACATTAATTGAGGGAAACCTATATGTTGGAAGTCATTACCAGCTGATGGTTGACAAACAAATTGTAGAAAAGCACCTCTATCCTTTTCTCTTTCTCTGAGTCTTACCAAACCTCACAAAAATTGAAAATACATACATTCTTAAAAAACATATTACCTGGAAGAAGTTGTAGGTGATCACACAATCATGGCACAATGGGCACCCAGGTCGCTTCTCTGTCGAGTCATACTTCAGAGTGAAGCCCGCCCCCACCATAACATACCTAAAATCTCACCTTTTAGATCTCCTTCTTCGTAGGAAGCCATCCTCACCAAAAACTCTATTTCACAATTCATGTGTTAGTCCCTAAATAGCATAAGCTGAACAAACGTAATAGAATAGGCACTCTAGGAACGTTCTTTCTTAGTGTTTCTACTTGACTTGCGGTTAGAGGTGAAAGATCACGTTCATCACTTTCTGTTTATCCTTGCACGCTCCTCATCATAGTTGGTGTATTCCAGATTCACCTAAGTGTTCCTGGGCTATATCACCATCATTCCCAGAATTTTGGGTTTGATTCTACATCAAAGTTTAACTCATAACCACTTTTTCTCATCACTGTTTCAATTTCACAGTGACTGTCATTGGTTAGCTCTAACCGCCATCGGTTACATCCAAATGGTGTCGGTTACAGGTGCTTTTTCTCACCTACTAGAAAGGACACTTTTAATTCACTTGTTTCCACTTTCACAATCTTTGTCACAGTCATTGTTTTCCCTTTGACGTCTTACACATCCCCAAATTTGGCATTTTTGTCAGATTCTGCCTTCTGCCTCGTTAGTTACTCACTGTCCATTTTTTTAACAGTGACCGATAGTGGTTACCCCTGACCGACATCGGTTTTCCCTAACTGGCATTGGTTAACCTATCTCACATTCCACCTACCATTTATTACTTCATCTATTCTTATTTATTACCAGATTCACCTGTTCTTGTTGTTTTCTATATTATTTACAGAGAAGCAACCCCACCTGACCAGTACTGGTTCACATGGTACTGACCTGAAGAGAAGTGAATTCTCTCGTGTTCCACACCAGTCGCCAACAACTTCCACCTAGTCCTTCACCACCCTCTATTTTATCACCAGCCATGGATCCCATCCAGCCTACCAATATCACTACCCAAAGACGAGGAATTTGCACGACTCCTTGACCAAAATCCTATAGCCTTACAGTTTTACCTCTCCCACTCATCTACCTGAGATGCCTCGGGTCAGTTGATATACGGCATGCCCGTATCTATCCCCTTGACTCTCGCACCAACTTCTACATCAGCTCCATCTAGTTCAATGCTACCTGTTTCCACTTTACCTCCAGTTTTTTCACAGTTAGGTCCTATATCCGCTATGATTGCCACATCTGTTACCTCTGTAGCACCCATTACATCTACCATACTCTCGGAAACTACCCCAAACATGACCTCATCCACCCCTAATGTCTCATATGTACCCATAGCTACATTCCCACCTCCAGTATCGGTGACCCCTACCCCATTTTAGAACGTAGTTCTTTCCATTCCACAATCACTAGCCCCTATTACCACTAGGGTTACCACGACCCTTCCTCCCCCATATACATACTACCAACAACCACCTGTTTCATCTATTGTTCATTCTAGGTACGTACCCCCTATTTCATTGCCTTCTTCTCCACCACCTTACATGGCAGCCCCATACACTGGAATGCCCCACCCATTATACACCCAAAACCAACCTCCTCACACCATAGGAGGCATCCAATCATCACAACCCACCAATGACCTAATTAGATTGATGATGGATAAGATGCAAACACTAGAGGCATCAGTTTCCGGCTCCCACAACACTCTCACTTATGATGAGATTTGCAACGAGCCTATTCACCCATCCATTCCCATCCACTCATACCCTGTGCATTGGGAAATGCCTAAATTCAACCGATTCAATAGTACGGAAGACCCGCAACAACATTTGCACTCATTTTAACATGGATGTTATCTAATTGCTCATGATGATGCCTTACTTTTGAGAACTTTTCCCATGTCCCTCACTGGACCAGCATTAGATTGGTATAGTGGGTTACCCAAGCACTCCATATTTTCATTCAATCAGGTAGCCCAAGCTTTCTTGGATCATTTTTCTATCAACATCACCAAGAAATTTACCATGACCAATCTATATTCCACATGTCAGTATGAGGATGAATCTATCACAGATTTTGTCGCTCACTGGCATGGCCTAATCAATCAACTTACCTTTCAATTACCACAAACCGAACTCATTGATATCTTCACACGAGCTTGCGCCAGACATATCTCC
The DNA here is from genome assembly GCA_019776745.2 of Taxus chinensis. Taxonomy (NCBI): domain Eukaryota; kingdom Viridiplantae; phylum Streptophyta; class Pinopsida; order Cupressales; family Taxaceae; genus Taxus; species Taxus chinensis. Next base: position 264,191,404 of record CM034150.1, read on the forward strand.
CCAACCTTGCAGGTCCAAACTTTCAGAACATTTGATGAGGCATTTACTATGGCACGAAAGTTAGAAATTCGGGCTATCGAAGAGAAGAAAATCCAATTACAAAATAAGAATTCAGGATTCAAGTTGACTGAAACTTCTTCTTCTTCCAAACTTACAACCAATTATTCAAAGGCTAAAGGTACCAGAAATGTATTGGTACTTAAAGCCAGCCTGGCTCATCCATCTAATCAAGCTATACCTTCATCTAATCTATCACCCGTACAGGCTTTTCGATTTAGAAAAGAGTAGCAAAAATATACCGCAATTAGGGAACCTTACTCTTTTGTTTTTGAAAAGCTTATCAAAGTTGGTGCCATCACCTTGCCACCCATAAAAACACACACTGGTTTTGACCCTTCTCGCCCCATTCCTGCGTGGTATAAGGAACAAGATTTTTGTACTTATCACCGAGTGAAGGGTCATAGTGATGGCAACTACATCACTTTTAAGAACATTGTCCAGGAAATGCTCGAGAAAGGAAAGTTGACTATGGATAATCCCAACACCGCCCCTAACCAAAATCTACAAATCTTTAAAAAACCATTTCCCAATCACGCCCCTTCATCCAATTAAACTAGTGATACATCCACTCTTGATACCCATACTCCTGAGGTTCATGTGATCTTTAACGAGGTACCTGTCACATCTCAATCACTTCACATCCCTTCCATAGAGGAAATCCTAGCCCAAAATCCTCCTTCTGTTTTGGAATAAATCGTCACTATTCCTTCACCAATAGAAGACCAACCTTCATCTCCTACATCACCTACAGAGGAGTTTTCTGCTAACATTGAGGCCATCTCACCCCTAGCTTCTCCACTTAGAGAACCTTTACCTATAATACCTCCTCCACCCATAGAGGAGCACCCATTACCTCCTCCACCTACAGAGGAGTACCTATCCATTCCTCCACTTATAGAGGAACTCCCATCATCTCTTCCACCCATCATAGACCTAGTAGAGATACCTTTGCCTCTTGGTGAACATTCTCCATCTGCTACCCAAAATCCAACAGACTTACTTTCAGCTCTCTTACCCACAGAAGTTGAAGCTGGCCAATTCCCCATCTCTAAGATGGGTTTTATGGGAATTCCCATTAGGTCATCACCAATTCCACCCACAGACGTTCCGTTCTCATGTTTTTCGGATCACTTAGATTATGTGGATAGAGCTTTGTTATGGGGGCGCCTCTTACTTTTGGTCTCAACACAGATGTAAAGATCCCTCGATGATACCTCCACTCTCTACCCACGCACATTTCCACCTATCAAACCAAATACAACCACTATTATCATGGCCCCTTCCATGATACCCATTAGCACCCACACCACAACCTTACCCATAACCCGACCTGTACCTAAATCCAAACCCATACCCATAAAAATTACTTCCACTCAACTGATTACCACTTTAGGGGTCATCCCGACCACCATCCTTACTCATCCACCGATTAAACTAGATTTAGCTACATCCTCCAACACCAATACCACACCTACTCTAATACCCAAACCCAAGAAACAAACTCGTCAACCTCCTACCCTTGCCACACCAATCACACCCGCACTTCCCCCATCTACCTTAAGACCTCAGCTGCCCAACAAGGTCAAGTATCTTTCACCCGTTCATAACCTAATAATACAACCACCCATTCCTACCTCACAAATATCTAACCTACCCAGTCACACAACACAACTCATAGCCACACCTACAACCTCTTTACCACCGATACCTCTGATACCCTCAGTTTTTGCTTCACTACCCACTACACTTCAGTCATTGTCCCTCACACCCCAAACACGACCCGTGTCATCTACCTTCATAGCACCCCCGTTATCCCCGTGGGTAACTCACCCTCTTCCTCCATCTTCTTTTCCTTCTAGACCTCGTACACCCACATCACCTTTACCCAAGAAGGTGCAACCTAAAAACAAAACCCCACTACCCCACAACAGGGTAGTCAAAACAACCCCTCATCCTCCTACCCGTCCATCTACTATACCCCTACCTAAATGAACCTGATCGATACCTCAAACCACACCAGTGCCTAAACCCATAGCTCGACCCGTTCCTACTCTTCCAAAAACAATTTCCAGACAACCAACTACACCTACACCCAAACCCACATTCACTTCCCATTGTGATCCACTAGTAGGGGCCTATGTCAAGATTTTAACCAACCTCCTAGAGACCTCTGTCATCACATTACCACCACTCAGACCTTATGAAACCCCTCAAACCCAAGCCAAAAGGGTTTGATGATACTAAAATTTACGCATACCATCGTGTGCTAGGACATGATGTGGAGAACTGCAAGGCCTTGAAAACCGTCCTTATCTAATTATGTCCACCCGAAACCAACTTTGATGATGATGACCTTCTTGACGAGGACCCTGCTTCACCTACACCCATTCCCACACTACCCACTCAAAAACCACAACCTCCACCCTCACAGCTCCTAGAACCACATACAAAATTTGAAATTAACATGGTTCGCATCAGAGAACTTGCCACACCACCACCCAAATGTATCTGCACCCAACTAACCTCACAGGGTTTTTTTCCTCCAGTAGGTTTTTTCCCTTCATGTCGTTATACCACTTACCATACACCCACTCCGTTTGACAAATTCCCTCAAATCAACATGGTACATGTCACTACACGTGCGCAGAAGGCCAAAGAAAATGTAGCTGACCCACCAACCAATCCCATACCCAACATACCATCTGCACCCATACCTAAAGTAACTATTTGCGGCCCCACATACCCCATTTCTAATGGCGTCACACATCACACCATGCTCAAACAATTACACCAATCTCCCCTCAAAATTTCCTTATACGACCTCATCCAAACCTCGGAATCCCATCGTCAAGCCCTCATGGAGGTTCTTCAATCTATTGAGGTTTTACCCAATGACCCTACACCCGTAGCCTCCATTATTACACCCCATCATGTAGCCTCTCTCACCAAATTACCACCCTCATCCCCACCTCACCTTGCTCACCAAGTGGCCTCTCTCATCTTCTCAGAGACAGAGATCATGCCATACCAAAATGATGACCCAGACCCAACCCTATTCATCTCTGTACACATTGATGACATACGGGTACGCCATTTGATGATTGATGGAGGCGCTAGCATTAACATCATTTCATCCCATGCATTTTCTCAAATGAACATACCTGATAATTACATGCACAAACATCCAGTCTTGTTGCGTTCATTCAATGATGCTATCACCTCCACACTAGGCACTGTCATCCTGCATGTTCGTGTGGGCCCTCGCACTGTTCCAGAATTGTTTTATGTTTTGGAGGGGGAATTCCAATATAACTTGTTGCTTGGTAGACCCTGGATCCATGTCATGGGTTGCGTTCCTTCCACTTTACATCATTGTGTAAAGTTTGAACATGAAGGACACACTTATACCATTCCAGCTGACCCATCACCTTTCAAAACATGCAACATGCTTTACCGACCTAACGATGTGCTCATACCGGTTAAGCCGTCTACTTCCACGACCAATACTGCTTCACCTACACCTACACCCACGCCTACCAATACAGCTACTGCTATAACCTCCACGGTTGACCCATTAGCTTCCCAATCCGTTAACACCACCTCCACATTGACCTCCGACACATCGTCCATACCAGCTACCCACATACCAACCAATGATCCCTTGGAAGGTGTTTTTCAATGCCTCACTCTGGGGGAGTACCACCTATATAGTTTCAACACATTCCTTACTCTGCATGAGTATGGAATCCTTCACCAACACCCTCACTATGATCACTGTATAGGAGAATGCCTCCTTTATGGTCCTCCTCATCTTCGTACTAGTCTCACCTATGGGGGACTTGATACTACCACTTACACACCTGAACCACCATCACAACCCCACCCATTTTCTGTTGACTTCCAATCACTTACCAATCACCATTTTTCCCACACCTTTCTACACCGTTGTGCATGGAAGGGTTTTGGTTTTGGGTTTTACAAGCAAGGCCACCATACCGTTATTCCATGTACCACCCAAAAACATAATGACTGGAGTGGTATCGGCTTCCCCGAACCTTCCACCAAACAAGCCCACATTGAACCCATTATGGACCCTACCCCTTCTCCACCTTCATCACCACTCTCACCGACGGAGTCGATGGATCCCGAATCTATCCCTCCTAACTTTTTTTTTCATAAACACCATTTCCTTGGGACCTCTGACTTATCAACGTGAAGGTGAATTCCCTTCCACTCTCCCATTCATGTACCCTGAGATGATTGAAAATGACACACCTACCATTAATGTCATTCAATGTCAGGATGATGAATCCATACTCACCTACCTTGGTGCAGAAGACTCATATATTCATCAGTCATTACCTTCTAAGATGTAAACCATGTTGAATGAATCGACTATCGAGATCAACATTCATACTCAGGATGACCCACACATCCTAAAGATCAGAAAATCTGTAGATGTTGTTGAGTAGGAGCCCATCACTTCTTTTCTCCAAGATCATAACCATGATTTTGCTTGGTCTTACGCTGACATGCCTAGTATTGATCCCACCATAGTGGTCCGCAATATAGTAACCATTCCCGATGCCAAACCTATCAAACAAAAGCTGCAAAAAATTCACCCACGCATACCCCTTCTTGTCAAAGAGGAACTTCAGTGCCTTCTTTCCATTTCCTTCATCTTACCCATTGATTATCCTCGTTGGATTTATAATATTGTCCTTGTACATAAGGCGATAGGGGGACTCCATATTTATACAGAATTTCATGACCTCAACCTTGCCTACCCGAAAGATGATTTTCCACTTCCTGGTATTGATCAATTGGTTGACCTTACCACGGGTCACGAGATGCTCTCCCTCATGGATGGTTTCTTAGGTTATAACCAAATTTTACTTGCCCCAGAAGATCATCACAAGACCGCATTCATTACCCCTTAGGGGACCTTCTGCTATCGAGTCATGCCTTTTGGCCTTAAAAACACTGGTGCTACATATCAGTGTGCTATGACTTACATTTTCCATGATATCATGCATCAAATATTGGAAGATTATGTGGATGATCTCTTAGCCAAATCTAAACATCATGTTGAGCACCTCACCGTCCTCAAAAAAATCTTTGACTACCTCATTAAATATTGTGTCCACCTTCAACCTAAAAAGTGCATCTTCGTGGTTCTCTCAGGAAAACTCCTAGGGTTTATTGTTTCCCTCTATGGTATAGAAGTTGACCCTACCAAATTCAAGGCTATTTTGGAAATGCCTCTGCCCACTAACCTCAAACAACTTCATAGCCTACAAGGTAAATTACGGTCCATTCACCGTTTCATTTCACAATTATCTAATCGGTGTCAGCCATTTCACCATCTGCTTAGGAAGGATGTCTCCTTTAATTGGGATGATGATTGTCACAAAGCTTTTGAGGCCCTAAAACAATACCTTCTCCAACAACCCATACTCATTCCACCTAAAGATGATCAACCCTTTTACCTATACATCTTAGCTACCGATCACTCCTTGGGAGCCATGCTCACTCATCTCGATGAACAACACATGGAGAAGGTGGTTTATTATATAAGCCGTACTCTTTTGGATTATAAAACCCAATACAACCATCTAGAAAAGCTTTGCTTAGCCTTATTTTTTGTTGCCACCAAACTTTGTCATTACCTACTCAATCACAAAACCTATGTTCTGACCAACACTGATCCTTTACACTTCACGTATGCCAAACCCTATCAAAATCAGCATGCCGCATGATGGCTTATACTTTTAGTTGATCTTGACCTTGAATTCATTTATCAAAAGTCCATTAAGGGCCAAGCTATCACTGACCAACTCACTGACGCACCTATTTCTGGGGACCAACCCTCTAATTTTGACTTTCCTGATGAATCCATTGCTACCCTTTCCCTGGATGAACCCCCTTACCAAATGACATTGTTCTTCAATGGTTCCAAATGTCAGTGTGGGGATGGAGCTAGTGTTATCTGTGTTCCTCTAGATGAAGAACCCGTGCCCTTGTCTTTCAAACTAGAATTTGAATGCACCAACAATATTGCCAAGTATGAAGCGCTCATACTAGGTCTCCAAACCGCCTATGCCCTCGATGTCAAATCAATCCACATATTTGGTGATTCACAATTGGTTGTGAACCAATTCAATGGTGTGTACCAATGTCGTAATGAGATACTTCAGAAGTATAAATATCATGTAGATATAATTTTGACCACCTTTGACCATTACACCCTTCAAACCATTCCACCTTCAACAAACAAATTTGTAGACACTATGGCATGCTTAGCTTCCCAGATACTTGCTTCACCTACCGATTCTACAATATTTGTCACTGTACAATGCCTCCATTCACCTTCTTATCTACCTCATGATGTTTACTCAATCAATGCCGACACCCCTGACCTGATGAACCTTTGGTACAAATAATAATCTAACTACCTATCCCTCTCCATCTTACCACTTGATCTCGCCCATAACGGATAACATGTCTTCCTTAAAAGGGTCTCCCGTTTCGCTATCCTGGGAGGACTCCTCTATAAGCGCGGCTTTGACGGTATTCTCCTATGATGCCTCACAAGTTTTGAGATTCCTTATACCATCAAGGAGGTTCATGATTGCATATGTGGAGGTCACTTTAGTGGCCTTGCCATTGCTAAGCGTATTCTCTGCCTAGGCTACTGCTGGCCAACACTTAACGATGATTGTTGCCAGTATGTCAAATGTTGCGTGAAATGTCAACAACATTCCAACCTTCATCATACCCCTAGTCATTCCTTATAGGTCACTGGGGACCTTTGGCCCTTCTCTCAATGGGGTTTGGATCTTGTTGGAGAGATCAATCCTCACTCTTCCCAATGCCATCAATGGATCATAACTGCTACCAAATACTACAGAAAATGGGTAGAAGCCATACCACTCATCTCCATGAAAGCCAAGAAAATATGTGAGTTCATTAACCATCACATCATTTGTCTCTTTGGTGTCCCTCATCGCCTCATCACTAACAATGGAAAACAATTTAAAAACAAAATATTACAAAAACTTTGTGACGCCTTCGACATTCAGCTTAGTTTCTCCTCACCTTATTACCCACAAACCAACGACTAGGCCAAATCCACTAACAAAACCCTCAACAAAATTCTCGTGAAAGTGGTGGATGATACTGGGAAGGATTGGCATACGGACATTCCTTTTTCTCTCTGGGCATACCGCACTAGTATTCACACTTCCACTGCAGCTACACCCTTTTCACTAGTCTACGGTACTAAGGTTGTTTTGCCTCTCGAAGTCCAAATACCCTCACTTCACATTTCTCTCCATGACATGCTTACTGATGATGAATTTTTTCAGGACCGCTTAGCACAACTAGAGTTATTAGATGAACGTTGTCTTAACACTTTGGATCACCTTCAAGTTTATCAACAACGTATCAAATGTGCTTATGACAAACGTGTGTATGAACGAACCTTCCAGGTTGGTGACCTTGTTTTGAAAGAAAATCAACATGTAACCAAAGCAGAGAAAAGTAAACGGGGAAAATTTTCTCCTAATTGGCTTGGACCATACATCATGACACATACCTATGGATCAGGTTCCTATCGTTTTTCCTCACTTGAGGGTAAAATTGAACCTGAGCCCTTTAATGTATTACATCTTTAACCATTCTATTTTTGACTCGTTGTCCTACCTCACCCTTTGTCTCTTTACAGGCTCATCCCTTGAGCGCCATCCACTTCATACACCTCCCTAATGATTACACAAGAATCATAAGAGTACCCATCACTTGTTTTATTGTCTTGAATATGTGCACCATGGTACTGCACATAGCATGATTCTCATGGATACTTTTTGTCTACTTTTAGATGAGATCCCATGGTCATTCCACCTTGCCTTTTGAACAAGAGTCATATCCTTCACCGTTGTCTTGTCCATGATTTCAAATACCTTTAATGGGACCAAGCTCCTTGAGTCAAACTTCTAAATAATAAAAAAAAAGATGACTCCCTCAAAAGAACATCTTCCTCTCGACTAAATTGCTAATATAAATAGACTTCTCCCTCGAAGGACAGCTATGTGAAGCTCCAAAAAAATGAGAAACCGAAGCTTCCCGCATCGATCAGCTTCACGAAGACCTCAAGGAGACATATATTTATCCCATATAGACTTTCCGCATCGATCAATCTATCAAAACAAAAAACCTTTTTAGTCATGGACTTGCCCGTTGTGACCTAGGACCTCTTGACCAAAAGACCTAGCACCCCAAACATACTAAAATAACTATCCTTTACCCACATTACCATTTCCACTCTCATTTCCTAAATCACCTCAAGGGACATCTTGGACTTTCGACATTTGGTGATCTTGTGACTACTTTCACTGTAGAACAGTTAATTGTGTACTGTCTTTAGGGTCTCATGTTCATTAGCTTAACTATAGATGTGTTTCATACACTTTGATCCTTGCCAATCGGGTGGCTCTCTTGCCCCCTCTTATATTTTTTCTTATTCATTACCTTTTTATTTTCTTATACAGGACTTAATCCTTGCCACTTACCTTTTGGGGTCATCCTCCCCTTTCGCCATAGTCACCCTCACCTGCAACATTTTTATTATCATCTACCTCCACCACTTAAAACCCAAACCTAGCAACATACCATACACCTACCAACTCATTTTCATCCAAATTCCCTAGCTTATGGGAGAACTACATCGTTCTGAGGTCCCTTTTCACTGGGACTATATAGGTAGTACTTCTAGGGCATGGTGCCCTGGAAGGGTAGCTTGGCCACTCTTTACCTTAACCATCTTCCTCACCCTTACCTGATTTCCTATTCATATCAAAAATTGACATTTGAACCATTTACCACATAACTTATACCACTCATATTATTTCACATTTTCATACATAGCCAACATTTTTCCATATTTTACACTATCTCATGCATTTATATTGCCATTTGTTCTCCAAAATACCAAAATAACTCATCCATGCCTAAATCGACTTGACTTGATCCATGCATAAACCAAGCTAACTCAACCATGCCTATGATCTAACTCAACCATGCCTATGACCTAACTCAACCATGCCTACAACCAACTTGACTCAACCATGCCTACAACTGACCTGACTCAATCCATGCCTACAACCGACTTGACTCGATCCATGCCTAAACTGACCTGACTCAATCCATGCCTATGAACTCACTCTATCATGCCTAACTCATCTATTTTCCATTCATATCATAATAAAGTAAAACTCATACACATAACAGTAACATCATCTCATATCATCCATCTCATCATATATACATGTGTGTATCAATACAATGTACACCCATATCACATAAATGTGTATCTCAAATAAACATGCCTATCTCATCATGGCTATCATCTCAAAACAAATGTCGGCATAGAGACCGATATACTATAAAAAATGTCTTTGGCTCGCAGGTTGGTATCTACTATAAAAACAATGTGTCCTCAGCTTGCAGGCCGGTATCATGTACATAACTAACTCAACACACAGGTTGGTCCCATATATCATACATACAACATGACTCGGCATGCAGGCCGGTCCACAGTAGGTCAATCATCTCCCCATTTGATATCAGGATCTACTCCAAGTGGCTGTGTCTCTCCCGACCCCTCTACCACAACCTCTAATGTCACTGAGTACACTTTCTCTCTGCTAATCGATAGTCTCAGTATCCTATATATATCCTCAAGTTTGATGGTCATCTCCCCTGTCAGCAAGTGGAAGGTGTTAGTTATTGAATCCCATCTCTCGATGAGTGTGACCATCAAACTCTGATCTCTCACAACCCATCCATAACAGCGGATCCCAATCAGGCCAACATCCTCAATGTGACTCCACTCCTTGAAAGTCATTTTTCCATGTAGCTCTAGCAATATGAGTAGCTCTCGGTCTCTCATCCGCAACTCATCTCTCGCCTGCATCCAACTAGCACAATGTCTTAGCACACCTTCCCATCTTAACCTATTTACCCTATCCCTTACCCAAATCACCCATACTACCTGAAACCTATTTACCCTATCCCTTACCCAAATCACCCATTCTACCTGCAACCTATTTACCTTATCCCTTACCCAAACCACCCTTTCTACTCTTCCTTTTTCTCCATTTTCTTCACCTCAGTTAGCTATCCCTGGTTATACCTTAACCGCTCATGGTCTCCCTTTAATTGGCATCAGTCACTGTTCTTGTGACCGATACCGTTCACCACCCACCGACGTTGGCCACACGTTGACTGACATCGGTCATTGTCGTGCCACCCGCCCCGACTTTCCAACCCTACCTTTTCCCTTCCTGAACATTCTACCCACCCAAATCCCCCTTTAGACCCTTAATCATTCCTGCATTACCCTTTTACCCACCTCCTACCATTCTCTATCCCTCTTTCCCCCTCTTTTTCACTTATTTTCACAATTTTTCCCCCCCCAAACCCCCATTTTTAACATTTTCTAAATTTTCCTACAAATTAACTCAAACAACTCAATCACAAGGTTTTAATCTTACTGTATCCCATTTCCATCAAGGTGGTGGCACCTCTGGCCACCACACGGGTCCCCCCGACCCCTCTCCTGCCTCTGCCATCACCAAATCTACACACCAATCAACTCACTCCACCTGATCTCCTGGCCCCACCTCCTACTCAATCAATCTCACCTATGTGGCCTGCCAATCAAGCTCTCTGCTATACCCTTTTATCCTATTCCTTTTTTTTTTCTTCTTGTCCTTTTCTACCTTTTACCAATGGACAAATGGATTCCCAATCATGGGTTTTTTCCACTTTTTATACCCGACCCAACTTGACCGACATCAGTTAACTCTTTCCTGCGGCTGGTCTGCTGCCCTAGACTACCATCGTTGGTTCCCCTATACCATCATCGATTACTAACAACCGATGTCAGTTACCTTGCATACCCATTTCCATTACGGGTAAGTGCACCAAGTTGGGGGACAATTAAGTGGACATCAAATCCTGAATTTTACATTAAAAATAGCAAAACATCAAATTTAGTCTTCCGCGGACTTGAACCATGCCGAAAATTAAAAACTATGTCATAAAAATGGTACCATTGCGTAGGGGAGACTATTATCTTTGTAGAAATACTAATTTTAAAGTGAATAGAATAGGATAAATATCATTTTATAATTTTTTACTAACAGTAGGTCTTTAAGACACTTTTTCCTGTGAATGTTTATGTCTACGTTTAAGACTGCAAAATTTGTTTCACTTATCAGAATGTGATAAAAATTATACCATCCCAACCGTAGTGAAATTATATACATGTTCAAAAAAAAATATTTGATTTCAATATTTTTTGATGAAGTTATTGCGGGCAAATGGAAAGTGCTCTGTTTTCTTTATGTTTTCATACCACTTTCACGGAAAAAATCATAAAAAATAAAATATTACTCAAAAAAATACAAAATAAAATTCATCCCAAGATAGATAGTGGCATCTAACTTCTCACAAAAGGAAAAAAATATATATCAATTTTTGGTCATCCAAATTGTGGGCAAACGGACTATAATCTTATTAGTGTTTTTAAAAAAAAAAACCAAGTCATTGAATTTTGAGTGTTTAATATAGATAATCTTGTCCATTTTTTACAAAAATTAGTATTTTAGAAACTAGATTCTGGATGCTACGATTCATATTAGTATAATTTTGTCTAATTTTGAGTGTATGTATTGCTAATAATCCCTACAAGTTGATATTATGTTGTTATTTGCAATATGATGTCCACGGATGACCCTATATTTGTCCATCAACTTCCTGCACTTACCCTTACATTTACCTCATTTTACCTTACCTCCTCCTTCTTTTACCTCCCCTACACCTACCTAGACCACTTTACCTTCACCCTTGGCCCTCCACCTTATTTAACCTCATCATGTCTGATGTTGATGCCTTTTTTTTACCTCTACCTCGGCCTTACTCGTGTCGTGACCTAGATCTTTGGACCTAGACTATTGCTAGTGACCTTTGACCTCATGTTTTGGTTATATCTTGTGGCACTATTACCTATGTTGATTGACCTAATGACCTTACCTGTCCTATTGCCATGACCGTTTATCCTTACCCTACCTTTGGTGTACTGGAACATACCTAAATGTTCCTACACCTAACCTATGTTCTGTTTCCTGACATTATCCTATACCTTGGATACCGGATTCACTTCACCCTTTTTTGGATAAACCTTTCGACCTTAGATGATGTAGAGCTTTCCTGCTCTTCAACCTAGTAGCATGTTGTAGTTTATACATGTGCGTGCATTTCACTGTTGCTACCTTTGACCCTGACCCATTACCTAGATTGCCCAAGCAGACCTTTCACTCTCTTCCCCTACACATATTTACCTTTTATCAAACCACTCACCGCTTCAGCCGGCTACTTCGTCAGTTCCTGGTTTGAGGGGGATCGATCACCTTCACCTACACATGGGGCAACCACATCTTATTTTTGTTATTTTTTCTTACCAATACAATCTAGACAATAAAAAGGGGAAAATTTTAGACACTAAATTTAGGTCACACTCCCCCTTCGTCCCTTGACATATAAAACACCCTTTATCACATTTACCTAGCCCTGACCCCCTTCACCCCACTTATATTAGTTTAATTAATTTAATTAAATTAATGCCTTATCCTCACTATATTTATTATTTAAATATATTATTTGAATAATATCCCCACATACAGTTCACTTAGACACCTCACCAAGCCAACTCAACCTAAGACCTATTCTTAGCAAGTTACCATAACTAACTAAGACTTACTCAAACCCTAAAAATCAATGTGTACATTCCCTCAAACCACACTCCCACATGCTCACAAGAAGCTCCCGGTCTAATCTACAGGATAATGACATGAGATCCAAGGAAATCAGGATGATCTCCCTAAGTTTAGAAAACCTAGAAAATCCTACCTTGACTGACGTCGGTTATCCCTAACCATCATTGGTTAAGATGAACCGCCATTGGTTACCCCTTTTAACCCCTAAACTACCTTATTCTCAAGGTTGAAAAACATTGAGAAAAGAGGTTGACAAGCAAGAAAAAATCTCAAAGAGATAATGCATCTTCAGAGAGCCAATTCCAGCAAGAACTCACATCTAAGGAAGAAGGTTGAACATCTTCTCTTGCAGAGCCATCCCAACCATGATCTGATCTCTCCAAGCAAAGAGGGGTGTGCATGCACCCATGCAGAATATTTTCTTCAATTGGTGATCACTTACAGCCTTCCATCTCATCATCAGCACCTCCATCCTTCACATAAAAACTTTTAGAAATTATATCCAAGTAAGTATAACATCATCCTTTCCTGGTTATTTCCTTGCATCATCATTTTATCACCCATTATTCATCTTGCTCATTATTGACTATCTCCAACATTTTACACCTCCATAGACCCAGCAAAACCTTACTTAAACCTACTCCAGTGACCCATTACCTCATCCTAACAAACCAAAATCCTTTGTGCAATCACAAGGAGGACCAAAACCCCATTCTGTGATATTCCCAGATTTCACAGTAACTGACGGTCGGTCACCCCTGACTGATGCGGGTCTCTGTGTTTGCCTATACAGCCTTGGACAAAGATCTACCCACCTAATTTTACCTCACCCTCACTCACCGGTGAGCTACCCGAGACCTTTAACAAACCTGCAATACCCAGAACCAACCATTTGACCTGTGGATTCTATTCTAGCTTAGCCTGTTAGATTAGATCTAGTTCTTATTGTGTTTTTAAGTGAGATACCTAAATCATTTTAAAATAACAATATTATTTACCTTGTTTTTAGCATTAATTTTTTTTAAACAGTGGACTGACAGCCATCTAGGAAGTATCATACTTCCTGGATCTAGCTAACGCTAGGCAGTTCACTGCCCATATTATTTAATGCTTTATGGTGGTCTTGTTTTCATTACAGTTAGTTCCTCCTAGCCAAAAGGAATCTCTCATGATCAGTTGTGGATTCAGAAGTCATGTGCGTGTAATAACCCATTAACCGACATTTTAACAGTTATTCCTCCTATGCCCGTTACCCTATCTGTTTCGAAAATAATTCAAAGAAATGATCTAAGAAAAAATTAGAAGCACTCTCAAAGACTTTTTCCAAATAGTTTATGTGATTTTTTATTTTCTTTAGGAAAATAGTTATGTCATCTAATTAAACTAGGATGAAATCATTGTAATAGCCTTTAAAGGCAATGCCCATTTCTCTCTGGAATGTTGCGCCATCATTTGATAAACCAAAAGAAATTTTTAATAGGAATATGTTCCCCATTTCATCATAAATGTTGCCTTTAACTAATCCTCTTCCTTAACCACTATCTAATTGAATCATGAATATGCATCCAGCATGGAAAACCCTTGTGTGTTAGCCACAGTCTACAGAATCTACTCCATAGAAGGAAAATATTATTGATACTTCAATGATTCCTTATTTAGATCTCTTAAATCAACACAAAGTCTAAATTCACCATTCTTATTGCACACCAGAATAAGATTCACCACCCAAATAGAGTATTTGATGGGAAATATTATTTTTTCCTCAACGATTTTGGATAACTCTTTCCTCATGAGGGGTTCTATTTTATGATTGACAGGTGTTTACTTTTGTGTAATGGTCTTGCTATTAGGTACAAGTAAATGGAATGTTGAGAAATAATTGGATCAAATCCTTAGAGTTATTGATATTCCCATAAAAATATGTCAACATAATTTTGACATAGATAAATGAAGGCTTGATTTTCATCTTGTGCGCATTCCTTACTAAGTAGATATTTTTTATCGCATGCAATAGTGACTGGAGTGTAGTCTTATTGTGTTGCACACATGTTCTTTTCTTAACCGTTCAACTTGTCATTAGGACTAAAGATATGCTCTAAGGTGGCCAACCCTTTAAGAAACTTGTTTTTCTTTAGTGGAATCACTTGGTCACCATAGTTTTCATGTAATTCAGTTTGCATGTTTGAAGAGAACTCAACTTCATTCTATATTCATTATCTGGAATGGATGGTTTGGCCATGACCTTGATGTGCTATGTTTTTCCTTAGACAAAATACTCATCAGGTGGTAATTGTGAACCAAGAGCTTCCATCTAATTTGCTTCTTTGTTTGATTTTATTGGCACCGCCTACATATTAAGGGCCTCAAAGTTCTCTAAGAAATCCCAAACTCTATTTTTTAAGCTTTCAAAATCTTATTCTTTGTTGTGCACTTACTTGTGACCTGGTGGATAAGCAATTCATTATCCCTAAATATCTGTAATGCCTTCATTTATATCTTTTTAGTAATAATAAAACCATGCACTAATGCTTCATATTATTCTATATTGTTGGAGCATACAAACTACAACATGTATGAAAAGAAAAACTTCTCATCCTATGGGGAAATGAGAAAATCACTTGTTCCTGCACCATTTATACTTCTGGAACCATCAAAATACATTTTCCACAGTCTAATTTTTCCATCATTTTATTTCTTAAGTGTGATAGGCAACATGGCTTCTTCTTCTAGGATGTAGTAAGTACCAAGACCAATTTTAATAGATGTATCATATGGATCAAATTCATAGTGCTCCTTGGCCCATTCATCTAGCAATATATTAGGTATGGAGGGAGGAATAAACTACTCTTCTAAAAATGAATCTTGTTATTGGCCTTCTTAGATCAGGCAATTAGATTGGAGAGGATATGGGTCATATGACTCAACATGATAGGAAAAAATAGGCTCATCTTGTATGGTAAACTGGGTACCATACCATGTTGTTAGAAGCATATGAGACTAATCTGAACACAAGTAACCACCCACCTTGGGAGTGAAATCTCTTGACATGAAAATGGTAAAAAAAAGGAGGTAAATCAATTATTGACACATCTTGAGTTATAGTGATACTTTGACATGTATGAAGGGTTCATTCAAGATCCTTGATGACTCCTAAGGAGGTGATGGTTGATCCATGAAGTTTCAAGACTCTTTTAGATAGAGGGTTGTACTTAAGACCTAGGAAATCAGTAATTTTCTTAGGCATGATAGAAGTACTAACACCTGAGTCAATAATATAGTTGTGAACAAGATGTTTTCCTAGTATCAAGGACATGTAGAAGGGTGGGGTTTTAAAAACCTTGCTTACTTGCTTCTCCTATGCTTAACAGAAGTTGATAGTAACATGAGAGCTTTGGATAACTAGATTAGCACGTGGGAGTTACACTAGAGCTTCATGTAACAAGTCGCACTGAGATGGAATGGGAAGGGCATACCACATTGTGAAATTCACATTTGTCTTCTTCATTTTATCCAAAATGTTGAATGGAAGGCCCATATATTTGTGCATTTGAGGCATAACATTCTCTCTTCTTGATTGTTTAGGCGCTAAGGTAGGGGCCCTAGGTTACACACAGGATTGACTTACCAAAGGAGGGGTGCACATCACTTATGTTGGAATGTTGCACAAAACCTCACATGCAGAAACATTTTTCTAAAACTGCTGGGCTAATGAGATAAATCTCTTTGCTTCTGAGGATCAATTTGAATGGATAAAGTAGAAGGCTATGCGCTAGAATCTAGCATTCTCTTATTTGACCTTGTGTTGTCAGCAACCTTTGCATGGGGCCTATTTGAGCTATCCATAACTTGGCTTATTACATAGAAATACTTGAAACTAAAGAACATTAATTTGGTCTTAGGGAAAACTTATGGAAATTCTTCATTTTTTGCTTCATGCATGCTAGTGGAAGCCTTATAAATTGAAGCATTTTGAATCATATGGCCTTACACACGTAAGTAATTTGTGTAGTTGTATGATATGTGTGGCAAGTTTCAAGGAAAGCACCATTCTATCTCTTGGACCATGTTGTTCTATGTTGGAACTAGTGTTTTGCTTGTGCTAGGTGTTGGAAGGGGCTATGCAGGAGGAACCATTTACAATGGAAGGTGTGCATTAACATGTCATCTATCATTGTTTTTTTTCTTCCCAAATCTATGAGTTGGATATTTTTTATTATTATTGGTAAAAGGTTTTTGTGGGAACTTACCCAAGGTTACAACAAAAGGTTCAACATCCAAGAAAATCAATGTAAAATAGTGTGGTTTTTTTATCCATGGGGTCCACACCCCAACCAAAAGAGGAAAGAACGGGAAAAAATAAAGGCAGGGGCCATTTGGCTACAATGATCCCAACATGAAACATAGACAACAAAGATATAGCTAGAAAACAACACAAAAATAGCTGCACGAAGAATAAGGATCCAACAATACTACCCAACAGATTTACTAAAAAATTTAATAGCCACCCTGAAAACCTAATAGAGTTTTAGGGAAATGGTGATAGTGGGGTCCCAGTTTGAGGATTTTAACTTTCTTGTAATCTTTCTAGTCTTTTAAGCTGTGTCAAAAATTCTGCTAGAGTCACAAATTTTGTAGATATGAACTTGCATAAGATCCATAATGGCATTGTGCATAGCCAAGTAATTGTTTTTTTTGTCCTCCAAACCTTTAATCTTAGTATCCAGAGCAACAATTTCATCTTTGAGGCCAATGTTAGGGTCTAAGGCTTGAACTTTAACATTATACTTAATCAAGAAGTCTACATTTTCCTCAAGGGTTTTAACCACATTAGCTTGCATGTTGAATTTATTTAATAAATTAGAACCATATTCCATGACAGGGAGAATAGTGGAAGGGATATCTTCCACCATAATTTCTTTTCCCTACTAACCAGATCCCACAACTTCCTTACCTTTCCTACTTCTGCAGAGAAACCTTTTTGGGGGTGGCTTCGAGATAGAATCTCGATATATGGGGTTTTTGGATCGAATAAAAGTTTATTTGGGAAGGGGAGAAGCCATAACATGGCATGGGTTATTGGAAACAACACTAGTCAAGTACTAATTAATGAGATAAATGACACCATGGTGTAGAGGAATAGTCCTCTTATGACCCTGAACTTCATGGACTATAGAATGTAGTAGGAGAGAATCACCTTCACATTGCTTCTGAATTGATTATGCAGGACTAAGTGATACTACGGGGTTGTGGAGAATCTTCCTTCAAGTATGATATAATGCACCATCATACGAGCCACCTCATCATAAGGCATTGGGATAGAAGAAACTGAAATTCCTTCCTTTTTTATGTCGAGCTTTTCTCCATTGTCCAGAAAAAAATTTCTTCATCTTCCTTATCAATCGTGTTCCTGAAGAATTTATTCCCCTCCATGCTGATACCGGTGATAAAGGAGATTAATTCCTCAGTGATTTGGAATTCCCTTTCACCAAAAGAGACATTACGGTCTTTCCAGTTCACTAAGAATTGTAAAAATATATATTGGTCATGCCATTTTATGCATTGGATGAATTCAGTGAAGCCCTCCATATTTATGGTCTCCCAAAGATAAATCTATTCATGCCATTAGAGATCAAATATAGGTTCCACATGACAAGGGGCACCACCCATTCTGAAAACCCTCAGAGATTTAATTGATCTAAACTAGAGGCTTTGGACAGTATACTTCCCAACAACCCTTTGACAACCTATATTTCTATGTGTTGCAAGAATAAAATCCACTTCTTTCTCCCCTAAATGTTCAGTATGAAAAAATCACTTAATTTTTACAAGCATAGAAGATTAAATTCAGGCATGCCAAAATTTTCATGGAGATCTAGCTTTGGGAACACACATGTGCTAGCACCACTGACTGAGAAGTACTAATGAATGTGTTCATTTCATTTGAAATTATATCTCTAACTTCGATAGGAGTGTCATTAATGTCATTCCATTATTTGTAATTATTAATACAAACTCCAATGTTAACAAGTGAATTTGTAGATTTGTTCCCTTCTCTATACACATGCTTGAAAATGATGTTAAGACTGTTGCATAAATTGTGAGCTTCATTAATGAAATTACTAATGTTCCAACTAGGATTTAGGGATTTAGTAAGAGTATTGACAATATTCATTTAGTCACCTTTGATAATGATGTTTCCCATGTTGATTTTCTTAGCAATTATGATCCCCCAAAGAACTGCTAGGGCCTCAGAGTAGTGGTTAGTTTTCTTACCCATGGGACTAACATATGCTGCAATAAGATGACCCTTTTGATTTCTGATTAGACCACCACCTCCAGTTGGACCAGGGTTTCCTTTGGAGGCATCATCAACTTTCAGCTTATACCAGTCTTCAGAAGGGGGAATCCATTATATAGTAGGCTTGTCAATGCTTTAAATGGGGGTGATCCACTACTGTAAATAAATATTCCATGCCTTGAGATATATAACCTAATCCTATGGATATGTGGATTTTTTAGAAGGTTTTAATTTCAAGATGTTTTCTTTGGTAGCCATAGTGATTTTGTTGAGAATAATTTTAATTTTCCTATTGATATCTCTGAAAATGATCAAATTTCGGGCTTTCCAAATTCTCCAGATGGTGTGAGGGAAAATAATTTTCCACAACCTTTGAATAAAATCATGTTTAAAATGAGGTTTCGATTACATTCAAGCTTGTGTGATATCCTCAATAAAATACCAATTGACTTCAAACCTGCTAAATATGAGATTCCAAAGAGATATAGCAATTGGGAAATGAAGAAAAAGATGTTGGATTATTTCATTATCCATCTTACAGTGATATCATCTATTTGACATGGTAGACCCTCTTTTGATGAGGTTGTCTATGGTAAGTATGCCTTTGTTGAGAACTAACTAGAGGAATTGATTGATTTTCAGGGTAAGATCTTTGAACCAAATCTTGTTCCAAGGGAAGTTGCTGATAGGTTCATTGGAAAACAATTGATATCCTGATCTCACTAAATAGTTTCCATCAAAAGAAGAAACTTAGATAAAATTATCCTAATTTTGGGTTTGACTAACAAGGCTGATGTTCAATGTGGTTTGAATTTCACCAAGAAGCTCCTTGTGAACTGATGTAAAGGCCTTAAGGTTTTTCCAATGTAATTTGTCATGAATGTTTTGAATGTAGTCATAGACCTGTTTTCCCAACACTGCATAAAGGTTGTCTTTTAGTTGCTCCTAGTGTTCATTATTTAAAAGAGTGCTAAAGTCAACCCAACTGTCTTTCCAGAAATGTGTTCTCTCACTCGTGCCTAGTGCCCATTTACATCTAGCGGCTAGCTCTTTCTTGATCTTGAAAATGTTGTTCCAAAAAATAGATCCCAATGGGTGTCTTCCATTACTAAAGTAGTCCATAGTACTTTCTTGGTTAAGATATTTGGTTTTGATGAGTTTGTTCCAAGGTTGTTCCTCCTTCACTAGTCACCATCCCACTTTAAAGACGAGAGCAACATTCATGGTGCAAATTTTTTTGATGCCTCACCTCCCACTTTTTTGTTGTTACATGCTTTATCCCAAGCCACCAAGTGCATCCTATTCTTATATTCAGTACATGTCTACAGAATTTTTTTTTGGATTATTTCTTTTTTTTCAACAAAAGCCACTGGAATAAAGAATAAGGACATGATGTTAATCGACAAGTTTTAAAGTGTGCTCTTAATAAGAAGGAATTTTCCCACACTTGAAAGGATAAATCCCTTCCAACCAGCAATATTTCTCTAAAACTTGTCTAGCAAGGTGTTCCACACACTCATTTGGATCTTGTTTGTGCCAAGAGGAATACCTAGGTAGGTTGTAGGTAAAGAGTTAATTTCATAGCCCATAATTTGTGTAATTTTACTATCTTGTAGGAGGAGTATTGAAGAAGTATTAAGATATTTTATCAAAATTGAATTGTTGTCCCAAAGCTTCTTCATATAACTACAGAATATATTTCATATTTCTGGCTTCAAGGATATAGGAAAGAAAGAGTAGAAAGTGTCATCAGCAAACTTCTGATGTGAAACCATGATGTCAAAGGAAGAGGGTCTGAATCCTTTGAGGTAGCCCAAAGAAACAACTTTATTAATTATACAAATGAGACTATCTGCCATGATGAAGAAAAAGTATGGGAGAGATAGGTTCACCTTGTCAGATACCAATATTGCTCAGGAATAGTCCCACCAGGTTGTCGTTAACAATCATGGAGAATCTTGGCGATGAAATACAAGTCCATATGATTTTTCTAAACCGCTCATCAAAGCCAAAAAAAAATCAGCACTTGATCAAGAAAAGATAAGGAAACTCTGTCAAAGGATTTGTTCATGACAAGTTTTAGCACCATACCTATTTCTTTTCTTTTCTCCATCAAGTGTATGGTTTCATGAACCATAATAAATCCATCTTGGATAAGTATTACTTTTACAAATCCTCCCTATTGGCTTGAGATTATATTCAAAAGAAGTGACTGTATTCTTGAGGTGAGGATTTTGGTGAATATTTTATAGAGCACATTGGAGAGGCTTATGGGTCTACAATGATTTAACTCCTTCGCCCAAATGTTTTTAGGGATTAGGAAAATAAAAGTGTTGTTTGTTTCCTTCATAATTATACCTATCCTAAATAATTCATTTACAACTTTGAGTAGGTCATCTGCACAAGTCTCCCAACATTTTTTATAGAAGAAAGTAGAGAGCCCATATGATCCTAGTGCCTTGTTTCCTTCCATGGATAAGACTGCTTTATGAAGTTCCTATAAAGTAGTAGGTTTAGCAAAAGTGAAAAACTCTTCGAGTCTAACCAAGTTACTAGGAATAGAGTCTAGAAACTTATTAATAGCTTCTTGAGATAATGGAGGACTATCATTCAGTAGGTTTAGGTAAAAATTAACAACCTCTTCTTTGATGGAGTTTGGATTTGACGTCGTAACTCCAACTTGATTTGTAACTTTAGAGATTTTATTATGTTCCCTATGTTATAAGATTTTCATATGAAAGAACTTTGTGTTCTTATATCCATCTTTGATCCAGATAGCTCTGGATTTAAGCCTCAAGTAGGATTCTTCCCTTGTGCAAATGGTGTGGAATTCTGCTAAGATATTTTTTCATGAGTGTAATCCTCTTGACTCATGCCATAGGAAGCCACTTTATTTTCTAATTCTTTGATGTCTTATTTGAGCTTTTTTCTAGTTGAAGATATTGTCAAAAACTTCTTTGTTCCACACCCTTATCTTTCTTTTGACATTTTTGAGTTGTTCTTTCCACTTGAGTCCCTCACCACTCTTTTATTTTTGTATAGAAGATATAGATGGTCGAACCACATTTTTTGGAATTTTCATGAAGATTGAGCAGGTCTCTCATTATTTACCAATTTCAGGACAATGGGATTGTGTTCTGAGGTGATTCTGTGAAGATATGAGAGATGAAAGTCTTGAATAAGGATCCAATCAGTGGATATGAGTGCTCTATAAATAGGTACCTAGATAAGGTTATTACCAATTCTCATGTTGGACCAAGTGAAGGGATTTCCATTGAGTTCCAAATCTAGCAGTTTAGCCTGATGAATGAAATCAGCAAGATCATCTCTTCCAGCAATATGTTCCTATGTTCCCCCTCATTTTTCAGCAATGGAGATAGGGGAGTTGAAGTCTCCCATGAGCAACTAGTTCCAACCGGAGAAATAATTTTGGAGAGTTAAAAAATCCTTCCAAAGTTTTCTTCTACCATGGACAATGTTAAGTGCATAGATCATCAAGAAAATCCAATGAATTTGTTATCAACAGTATGGAAGGATAGTTCTATATGGGAATGAGAGGAGAGAATAAGCTTACCAGTAACCTTTGAAGGGTCCCAAAGAACTACTATACCTCTTGAAGCACCTTTTGAATTAACAACAACCCATTCAACCTTTTTCCAAATTTTCTTACACCAAACTTTTAAGTTCTCAGAACTCATTTTAGTTTCTTGAACAACCATAATATAAGGGTTGCAACTTCTCAAATCATTGAGCGTACATTTTTTTACCCTTACATTAAGGCCTATAACGTTCTAAGAAATAATATTCATTAAAAAATGAGAGGAGAGGAGTGGACCAAATGGTCCAAACAAGACTGAGTTCCATCAGCCAGAGCTTTGTTGATATCCTTTTTATTTGATCATTTTTAGAGGGTCTACCCTTTATAGTGTTATCTCTTGTGTTTGCATGTATGATAGTGGACCTAGTTACCCTTGATGTGGAAGTGGCCTAGTTACTAGGATACTTCTTCTTATCAAAGAATAGAGTGTCAGGTATGTTTTCAAATCCCTTAGATTTTTTCCTTTTTTTTACATACTAGGGTAAACTCAGGAGATTTTGTGTTATCCTTCAGAATAGGACTTGATGTTTGGGTAAGTTCCCTGTTCTCCTTGATAGGACTGGGGATATTCAGTAATCCATCAAATACCTACATAGAGGGGTGAGAATCATCCAGACTAATGGAACCATTTTTTATTGGTGTGCACTTATTTTTTTCCTTATCAGTGTCTGCACGATATAAGATTTTCCACATTACATGTTAAGTATATCTTTGACAAGGATTTGGCCAGATTGCTTAATGTCTTTACTAGGGCTTCCCTTTTGATTCAACATCATAACTTCAGGTATGATATGTTTAGGAGTTGTAGAAGGATTTTTGATCTACGACTGAGACTCAATTGGAAAGGGACCTTTGGAGATGGTATTTCCTCTTGGATAGTAGATAAGACAATGTCCTTTGTGAGACCACCATCACAAGGTTATAGAAGGACCTTGATAGGTTGTGAATCTTCCTCAGGTTGAAGGCTAAGGGCCACCAATTTTTCCCCTACCACCTTGTAATTTAAGGATCCATCCTGTAGATCATCTTTTTTGAATGAAGACTTGGGGACCTAGAGAGACCTTCGAGTTGATTACTTCATATTGGGCATTTTGAAGCACATTTCCTTTGGTTTACCTTTCCTTGGTGTCTTATTTTCAAACCACTTATTGTTCACATTCATTTCATTGAGGGATTCTTTGGGACATTTTCTAGTGAAATGTCCTAGTTTATGGCATTTGGCACACCTCATATGGAAATATTCATAAATCATGATTTTTTTCTAAGGACCAAATATCATCTGAAGAATGATATGATCTAGGAGCTCTTGATTAGTATCTGTAGAGACACAGAATCTGACATAAGCCAGTCGTGATTTGTTCCTAGTTGATTTATCCATCCCGATGGGAGAACCAATCAATCTTGAAATATTAATCATTATCTTGTCGTCCCAAAAATGAAGAGGAAGGCCAGGCATTCGGCACTAGA
The DNA here is from genome assembly GCA_019776745.2 of Taxus chinensis. Classification (NCBI taxonomy): domain Eukaryota; kingdom Viridiplantae; phylum Streptophyta; class Pinopsida; order Cupressales; family Taxaceae; genus Taxus; species Taxus chinensis. The sequence continues at coordinate 264,215,666 of CM034150.1, forward strand.
GAGAAACAATATTAATGTTTTCTATTTGGGGATAAAAAATAGGGTACCATCGTTTGATGAAAAAATCCATATTTCCCAGGCACCAAGCCCCCCACCCCAACAACATAACATCCATTTCCTCTTAAGCCATGAATAATAAAAAGAAAAAACCATTTTACATTAAGGAAACAGTTACATCCCCGAGAGGACACCATTTCCTTAAATCCCATTTTCTAACAACATCAATGTTAGGTCTAGATCCTAGAAACTTACCCATAAGCACCATTTGATTATTCTAGATTGCTCTATTGAGGCATATTTCTGAGATATTGATGTGTTGTATGTCTTTATCATCTTTAGAGCATGAGAAAATAGAGGGGGACATGGGGGACCCCAATGTATTGGGGTCGATATTCTGTCCTGAGTCCTTTTTACAGATTCCCAACCACGTGTCTAGTCTGGTCTGTATGAGGACGATATTTTTGGGATTATTTGCAGTATCTGTTCCCACTTTAGTGTGACTCACACTTTTCAATGAAGAGACCACAGATTCAGATTTGGGTAACCAATTGGATGTGGAAACTATGTTTTCTTACTCTAGGGGTTCCTCAAGTAGATGTACAATAGGAATATATGTTTTCTTCAGGATTTCAGGTGGATCTAGATCCAAGAAGATGCTCTTAGATGACACAAGAACAATGTCATGGCGTTGAAATTCAAATTTTCAGCAGTTAGATATGGATATTGATTTATGAGTTGGATATTGATGTCTAAATGGCTGATGGATTTTATTAAACCCTTGATTATAATAATTTATGAAGGCTTGCGTCTACTTTTTTTTCTAAGAATATGACTTTATTTGAAAATTTTCTAATCAATGCCTTCATTTCTTCATCCTCTTTTTACTACTAGGGGGAGTATGATGTGGAGGTAATGAGTTGGGAACCCTTTTCAGGAATGGGAGCAACAAAAGGCTGAGGTGCTTGAGGAAATTTAGAAAAAAAGGGCATGGATAGTCTAGGGGATATCTTTCCAGCTTGGATAAGGAAATTTTCTACCCTAATGGCTATTAGATAGGCATCATGAAGTTGCACAACACCCATATATTGTATCAACACTGTAATGTAAGAATTCAAGGATCTTAAGAAGTAAATAAAATCACCTTGAGTGGTTAGTCTTAAGAGGGCTGGAATTATATCTCATGTCTTCTTAAATATGAAGTTGAAATCAGCCATGAGCTCATTGGCATATGTCTTGATCATTATGAGTTGTTCTAATAAGGATATGTTATCTTCTTTCTTCTCAAAATAATTGTAAATTGCAGCACCAAGTCCATACTAATTAGTAATAGAGGGAGGTCTTAAGATTTTGTACCACTGAAGAACTTTTCCTTTGAGTGAAGAAGCCAACAGCCTTACAACTCCATCATCTTTTGTAACTAGATAAACAAAGCATACATTTGCAATATATTGAATGTGATTAGTAGGAGTAACTTCATTCTCACTAATAAAAAATGGTATATTTTTAAGTGCAACCACTGGTATATCATGTTGCGCGTGAAGAGACAAAGGACTTATGCCATTAAAAATGACAAAGGGAATATTTCTTTGTTGCAACATAGCTAGAAATGGTGTGAGTAGCCTGGTAGAGTGCACTGAAGGTTTTCCAAGAGGAGGGATAGATTTTTCCCTGCTTGTGGAAGATGGATATGCATGTATGATGGTTTTTCTACTTATTCTTTTGGGAGACAACTAGAGATACTCAAAACATTATTCAACTATTGTACTCTATCTAGTATGTATTTATCTCATGAATAGGGTGCATTAACTACTAAAATCAGTAGATCTAAATGTTAGGAGTCACTAGATTTGTTAAAACAAGCCTCCAAAGGATGTAAATCACTAAGATACACACTAGACCTTAGCAATGATGAAATTTAAAGCTTTTAGTACTTGTCCCACCATGCATGCCAAAAACTGTTGGAGCAAAAAATAACACCTGTCCCAGATCAGGATGAACTGGGGCTTAGAGCTAACATGGGATTGTCTCCAAGTTGTGGGAATTACTCTTGAGACATACCTCCAGAGAAGGTTGGATTCCTCTGCTTATATCTATTGCTAAAACTACTCCTAGGAAGGGAAATTCAATGACCTAACACTACTCTACGATTCCAAGGGACTAGGGTGAGAAGGAGCTACATGAAAGGGAAACCTAAGCTAAAGGGAGGTGATAGTACCAAAAAAGGGGTGATGAACACTCTCAAATGAGTGAAAACAAGGAAAAATGTGCATAAGGAGGGCAGTAAAATATGCCACTATCTAAAATAGAACTCCCTCACTTGATTTCATAGAGCACAATAGAAAAGAAGCCTGCAAGGGATATAAAGAATGCACAACAAACCAATAATGCAAGCGAAAAGGAAAGAAGATGTAATAAAATGTGAACTACAGTAGAGAATAACCATAAAATAAGAATTTCATTTCTTCTAACATGTTGACCTAAAACCCCGACAACAGTGTGGGATTTAAGATGTTTGACCTTAAGTTAAGGATGTACATAGGAAAATTAAATGGATCTAAAATATTCATAGAATTAGAAAACACATAACAGATTTCATCCCAAACTTCAATCTTTATTCATTCCTTAGGAATCATTACATTAGTCTCAATTACATTCATATCCTTCTCATTTTCTCTCATACAATTCATTCCTTATAGAATCCTCTAAATATGGCATTCACATATTCATTTCTTGTGATGGATCCATATACCATGGATTTTTCTCCACCGAAAAATCATTTTCGGATTTAAAAAACTTTTTTACTTCTTTCCACGCTTTATGTTTTAAAGTACTTTGTCATTTTTAAAATATCTTTTATCTTTCCTTGACACTTTCCTTTTCCACACGCGTTAAGCGTAACCTTCTAGTGTGCCACTACTTCTTAAGTTGTAGTCTTCCTTACATTCACCCTCCTGCATTGCAACCTATCTTCTTATGTGCCACATACCAAGTAGTCTATCTTGTTACTTCCTCCCTTGTGTTATATTGCACGACCATCTTTCTTTCATGGTCTCTATTTATGAGTAATTTTTGCTAGCACCATCATCTTTAAGCACTTACTACACTTTGCTTTATTTTTTGCATATCCTATTCATATCACTCAAGCACCCTTATTTCACACCATCGCTTCATATTGTCATGCACACCTTATTCTTACCAGCACACAGTCCTGACCCAACTCCCAAAGACATACCAGCATCACATAACCTCTTTCTCCATGTATTCACACATGTTCCACCCCATACTTACATTATGTTTTGGCATTTATGCATCAACTTAACAGATATTAATTATCTTCTGTGTGTAGAGACGCTTATTACAACAAAACAAGCAAAACATAACAAAAAGATAAATATAATCGAAATTAAATGACTTCCTTATTACAAACACAAAGGGAGCTTATTTATAATAGGGCTTCACCCTATTCCCATTAAATTAACTGAGAAACATGATGTCATCCAATGCATATGATTGATATGTGTATGATTCTAGTATCTTATTTATAACAAAGGTTCCAAACCAATGGACTTTCAACTTTCCAGGATGGCTCATAAACTTGGATTCATACAGAAGTACCATCTTTCCAACTATGAAAGAATTATTCTTGATATGTTTGTCATGTCAAGCCTTTTTTCTTGACTTCTCTATCTTCTAACTCTAACGCACAATGGCACGCCTCTCATCTAATTGCATCAAATTATCAATGAACTCATCAATTGTTTATTCATCATTCAACCCTCCTGTGTGCACAATAAACAGGGATGGAAACATAAATTCAACAAGTAACATAGCCTCTGTGCCAAACACCAACTAAAATTGTGCGGTCTTATTCAACCTTTTATAAGTTGTCATGTATGCCCATAGAATGGCAGATACCTTATCATCTCAATCATTTCTTCCAATAACACATATCTTAGTTAGTGTCTAACCCAAGATGTTGTTGAAACTTCAACAGTGTCATTAGCTAGTGGGTGATAAGGGTATTCTTATTGTGTGCCACCATAAACTATGCTAGTATGATTATAATAGCTTCATTTAGAAAGTGGGTCCCTCTATCACTTGTTAAGATTAGGGGACATCCATACCTACTGATGATTTTTTCCCAAAAGAACCTAGTTGTTATGGTTGTAGTGAAATATTTAGTATGCGCAACCTATGCCCACCTTGTTAAGTAATCAGTACATGTGATGATATAGCATGTACCTTTCATGTGTGTAGGTGGTGCAATAGGTCTTACAAAATCAATTTTCCATTTCTTAGAAGGCTTTGTGCTTCCTAGGCTTGACTATTGAATATTCTTTGATAATGGTCACGAGACTTGACGAATGATTTTGTATCCTTATATAATGTCTCTCATCATAAGCCTATGAATAAGATCTTGTGCATAGTTGCATCACCTACATAGTGTTCACCAACTATGCCTCCATGCACTTTCTCTATAATAGATTCACACTTATGCTCTAGCACACATCTGTGTAGGACCTCATCACAACCCATCTTGTACATGTCTCTTCCAATGAGTTGATAAATCACAACATGAATATCAAGTTGATTCTTTTCCAAAGTATTCATACCCTCAGATGTTAATATAGTATGCAAAAATGATGTAATATCCTCTAGATTGGCTGGCCTGTGGTTCAATCTGAATAAATATGAATCTGGCATAGTATCCTCTATGCTCTACATGTACTCTCCAGAGTTGATCCTTGACAAGTGATCGTGTCTAAGGTTGTTTTTTTGTGGCTTCACTATTACTGTAAAATCAAACTCTTGAAATAAAATAATCCAATGGCAGATACACCCTTACAAGATCAGCTTATTGACCAAGTACTTCAATGTCATATGATCTATATAAAAGATAAATGGTGTGGCTAATAAGTACTTCATGAACTTGTGAAGTGCATAGATCATAGATAATGCTCTGCATTCCATCGTTGTATAATTCATCTCAACTTGTGTCAATTTTCTACTTATAAATCATATGGGATTATTTACATTTCCTTCACCTGGTTGTGCTAGGATTGTGCCAATGACATGTCAGAGGAATCCATGTGTACATGAAATAGATTATTCTAGGAAAGGAATCATAGAATAGGAACAGTTGTTAGTTTCTCCTTCAAGGTCTCAAAGGCATATGGGATTATTTACATTTCCTTCACTCAGTTTTGTTAGGACTGTGCCAATGACATGGCAGAGGTATCCATTTGTACACGAAAAGGATTATTATAGGAAAGGAAGCATAGAATAGGCACATTTTTTAGTTTCTCCTTCAAGATATCAAAGGCATGTTGTTGTGCATCACCCCAACGAAACTTTCCTTTGGACTTCAACAATTCTTCAAGGGGTGTGGAAATCTTGGCATATCCTTTGATAAAAATTTTGTAATATCCAGTGTACCCCAAGAAATTGTACACCTCACTCTAGTTGATAGGTTATTCTCAAATATTATTGTAATTTTAGCTAGGTATATAAACAATCCTTCCTTACAGATGATGTTTCCAAGTAAAATGACAAAGGGGTCAAAAATATAGACTCCTTGATGTTCAAAGAGATGTTAATATGTCTGCACCTTTCAAACATCATCCTCAAGTTGTCACAATGATCTTTCCTCAGCCCATAAATGGTCAAATAATCCAAGTAGACCTACAAAAACTTGTGAATGAAGTCATGGAATACCTACACAACTATGCATGATAATATTGTTGGCACATTCTTCATTCCAAATGGCATGAAAGTATATACAAAACTTCCACACTCAATTACAAATGTGGTTTTCTCCTTATTCTCATGCACAATGTGCACCTGGTGATACCCCAAGAATCCATATGTAAAGGAATAGATGTTTTGCCGAGCTACACCTTCAAGGATCTCCTCTATGAATGGCGTAGGAAAAGGATCTATCACACATGATGTAGTAATAACCCTATAGTCCACACAAATCCTAATCTGGCCATCCTTCTTTATGTTAATCACCGTGGGGTTAATCCACTCAGATTCCTCAATAGCCTTAATGATCCATGACTTTAACATCTTGTTAATTTCCTCATTTATCTTCTCGCATAGGTTTAGGTTGATCCTATAAGGTCTCTTATGAATTGGACACACGCCTTATTTCATTTTAATCTTCATCTTTCCCAATGAGGGATGTATTCCATTCAATTCATGATAGCCCCTTAGAAATAAGTCCTAGAAGTCGCGCAACAGCTCAATGATCTTCACAACCTCTAGTTTTGACCAATAATCTCTTATAATACCCTCCTTAGGTACATCCTTACTCCTAATTTTCACCTTTTTAGTCTTCATAGGCACATGGTATGCACACACCTACTCATCTACAGAATCCAACACTTCACACACACCCTTAGTTTTCTTAATGTCTAGGTCTTAAACTTCCTCATCATCTATGAGGTACACCAGCTTCCCTTTATATTTTTCTTTGCACACATGCCCCAATAATTTTTCTTTTATTCCCAATACTTCTTCGTATGCCTTAGTATCAGGTTCTCCTAACAGCTGAACCATAAGTTCCTCTACTTTTTTGTAGTCTCCCAATGTGATACACTTCATGATATGTAAGGCTTCATGAATGGGAGTCTTAGTAGAATAATAATCAAATGTATGAACAATACATACCATTATGTCATGTCAACTTGCACTCTCTTGATTCAACTCAACATGCACATACCAAACATGTACCTGAAGTGATGGTGGTATAGCTTCTTTCCCTTGTGCCAATGTCTCTCACAATTGAGAATATATACCAAAATAGGGGTCTTACCATCATATTTGTGTACAAGAGAGGGAATATTTCTCTAAGTAAACCTTATTAAAAAGGCTACCTTGACCTCATTCCAACCCAATAGATTATCTATGTATGTCACCCACCAATGTGCTGCCATTTTTTGTAAAGTATAGACCATGATTTTCCATCTATCTCTCTCATTTTTCCACTGGTCCTCCATCATGTGTAAGAAAGATTCATGTTTCTCTTCTCTAGTATATTTAGGAAAGCTAGCCTTGCTCATGCACTTGACTTTGCGTAGCCTAATCATCCTAGTAAATATGCCCTTAACATCATGACCTATCATCTCATAGGTGTCATGGGACCAATTGTCACAAGAAATGTTGGTATTATAATTGATAGTTTGTGCATCTTCCCCATGTAGGACGCCTTCTTTTTATGGCTCTATGTTCTCTATATCACACATTGTATGTGTATTTATTTGATTGAGGTCCTCTTTGCTAATAGGATCAATATAAGATGTAACCTTTGTCTCATCCAATGGTACTACCACTCGCTTATCCTTATTCTCAAAACTAATATATATTTTTTTGAATCACAAATAAACACGATTTGCATAGCACCATGGGTGGCCTAAAATTGATGGGAAGTTATCATCCTTTACAAATTTTGATATATCAAAATCACTTAAAATTTTAGATCCTTAAATGGTGATGAAAGCATCTTTAAATACACAATTGGAATGTCCCTTGTCTTATTTCCCATTTACAATACATTACAAGATAGATACAATTGTGACCTTCCCATCTGGTTCCATGCATCCAATGTCAGGACATTAACTTTTGCACCTGTATTAATCAAAATGTTACTCACTAACCAACCATCTATTACTACATCTAGGGTGATCTCCTTATCATATTCATGGTTTTGTGGTGGTAAATTTACATGAAGAATTTGGCACTCTTTTTTAACTCCTGCAAGAGGTACCTTCTCTTACAACCACTCTCCTAACAAAGGAATGATGTTTTCTTGTATACTTCCTTAAGATCATCAATATCTTTTTGAGGGAGTTTAGTACCCCTTGTGTATTCCCTCTCACACACTTGTTCTTTCAAGTTTTGGATTTCACCTTGTAATTCTCTGAAAACATTCATAGTTCCCTGATAAACCTCCTTCTAATGATCTACATCTTAATACTTCACATGTACCTCTTCTTCACATCTAATAATGGGTTTTTATTTGATATTCTCATGAGCGGGGATTGTTTCTGTGCATGTAGTGACCAACACAGGTTTAAGTTTAAGATCAACCATCTTCTTGGGTGCCCACTTCTCAGGCTTCATGTGCTCCACCTTAATCATCCCCGTTCCTTCTTGTTACTCTTAGGCATATGGGCATATAGGTCTGAAAAATATTCAAATTTGTGATACTTTCCACAATATTTGCATACTAGGTTCTTTAGACATTCACTCTAATAGTGATCTAGTGATCCATAAGTATAACATGTCCCATGTGTGAACCTTCCATGACCATATTTTCCTATGCTTCGGAATACACCTTGAAAGCCTCCATTTCCATTATTGCATATCTCACTAGTTGGTCCCTCTTATTCTTGAGATTTACTTGCCATAGTGGTCTAGCACAGCTTGGTCTCACATGCTTCATGAATGTGGTCAATAAAACAACAGTCAATTATGTCATAGGTGTGAGCATCACAAATATTACAGTACATGGATACATTATTCTACATTTCACACAGTAAAAGTGGACAATTTTAAACATCGTGATTCTTATGGAAAATATCACTAGATGTTAACAACGCTCACATATTCCTACATGATAAACTATCCTTTGTATTACCTTCAACCTCACAATATGTGCACCATAATCCACTGCACATCTCATGAGATGAATTTGAAAAGATATTTTTAAAATGAGAGGCCATTGCTACCATTTGATCCTTGATAAAATAGATCATTATTATGTCAACACTTCCAACTTATTTAGCACACAAAGTTATTTACAAGGCCTCGTATGGATCAGTAAATATCTTATGTGATAATGCTCTTCAAAAAGGAGTCAACAAGCCTCCAAAAAACCATTATGTGTGCTAACTCTGATGGATATTTTAGGATAATTTTAATAACAAAATCTTAAAACAAGGGTCATATTAATAAACTCTCTTTGGTAAGCCTTGTTTGATATCCTTCAATGTACTAATATTTTTTTGCTCAAACTCTGGTATATGAAAATCAGCTAAGAAGGTAGTGCGCAATGCATCATAATCAACTACAGTCTGATGTAGATCATATTTCTTGTACCAACTATGTGAGTTCCCTTGAAGTGTAGTAGAAAAATGCCTTTCCTTCCTATCAGAAGCTATTATTCTCTTATCTCTTCATAATAATTCACACTTATGTACATGTTTAGTTACATATTCTACACCTTTATACTCTAGTAAGAGAATAGACATCTCAAAGAAGAATTGAGGTGTTTTTTGTTGTGGTTGTTGTGGACCTTGTCTTGGATTGGGGCCAAACCTAGAACCTTATCCTCCACTAGGGTTACCTCTGCGTGGTGGCATTCCTGAACCTCTCGAGCCTCCCACTGTGACCTATGGCTCTGTAGATGAACTTCCTTGTGTCCTAGTAGTTTTTGTAAACTACACATAATTTTTCTACCCTATAACACTACCAAAATTAATACTCCCTACTGATAGTGTGACACTTCCCTATCCTAATGATGCACCTACCAAATTGGTCCCAAACAAACTTTTTCCAAACACGGGTGCCTTCTACGTAACCATATATGTGTCCTTAATATTTTGTTCCTCCTTAGCTAATAATAATATGTGCCTACGTAAATCTCCTACCGAATGTGGTGATACCTGATTACCTTCCTGTTCATCCTCACTATGATGATCTTTGACAAAAACTTCCATATTCCAAGCACTTTGTGCAAGGGCTAGGGTCTAGGAAGGGTTAGATTCACACTAGGGGTTCTTATTATCTCCTCAGACTCATTATACTCATATGCCAATGGGGATATCCTATTTTTCTTTCCCAATGTAGAAAATACATGATCCTACAGTCCTCCTTCTGTAGGGTTCTCATCTCTTCCTCTCATCATCATTCTTCTCAACCTCAGTACCTCCTCAACTTCCCTCTATCACGCATCATTATACCTAATTCATCTCTCTTTCCTCTCTCTTTCTTCTTGTTGGACCAATATCATCCATCCTAAACATGTCTCTTACCCATGTGCATGGTGGGGTTTTATTCTTTCATCTGTAAGTTATCCATCCCAAGTTCAATCATTAATATCTTCATTGCTAAATGTAGTGCATATATGTATGATCCTCTAGGCTCACTCAAGAACCAAAACTCTTCTTCCTCAGGGCATGAACATGTAGAGATCAAATACTCTAAGGTATATATATATATATGTATTACATCTTCCCACAAACAATCTATAGCTATTTTCCAGGGTTCATACAAGTCAGCGAGCGCCTAATAATTCTCCTAATTCCACAATTACTTTCTTCCAAAATGAATAAATTTGATTTGCACGTATGCTTCCAACCACTCATATAATTCTAATAGGAAGAATCTAAAGAAAATATAATACAAATAATCATATAGGTTATCTTCCACCCACTTACGTGCATTAAAATTAGGTCCAGTGTTATACCTCTAAGAAAATGCATCGTGGTCATCATATATGTAGTTCTTAATATTATCCAAAGACAGTCAGAACTTCATGTACATGTAACATCCTAGTGAATAGATTGAAAAGAGGTCCCAACAACATAAATAAAATGTAGTCTTTATTTACCAATGATGGCTAGGCGCACTTACACTTCATCCAGAAAATTCTAGAAGCTCACTCAAAGTGCGCACAACCTCCAGTTCCATCCTTTGTTTTCTTAAAAATATGTTAACATCCATGTTCATAATCATAACCATAACATCCATTCATAAAATAAGATATATCATAGCATAAACAATTAACAACACATATAATAAGGAAGTTCAATCAATATAAATAATGATCAACAGTATTTTAATTCCCATAACTCCATACTCAAATCTAGTTAATTTGGCAACCCATACACAATTGTCCATAGAAAAACAATAATTTATTGCATAATAAGTTTCTTGATTACATCATATCTTTCTTACAGTCAACACTAGTCATGTATGCATACAAAACTAGCCACATAATCCAAAATATTGCTCAATACTACTAGCACTTGAACCCCCTTCATATAAGGATGCATAACCAATATTTATATGGTTGGAATTTCCCTTCACCACCTACATGCATGTTCCTAATAATAGGCATGCTTACAAATAGATTTCATGTTTTTTTACAACTTGAGCTAACATTAGATTAGGCAATATTTATATCAGATCCTTACATGCTTTTATCTTTCCCTAATCCTATAATTAGTCGGCTTCATGTGTCTCCCTTTTCCTTGTCTTTTCTTTCACGTGTTTTTCTTAATTAAATCCTTTTTTTAGTCATACTGCTTTAGTCTATTCATGAATCTTGTTTGAGCACTACTCCATCTTTTCTTTTCTATTTTTAGCCACGCCCTTGGAAAATTGGCAAAGTCCCAAACCTTATGTACCCATATGCAAACCTTCATGTGGTGATCCTTCTGTGCACTCCTTTTGTGCCCCTTCATGTACCCCTTGTGCACAGTCTCTAACCTCCACACATGGCTAGTACTTATCCATTTTATGTTCTCAATAGTATATACATAATTATTAATAAAATAAACTAAAATTAAATATAAATCCTTATTCAAAAACATATATATAATAGATATAAACCTATATCTAATTAAATTAGAAGTAAATAATTTTTAAAAATATATAAAATAAATTATGGTTGGGGGGTCATGGCTTGCATAAGCTGTGACCCCCACAACCCCTTTGATACATTGCCTCATGGACTTAGGTCGACTGACCCTATACTCTCATGGATAGCGGCTAAGTCGCCACCCACACACCCCCTCCCCCTTATCTTGTGACCTCTCTCATCACCTCCTCCATGAAAATCCCTCCTAATATCATCTCAACCCTTCCTAGGCCCTTCGGCCTCTCCATTCCCCAACGGCCGCACCCTTTTCCCTTCTCCATGTATAGTCGTGTGTAAGCATTGTAGGTACAGTCACCCCTAGCTTGGCCGCTTTAGGCCCTACAATATATAAATATGTGTGTTTTTTTGTTTTTGTTTGTGTATAGATCTTCCTTAGTTGATTCTCCTCCCATATACTTGTTTTTAAACACAAAAAAAGAAGAGAAGACAATGAAAATGTTAAAATAAGAGGGATAAAATGGAATATAAAAAGATAGAATAAAATAAATTGTCTTAGGAGACTTAGGGTTTCTACGTGCCCTAGATCTAAGGGATGATGTTTTCCCTATCTAAGGGCTCACATCACATCCTCCTCCCCATTTTTTGACAAGTTGACCAAATTTATTAATAGGTACATCCATGTTTTATAAATATGGTTTTAATTAGTATTTTCAAGCTAAGGTCTTAAAAAAGATGAATGCCAATATATATTAAAGTGTATTGAGTTAATTACTCCTTGGAAACCTAGATAGGGAGTAATAGTCCAATTAATACTTAATTAAATTATTTATCCATAGTGTTGAATGTGATAGGTCTTAATTAAATAGTGGTTAATGATAAATATATGTGTTAATTGAATTAATTCTTTAATTCGACTACTAGTAACTCTATAATCTGTGAATATGGCTTAACGTTATCGAATCATATACACTTAAGTTAAATATAGTATAAATTATTGTGTAAGAAATTGTATAATTATACATATACGTATATATAGAAGTAGTAATGTTGTAACTTCTATGCACCCCTTAGAGTCTTCCTTGTGAAACTAGAATATCCATATGGTTATTGGCTTCACCAATCTAACCATTGGTCACCTTGATGTGATCGTGTCGTGCGTTAAGTTGAAACAAGGTAGGTTGTCATTTTGCGTATAATGTGAAAAGATTTCGATTGACACAAAATTAGGTTACTTCACATTAATTCTTTTAAATGAAACAAAAAAATATTCCATAATTTTTACCTATAAAATTAGTCATTTTGTGTGTTTATTTTTGGGGTATCACACTTGGTATCAGAGCATAGTTTTAAAATGCTTGGATCTTTGGGATATTGATTTAGTTTCCTATGAATAATCAATTTTTAAATATTTTTCAGGATGTATCAAGAGGATATCATGGATATCATAGGGAAAATTGCATGGTAGAGGACCCCTAAGATATAGGAGGATCAAATAGTGATCAATGTTTGACCCTTACAACCAATGCATAGCATATAGGGAGAATTACGAGAGGTTATAGGAGAAATAACGACACAATATTTTCATCATGCCATAATAGAGCATGAGGTCTCTCACTTGAGACAAACTAGAGCCACATGTATGACACATCATAGACTCGGATGCCCTGCCACGTAGAATCACCATTAGCACCCATGTGTACATTAGGTACACTATAATTGTTGCATGATCCAACAAGAGATGTATGGATGTTCTATTCCTCAGGATCATGCTAGAGGGGAGCACATTTTGCATGTTTATTCATGTCGATATTTTGAGGAGGATCAGAGGGCCATGTCATTCCACCTTCAGATAATTCTAGCTCGGGAGCTTGCGAGATTATAGTATGTGGTCCCTAGTGATATTGAGATGGGGATAGAGTCGGGTAGAAAGCATGAGCTTAGGTAGTGCACATGCTACATATCAATGGGACATGATGAGAGGATGTTCCCCTAGTGAATCATATCTCCCCCACAATTATCAGCACTTTGGAACTCTCTAATTTGGGGAAAATAATTATTCATTAGTAATTATTTTAGTCATTATAATAATAAGATGCATATATAATCTTGTGATTTGTTTAGGAAATTAAATGAAGATAAGTGATATAGTATTGTGTACTTAGGAATTTACGTATGTTTTTTCCTCTTAAGACCTTTTAAGGATGTTTTGACACCTATAGGAGTGAGAAATTGATCAGGATTTAAGCTTTATCTTATGAATGATTGAAAACCTAGGTGGATTCAATTTTTCCTTTAGACCTAAGCAACACTAATTGGTGAAAAAACTAATGGAAATAACAAGAAAATTGTAAGCTAAGGAGTATAAGTAATACGTTGAAAACATTGTGGAAATGATCAAGTAATGGTGGGACAAAATTGAGCTAAGAATAATATGACCCATCCAAATATTTTTGTATCTTGGGAAAATAATAAGGGGGAAATTGTTGTAAATAAATTTATGAGATGTCTAAACAATTGTGGGGAGTAATTATTTTTGTTCCTGTAAATAGTAAACATATAATAACTAAAAATAGGTTTGTGTTAACTGAAATTGAGAATGAAGAAATCAAATGCTTGAATAGGTATGCTATAAATAAGTATAAAAAAGTGAACTCTAGCAAACATAAAGATAGTCTAAAGAGAGTACCAAACATTGTTGTATTACAAGAAGAGGATTTTAACAAAAGTAATAATAACTTAATTAGGTATAAAAGTAATATTTTAAGGAGGAAAAGGAAAATAAGTCAATAACCAAGTATTAATCCCTAACAAGGAATCGTATAATCTAGTTGGTTTTCAACAATGTTGTTTTAAGAAAAGGGTAAGACATAAAATATTGAATTGTAATCTATGATAAATTTCATAAATGAACCCTGATATTTTAACAAGGAAGAAAAGTATAGTTTAAAAGGTCTTGTTAAAATTAAAAAGGTTTAAGAAGAAAATAATAATTGTCCATGAAAAAGTTGCAAGTACTAAGAAGTTAAAACTTGAACGGAAGAGTAACTAGGGGAGCACTAAATAAAAACACTCTCAGAATGAGAGGGAAAAGTGAGATGTGATGTATGAGTTGATATCACCGAATAGTAGTAAGAAAGTGAAAACAAAGTGAATGGTATTGGATTAGAAATTTATAATGTGGCAAATAATGGTTTGTAACACAAATTAAGCTAGAATGAATCAATCAAGATATACTCAAACAAGCGAAATTTAAAATAATAGATGAGAGGAATGGATAGTTTGGTATATGCATAAGTATAAAAATGTTGAAATAGTACATTAATGGAAACATAGTAAGTTAAAGTACAATGTAAAATGTCTAAAACCCAAACATGGGAAAAAGAGAATTGAAATAAAATAAATATAAGTAGTCAAGACTAATAGAAGCAAGAACTTATAAGTAATTATAACAAAGGGGGATGCCTAATATAGAAAAAAAACACAACAAGTCAAAGTGCACCTAAGTGCACTTGGAAACCTATCAAATAGTTAAAGAAAAATCTGAGTGAATAAAAAACTGCAAATCTTCATAGAACTTAGGAAGTTGATTCTTCACTACCCTTCACAGGTGAGAATATTGTGATGGCCTTGTTAATATAAATTTTTGTGGTAGGTGATTAGTGTTTAACTTGATCCTTTCCTCCAGAACACCTTTGTTAGTAATTGATTCAATTGTATGCCTTGGATTTTGTTTACTAGGGCCATTTTCTAGTGATAAAAGGACCTTATGCTAACCCTAGAATAAAAATATCTTCATAGCGTAATAAAAAACTAAACCTATTATGTGTTCATGTAGGGTGTGGGTACCAAATTTTTATAGGTCACATTTTGATGAGGTTGTTTTAATATTCATCATTGGTTACAGGACGGACCCAACCCTATGATGGATGGATATCTTTAGAGGAGTAGTATGGCGAGCCTCATAACAAGAGATGATTGGACCATCATATTTTGAGTTGTATTGTTTTATGGATTTTGGAACCTCCTTCTGAATTCTAGGAGGATTTCATGTTTAAGGAGATGGGAATTTAATGCCCATATTCTTACGACACTATTTGGGCTATAGTTAAGCTAATTATAGGGATTTAGTGATATTTTGACAATCACATGTTTATTTTGGCATAGGGTGCCTAAATTTTATAACCCATAAATTGTTTAGAGATGTAAATTTTCAATTATATTAGTACAATTTGTGTGTGTGTGTGTGTGTGTGTGTGTGTGTGTGTGTGTGTGTGATTAGGTTTTTTGTGCTTCAAGTAAAATGGAAAGTGTTGCGTGAAATGAGATTGATTATAACCTTGGTGTTACTTGATTGGTTGAGAATACAATAATGAACTTTGTGGCTAAAACTATGAGCCAAATGATGGATCAAACTAGAAGGTTAGAAATAAATTTATAAACTATAGATAATTAGATGTTTTGTGACTTAGTAGACGATGTAAATGGAAGTAATAGGAATGTAAGCATGAACTAGATTGGTCATCATTATAATATGGGAATATGGTAAATCATGGAGATATTTTATTTTAGAGAAGTGATTTTTTGGAAATTTATTCACAGAATCTAATTGATTGATTTTTTTGTATGCATGTGTGTGTGCACGTTGAATTTATTTTAAATGATGAATGGTGAAATGATAACGATTTGGTTAAATAATGCAATTTGATTTAGTCTATACGATATTTAACAAGTGTGTGTGTGTGTGTGTGTGTGTGTGTGTGTGTGTGTGTGTGTGTGTGTGTGTGTGTGTGTGATTAGGTTTTTTGTGCTTCAAGTAAAATGGAAAGTGGTGCGTGAAATGAGATTGATTATAACCTTGGTGTTACTTGATTGGTTGAGAATACAATAATGAACTTTGTGGCTAAAACTATGAGCCAAATGATGGATCTAACTAGAAGGTTAGAAATAAATTTATAAACTATAAATAATTAGATGTTGTGTGACTTAGTAGACGATGTAAATGTAAGTAATAGGAATGTAAGCATGAACTAGATTGGTCATCATTATAATATGGGAATATGGTAAATCATGGAGATATTTTATTTTAGAGAAGTGATTTTTTGGAAATTTATTCACAGAATCTAATTGATTGATTTTTTTGTATGCATGTGTGTGTGCGCGTTGAATTTATTTTAAATGATGAATGGTGAAATGATAACGATTTGGTTAAATAATGCAATTTGATTTAGTCTATACGATATTTAACAAGTATTGTTAAAATAAATATCCATGGAAATTATGACTAACTTGATTGATGTTTGAAAAACTGATTTTTTTTAGTTGTGTGTGAATTGGTTGATTTCCTTTGGTTGTGCATAGTTAAAATAAATTTGCATATCATTTCAAGTAGGTATGATTGTGTGTTGAGTGTGAAAATGGCTAACAGGTACCCAAATGCTACTCACGAAGAAATAAAAACTATATACACCAAAGAGGATGGAGGGGACTAACTCCCGCAAAGCTCTTTAGCCAACACAAGTCACCTAGACTTGGAATTAGAGGGTTGGTACTCTGTATATGGTGACAAGTGCTCAATTAGATTAATTTCCTTACCTTATCTTGTTGTTTGACACTTTCAGGAGGCCCTGAACTGAATTAATTCATTTAATTAATCCCATTTGAAGTAAAATTTTAGTATTTGATTATGGGGGTATTTATTTATTATTTTTGGGTGGATTCTTTCCTTTTTGGAGTGGGTGAAAATTTTCTATTTTGAGTAAATTTCGGGTTTCACCTTTGGGTCCACTTTTGAGTGGAGTGTGGGACAAGTAAATCTTGTACCACACTTTAAAAACTCTTCCATACACCTATCCATGGGGTAGGTGTACATTTTAAAGAGTTTAAGGCCATTTTGGGGATTATAAAGACCCCATAAGTAACCTTAGGAGACTTTCCATCTACCTCATATTTATTTTTTATGTAAGTTTCTTATGGGAATGACTTGTGATTTGAGTCTTATTTATTTTGAGTTGTTGGATTTTGACCCTGTTACTTTTTCATGTATTTTCTTGTGAGTACATTTATGTGAAGTGCTTGATTTTGGATTATGATCTTGATTTTACCCATGTGGGATTTGGTTTGAATTAATTATTTTTGGGGATTTGGCTTTGTCTTGGAAACTTAGGATGTTATCATTTGGCACCATCCTAAGTGGGTACTCCTTGGGTATTTTTCTATTTAAATGATCTTGTTTTGCTCATTTAAGAGGGAGCCTTAGTCTTAGGTAATTGTTGTTGAATTGGTTTGGAGTGCTTGAAGTCTTGGTATTAGAAAAGAGGACAAGATGAGAAAGAGGTTGGTACCTTTCCTTTTTAATTTCTTGTAATTTATAGTTTTCTTTACCATCCTTTGATGGAATGTATGTTTTTTTATGCTCATTTGAGTTATATGAAGCCTTTCCTTGTATTGTCTTTCTTATTTGCACCCATTATGGGGATATCAAGCATATTGTGTGTATTGGGGAAGGTAAATCCATTAAAAAGGTATAAGTAGATGTTAAAACCAAAGTACACTTGTTTATCTTTAATGGAGGATCTAAAGGATCTTGGGATTTTTTCTAGTGGAGGGATAAGTGGGTTTTGAAAAAATTAGATAGAGGGATGAGTGTGAATGCATTCTTATTTTATTCCTTAGAGGAAATAATAACTCATACCCAACCCCTTAATGGAGAGATAAGTGGCTTGGAATTCCTCTAGTTCCCCTTTGTAAGCTAACAAAATCTTGATAGTGCATGGTCATGTTGTGTTGTATCTCCTTTTCTCTTAAAGTTCTCTTGTCCATGTGTTTTCTTGAATTTTCTCAAAATTTATGTGTGTTGTGAAGTTGGGAATTTTAGTGATCCAAGTTTTGGTGTTTTATTTGGAGATTTTTCATGAGTTAGGGTATTTGTGTGGTAATGGAAAGGGATTTTCCCCATTGCATGGATGGGAGGTGAATATTTCCTCCACCTCCCTTTTTGGTGTGTTTGCATATGAAGCTATATAGTGGAAGTAGCAATGGAAAAAGACTATCTTTTCATACTTTGTTGTGTGAAACCCCTATTGATATTGGGAAGCAATTTGTAACCAATTGTGGATTATGTAATTTAGGTATGCCCCTAGTTATATTTATTGTGACTCAAATGTAAAGAAAATAGTTGAGTATGTAATAATTTTGGGAAGTGAAATTTGTAAAAATATGAGTTGTTATTTATGTGCAAAGGTAATCTTTGGCTTACAAGGAATGAGAATTGTTATTTCTTGGGAATTACTATGAGAATCTATGTAAATTATGAGATGTTGTTATCTATGTATCCCCTTATCTCTCTCTATTTTTATGTATTGTGGGATTTCCTTATAAAAAGTATGGATAACATTAATTTAGTGTTCAATGGAGTCATTCAGAGGATACTTTACATTTCCATGTACTTAGGTGAAGGTGGTGTTAAGAACAATAAAATAATTTTTTTGGGTGAATACCTTAATTGCTTAATTTGTTAGTGCAACTAAAGAGCCTATAGGAATCTCACTCTTTCCATTTTATTTATAACTTGTTATTTAGAAATGTGTTCCAAAATTGTATATCTCTTGTTCAACTTAGAAGCGTATAGAAATATTGTTCTCCCCTATTGGTTGATAAACTTGTTGATGATGTGTTTCAAAACATCATATACCTCTCATTTAGGTAAGTCTCGATTGTGAAACAAAATTTGGGTTAATAATCAAGGTGGTGTTTAGTTTACATGGAATTTTTATTGATTTCTATCGAATATGTTATTTATAATCTAGAGATATAATAGGTATAATGGTTGAGATTACACCAGGAGTTATATTTTTGCATACTCTTATTTAAATATAAATTATAATAGTTAACATACATATGTTAGAACAAGAATTGTAATACTAATATAAATGTTAATTGTAGTATTATCTTACCAAAACATATCTAATTATAAACTATATATTACGGGTTGGATATTATGTGCTTATGCTAATTAGAATAAAGAAATAGAAATAAATAAAACTCATTATAAATACTATGTATGTATGTATACTTATCAAAAAAATTGATATTAATGAAATAAACTAAAATTAAATATATATCCTTATTCAACAAAAAAAACAAAACCCCACAGCCTTAGGCAGACTCACACCTATAATCCCATGGAAAATTTCTAAGCCACTACCCACACACCCCCTCCCCCTTAACTTTTTACCTCTCTCATCGCCTCTTCTTCAACCAGCCCTCCCACGATTACCTCAACCCTTCCTAGGCCATTTGGCTTCTACATTCACCAACGGCCACTCCGTTCACACCGTTTTCCCTTCTCCATGCATAGTCATGTGTGGGAATTATGAGCATAGTCACCCCTACCTTGGCCGCCTTAGGCCCTACCAAATAAACACAAATATATATATATATATATATATATATATATATATATATATACACATACACACACACACATATACATATGTATGTATGTATGTATGTGAAGATCTTCCTTAGTTGAGCCTCCTCCCATATACTTGTTTTAAAACTAAAAAAATAGAAGAAAATGAAAATGGGAAAACAAGAGGGATAAAATTGAATATAGAAAGATAGAAGAAAATAAATTGTCTTAGGAGACATAGGGTATCTAGGTGCCCTAGATCTAAGGGAGGAGGTTTTCCCAATCTAAGGGATCACATCATATCCACCCCACTTGTTGACAAGCTGACCAAATTTATTAATAGGTCCATCCATGTTTTATAAATAGTAATCTTTTCAATCTAAGGTCCTAAAACAAGATGAATGCCAATATTTATTATAGTGTATTGACTTAATTACTCATTGGAAACCTAGATAGGGAGTAATAGTCCAATTAATACTTAATTAAATTGTTTATCGCTAGTGTCGTATGTGAATATTTTTAATTAAATGTGGGTCAAAGAGAAATATATTTGTTAATTAAATTAATTCCTAGAGTCGACTGTTAGTAACTCTATAATGTGTGAATATGTATTAATGCTAGCGAATCATGCACACTTAAGTAAAATATAATATAAATTATCTCGTAAGAAAATGTATAATTATATATACGAATATATATAAGTAATAACGTTGTAACTTTTATGCAACCCTTAGAATATTCCTTATGAAACTGGAATATCCGCATGGTTATTGGCTTCACCAATTTAACCATCGGTCTCCTCAACACTATTGCATCATGTGTTAAGCTGAAAAAGGGGAGGTTTTCATTTGACATGCAATGCGACAAGCATTCAGTTAACATAAACTTAGGTTACTTCCCATTAATTATTTCTAAAATAAAACAAAAAAATAATTCCATAATTTTTACCTCTAAACTTAGTTATTTTGTGTGTTTATTTATGGGGTGTCACACTTGGTATCAGAGCGTAGGTTTAAAATTCTTGGATCTCTAGGATATTTATTTAGTTTCTTCTGACTAATCAGTGTTTAATTATTTTGTAGGATTTCTCAAGGGGGGAGCACAGAGAGCAAAAGGCATAGAATATGGCAAAGGACCCCTGAGATATAGGAGGATCAAGAAACGATCAATGCTCAAGTCTTACAGGCACTACATGATATTGATTTAATTTAATTTAGATTAATTAAATATAAATATTATAGATTCACTTTTGAAATAAATGATAAACTAGCAAAAGCATCCATAGGTGCTTGTGAGAGGCTGATAAGCATATAAATTGGGAGGGGAGAGTTGAAAGTGGAGAGACAAGGGAGAAGGAAGAATTTGGAAGGTCATTAGGTGTCCAATTGCAATTACAAAGAAAGAAGATATTGCAACAATAAAGATATTTATTTGAAACAACATGATTTTTTCTTTTTTTATAAAATAAAGGACGAATACCAAAAAAATCAGTTACAAAGAAAGTTGTCTCTAATAAGCCTATCGGAAAATATATAAATGACACAAACAAACTAAGATGTAAATATGAAACCCTAAGCATAAGAGAGAGAGATGAAGATACTTATCTGATTTATGCTCAATCTAGAACTAGTATGGGTAGAGAGAAGTGATGCATAGAGTAGGAAGAGTTTCGTTACTGCACACTGTAAATTTAGATAGGAAAAGATAAAGCCAGACACGGGTGTCTGGGCACTGTAGACCAATTTTTTACGTTGATGACTACTTATGATCTCTTGATCTTATTTTTGTTGTGTCCCTAGGGTGTCGCAATTATTCTCTATTGATCACTTGTTGTTCACACTATGATTACCGAAGGCACTTGTAGTCTACTAAAGAGATGTTCACTAGCAAAAACCCACAAACCACATCAAATATAATAAAAATATGCATAATGGGGAGTTAGACTGATCCTGGTGGTCACCCCAAGAGTGAACTTACAATTGAGCACTACACTACAACTCACACTCCTTGTAGTTCTTGTGAGTTTGTGTTAAAATTGTACCCTAGGATTCCCTAGTGTAAGTTGCACTTGATATCGGGCTAGATCTAGAATGTAGAAATGTATAGAATATGTGTATGGGATAAAATGAGCTTCCCCTTCCTATACAATGTATTCGAAATATGCAATCCCTTTTCCTTTGAATGGATGTTAGATGGATGCTTTTAAGTGCTTTAGGTGCATTTTAGATGTAAGCTTAGGTGATGATAGTAATGGTTGTCATTGTGGGTTTTTGTTGTCATTGATTTCAACCCTCATTAATGGAAAATGGCATCATGGTTCTATATATGTCCCCATAAAATGTCATTCAAGTATCAAGAATGAAGAATGAGTGGTTGTATCATGAGTTGATGAAGTCTTATGAAGTTTTGGTGCATGGTTGAGTATGACTAGTCATAGTTTTAGTCTTCCCAAGTTGGTTAGAGTGTTTCATGAAGTCATACATATTCCATATTATGCTTCATAGCTATATATGGGTCTACATTGAGTTAGCATGGTCAAATCATGGTTGAGTGAGGTCATTCCAGACATGTTTCTAACCCTGGAGCATATAGAATGAGGTAGTGGCATGAGATTTGGAGTTGATGATACTTATTGGAGCATGGTTGTAGCATGGTGGCAGTGTACCTAAGGTGTATGATGATTTTTAGGTCATTATTCAGAGGCTAGATGTATATTTGAGGTATTTGGGAAACAATCAATGAGAAAAAGGCAACTTTACATAGGTAAGTTATTGTGGAGAGAGATTTTGAGAGATATATGAGATGGACGATGAGTATAGAAAGTCATAATAGGTTGTCATACATAGCTAGTGTCGTATGTGAATATTTTTAATTAAATGTGGGTCAAAGAGAAATATATTTGTTAATTAAATTAATTCCTAGAGTCGACTGTTAGTAACTCTATAATGTGTGAATATGTATTAATGCTAGCGAATCATGCGCACTTAAGTCAAATACAATATAAATTATCTCGTAAGAAAATGTATAATTATATATACGAATATATATATAAGTAATAATGTTTTAACTTTTATGCAACCCTTAGAATCTTCCTTATGAAATTGGAATATCCACATTGTTATTGGCTTCACCAATTTAACCGTCGGTCTCCTCAACACTATTGCATCATGTGTTAAGCTGAAAAAGGGGAGGTTTTCATTTGACATGAAATGCAACAAGCTTTCAGTTAACATAAAATTAGGTTACTTCCCATTAATTCTTTCTAAAATAAAACAAAAAAATAATTCCATAATTTTTACCTCTAAACTTAGTTATTTTGTGTGTTTATTTGTGGGGTGTCACACTTGGTATCAGAGCGTAGGTTTAAAATTCTTGGATCTCTAGGATATTTATTTAGTTTCTTTTGACTAATCAATGTTTAATTATTTTTTAGGATGTCTCAAGGGGGGATCACAGAGAGCAAAAGGCATAGCACATGGAAAAGGACCCCTGAGATACAGGAGGATCAAGAAACGATCAATGCTCAAGTCTTACAGGCACTACATGATATTGATTTAATTTAATTTAGATTAATTAAATATAAATATTATAGATTCATTTTTGAAATAAATGATAAAGTAGCAAAAGCATCCATATGTGCTTGTGAGAGGCCGATAGGCATTTAAATTGGGAGGGGAGAGTTGAAAGTGGAGAGACAAGGGAGAAGGAAGAATGTGGAAGGTCATTAGGTGTCCAATTGCAATTACAAAGAAAGAAGATATTGCAAAAATAAAGATATTTATTTGAAACAACATGATTTTTTCTTTTTTTATAAAATAAAGGACGAATACCAAAAAAATCAGTTACAAAGAAAGTTGTCTCTAATAAGCCTATCGGAAAATATATAAATGACACAAACAAACTAAGATGTAAATATGAAACCCTAAGCATAAGAGAGAGAGAGAGAGAGATGAAGATACTTATTTGATTTATGCTCAATCTAGAACTAGTATGGGTAGAGAGAAGTGATGCATAGAGTAGGAAGAGTGTCGTTACTGCACACTGTAAATTTAGACAGGAAAAGATAAAGCTAGAAACGAGTGCCTGGGCACTGTAGACCAATTTTTTACATTGATGACTACTTATGATCTATTGATCTTATTTTTGTTGTGTCCCTAGGGTTTTGCAATTATTATCTATTGATCACTTGTTTTTCACACTATGATTACTGAAGGCACTTGTAGTCTACTAAAGAGATGTTCACTAGCAAAAACCCACAAACCACATCAAATATAATAAAAATATGCATAATGGGGAGTTGGACTGACCCCAGTGGTCACCCCGAGAGTGAACTTACAATTGAGCACTACACTACAACTCACACTCCATGTAGTTCTTGTCAGTTTGTGTAAAAATTGTGCCCTAGAATTCCCTAGTGTAAGTTGCACTTGATATTGGGCTAGATCTAGAATGTAGAAATGTATAGAATATGTGTATGGGATAAAATGAACTTCCCCTTCCTATAAAATGTATTCAAAATATGCAATCCCTTTTCCCTTGAATGGATGTTAGATGGATGCTTTTAAGTGCTTTAGGTGCATTTTAGATGTAAGCTTAGGTGATGATAGTAATGGTTGTCATTGTGGGTTTGTTTTGTCATTGATTTCAACCCTCATTGATGGAAAATGGCATCATGTTTCTGTATATGTCCCCATATAATGTCAGTCGAGTATCAAGAATGAAGAATGAGTTATTGTATCATGAGTTAATGAAGTCTTATGAAGTTCTGGTGCATGGTTGAGTATGACTTGTCATAGTTTTATTCTTCCCAAGTTGGTTAGAGTGTTTCATGAAGTCATACATATTCCATATTATGCTTCATGGCTATATATGGGTCTACATTGAGTCAGCATGGTCAGATCATGGTTGAGTGAGGTCATCCCAGGCATGTTTCTAACCCTAGAGCATATAGAATGAGCTAGTGGCATGAGATTTGGAGTTGATGATTCTTATTGGAGCATGGTTGTAGCATGGTGGCAGTGTACCTAAGGTGTATGATGAGTTTTAGGTCATTATTCAGAGGCTAGATGCATATTTGAGGTATTTGGGAAACAATCAGTGAGAAAAAGGCAAATTTACATAGGTAAGTTATTGTGGATAGATATTTTGAGAGATATATGAGATGGACAGTGAGTATAGAAAGTCATAACAGGTTGTCATGGTGCTTCTTTCAAAATGCCAAGTCATTCTAAAGAATATTTTTGAAGATATCTAAGTTTTAGTGAAACTGGGTAAGTTACAGTGTGTTTTTTATAGAAAAAGTGGACCTTCTTATGCTCGTTGTGAAATGTGTGATTTCATGGTGACCTGATCTCTTAGGCATAGATTTTAAGGTCAGTTATGATTTTTTTACAAAAATAATTAGGTGGTTTGATTGTCAGGTTTTTATGAATGAATGTTAAGAAGATAAATTTGTTTAAAACCCTAGTTCAGTCTGCATAAGAAGAGGTATAATTACCCTATTTTGATTGATTTACAAAAAGTGATGCTTTCATGTTGTAGATTACTCTATTATATTTCCAGAAATGTATGGTTGAGGTCATGGTGATGAGTGGACCCCACTCAAACATGTCAGTTTCTGAAGAATAAGATTTTGGGACAAGGTTGTCCAAAGGAGTAGCATGCAAAATTTACGGTACATGATGAATGTGAGATAATATTGATGTCTATGGAGGGATTCAAGAATGTTCATGCAGTTAAATTTTCATTTGATTTCCATATAGGTTGACTGATCAAAGGGTTGTTTTGAGGTCTCAAAAAGTAGGGTTCAGTTAAATGGCGATAACTTGAGCTACATGTGGAGGTTAAATATGATTCAAGTTTTATTGGAAACATGATTACGATATATTTCCATTTATATAGTTTTTATTCATGATGAGTTCATTTGACTTGGTTTCCAAGTCATTCTTTAGACATGAATATTTTTGGCAATGTAGGAGAGGATGTGTTTTCATGCGAGTTTGGAGTTGTTTGAAGCATGAGATGGATTGGTTGATGCTTGATATCACATGTAATGTGAAGAGGGATTTATTTTTTATATAATTAATCAATTTTTAGGTCTTGAATTTTTTATGAGCTAACCTTTGGAAATAATGTTTTTGCCAGGTTGATCTAGTTAAGATAAAAGTATTTGTGGTTTGAGAATGAGGCTGATTAAATGCTTCGCACTTACTTAGAATTTTTCAATAGGTTATTAAATTTCCATCAATTGGTTACATTCCATTTTTTTCTCATGTTGAAGTTATTTGGTGATCTAATAAATCTTCCAGGGTGTTGAAGGGTACAGGAAATAGCTGTTTTGAGATTTGTAAAGTGAATTGGGCCCATTAAATGAAATAATTTGATTAGTTGAGCTAAATTGTAACCATGTATGAATTTTAAATGATATTTTAATCATATTTAATTTTTTATGGGTCATGGCTATGTATGTTTTGATGTAAGGTAAATTTTGACTTTGTGCCTATGGGGTTTTGAGCCATTTTTAGCACATGTAATGAGGTTTGTAGATAGGCCAGCCTACTTGGGTCATATGTGACTGTTGTAATGATGTTATTTGAATGTAATGAAAATTCATGGGTCAAATTTATCATGAGGTATCGACCTCCTTTGGGTTGAAGAGAAGAAGAGCATATAAAAGTGATGTTTTAGCTCATCTTGAGAGCTAGTCTTATATGGGGGAGTAGTGTTTCACCAATAAATTTTACGCTTTCTAGGACAAAACAGATAGAAGGTGAATGGTATATAACTCCTTTTTTTATGGGAAGGACTAAACTGTAAATGCAACTCAATACCACAAAAGAGTATTAAATAGCATATGACAGTGGATTGCCTAGTGTATGCTAGATCCAGAAAGCGTGGTGCTTCCTAAAGAGGTGGTCAATTAACTATTTAATAACAATTAAATGTCAATAAGCAACTAAAATAAATAATTCCTATTTTAATGTAATGATTTAGGTTTCTCATACACACAATACACTAGATTTTACTCCGGATATCAAAATAACACTGAATCTAATTAGAACCATGGTTTGTTTAGGTTAGACAGGTCTTTCAAGGGTCTGGTAAGGCTCTAGAACTGATTGGTTGAGGTATGGGTTGGTTTTGGGTGAGTGAGAAGTTTGTTGGTATGAGAATATAAAATGACACAGAGGCTGATATCAATCAGGTGATCGATGTCAATTTAGGGATGAAACCAATGGCAGTAGGCTAAACCAACATCGGTAGGGGTGATAGGTAATGAACTATTAAAAATGGATTTTTAAGTTCCCTGTGATTGCATAGAGAGTGAGGGTAGTGTGGTTTGAGTTGTAATATGGTTGAGAAGACTCGGAAATACTAAGAAGGAGGTTTAGAAGGATGAAAAGGATTGGGGTGGTTAAATAGTGGATTAGTGGGAAGAAGATGATGTACGGGTAACAGAAGAAATAAAATATTGAAAGCAACAAGAGATCTACAATGAGAAAAGAACAAATGATTTAAATCACAACACTTACTTGGTATTTTTTAGATCCTATGAGTTGATATGGTTGATGGTTGATCAGAGGAGAGGTGCTTGAGTCTAGTGTCATGGTTATACAACATGTGTACTCCCATGAGTATTCCAATGCTCTGGAAGGAGAACAGGTTGCTTGTCTTACACTGTGGTTGTGTATGTTCATCGTCTGGATGCAAGAGGGCTTTAATATTCACGCTTAAATGCCATAAGGCTCTAATAACTGAATGACTAACCTGGGTAAAGGATTGTAAAATTATATATAAATGAACTGATGGCAATTTAGGTAACCGACACTAATCGAGGATAAAATGGCATGGGTTAGGGTGAAATAGTCCAAGTTACCAAAAATAGCATGATATTTACTATTTTCGGGGTGATTTTGATTGTTGGGTCCACATAGGGAAGTAGAGTCTGCATGAGAGAAGATAGGAAGATCTTAGAATAATTCTAGTTAGGTTTAGGATGAATTCTTAGTTAGTTAGGTCAAGTAGTGACTCAACATTGGGAGTTAAATGCTCCTAGAATGGGTCCAGGGTGAGGTGTAGTGATGAGGTGGAGGTTTGAGGATGAAATTAACTTAATTAAATTAATTAATATTGTGAGGATGCATATTAATATGGGGTAAAATGGGTCATGACCAGTTAAATGTATTACGTTAATTAATTGAAGGGGACCAAGGGGAGTGTGACCAAAATTTGGTGTTTACATTTGCCCCTTTTTGTCACGTATCTTGTATTGATAAGTGACACTAACAAAAATAAGAAGTCGGTACTTTAGGTATGAGTGAGGGTTAGGTTACCCCAAGTGTAGCTGGAAGTGATCCATCTCAAACCAAGAAATGATGAGGTGTTAAATGGATTTGGTGAGTGGTTTGATGAATGGTTAAGTGATGAAAATGAGGGTATGTTGGTTGTAGGTAAGGGTGATTTTGGTCAGGTAATAGGTAGTGGAAGTCTAACGCATGCACACATATAGAATGAGATTAGGTACCAGGTTGAAGAGCTTACAAAATCTACATTGTCAAAGGTCAATAGGTTTATACAAAAAAGGTTGAATTGGTATAGGTATCCAAGGTATATGATATGGTCCTGAAACACAACTAGGTAAGGTGTTAGAACAAGAAATAGGTTTATTCTAGGGCACAAAAGGTTAGGTTAGGATAAACAACACAACATTAGGCAACGTAATGTCAGTAGGCTGAACAACATGAGTAGAAGCATCGCAAGGTATAGTGAGTAAACAAATTTGAGTGTCACAACGAGTGAGGTTGGGTTGGGTGATTTAGGTAAGGCCATCATAGGGGAAAAAACATGCCCCAATTGATTTTGAGGTTGGGTGATAGGTAACAAGGTCATGAGGGTGAGGTGTAAAGATAGGGTCAAATTTTGGTTAGGAGGAAAAAGGTTTCAAGAAATCAAATGTGATTCCCTATGGTACAGTGGGGAAAAACTACTAACTGATACCAGTTATGGTAAACTAATGTCGGTCTAAAAAAACTGACTACGGTATACAAGAGAACATGACCGATGTCAATCAAGCTAAACCAACATTGTTCAAGTTGGGGGTTGGGTAAAAAAGGTGAAATATGTTAATTACGGATTCATTTGTGCTTTGTCATTTGTGAAAATGACAAGAAGAAATGTGTTTTCGTACCATTGATGAGAGTGACCATGATTGGGATATATTCTAGGCTGATTTGGAGACAGGTGAGTGATTGGAGAGGTGTAGAGGTAGGCATATGAGATATTTTTGTATGATTCAATTGGTGGAGAGGTAGGGATTTGAGTCAGACATGGAGATAGTAGCATCAGGTGTGGGAGGACCACCGTCTTAGAGACCCAAGATCCAAACAAGGCGACGTCGGCGTGTAGAGGTAGGATTTAATCCTTTATTGTTGTTTTTGATTGAATTTCTAGGAAAAAATAAAATAAAATGGGGGGGAATTAAAAATTCAAAATGTAGTTAAAAATGGAATAATTTGGGTATGGGGCGGGTGAAATGTAGATTAATTAGATTTTTAAATGTAAATGGGTGGGGTTGGGTGGTTTTCTGGGTACGTTATTGGCTTGTTTTTAAATTTTTAGAAAATTGGGGTCGTGGGGGTTCAGATTTGGAGTTGAACCAAAGACCGACATTGGTTAGGTTGTGGTTGACGTCGTTCTGGCATGCCAGCATTAGCAGGAAAATATTTGACTGACATTGGTTCAGGGTGACCGGTATTTTTCAATGTGACTGACGTCAGTCACTGTGAAAAGTGACCTAGTCCGAATAGGTTAAGTTGAGAAGGCCAAAATGGGGTAAAAAATTAAACTAGAGGGTAGATAGGTAAACATAGGTGGGTAATAGATGAAGATTAGGTCATAGGTAATGGATTGGGTATGGGAACTTGGTAAGCTAAATTAGAATAAATTATAGGCCTGGGAAGTAGTTGATCCTTAAAATAGGTAAGTGGAAGGTGAATATTTCTTAAGGGACGAGTGTTTAATAGATAGAATGTGATATAGGACTTGAATCAACAATAAAATGGTCAAAGATTCAAGGCATTGAGCGTCTCAGGTTTGGGTTTACCTTCAAGTGAAGATAAACAATAAGCACCTAATCTATAGGCATGAGTAACGATATAGGGTCCAAGCCAAATAGGAGTGAACTTTCCCCATTTACTTTTCTCCACTTTTGAGACATGTTGATTTTCCTTCAGGACAAGGTTGACGACCTTGAAGGTTCCTTCTTGGACATGTTTATCGTAGGCATGTTCGATACATTTTTGGTAAATTTGAAGGTGATAGAGAGAATTTAGAAGGCATTCATCTAATAACTCAAATTCTGCCAAACGGTCCTCATAAAAATCATCATCATTGAGCATATCTTTGATTGAGATACAAAGCGATGGAATTTGTACTTTAAGAGGCAAGATAGCCTCTGTACTATAGACCAAAGAGAAGGGTGTGGCAATAGTTGAGGTGTGAATACTAGTGTGATAAGCCCATAAGGAAAAAGGAATGTAGGGTGCCAATCCTTACCAATATCATCAACCACTTTCATAACAAAATTATTTAGGGTTTTGTTAGTTTATTCATCTTGGCCATTTGTTTGAGGATGATATGGTGAAGAAAAACTGAGTTAAATTCCAAAGGCATCACAGAGTTTCCAAAGGGTTTTGTTTTTTAGTTGTTTTCTGTTAACAGTGATGAGGCGGTGAGGAACACCAAAATAACAAATGATGTGATGGTTGATGAATTCACATATTTTCTCAATTTGTTTAGAAATGAGAGGGACAGCCTCCACCCATTTAGTGTAATATTTGGTAGTGGTAATAATCCATTGATGATGTTGGGGAGAATGAGGGTTAATCTCTCTGACAAGATCCAAACCCAATTAAGAGAAATGCAAAAAGTCTCGTGTAACCTGTAAGGCATGACTATGGGTGTGATGAATATTAGCATGTTGCTGACACTTCACACAATGCTTGACATAGTCACAAAAATCATGTTTTAGATTTGGCCAGTAATAGCTAAGGTGAAGGATGTGCTTAACGATAGCTAAGCCACTGAAGTGACCCCCAAAAATCTTGTCGTGAACTTCCTTGATGGTGTATGGAGTTTTAGAAATTGTAAGGCATCATAAGATGATAACGTCAAAGCCACATTTATAAATAAGACCACCCTTGATGACATAGTGAGAGACACTTTTGAGGAAGGCTTGTTGTCCATTACGATTAAAATCTAGAGGCAGAATTGAGAGGGAAAGGTATTCAACAAAATTCTTATACCAAAGGTCACGTGGGTCAGTTTCAATGTTTCTTACAAGTTTAACATCTTGGAATAGGTAATATGGGGATTACAACCATTGTACTATGACAAATATTTTTTATTCAGAGGGTGAAGTGGGTATTTGAGAAGTAAGACAGGTCATGGTGTCTGTAAATTTAATAGTGGAATGCGGGGTGTTTTGAAGTTCATAATGGTCAAAGGTAGTCAAAATCATGTCAACATGATGTTTATACTTTTGAAGTATCTTTTTATGACATTGTTATATACCATTAACTTGGTTCACAACCAATTAAGAGTCACCAAATATATTAATTGATTTAACATCTAAAGTTATGGTAGTTTGAAGACCTAACACGAGTGCTTCATATTCAGTGATATTGTTAGTACAATGAAAATCTAGTTTGAAAGATAATGACATAGGCTCACCATCAAGAGGAATGAGGATAACTCTGCAATCACCCCCATGCTGACATTTTGAACCATCAAAGAATAAGGTCATCTGGTAAATGATATCGTCCAAGGAGAGGGTGGCAATGGATTCATCAAGGAAGTCGAAGTTAGAAGATTGGTTTCTCGAGAGAGGTGTGTCTGCGAGTTGTTCAGCAATGGTTTTTCCTTTAGCATAATTTTGATGGATGAATTCAATATCTAGGTCTACAAGAAGCATGAGTCACCATGCAGCATGTTGATGTTGGTAGTGCTTAGTGTACATGTAATGTAAGGGGTTAGTATTGGTGATAACAAAGATTTTATGGTTGAGTAGGTAATGGTGAAGTTTAGTGGCGACAAAGACTAAGGCTATGCAAAGTTTTTTGGAGTGAGTATATCTAGTTTCATAGTCTAAAAATGTATGGATTATATAATAAATTGTTTTCTCCCTATGTTACTTGTCACGATGAGCTAGCATAGCACCTAGAGAGTGATCAGTAGCAGAAATGTAAAGGTAAAATGGTTGGTGATCCTTAGGTGGAATGAGCATAGGTGGTTGGAGGAGGTATTTTTTTAAGGCATCGAAGGCTTTATGCCATTTATCATCCCATTTGAAGGATACATCCTTTTTGAGAAGATGATGAAATGAATGGCAATGGTTGGAAAGCTGAGAAATAAAGAAATGAATAGATTTCAACTTGCCTTGCAAACTACAAAGTTGAAAAAGGTTACTAGGTGGAGGCATCTCAAGAATAGCCTTGATTTTAGTGGGATCAACTTCAATGCCACGCAAAGAAATGACAAAACAAAGGATCTTGTCGAAGATAATAGTGAATACACACTTCTTAGGTTGAAGGTGAACACTGTATTTGATGAGACGGTCAAAGACAACCTTAAGTGCGGAAAGGTGTTCAGCCCGATGTTTAGATTTTCCAAGAAGATCATCAACGTAATCTTCTAATATGTTATGCATGATGTCACGAAATATATAAGTCATAGCCCATTGATATGTAGCACCAGCATTTTTAAGGAAAAAGGGCATGATACGATATCATAAGGTCCCCCAAGGAGTGATGAAGGAATTTTTGTGTTGATCTTCTGGGGCAAGTAATATTTTGTTATAACCTAAGAAACCATCCATGAATGATAGCATCTCATGGTCGATAGTGAGATCAACTAGTTGGTTAATATGAAAGGAACGATAACCAAATTGTACCAAGCCAAGAACACAAATGCTAATAAAACACCACAATCAATAAGATGAAAGCAATTTTCCAGAATAACTTTACATAAAACCTTTGCAAACAAATGAGTAGCAATATCATATATTATTATGGAACTCAATGCAATACAATGAGAATGGGCCTTACTTAAATAGGCAAGGAATAAAAATCTAAGAGCCAGTCAAGGTCATAGATCAAGCCATAAACCAAGGAAATAACTAGTCATCAAAGAACTAGTCAAGACCATAGATTTAGAAGAGAACTAGACATCAAGGATCTAGTCAATACCATAGATCAAGGAAAGAACTATACCTAACAACTAGATAATATCTCCTAATATCTAAATAAGATAGAAGAAATATTCACACACATAAGTGGGTGAGGATAAATACAATAAAGGTAAATAAAATACCTAGGTGAACATGAGCTAAGGTAAATACGTACTCTAACACCCCCCCTCAAGTGAAGCTAGGGGCATAAATACAAGTGACATTTCCACAGTATGAGTCCCGATAACTAGGCCTAATGAGGTACTCATGTACAATAACTGGGAAAAAAGGGACACCAAAAGGTACCCAAAATAGGTAACAACAAAGTAAAGAGATTAAAGACCCACTCCAAGGCATCCTAAGAAGCTCGGTTCAAAAAACTCATACAATGCTGAAGAATTTTGGTGTGTACTATGGTCTGAATCCACTTCTCGATCACAAAACTCAAAAACATCTTACACTGGGTTTCACCATAATAGCTCCATACAAGGAGACTGTCAACAAAGTGATGTTGAAAGTGCAAAAAAAACACCAAACATAATTCAATCAACTGCTGCAAATAGGTGTGCCATGATCCAAGAAAAAAATCCAAAGCAACAAGGAAAGGACACAAAATCTAAAGTGTCATGATCCAAGAAAAGCCAAGGTAACAAGGTAAGGACACAAAACCCAAAGAAGCAAGTTCAACACCACACCCTCCCATACTACTGAATGGGTAGAGTGATGCTACAAATCTGTATGAGTTGTCAAAAAAACTACTCGAACACTGAAAAATAACAATGGAATGCACCAAAATAGATCCCCCATAGGAGATACTGTCAACGTGCCAAAAGTGTCAAAAATATAGATACAAAATCTCTCATTAAACAAGAGAGATATACTACACCTACTAAATAAAAATGCTCAAATAAGCATCACAATGCATAAGGTATAGAAAGTGGAGTAAAAGGTTGAATGGTGGAGGAGCCATGCCTATAGATTCCTCTCAATGAATGCCTATGTCACCATCATGAGTGATCAGATATCCACCCCAAATCAACACGGATGGATGAAGAAGATTCCTGCATATGACTTGGTGCAAAGTGCACAATGGGTGCATGAAAAAAAACATCAGAATGTGTGTCAGGTTGATCACATCTGATAGCTAAAATATCAGGTTTCTTAAGCCTAAGTGAAGGTGTAGAACTCATGTGTTGCTCATGATCCTCAGAAATATTCGAGTGAACAAAAAAAGGAGATCTGTCAATTTGTGATCCCAATGAAGTATCTTCTCAAGAACTAATGTCATGACGATAATTCAACTTAACATGTGGAATAGAGGAAATAATACCCTATGAATGTCTACAAATGACTCCACTAGTGAGACCCATAGAATGGAGCATGAAAGAACCTAATGTAATGGTATGCTTCTCAAAAAATCCATGCAGCTGAGCAGAAGTAGAATACACAACATGTGGTACTATAATGGGTAAAAATGTCGAAGAGCATGTAGTAATAAGCTTCATAGGTGTATGAGCATCAAGAGAAGGAACAAACTCAAAGATTGATAGATCAATGTTAGTGGGTTTAGGAGCAATAGCTGCAAGTGGACTAGGAGTATGGATATGGATGTCCACAATTTGATGGTGATGTTGTAGGCTAGCAATTTTGTTCTGCAGGAAGTGTAATATTGTATCTATATTGTGAATGAGTGATTTTAGAAGATAATTTCACTTCTTGAGTGACCTATTTTCTTCCACAAATTTACAATATCCTCTTGAAGTCCACACACTTCAGAGAAAAGCATATCATTCTCGGAATCTATGATAGATACAAAATGCAACTCCCAAAAGTTTAGGATGTTGGGCTCAGCCGAAATTACATCCATGATTGATTCCAACACTTCTCCATTTTTGGCACTTTATAATTATAGTGCAATCCTCAAAATAAATATTTCCAATGGAAAAAGCATGAAAAAAAAGTACTTTTGCAAAAAATAGCACTCAAAACCAAGTTACCGATCAAAAGTTACAACCTTTTTAATATTTTGTTATGTTATTTATTTTAGTTGCCACTAAAACAAAATAAATTAAAGGGGGCTGAAGTTAAGCACATATTAGTAGGAATTACAAGCTTTAAGCCCTCATATGACCATACCATATGACCAGGGGCTAAGGATTTCAATGAGTGTTGTGTAACTTACTATTATGGGGTGTGTTGCTTGTTTTTGAGAAAGTCACATCCAAGTGCTTTTGGTAAAAATTACTATTTCTGGATTGTGTAGATAGTGACCTTTGTTTGTCAAAAATAGCAACCTACAGATTTGCCAAAGAAGCAACAACAAAAAAAACCAAAAAACCAACTGCCTACAGAAATGGTCAAGTTTATAGTTGATCTAAGGGTTTTCACGCCTTACAGATCCAATGGAAGCCTCTATTTTTCATAAAAACACACGCAACAACAAAATACGACCAAATATGAAATATATGAATATACAAATATTTTATTTGCAAAATAAAACTTACAGACGGATGTCAACAACAAGATCTTGCTCTGATACCATGAAAAGAATAATAGCCAGATTGTACCAAGCCAAGAACACATATGTTAATCAAACACCACGATCTATAAGATGAAAGCAATTTTCCAAAATAACTTTACATAAAACCTTTGCAAACAAATGAGCAACAATATCATATATTATTATAAAACTCAATGCAATATAATGAGAATTGGCCTTGGTGAAATAGGCAAGGAATAACAATCTAAGAACCAATCAAGGTCATAGATCAAGCTATAAAACAAGGAAATAACTAGTCGTCAAAGAACTAGTCAAGACCATAGATTTAGGAGAGAACAAGACATCAAGGATCTAGTCAATACCATAGATCAAGGAAAGAACTATACCTAACAACTAGATAATATCTCCTAATATCTAAATAAGATAAAAGAAATATTCACACACATAAGTGGGTGAGGATAAATACAATAAAGGTAAATAAAGAACCTAGGTGAACATGAGCTAAGGTAAATACCTACTCTAACAGCATCCCTGTGCATGATCCGTGAAGCTTCATCGTAAATAAACAACATCGTCACCACTCTCCCCTATAGATATATATGGCTGGAGTATGAGTGATTTATCGAGTGCATCAATGCCCATATAGATTCTAGGGGATGTGGTTGAGTGCATCATTGTTTCAACATTATTCTCTTGATGTTGTAGACCATTTCGAAGACCAGGCCACCCTAATTAATTGTTCTGAACCAAAATTCCTTTATAGTTCTATCTGAACTATATGGGGATCCCATTCTATATAGAGTGGGGGCCTCTATATAGAAGGTCACCGGTCAAATTTATTTCCCTGATGTCCCTCACCTCAAAGGTACGTGAGAACATCAATTTCTACGATGGTCAAGGTGATGCCACTTGGCAGAGATTTGACGGAAGGGAATGAAGGCTTGAAAAACACTTGGGAGCAGGAAATTCACTCTTGAAGAGGTCACATGAGTGACTTGGAATATTTTTAGGGTCTGGGAAAATTTTTCCATGTTTTTTGTCCCTCACCTCAAAGGGACATGAGGGACATCAATTTCCATGGTGGTCAAGGTGATGACAAGTGGCAACAATCAACAGTGAAGGTTGTGAGCTCCAGCAAGCACCTGGGGGCTGAACTGGTGATCCTGGAGGTCATATGTGGGTTTATAGGAATTCAAGGGGGTTGGGAACATGTTTCAAAACTTTATTTCCCTAACCCTAAGGGATGTTAGGGAAATAAAATCCCGTCATGCCCTTGGAGCTAAAAATTTTGACTAACTCCTTAACCTTGAGGTCAACTTGCGACGACAATATCTTGAGCTCTAGATGGTATTTTTTGATGAAATTTTAGATGATCCTAACTAGAAATGGAAATTTGAATCAAATTTTGGGTTTTACATGTCTTTATTCATCCATTTCATCCATGAAAATATGGAATTTCTATTCAATACTCCACATGTGCCTGAGAAGATCTGCCTACAAACCTGATGCGCCAAAGTGTTGTGAAAAATATGATTCCACCATATTATAGGGATTGGAATTAAATTTCTAGAAATGTTTTATTTTCCTCCTAACTCCATCTAGAGCTCACAGAATCACCTTCCAAAGCTCAGTAATTGTTTTGGCTTGTCCATTGACTAGGCCTGTGAACCCTGATTCTAGTGAAACTACCCCAATTTCTCCAAGCCCTTCCAGAATCTTCTTGAATCATATCCATAATGTCCTAGTACCTTTGAATCACCTCCACATCCACTTAGGCTCTAAAATATACTCCATGTAGTTCCTACATCTCTAGGAAGGCTAGAGATAACCCTTCCCACAATGTCATGTAGCTTGCAAATGAAATCATAAAATCACCTAGGGGGAATGAATGGAGTTTCCTAAATCATCTAGGGGGATGATAAAACATTATTAAAGAGGTCATTTGAACTAGATGGATGGACTTGGAGTGTGTTTAAATGATGGGACTTGAAAAAATTAATACTGGGGTATAGTTTTCATGCTCGAAAAATTGTTAATTTCCTTGTTACACATTTTTATGACAACACGTTGATAAGTTAGAGGTCCTTGGGAAATGGTGTTCACAATAGGAGGAATGGTTTTTAGATCCTATGACTTTTTAGGTGAAGGTGGTAAAGTTTTTGAATGGGGTAGAGAAGGATTATCATCCTCAATGAGTTTGACTAGGACCTTCTTGGGTGATGTTTCAGAAAAGCCAATACCACTGTGCTATTTATGTTTACAAGTGGTGTATGGGATGACAGTATAGTGGCCTTGTTCATAGAAACCAAATCCAAATCTCTTTCAAGAACAACGATGGAGGAAGGTGTGGGTGAAGCGGTAGTTGGTGAGAGATTGGAGGTCAAAGGAAAATGGTCAAGTTTTGGAAGGTAGCTCGGGCGAGTAGGTAGAAGCATCAAGTCCCCCATACGTGAAGTTGGTGTGAAGGTGGGGATGGATGTAAGGGAATACCTCACTTATGTAGTGATCATAGTGGGGATGTTGGTGAAGTTTAACATACTCATGAGGAGTAAGGAATGTGTCAATTTTATAAAGGTGGTACTCCCCCATAGTGAGGCATTGAAAAATTCCTTCTAAGTTGATCAGTAGTGGGTATGCCAGTAGTGGGAATGGATGAATTACTAGACAGCTGGGGAGAAGAAGCATTGGATTGGTTGAGAATTAGATGGGTTAGGTGGATGGGTCAGCTGCAGAGGTTACGGAAACTGTGCAGAATAAAAGAGTTAGGTGTGGAAGAGGTAACAACAACATTAGTGGATTGGGACCAGTGGGTGAAGGAGAGGTGGCAGCGGTGGTATATTCCTTAACTAGTATAAGAACATCATTAGGTCAATACAACATGTTACCGGTCTTGAATGGTGAATGCTTTAGCTGGAATGGTATAGTTATGTCCTTTATGTTCAAATTTTAAAAAATTATGTAAGGTTAAAGGAACACAACCCATGGCACAAATCCAAGGTTGAATAAGAAACATGTTGTACTAGAATTCCCCATCCAAGACATATAATAATTTAGGAATGATACAGGGTCCTACATGAATGTGGATAATGATGGTGTTGAGGGTGGAATTCATGGCATCATTGTGGTGAAGGTTGTGGTAAGAAGAAATATGGAAGGGACTGGTCAAGGAGAAGGGAATAGCATGGGTAATGATGAGGATACTAGAAGTGGTGTAGGTATAGGAGGTAGAAAGGATGTAGGTGATGGCAAAGGCGTAAGTTTTGTAGGTAATTTGGGTGTAATAGAGGATCATAATGAGGTGGGATACTGTTCTTTTAGTTTACTCTAGGTACAAGGTTGTTTGGCCAAGGTTGATGGGTGGGGACCTAGGATAGATATAAGTAGTGAAGGTGATAGAGGGTTAGTGGGCGAAGCCAATGTATGTGGCCTAAGGGCTTGGGTCTTCTTCTTAGGTGGGAGAATAGTCTTTGTGACATCTTATGAGGACGTTGCTAAATCTTTTTTGACATGATGATGGACTAGACTTGATGTTGGCATGAATCCTAATGTAATGGGTCTAGATGCAAAAGAAGGTATAGGTGCAGGTAAGGCTTTAGGCATAGGAAAAAATTCTTTTGTTGGTAAAGGTTTAGGTGTGGTTGAGGGTGATGAAGAAGGGGCTAATAAAACTGACATGGGCATGGTGGGTTTGGTTATCTGAAACACATTTTGATATATCGTGGAAGTATCAGTAGACAACATCTGTATTTGAGTTGAGATATGCAGTTGAAGACATCCCCAAAGCATGGAATTGTCAACATAATCCAAGTAGTTTGAAAAACATGAGAATGGAACCGAGATAGGAGGCGATGATGTTGATTTGGTAGTAATTCATTTTTTAAAATGTCTATGAGATAGGGAATTAGTTGGCTTCAGACTCTGTGGGTAAAAGATACGAGAGAAAATCAATAGGATCCTTAAAAACCAATGGAGAATTATCACTAATAGGAAGGGACGCTACTAATACATCCCTTGTGGGTAGGGGATATGGCAAGTTGGACAAGGTAATCTTGTCTTTTGGCTAAGAATAAGGTAAGCACGAATCTCCCGTGAGTATAAGAGTAAGTACTGTGGGTTGTTCATTAGGTTGAGAGGTGAGTGGGGAAACTGCATCAGAAGATATGGTGGAATCCTCCATGGTTGAAGGGGAAGATAAGGGATAATCCTCTGTGTGTAAAGGATCAGATGAAATAGGTCCCTCCATGGATGAAGGATCTTGAGAAAGAATATTATTGATAGATGGAGTAGGAGGAAATTGAGCAAGAAGAGTTGGTATGATGTCAAAAATAGCATGAACCTCACGAACATTACTATCATTGGTCGAGGTTTCACCGGTTTGGTTCGATGATGGGGTGTGATTTTCAAATGGCTTCTTGAAGATGTGAAGGTTCTAATTAGTTGGTGCATTAGGACTATCAAAGATGAGATCTCCATTATCTAACATTTCTTGGATGATTTTTTTGAAAGTTATACAATTACCATTGTTATGACCTTTGACATGATGATAGTTGTAGTAATCATTTTCTTTGTACCATGCAGGAACAGGATGAGAGGGGTCAAAACCAGTATGTGGTTTGATGGGTGGAAGAGTGACTACTCTAGCTTTTAGAATTTTTTCTAAAACTGAAGAGTAGGGTTCTCCTATGGGATTATATTTTCATTAATCCCACTTGAACTAAAAATCCTGAACAGGAGAAATATTGGAAGAAATATTTGATTGGTTGGATGGATGAGATGGGACAGCTTTCAAAACCACTACGTTGGCAAATCCTTTTTATTCAGAATAATTATTTTGTGGTTTGGAAAAATGAGAGGTATCATTTGATTTAAATGTAGCATTCTTATTACGCAATTGTATCTTCTTCTCTTCAATGACACAAATTTCAATTTTTTGGCCATGGTGAATGCCTCGTCAAACGCACAAAAGGTTTGAACTTGGAGAATTGGAAATATGTGTCTAGCACAAGCTCTTCTAAACAACTCTATTAACTTATTTTTAACTAGTTAGAATGTGAGTTAGTTGATCAGGCTCTGCCAACGAGTGATAAAATTTGTGATAGATTTGTCTTCATATTAGCGTGTCATGTACAAGTCATTCATGGTGACCTTCTTGACAATGTTGATAAAAAAATGCTATAGAAAATTGATCTACATGATTAAATGAAAATATGGAATGACTAGGTAGAGCACTATACCAATCTAAAGTTGGTCCTTTCAAGGACATTGGGAATGTCCACAAGAGCAAAGTGTCATCATGAGTGATTAGATAACACACATGTTTAAAAGACTGTAAGTGTTGTTGCGGGTCTTATTTGTTGTTAAATTGGTTGAATTTAGGCATTTCCCAATGGGGAGGGTATGGATGAATTGAAATGGATGGGTGAATGGGATCATTAAAAATATTGCCATATGTTAGAGAGTTACGTGAGCCAGATACAAATGCTTCTAATGTCTGCATCTTATCCATCATCATTTTGATAATATCATTGGTAGGTTGTGATGATGGGGCACCCCCCACAGTATAAGGGGGTAGATAAGGTGGGTATGATGTGAGCAGGATCCCAGTATGTGGTGGTTTTGAGTACAAAATTTTTGAGGAAAGAACATAGGCCGGATTAGATGTAGATGGCAAGTATCCTGAATAAGCGGTAGATGAAATAGGGGGATGTTGGTGATAAGTGTAAGTAGGTGGAGTGGACGTAAATACTCTCATAGCAATCAGAGGAAGAGACTACCAGATGGAGAGGATAATTTTTTGGAAGGGCGTGTGGGTTGTCGACACCAATGGTGGCTGAGATACAATAGGTTTATGAGAGGTGGCAGGTGCAGATAGACCTACACTCAAAGCGGTTGATAAAGGCATGGTTGACATCGTAGGAGTGAAAAACCTCAAAGGTGCAACATATGCCATAGGTGCAGTAGATCTCAATGATGTGGGGTAAAGTTGGGAAACCACAAGTGGTAAGGTGGAAGAGGGTAAGGCCAAGCTAGTAGTAGATGATATAGAACTGGGTGCGAGGGTAGGAGGAATGGATACTAGTGTGCCATATACAATTTTCCCTGATGAATCACGGGTAGATGAATGAGTGAGATAGTGTTGCAGAGCAATGTGGTTGTGATCAAGGAGTCTTACGAAATCCTCATCACTAGTGGGTATGGCAAGAGCTTGATTGGGGTCCATAGGTGATGAGATGGAAGGGGGTGATGGATTAGGTGGGATCGGCTGGTGGCTAGCATAAAACATGAGAGAATTATCTTTTTTATGAGTAAAAACCATGTGATTGATGATAAAACATGTATTATGAGCTTCACTGATAATGTAGAAACATAGAAGAAATGGAGAAAATGGGTTTAAAAAATGTGATTTGATCACTATTTTGATTGGAAAATTAGAACACAGAGACTGACGTCGGTTGGGTTAATTGATGTCGGTATGAGGGGGTAACCTCTGCCAGTTGACTAGACCGATGTTGGTTATTGTGGAGAAATGAAAGATTTATAAATCTGGCAATAAATGATGAAGATGAAGTAGAACTAGACTCTGAAGGTGATATCAAGGACTCAAAGATATAGTAAAGTCACAGAGGAAGTCACAAAAAGAAAGGAAATATAGATTGAATGCTACTTTGGCATAAATGACCAAAATAGCATAAAACTGATGGTGGTCAGTGAACCGACCATGGTGAGATGATGAAACCGATGGCGGTCATTGAACCAACACTAGTTACTTTGAAATTTGTGAAAAATGGAAAAAGTGAATTTTTGGTTATTTAGTTCAAATAAAAAGACCAACTCAGAGACTGATTATGGTAATGATTAGTCTTAACACACTTAGAAACTGTTGGAATACACCAACTATGATTGTGAAGTATGTAAGGAGAAAATAATGAAGAAAACAAACTCACACATCAAAACATAAATCAAGAAAAATCTAGTAAACATGAAATCCTATGATGTAGATTGTATGTTGTGGCTTATACCATTTAAGACTAACTTGTGAATAGAATAGATTTTTTGGTTACCAAAGGTTCCTTACAAAAAATGATAGCTATGGTTGGTGTCAGGTAAGTTTTGGCATGGGGGATCCTTCTCTGATATGATAACTGGCCAGAAAACTAGCTGGAGCTCATTGTCGATCCTCTAATCATGTGATCATTGATACCTTCTTCCGGGAAAGATGTTGTTTAAGAAATGTGTAGTTTTTTTTTAGTGATTTGGTATAAAGAGTGTGTAAAATGTGAACTACGATTTAGTTTTTCAACCATCAGTTGGGTATGACTTATAACATATAGGTTGCCCATAATTTAGATGAGCTAGAATGCAGCATACACCAATGAGATGCAAAAATTTTAAAACCCAAATCCACAATGAAATTCGATGAGAGAAATAATGAATAGGAAAAATTATGTATTTCACTAATTCAATACAGAATAAAAAGAATTTTTCTTTTTAATCCAAAATAAAAGTTTCGCTAAGATCAATAGGAGAAGAAGAATGTTTCCCAGGGATAATATTTTGATGTGAACTTTCTTTTAAAAAGAAATAAACATACAATGATTCCCTAAGAATGAATAATGCAAAGCACCCTAAATGATTCCCACCAAGCATACCAAAATGTTTCACCAATAATGTTTACGCTTTCTAGGATGAAACATGAAGAAGTTAAATAGTTAAGGAGGAATACCTATGAGGCGAAGGTGGAAGGTAGAATACGCGCGTTATTGAAGTTATCCAAGTTGATCGTAGAAAACTCTATTTTGTCTAGGAAGGACTACATGTAGATGTAAATCAAGACCACAAAAGAGTATTAAATAGTATATGATAGTGCACTACCTAGCATATGCTAGATCCAGGAAGCGTAGTGCTTCCTAGAGTGGTTTTCAATCCATTGTTTAATAACAAGTCAATGTGAATAAGGAACTAAAATAAATAAGTCCTATTGAAATGAAATGATTTGGGTTTCTCATACACACAATACACTATATTTTATGCTAGATATCAAAATAACACTAAATCTAATTAGAACCGGGGTTTGTTCAGGTTAGACAGGTCTTTTAAGGGTCTGGTAAGGGTCTGGGACTGACTGGATTAAGTTTGGGTTGGTTTTGGGTGAGTGGGAAGCTTATTATTCTGAGAATATAAAATGACACAGAGACTGATATCGGTCAAGTGACCAATGTCGGTTCAGGGATGAAACTGACGATGGTAGGGTAAACCGATGTTAGTAGGGGAAATAGGTAATGAACTATTAAAAATGGATTTTTAGGCTCTATGTGATTACACAAAGAGTGAGGGTAGTTTGGTTTCGGTTGTAATATTCCTGAGAAGACTCGAGAATACTAAGAAGGAGGTTTAGAAGGGTGAAAAGGGTTGGGGTGGTTAAATAGTGGATTAGTGGGAAGAAGATGATGTACGGGTAACAAAAGAAATAAAATATTGAAAGCAACAAGAGATATACAATGGGATAAGCACAAATGATTGAAATCATAACACTTACTTGGTATTTTGTAGATCCTATAAGTTGAGATGGTTGATGGTTGATCGGAGGAGAGGTGCTTGAGTCTAGTGTCACGGTAGTACAACCTGTATACTCCCATGAGTATTACAATGCTCTGGAAGGAGAACCGGTTGCTTGTCTTGCACTATGGTTGTGTGTGTTCATAATTTGGATACAAGAGGGCTTGAATATTCACGCTTGAATTCAATAACGCTCCAATAACTAAATGACCAGCCTGGGTAAAGGGTTGTAAAATTATATATAAAGGAACTAATGGTAGTTTAGGTGACCGACGTCGACCGAGGATAAACTGGCATCAGTTAGGGTGAAATAGTCCAAGTTACAAAAAATATCCCTCCAATTAGGTTTAGGAATAATTCTTAGTTAGTTATGTCAAGTAGTGACTCAGCATTAGGAGTGATGACTTAGTGTTGAGAGTGAAGACGTAGTCACTGTGAGTTAAATA
The DNA here is from genome assembly GCA_019776745.2 of Taxus chinensis. Classification (NCBI taxonomy): domain Eukaryota; kingdom Viridiplantae; phylum Streptophyta; class Pinopsida; order Cupressales; family Taxaceae; genus Taxus; species Taxus chinensis. The sequence goes on from CM034150.1 coordinate 264,260,411, forward strand.
CTCCTGGAATGGGTCTAGGATGAGGTGAAGGTGTGAGGATGAAATTAAATTAATTAATAATGTGAGAATACATATTAATATGGGGTAAAAGGGGTCATGACTAGTTAAATGTGTTACGTTAATTAATTGAAGGGGACCAAGGGGAGTGTGACCTAAATTTGGTGTCTACAAGTAATGTGACCTAGAGGAGAGTTTTTTATAGGTATGAGGGTATAGTTTGAGAGTTGATCATATATGTTACAGTTTTAATAAATTTTAAAGGTCCATGTGTGCAAGTTTTTAGATGCAAGACAAGTCTAATAAGACCTAGAAAGAGAAAGATTGAAGATCTAGGATTTGAGTAAAGTTGTGTCAGCTGAATAAGTGATCTCCATTAGTTGTGGTAGAATAAAATTCATAAATCAATCATATTTATGTGGCTGAGTTAGTTTTTGGTCATTCTATGGGGTTGTAGCCTCCTTTTAGAGTTGGTGCTTCACTAAATCAAGGGTTGGTTCTTCTTATAGGGTTGGTACTCTACTAAAATAGGGGTTGGTGCTCCTTGTGGGGTTCATGCCTCACTAAATCAGGGGTTGGTACTCCCCATGAATTTGGTGCTTCACTAAAATTATTTGCTTTGTGTAATACAAGTAGAGTTTCAATGGGTTTTCTTCCCCATGAGGGTTTCCCACTAACATATGGTGTTATTTTGTTGTGTATATTTTTTCATGATCTTGTGATTGATGTTAAATATCTAATGCACACATATGGTTATTGATGGTTAATGGATGAATGAATAAATGAATGGATGTGATTGTAAATGAATTAAAAAGTAATTTTTACGATTGATTCACCCCCCTCTAAGTCCATTATGCTTCCAATAATTGGTATTAGAGATGGTCCTTGAGAAGCAAGTTTCACCACTTAAAGGAGATCCTACTAAAGCACGGGTATGGCAGAATGTGAAGCTCAACTTGATGTGAGTCAATTGGTCAGATTGAGAGCTTTCTTGAAACCCTTAGGGTTTGACATTTGGAAATCCATCTATGAAGTGTGTACTCCCTCTTCATCTAGCTGTAGACACCAAATTTGTGTCTTACGACACCCTGTGCCCCGCATCTCACTTCACAACCTAACCTCATCACCTAAACCTTACACAATTATTTATCAATTACCTTATAATTAATAAATCCACATCGCCTTACCTGCCACCTCATTTTGCCACCTCATCATGACCTAGTCTTAACCCTAAACTAACCTAATTAAGACCTATAACTTGGTCCACATTTCACACCTATGACTAATTACTCCTTACCCGCACCAAAAACCAACTTCATAATGACTTGACCAAGCCCGCTACCAATCCCTCGGAAGAAAAGGAGGGAAAGCTGGCTATTTTACCAAAAATAGCCCACTTTGACCTAACTGATACCGGTTCCTACTCGACCGCCGTCGGTTGCGTAACCGTTATCGGTTCCCCGTAAATGACCACTTCCAACCAAAAACAAAGGATGGGATTTTCATTTGATGGGAAAAAGAAGAAATCATCGAGAGGATCTGGATTTGCTTGGCCGAGCAGAGACAAGTGAAGAAACAAGAAGAGTTTGCAGAGAAGGACATCAAGCCCAAGACTGCAACTGAATAACCAGATCCCAGTAACACCCATCCGAACATCAGAAGAGGAGATAACTCATCTTGGATTGTCAGATCATCCAACTTGGGTCCTGTCTTCATCATCACAGTCCTGAAACCTGCATCTGCATCAAGGATGAGTAAGTAGTGTTTTATATGTTTCTAAGCACCATTTTTTTGAGCTTGTTGAGTAATAGTAATCATAAGTTTATTCCCAGATCTACTACCAGCAACATACTGCACTTAACCTTCACCCATACATCCTCATATTGCCTAGAAGGCCATTTTACCACACTCTGAGTCTTCCCTATCCTCCCATCATTCCCCTCAGCCATCCACCAATCTTAATAACCCCATAATCACCTTACAACCAACCCCTATCCAGAAGCACTTAGATTGTTGACCCTACCGGTATCGTTTATCCCCTACCAGCAGCGGTTCTCTAACCGTGGTCGGTTATCCAGTGACCGGTGTCGGTCACTGTGACTTATACCCCCAAAACCTTTTTCTCACCTATTTGCTACCTAACAACCTCAGATCCAGTCTGGTTTATCCCTCTAACTCAACCTGAATGTATCAACGACCAGTAACCGAACAAACAAAGTGACGCTTTATTATTGATAGTTTAGCTTCTATTGCTTTGTAACGAGATACCTAAATCGTGATTTTGCAATAGCTTTCTTTATTATCATTTGTGTTAAATCGTATTAAAAGGGGAACTGACCACCTTCGAAAGGAAGTTTTATATTTCCTGGGCCTAAGGCAGCTCCCTCATTTATTGTCTAATTAAAATCTGGTGGTCTTGTATTCTTACTTGCAGGTAGTCCTTCCAAGACAAAAAGGAGTTCTTCGCAGTCGATTTGATCTTTCTCTACGGTACGCGCACACCATCTCAACATTCAACAGGTATTCCTCCTAGCCCTAACCCTTATCTGTTTCTCAAAGGAATGATAGGATAGAAGCAATTCTATTCTGCAGAGCCGAAACATTCCATGTGAAACATTTTGGCACGCCCGGTGGGACCTATTTTGGGTTTCTGTTTCTCTTGCTTGCTTTCGTCTTAGGAAGCATACTTGTTATTGTTGTTTTTGTTATATTTAGTAAAGAATTTGTCTTGCTTTTCCTAGTTTCTCATTAGTGAAAGTCATCTTATTTGCTTCATCGAATATCATTTTCAATTTGGGTTTTAAAACACGTGCATTACATTCTTGCTTGCTATTTTCAATTCTAGTGAACATAGACTACGTAACAGGTCATACATGTGGGGGTGATTTCCATGGTATTGACAGGAAATTAATCTTACTTTCACTACACAACACATACCGAATCACTTCATAATTAACACAACAGCTCAAAACATCCCCACTTTTCCGTGGTATTCCTCCACCTGATTGAGGTAGCCTTATAAGCCAAAACAAACTTGACATTTCCCCTAAGTCTTTTGTTTATGATTGACAGCATTCCGTGTATAAAGGAATAAACCCACAATAATTAAAATTAACCCTAGGGTTAGTCTCTGGATTTGCGTGTGCATCTTGCTTGTTTTCAATTCTTTTTTCTCTATTATACACTATCTTCTATGATCACCTTAGAACAATTTGATAAATGTACTGAGCATTGTTAACAATCAAATTAGCAGCTTCTTATATTTTATTATACTAGTCTTGTTATACCGACATCGGTTACCTAACCGACATCGGCTATAATCTAACCGACATCAATTATCAGACTGATATCGGTTACTGTCTTTTACAGTTCCTGACAAACCAGCAACCTACCAATTTCACCATTCTGAGTCTGTTTCTGTTCCTGATAGATTGAAACCCTACTGTGTACTCCTGTCCATGGTTGTTATCACTCGAAAGCAAGCCGCCGCCATGGTTTCACATGCTTGCTTTGTGCCTTTGCATGAATCACCCCCTTCACATTCTATGTGGAATCCTACAGACACCAGTGAGATCCCAAAAATTCCTGTAGGAGATAAGGAATTTACCAAATTTCTGGATGCTAATCCTAGCGCTGTACAATACTATTTGTCTCATGCCCTTGACCGTACACCCGACGGTCAACTCCTTGTTAGCATGCCTATCAGTATAGCTGCTCATTTAGCCCCTTCTCTGCCTGATAACTCCATTTTGCCTTCCACATCCTTAGTCCTGTCGCCTACCTCAGCAGCTTCAGGGGTCCATACGGCACAGATTGACTTTCCTTTGGTTAATCTTGGGCCCAACATGTCATTACCGCCAACTACTCCCACCTCGTCTCTCTTGCAGACTGTTTCGTTCATGACTTGCTCTCTGCCACCTATCCACACGAGCTTTCCTTCTCAAGCTCCGCCCACCTTTTCATTTCCACACACATATCCGGTAACTTCAACAACTTATATAGGACATCCTTATTCGGTTGCCTCAACACATTCGTCCTCCATACCTTATCAACATTTAACCCCACCATTGTCTAGTGGTGGCCCTTGGCCCAACTTGCCTCTGTTTACCACAACCACACCATCATCTCATCCAACTACTGATTTAATTAAACAAATGATGGAAAAAATGCAAAATCTGGAGGCTTCTGTTTCAGGAAGTCGTAGCGCCTTGACATTCGAGCAAGTTTGTTAGGAGCCCATCCACCCTTCAGTCCCCCTTCATTCATATCCTCCTCAATGGGAATTACCAAAGTTTACCCATTTTAACAGTAAGGAGGACCCTCAACAACACTTGCGATCATTTAGACATGCCTGCTATCTGATTGCTCACGACGACGCTTTACTACTCCGCACCTTTCCCATGTCCTTATTAGGACCCACCTTGGAGTGGTACAGTGCTCTAACCCAGCACTCAATCTTCTCTTTTAACCAACTAGCCCAATCTTTCTTGGATCATTTCTCCATCAACATTGCCAAGAAAGTATCTATCACCGACCTCTATGCCATCCAACAATTTGAAGACTAATCTATCGCAGATTTCATTGGACGATGGCGGGGCCTTATCAACCAACTTACGTATGCCTTGCCTCAGACCGAACTTATCGAACTGTTTACGCGGGCCTGCGCTAAGCACATCTCTCCTACCCTCCAAAGTCAAACTTTCCATATATTTGACGAGGCCTTTACTATGGCTTGAAAACTAGAGATTCGAGCCTTAGAGGAAGAGAAATTTTGGTTGCGCAACAAAAACCCCACTTTCCGAACCCAAGATTCAACCAACAAACCTAACACTACCAATCCTCACCCATCGACTGCTTCGAAATTAAAAGGGGCTGTCCACGTGGTGATGGTCAAATCTCAAGCACCGTCTAATACCCTACCAAAAACCACCTATAAATATAAAGTCGAGCCCATCAATTACACTCCCTTGGGAAAAACATATGGTGTGATATTGGAAAAATTGCTCAAAGCAGGAGCCATTACCTTACCTCCTGTTAAACCTCATTCCGGGTTTGATTCCACTCGCGCCATACCTTCTTGGTACAAATAAAATGACTTTTGTAACTTCCACCGCGTGAAGGGACACAGTCATGAGAACTGCAAGATGTTGAAAAAACATAGTGCAGGAAATGGTTGATGCGGGGGATATAGCCCTCGACAATCCTAACGCCCTTTCTAACCAAAATTTGAAAATATTCAACAAACCATTCCCGAATCATTCTTCTAACAGTAATCTAAACCAAGATATATTAGCCAAGGAGAGTGTTCATGAGATCCATGTAGTCTTTGATTCCCAGCCAAAGACCTCCATCAAACAAATTCTAAATCAAACCTCTTCACTAAGGCAGGAAACTGAACCCCCTTCCTCGCAATCAAGACAAACTGAAATCCTTACCGTTCCTTTACCCATCAAGGAATTAACTGCCCAGAGTTCCCTTCTCATAAATAAGCCTCCTTACACCACATCCTTGCAAGACTTTGATCGGATGTTATCTAATTTATCTATTTCCCAAACGTCTCCTTCTACCATTCTTACTGTACAAGAGGAAGGCTCGCCACTTCTTTTGTCATCCTTAGACGAGAAACCTCTTGAACCGACATCACCACATTCTTTAAACATGACGGATCCTCTCAAACACGCCCTCCTACCTATTAGTCCTTCATCACCTAAATCTTTTCAGCAACTGGTTGACCTCTTAGCGCCTATCGATACAGTGCCTCACCTACCCCCTGTAGCACACCCACAGTGGACCGGAATCACAACCCACCTTTCTTCCATACAAAAGTTCCTATTCACACGTGAGGACTATCATTCCCCAGAAGATAGACAGGACCTATGGGAACGTTTGAGTACGCCATATTCTACTCAAATACAAATGATCAATCCTGATACCTCTACCATATACTTGAAGTGTTTACAGAAGCTTAAAATGCCTATGTCATCATCTTCACCCCCCTCATCTCTACCAAATACCTCATCCACTTCTATTAACCTAACCAAATCTTCCCCTATGCTTGGGACCTCACCCATACCTAGTCTAACACACCCACCTAAGCGGCTTGATTTATCTAAAAATAAAGCCGTCCATCCCATTAGGAGACAGACTCAATCTCCTCAATCTATGCCATTAACACAACTAAAACCCTCGTCGTCACACCTACCTTCCATATTGGGACCCCATCCCTCTACCTTACATCAATATATCATACCTCCTGCATTTTCTTTAAAGCGACCTACACCTTCTGCACCCATACAGAAATCCAAGGGTATAGCAACACCGTCACCCCGCGTATCCTGTCCACCTATCAACCCTAAACAAATTCCATCATCAAAAGATTTGTTTTCTGTCACTCCTATTTCTCCGTGGTTGTTTTCTGATACCACATCATCTGTGGCCTCATCATCCAACCTAGCTTTTGCATCAAAGAAGCCTCATTTAGTTAAAACCCATTATCAAAACTCCTTGGCTAAACCACCCCCCATACGAACCAACCCCACCACGTCATCACCAGAATCGACCCAGTCAATAGCCTCATTTTCCTCTGACTTTGACCCACTCAAAGGGTCTTACGCCAAAATCCTTGCTATGTTGGTAGAGAATGCGACCATTTCCCTACCCCCACTTAGACCTTATGATCCATCTAAACCTCGACCGATAGGTTACGATGAGTCTAAAATCTGCGCTTACCACCGCACACCAGGACATGACGTAGAGGGATGCAAAGCATTGAAAGCCATACTTCGTCCGTCACCTCTCTTAGATAGAAAAGTTAAGAAAGATAACTTACAAAGAGAGACCTTTAGCTTCAATTCCCTCTCCTATACCACCTGTCCCCGCCTCACCAAGATCTATCATTATTACAGCCCCACCTCTCGAAAACTATAACCTATCCCTACCATCTTCCTCCTCTCGTATTCACGAGATCAATATGATTAGTGTTGCTACTCGAGGGTAGAAAAACAATGGGAAAGTGAAAGAAAACACACCTGCGGCATCTCTTTCTCTGTCCACCATCCCGATTGCACCACCACCTAAAGTGGTTATTCACGGACCCACCTATCCCGTTTCTAATGGCATTGCCCACCGAACTATGATCAAACAGCTTCACCAATCGCCTGTAAAAATGACATTGTATGATCTCATTCAGACTTCTGAATCTCATCGACAAGCTCTCGTTGAAATCCTTCAAGGGATAGAATTTTTACCTAATGAAACCTTGCCTTTTACCTCTATTCTAACACCCAATCACATTGCTTCGCTCACCAAACAATCTATCTCCCCAACCACTTCTGTCTCTGTACAGCAATCCGCTACTGTCAGTTTCTCCGAAGATGAAACTATCAACTTTGGTGCCGAAGATCCTGACCCTTCTCTTTTCATTTCAACGTACGTTTGGGATATTCGGGTACGTCGTGTTATGATTGACAGGGGCGCTAGCCTAAACATCATCTCTTCAAAAGCCTTCCAACAAATGAATATCCCTTCTAGTTGCATGTGCGCCAACCCCATCATGTTGCGATCATTCAATGATGCTATTACTTCTACTTTAGGCACCGAGATCCTTAACATTCATATAGGACCACATACTCTACCCGAACTCTTCTACGTCCTTGAGGGAGAGTTCCAATACAATATGTTGTTAGGCCACCCTTGGATCCGGGCTATGGGATGCTTTCCCTCCACTTTACATAGATGCATAAAATTTGAGTACGAGGGGAAGTCCTACACCGTAAAAGCTGATCCTCCCCCCTTCAAAACTTGCAATATGTTGTATCGCCCTAATGATGTGCTTGTACCAGTCAAGACACCCATTCATCCAACCCAACCATCCACTTCAACCACAACCCAGCCATCCACTTCCAACGCACCTACACCTTCCACCAAAGAAACCACCGTTACAAATATTACTTCCTTTCCCGCAGATAACATCCCAACCTCCGACCCCTTAGTAGATGTTTTTCAATGCCTTACGTTGGGGAGTGCTGCCTATATAACGTTAGCTCTTTCCATACCCCGCAGGAGTACGGACAGTTACATGCACATCCCACCTACGACCGTCGCGTGGGTGAGGTAATCTCTTACGGACCACCCCATTGTCGCACCAACCTAATGTATGGGGGTGTTGACGCATCCTCCGTTACCCCTGAACCTCCTCTTGGTGTGGTTCCCTTCCAATCCGATTTTCAATACTTGACAAATTGTCGTTTCGCCCTCACCTTCTTGACTCGCTGTGCTTGGAAAGGCTTTGGTTTTGGTCTTTATGAACAAGGCCGACATACACTCATTCCTGTGACTACACGCAAACAAAATGATCGCAGTGGTCTCAGTTTTCCTGAAACACCTACACTTGAGAAACCTCGTGTCAGTTGTATCCTGGAAGACGACGACGTCACCCCTACCAAACCATCATCACCCACAGAGTCGATAGACCCTGAATCTATCCCTCCTAACTTTTTTTTTTCATAAATGCTATCTTCATAGGGCCTCTCACTTATCAACGTGATAATGAGGACCCATCTTCTCTTCCCCTTCTGTATCCAGACATGATCGAAGAGGATTCACCTTCGATTACTATTGTTGAGTGCCAGGATGACGACTCCATCCTCACTTACCTTGGGGCGGATGACTCCTATATTCAACGCGCCTTACCATCCGAAACTCAAACCATGTTGAATGAGTCGACTATAGAAATCAACATCCACACCAAGGAGGATCCTCACGTTGTGAAGATCAGACAATCCCTTAACACATTAGAACAAGCCACCTTTACTACCTTTCTCCGTAGCCGCAACCAAGCTTTCGCTTGGTCCTACGCTGACATGCCAGGAATTGATCCAACCATTGCCATCCATAACATCACCCTTAACCCCGATTCCAAACCATTCAAACAAAAACTAAGAAAAATACATCCACGCATTGCCCTCTTGGTCAAAGAAAAGCTTCAATGATTTCTTTTTGTTTCCTTCATCTTGCATATTGACTATCCTCAATGGATTTCTAACATCGTACCTGTCACTAAAGCGACGGGGGGACTTTGGATATGCACAGATTTCCGAGACCTTAACCTCACTTGCCCCAAGGATGACTTCCCCCTCCCAAGTATTGATCAACTTGTTGATCTCACTACGGGCCATGAAATGCTTTCTCTCATGGATGGCTTTTTGGGATACAATCAAATTTTGGTAGCCCCGGCCGATCAATATAAAACTACATTCATAACTCCTTGGGGAACCTTCTGTTATCGTGTCATGCCATTTGGCCTTAAGAATGCTGGTGCTACCTATCAACGGGCTATGACTTACATTTTTCATGACATTATGAACACTATCCTTGAGGATTATGTCGATGATCTTCTTGGTAAATCTAAACATCGCAGTGAACATCTCGATGTTTTAACCATTATTTTTGATCACCTGTTACAATATTCATTCCGGCTTCAACCAAAGAAATGTGTCTTTGGTGTTCTTTCGGTAAAACTTCTTGGCTTTATCATCTCTTTGCGTGGCATTGAGGTCGATCAATCTAAAGTAAAAGCTATCCTAGAAATGTCCCCACCCAAAAACCTCAAACAATTGCGTAGTTTGCAGGGTAAACTTCAATCCATCCGGCGTTTCATCTCCCAACTCTTGGATCGATGTCAACCTTTTCATCACCTTCTTAAAAAGGAAATTGCCTTTCAATGGAGTGAAGAGTGTCACCAAGCCTTTGAAGCTCTCAAATCCTATCTCTTGCAACCACCCGTGCTTATTCCACCTCAGGATGATCTCCCTTTCTACCTTTACCTTTCTGCCACTGACCATGCTATAGGAGCCATGCTCGCACATCGGGACTTGACACGTCGAGAACAAGCCGTTTATTATATAAGTCGTACTCTCATGGATTATGAGACTAGGTATACACATGTAGAAAAATTGTTCCTAGCCCTATCATTCGTAGCCACTAAACTCCGACATTACCTCCTGAATCACAAAACTTTTGTCATCACCAACACGGACCCCATTCATTATATGTATGCCAAACCACATCTAAACCAACGCATCACCCGATGGCTTATGCTCCTTGCTGACCTCGACCTTGAGTTTGTACAACAGAAGTCAATCAAAGGACAAACTATTGCGGACCAACTTGCGGAGGCCCCTTTACCTGGGGAATAATTCACCAATTTTAATTTCCCCGACGAACTCATCGCCACTCTTTCACTCATGGAAGAGTCATATCAAATGACCCTCTTCTTCGATGGATCCAAATGCCAGTGTGGTGGAGGATCCGACGTTGTTCTCATCCCTCTTAACGCTGAACCTATGCCTCTTTCATTCTGGCTTGATTTCCCCTACACTAATAATACAGCGGAATACGAGGCCCTTGTTTTGGGTCTCCAAGTTGCGTTACACTTAGGTGTCAAATCTATTAATATTTTTGGCGACTCTCAATTAGTAGTCAATCAAGTTATGGGCATCTACCAATGTAAGAATGAGGAACTTCAAAAGTACAAACATTACGTGGATTCACTTTTGACCTCATTTACTCGTTATTCTATCCAGACCGTTCCCCGCTCCACTAACAAATTTGCGGATACTATGGCTTGCTTAGCCTCACAAATTCCTGCCTCACCAACTGACTCTGACATATTCGTCTTGGTCCAACAACTTTTTGCCCCATCCTACTCAGCCCCGGTTGTTTGTATGATAAATAATGTGTCTACTAATTCGCAGGATACCTGGTACCACCAATTTCACGACTACCTTACAACCTCTGTTCTCCCACCTGACCTTACTAGTAATGGAAAACATTCTTTTCTTAAAAGTGTTTCTCATTATGTTGTCATGGGGGGACTCCTCTATAAACGTGGCTTTGATGGCATCCTCCTTTGATGTCTAACCGGTGCGGAGGTCACCTATACCATCCAACAAGTCCATGACGGCATTTGTGGTGGACATTTTAGTGTCCTTGCCGTGGCTAAACGAATCCTTCGCCTAGGTTATTATTGGCCTACTCTTAATAACGACTGCTATGAATATGTTAAGCATTGTGTTATGTGTCAACAACATGCCAACCTTCAACATACTCCTAGCCATCCGCTACAGGTCGCACGAGATCTTTGGCCTTTCTCACAATGAGTTTTAGACCTTATTGGTGAGATCCACCCACCCTCTTCACAACGTCACCGTTGGATAATCACAGCAACCGAATATTACACAAAATGGGTGGAGGCCATTCCAATCATTTCAATCAAAAAAGAAAAAAAATTCGAATTCGTTAACCATCACATTATTTGTCGTTTTGGTATTCCTCATCGCCTAATAACAGATAATGGTAAATCTTTTAAAAATAAGTTGTTACAAGACCTTTGTGACAACTTTGGTATCGAACTTAGTTTCTCATCACCTTATTATTCGCAGGCCAACAGTCAAGCTGAATCTTCTAATAAAACCCTAACCAAAATCCTCATGAAAGTTGTTAATGGGTCTGGAAGAAATTGGCACGATCACATTCCCTTTGCCCTTTGGGCTTATCGTACTAGCATTCATACCTCCACTAATGCCACACCATTTTCTTTGGTATATGGTACCGAGGCTGTCTTGCCTCTCGAAGTACAAATACCCTCCCCCAGAATATCTCTTCAGGATATTCTCACCAATGATGATTTCCGCCAAGAGCGGTTAGCCCAATTAGAGCTTCTTGACGAGTGTCATCTTACGGATCTTGATCACCTTCAAATCTACCAAAAATACATCAAGTGTGCTTATGATAAATGACTTCATGAGCGTACCTTTAAGGTTGGTGATCTTGTCCTCAAAGAGAATCAACATGTAACTAAACTAGAAAAGAGCAAACGTGGAAAATTTTCTCCTAATTGGATTGGGCCTTACATTATCACTCACACTTATAGATCATGCACTTATCGTTTAGCTTCACTTAATGGTAAACCTGAGCCTGAGCCCCTTAATGCCTTGCATCTTCAACCATTCTACTGTTGAAATTAGTGTTATATCACTTCTTATCTCCCTTACGCTCATCCCTTGAGCTCATTTACCACCGCATACACTTTGTTTCTTCCATCTCAGAATAAAATCCAGCTCACATGGTTTGATTATCACCTCCCCTTAAAAGATGCCTTCCCCTTTTAGTCTAGTCCATGACTTCAAAGTATCAAAATGACACATTCTTAATTAAAACACTTATGGGATTTTCTTGAGCCAAACTTCTTACAAAAACTAGATGCTTTATGCCCAACGGACATCTAGACCTCTAAATTATACAATAGACTGCTCCCTTGAAGGACAGCTATATGCCAAACTATTGCTACTATTATATATAGACTGCTCCCCCGAAGGAAAGCTATACATAAACACCGCATCTGCTACTATAAATAGACTTCTCCCTTGAAGGACAGCTATACACAGTCAGCCTTTATCAGAAGCTTCTCGCATTGATCAGCTTCGTGAAGACCTCAAGAACAACAAAATACATATCCCATGTAGACTTCCCGCATCGATCAGTCTATATCCAGCAAAATAAAATAAAAATAAAAGCAGTACTTCAAAACACTTTTGAGTCATGGACTTGTCTATTTAGGTTTGGTTCTCTTTTATCAGAATAATCATCTTATAATAAGTTCTCTGCACCCTCGCCCACATCAACCACCTCACCTCAATATTTTTCAAAGCAACAAAACTCAAGGGACGTGACGTATATCCGATATATTGTGATTATACCACTCTTTTCACCTATCGACTTCTCACCTATGCAAGGTACCTAGGGATTCAAGCTCATCCTACATTAATATGTGGTTTGTTTAGCTCTCCTCAACTATGGGACACTCTTGCCTCTTTTACTCGGCTCTAGGATTGTGTGTTGACCTTAATCAGGACACGATTCCCCACTACTTGGTAATGCTAACTTTCGCTTTACCCTACCAACGCCAACAACATTACCCTACCACCATCAAATTTTTACCAACCAACAAATTGCCTAACCACAACCCAATTTCCTGAATTCACCTCTCCCTGATCCTAAGGGAGAACTACATCGGTCTGAGGCCCTTCCTTGCTTTGTGTAATGGGTTATGTAGGCAGCACTTAGGAGACATGGGGTCTCCCAAGGTTAGCTCGACCATCCCCTACCATACCTTATCATGTGTTGTAAATATAAATATTTTTTTGTGTATTTCTATTTGCCAACATTCCTCTTTATCTTTTTTTTTTTTTTTAAAAACAAAACAAAAACAACATTCAAAACACAACCATTCTTATTATTATCATCACTCAAAAGAACATACATCTTTAGTTTTATTTTAGATGTTAAACAAATACATCTTCTCTATCATCGACTCGCAGGTCAGCATCTTTATTTATTCTTATATTCCTATAAAATTCACTTAGACCCTTGCACCTTCTCCCGAATCAGGTGATGATCGTGATTGTCGATGCCCCTAAGCTGGCCTCTCCATCCTCAAAGGTGCCACTGCCATTGGTTCCTCCCATTGATCCGCCAACATCTCCTGTAACATATGAATACATCCTCTCGCGTGGAGGAATCTTGCCTCCAATCTCTCCACTCGTAACTGGGAAGCCTCTAACAATCCCATTGTTTCATTCACCCGTGTTTGAAGCTGGCAAGCCAAATCCTGTAGACGATCTCTCTCCACTGTAATCACAGCTATGTCAAGGCACTCATGTGCACCTCGCAACTCTGCTACCCACCATACTCTATACGCCTCTGTCGTTCCCACATCCATAACCCTACGATCGACTACTATATCTTCTGGCCCTTCTGGAGGTGTAGGCCGGGGAAGTGAGAATGCTACCTCAGCGTCGATCCTCATGTATGGCCTATATGTCATAGGAATATCCTGAACAAACCCAAATTGTCATCGCACGTGATCTAGAGGAATCCTCTCGTATTCACCTGGCCTATGCCCTGCGATCCACCTGAATTGCTCTGCACCCCTCAACTCCTCAGCTATGTGCTCTGTCACCATATAGTTCCCATACGGCCTCCAACAAATATCTGCAATCGTCACCATCTCCCATACTTGTCTATAATACTTGATGTCATCTATCACGGCCTGGGATCTCGCTTCTTGTTCTATCTAGACCCATCGTCTGAATCCCAACATTTGCACTCCTGCCTCTCCCGACTCAATGGGTCAGCCTATTGGACGCACACAAACAATATGCTCATAGGCCCAACAATGTAATAAGTACGAACAATCCAGTGTCGTTTGGTGTTTTCGCTTGCATGCCCATAAACCCCTATATAACTCTGCCAGATATGCGGGTGCCCATGCAAATGTCACGCTCATTTCTATCATTTCCCAAATAACACTCATCAATGCTTTGGGAAATCTTCCACCTTCTGCCCTCGGCAATGCATAATACCCCACCGCTATCATTAATAGCACGGCCAATCTTGTTTCCTCACGGTGTGTTGCATACATTGTACCATACGTAAATGATAAACCTCGCTGTGTCAAATATCGTGCAGCTAACCCAAATACTGCTGTTATCGCTGCCCGCCCCACGCTGGGCAATTCCTGATACACTATTTTTCCTATCATTGGGAGTCTCAAAATATGGAACACATCTTCCAAAGTCACTGTCATCTCCACTGTTGGTAGATAGAAGGTATTCTTTTCTGGATTCCATCTCTCAATCAACGCCTGCAACATAGCATGGTTACGCGTGATTCTTGAATAATAGTGGATTCCACTTAACCCCAACCGATTTATCAATGCCCATTCAGTTGGTGTTACATCCGCTTGGATTCGTGACAACAACGCTGACACAGTATCATTCATCCTTAACCTTGCTTCTGCCTGCACACATCAAAACGACACATAATTATTCAAAAGAACAAATCTCTATGGGTTTTTTCTCAAAATCTGGAAACTCTTACAGTGACTGATAGTGGTTATGCATAACCGATACCGGTTACCTATAAACGATACCGGTCACTGTTAAAAATATACCTACCCTGCTTAAAACATACACCTACGATAATTATTTTACCCGTTTACTCCTATTTATACCTAAAAACATACATGCCCACCCTGTTTACCTACCCCGTAGCACTCATACCATCCCCAACCCTTGCCTATCACCTTTTTTCTCATCTTTACCCACTTACACTTCTTTCATCCTATTTACAACACATGCACAAATCACATTACAACTAAATAGTTTACCTCTCGGGATGCAGCAGCTTGGGGCGGAACATGTCTTCCCCCTCGTCCCTGCCTGCTGGATGCTTCTCCTCATTCAACCATGTTCACCACCCTCTTCAAATATAACTTGTCTTTCTGCCTTCTGAATCTCAGCCCACGCTCACTTCACCTGTCCCTTTCCTCCTTATCACTCAAATTCTTTCATGCAATTACCTGTAGCAGTTGTCAAACAGTGTCGCATTCACATATTTAACGTGTTTCATGACTCTAAAAATAAGAATGCTAAAAATAAGAACTTAAGTTGCCAACCCAGCGGTTCTATTTTTAGGAAAATAATTCTTGCATAACCAATATTGGTTACATAACCGATACTGGTCATATATCTACCGACATCGGTCACATAACCGATATCGGTCATGTCCCCTCATGTTGCTTAAACCTGAGCCTTTTTTTTCATTTTTGCAAATTTTTGTGGCGCCCGTCCCTTTTTCCTACATGAACAACACCATTATCCATATTTTTCATTAAATCCACATCTCATTACAAATTCATCAACATCATCTATCTACATTACAAAAACACACAAGCCATCAACTAACGATATCAAAAGCTATCAATCTATACACCATTTGGATCCAACTTAATAGCTACATACATTCAATTTCACACAACCAGCGATAAAACATACAACATTTCATAATACAACATGTCAACTCAACTCATCATTTATATATACATACATACATCCCATCAACAAAAGACATCAACATCATTAATATATAACACCATGTAAATCAAAATCATCATACATTAAATATCACAAACCATTTTCAAAACACTTAACACATTTTTACGCACAACATGTGGGTCAAATCATCATATCTATATATATACAAAGTTTCAAATATATAATGTGCCCTGCATCGGGGCCTCCGTAATCTCATAATACAACAAAGCCGGCACGCAGGCTGCAATAACTGTCAATAATCTCGACTCGGCTCGTAGGCCGGTCTCTCATATCAAAAACATACTCGGCTCGCAGGCCGGTATCCACTGTACAACCCGTACTCGGCTCACAGGCCGGTATATACAATAAATGAATGAATGAATAAATGAATCCATAATATCTAGGCATGCAGGCCTCTATAAACATAGCCAGTTTGCAGACTGGTGCCCATATCCAATGAACCAATACAAAACTATGCAGGGACCCCTCAGCTCTCTCCACTACCCTCTGCCTGTCTACCTGCTGGCCCCTGAGCTGGTCCCTCTCTGCTCTCACCGCTGCCAAGTCTGGCTGTAGAGGTTGTGCTATCCTCGCAGCTCTCTCTCCAGCCCACCAAACCAAAAATGCTCCTATGCAGCCGGCATCATCTATGGTATCATCTGCCGGCCTCTCAGCAACCCAATCTGGGTCCACGGGCTGTGGTGCAGGCAGTGGAGCCTCTACATCATCCCTCCGGTACTGAGGGAAGCACGGTGGCTCATCCTGTCGTAGCCCCATCTGCCTGTGTACCCTCTCCAGGGGTATCCTCTCATACTCTCCCGACCTCCGTCCCACTATCCAGAATGTATACTGGATCCACTGCAACTGTGCTCGGGCTCCTCCGCGGGGGTGATGACCTCTATAAGGTCTCCATACAATGTCTAATGCTGTCAGGCCCTCTAATACATGCTGGTAGTATGCTACATCTCGTCCGGAAAGCACTGCTCGTGGCTGACCCAAGACCCCCAACCACCTCTGAAAACCATACCTGTAGATGACCTGTGGCCCCGGCTGCTGGGGCAGCCCTACTGGTCTAATGCATACGACATGCTCATATGCCCAACAGTGTAGTAAAAACGTCGAGCAAATCCCGAATCGCCTCATCCGGCGATAGCCCCATAGCTCTCAGTATAACTGCACCAGGTATACTGGTGCCCAAGCATAACATGTGTGCTCCTCCACCATCTCATGTAGCACCCCCATAAGTGCCCGTGGAAAGTGGCCTCCCTCTGAGTCTGGAAGGGCGAAGCAGGTAATCCCGATCATCATCAGCATGGCAAGCCGTGTCTCATGGTGGTGGGCTCGGTACATATCCCCATACGCGATACTCGCGCTGTGATATGTCAGTAGCGCAGCTGCATCCCCGAATATGTGTAGAATGTTGTCCATGGCTGTCTCAGTGTCAACCTGAAAGACTGCCTCTCCATCAATCGGTAATCGAAGGATGCGATACACATCCTCCAATGTGATGGTCATCTCTCCAGTCGAGAGATGGAACACATTGGTCGCCGGATCCCATCTCTCGATGAGGGCGACCATCAAACTGTGATCCCTGTCAATCGCTCTGTATCGCTGGACTCCGCCGAGTCCCACCTCGCGCATGATACCCCACTGCGCTACGGACACGTGTGGCCGCATCCGTCTCAATAGCAGAGGCATCCTATCCCGCATAGTCAGCTGCTGACGTGCCTGCAAAAAATCACCCACTACATTAGACCTACCCTTTCAAACAACTACTACTTTAACCTTCTATACCCTCTTTTTACCCACCCGACCACAACCCGACTCTATAACACACACCTACACCCACCTATTTTACCCTAAAAACTTTACGATATCCCCTTGCCTTATCTCACACACTACCATTTACTCAACTCTACTCTCGCCATTTACCTATGCCCCTACCAATTTAACACCTCCTCATTCATGCCCAACACCTACTCTATCCAAACCGCACCAACCACACAATCGCCCCATTTTTCCCCCCACTCACCAATCAACCTTCTTATTAACCTCTACCCCTTCCCTCTTCACCCCCACAAACACAAAACCCAAACCACTAATACCCAAACACCCAAACAACAACCCCAACAACCACCAAACACCCCCAACCACAGCAAAACGGACCGGTACTGGTCACCCATGACCGCAACCGGTCCTGTCTTCACCGACGCCGGTCGATGTACGACCGACACCGATCACCCGCACACCCACCCTGCCCCGAAATTTCTTGACCGATGCCGGTCGCTTAGTGACCGACATCGGTCACTAAAAAATCACAGAGCCGAACCTGACGCGGCCCCCCAAAATCCTTTTTTGCCTATTTATACCTATTTACCCACCCAAACACCCTAAAAATCTACCCACCCTGCAACCTTGCCCTATTTTACCCATCTATCCTCTTCGTTTTTTAAATAACTTCAATTTATTCATTATTTTACCAAAACATGGATTCCTACCCAAAACCCCAGAAATAGCCTAACAACATCAAATTCACACAATGAAGGGTTTCGAACCTACCGGTACGACGACACGTCGTCGTGGCGGAATGGGTGGTGGTGGTCCAGCTGGTCCAGCACCTCTTGCTCCTCCTGGATATGCCATGGCTATAAACTCTCCTCTGCTGGGTCCTCCACCAATCAACTGCTGCCTCCTACTCACTCGGGCCCACTAATCACTCACTCCTCCACTCAAATAGCGCCACCTCAACCAACAAATGCTCCAATCTCAATAATCCACCTCAGACAACCCAAATCAGTTTTCAAATTGCAAATGTGACAATGACAGGCCGTATTTTTCTTTTTATAGGTTTTGACCTATACCGATATCGGTTTTATTATGCCCTAAGTAACCGGTATCGGTCCCCTAACTGATATCGGTCATAGATAATCGACATCGGTTTTATTCCAACTTCTACCACAATTTCACCCATTATTTACTAATAGCCCTTTATACCAGCATCGCCTATATCCACCTTCGTTGACAACCCTTTGTTAACTTCATTTGGCCCTACCCAAGGCCGCACCTAACCATTTGGCCCGACCCACGGCCGCAACCAACCCATTTGGCCCGACCCAAGGCCGTCACCTACCATTTGGCCTGACCCCAGGCCGTAACCAACCCATTTGGCCTGACCCAAGGCCATAACCTACCATTTGGCCCAACCCAAGGCCGTCACCTACCATTTTGCCCGACCCCAGGCCGCAACCAACCCATTTGGCCTGACCCACGGCTGTAACCAACCTATTTGGCCTAGCCCAAGGCCGTAACCAACACATTTGGCCCAGCCCAAGGCTGTCACCTACCATTTGGCCCGACCCACGGCCGCAACCAACCTATTTGGCCCGACCCACAGCCGGAACCAACCTATTTGGCCCAACCCACGGCCGCAACCAACCTATTTTGCCCGACCCACGGCCGCAACTAACCTATTTGGCCCAACCCACGGCCGCAACCAACCCATTTGGCCCGACCTAAGGCCGCACCTAACCATTTGGCCCGACCTCAGCCCGCACCAATTAAATACCATACCCACAATCAACGTTTTATTTTATCCACCCATCATGTAGCTTTTTGTTCAATCGAGCTCACCTGTTCGTGTTTTAGCATGATTAGGGTCCTTGACTTGATCAGTCGACCAACTTTGCCTAGACCAAGACCGTGACATTTATCTCAACCAAACCAACCATTTGGTACTGCCGAACATGCCTAAACGTTCCTGTACTTTACCCGTTATATCCCCTAGAGCTACTTCCTATGCCTTGGATACCAGGATTATATCACCCTTGTTTGGATAAACTATCGACCTTTGCCTATGAATTGCTTGTTTGCTCTTCAAATCATATACCCTGGTCGCACTACTGCATTTCACCGTGCATCTGCTTCCTTGGACCTACCCCACCCTCTTACCGTTATCTCAACACCATTTACCCTTTATCAACCCTATCCCTGCTTTCACGCTACCTCAATCTATGATAGATTTGAGGGGGATTACCTATACCCTTAACAGGGGTAACCACTTCTTATTATTGTCCGTGCAGCTTTACAAAACAAACTACATGACAATAAGGGGCTAATGTAGAAACCAAATTTGTGTCTTACGACACCCTGTGCCCCACATCTCACTTCGCAACCTAACCTCATCACCTAAACCTTACACAATTATTTATCAATTACCTTATAATTAATAAATCCACATCACCTTACCTGCCACCTCATTTTGCCACCTCATCATGACCTAGTCTTAACCCTAAACTAACCTAATTAAGACCTATAACTTGGTCCACATTTCACACCTATGACTAATTACTCCTTACCCGCACCAAAAACCAACTTCATAATGACTTGACCAAGCCCGCTACCAATCCCTCGGAAGAAAAGGAGGGAAAGCTGGCTATTTTACCAAAAATAGCCCGCTTTGACCTGACCGATACCGGTTCCTACTCGACCGCCGTCGGTTGCGTAACCGCTATCAGTTCCCCGTAAATGACCACTTCCACCAAAAACAAAGGATGGGATTTTCATTTGATGGGAAAAAGAAGAAATCATCGAGAGGATCCGGATTTGCTTGTCTGAGCAGAGACAAGTGAAGAAACAAGAAGAGTTTGCAGAGAAGGACATCAAGCCCAAGACTGCAACTGAATAACCAGAGCCCAGTAACACCCATCCGAACATCAGAAGAGGAGATAACTCATCTTGGATTGTCAGATCATCCAACTTGGGTCATGTCTTCATCATCACAGTCCTGAAACCTGCATCTGCATCAGGGACGAGTAAGTAGTGTTTTATGTGTTTCTAAGCACCATTTTCTTGATCCTGTTGAGTAATAGTAATCATAAGTTTATTCCCATATCTACTACCAGCAACAACTGCACTTAACCTTCACCCATACATCCTCATATTGCCTAGAAGGCCATTTTACCACACTCTGAGTCTTCCCTATCCTCCCATCATTCCCCTCAGCCATCCACCAATCTTAATAACCCCATAATCACCTTACAACCAACCCCTATCCAGAAGCACTTAGATTGCTGACCCTACCGGTATCGTTTATCCCCTATCGGCAGCGGCTCTCTAACCGTGGTCGGTTATCCAGTGACCGGCATCGGTCACTGTGACTTATACCCCCAAAACCTTTTTCTCACCTATTTGCTACCTAACAACCTCAGATCCAGTCTGGTTTATCCCTCTAACTCAACCTGAATGTATCAACGACCAGTAACCGAACAAACAAATTGACGCTTTATTATTGATAGTTTAGCTTCTATTGCTTTGTAACGAGATACCTAAATCATGATTTTGCAATAGCTTTCTTTATTATCATTTGTGTTAAATCGTATTAAAAGGGGAACTGACCACCTTCGAAAGGAAGTTTTATATTTCCTGGGCCTAAGGAAGCTCCCTCATTTATTGTCTAATTAAAATCTGGTGGTCTTGTATTCTTACTTGCAGGTAGTCCTTCCAAGACAAAAAGGAGTTCTTCGCAGTCGATCTGATCTTTCTCTATGGTATGCGCACACCATCTCAACATTCAACAGGTATTCCTCCTAGCCCTAACCCTTATCTGTTTCTCATAGGAATGATAGGATAGAAGCAAGTCTATTCTGTAGAGCCGAAACATTCCGTGCGAAACACTAGCATAGCTGATGAGAATTCTTATGGAAAATAAAAAGTGGGTGGTTATGTTTATTTGGAGGTAGAGAATCCAAATGGTGAGGTTGAAGATCTAACTATTGTTGATGAAGGTGACCTAGAAGTTGATTCTGATATATGTGACCCTAAAGGGATTGATGAATATGATGATGTCCTAGAATAATATCTTGAGGACTTTATAGATTTGTTTGAACCTAAAATGGAAGACTTATCATTTCAAGAATCTCTAATCATGAAATTCATCTATTAAGGAGTCAAATAGACTCGTGGAATAACGTTGACTAGTGTGTTTGAAATGAGCAAGGTAGACTACAAATCCTATATCCCTAAGAAGTGTTCTTGGAGAAGTGATCATGAGTGGATGAAATATTACATTCTATTGGAAATACTATTTTAGGAGGTTATCTTCAATCCATCATAGAGGAAATGCAAGTATTACCCTATGCATATAGAGTGGATATGTACCTATCATGTATTCCACAAGGAATATGGGCATAGATCTGAAGAAAAGTGGAGAGATAATCCTGGTATGTATCTTGTCATCATTCATAGGCATGATTGTATTGGTAAAAGTATGTGATTTCATCAAAATTTCAATTTTTGTGAGTCCTTAGTGACCTATAGTCTGTGTTGCATCTTTGTGTGACCTAGATTTGTAATGTCATTTCTATCTTAAAGGAGGATGACAAAATTCTGATGTTTGTAGGTCAAGATTGTGCATCAAATAGGTCATGAATAATAAGTCTTAAGTCAAGGTATGACTTGTCTTAAGCTGAAAAAGTGACTTGTTTCACTGTCAAGTGTAGTGCAGTTATGCAATCTCAATTTTAATGGTATTATCAAAGTCATGTGTCTCTTATGGAGTCCAAAATCTGTGGTAGATTCTTGAGGTCTATACATTATTTCTTCAAGGGGGATTTAGGTCCTTTTCATCAAGAGTGATGGTATTCTCTGAGTTCTTGAGTCTAAGGTCTTTAGGATTTTGAAAAATATCTCTCCATCATCAAGGAGGTTTTATAAGATGTTTACTAATTCAAGATATAAGTGTTGTGTGGTTTTGTACTTGATGGAACATGCCTAAAAAATTTCATTTTTTATATGATGTTCAATGCATAAATAATTTGATGTGGATCCTTCACTTTTTTTATTCTATGTAAAGGTGAAATAAGTTTCATTTGATATGTTCATGCTCTTGAAATTCAATTTTCTTAATGTGTATCTTATGGTCTGAATCATAAGAAAAAGGTGGAAAAGGATTTTTGTGAGTTGACAAAGTCCCATGTGTCAATCTGTAACATGCACTAAAGCATTCAGGTTAAAGTTTTATGTTTCTTATCATTGGTCTAAGTATATTCCTAGTATTTCAAATCTCATAAGTCGTGTTATTAATTTTTCATGTTATGAAAAATTAAGTCATGATGTAGTTCACCAAGTCATATTGTCTTGTGTGTCATTCTAGGGTCAGATGTCACTTTTGATGGTTTAGTCATACCTTGAACTGAATTCAAAGAAGTTGTTGCCAATAAGATGAACTAAAATGCAAGTCAAAATATTATTTCCTATATAGAAAGGTGTCATGGGAATTTCAAAATGATTTCATGAGATTGTAAGTGCATTATAGGTCTCTTGAGGATGTTTATACTTGGAGAAGTCAGTATATTGTATTGATAAAGATGTCTTTGAATCCAAATTATAAGTTTATAATGTATGTTGTCATCATGAAGTCAATAAAGATGTAAATGTGTCTATTTTCAAGAGTTTTTTGTCTATCATTTATAACCTTGTAGACTTGTCAAGGCCAACCATGCTAGGAAGGAAAAAAGGGGAGCAATTCTTTGTGTACTATTACTATGAATGAATACTCTCCAAGGATGAAAGAATGTTTGTGATGATACTTAGAGGTCAAAGTAATTTCTCCACAGAGGATACTTATATGAAAATTCTCATCAAGGAAGTAAATAATATCTACAAAAGGATTATCTACACATTTCTTAGACTACAGTTGATTTCAGAAGGCATAAGGTGTGACATGAGAGAGAGAGAGAGAGAGAGAAATTTTTTGCAAAGCTACAAGTCAGAAATTATTCAAGGAAGGATATTTCTAGTCTGTGTGAAGACTCCATTTTTAGAGGAGGTTGAGTGTAGAAAATTATATCTACGTGTACCTCCCATATGAAAGATGTAAAAAATCTAGTGTCGTGAGTTTCATATGATCCACATAGTATGTTCCAGATTCTAAGTTGTGTATCACAGTGATAAATCATTGTATTTAAGATCTTATCTCTTAGGTCATGTTTTCAAAAAGGGTTAAATTATAGTTTGACCAAGAGCTTCAAGGATGTCAGGACATATTTTGGTCAAAGACAAGATCATATAGGTACTTCAAGGCTAGAAAGGCACGTACAGTCATCTTCAAGGTAAACTAAGAAGATTTTTTGAAAGAGATCGGTGAATAAGGGTGTTGCAAATCTCAAACTCATATGCAAATGAAGGTATCAAGTTTTGAAACCTTTAAAAGGGTGTGTATGTCTAGCTAACAAGGACTAAGAAAGTATAATTCTGAGCATTATTGTCACTGTAGATGAAGATTTGAATCATGGAAGAGCATCGAAGGGAGATAATTTCATCTAAGGCATGAAAGTTGACATTCTTGAGTCTAAATACTCATCAAAATGGAAATCATAGTTGTGAGAACATGGTATGACTGAGAAAGGTGAAGAAATGGATGTCTACATGTTTAAGAAAGGTTGTTATGGGTTTGGAATGTTATTAAATTTGTTGAAAAAGGTATTATGGAGTGTTAACAAGCATGAAGGTTCACAAATTTATGTGAAAGATGTCCTAAAAATGTTATAATGAGATTGTAGAGGTGTTATGTTCTAGGGGGAGCAATCCATCATGAGCACAAGTTATAATCTTATTAGGTTTAGAGTTGAATGTATTAGGATTCAATTAATGTTTTAAGTTTCATATTATGCAATCAAGTTTTATATGAAGATCTACTGATATATGTCTGAGATGGTGAAAGGTGGATCAGGGCCATTTAAGTGACAATGTACTCTTCAGGGGACAAAGAGCACCTACATGTGTGCCTATGGGCTTGAAGGTTTGTATGAGAGGTCTAGATCAAGGGTGAAAGCTATAGGGTCTGTATTGATGTATAGTTACAGTGGTATAAGCTCTCAAAGATTGGTAGAAACACATTAGGGTATCAAACACAATCTCAATGTTAAGGTATGCATTAAACATGTCTTAAGGTATGTAAAGGAAGTATTAGGCCTGAATTGTGTTCTCAAGTGGTTTGTAGATAATGAAGGGCTAAACCAAGATGTCAAGGCCTATTTTTCAGTAGGTCTGAGTTTTGTGTGAAAGAAGGCATCATCATCAAAGGTGTTAAGCTCTTAAAAGGTCAAACCTATAATTGAGGTACTTTGTGACTATAGAATACTGTGAAGAACCAAAGTACTTGCTATTAAACAAGGTATGTTTATCATCTTGGCACTGCAAGGATGTGTATGAGTGTACTCATGAAATCAAAAAGGTAAGTTTTGAAGACAAGATGAGATTTTTAGGGTTGCAGTCAAAGGTCTGAGTTTGCTTTAAGGATTTTATAAGCATTACTAATGTACATGTATTAGACACAGGTTTCTGAAAGACATCTAAGACAAGGGGAGAGAGTGTTTATATCTAAATCAATATTTTTTGCGCATAAAAATTCTTTAAAGGATTGTATAACAGAGAGGACCTAAATTACAAATGTATTGGTAATAATGACCTAGTGAGATGCATTAAGCAAGATAAGAAGGTAGATTAAACTAAAGAAAATCTTTAAGGACTATGGTAAAGAGAGTAAGTTCTTCAGAAATCAAGAAATCAAGGTATGTTGTCAATTTTTGTGATTTTTACTAGAGATATGGAGTATCTTCTCAGGGGGATTCATAAGATGATGATTCATGGTGTGTATGAGCTTCTAGAGTTTGGCAAAGGTTGTCAAAGAAGCACTAAAAATGTTGTTCATGGACAAGTCATCCTTATTGTTGACATGTTGATATTGAAGGAAAATCTCATATTTTTTAGTTGAAACATGTCTTGTGAGTGATGTAAATATTGAATGAAGGAAAACATGAGATATTTCAGCTCATGGGGAGATTTTTCTAGGACCTCAAGTTATTTTTATGCTACTGAAGGAGTCAAAGAAGGAAGAATACAATTTTAGGGGGAGCTTAAGGGGAAAGTAAGTCAATTTTTGTGCATTTTTGTCATTATGTTGTCATTTATCATATCTATGGGTCATTATATCATATTTCATAGATGGAAAATGGGGAGAGAGGCATAAAAAACATGGGAAGATTCATTTATGTGCATTTATCATGTTGGTTGCCATCAATGTTTCTGAATTATTATTACCATCAATGACAAAGGGGGAGATTGTTATCCATTGTGGGTTTGTGTTGTCATTGATGTCAACTCCCATTTATGGAAAAGTGTTCCATTGTGTTGTATATGTCCCCATATGATGTTATTTAAGTTTCAAGCATGAAAAATGAGTGGTTGTGTCATGAGTTTATGAAGTCTTATGAAGTCCTGGTGCATGGTTGAGTATGCCTAGTCATGTTTTGAGTCTTCACAATTTTTTTGGAGTGTTTCATGAGGTCATACATGTTCCATATGATTTTTCATGAGTATACATGGGTCTGCATTGAGTCATCATGGTTAGATCGTGGTTGAGTCAGGTCATTCCAAACATGTTTCTAGCCCTGGAGCATCCAGAATGAGGTAGTGACATGAGATTTAGAGCTGATTATTATTTTTGGAGCATGGTTCCATCATTTTTGAAGTTTACCTAAGGTTTATGGTGAGTTTCAGGTCAGCATTCATAGGTTATATGCATATTTGAGGTCTTTGGGAAGTAAGTTGTGAGAAACAAGTAGTTTGAGATAGGTAAGTCATTGTGGCTAGAGATTTTGAGAGATATAGGATGTGGATGGTGAGTATGGAAAGTTAGATAAGGTTTTCATGGTGCTTCATGCCAAATTTCAGGTCATTCTAAAGAAAATTTTAGAAGATATGTGAGTTTTGGTGAAACTAGGTAAGTTGCAGTGTGTTTTTTATAGCAAAAGTGGACCTTCTGATTCTTTTTGTTAATTGTGTGCTTTGAATGGGGAACTGATATCTTATAAATATCTTCTAAGTTCAGTTATTAATTTTTAAAAAAATTAATTATTTGGTTTTATCCTCATATTTTTATGAATGAAACTTAAGAAGATAAAGTCGTCTAACACCCTAGTTAAATCCTAGCTATGAGAAGTCTATATAAGAAGAGGTATAATGACCCAATTTTGATTGATTAAAAAAAAATTATGATTTTATGTTGTAGAGGACTCTTTTATATTTCCATAAACGTATGGTTAAGGTCATGGTGATGAGTGGGCCTCACCCAAACAAGTCAGTTTATGAAGAAGAAGGTTTTTGGACAAGGTTGTCCAAAGGAGTAGAATGCAAAATTGATGTTGCATGATTAATGTGAGATAATGTTTATTTCCATGTAGTTTTTAGGACATGTTAACGAATTTACATGGTCATTTGAGTTCCATACAAGTTGATTAGTCAAAGGACAGTTTTGAGGTCTCAAAAAGCAGGGTTTGGTAAAATGGCTATAACTTGAGATACATGTGGATTTTAAAGATGATTCAAGTTTTGATGGAAACAAGATTCAGAGATATTTATAGTGCTATAATTTTTTATTCATGATGAGGTAATTTATCATGTTTTATAGGTCATTATTTGGACAGGAATATTTTTGGTAGTGCAGGACAAGATGTGTTTTAGTGAAAGTTTGGAGTTGTTTGAAGCATGAGATAGATTGGGTGATGCTCTATATCACCTATAATGTGAATAGGGATTAATTTTTCATCCAATTAATCCATTTGGAGTTCTTTAATTATTTCATAAGTTTTATAATGATATAACCTTTGAAAATAATGTTTTTGGTGGGTTAATCTGGTGAACACAAATATAGTTGTGGTTTGAGAATGACGCTGATTAAAGGTTTCTCACTTACTTAGAAGTGTTCTACAGGATATATAATTTCCATAAATTAGTTACATGGAATTTTTTTCTCATGTTCAAGTGATTTGGTGATCTAATGAAGCTTCCATGGTGTTGAAGGTTGCATAAAACAATTGTTTTGAGATTTGCAAAGTGAATTGGGCCCATTAAATGAAATAATTTGATTGTTTGAGATAAACTGAGAAAACTTATGAATTTTAAATTATATTTTAATCATTTTTAATGGTTTATGGGTCATGAATATGTATGGGTTTTATGTAAAGGCATTTTTAGCTTTGTGCACGTGGGGTTTTGATCCATTTTTGGCACATGTAATGAGGTTTTTAGCTAGGAATACCTACTTGGTTCATATATGACTATTGTAAAAATTTAATTTGAATTTAATTAATATTTATGGGTCAAATTTATCATGAGGGACCGACGTCCTTTGGGTTGGTGAGAAGAAGAGCATATAAAAGTGATGTTTTAGCTCATTTTGAGAGCTATTCTTACATGGGGGAGTAGTGTGACATAGAGGAGAGTTGTTTGTAGGTATGAGGGTAGAGTTTGAGAGCTTATCAGATGTGTTATAGGTTGAATAATGGTTTAATACATGTGTGCAGGTGTTTAGATGCAAGACAAGTCCAAGAAGACCTAGAAATAGCAATATTGAAGATCTAGGGTTTGAGTATAGTTGTGTGAGTTAAATAAGTGATCTCCATAAATTATGGGAGCATAAAATTAAGAGATAAATACTCTTTAGGTGAATGATTTAGTTCTTGGTCATCCTAGGGGGTTGTAGCCTCCTTGTGGATTTGGCACTTCACTAAATCAGGGGTTGGTGTTCCTTGAAGGGTTGGTGCTCTATTAAACTAGGGGTTGGTGCTTCTTGTGAATTTGGTGCTTCACTAAAATTCTTTGCTTTGTTTAATATTAGTAGAGTTTCAGTGGGTTTTCTTTCCCATGAGGATTTCCCACTTATATATGGTGTGTTTGTGTTGTGTACTTTGTTTCATGCTCTTGTAATTGATGTTACATATATAATGCACACATATGCTTATGGATGGTTAATGGATCAATGAATTAATGAATGCATGTGATGTTGAATGAATTGAAAATTAATTTTTAGGATTGATTCACTCCCCCTTAGTCCACTGTGCTTCCAACAAGTAATGCTTAGTGTCGAGTACCTCATTTTGAAAACATGACTATGTATTTATATGATTCCCTTGTTCAAATTTTGTAATTGTAAACTACAAGGATGACCTATAAGTGAAAAATATGCCCAAAATATAAAAGAGACACAAAAAGAGTGAGTAAGTTATAAATTGGTCAGGGGTGCCCAGAGGGGACAAGAGCACATGTGCACTGTTGTCCTAGTTGGGCACTGGTTTCTGAAGCCATAAAAGATTTTAAAAAAAGTAAATTCTAAACTGGGCTGTAGAGTGTGCAAGACCAAACACAAATAAGAGATAAAGAAAAGAGGCCAAAGATAGTTTTCAATGACTAGATTTCTTACTTAGGAATCATGTAAATGTTAATATGCTTTTAGGACCTAGAAATGTATTCAAGTGTGTAATTTTGTGTCTATATTTTCCCCCATTTTATTATGTTGAGTGAATACTCGATAACATAAAGTAGATAGAAGAAGCATACCTTATGGTCCTATAGAGCATGTAGAAAATAGCGTGCTGAGTGGACAAGTGAATCATGAAATGATGCAAAAGTGAAGCATGGAAACTAGGAAAGGAAATTAACCCTAGGGGTAAAGCATATGCATTGTGTAGTACATGTTTTTGTGCTTGTATTTGTTTTTCATAGGGTAGGATGCTTCTTGTTGTGTATTAAGGATGGACCTACAAAAGAAGAGAAAAAGAGTAGTCAAAGTCATGTGTATGATAATTTTGAACCATGTATGTAAAAGTATGCAAAAGTAAACAAAAGTGTGCACTTGATGTAAAAGAGTGTAAAGGGTATAAAAGTGTCATGTAATGTTGTGAAGGGAAAAATTTTGGGAAATATTATGCCAATAGAGAATTTTTTGGGTGATCTCACGCTGAGTGTGAGTGTTTTGGATGATCTCACACCAAAGAGCAAGTTTTAGGGATAGATATCTAGTGTTATTCTCCATCCATGACTCTTCCCAATAAGAACCACTGAAAATGGTGCATCCCTGATTTGTTCTTGATGTCCCAATTGTTTCGAACTAGTTCCCAATAGTACTAATAGAAGGAGGTTGAATGCATTATGTTATTATAGGATTGTTCTTGTAACTATAAAAATTCTCTGAAGATTTATGTGAACTATGTTGATCTAATAATATGACTTTATCTCCACCCAGGAAATTAATGCCTAGGGTAGGATGCATACACCCAGGCACTATTGTATGAGGTAGGGCACTGGTGTTTGTGTTATGCTAAGGACCCAAGTCAAATTCTGGGTCATTCTATGACTATATTATTGTGTTAATTTTTTACTGTAATGTGTTTTTCTAGAGATGTGTAATGTTGTATGGGTGATTAGTTCACCCAATGTATGCCCCACTCATTTGGCGTGCATGCGATAAATGTATCAGTGTGTGGCCTAAAAGAGATGACTTGATGATGTGTTGTAATGTATCCTTGCAGAGGGCAGGGGATGTGCATGGTATAAACAAATGCACAAACAAAAAAAGTGGATAAAAACATGTATTGGTAGAAAAAGTAGCAAGCATGCAATAGAATAAAATGTAATCAAGCAAGTGTGTAAAGAAAGTGAACCACACAAATCAGGTTTCAAGCATGGGACATCGGTC
Organism: Taxus chinensis; assembly: GCA_019776745.2. Classification (NCBI taxonomy): domain Eukaryota; kingdom Viridiplantae; phylum Streptophyta; class Pinopsida; order Cupressales; family Taxaceae; genus Taxus; species Taxus chinensis. Next base: position 264,290,876 of record CM034150.1, read on the forward strand.
ATAATGTCACAAGACAATCAAGGCCGAAGCGACCAAAAGAATATAAGACAAAGGGTATAGCCCACAAGTAATAGCATACAATGATACACAATGGAAAAAGTGTATTAAAAAACCATAGTGGCATATAGTCCTACAAATAAAATGTTACATGTGAAGCAATGATTAGCATGTTAGAAAGATAGATATTATGTCAAGGCATGTATTCATGAATGGATAGTAATGTGCTAGAAAGTATAAATATTAAATGATGAAACAATAGCACATGGAATGTGTGAGAGTAGTAAAATTAAATGCCCCTGGGAGCCTTGGTGGGACTGGTAAAAGGTATAGTGCCAATCATCATTGCAGCGTGTGAAAATTTGTAAGAAATCTACATTCAAAACTAGATAACAAATGAAAGCACATGTTTATATGATAAGGATAATGACATGCTGAGTATCTGGCTAGCATGGAAAACAAAGCGTAACATGTAAGTACTATAAGTAAACAAAATTAAGTGCAACCAAGATATGTAAATGCAATGAATGAATGTGATGGAATGGAATGGAATGTGTGAATGTGATAGGAGAAGCATTCCCCCAGTGGATGTGTATGAAATGAGGTTCATTTATAAAATACCCCTCAATAATCAAGAGTGAACCATAGAACAATAGTTTGTCATCAGGAATTGGTTTGAGAATGTGTGCTAGAAAGATAGGTTAGGAAGCATAGAGCATGAAAATTGAATGGTGTGAGGCCCATTTCAGATTTAGACCCTCACCAATCGAGTATGAACCATGGAACTAGAGTGCATCATAGGGTAATGATTGTGTTGTGTGTGTATCAAAGGGGATGTATGAATTCTAGGAAATATTTATAAATTTAGCATGGAGATTGAAATGTAGAAGTGGACACTTTGAGAGTAACGAAGGGGGTAAATAAGTTGCAATGCCACCAAAGTATGTGAGTGATGGAGTTATATGTAGTTATGTGAGAAGGATCATGCCATGGTGGTAGAGTTTGAGATATGTCTTAGCCATCAATGTAAGAATTAACTTGTTTGACAAAGAGAATTAGATGCGGAAGTGGAGTAGGGTGGGGAGGGATCTTAAATGGTGATAGCTTATTTAGGATCAATATCGTTGTAGAAGACTTGATAGGAGGAGGAGATAGACTGATTTTTAGAGGAGGTTACTTAGTTGGGATTGGTAACATTATAGAAGGCTTGAGAGGATGGGCTAGACTGATTTTGAAAGGTGGTTGCTTAGCTGGAATTGGTAACGTTGTAGAAGGCTTGAGAGGAGGAGGGGATAAACTAATTGTTAAAGGTAGTTTCTTAGTTGGAATTGATAATGTTGTAGAAGATGTGATAAGAGGAGATAATAGGGTAGATAGTTTTGAATATGGTCTGACACTGGGTTGGATAGGAGGAGTTTTACTTATTGAAGAAGAAACATCTGTGATTATGGAGTGATGATTATTATACATATGTGGATTTGATTTGGGAGCCCATTGGGATTAGAAATTGGAGATGTAACAAGACGTTGTGAAGAAAATGAAATAAAACCCTCATGCTCAAGGTGCTTGATTCTTCATTTTAAAGCATAGAAATAACTTTCATTATGTCCATTAATTTGATGATAATTGTAATATGTGTGACCTTGGTATTTTAAAATTCGATAAGGAGGATAGCAATAAGTACTTGGCAAGTTGATCAATTGATGAGTGAGGAGCTAAGGAAGAATATCATGTTTCTTAGCATTTGGATCAAACTTGAGAGGTGTGGATAGCGGTAATATTTGAGGTTAAATGATATGACTACATGTAGAAGACATAGAAGTAGGATGAGATGTAGAAGAAGAACAGGCATGGGCTTTAGAAGCATCCTTGAGATGTTGGATTTCAGCTTTAAGAGATGTAATCGTTATTTCCATAACTTGAATTTTATCTTGAAATAAATAATGTAAATCTTGAATTGACTCTAAGATTGGTTGATTGGATGGAGGATTAGGACCAATAGATTCATCAGATAGACAATCAAAAATGGATCTTACTTGAGTGGGTGGTATATTACTAGGTAGATACATAGTGTCTAGGGTTTTTTTGAGACATATTTGCAAGGTGGTGCATTTGAAGTAATTGATGCAAGGAGACAAAAGTATTTTTAGGAGCCATGAAGGAAGAACAAAGAGGATCCATGTGTATGATCATGAGTGGGGTTCACTAAATGATTTAATTTAATTTGGATTAATTAAATCTAAATATTACAGAGTCACTTTTGAAATAAATGATAAAAAATAGAAATGACACAAGCAAACTAAGATATAAATATGAAACACTAAGCATAAGATAGATGAAGAGACTTAACTGATTTACGCACAATCTGGAACTGATATGGGTATAGAGAAGTGATGCACAAACTAGGAAGAGTGTCATTACTTCACACTGTAAATTCAAACATGCAAGGATGAAGCCAAACACAGGTGCCTAGGATAATGCAAGGGCACCTGGGCACTGTAGATTGCTTATGGGTACTAGTGACTACTCAGGAGCTCCATATTTGGTTTATATTGTGTCACTAGGGTGTCACAATTATTCTTTGTTGATCAATTTTATTTCACACTATGATCGCCGAAGGTACCTGTAACCTACAAAAGAGATGTTCACTTATAAAAACCCATAAACCACTTCAAATCTAATAAAAAAATATGTAGAATGGGGAGTCGTACTGACCCTAGCAGTCACCCCGAGATTGAATTTACAACTGATTGTTGCACTACATCTCAGACTCCATGTAGTTATTGTGAATGTGTGTAGAAATTATGCCCTAGGATGCCCCAGTGCAAGTTGCACTTTGATAGTGGGCTAGATATAGGATGTTGAAATGTATAACATGTGTGTATGGAATATAATGAACTTCCTCTTTCTGTGCATTATATGCAAAATATGAAGTCCTTTGTCCCTTTAATGGATGCTAGATGGATGATTTGAAGTGCTTTAGGTACCTTTGCAATGCAAGCTTAGGTAATGATCTTAATGTTTAGTGCATGGTCCCTCATTTTGAAAGTATGACTTTGTATATATATATGATTCCCTTGTTTGAATTTTGTAATTGACAACTGGAAGGCCGACCCATAAGTGAAAAATATTTCCAAAAGATATAATAGACCCAAAAAGAGTGAGTAAGGTATAAAAGGGTCAGGGGCACCCAGAGGGGATAGGATCACCTAGGAACTATTGTCCTGGCTGAGTGCTAGTGTCTGAATCCATAAAACATAAAAAAGTAAATTTTTAATTGGGTTGTAGGGTGTGCAAGACCAAATAAAAAGAAAGATACAAAGAAAAAAGTCCAAATATAGTTTTCAACCACTAGTTTTCTTGCTTAGGAATCATGTAAATGCTAGTACACTTTTAGGACCTAGAAATATACCCAAGTGTGTGATTTTATGTCTACAGATATACATGTATAATTACGAGAGGTTTGAGGAGAATTAAGGTCACTATATTTTCATCATGTTAAAATAGAGCATGAGGTAGATAAATTAGAACCACACGTGTGACACATCATAGCCCCAAATTCTACACAGCCTCACCACCAGCACCCATGTGTACATTAGGTACATTGTGGTCGTTTCTCAGTCTAATAGGAGACGTATGGATATACTAGGCATGGATATCATCTTATATGGGACCACATTTTACATGTATATTCATGTCAATCCTTAGAGGAGGATAAAAGGGCCTTGTCATGCCACCTTTAGACAATTCAATCTCAAGAGCTTGCGAGATTAGATTACATGGGCCCCAATGATATTGAGCTAGGGTTAGAGTCATGTAGAAGGAATGAGCTTGGGAAGTTACCACACTATGGATCGAGTGACACCATGAGAAGATGTTCCCACAATGACCCATATCACCCCCACGACGATTGGCACTACAGAACTCTATAAGTTGGGGGAAATAACTATTCATTAGTAATTCCTTTAGTCGTTATTTTAATGATATGCATAGATAATCTTGTCAGTTGTTTAGGAATGTAAATGAAGGGAAGTGAAATTTTATTATATATTATTGTGTACTTAGGACTTTATGTATGTTTTATTCCCCGTATAACCTTTCGAGGATGTTGTGACACCTATAGGAGTGAGAAATTGATCATGATTTAAGCTTTATCTTATGAATAATTAAAAACCTAGGTGGATTCACTTTTTCCTTTACACCTAAAATACACTAATTGGTGACAAAAATAGTGAAAATAACAAGAAAATTGTAAGATAAGGAGTAGAAGTAATAATTTGAAAATATTTTGGAAATGATCAAGTATAGGCGGGACAACTGTGAGCTAAGATTTATATGACCCATCCAAACAAACCAAACAAAGATTATTGTAGCTTGGGAAAATAATAAGAGGGTAAATTGTTGTAAATAAACTAATGAGACATCTACATGAGTGTGGGGAGTAATGAGGCATGTTCTTGCAAATAGTAAACATATAATAACTAATAATAAGTTTGTGTTAAAAAAAAATAGAATGAACGAATTGAATGCTTGAATAGGAATGTTATAAATAAGTATAAAAAAGTGAACTCTAGCAAAATGTAAACATAGTTTAAAGCAAGTACCAAAAATTGTTATAATACACGAAGAAGACTCTAAAAAATTAATAATAACTAAATTAGGTATAAAATTAATATTGTAAGGAGAAAAAGGGAAATAAGTCAGTAACCAAGTATTAATCCATAATAAGGAGTCATATAATCTAATTGGTTTTCAACAGTGTTGTTTTAAGAAAATGGTTTACTAATAGAATGGGCAAGGGTAAGACATAAAATATTGAATCACAAGCTACAATAAAATTTTTGAATGAACCCTAATAGTTTAACAAGGAAGAAAAATATGGTTTAAAAGGTCTTGTTAAAATTAAAAAGTTTTAAGAAGAAATTTTAATTGTCCATGAACAAGTTACAAGTATTAATAAGTTAAAACTTGAATGGAAGATTAACTAGGGGGCATTAAATAAAACCACTCTTAGAACGAGAGGGGAAAGTGAGATGTGGTGTACCACTTGAAACCACCAAATAGTAGTAAGCAAGGGAAAACAAATTAAATGATAATGGATTAGAAATCTATAGCATGGTAAATAATTCTTTGTAAAACAAATTAAGCTAGAATGAATCAATCAAGATAACTCAAACTAGTGAGATTTAAAATAATAGATGAGTAGAACAGATATTTTGGAATCTGCATATGTATAAAAAGATTAAAATAGTATGTTAATGGTAGCATAGTAAGTGAAAGGACAAGGTAAAATGTCTAGGACCCAAACATGGGAAAAAGAGAATTGAAATAAAATAAATATAAGTAATCAAAAATAATAGAGGCAAGACCTTGTAAGTAATTATAACAAAGGGAGATGACTAATGAAGAAAAACAACACATAAATTCAAAGTGCACCTAAGTGCACTTGGAAACCTATCAAACAGTAAAAGCAAATTTTGAGTGAACAAAGAACTTCCAATCTTCATAGAAATTAGGAAGTCTATCCTTCACTACAATTCACAAGATAGCATATTGTGATGGCCTTGTTAATAGAAAAAAAATTGTTAGATGATTAGTGTTTAACTTCATCCTTTCCTCTAGAACATCCTTGTTAGTAATTGAGTTAATCACAAGCCTAGGATTGTGTGTTTTAGGGCCATTTTCTAGTGATAAAAGGTCCTTGTGCTAACCCTAGAATATAAATCTCTTCATATCGTCATAACAACCAAACCTTATTATGTGTTCATGTATGGTATTTGTACCACATTGGTATGGTTCACAGTTTGACGAGGTTGTTCTAATATTCATCATTGGTTACAGGATGGACCCAACCCTATGGTGGATGGATATCTTTAGAGGAGTAGTATGTCGAACCTCATGAAAAGAGATGATTGTACCATTTGTATTATTTATTATGGATTTTTGGAACCCCCCTTGTGACTTATAAGAGGAATTCATGTTTAAGGGGAGAGGAATGTAACACCCATTTTCTTACGACACTATTTGGGCTATAGTTAAGCTAAGTATAGGGATTTAGTGATGTTTTAACAATCATGTTTATTTCAGCATAGGGTTCATGACTTTTGTAACCCAAAAATTGCTTGGAGATGTAAATCTTGAATGATATTACTAAAATTTATATATATACATTTATAGGTTTTGTTGTGCTTAAAGTAAACTAAAAAGTGTTGCGTGAAATGAGATTGATTATAACCTTGATGTCATTTGATCGGTTGAGAATAGAATAAGGAACTTTGTGGTAAAAAATATGATCCAAATGATGGATCAAATTAGAAGTTTAGAAATAAATTTAGAAACTATAAATAATTAGATGTTGAATGAGTTATTAGACCATGGAAATGGAAGTAATAGGAATGTATTCATGAATTAGATTGGTCATCATTATAAATATGGTAAATCATAGAGATATTTGATTTAAGAGAAGTGATTTTTGGAAATTTATTTGCATAATCTAAGTTTTTGAGTTATGGGTATGTGTGTGTGTGTAAAATTGATTTTAAATGATGAATGGTGAAATGATAAGTATGTTGTTAAATAATGCAATTTGATTCAGTCTATATGATATTTAACTAGTATTGTTAAAATAAATATCAATGGAAATTTCTATGAACTTGATTGATGTTTGAGAAATTGATTTTTTTTTATTTTTGCATGAATTGGTTTATTTCCATGTTTGTGCATAGTTACGATTAATTTGCATATCATTTTGAATAGGTGTGATTGTGTGTTGAGTGTGACGATGTTTAACAAGTGTCCAAATGCTATGCAAGAAGAAATAAAAATTAAATACACCAGAGAGGATAGAGGGGTACTAACTCATGTGAAGCTTTTTAGCCAACACAAGTCACCTGAACTTGGAATTAGAGGGATGGGACTATGTATATGGTGACAAGTACTAAATTTGATTAATTTCCTTACCTTGTCTTGTTACTTGAAACTTTCATGAGACCCTTAGCTAAATTAATTGTTTTAATTAATGTGTTTTGAAGTTAAAAAATTATTTTGATTATGGGGGATATTTATTTACTATTTTGAGTGGATTATTGCCTTGTTGGAGTGGGTGAAGAATTTTTATTTTGGAAATTTCATATTTCACCATTGGGGCCACTTCACTCCCAAAACTCTTCCATACACCTACCCATGGGGTAGGTGCAATTTTTGAAGATTTTTAGGTCATTTTGGGGCTCATAAAGACCCCATAATGAACCTTGAGAAACTTTGCATATACCTCATATTTATTTTTGATGTAATTTGCTTATGAGAATGACCTATGATTCGAGTCTTATTTATTTTAAGTTGTTAAATTTTGGCCATGTTACTTTCCCATGTCTTTTCTTGTAAGTGCATTTATCTAAAGTGATTGATTTTCAATTATGATATTGATTATGCCCATGTGGGCATGGGTTTGAATTAATGATTTTTGGGGATTTGGATTTGTCTTGGGAACTTAGGATGTTGCCACTTGGAACCATTTTAAGGGGAGTACCCCTTGGGTATTTTTCTATTTAAAGGAGATTATTTATCTCATTTAGGGTGAGCCTTAGTCTTAGGTATATGTTGTTGAATTATTTTGGAGTGCTTGAAGTCTTGGTATTGGAAAGGAGGACAAGATGAGTAAGAGGTTAGTACCTTTCCTTGTTAATTTTTTGAAATTGTAAGTTTGATTTACCATCCTTTGATGGAATGTGTGTGTTTTTGTGCTCATTTGAGTTGTATGAAATTTTCCCTTGTGTTTTCTACTTGATTTGCACCCATTGTGTGGATATCAAGTGTATTGTGTGTATAGGGGAACATATAGTCATTAAGGAATTATAAGTGGAGGTTAAAACCAAAGTAAACTTGTTAACCTATTATGGAGGAACCAAAGGGTCTTTGGCTTGGTTCTAGTGGAGGGATAAGTGGATTTTGAATAAACTAGGTGGACAAATAACTATGAATGCATTCTTATTTTATTACTTGGAGGAATCAATAACTCATTACCAATCCCTTAGTGGAGTGATAAGTGGCTTGCAAAACCTCTTGCTCCCCTTTACAAGCTAACTAAATCTTGATAGTGTGTGCTCGTGTTGCATTTTATCTCGTTTTATCTTTGAGTTCTCATGTATGTATGTTTGGTTTAATTTTCTTGGAATGTATGTGTGTTGGGAAGTTGGGAATTTTAGTGACCCAAGTTTTGGTGTTGGTTAAGGAGACTTTTCATGAGTTAGGGGATTCTTGGGGCAATGAGAAGGGACTTTCCATGTTACATGGCTAGGAGGTGAATGTTTCTTGCACATCCCTTTTTGGTGTGTTTGGATTTGAAGTTTGATAGTGGAAGTAGTGGTGGAAAAATACTATTTTCTATTATCTTGTTATGTGAAACCCATATTAATACTGGGAAGAACTTTTTTACCGATTGCAGATTATGTTATTCAAGTGTACCCTTGGTTATATGTATTATGACTCAAATGTGAAGAAAAGAGTTGAGTATGAAATAATTTTGGGAAATGAAAGTTGTAATTTATGTGTAACATTCCCTTTTTAAGACTTTAGAAACAAGGAAAAAAAATTATACATATTGTTCTCTGTTCTAAATAATCATAATTTAGAACACACATTCCATGCCAATCAATCTCATAATAGATAACCATATGCATCTGTAAATGACTCGGTGAACTACCGATCTCTCATTTTATGACTTCGTTTCTAACCGATCTCTCATGTTAACTTAAATTATTGAATACTAAGGGTATACTAAGTATACTTGGTTCTCTTACCTTGTTCTGGGTATTGAGTGTTCTGTATAAGAAACCTATCTAAATATTTGTTACCAATATTCATTTGAAATCCCATTTCTTAAACTAGGTGACATAGGACAACACAACCTGTAGCTTGCAATACTTTGGCCAAATATTTCCAACATACTATTCATGTTATTATTCCTAGATGGCATATTTTTCTAATAGAATACATCCTTCACCCACGCATTTGTTATCTAGAATGGTCTTCACTGACTTCTGTCAGTTTACTTGTTTAGGTTTTGACCCTAACCCAGGTTAGTGACATAATTTGGTATAGGGAACCACTCGTGATGACCTAGGGTATATATATATATACTCAATCAACCTAAGTCAATTGGATGTGCCTAATTACCCTAATTCATTGTGAGTCACTTCTTATGCTAAATCATATCCCTAATCTGACCTAGAGAGAAACAAAATTCAAGTCCAGATTTGAGTAGATCTAGATGACCCAATGCTAAGGGGTGTTGTAACTTGTCAACTATAACATTTTATCCTCGTAAAGACCCTAGTCTTCACAAAGGTACAGTCTTGCAGTTGGCATGTGCCAACATTCGAAAGAACTACCCATCTTGATGTAGACACCTCATGAATAGGTCATTTACACCTATTTATTTCTTAATTAAGATTCAAATTACAGCAACCCTGTTGAACCCCAGTTCCAACAGCCCTTAATTTTTTCATCGTCATTGGAGTTTTTAATGTACTATATAAACCTATGATTTCTTTAGGTTCATTAACTTTTTGTTTAACATTCAATTAATAAAACAAAAAAAACATTCTTGATAAGATTTACTTGATATAACTTAACCATTCATAACCTGATTAAGATCCAAAGAAAGTTCTATTAAAATAGACTTCGTAGAGATGAAGCCTAATGGATAAATAACCATAGTTACATTCATTTTTTTAAAACCTATCAAGTTATTGCTCAAGAGGATGAAACTTCCTCTTTCTAGTTAAGTGTTAGGGTTTGTTATACCCTTTTCCATTACACAAGTCATGATAGTTAAGTTATACTTTTATTAACATCTTTTTTTATTAAACCCTACATGATTAGGTAAAATAACATCAATGCATGACAACTTAATAAGTTGCATTAATTAAGGGATATTGTAACTATTTTCCATCCATCCAACTCATTTAATGACAACTAAAAATAAGGATGCATTCAGATAAGAATGAAAACAATGAAGATAAGATTACAAATTTCCTTCATATAATGCACTAGGAAAATGACATAACAAGTATAAGTAAATCCCAATATTTTTCAATTCATCATGGTAAAATACACATTCTACAAGACCATGCATTTCAGACATATCTCATGTCAAACAACATCAAGATCATTAAAGAATACAACTTTTGTATGTCAATACATTTCAATAATGAATCATGTTTCTCTATAAAAGATCCATACTTTAAGAAATAAATTCATCATATAAGTTATTGCCTTCCTTTATCACTTATGAAGTCCATCTACAAAAATTGCTAGCACGGGTCAGTTCACTGAACTAGGCATTAAAACAATGTGCCTTCAACTAACTGTCTCATAAAACCAACTTTGCTTTTATAAAACAATAAGGCCAAGTAGATAAATAAATCTTAAGAAATAACAACCATGAAAGAAGAAAAATTAATCAACCTGAATTAACATTAAGAAAAGATCATGATATAATTTGCACTCTACAACATTATATCATATAAGTAATGTTTCAATCAAATTACTTATCTCCTTTTAATAAAGGTACTTACTAATTATTTCCTACATAATTCAATCTAAATTAGAAATACATAAACTAACCCCGCTATTTTCCAAAAATAGAGTTACTTTAAGAAGCAAGAACCATCAAACTCAACATTACAAAAATTTCATAAAAAAAAGACATCTATAGTCAAGCTAATTCCAGCTTCATGAAAGGTTTTAGGATGAATCATCTAACAACATAAAAAAAATAAGAGATTCCCATTTCAGATGCTATGTCCTAATTTAAAGTCCAAGATATAACGTAAGTTCTCAAGTTAGGCCACACATTAGAATTAGGAAATTATTCACTCAATAAATGGTATGAAACATAAGTCACCCGGTACAAACATTGATTACTTTAATACAAGCTCAGTGAATAAGTAAGTAGTATCAACAAGTACTCATTGCATTCTTGAAAGTAATGCAACTGAACCAGTCCAATCTATAAACAAGATTAAAACAGAAGAGGGAAGGGCTAACTGAGAGAAAACAAAATTAGAACTTCCCTTCCAATTCGATAAGAATTGAATATCCTTTCTCAACTCAGAAAAGAGAGTGCAACGTATAATCTCCTACATAATCCAAAGAATACAATGATGTAAAATTTACCTCAGAGGTTAAAAGAGAAAGGATTCATTCAACCTGTTTAGAAGAGGATTCCAATGTTCTTTCACAATTAAAGAAGGTCATAAAAGGACTGGTACAGTCTAACCACAAATCCTTAAACTCCTTTAAACATAAAAATATGCACTAGAAGATACTAACCGAATTATGTGACTGTATTATGCAAGTCAGATTTCCAGCTAGGGTTTTCTCAACACGAAGCAAAATAGTAACATTAATCCATTACCCACATCAAGAAGAAGATGAATTAACAATAGTTTACTAACAACTTACATGAAACAACAACCTTCAAAATTCATTCCCAGTCATCAAAAATTTCAGTCAGGGAAACTAAAGCCTAATCACTCTTTCCAAGATGATAATTAAACACACAGAAAGATCAACTCATATTCACAACCCTTTAGAGATGGAAGAAATTGTCTTTTGGATAGACTAAACAAGATCCATCTGGATTCAATTTCAAAAGAAGTTGTAATAATAAGGACAACATGACTTAGCTACAGGTGCACAAATCATCTACTGAGATGATTAGAATTCCTTTCATTACATTTCTATGGACAGGCTCAGTTGCACACATCTACTAAGTCGACAAAACATTCTATTCCTTCAACTTACTCAGATATCAAAGAAACTGGAGAATCTAGAAAAACCTTCATACAAAATTGATTGGATAGTTATGGATCATGAAACGTCAACCAAAAATCCAAATATACATTCATTAAATCCTCACAAAACCACAACAGCAAGGTTTCAACAAACTTACACTAGCAAGTTAGCTTAAGAGGTTTACCCAGATTAGGAACAAGTAAGACTAAATAATCATTAACTAACTTGAAAGTGAAGGATAACAACGAGATCGGCATCTTGCAAGCTCGAGAAGAGCTAACGTGAATAGAACTAAATATTATCTCAGACCAAATCAATTTAAAAAATCCTTAAATATAACAGAACCTCATCTATCCAACTTTTAGTTCAGTCTTCCAGAGTTATAAAGAAAACTAAAAACATATAAAATTCAGAAAAGGGATAATTCGATCATGGTTAGGCTCAAACAAGATAACTCCCAAAATATTAATGTCCAAGTAACCATTACCACATAGTTTCCATATAAAGAACTAGATCCAAATAACAAATTTTTAACTGAAAGGGTAATAGGATAAATAAATCATTCATTCTTGTTTCCACATGATTTTTAATCCATGATTATAGAAAATCCAAACACCCATTATCAACTCATCTTCCATCGAAATACAAGGTTTGAAGAAATGAAAGTTTCTACAGTAAATTTCAAGAAGAAGTTACTCATTCATTATTGTTTCCATATGAGTTCGAGTTCACACAACATTGAACCCAAGCATCCATATAAATACAGTTCCAAAATAAGTAACAATACTTCAACCAATAAAAAATGTGATAGAGAAGGATACTTTTATTACCTTCTATCAACCATCACAAACAAACCCAGTTCAAAAGCTTATAGCAACAACATATTTCCATAAACCCTTATGAGCAGATAAGCAGGATTCAAATCTGTTTGACATAATTCTAGACTCAACCAAAATAAAGGTACTATACACTATTAAACTTAAAAAGGAAATGACCCACATTCCACATCATCTAACAGAAACTCATTATCAGAAGAATACAGAGATATTTCAAGAAAGAAAGCAAGATATTCATCATAAAATAAAAACCCATTGATCATAAGAGATAAGTTGTTTTTATGAAGACGGTTAGAGAAAAGTAGAATAGCTTAATTGGTAGAGCCTATCATGCTTGATAGTGCTTCTTTTGATTCAAAGAATATTTCCAGCTAAGCCTCCACAATTCCTTCTTCTCCAAATGATTCAACAACCAAAAACTTCTTTCTCATATGCCTCATATTCCTCCATTGGATCGAAAATAGTCCAAAGGATCCAAAAATAGAAACAAATTGAAAACTCAACTTCTGGTTCGAAGAACCAGATATCCCCATGCAGAGTAAAAATTGACATGATTGAATGACCAAACAACCTCAAAAAAATCCACTTGCATGGTTTCCAAGGTAGTTTACTCGCCATAACCAATGCTCGTTAATGCACTAGCATTCAATTATCCCGCCTATATCTACATGCCACCACTACCTGGAATTGGCAAACTCTAATTCAACTATAGCATGCATATCTTAACTTTAGTGATGATTCTAACTAGGAATTCCATCAAATTTCATGCCTCTACCTTCCACTTGCCATGTGACCCCTTAGGTCCTGTTTCCTCTTTAATATTAGTTTAGGTTAGAAAACTATTAGTTTAGAATCTGACCTTAGGTTAGATAAAAAACCATTTACCTTAAGTCATTTTATATTGCCATAGATAAACATTCCCACTTAGATTAAACCATAACCCATAATAGCTCAATATTAGGTAATAGGTTAGAGATAGACTTCTCATTACCTTAGGTGATCTTAACACCCCACACTTGTAGAGTATACAACTTAGATTAGGGTGCAACACGCATAGTTAGGAATATATCAAAGGTAGGTCTAGTTTAACTTAGATTAGAATATAGTTAGGACAGATCTTAAAGATCTAGGATTAAGGCTCTACCTTAATAGTGTTGAAGTAGGTATTTTTTCCTTCTTACGCCAACCAATGTCATAAGAAATTAACTAGAAGGTCCAATTTCATAATTCACAGAAAATGTAAAGCAAGGACCTCAAAAGAAGGGTCTACAAAATATTGTAAATATACAAAGACTTATTTCTCTTAATACCTTCCATTTCAGAATGTTGACTTAACAAACTAAATAGGTAAGAAAACTGAAGCATACCTTGGATCAATGGAATTGATTCAAGGTTTTGTTGTTATTAAAAATAAGTATGCAAACAACAATTTTGGCTCACCACTTTTTACAAAGCCCAAGGAAGGATAATTTCATTTCCAAGTAACAACAACATAGCAAAATGAATCCATGAACAATAATAATTTATCCCTTTACAAGAATGATTCCCAACACTCAAAATAATACACCTTCTTAGGAAAAATCACATATCAATGCTTGCAGTGTAAGGAGGAAAAAGCTATCAGTTTTCCAAAGATGTTACATTAATATTTTTTTACAAGAAATGAGAAGTTTTATTTCTTGGGAATTACGATGAGAATTTAAGTAAATTGTGATATTTTTCTATCTCTTTCTCCCATTATCTCTCTCTATTTGTTTTTATTGTGGGCTTGCCTTATAAAAAGGATGGAAAACAATAATGTAGTGTCCAATGGAGTAATTCAGAGGATACTTTACATTTCCATGTACTTAGGTAAAGGTTGTGTTGAATAACAACAATACAAGTTTTTTGGGTGAATGCTTTACTTGCTTAATGTTTTAGTGTAACTAAAGAGCCTATATGAATCTCACTCTCTCTATTTGTTTTATAAATTGTTAGTTGAAAATATTTTCCAAATTTTTATATATCTCATTCAATTAAGAAGCATATGAAAATCCTATTCTCCCCACTTGGTTGGTAAACTTGTTGTTGAAGATGTGTTTCAAAAAATCATATATCTCTCATTTAGTTAAGTATCGGTTATGAAAGAAAATTTGGGTTAATAACCAAGGTGGTGTTATTTTACACAGAAATTTTATTGAGTTCTATTGAAGATGTTATTTCTAATCTATAGATATAATAGGTATAATGGTTGAGATTACATCAAGAATTCTATTTTGACATACACTTATTTAAATAGAACTTATACTAATTAACATACCTATGTTAGAATAAGAATTATAGTACTAATATAAATGTTAATTGTAGTATTCTCTTACCAAAAACATATCTAATTATAAACTATATCTATATTATGGGTTGGATATTAGGTGTGTATGCTAATTAGAATAAAGAAATATAAATTAATGAAACTCATTATAAATATACTATATATGTATAAATGTGTGTGTACTTATAAAAGAATTGATATTAACGAAATAAACTAAAACTAAATATAGATCATTATTATAAAAAATGTATCTATATACAATAGATATAAACTTATATCTAATTAATTAGAAGTAAATGATTTTAAAATATATATAAAAGAAATTAGGGTTTGGGGGCACAACCTACATAGGCTACAACCCCCTTGTTACACTGCCCCATGGCCTTGGGCCAACCAACCCCCATACTCCCATAGGCAACAGCTAAGTTGCTACCCATACAACCCCTCCCCCTTAGCATGTGACCTCTCCCATTGCCTCCTCCACGGCCGACCCTCCCACAATTGCCTCAAACCTTCCCAAGCTATTTGGCCTCTTTGTTTTCCAATGGCCACTCAGACCGCACCCTTTTCCCTTCTCCACACAGAGTCATGTGCATGCATTATGGGCACAGTTGCCCTACCTTAGATGTATTAGGCCCTATAAAACACACACACACACACACACACACACACATATATTTTTGCTTCCTAGATCTGTGTAAAACATATATATATATATATATATATATATATATATATATATATATATATATCCACCAATATATGTATGTGAAGATATTCCTTAGTTAAGGATCCTCCGATATTCCTACTTTGAAACACAAAAAAGAGAGAAGAAAATTAAAATAGGAAAACAAGAGGGATAATATGGAATACAGGGGAGATATAAGGAAAAGAAATTTTCTTTAAGTAGAATTAGGGTTTCTAGATGCCCTAGATCTAAGGGAGAGAGTCTGATCCCAATCTAAGGGCTCATATTACATCCTCCTTTCCACTTGAGGTCGGGCTGACCAAATTTATTAATAAATAGGTCTCATCCATATTTATATAACTTAATGTTTTAATTAATACTTTAAGGAACTTGGGTCCTAATAGACGAAAAGAGTTCCGATATAATATTATAGTGTTATCATTTTTATAACTTAGGATTGTGACTCCTTAGAAAGCTTAGAGCTTAGGGATTTATAATCCTTTTTAATTACTTAATACAATATCTAAGTTTTGGGAGTTATGTAGGATAAATAGTCCTTTTGAACTTGTGTAAGAGTCATTCAAACCTTTCGAATAGTGAATAATGGGGACAAATATATGTGGTAGATATGCTAGTTAGATTCCTTAATTGTAAAGTCGACTTAAGTGAACTCTAAAATATAGATGAATGGTACAGAATGTTAGGGGGTCATGTGCACTTAAGTCAAGATTTAGTATAACTTATTCTCGTAAATAGAAGTGTATAATATTTCTATACGACATATAGAGAATGTAATAATGTTGTAACTTCTATGCAACCCTTAGAGTATGCCTTATGAAACTAAAATATCCGCACGGTTATTGGCTTCACCAATTTAACTGTCAGTTTCCTTGATATTATCGTGTCATGCATTAAGTCAAAACAAGGTAGGTTTTTGTTTCACATGTAATGCGATAAGCTTTCAGTTGACATAAACTTCGGTTACCTCCCATTAATTATTTTTAAAATGAAACAAAAAAATTATTCCATAATTTTTACCTCTAAACTTAGTTATTTTGTGTGTTTATTTTTGGGGCGTCACAGAATTAGTCAAGATCTCCTACTACAATCTAATTCATTTTTTATTTCTTATCTTTTACACTTGTTTGTGCTTTGCATGCTAGATCTTGTTTTTTATTATTATATCCATTTGATCTCATCCCTTTAATAAATATTTAAATTTCTTTAAATTAGGGGCATCCCATAATCCCCTTAAAATTGTTACATTATCAATGGCTTTCAAATATGTGAATTGGAATAAATCTCAATACATATTTAATGATATTACAATTGTTGATCTAGATGATTATATTGTTACCTCACTTGATTATACTAATTCATGTTGATTGGGCACATTTTCTACAATGAATTGTATTGGTTTCCCTTCATGCACTTCCGTAGAGATTTTTTATTCCCTTATTACTGCACCCACTATTATTACCTCTTTGATTGCAAATCATACCCCCTCAATGTTATATTGGCTATGGATTTTACACATACTTCTTCACACATGTTTAAGTCCCTTTCTTATAATATAAAAATGACTAAAATTGTTTCTTTTGATTTTCCTTCTACTAAAAATGATGCACTTATCTATGTTATGTTGGTTATATCTTGTATGTATGATTCCACTCATGTTAAATATACTACTTTGGGTACACCTTGCTATGTTTCTATTGATCCTAATATATCATCTCTTTTACTTGTGATTGACCTTATATCTCTCCCTCTCTCTAAGGTTGATACAGAAAAATATAGACACTCATTTTGGTAATTCATGTCTTACAACAACACAAATTGTATAACACTTTTGCATTAGCCAACACTTTCTCAATTTTCCCAATTATGTTATCCCTAGTTGTATCTCACTCATTCTTGCTTCCACACACAACCTATTTGTTTAGATAATGGTCATACTAATTCAACAAATCGGGATATATCCTCACATATTACAATCTCAATTCTCAAATCACTTACACATTTATCTAGGACCATATCACCCAGAAAGGGACATAGTGTCCATACCCTATGGGCCAACCTGGCCACTTTGGTCCCTTTCCCTCTAACGGTACTTTTTTTAATTTGAACTTCTTTAGTACACTTCTATTCATCTTTACCCAAGTTTTCCATATCCATAATGTATATACAAGCAAGTTATTTGATGCAAGAAATTTCAAGCAACTAGGTCAGTTTGATCTCTTAGTAATGGTATAGTAGCATATTAAAAAAAGAAAAATCTTCTATTTAGCATGCGCACAGGAATATTACAGTGGCTATAATATAGCCATAGAAATAACAAACCAACTTCCTACTGAATAGGAAGTAAAAACAATAAGTAACCTGGTAAAGATAATTAGGTATAACAAATAAAGCAACCTCGTAATAATATAATATAATAAGCATCCAATGAAGTAATAATTAAATATGAATTCCTAACATTCCCCCCATAGTGCGATCATGGCAAGAAAACACATCTGAAAAATTGGAAATAGAATCGTATGACTTTGCATACTTTTAGGTCCGCATACTATTGGCTTGGATCTTGTTATCTGGTCTTACTACACATGACCAATCCACTTCACCACAGTGAATCCCATACCAGATGATCACATTTCCACTGATTCACCTACATAAGTGAATTAAATAGTTCCTAACTTCACTTCCAGTGAATGCTCTTTCACCTACCAATTGATGTTATAAGTACAACAATCAAAGAATCTTAGCAGTCAGAGGATCACTTCAGTTCAGCTGCCCTCTTATACAACTATTCTCATAATCTAAAATGCACATTTTCCTCATTTCAATCATAACAAGGGAAGGAAACTGTATTATATAAAAGTGACATGCGAGCATGGGAATCTACAAGTAACCCTTCCTCATACCCGACCTCTCGAGGTCGTGTCGAGACAGCCGGTGAATTTTGAATATGAGTGGATATAGACAAGCTAATCAGGTAATCTTATATCCTCAATACACAATAATGGAATCTGTGAATCTAAGGTGAAGAAGGCCCCCCTAACCTGAATTGGTGTAATGGTTTGTTTGGATATAATGTTTTTTTGGAGGCTCCAATCAATGTTGAGCTATGTCGAGATCTTGTTTCTTAGTTGTTGGATAAGTGGGAAATGAGCCGCGGGAGCTTCGTATATATCTCCGGACAAGGTGATGAAAAGGTGATAGAGGGTTTTGTAGTGACTTATGGGTGATTTTCTAGTCTATCCCAAAAATTATTAGATTGGTTGGCTTCTATGTTTAATACAGAGAACTACGTAATGATATCAGGTGGGAGTGGTGAGGATCTGAATACCAATGTTCGCAAACTGATGTCAATGCTTAACTGTTTTGCGGGCCCGTTGGGTTGTGGGACTTAGGGATCACAACCGTGAGTTCGTGGTTATTGTGGACCTGTTATGGTCATGTGAAGAATCAATCCCTTCTTCCAACTATCTAGTAATCATATGATTTTTCAGCCTCTATGTTTAGAACTAGGAGTTGTATGATTTTCTGGGAATACCTTACAGGAGTTCTAGCAACTTGAATGCGTAAGCTAGTATCTATGTCAGTCAGAAGATCTCCTGCGTCTGGCTATGGGACTAATGGGTTACAACCGAATGTTTTCTCTCTTTTGGATTCTTGTATGGTCATATGGACATTCTATCAAGGCAGTCTATAATTGGGATGATTTGACCAAAATGTGTAAGCTTTGTCATCTTCGATATTTATCCCTCTCAGTTGTTCACTAATTGCTTGTAAATTTGTTGTTGCTCAAAAGACCTATATCTTAAGGTCTTGATCTATATCAGCTAATGTCAAGGGTAGATTTGGTTGAGGAACTATTGGTTCAAATATGTATTCTCTAGGCTCCCTAGGTCATGTGATTGTCATACAAAATGATTCAACTTTTAACTAACATTAATAAATTGATTATAAAAGAAATATTTATGCTATGCAAACATTCTTCTATTTTCATATTTTTGATGACATATTTCAACAAAATTACAAAGCAGCTACTCTAGTATTTTTATAAGATGGACAACTAATCTAGTAATAGAATAAAACAAGCAAAGTAGTCAGGTGTGGCTATTTGCCTATGCAGTTGTGATTTTATCTAAATATCTAAGCAGCTAATTCTATTAAATTGAAAGGCTCTTGATCTTACCTCAGAAGTGAGGAATGAATCACAGTTTCTCAGAAACTATCAATCCCCACAGCTTCCCTGGCAATATCAAAAGCTAAATTTAACTGAAATGAAATGATTTACTACTCTATTTGATATATTGTAACTAGAACTTTTGATATCTCAAACCTAGCATTCACAGAATAGTGGAAAATCTAGTTGCGTGTGATTTTGTCTTCTCAGTGTGATCTCCTCATTCCTTCATGTCCTCGTGAATCCAAAAAAGCATGTATATGATAGTATCAACAGAAGAGTGTATTCGAACAATGGCAACTTTGGATATAAACTGATTACAATGTGATTAGGAGAGGGATAGCGCAAGTGAACAGAGCTTGACTATGTAATTCCTAGTGGGATTTATTGCAAGAATACAACACAAGTGTACCGATAGTTCCATAATCTATCCTTGTGACAAAACAAAACCTGTAACTTTTAATGGATTCTAGTATAGAAATGAAGCTAGTTCTATATTAACACTGATTATATGGAAAACAATGAACATGAGTGAAACAAGAAGATTAAATCGACTCTAAAGACCAACAATGGAGGAAAAATATGAAATTGATAGAATTCTAAGCAAGAAACTGAAAGACTGAATAAGAGAATTGAGAAGATGAGGGGCCATTTGCTTGAAAAAAAGCTGGCTATTTATAACCAATGCATTTACCAGAGGTAAACTCCCATTTGAACTCTTTACAGTAAATAAAGGAAAAACACTATTACCAAGGAACCAAAAACATTAATGCAAGCCAAAGTGGTTGAAGAAAGTGTGTAAATTTGAAGATTTATGTTTGACACAATCGTCAGAAGAATATGGAAAATGCAAATAGGACCGCCACCCTGTGCAGGGCGGTGGTTACAGGACCGCCTCCCTGTCCTGGGTGGTGGTCACGGGACCGTCGCCCAAGCAGGGTGGTGGTTTCGTCATTGAAGACAAAGATGCAAGAAAAAAGGGGGGAGAGGAAAAAACAAAGCATGTAGAGGCTGAGCAGGGCATGCAGGATACCAACGTATACTTGGTGAGCTTTTTCTAGATTCCGAACACCTTGCAAGGAGACTTGTATCATCATTGGGGTACGTGTAACATTGTTCTGGCAGCAGAGTACCCTACAATTTTGGGTACGTACATAGTTCCCCCTCAGAGAAGTGTTTTAGCCATGAAGAGGTGTAAAATGATGGATCTAAGTATGGCAGTCCCGAAATGGGGAGTTAGGAGTTATACCTAACACACCTATGTGCTAGAAAATCACCATCCAAAATATCGCTACCTGCACAAAAAAAAGGGACTCAAGTGCAGATAGATAAAATAAACTGAAAAAAAAAAATTGATATGAAATGAGGACTTACCATTTACGTGGGGTTTAGAACTTACCTCCGTCGGTGCTCCAACCCTACGAAAGAAATTTAAAATCAATTTAAAAGCGTTATATATATAAAATGGACTCATTTTACTATTCATTTATGTGGATTGATTTGATAGTTTTTGAGCTCTGGGACCCATGGTGACATTTTTTGATGAGAGTATAGTCAAAACGTTCGTGGTAAGATAGTGATCATGCCTCCGAGAGCAGAACAATGACCTGTGAATTCTCAGGTTAGTTCTTCTCGATTTATTGTTTTTAAAATCTAAAATGTGAAAACGATGAAATATTTGTCTTGGGGAGGGTATTTTTGAAAATGTTAGTTTTAAACGTGTCTCTAGAGGAGGCTGCCTATAGGGCAGGTTTCTTTTTTTGTTAAAATGGTGTTTTTGCTTGTTTTTAGGCATTTTCTAGGGTATACAACCCGTTTGGCTTTGCGGGACAGGACTGCCACTCTGTGCAGGGCAGTGGTTACGGGACCACCACCTTAGAAGGTAGTGGTAACGGAACCACCGCTCTGCACAGGGCGGCGGTCCGTGACAGAGGACCAAAATAAAATAAAATTTAACTTATTTTTGCATGTTTAGTATTTCTACATGTTTTAAACAGTTTTTCCAATTGGACTTCAGTACTAACTTACTCCTTTTTGTGTTTTTGGGTGTATGCAGAAGGAGGAGGAGTATATTGGGTGGAGCCGGGAGAGAGAGTGTGATTGGCTCTTGGCAGTATTAGAGGCACTCTCTCAGGTAGAGCGAGATACCCTTCAGAGGGCTGGCATCTGGAGGATTATATAGGTCCCTCACGTTGCACCTGCCAGTCACATACTATGTGACTTATTTTCTTATTGGGATACGGATCAGAACACCTTCCGATTGTCAAGCATTAGGGGTGAGTGGTCCATCACCCTGGAGAATGTTTACCACATACTAGGGGTTCTTATCCTTGGGTGGTGGCTGTCTCCTAAGATATCAATATCGAGATCACGGGTGGTTCAATGGGCCACCTACATGGGAGATGCAGTTGTATCGATGGGATCGAAGAAGGGACTGAGGATCTGTTCTATCATTGAGTCAGACATTCCCTTTCTCCACAAGGCCATCATGGGCATCCTTGCATCCAGACTGATTGGGGAAAAGGGAGGGGACACCCTCTTATATTGTTGGGCCCCCATTATTACACAGATTGAGGACCATGGTCATGTCTACTCTTGGGGAGCATATATCCTCAGGACTACCTATCATGATTTATATTGGGTAGTTTGATTACACTGACATTCATTGATTGGGTGTATGAGCATATCACTCCATGTGGGAGAGGTGTAGAGGTAGAGGATCTTGGGGCCGTCAAGGTAGCTAGGTGGACAAGTATCACAATTCTTAGAGCACCTCACCAGTCAGTGGCCTCCTTGACTACTGTAGACATGGAGGCCACTCTTTATTAGGCCATAGAAGGGGTATGGGGAGAGGAGACTATTATGTTGATTTCTTTCCAGACTACCAGCCAGCTGATAGACAAGGCAGGGAAGCTAGAGATCCACCCCTTTGATAGAGTACCACAGCAGTTCGGCCTCCTCTACAGTGACATGCTTCCTCCGGTAGGGCCAGTGTATAGATCTATTCGTGAGGCCTGAGGAGGTCCTAGAGGTCGAGGTTGGACTATTATCACTCCTAGTGTTCCTATTGTGGCTAGGATGGTGGTGCGTGCTCGAGGGAGAGCCAGTGCTCCTCAGGAACCTTTACTTCGGATTGTTGCTGATCCCGTCCATAGTAGTGATGAGCCTATTGATGTGGACTTCAAGTTTGAGGAGTTCACGGGGGGGAGAGATAGAGGAGGAGACAAGGTTGATGGAGATCAGTGAGGTAGGTGGGGGAGATGATAGCGATCCTGAGTGGCATGAAACTCAGGAGATCCTACGGGTCAAGAGGGCGGAGCAGAGCACCGAGAGGGTGACTCTAGTTTCAGATGAGTTTCTCTCTTAGGACTTAGGTGGAGATGGCGAGTCCGTTGCAGGTTATCACATTTCCCCAGATGTAGGAGAGGTACACCAGTCAGCAGCGACGTCAGTGGTAGGTGTGGATCCTAGAGATCCTTCTTGGAGGCCTGGAGATCCGAGTGAGTTGTCACTCTTCTTTTGACATTTGTTTCGACTAGAATTTCCTTAGTTGTTATTTCTTTTTGTTTTAATCTTGGTTTTATCTTTGATCATTTTCTAACTTTTTTTCTCCTTTCTTTACAGAGACTGCTAATGAGTGGCGAGACTTGATTCATCGAGTATGCACTGATACCTTTCTTCTCCCCTCATAGAAGACTCATGCTGAGATTTCTGTGGATGTGGGTTAGCCTTCAGTAGTCAATAGGCATACTAATGTTTTCACCTTTGTTTGGCATGTGGCGAAGATTATGAATTCTCTCCGTGCTAAGGTAGTTGGATATAGGGCGGTCAAGTGCTTGATGAGGAGGAATCATTCCCATAGCGAGACGGCAGCTACCGGTCGTGATCGCGAGCCCTCAGTGCATTCAGAGAACTGGGAAACCAAAGTCCTAGGCATGGTCATACACCCTCCAAGGGATCTCGCAAAGGCTGAGAGATCATAGTGTTTTCTTGTAGTGACCTTTGGTCGGATATATGTATGATTGTTTTGTATTTCTGGGCTCATTGAGCGTTTTGACCATGCCTTAGCACATGATGGCATTGTATACGAAACACCATTTACATATATATATATATATATATATTTAGATCTAGACTCTTGGCACCTAAAATTTTTGTGATTAGTTTCCACATGTACTTAGATGCTTTTTAGAATATTGGTTTTCATGTTTTTTTTAGAATGTATGCAATGGATAACAAATGATAGTGAACAGAATGTTTTACTTTGTATGTTTTTGCAATGCTGATATGGGATGATACTAACATATGGTAGTACTGAACTTTTGAACTCTTTGGGCAACGTTTGTGATTTCTTCTTATGTTGGCAAAATGTGATGAATGTATAGTGATAAAGAGATGAATTTTCCCCATTCCCAACTCCACGCAACTAGTAAGATGTGAGGGCTCTCCACCAAGAGTTAGGAAGGGCACAAATTGTATGATTTTGACTGAATGGAAAGATGAGAGACAGAGAAACTAGTAGTAGAAACCCAATTCAGACCTATACACCCACCCTACTCGGAACTGCTACCAAGCTTAGAAGGCCACTTACTTTCCAGTTTATCTAGACTTAGATTCATAAATGGCAACCTGGTTGACAAAATAAGGTTTTGAGGATTTGATCTCTTTGGAATCTGGATATTTGTTTTCTTTTAATAGAATTTGATTTGTGTTTTAGCATACCAAGATTTGTTAATTCATGTCTGAAAGGACCCCCACCATCCTACCTCATGCCACTAGTAAGAGGCATGGGTTTGTCACCAAAGGCAAGGATATAGGCGAGTAAGGGCACTCCCTTCCTTTCCCAACCTCACACCACTAGTAAGAGATGTGGGCTTATCACCAAAGGTTGATGGGGCAAAGAAGTGTGTAAAATAAAATATTTTGTTTGCTTGGTGCTTTTGATTTCATTTGATTTTGACATTTCTGACCTGTAAGTTTGGGATATCCTTTCATTCTAAGAGATTTAAGAGGGATAGATGTGACACCAAGAAGCTTCTAGAATAGACCGTAGGCAAGGACAACTTCACCTAGTAGAAAGAAAGAGAAAAGCCAAGTATGCAGGCCTTGGTATGGTTTTGTCAATACTTGTCTGTCAAACTTTGATGAGAAGATTTTGAAAATACTTGATGATGTTTGAAGAGATGTGATTTGAATGCTTTTGCCAATACTTTTAGAAATTTGTAATAGATTTCTTAAGAGTAAGTTCCTTGACTACAATTTTTACGAAGTGAGTGAACAAAATGAAGCAGCTAAATGACTAATGCAATGTAGGTAACTATAATGTACAAGTAGTGATTTTGATGTTTTAGGCGTAAAACCATTTAAGATGCAAGGAATTGATAGTTTCACTGAATTCCTCACCTTCTAGTGTGCACAAGAGATACGCACCATTTCCGTAGTCTTTCATGACTCGGTATGGGCCCAACCACTTGGGCCAGAACTTCCTTCCTTCACCGGTTTTCTTATCAATCTGGCTGTCTAGCCTTAAAACCAGATCTCCCTCATATATTTCTCGCTCATAGACCTTTTTGTTATACTGCCGACACATCCAGTCAGCATAGGCTCTATGTCGTTGTTTGGTATTTAGCCTAGACCTCGTCAAGGCTTTCCAGTTGAGAGAGGTGTGCCTCCCTATAAGCTTCTTCATCTAGAATCCCTTGTAATGAGATGCAGAGACTGGGTATTTCAACCTCAAGTGGGAGAACCACTTCTACGCTGAATACTAGTGAGAAGGGGGTTGCTCATGTTAGTGTTCTTATTAAGGTTCAATGGGCCCACAAGGCCGGATATAGTTTTAGATGCCAATCTCTCTTATTCTCCTTGACTGTTTTGAGAAGAATAGCCTTTAATGTTTTGTTTATCACTTCAGCCTGCCTATTGGCTTGCGGGTAGTAAAAAGAGGCCATGTGATGGTTTATCTTGAACTTGCTACATAACTCATGGACTTCTATCATTCTTAAAGCACATGCCATTATCTAAGATAATGACTTGTGGGACACCATACCTGTAGATAATTTGGTTTAGAATGAATTTGGAAATTACCAAACCTGGTACGGTGGTGAGAGGCATGGCCTCCAACCATTTGGTAAAATATTTCATGGTAGTAACTATAAAATTATGGCCATCTAGTTGATGAGGGAGAGAACTTCCCTATCAATTCTAGACCCCATGTGGAGAAGGGCCACGGAATCGCTATTGGTTGTAGGGATTGTGTCAGTATGTGAATCTCGTGAGAGAATTCTTGGAATTTGTGGCACTTACGTACAAATTCCACTACGTCATGCTTGATAGTGGGCCAAAAATAGCCCATCCAATGTATTTTGTGAGTAGTGGCGTGACCACCGAAGTGGCCTCCACATATCCCACTGTGGGATTCATGAATAATCTTCTTGGATTCTTTTGTGTCGACACATCTTAGAAGCATGTCGTCAAAGGCTTTATGATATCGTATTTGTTCTAAAACAACATATTTAGTGGTTATAATGCGTAACCAAATTTTTTGTTGTGACATGGCACTTCCTAGGTATGTGTGGTCCATGATAAAATTGATGATATTAGTGTACCAGGGACATATAAAGATGGGGGGCCTGGTTTTGACAAAGTATATACACTCATCAGGGAAGTCCAAATCTACCAGATTGCCTCCATCTAGTGCATTTTTAGCTAACCAATCTATAATGATTTGTCCCTTAATGGATTTTCTGGTTTACGAATGTCAACTCGAATTCTCCCATTAAGGTTATAAAACGTCCAGCCTTTTTAGATAAAGATCCTTGCGTGAGGAACGTTTGTAAATGGTATGTTTTTACAATGACCTTTGTTTCCTGGTTTAACATGTAATGTCTTAGGTGTTTTCTTGCAAAGACTATGGCAAGGAATTCTCTCTCTACTAATTGAGCAACATTTGGCTAATGAAATAGACCGTGTGTTCTTGTTTATCATTGTCTTCTTGAGCCAGCATGCAAGCTAGCGAGACATGAGTGGCTCGTGGGTATAGGATTAAAGGGCGGTATGGCTTGGAAGGAATTAGCGTGGGTGGAGACAACAAGAAGCATTTAACTGATTCAAAGGCTTTGTTGCATTCTTCAGTCCAATCAATGTTATAATCTTTCTTTAATAGATTGTTGATTGGATGAATGGAAAAACTTAAATCTAGGATAAACCTTTAAATTGCATCAAGTTTTCCAAGAAATAACCTGATTCTAGAGTCATCCGATGGCGGGATCATTTCAAGAACAATGCAGATTTTGGCTGGATCGACATCTATTCCTCATGAAGAGATGATGTAGCCCAGAAGTTTGCCTCCTGTCACACCAAACACGCACTTCTCTGGGTTTAATGTGACGCCATATTCAATTAATCATGAGAGGATGATACAGAGCACTTCTGGATGATCACAGTGCTTCTTGGCCTTGGCCAACAAGTCATCCACATAGGATTCCACAATTTTATGGATAAGATCATGGAATATATATGTCATTTCCCTTTGATACGTAGCGTCGGTGTTCTTAAGACCAAATGGCATGATAGCGTACCAATAAGTTCCCCAGGGAGTTATGAATGTAGTTTTTGCTTGATCTTGTTCAGATATTTTAATCTGATTATACCCTAAGAACCCATCCATGAGGGATAATAGTTCAAATCCAGCTGTTGCAACAACGATAACATCAATGGATGGTAATGGGAAATCATCTTTGGGACAAGCTTTGTTAATATCCCGAAAATCTATGTAAATGCGTATCTTCCCATTCTTTTTTAGAACATGGATGATATTAGATACCCATTGCAAATAGTCAACAGGCTTGATGAATCCCACTTGGAGAAGCTTTATTACCTCCTCTTTCACCATGAGAGCCACTTTTGGCTTCATTGGTCTTGACTTCTGTTTAATTGGCTTCACATCTGGTTTAGTGACAAGATTATGTACCGCGATGTGTGGTGCAATGCCCATCATTTCTTTATAATTAAATGTGAAAGAATTTTAATGTTCTTTGAGTATTTGGGTGTGTATTTCTATTTCCTCTTGAGTTAACGAGGATCCCAACTTCAAAATTTTTGGTTCTTCCTCCATTTTGATGTTTATGTCAATGGTTTCTTCTATTAAAGAAGTGTTACCTTCTTCAAATTTAGGTGGGGCTAGAGGTAGTTCCAAGCTTTCTCCATCTTTTATCTCATAAATATCGAGATCCTTCTATGGAGGAGACTCTACCATGGGATTTCCAAAATAGGAAGAGGAATGTGGTATTAGGGAAAGATCCACTATGTGGTGAGCAAGGTGTAGCTCCGCATAGGAGTTTAGATATTTGAGAGTGATTCTATCATCGTCAAAGTGATCTATGATAGAAGGATCATCCTCAGCTTCTTTGTGAGTCAGAAGTGAGTTTGTTGGTGCTTTACGTACTAACAGTTCGGTACAGAGAGACACCGTGAAATTTGTATCCTCCAACTCGTTGTTTGGAGAAAAGCGGGAAGCTGAAGTTACTATTGAGTCTACGAGAAGGTTCTGCTCTCGTGGGATTGCCTCAATTGATATGAAGTTAAATCCCTTGCTTATATCTAACACTGTTGTTTTGTATAGCTATAAATGTTCAGCTCTAGTTTCATATACTTCAGAGACTTGATTTGCAACTAGTTGTGAGTCTCCTAGCACTCTAATGTCATCGACACCCATTCTTTTGGCTAGGATGAGGCCAAGGAGGAGAGCTTCATACTCAGCCCCATTGTTTGTACATTTAAAGTTTAAGTCAAAGGTGAAAGACAAGATCTTTCCCTCAGGTGAAGTAAAGATCACCCCTGCCCCAACTCCAAAGCGACACCTAGCTCCATCAAAGTGGAGAGTCCAACACTTGCTTGGAAAAATGGATGTTGGGATATCCTTCATATCTATTTCTTTTGCTTTGGTTACTTCTACCATGAAGACTTCATCTGATGGAAGAGAAGCAATTCCTAGGGTGTGTCCCATACCCATAGAATCAAATGGTAGGAGAATAGGTAAGTCTTTCTCTAACAACTCGACAATTTTTTTTTAGTCCCTAGTGACACTGTTTCTATGATGTTGGTCTCATTTTTAAGTGTTGGAATGTCCTTGGCTAGATTTGTAACTTCTAACTCTGTGGTGGGTATCAACTCTTCTTTTGGTTTCAAATTAATTGGTTTGATGGGTTGATTTGTTAGGAGTTTAAACACGGAGTGAATGCCTAGTCTTTTCTTCAAATCAGCTAGGTGTATATCAAAGGGTTTTGGGTCACCTTGTGCCACAAATATTTTTCCTAAGTGTAGAAATCTTATTTCTTGGAATAACGTGGAAGGGATTTCCTTCATGTGGTGTATCCATGGCCGACGAAAGATCATGTTATAGTTGGTTTCCTAATCTATAATATAAAACTTGGTGAGGACTATCTTGGGTCCTAAAGTGACTGGTAAAACTATGGTTCCAATCGAAGTGGCCTTGAGCTATCATATCCTCTTAGCGTATTTCACGTTATGGAGCAGTTTCTCTCCATATCCTAAATTTTGAAGAAAATCAAAGGGGACTATGTTAACTGCTTCCCCATTGTCAACCATTGCACGTTTAACATAATTATTGTAAACCCATACTTGTAAGTGTAAATTTGGGTCACCTCTTCGTGTAATTTCAGCATCTGTTGATATTTTGCTTATATCAAATATAAATTCAGTATCCCTATCTGGCTGCCCTGAAGGATAAATGTCAAAGTCTACATGGTTTAGTTGTGTTTCTGGAGGAGGAGTGATGTTGATTAAATGACCAAGGCCTAATGCTTCTAAGAGAGCAGCTATTTGGGTGGGAGAATTTTTTAACAGATCCAAAAAGGAGATGTGAGAGAAGGTTTTAGTTAAATCGTTGATTAAATCATAGGTTCCTATGGGTTTTACCAACGTTTTTTGACTATTTTCTGGTTCTAATGGATAACTTGGAGTAGGTTGAGAAGAATAATCCCATGTTCTTGTTATGTTTTCTATGGGTAGCTCGATGTCTAATTCCACCAGGCCAACTATCTTAGTTTGGGGTCGAGTTCCTAGTTGGGGTGCGACTGGTGGATTTAATGAAGTTAAAGCTTCGTGATCATTGTTTCCTGTTATGATACCCTTGTTTGTTCCACTAGGATCTAGCCTGTTATTGTTAGCATGGTTTGGGAGTGGATCATTAAAGATCTTGAGGGGTGCATTTTGAGGGGAGACCGCCCCTGCATAAGTGTTTGGCGTAGGTATTCCAGAATTTGCTAAAAACATATCTATAAAGAGTAGTTTTTTATCTTCTGGAAAATGCTGCATGAACTTATTATATGCACGACAAGTCCTAGTATCGTGGCCTTGAATCCTGTGGAAGCCACAATACAAATTAGGATTATAATTTTGAGGTTGTTGATTAAAAACCTGTTGTGGCCCAACATTTTGATAAGGTTGTTGGTTACTATAGTTAAAATTTTGAGGTTGTTGCCTTTGATTTTGACTCTGATATCCAGTTGGGTTTTGATTTGGACCTTGTGTTTGGATTTGTCATTGTTGTTGTTGTTGTTGTTGCCATGGTGGATGATTAAAATCCATCACGTTGATTGTTGGAGTAAAATTTTTATTTCGCTGTTTATTAAGAGGTGGAAAAATGTTTACAACATTTTCCTTTTTAACCTAGTCAGTTACTCCATCTATTGTAACTCCGCGGTTCTTATTAAGGATCTTAGGTCCTTGGTTAGCATTCCTGGCATTACAATAGGTCGTGGTGCTTTGATTGGGATTGGTTAATTTCCCATTTGTCCCATATGTCTTATGACCACTATCTATCGTTGCTTGGTCGATTCGGAGAGCACTCTCAAGTACTTCATCGTAAGTTCTTAATGGGAACTTCTAGACTTCTTCCTTTATCTCTCTATTGAGAGAGTTAAGGAATAAATCACATAGTTCCATTTGATCCGTGTTTGGAGCACTTGCTGATGAGTAGAGAATTGTACGCCATCTTTGGAAATGAGCAGCGGATTCGTTATGTTCTTGTTTAATATGCAAGAATTTCTTGATTCCTATTCTTAACAATTTGTTCATGTCAAAAGCTTTGATGAAATCTAACACGAGATGTTTAAATGAGTGTATCAAGGCTTCAGGTATTCTGTAATACCAATCAAGGGAAATACCCTCTAAGGTTTTAGGGAATATCTTAGCAAAAACCCCATCCCAAGGGAGTAATTCTCGTATGGTTATGGCATAGGCCTTAATGTGTGCATTTGGATCACCCTCCCCTTTGTATTTGGGTAAATTGGGAAGGGGTCTTGGAAGCATGACACTTCGTATGGTGAAGTCTAGGGGCTCTTTTAAGTATTCTGAATAATTCCCCACCACATAGGTCTTGACCATCGATGGTGCTTGTTGAGGGGGGGGGAGGTGGAATGGGTTGTTGATATGGCATAGCATATGTATTTGTAGGGGCATAAGGGAATACCTGTGGTTGAACGAACATCCCGGGGGAAGAGAACATGTCCCCTTGTGGTGACTTTGAATAAATTTTTAAGTAAGGAGGAGCATTGTCTTGTATGGATTATTTGGTGTCATGCCATGAGGTGTTATGTTTTCTACTGGAGAGGCGTTTGAAAATGTGGTCCTACTTGACATTTGTTGTGGGTAACTATAAGGGTTTTGAGGAGGCATGCCTAATGTGCCTATTCCTGTAAGGAGGTCAACCTGACTGGGGTGATGCAGAGGGTTGGGGTTTCCTACTTGCCCAAAATATGAATTTTTATTTGCTTGAGCAAGTTCCAACCCTCTAACCTTTTCAGCTAAGGTTGAGCTGACCTCTATTGGTGAAGACACAGTATTTTTCCTTAAGGATATTTGTTATATACCTTGAGGTTGTAAAGGGGTGTGATACCCTGCTATGAATTGATCATTACCCTGTCAAGATTCACCGAGGGCATTTCCCATAGGTGGAGGAATGGGGGTGTTTTCTTGGAATAGGGTATCAGATTGTATTTGTAAGCTCCCTACTGGTGGATACATGTTTTGGAAGCGTGCTAAGTACTCCTCATCCAAAAAAGGGAGTGGGTTTGACTGTCTACTAATCTATGGTCTGAATAAGACCCGAGGAGATGAAATAGATTCTCTAGTAAACGTCATATTATTAGAGCCTAAAGGATCTTGTTGTTGTGTTTATGCAAGCTGACCGAAATCCTCAATTCGGAATGAAGAACTTGAGATAGTTCTTTAAGGGGGAGTTTGAGATGATAAGTAATTATTTGAATAGTTATCAGCCCATGCAGAAAGTGAGGGTGATGGTTGTCTATTTGTTTGAATATAATTGACTTCGAGACCTAAGAGAGGTCTGCCATATGCATCGTATCTCGACATATTCAGGGGCTATATGAATACCTGTAGAATAATGGGAAAGAACAAAGGTGGATGAAAGAAATGAAAAATAAAAGAGGAAGAATTTTTTGTTCACGTTAGGTTCACCAATTTTGTTGGTGAAGCTGTTGTGAAGGCTAATGAGGTAGAGAAGATGAAACAGTTGTTTGTTTCACGTTGGGTTCACCAATTTTGTATGACAAAAAAGTGACATGAGAGCATGGGAATCTACAAGTAACTCTTCCTCATACCCGACATCCCGAGGTCATGTTGAGATAGCTGGTGACTGTTGAATATGAGTGGATACAGACAAGATAATCAGGTAATCTTATATCCTCAATACGCAATAATGGAATATGCGAATCTAAGGCGAAGAAGGCCCTCCTAACCTGAATTGGTGTAATGGTTCCTTCAGATATAATGGCTTTTTGGAGGCTCCAATCAATGTTGAGCTCTACCAAAATCCTGTTTCTTGGTTGTTAGATACATGGGAAATGATCCACGCGAGCTTTGTATATATCTCCAGAGAAGGTCATGAAAAGGTGATAGAGAGTTTTCTAATGAATTATGGGTGATTTTCTGGTCTAGCCCAAAAAGTATTAGATTGGTTAGCTTCTATGTTTAACATGGAGAACTGTGTAATGATATCAGGTGGGAGTGGTGAGGATCTAAATACCAATGTTCACAAACCGATGTCAATGCTTAACTATTTTGCAGGCCCGTTGGGTTGTGGGACTTGGGGATCACAACCGTGAGTTCATGGTTATTGTGAACCTGTTATGGTCATGTGAAGAATCAATCCCTTCTTCCAACTATCTAGTAATCGTATGATTTTTCAGCCTCTATGTTTAGAACTAGGAGTTGTACAATTTTCTCGAAATACCTTACAGGTGTTTTGGTAACTTGAATGTGTAAGCTAGTATCTATGTCAATCAGAAGATCTCTTGCATCTGGCTACGGGACTAATGGGTCACAACTGAATGTTTTCTCTTTTTCAGGTTCTTGTATGGTCATATGGACATTCTATCAAGGCAGTCTATAATTGGGATGATTTGACCAAAATGTGTAAGCTTTATCATCTTCGATATTTATCCCTCTCAGTTGTTCACTAATTGCTTGTAAATTTGTTGTTGCTCGAAAGACCTGTATCCTAAGGTCTTGATTTATATCAGCTAATGTCGTGGGTAGATTTGGTTGAGGAACTATTGGTTCAAATATGTATTCTCTAGGCTCCCTAGGTCCTGTGATTGTCATACAAAATGATTCAACTTTTAACTAACATTAATAAACTGATTACAAAATAAATATTTATGTTATGCAAGCATTCTTCTATTTTCGTATTTTTGATGACGTATTTCAATGAAATTACAGAGCATCTACTCTAGTATTTTTATAAGATGGACAACTAATCTAGTAATAGAATAAAACAAGCAAAGTATTCAGGTGTGGCTATTTACCTGTGCAGTTGTGATTTTATCTAACTATATAAGCAGCTAATTATATTAAATTGAAAGGCTCTCAATCATACCTCAGAAGTGAGGAATGAATCATAGTTTCTCATAAACTATCAATCCCCACATCTTCCCTGGCAATATCGAAAGATAAATTTAACTGAAATGAAATGATTTACTACTCTATTTGATATATTGTAACTAGAAATTTTGATAGCTCAAACTTGGCATTCACAAAATAGTGGCAAATCTAGTTGCGTGTGATTTTGTCCCCTCAGTGTGATCTCCTCATTCCTTCGTGTCCTTGTGAATCTAGAAAAGTGTGTATATGATAGTATCAACAGAAGATGGTATTCGAACAATTGCAACTTTGGATATAGACCGAATACAATGCGAGTAGGAGAGGGATAACGCAAGTGAACAGAGCTTGACTATGTAATTCCTAGCGGGATTTATTGCAGGAATACAACACAAGTGTACCGAGAGTTCCAAAATCTATCCTTGTGACAAAACAAAACCTACGAATTTTAATGGATTCTAGTCTAGAAATGAAGCTAGCTCTATATTAACACTGATTGTATGGAACAGCAATGAACATTACTAAAATAAGAAGATTAAATAAGAGAGGGTAAAACAAAGCATGTGGAGGCTAATCGGGGCATGCAGGATACCAACGTATACTTGGCGAGCTTTTTCTAGATTTCAAACACCTTGCAAGGAGACCTGTATCATCATAGGGGTACGTGTAACATTGTTCCAGTGGGGGAGTACCCTACAATTTTGGGTACATACAGAAACCTTGCACCATTTTATTCTACAAATACACACCACATAACTAAAAAAGAGATGCCACCATACCAAAATGTGGCCCATTGTTGGTGAGTGATGAGAGGTGATGATCGCCCTCTATCCTTCATTACCTCCATCCTCTAAATTGGCACTGCTCACTCAACCGGATTTTGGATATGAAGCTCAATGATTTCCACATTGTGTTATTTTTTATCTCCCACTCTCAATGTGAAAACATTTATTTCTTGGGACATCAGGTTACACCAAAAATATGTCCATGATGTGATTTTTTGTTATTTTCTGACATGAGTCTTTTACAACCAACTTATTTATGATGAGACAAAATGATTTTACTTTGGTTATGAATTTGACACACAATGATTCTATTTTGATGATAAAAAAAGAAAAATTTAAATAACAACTATTGACATATGACACTCACCCACTATATGTAAACAATGACTTTTGATGACCATAAGGACTTTTAACAATTTTTATGAAAAATAACAAACAAAATCATTTATTTGGATATTATAGAATATAAACATTTCACCTATAATAATAAAATAAATACCTTTTGAAATGGTAACATGTCACGTGTTGAGTGAATATCAAGGTAGGCATGAATGAAGTGGAGAAGATAATTTGACAACTCATAACCAAGTCATATGGGAATGCAGTAAGAATTCCATGATGGATGGTCTGCCAGAGTATGTGGAAGAAAAACTAATAGATCTGTTGGTGTGTGGGATCCTATGTGTCCTCCAATCTATGTGTAAGCTTTGTTCTGTTATGAAAGTTCTTCCATTGATTGATCAATTCCTCCTTGTGATTACACTGGAGCTATTACGTTTCCTTTAGATTGTAACTTCATCATGGTGAATAGTTTTCAATACGATTCTTGCAAACTCTTTCATGGTATCAGAGCTGAGATCAGGTAAACGTGCATTCGTCATTTGAGTTGTGATCACTCTTGGTTTCGTTATTTTTTACTCCTCATGCAAGTTTTTTTTATCATTAGATTCTAGAATTTCATTTACTAATGTTATTAATAAATTGTTCTTGGAAAGTTTCGGTTTTACTGTGTTCTTCATGCATGTGCAAATCTCCTTGAGTTTCAGGGGTTTTACAGCTACATTTAGCTAACTACAGCTAAATCAGTGGCCCAAATCTGGGACTGCTGAGCTCATTCAATCCTGCCTTTGAATTTTTCAAGGTATTATACTTCCCTGGATTGAGTTTCTTATTGTCCTGTGTGATTCGATTTTTCTTGGGTTCCCTGCTTGTGTTTCAACTCTGAGGTTCTAATTGTCCCGTGCATGGAGCTTTTGTTTGATCTTTTATCTTAGATACATGATTTTGTTTGGTTGTATTCCTCGGAGCTCGTGAATCCCCATCTACCTCCCCTACCTTTTGGCTACAGCTTGTTTGTGCTTCGTGTTGCTCCAGCCTCTGGATTGGTCTGTAAGTTGTTTCGTGCCTACTTTGGCTCACTGATTGGGTGTTTGTACATGTTTTTGGCCTTTGCTTGATCTCGTGGGCTCGTGCATTGTTTGGAACATTGGCTCATCTAAACATGGATGTTTTACATTGGTGTTTTGGGCTCTTGTACTGTGTCTGCTCGGATTGTTTGTTTGCTTTTGTTTGACCTACTACTTCTGTGTTGGACAGCTGTCCCAGCTCTGCCGAATTCCCACATGCCTCCAATGGCTTCTCCCACGTTTTTTGGCTTTCCAGGCACCTCCAACTTAGATTTTCCAAAATGCCTTACTCGGTCTTTCTCCTCCCAACGCGGGATACTCCGAGCTTGTTGTCCACTCAAAATTCCCAGCTCTTAAGAAAGTGAAAATTCAAAATTTTGAGTTTAAGTGTCTTCTCTGTTGTACTGAAAATGTTAAAGGTCGAGAAATTGAGAAAATATGTGTTTTTGGGTCATTTTGTGTGTTTTTCGGGCCTGTCGGACATTTTTGTCCCGCGCGTCCCAAGTTCAAAAGTGCGCTCTGTTCCCCGATTGGCCGGTTTCCCCGAAGTCTGTCATTTTCGGGCCCGTCAAAACTTCTTGTCCCAAATGTCCCAAGTTCAATCGGAAAAGTTGTTCAATTTTCGGCCGAAACACCCGAACCATGTACTTCGCACTTTCTTGTCCCAAATGTCCCAAGTTCAATCGGGCAAGTTGTTCCATTTTCGGCTGAAACACCCGAACCGTGTACTTCGAGCTTTCGTGTCCCAAATGTCCCAAACTCTTTCGGACCCATTGTCACCTTTTCATCTAATCTGGCCGAGTCGCGTGTTTCACGCATTTGCTCCCGCATGTCCCAAAAGGCATTTGTGTGTCTTTTCCCCGCTTCGCCCAAATCGGCCGAGCTACGTGTTTCGCGCATTCGCGTCTCACATGTCCCAAATGAACCAAGTGCCATTCGTGCTTATTTTTCCCACTCTACCCGAATATCATGCTTATTCAAATTGGTAGGTATGTATTAAATGTGCATTCATTATCTTTCTCTCTCCTAATCGGCTATATAACGAGCATACCCCCTTTGCATTTTTCACACTGCTTCCATGCTATCCTTTGCTCGAACCCTTGCAATCAAAAAACCTGCGCATGTATCCCCTCCCTCTGTAATTCCTTCCCGAGTCTAGTTTGCGGCTCTATCCTCCGGATTACTATCAATATGAAGATCAAGTTTCAGGGACAGGAACAAATCTCGCCACTAGAGTCTACCATTCACAATATTGGGGACAGTGAAGCTTGTCATCTTGATTTCAGTGATTTTTGGGCAAGGATGGTAGATGCAAACCCTACACCAATGGCGCAGATGATTCACGATAGCGGTTTGGCTTTTGCTGGAGGTTTCCCAATCTCAGTGCAATGTGTTGATACAGTGCTTTCATACGGAGCTCACTTCGACCCTTATTCGAGTGAATTAACCAATGTACATGGGGAACTCATCGCCAAGCTAGATGTTGCTGCCATTAGCACTGCTCTGAGGATCCTAGAAATGGATAATGCCATAGTTGTTTCCCAGGATCAAGCATAGGCCCTGTTCAATCAAGACAGCGACAAATTCAAGGCACGGGTGGTGAAGTCATGGCTTAAAAACCCTAAGAAGGGAGCATCTCGTCTATCCAAGACTCTCTTCCAAGTAGATTTCAATGAAGAGTTTTCAGACTTCATAATCCTACTGGCTCAGGTTATGGGCTTACCTTCTACTAACGAATTCCATTTCTGGATGTGCCCGCTCATCAGCATGGTGTGCGAGGGAACTCAAAATATCAACTGGGTGGAAATCATCAGCATGAATTTGGCGGATTAGCTCTCCAATGTACAGCAAACAAAGAAGTTCTACATGACTTCGTACCTGATGTATACTCTGGCGGCATCAAGGCAATGGTTTGGTTTTTCTTACATTGATGCCCACAAGGATGATCCTGTATATGCCTACTGCCCGCAGTTCACCTTAGAGACCAGCAATCACAATTTTAGAAGGGTAAATGATGCTTTCACCATGTACGTGGTCAGGCTTCTTGAAGGTGATACTGCTAGAAGGTTTTTTGATGAAGCCATGAATCTGATATCGCACTACGGTGCTTATTTTATCCAATTCAAAAAATTCTCTTATATCAGGCTTGCTAGCTATGAGAGCACCCCTTTGAGGCTTCCCATGTTTTGCAGTGATAAGATGGCCTTGATAGAAGTATGCAGGTAGTTAGATAAATTGCACAGAACCTGCAGAGACAAGAATATTTCTGGTTTGCACTTTCCCATCTCTTTGGGAAATTAGACTTGTAAAACAGCCCTAGATGCACAAAACATAGAAAGAGCCTTGGTTCCTATCACTGTTCATTTCTTTAAGCCAACAACTTGCTTCGACTTGAAGAAGTTCATTGAACAGAACATCAAGATAATATATCATCATAGGGCATATACAAAAGACTACTGGGCTGACTGTGCAGATGATTTTGAGGCTAGAAGGAGGCACTATGGCAGGTTCTCTCTGTAATTGATCCAAGAACTCGGCTTGTACCAAGTTCCTGAAGGACTCCAGGATGACAATTCTGATCTATACTCATATGAGTTTGACAATGTGGTTAAGCACACTCCCTAGGAGGACTTGGATTGGAACAGGAAAGATAAAGATGACCTAGCTGAGATCCTTGCTCCAGTCTTAGTCAGGACTAAGGTCTGGTTTGACAGGAAAGTTCGAGAGCTCAGAAGGCACTCAGGATAATCCTTTTCTAAGGATGTTTCAACACCAAGGAGGGAAGCATCGACCCCCATATCAGACACACCTATGAAAACCCCTCCTGCCTCATCAACGCAAGGACCTTCAGCTTCCACCCCTTCTTCATCCACTCAAGTATACCAGAAGAAATTCAAAGAGGATAAGAAGGAGCCTGTTGAAAGAGATCTTCAAAGAAAGTAGGTAGAAGTGCCTTTGGGACCAGAGAACATCATTGTTCTCAGTGAAAGTGAAGAGAGTGAAATGCCAACCCCTGCAAATGCTCCTGAAGATCCAATGGATAAAGATAAGGAAGTCCATAGCACTGAACTTCCAAGTGCTATTGATTCTTCTGCCGCAATTTTCTCAAGCGCCCCACTCACATCTCATCTGGAATCAACAGCTATGCAAACCTTGAGCGTCATGAGCTCTCTGTCTCTTGGTCCTCTTGCCCCTCCCGCTGATTCCTCTTCCCCTTTTGCGTGGGTGTAACCTTTTGTTGACAGTAGGAAGAGGAAATCTTCCTCTCGGAGCTCAGGGTCAAATTTTGATGTTGTCGCAGCCTTGTTGGGCACTACTCCTTCTCGTGCCAAGAAAGCCAAAATCACCTCCAGAATAGTGTCTGATGCTTAAGGTCAGCAATTCCTAGAGATTTCTAAGCCTACAGTAGACAAATCAGAGTAGGACTTGCAGGCATCTGACTTAGAACTCTCAAGAATTCCAATAGGAGAGTCTACTCCTGAAGGTGAGATCCACAACCTCCAGGAAACGATCACAAGAGTCATTGGGAGGGTAGAGAAAGGGCAGCAAACTATTGAATAGTTGGAGGAACAGGCCTAGATTCTCACAGGTTTCATCAAATCTCTTTTGTCTAAGGACAAAGTTTTGGACCCTACCCCATTGACTACTCTTCCACCACCTGTAATTTAGAGCCAAGATGAAGTACAGAGTATCAAAGACATGCACAAGTATTCTGTCTATGGCAGAGCTATGGAGGCCATGGTGGAAGATATGCTTGTTGCAGGATTGAACTTCATCGATGAAGCTTTCAAACTCCACGGAAAGGTGAATAATTTGCAGCAGAAGTTCTCCTCCACTATCGGGGTCATAGATAAAGAGCTCAAACTCTAGAGCAGTTGCATAGTAGACCTCCGTCTCATGAGACAGACCGATGAGAACATTTTATTGGCAAATAAGGTTTTTGATGATGCAAAGGATAATCTGTCAAAGTCCTGGGTTTACAGCGTGGAGTGGAAGATCAAAGTCTTGGAGGAGGCTTTGGGAGAACTGAAGAATAGCTGGTAGAAGGGTGAAGCTTTCAAGACACTGGTTGTATCTACTTTCAAAGATATACATTGTCATCTTCAGGATGAAACTTCTAGTGTGCCCCTTTCCTTGCAAGAAATGAAAGCTCGATTTAGAGCTTTTTTCAAAGATAATCTATTCAAGGAAAGCTCCATCTCCAAAGAGAAAATGAAGGAGATCTTCTCTCTTCAACCTGCCATTGAAGAAGCAAATAAAGATTATCATACTCATGTTGAGTTTGATAAAGAAATGGAGAAGTGTCTTGGATTTTTGGGTCAGTCTACAGCCAACACGTCAGTCCCTCGTGGCAGAGACATAGCCGAGGCATTGAAGAGATTCAGGCAGTGAATTTTGAAGTCAGTGGGTCCCTCCCAATCATAACCACCTGTCTTCTTCTCCGTTTTCTTCTCTTCTTTTCTAATTCTTTTTCTCGAATTCAATGTAATTAGTTGAGGTATTGCAATTGGCAATCCTTAACTAATCTTTAGTTAAAAGAAGTAGTTACAAAGAGTAACTGATTTGTAAGCTATATAATGGCCTCTCCACGCCATTTTGGAAGGAGGAAGAACTTGGCTTATTTTCTGGAAGTGTAAATAGATCATAAAGAAATCAATACAGAAGGGCTTTCCATTCTTTGTCTATCTGATCTCTGTTATCTCCAAGCTTTCATTTAATTTTTGTGGAGATCATTTGTCTGTGTTATGTTAAGAAACTTTGTGTTCAGGCAGATGTTATTTACAGAACTTTGTGTCTCTGAATTCCATCTTATTTATATGATACAAATGATCTTGTTTCAATTCATTATAACTTCGCATACATAAAGAATTACTCTGTTATCTATAATTCTACATGTTTCCTTTCTGCTCATTCTCGTACTCTCATTCCTTAGTCCTTTTGTAATTGATGATCTTTATAGAAAACACTTTCATAATATCCAAGTTCAATCAGGAAATCATGTTTTGTATATTTGTAAATAGGTTCGTTTCTGAATAAGGGAACCTCTCCCATTAAAGAGGAGGGACATCTTGTCCCCTAACTGTTGCTCTTCATAAAGTCCTATTTGACGACCAACAGTTTTTGGCGACTCCGCTGGGGAAAATCATATTCCAGTTCTGTATTTTTTGATCATCCTTTGATCGGGCGACTCCGCATTTTACTCGAGGGAGAAGGGCCCTTAGTATTAAAGATTCTCAGTTTCAGCTTTTGGAGCAGCAGGGTTTTCCTTTCCCTTCAACAAGAAATATAAGGACTCGTTCGACAAGCACTCCACCTGTTCAAAAAAGAATTCCTACGGGTGGTATTCCTTCAGAGCCAGCTAGTCCTAATCTTTGAGCTTTGATTCTTGCTGGTGTTGCAGTTCCTCTCCAAGCCGTTTTTCCAAGAATGGCGGTACCATTTCCCTGGGGTCATCGTGTCGGGCCCCTTGCTCTTCCTCAGCCTTTGCATGAGTTACCTAGAGGTAACTGGAAGAACTTCCATAAATTCAAAGGCGATGTTAAAGTGCATCCTAATGAACACATTGCAGCCTTTATAGTTGCATGTGGAGTTCTGGGAGTTGAACACGAAGACATCTCCGTGAGACTGTTCGTTGAGACTTTACAAGATAATGTTGTTGATTAGTTCTATCACCTTCTGGCTGGTACTATCACTAGCTGGGACACCATGGAACTAGGTTTGAAAACTGTTTCAAACCAGCAGAAGATGTGCATGCCTTGCTAGCCCAAATCTCTCAGATAAAGAAAGATTCACCATATCCCATGAGAGAATTTGTGGCCCGATTCAACAGGTTAATTAATAAAATTCCGGTAAATACTCGACCTGTTGATCAAATCCAAAAATGTTTCTTCCTAAATGCCCAATCGCCTAAAGTTAGTTATGCGCTGAGAAGGGCTAATCTCGCAACATTGGTTGAGGATCAAACTCTTGTTGTTAGTGTCGAGGATGATTTGATCATGTCAGGGAAGTTGAGGAGAGAACCTTCCAAATCTAAGTCCGTTGCTTCCTCCTCTTCCACCCTTGGACCTAATACTGATCCATTAGTTCAAAAACTTGTGAATGATCTCATTGCTATAAAGAAACAATTGGCTCAGCATGCTCCCTATGCAGACGTTCCAAGGAGGAATTTTCAGCCCAGAAATCGTTTTCCTGCTTCTCAAACAAGATTGGCACTCGAAGGACCTCCTGTTAAAGTTCCTGTCAATGCAACCTGTGAAGTTGAAGAGCCAGATGATGATGAGGATAATGAAGCTTGCGAGGAGTTTGTGGAAGAAGTTGATGATGAAGCAGATGAACTTGAAGGGTATCGAGTTAATTTCTTTACCACTAAGGGCATTGATGATGGAGATGATTATGATGAAGTAGTAGCAGACATGAATAGCGAATCATTCGCTGTCATGACTCGAGAGTAGAAAAATCAGAGGGAGAAAGTGACGCAGCCCCCCAAGAAATCTAAGGAGCAGCCGGCAACTATCCCCGTAATTGCAAAAAGGGGATCTCCTATCCCCACTTCATCTACACCAAAGGTGAGTCCTGTCAATCCTGCTATTAAAGTTACTTCTTTTTCCCCTAAAGTTGATAAACCTAGGATCTCAAATGATGATGGCCCGTCCACTTCTAGGTCTTTTGATATTATTGATCACCTAAAAAAGACTAAGGTTCAAATTTCAGAGGCTGAGTATTATCAAACCCATCCCAAAGCTTTTGCTAAAATGATTCACTTTGTCAATTCCCATTCTAAAACCACATCTAAAGGCCTTTTACCCACTCCTTCTTCTACACCACAGCCTAGTCTGGTAGCCGCTGTCACCTCACCCAATGACAAAATCAAACCATTTTATGTAACACTTCTTATAGCTGGCCATAGGCTCAGTAATTGTGTCATAGACTCAGGAGCTTCAGACAATGTGATGCCTGCTAAAGTAGCTCATGCCTTAGGCTTGACTCTCACATGCACTTATGGATCTTGTTACTC
This sequence comes from Taxus chinensis, assembly GCA_019776745.2. Lineage (NCBI taxonomy): Eukaryota > Viridiplantae > Streptophyta > Pinopsida > Cupressales > Taxaceae > Taxus > Taxus chinensis. The sequence goes on from CM034150.1 coordinate 264,333,819, forward strand.
TATGGAGAGTAAGGAAGTGCCTCTGGTCGGAAGAATTAAAGATGCACAAGTGGCTTTTGCTGCTTTGCCTGAGAAGAGAGTTTTGGCTACCATCTTAGTAGCAGATATTCCTCCTTCATACGGAATGTTGCTAAGTAGGAACTTCTGTAAAGATGTGGGTGGAGAAATTCAAATGGATTGGTCACATGCACTCGTACCTGTTAATGGACAAATGAAGAAGTTACTACCTGAGAAGCAATCCGAGTATATTGTACAAAAACGGATGATCCTAAAGCACAAATACTCTATGAGGATATGGGTCATGGTAACTATATGATTATGTCCCCTGATGAAATTCAACTCCCCAAATTATCACCTAAAGATTCTAATGGTGTTTGGATTTTAGAGTTTGATGGAAGTTGTTCCTCAGCCGGTTCTGGAGCTGGTGTCCTACTAGTGTCCCCTGAAGGAAGCCTACATCCTTTTTCATTCAAGTTGCAGTTTGAAAACACTAATAATACAGCAGAGTATGAGGCTCTCATTCTTGGACTGTAAGTGGCCAAAGAACAAGGTGTAAAGAATCTTCCGGATCGTGGTGATGCAGAATTGATTGTAAAGCAAGTGAGAAGCCTTTTCCAGATAAAAAATGGAAGGTTGAAACATTACCGGAATCAGGTTTGGGATTCCATTGAATTTCTTGATGCTTTCTCCATCGAAGCAATACCTAGGGAGAAGAACAGCAGGGCTGATTCGCTAGCAGTCTCAGGGTCACTACTGATTCCTCATCCTGACTTCTCTCAGGATAAGTTCACCATTGAGATGGTCCATCGGCCTAGTGTACCTGATAATACCAATAACTGGCAAGTTTTCAATGATGATCAACACTTGCTTTCTTTCCTTGAACTCAAGCGTAATTTTGAACAACTGTATTTTGAAGTGACAACCTGCCTCGTGAAAGTGTGCCCTTTGACAAAGCAGTCACCCAAGGAGAAGAAACGGATTAGGATGGATGCATCAATCTCAAAGGAAACAAGATTCCTAAAGGATTGGTGAGTTTGGAGGAACTATTTGATAAACATGATAGGTATGTGAAGTCTAGAGCTTCCACTGGACCTCAACAATCAGCTGAGTATGACAAGATTGATATTGGGAATTCTACTAATCCTAAGCTCGTGAACATTGGAAAATGTTACACAGCAGATGAAAGGAAGAAAGCAATTGATCTTTTAAAGAGGTATAAGGATGTTCTTGCTTACTCTTATGAATATTTGAAAGCTTTCAAACCAAAAGATATGCAACATTTTATTCCACTCAAGCCTGGAATCAAGCCTTTTAAGCAGAAACAGAGGCAATACAACCCCAAAATAGCTGACACCATCTTTCAGGAAATACAGAAGTTGTTGAAGGCCAAAATCATTTTTCCCATTCACCATTCAACATGGATTGCAAATATTGTGCCTGTTAGGAAGAAAAATGGTGAGATCCGCATCTATGTTGATTTCAAGAACCTAAATCAGGCTTCCTTGAAAGATAATTATCCTTTGCACATGATGGATCAGGTCTTGCAAGTAGTAACAAGATCTGAAATGTTATCTATGCTTGATGGATTCTCGGGATATAATTAGGTAGAGGTTGATACTGCAGATCAACACAAAACATCTTTCACTACTCCTTGGGGTACCTTTGCTTACAAGAGAATGCCTTTTGGGCTCATTAATGCTGGTGCCACTTTTCAGAGAGCTATGGATTTGGCTTTTGGAAGTTTGAAAGGGAAGTGTATTGTCATATACCTTGATGATTTGACTGTGTTTTCTAAAACAAGGGCGGATCATTTTGACCACCTGGAAACAGTTCTGCTGAGATGCAGAGAACATGGGATTTCTTTGAATCCTAAAAAATCTGTCTTTTGTGTCACCGAGGGGAAATTATTAGGGCACATCATTTCCAAAGATGGTATTAAGATTGATCCTGAACGAGTACAAGCTATCCAGAAAATTCCTCTCCCAACCAGTAAAAATGGCGTGCACTCTTTCTTTGGTAAGATCAATTTTTTAAGAAGGTTCATCCCTGATTTTGTAGAGTTAACTTTGAATATTTCTCAGATAATGAAAGGGAAACAAACATTTGGTTGGTCTTCTAAAGGAAAGAAATCCTTTGAAGGTATCAAGAGAGCTATCGCTAAAACTCCTGTTCTAGCCTGTCCTGATTTCAGCAAAGATTTCATTATTTATTGCTATGCCATAGATAATACCTTAGCTGTTGTTTTGACTCAAGAAGAATCTAATGAGCATGAACTCCCAATTGCATTCATGAGCTATATTCTGAAAGATCATGAGTTAAAATACACCATGATGGAAAAACATGCTTTTGCAGTGGTCAAAGCTGTTAAGCAGTTTCATTTTTACATCCTCAATTCTCATTCCATGGTGTTGGTTCCAGATACAACTGTTAAGTCAATTCTCACACAACAGGAATTTGGATCCAAGAGAGGGAACTGGGTTGCTAAGTTCCAAGAATATGATATTGATATCAAACCGACCAAGCTGGTTCGTGGAAAAGGCCTTTGTGAGCTCATTGCTAAAGGAGCTAAACATGAGTTGCTGGAGGAGAAAGTTGGCCTTCCTACCGTTCTATTTCTTAGCTCAGTTGACGAATGGTATGTTGACATCACCCATTTTCTCACCTATGGGGAATGCCCCTCTCATTTAACTGCCAAAGAAAAGAGGACTGTTAAATTGAGGTCAGTGCAATATGTGTTGTGGGAAAACGCCTTGTTCAAATGTGGGTTAGATGGGAGATTTTTGAAATGTGTGGACAAGGAACAGCAGAAGAAGTTACTCTTAGCTTTTCATGATCAGGCATGTAGCACTATTCATCAACAGTCACTGCTCATAAGATACTTCGTGGAGGATATTACTAGCCTTCCTTGTCTAGAGATGCATCCAAGTGGGTTGATAAATGTGAGGCTTGTCAGACCTTCGTGGGAAGACCTAAATCGGCCTCTTTGCCTCTTAAGCCAGTTGTAATTGAAGAACCTTTTCAACAGTGGGGTTTGGACTTCATTGGAACACTTAATCCTGCTTCTAGTGCTAGTCATACTCATGTATTAACTGTCATGGACTACTTCACCAAATGGGTAGAAGCTATCCCAGTTAAGAGTACTACTTCTGAAGTGGTGTGCAGCTTCATCAAAGAGAACATCTTAGTAAGGTATGGTGTACCTAACAAGATTGTAACAGATAATGCTTCGAATTTCTCTTCAACCGAGATAATGGATTTTTGCTATGGGTATGGCATTTCTTTGGCTCACTCCTCATATTACTATCCTCACGGAAATGGGCAAGCAGAATCCACTAATAAAAATTTGGTGACTATTATAAGGAAATTAGTCAATGAGTCTCAACGAAACTGGCACAAGAAGCTCTATGATGCTCTTTGGGTAGACAGGATTACACCAAAGAGAGCTATTGGAATGTCTCCTTTTCAAGTGGTATATGGAGTAGAAGCTCAATTGCCAGTAACAGTGGAGCTGCCAGCCTTGCATCTAATGAAGGCCATTGAAGATACTAGTTTCAGCGATGCTTTGGATAAGAGAATTATGTACCTTCACAATTTGAATGAGGACAGATTGGAGGTTGCTGATAGGATATCTGTTCACCAACAGAAGGTAAAGGTCCTGTTTGACAAGAAAGCCAGGTTCAAAGATTTCCAAGTTGGAGACACTGTGTTGTTATGGGATAAAAGGCATGAACCTCGTGGCAGCCATGGCAAGTTCGATTCCCTTTGGCTCGGACCTTTCAAGATCAGACACTTTGCTAGTAAGAATTCCTTTTATCTTGATTACATGGATGGTTCTCCTCTCCCACTTCCTTATAGTGGGCAGTACCTTAAGTTGTTCAAGTCTTAGGTGATTAGGGAGTCCTTTGTATATTCTGTACAGTGTTTTGTTTTTTCTTTCCTTTTTGTTTTGGTGTGTTGTCCTCTGTATTGGTTTGCTTTTTGACTCTGTGGCCCAATGGATAAGGTACTGGTCTACTTCCCCGAGTTTTTCTAAGTTCTTACCTTGTCTCATTCCTTGAATTTATGCCAAGTCATCCCCAGAAGGAGCTAGTTGTTGTCCACTCAAAATTCCCAGTTCTTAAGAAAGTGAAAATTCAAAATTTTGAGTTTAAGTGTCTTCTCTGTTGTACTGAAAATGTTAAAGGTTGAGAAATTGAGAAAATCTATGTTTTTGGGTCATTTTGTGTGTTTTTTGGGCCTGTCAGACATTTTTGTCCCGCGCATCCCAAGTTCAAAAGTGCACTCTATTCCCCGATCGGCCGGTTTCCCCGAAGTCTGTCTTTTTCGGGCTTGTCAGAACTTCTTGTCCCAAATGTCCCAAGTTCAATCGGGTAAGTTGTTCCATTTTTGGCCAAAACACCCGAACAGCGTACTTCACACTTTCTTATCCTAAATGTCCCAAGTTCAATCAGGCAAGTTGTTCCATTTTCGGCTGGAACACCCGAACCGCGTACTTCGTGCTTTCACGTCCCAAATGTCCCAAACTCTTCCGGACCCATTGTCACCTTTTCGTCCGATCCGGCCGAGTCGCGTGTTTCACGCATTTGCGTCCCGCATGTCCCAAAAGGCATTTGTGCGTCTTTTCCCCGCTTCGCCTGAATCAGCCGAGCCACGTGTTTCGCACATTCGTGTCTCACATGTCCCAAATGAACCAAGTGCCATTCGTGCTTATTTTTCCCGCTCTACCCGAATATCATGCTTATTCAAATTGGTAGGTATGTATTAAATGTGCATTCATTGTCTTTCTCTCTGCTAATCGGCTATATAACGAGCATACCCCCTTTGCATTTTTCACATTTCTTCCATGCTATCGTTTCCTCGAACCCTTGCAATCAGAAAACCTGTGCGTGTATCCCCTCCCTCTGTAATTTCTTCCCGAGTCTAGTTTGCGGCTCTATCCTCCGGATTACTATCAATATGAAGATCAAGTTTCAGGGACAGGAACAAATCTCGCCACTAGAGTCTGCCGTTCACAATATTGGGGACAGTGAAGCTCGTCATCTTGATTTCATCGATTTTTGGGCAAGGATGGCAGATGCAAACCCTACACCAATGGTGCAGATGATTCACGATAGCGGTTTGGCTTTTGCTGGAGGTTTCCCAATCTCGGTGCAATGTGCTGATACAGTGCTTTTATGCGGAGCTCACTTCGACCCTGATTCGAGTGAATTAACCAATGTACATGGGGAACTCATTGCCAACCTGGATGCTGCTACCATTTGCACTGCTCTGAGGATCCCAGAAATGGATAATGCCATAGTTGTTTCCTAGGATCAAGCACAGGCCCTGTTCAATCAAGACAGCGACAAATTCAAGGCGCGGGTGGCAAAGTCATGGCTTAAAAACCCTAAGAAGGGAGCGTCTCGTCTATCCAAGACTCTCTTCCAAGTAGATTTCAATGAAGAGTTGTCAAACTTCATAATCCTACTGGCTCGGGTTATGGGTTTACCTTCTACTAACGAATACCATTTTTGGATGTGCCTGCTCATCAGCATGGTGTGCGAGGGAACTCAAAATATCAACTGGGTGGAAATCATCAGCATGAATTTGGCGGAGCAGCTCTCCAATGTACAGCAAACGAAGAAGTTCTACATGACTTCGTACCTGATGTATACTCTGGTGGCATCAAGGCAATGGTTTGGTTTTTCTTACATTGATGCCCACAAGGATGATCCTGTATATGCCTACTGCCCGTAGTTCACCCTAGAGACCAACAATCACAATTTCAGAAGGGTAAATGATGCTTTCACCATGTACGTGGTCAGGCTTCTTGAAGGTGATACTGCTAGAAGGTTTTTTGATGAAGCCATGAATCTGATATCACACTACGGTGCTTATTTTATCCAATTCAAAAAATTCTCTTATATCAAGCTTACTGGCTATGAGAGCACCCTTTTGAGGCTTCCCATGTTCTGCAGTGATAAGATGGCCTTGATAGAAGTATGCAGGCAATTAGAAAAATTGCACAGAACTTGCAGAGACAAGAAGATTTCTGGTTTGCACTTTCCCATCTCTTTGGGAAATTACACTTGTAAAAAAGCCCTGGACGCACAGAACATAGAAAGAGCCCTGGTTCCTATCACTGTTCATTTCTTCAAGCCAAGAACTTGCTTCGACTTGAAGAAGTTCATTGAACAGAACATCAAGATAATATATCATCATAGGACAGATACATGAGACTACTGGGCTGACTGTGCAGATGATTTTGAGGCTAGAAGGAGGCACTATGGTAGGTTCTCTCTGCAATTGATCCAAGAACTCGGCTTGTACCAAGTTCCTGAAGGACTCCAGGATGACAATTCTGATCTATACTCATATGAGTATGACAATGTGGTTAAGCACACTCCCTTGGAGGACGTGGATTGGAATAGGAAAGAGAAAGATGATCTGGCCGAGATCCTTGCTCCAGTCTTAGTCATGACTAAGGTCTGGTTTGACAGGAAAGTTCAAGAGCTCAGAAGGCACTCAGGAGAATCCTCTTCTAAGGATGTTTCAACACCAAGGAGGGAAGCATTGTTATCCCATAAAATTGACAAGGGCAATTTTACCGATAACCATACGGAAAATTTTGTTTCTTTCCCTCGTTAGGGATCCCTCGCGTTCGAAACGTTGTAAAATCCCTTCCCGGGAAATCTAGTTTTCGAACTTAGTCTTTCTGAGCCTTTTTTTGGCTGGGTGCATGAAATATCCTTGTAACACTATCTTTTGATGCGCCCCCTTAAAAGCCTTTGGCGCATGGTTTTCCATGTTAACACATCTTTCGGTGCGCCAAAGGATGTTGAGTCTCTTTTGCGTGCGCCAAGGTGCATGCACTTGTGTTGGTACAACTTTTGTTGCGCCACTTTTTGGTGCGCCAAAGGACGCACATAACTTCATGTCGACAACAAGTTTTGATGCGCCCTTTCAAAAGTGGGTGGCGCATTGATGGCTGGTTTTTCTATATATATATATATGTGCTTTGCGTGCCCAAATGTCATTTTCACTTTTGTGAAGCACGTGATTTTTCTGAGCTTGTCAGCCTCTGCTCCATCGTTTTCAACGTATTGTGGACCCGTTCTCAAAACTTTTGCTATATATCCAGGTAAGAGGTGTTATTTCTCTCTTGTGCGTTTTGTGCTTTCGGTTCCTCGATGTGTTCCTGGTTTGGTTCTTAGCTTGTTGGGTGGTTGTTTATATATTTAAATGTGTTGGCCTGGCCTCCTCCATTTGTTGTCTGCCCCCCATGCTATCCTCCCTCTTTCCAGATCTGCTGGAAGAGGATGTCATCCTTGAAACAGTGGTTGTGGCCCTCCTAAGCTAGATCGTTTTTATTTTACACCACTAAGCCTGTAAAAAAGGAAATGAGGAGCAGGAGGAATTTGAACCATAAAGAAGCCCCTTTGTAAAGAAGGTTTGGTCACTGTCTTATCCCTTTGGCGCATCGGCGCGTCCTGCAACACTAAGAACAGTTGCGACCCCATGGCGCATCTACCCGCCCTGTTACATGAGCAAAATCCACGCCAATGGCGCACCCTTTCTGCCTGCTGCATCATGAGCTCATGCGCCCTCAAGGCGCGCCTCTTCCACGTGCTACAAGTGCTAAACCTACGCCCCCATGGCGCACCATCTGTCCATGTTGCATCCCTTTTCTATGCGCCACTGGCGCACCTAGCTTCCATGCAACAAAATTTTTTCCGCGCTAAGTATTGAAGCTATAAAGGCGCAGGCGCATCCCTGATTGCAATAACATTATGTTGTGTAAACCCTTCGTGCGCCGCACCATATCCCTTTGGCGCACGAAAAGTCACTGTTACATGACCCATCCATGCGCCATGCGCCTTTGGCACCAGTTTTACCCTTGTAACACCCTCTTCCTGTGCGCCTTACCTATTTTAGTCCTGTAAGCTGCAGTTTTCATGCGCCCTACGCCCTGAGCCTAAAAATAACTAACTCTTTCTTTTGTTAGCACTTCAATGGAAAATCAAGCAGCTGACACGGCTTTCTTTGATTGGGTTTCACGCCTTATTCTTGCAGATCAGAAATTAAGCACAGAAGAATATATGTCAACATCAAGCAGGAAGCCTATCAAATCCAAAGGCAAGGCCAAGCTCACAGAAGAAGAGGTGAAATATAAGTATCAGAGGGTCAAAATACCGCTCTCAGTTCCACATATCATCACCTGAGTAGCATCAGAAGCAGGCAACCCCCTTTCGGCCGCAGGATGACGATAATGAGTAGCTACTTCTTCTTCTTCTTCTTCTTCTTCCTCTTCTCTCTATTCTCCAACTTTCTTGTTGAAATGTCTAATGTATGTTGACACAAACGATGACATCATCCATGTTGCACCATGGGATGATGTCATCCATCAAGTTGTCAAAAGTCAACATGACTTTTAGATATTTTGTAAATATCTTTGTAAATAGGTGGTTGGCTCCATTTTGTCTTCTTTTCCTCCTCTTCTTCTATAAATACTGGAATACTTGTTGTATTCGGGGTGAACATTTTTTAGATGAAAATAGAAGTGAGGAGAGAAAGACTTTGAGCTTTCTTGTAACAGAAGAAAACAGTAATACAAATATTAAGACTTTGTGCTCAATAGCTGTGTTATGCATTGGATCTTCCTTACGCTAGATCTGTATGTGTTTAATCTGTTGGATTCATATCTACTTTTCTGTCATTTGCTCATCAGTATTGCTTTGTTTATTTCTGTAAGTAGGTTTGGCTCTGTTTACTACCAACCCAAAAACATAAATCTTATGACCTTTCTACTTTGGAATTCTTTTCTTTTCTTCCTTCGGATCTATTCTTTCTCTTTTCCCTCTTTCATTCCTTTCTTTTCGCAGCCTGAAACACTCTACTGGGATGAGATCCCAAACCCCCGAAGGTAGAATCTGTGAGACTTGCATAGATTCCTGCTGGTAGAATAGCAATAAACCAGTTTCGCTTTGTTGACTCAAAGAGGGGCTAAGCCCTGCACACTGTTGGCTCGTCTATCCATAGATCTGTCCAGGCGACAGATTTTCGGACCAACAGTTTTTGGCGACTCCGCTGGGGATCGAATAGATCGGTCAGATCTATGAGGGTAGTAAGATATAAAAATCAGAAAAAAATCAGCAGATTGCTGCCTGTTTGCAAATCTGAACCTTTTGTTAAAAATCCAAAAATTTGCAAAACTGCTCAAATTGAAAAAATTTCTTCTGAGATTCATAGATCTGGTCCAGTTAAAGATCTTTAGTTCGCTGAGTTTTTGAAAAAATTAGTATTTTGCCGTAGATCTGAGTTTTTGACTGTTTGCAAAAAGTTTGAAACCCTCTGAAAAAAGTTAAAATCAGATCCGAAAATCAGCTTGCTAATATTCCCTGCCATCTTATCCTCGTTATTACTTATCATTAACCACAATCGGTTTTCTGGAGAGGATAGTTTTAAATATTTAGAAAAGTGCATGCTGCTGGTTTTTGACAAAAAAACCAGAAAATCAGCAAGTACAACCAAAAAGAAAGTCTGAATCTACACTATAACATTCCAGATCTAGAAGGTACGCTGGCAGGTGAGCCATTTACACGTGGCAGGAGAGCTTGTGGAGAAGTCGATCCTACTTTCAATCGGCTTCAAAGGCACAATTTCAGTATAGCACCGACGCGCTTTTTATCACTAAGTTCAGCTGGTCGGTCATCCAGAAGCGCCTCACCCCCACGGAAAGAGCCGGTTTTCACAAGGAGCCTCCGCGTCCCTTTGTAGCGCTTTGCTGCTCAGTGGAACCACCCTTCCAGCCCGTGTTCTCTTTCCGGATTTTTAGATGGCGGTACCATGAGGAAACGCGATGGGTCCTTTGGCTTTACCACATCCAGTTCACGCCCTCCCTCACGGAAATCGAAAGAATTTTCCCAAATTTGACGGGAGCAAAAATCAAAGCACGGATTCCCACATATTTGCATTCATCATGTCGTGCAGTATTTTGGATGTGACCCACGAAGATGTGTCGGTTCTCCTTTTTCTGGAAACTCTACAAGGGCCCGCAGCCGAATGGTTTCAGCATTTTCCTGCTGGATCTATCACCAGTTGGGAAACCTTACGGGATGCTTTTGAAGATAGGTACAAGCCTTCAAAGGATGCGTTTGCATTATTATCACGAATCACTCACCTGAAAAAGGAGGCAAATGAGACCATGCGCGATTTTATCACCCGGTTTAATGCACTAATCAACCGTGTCCCGGTTGCCATGCTTCCAACACCGGAAAATCAAAAGCGTTTCTTCGTAAACGCCATGAGCTCAAAGGTTAGTTTCTTGCTCCTTCAAGAGTGAGTTTCCACCTTGATTCTCACTCAAGCCGATGCCATTCACATAGAAGATAATCTGATAATATCTGGTGAATTAAAAAAGGAATCAGTAAAGCCTAAATCTTTGGGCCCTTCGCTCACCACTTCGTCTGATCCAGCATTCCAAAAGATGGCAAACGATTTGCTCGCATTAAAGAAGAAGTTGGCCCAGGCCTCTCCCAGTTCCTCATACCGGGATATCCCGTGGAGGAATTTTGTTCCTAACAATGTTTCACAAAGACCGCGCTTACCTACAGCTGCTCCGCGGTTGGCACTTGAAGCTCCTCCGATCAATGCTCTGGCCGAGATTGAAGAAGAAGAGCAGTATTATGAAGAACCTTTGTCTCAAGGTGAAGATGATCAAGATGTCGGTGAACCGACTGGCGACTCTACTATCGGGTACATGGAATTTGATGAGGAAGAATCTGATGAAGAGGAGAGTACTCAAGGCTATGCAAGCGGACAGTCATACACTGTTTTTACTCGTTCGCAAGGAAAAGAAGCGGAAGTTGCTGCCCATGTCCAGCAGGAGAAGGCCGTGTCAAACGTGCCTCCGATCATTGCTAAAAGAGGTAATCGTCTTCCTACTCAACTCCCTGGAAAATCTTTTGCAAAGAAATCTTTTCCCCCTATCTCTCCTCCAAATCAATCCTCTCACATTCCTACTAAGACCACCAATCCTATTCCATCATCGCGAGGTGAGGGACTCATTCCTTTACCAACGCAACCCTTGGCTGCGTTTGATATTATAGATCATGCAAAAAAGACCAAGATTCAAATGTCTGAAGCTGAGTATCTTCAGTCAAACCCCGAACAGCTTGTAAGATTAACTAAGTATATCCAAAGTCAAGCTGTTATACCTAATCAGGCTTCCCCAAAAGGAATCCTTTCCACTCCCCCTGAATCCCATATAAATGTTGCTTCAACATCTGCGTCAGGAAAGATAGAACCTTTCTATCTCTCTTTGCTGATCAATGGACACAAGCTGAGTAATTGCATAATTGATTCCGGAGCTTCTGATAACGTCATGCCGGCAAAAGTCGCCCATGCTTTGGGCCTTACTCTTACCAAGCCTTTCGGAAGGTGTTATTCTTTGGAAACTAAGCAAGTTCCGTTGGTTGGCCAAATCAAGGACGCACAATTTACATTTGTGGCTTTCCTGGATAAAAGAGTAAAAATGACAGTCCTCGTTGCTGACATTCCGGCAGCCTATGGAATATTGCTGGGAAGAAGTTTTTGCAGTGAAGTTGGTGGAGAACTTCATATGGACTGGTCCAAAGCTAAAATTCCAGTCAAAGGCGTAATGCAGACTTTAGAGCCATAATCACAAAAGAAATACTTGGTTACCAGCTCTGAAGACCCCAAAGCTCAAATCCTTTTTGAATCATCAGGGATGGGGAATTACTTCTTATCTACTGAGACGGATAAAACAGGGGCTGTTCTCATTCAGGAAGGAGATCTTAATAAGATCTGGACATTGCAATTCGATGGGAGCTGTGTAACTAGTGGATGTGGTGCTGGGGTCGTGTTAATATCTCCTGAGGAAGAAGTCATTCCTCTCTCTTTCAAATTACAGTTTTTCAACACCAACAATACTGCTGAGTATGAATCTCTCTTACTCGGTATGCAAGCCGCAAAAGAAAGAGGAATAAAAAATCTAAAAGTGCAAGGTGATGCTGAGCTATTTGTAAATCAGGTCAAAAGGATTTACCAAGTAAAGAATGAAAGGCTCAGACATTACCGTAATGCAGTATGGGACAGCATCGAAGAATTTGATGCCTTTTCAATAGAGGGCAATTCCAAGAGCCCAAAATGACATGGCTGATTCATTGGCTGTTTCAGCATCTCTCATGCTCCCACATCCAGGTTTGAAAACGAACAAGTACACCATTGAGGTGGTTTTCCACCCGAGCGTACCAGACAATTCTCAGCATTGGCAGGTGTTCAATGATGATAATCAACTCATTGCCTTTCTGGAGAAATCAGAAAATTTTGAATGAGTTTTATTTCGAAGGATCCACCTCTACATGCCGTGAATCAATCAACGGTCAAAACCATGAATCAAAGGAGAACGACGGCGTATGTCAGCTCAAAGGAAATAAAATTCCAAAGGGCCTGGTTTCTCTAGAGCGCCTGTTTGACAGGCATGACCGTTTTGTGAAAAAGAAGAAGCGAGATGACCTTGACTCATCCCCAGAGACAGAACCAGTCAATATAGGTTCAAAGGCACATCCGCAATTTGTAAACATTGGCAAATGCTGCACGCCTGAAGAGAAGTGAAAATTTGTCAAGCTGCTAAAAAAATATATGGACATATTGGCATGGTCTTATGCCGATTTAAAGTCCTTCAAGCCGAAGGACGTTCAGCACGATATTCCATTGAAAGACGATGCCAAAGCCTTCTGCCAGAAGCAGAGGCACTATAATCCCAAGATTTCGGGTACCATCCAGGCTGAAATTTAGAAGATTCTGGATGTGAGAATCATCTTCCCTATCCATCACAGTACTTGGGTAGCGAATATTGTGCCAGTGCGCAAGAAAAATGGTGAGATACGCATATGCGTAGACTTTCGAAATATGAATCAAGCTTCGTTGAAAGACAACTACCCTCTTCCGATAATGGATCAAGTTCTAAAAGCAGTAACTGGATCAGAGATGCTGTCCATGCTTGACAGTTTTTCAGGTTACAATCAGATTGAAGTTTCGCCTGAGGATCAGTTCAAAACAGCATTCACTACTCCCTGGGGTACATTTGCCTACAGCAGGATGCCTTTCGGCCTAACTAATGCTGGTGCCACTTTTCAGCGGGCCATGGACTTCGCATTCAAAGGTATGATGGGGAAGGTCATTGTGGTTTATTTAGATGACCTGACCATGTTCTCTAAACAACGAAGTGATCACTGTGATCACTTGGAGCAAGTGTTGGCCAGGTGCCGAGAACATGGGATTTCCCTAAACCCAAAAAAGTTTGTTTTTGGAGTCACGGAAGGGAAGTTGCTAGGGCATGTGGTTAGCAAAGAAGGGACAAAGATAGATGCCGAAAGAGTTAAGGCTATTCAAAGCCTTACTCTGCCTACAAGCAAGACTGGTGTTCATTCTTTCTTCGGAAAGGTGAATTTTCTCAGACGTTTTGTTCCTGACTTTGCTGAAAAGACTCACCACATATTGAACATGATGAAGGGATCACCAACTTTCAGATGGAGTGAAGAGGGGAAAAGGTCATTTGAAGAAATAAAAGCTTCTGTTGCTCATGCACCAGTCCTGGTATGTCCCGACTTCTCCAAGGACTTCATCATGTATAGTTATGCATCTGAGCATACTGTGTCTGCAATCTTAATGCAAAAGAATTCAGAAGACATTGAATCCCCGATTGCATTCATGAGTTCTCCCCTCAAGCTTCACGAACTAAAGATGACTCAGCTGGAAAAGCATGCCTTTGCCGTTGTCAAAGCAGTAAAGAATTTCAGGTATTACATTCTAAACTCACATACGGTGGTGCTGGTCCCTGACACGGCGGTAAAATCAATTCTAACTCAGCAGGAGTTAGGAAGTTTGTGGGGAAATTAGATCGCAAAGGTCCAGGAGTATGACCTGGATATTAAACCAACCAAGCTGGTAAGGGGCAAGGGCCTGTGTCAGCTAATGGCTGAAAACAAAGATTCAGAAAATCCTGATAAGAGGGGTGACTACATCGAATGAAGCGCAGGACCGGCAAGAAGGGCCTGATTCTCTGCCTCTGGTTCTATTTGTTGCAACTAGTGATGAGTGGTACTCCGACATCGCTTTCTTCCTTACCTACGGCGAATGCCCAATGCACCTAACTGCAAAGGAGAAGTGCACTATAAAGCTCAGAGCAGCTAAATATGTCATCTGGGATGACGATTTATATAAGCGCGGGATAGACGGCGTCTTCCTGCGATGTGTCGACAAGCCCCAGCAAGTAAAACTGCTGGAAAGTTTTCACAATTCAGCCTGTGGAGGCCATTTTTCTTCTTCCGTGACGGCACACAAGATCATTCGAGCCAGGTACTATTGGCCGACGCTCTTTCAAGATGCAGCTACCTGGGTGGCAAAGTGTGAACCCTGTCAACAATTCGTCGGCAAGCCCAAGTTGGCTGCCCTTCCCCTAAGGCCGGTCATTATCAATGAACCATTCAGGCAATGGGGAATTGATTTTATTGGCGCACTCAATCCTCAATCGAGTGCTGGACATAGTTATGTCCTTACAGCAACGGATTACTTCACCAAGTGGGTGGAAGCCATACCTGTCAAGCATGCCACTTCTGAGGTGGTTTGCAATTTCATTAAAGAAAATATCATTGTCAGGTTCGGCGTTCCAAACAAAATCGTTGCTGATAATGCTTCTAACTTCTCCTCACGAGAAGTTATTAGTTTTTGCTATGAATATGGAGATAACTTTGGCTCATGCCTCAGATTATTACCCTCAGGGAAATGGTCAGGCGGAATCCAGTAACAAGAACTTGGTGACCATCATACGGAAGTTAGTAGATGAAAATTAGTGGATGTGGCACAAGTCTTTATACGACGCTTTGTGGGTAGACCGCATTACTCCCAAGAGATCTCTCGGCATGTCACCTTTTCAAGTGTTATATGGCACTGATGCCGAACTTCCCATTTCTGTGGAACTTCCTGCTCTGCGCTTGGCACGAGCGATTGAAGATGAAACTTTCCAGAATTCTCTAGAAAAGAGAATCATGTATCTGGCAGAACTTGAAGAAAAGAGAGTAGGGTGGTCGACAGGATCACTGAACATCAGAATCAAGTTAAGAGGCTTTTCGATAAGAAAGCCAAGCAGAGGGATTTTCAAGTGGGAGATCTCGTCCTTTTGTGGGACAAGCGAAGAGAGCCAAAGGGCATGCACGGAAAGTTTGATTCCCTATGGAGAGGGCCCTTCAAAATCAAGCAACTCAATGGAGAGAATAGTTTCTATCTCTCATATCTGGATGGAACCGAGCTCCCGCTTCCTTATAGCGGGCAGCATCTGAAGATCTTCAGGAAGTAGAGCTTGCTCTCTTCTTTGTACAGTTTGCTTTAAGTTGTGTGTTTGCTTTCGTCGTGTGTTTGCTTTCGGTTTGTCGTGTGTTTCTTTTGTTCTCCCTCCGGTCCCCCTTGTTTTTGACTCCATTACCCAATGGATAGGCACAAGTGATCTGGGATTCTCTACCCCCGAGTTTACTCAGGGATAGTCCCCAGAAAGAGCCAGCTGTTATCCCGTAAAATTGACAAGGGCAATTTTACCGATAACCATACGGAAAATTTTGTTTCTTTCCCTCGTTAGGGATCCCTCGCGTTCGAAACGTTGTAAAATCCCTTCCCGGGAAATCTAGTTTTCGAACTTAGTCTTTTTGAGCCTTTTTTGGCTGGGCGCATGAAATCTCCTTGTAACACTAACTTTTGGTGCGCCCCCTTAAAAGCCTTTGGCGCATGGTTTTCAATGTTAACACATCTTTCGGTGCGCCAAAGGATGTTGAGTCTCTTTTGCGTGCGCCAAGGCGCATGCGCTTGTGTTGGTACAACTTTTGTTGCGCCACTTTTTGGTGCGCCAAAGGACACACATAACTTCATGTCGACAACAAGTTTTGATGCGCCCTTTCAAAAGTGGGTGGCGCATTGATGGCTGGTTTTTCTATATATGTGTGTTTTGCGCGCCCAAATGTCATTTTCACTTTTACGAAGCACGTGATTTTTCTGAGCTTGTCAGCCTCTGCTCCGTCGTTTTCAACGTATTGTGGACCCGTTCTCAAAACTTTTGCTATTTATCAGGTAAGAGGTTCTCCCTCTTCTACGTTTTGTGCTTTCGGTTCTCGATGCGTTATTGGTCTGGTTTTAGCTTGTTGGTTGGTTGTTTATATATTTACACGATGACCTGGCCTCCTCCATTTGCTGTCTGCCCCCCATGCTATCCTCCCTCTTTCCAGATCTGCTGGAAGAGGATGTCATCCTTGAAACAGTGGTTGTGGCCCTCCTAAGCTAGATCATTTTTATTTTACACCACTGAGCCTGTAAAAAAGGAAATGAGGAGCAGGAGGAATTTGAACCATAAAGAAGCCCCTTTGTAAAGAAGGTTTGGTCACTGTCTTATCCCTTTGGCGCATCGGCGCATCCTGCAACACTAAGAACAGTTGCGCCCCCATGGCGCATCTACCCGCCCTGTTACATGAGCAAAATCCATGCCAATGGCGCACCCTTTCTGCCTGCTGCATCATGAGCTCATGCGACCTCAAGGTGCGCCTCTTCTGCATGCTACAAGTGCTAAACCTATGCCCCCATGGCGCACCATCCGTCCATGTTGCATCCCTTTTCTATGCGCCACTGGCGCACCCAGCTTCCATGCAACAAAAGTTTTTCCGCGCTAAGTATTGAAGCTATAAAGGCGCAGGCACATCCTTGATTGCAATAACATTATGTTGTGTAAACCCTTCGTGCGCCGCACCATATCCCTTTGGCGCATGAAAAGTCACTGTTACATGACCCATCCATGCGCCATGCGCCTTTGGCACCAGTTTTACCCTTGTAACACCCTCTTCCTGTGCGCCTTACCTATTTTAGTCCTGTAAGCTGCAGTTTTCATGCGCCCTGCGCCCTGAGCCTAAAAATAACTAACTCTTTCTTCTGTTAGCACTTCAATGGAAAATCAAGTAGCTGACATGGCTTTCTTCGATTGGGTTTCACGCCTTATTCTTGCAGATCAGCAATTAAGCACAGAAGAATATATGTCAACATCAAGCAGGAAGCCTATCAAATCCAAAGGCAAGGCCAAGCTCACAGAAGAAGAGGTGAAATATAAGTATCAGAGGGTCAGAATACCGCTCTCAGTTCCACATATCATCACCTGAGCAGCATCAGAAGCAGGCTACCCCCTTTCGGCCGCAGGATGACGATAATGAGTAGCTACTTCTTCTTCTTCTTCTTCTTCCTCTTCTCTCTATTCTCCGACTTTCTTGTTGAAATGTCTAATGTATGTTGACACAAACGATGACATCATCCATGTTGCACCATGGGATGATGTCATCCATCAAGTTGTCAAAAGTCAACATGACTTTTAGATATTTTGTAAATATCTTTGTAAATAGGTGGTTGGCTCCATTTTGTCTTGTTTTCCTCCTCTTCTTCTATAAATACTGGAATACTTGTTGTATTCGGGGTGAACATTTTTTAGATGAAAATAGAAGTGAGGAGAGAAAGACTTTGAGCTTTCTTGTAACAGAAGAAAACAGTAATACAAATATTAAGACTTTGTGCTCAATAGCTGTGTTATGCATTGGATCTTCCTTACGTTAGATCTATATGTGTTTAATCTGTTGGATTCATATCTACTTTTCTGTCATTTGCTCATCAGTATTGCTTTGTTTATTTATGTAAGTAGGTTTGGCTCTGTTTACTACCAACCTAAAAACATAAATCTTCTGACCTTTCTGCTTTGGAATTCATTTCTTTTCTTCCTTCGGATCTATTCTTTCTCTTTTCCCTCTTTCATTCCTTTCTTTTCGCAGCCTGAAACACTCTACTGGGATGAGATCCCAAACCCCCGAAGGTAGAATCTGTGAGACTTGCATAGATTCCTGCTGATAGAATAGCAATAAACCAGTTTCGCTTTGCTGGCTCAAAGAGGGGCTAAGCCCTGCACAATGTTGGACCAGAGAACATCATTGTTCTCAGTGAAAGTGAAGAGAGTGAAATGCCAACCCCTACAAATGCTCATGAAGATCCAACAGATAAAGATAAGGAAGTCCATAGCACTGAACTTCCAAGTGCTATTGATTCTTCTGCCGCAATTGTCTCAAGCGCCCCACTCACATCTCATCTGGAATCAACAGCTGTGCAAACCTTGAGCGTCATGAGCTCTCTGTCTCTTGGTCCTCTTGCCCCTCCCGCTAATTCCTCTTCCTCTTTTGCGTGGGTGCAACCTTTTGTTGACAGTAGGAAGAGGAAATCTTCCTCTCGGAGCTCAGGGTCAAATTTTGATGTTGTCGCAGCCTTGTTGGGCACTACTCCTTCTCGTGCCAAGAAAGCCAAAATCACCTCCAGAATAGTGTCTGATGCTTAAGGTCAGCAATTCCTGGAGATTGCTAAGCCTACAGTAGACAAATCAGAGCAGGACTTGAAGGCATCTGACTTAGAACTCTCAAGAATTCCAATGGGAGAGTCTACTCCTGAAGGTGAGATCCACAACCTCCAGGAAACGATCACAAGAGTCATTGGGAGGGTAGAGAAAGGGCAGCAAACTATTGAACAGTTGGAGGAAGAGGCCCAGATTCTCACAGGTTTCATCAAATCTCTTTTGTCTAAAGACAAAGTTTTTGACCCTACCCCATTGACTACTCTTCCACCACCTGTAATTTAGAGCCAAGATGAAGTACAGAGTATCAAAGACACGCACAAGTATTCTGTCTATGGCAGAGCTATGGAGGCCATGGTGGAAGATATGCTTGTTGCAGGATTGAAATTCATCGATGAAGCTTTCAAAATCCACGGAAAGGTGAACAATTTGCAACAGAAGTTCTCCTCCACTATCGGGGTCATAGATAAAGAGCTCAAACTCTGGAGCAATTGCATAGTAGACCTCCATCTCATGGGAGAGATAGATGAGAACATTTTATTGGAAAATAAGGTTTTTGATGATGCAAAGGATAATCTGTCAAAGTCCTGGGTTTTACAGCATGGAGTGGAAGATTAAAGTCTTGGAGGAGGCTTTGGGAGAACTGAAGAATAGCTGGCAGAAGGGTGAAGCTTTCAAGACACTGGTTGTATCTACTTTCAAAGATATACATTGTCATCTTCAAGATGAAACTTCTGGTGTGCCCCTTTCCTTGTAAGAAATCAATGCTCAATTCAGAGCTTTTGTCAAAGATAATCTATTCAAGGAAAGCTCCATCTCCAAAGAGAAAATGAAGGAGATCTGCTCTCTTCAATCTACCATTGAAGAAGCAAATAAATATTATCATACTCATGTCGAGTTTGATAAAGAAATGGAGAAGTGTCTCAGATTTTGGGGTCAATCTACAGCCAACACGTCAGTCCCTCGTGGCAGAGACATAGCCGAGGCATTGAAGAGATTCAGGCCGTGAATTTTGAAGTCAGTGGGTCCCTCCCAGTCATAACCACCTGTCTTCTTCTCTGTTTTCTTCTCTTCTTTTCTAATTCTTTTTCGCGATTGGCAATCCTTAACTAATCTTTAGTTAAAAGAAGTAGTTACAAAGAGTAACTGATTTGTAAGCTATATAATGGCCTCTCCACGCCATTTTGGAAGGAGGAAGAACTTGGCTTATTTTCTGAAAGTGTAAATAGATCATAAAGAAATCAATACAGAAGGGCTTTCCATTCTTTGTCTATCTGATCTCTGTTATCCCCAAGCTTTCATTTAATTTTTGTGGAGATCATTTGTCTGTGTTATGTTAAGAAACTTTGTGTTCTGGTAGATGTTATTTACAGAACTTTGTGTCTCTGAATTCCATCTTATTTATATGATACAAATGATCTTGTTTCAATTCACTATAACTTCGCATACATAAAGAATTACTCTGTTATCTATAATTCTGCATGTTGCCTTTCTGCTCATTCTCGTACTCTCATTCCTCAGTCCTTTTGTAATTGATGATCTTTATAGAAAACACTTTCATAATATCCAAGTTCAACCAGGAAATCATGTTTTGTATATTTGTAAATAGGTTTGTTTCTGAATAAGGGAACCTCTCCCATTAAAGAGGAGGGACTTCTTGTCCCCTGACTGTTGCTCTTCATAAAGTCCTATTTGACGACCAACAGAGCTCTCCATTCTTCTCGCACCTGACTACCTCCAATTCAGTTTTTCAAAACAACCATAATTTGTTAACCTTTATTTTTGGTAAGTTTTTTTCATAATTTATTTCGTTTTTTTATATAAAGTTTTTAAAATTTCAAATTTGAGGTGTCCTTTTATAAGGTGTGAACTTTTCTTTAAAAAGGAAAGTATTTAAATATTTAATTAGGATTTAATTTTTGATTAGATTTTAATTAGTTTTTTTATTATTTGAAATTAATTAGATTTAATTATATTAAATCTAGTGTTATTAATTTCAATTCTAATTATCCTTTACGACTAGTCATTTAAAAATCATTTTTTAAAAAATTAGCATTATTTTATCATTTTTTTTAAACTCCAAATAGCTCTAAAATTAGTTAAACTAGATGTTTCTAACTGGTAAATTTTAGGCGTTATTGTCATTTTTTTACTAATTGTGCACTCAAGTGTACAGTGACACTTTGAGCACCTATTTGTCTTTCGCATGCCTTTCTGACATTATGAAGATCATCGGGACTCATCTTGTGTTCGTTTAAAACCTTGTATTTACCCTTATTATTGCTTGCGACTAGTGAGTGCATCCACCATAGTTTGCAGCAAGGAGATATCCATTGTAATGTGAGACACTTTTTCTCACAACCAGGATTTGATTTCCCCTCCTTCCTAGTTTATTTCTAGTTGTCCTTATATACGATGTCACTTTGTTGTGCTCCATGAAACACAATTGTGATCTCCTCTCTTGCACGTTATTACGTTGATTGCAACGTGAATTACCAAATGTTTCAATACATGTGCTTGGACCTAATTGTATTCAACACACTAAACTATAAAGTGCCGAAAGTAGGGGGTTGTTATATTGTCCTAAGTGGTTGTGATTCTTGTGTTTCTTTTCTGCATTCTTTCTCTCTCTTCACTATGGATGCACTTTCAATTCCTTTGCTTACGCCATTCAACTTCTTCGAATGGAGATTGAAAATGATTATGAAACTAAGGGGTAAAGGGTTATTCCACATCACCATGAGAAGTGAGACTAAACCAGATGACGACCCTGAAAAATCTAAGTGGTTAAACCGTATTTATGAAGCTTTAGATCTTCTTTGCATGTTTGTTTCTCTTGAATTTCTCTTCCACATTGAGTCGTCTGAAACACCTAATTCTATGTTTGGAAATAAATATGACATGAGAGCGCATGAGTTGGAAAATAAACTACTAGGGTTAAATCCTAGTAGAGAAGAAATATTCTCAACTGATCTTCTCGATTCTCTCTAAGTTAGGTCCTAAATGTTTTGTCTTTGTGTCAACTTTTTATGCTACAAAAGTTGCCTTGGGCAAGGATTAGAATATGCCCTCCTTTGATTGTTTGTTGTCCCAACTCATTCGAGAATAGGAGAAACTCATTCAAATGGGGTCTCTCAAATCCAAGTCACATGCCCTTATAGCGAGTACTAGTAAGGAAAAGAAGACTGAAAAGAAGAAAGAAAGAAAGGACCAACCTAAGAAGGAAACCAAGACCAAAACTAAATTTAACACAAACGCTTCGAATTCTAAGCCTAGAGCATTAAAGAAAAGTATTTTTGTTCCTATTGCAAGAATCCTGGTCATAAAGAGCATATGTGTATGAGAAAACCAACTGATCACCTTACTCATTTACTTGAGAAAAATCAAATAGGTGTCCCTGATTCTATCAAAAAAATGCTTCGAAGACTGAGTCTTCTACTGTAAAAGGTTCTAAATATGATAAGAAGAAAGGAAAGTCCCTTGTAGCCAAAGTTTTTCCTTTATCGACATGGATTATAGATTCCGGTGCCTCACACCACATGGCTTCTTCACATGTTGAGTTCTCCAACATCGAGCCTTGTGTTATGTCCCAAATCACGATGGGTAATGACACAACCGTTTCGGTTTCCGGTAGTGGATTGGTAGAGATGGATGGGGGAACATTCAACCAAGTTTTGAGTGTTCCTGATCTCTCTACCAATATCCTATCGGTTTACCAAATTACTCACCTTGGTGAAGGAATGAGAGTGGAATTTGGTCCTAACTTGGTGATTATTCATGAGCTTAATGATGACACTACAGTTGTTGAGGGAAAGGTAGATCATCATTCACATTTGTATACCTTTTCCTAATTTACTTCTGATTCTACGCCCACTTCCTTGCTCACTCATACAAATGAGGATAGTAAGCTATGGCATGAGCATTTCAGACATCTAAATTATTTCTACCTTAAACAATTGAGCCAAAATGAAATGGTCAATGGGTTATCCCGCGTCAAATTTTCTAAGGGTCTTTGTGAGGGTTATATCCTTGGAAAGCATCCTAAAAAGAACTTTGACAAAGGAAAAGCTTGGAGAGCTACTCATCCTTTGGATCTTGTTCACAGCGATATTTCTGGTCCATTTCTATCTCCTTTGTTTACTAGAGCTATTTATGTGTTGACCTTCATTGATGACTATTCGCAATATATTTTGGTATATTTTCTTAATCTTAAGTCTGAAGTCTTTGAACATTTTCAGGACTTTAAGGCTCTTGCTGAGAAACAGGTGGAACAGTCTATTAAGATTCTTCAAACCGACAATGGAGGTGAATGTGTAAACAATAGGTTCATGGATTTCTATACTTTTGAAGGGATCTCCTTACAGCATACAGTTGCTTATAGCCCTTTGTAGAATGGATTCGCAGAAAGAAATAACTATACTCTTAAGGAGATGGCCACTTGTATGATTCATTTGAAGTCTCTTCCTCCACAGTATTGGGCTGAAGCAGTGAATTATGCTAATTAAATTCATAAGCATGTTCCACATAAGGCAGTAAGAGGGGTGACACCCTTTGAAGCCTGGTTTGGACTCAAGCCTGATGTTGAGCACTTTCGAGTCTTCAAATCCAAGGTTATGGCTCAGATTCTTATGAAAAAATGCAAGGCATTAGAACCACAATCCAAACCTTATATCTTTGTAGGGTATCCTGATGGCATGAAGGGATATCAATTGTTAAATCCTACTTCTCATGAGCTTTATATTGAGATAAGTGTTAAGTTTGATGAATCTTCTTTGACTTTGATTTTTCTACCTATCGAGGTTCTTCAGCTTGCTGATTCGGATTCTAACTCATCAGATAATGATGTTGTTGAGTGTGCTCCTCTTCCTAATCCTCCTAACCATCAGACCTTTGATTCTTCTGATTTTGACAATAGTGATGATGAGAACTATGTCCCTTCTCACTTGAGTGATGAATCTTCTGATTCAGATCCTGATCCTCCTAGTCCTCTTTGGGCTAGAAAAAATTTGCAAAGTGCTAGAGATTTAGTTGGAGATACTTTAGATATGAGATGTGCTTGGTTAGATTTCATTAGACCCCACTCCTTCTTCACCTCTGCTTTTGATCCACAGTATTTTTGGGAGGATTTTGGTATTCCTGAGTGGGATTCTGCCATGGATGAGGAGTATTCCTCTCTCATGAAGAACAATACTTAGGATCTCACCCCTCTTCCGAAAGGAAGAAAAATCATTCAGTGTAAGTGGGTGTTCCGAACCAAGTATAGAGTAGATGGAGACATCAAAAAGTTTAAAGTGCGATTAGTAGCTAAGGGTTTCTCCTAAATAGCTAGGGTTAATTATATTGAAACCTTTTCTCCGGTTGTGAAGATGACTTCTATTCAACTGACCCTTGCCATTTTCGTAGCAAACAGATGGAAACTCCATCAAATAGACGTTAAGAGTTCCTTTACGGTGACTTAGAGGAAGATATCTACATGGAACAACCTCCGGGTTATTTCCATGATCCCTCCCTCGTTTGTAAGTTAAAGAAGTCTCTTTATGGCCTTAAACAAGCCCCTCAGGCTTGGTATACCAAGATGGACTCCTTTTTACTTACATCATAGTTTACTAGATGTCACTCTAATCCAAATGTTTATATTCTATTGTAAGATGACTCCATACTCATTCTTTTTCTCTATTTTGATGACTTGTTGATCACAGGCAGCTCTTCCTCTATCATTGATTCTGTGAAGATCACCTTGGCCAATAGGTTTTCCATGATTGACTTAGGTCTGCTTCATTACTTTATTGGGATCCAGATTTCACAATCTAACTCAGGAATTTTGATTTCACAACCTAAGTATGCTCTTGACTTGCTTTCTCATTTTCAGATGTCTAATTGCAAGTCTTCTCGTACTCCTTTTCTTTCTGGGGTTAAGTTGGTTTTTTATTTCTCCACTCCCTTGGTTGATGGTAACCTTTATCGATAATTGGTGGGGAGCTTAATTTACTTGACTCACACTTGACTAGATTTATCTTATGTTGTTGGGATTGTGTCCAGATTCATGCAAGAGCCACATGAGCTACATTGGAAAGTAGCTAAGTGGATCCTTCATTATGTTCATGGCACATATACTGATCATATTCATTATTAAGGAGGGGTGGATATTGACTTGATTGGGTTCACAGATTCTGATTGGGCTTGTGACTTAGATCATTGGAAATCTACCTCTAGCTACAATTTCTATCTTGGTTTGGGTCCTATTAGTTGGTCTAGAAAGAATTAGAATGCAATTGTGATATCTTCTACAGAGGTAGAATATAGAGGAGCAGGAAAATACTGCCACTGAAGTTGTTTGGCTACAGGGTATTCTGACAGAGTTTGGCATCCACTTTCGGCAACCTACCATTATCTACTATGATAACACGAGCACTATCTCAATTTGTATAAATCTAGTTCAGCATCAGCAGATGAAGCACCTTGAGATCTATATGCATTTCATACAAGATACTATTCATGATGGTATCATCGACATTCAGTACATTTAGACAGCTGATCAGATTACAGATATATTCACCAAGCCCTTCACTGAGGTGAAGTTTCTTCACTTGCGGTCTCTTCTTGGGGTGAGGTCTTATGTAGCTGCTCATCTTATTCAGGCTATAAAGTCCTTCTCTTCTTATTCTTCTTCTAGGAAGATGTTGTTTGTACATGGGCACCTTATCAAGCCTTTAGTTTTCGAGCCCCATTGACACATCTTTCTTAGTTATTTAGGAGTGTCTTCTTGTTATGTCTGACTCATCATAGCCACTACCCCAACTTTGATGAAGGGGTGTGTTAGTGTGTGGGATCCTATGTGTTCTCCACTCACATATGGAGGGTCATCTCACATGGGTTAGGTTTAGGGTTTGCTTGTGTGTCATGCACTAGGGTTACTTAGCACCCTATATGTATCCCGTCATTTGACATTTATGAGTATGCCAAGACACTCCGATGTCTTTATCTATGTGTAAGCTTTGTTCTGTTATGAAATTTCTTCCATTGATTGATTGATTCCTCCTTGTGATTACACTAGAGCTATTACGTTTCCTTTAGAGTGCAACTTCATCGTGGTGCACAATTTTCGATACGATTCTCACAAAATATTTCAAGATTTACATTAATATCTTCTCCCATTTTTTTAATAGGCAATGCTCTAGGAAATCCAATGCATGCAACGTGTAACTAATCAATGCACTGATGGTGGAGGATTTGATGCAAGTATAAGATTAATATATTGATTGCTCAGGGATCTGTAGTTAGCAGAGAGAAAAATTAAACACTTGGCACAATTCAATAACTCAATCCAATATCAATGATATTGTAAAGCTATATCTATGATATCTCCAAACATAAACATTCAATTCTTCACGAACATGTGATTTATTACCCTCAACTTATACACATACATATCCATTAAACATACACGCGATGCAACTCCTCTATTTGGCCTGACAATGTGACATGAGCATGTTCTAAGCATGAAAGTAGACGGTGGAATGATAGAGTGAAGATCTGCTTCTTGGGATATATTTTTGAAGGGTTACGATGATTATAGGCCTTAGAACCACTGCTTAGCGGCCTGTCAAGAGGTGATGAAATAGATGCACTCGATTCACGTCTGAGCTGATATGCATAGGTCCAATTAATAATAGAAATAGAAATCACATATTCTCCCAGATGGAAAATAGAATGTTAGGAAAATTGGAATAAAAATATAAAACAGGATTTTATATTGACTTCACATGCATGTGTCTTCCTCTAGATGAAAACAAAGATTAAAATATCTGCCCCAATCTCCATTACAAGGATCAATAATGCTATGATACCAAATAATGGTATAACAAAAAATTAAACATAGAATAATATTCTATTTAACATGCACACATGAATATTATAGCGGCTATAATATAGCCATAGAATCAACAAACCAACTTCCTACTAAATAGTAGGACAAAACAAGAACTACCCTGGTAAAGATAATCGAGTATAACAAACAAAGCAAACCCATAACAATATAATATAATAATAACCCAATGAATCACTAATTAAATATGAATTCCTAACACTCAGGTCTTTTCCCTTCAAACTTGCTAAGACTACCCTACTAGGTTTGTAGCCCTGAAAAACTGTTAGGCTTATTGTATAGAAAGTTCCACAAGGAGTTAAGAAAAACTAAATTCCATTTTGGATACCCTTTATGCTCTTCCTTCACTGTACAAAATTTTAGGGTTCAAATAACTGAAATCACCTCCCAAATTGTTATGTTAATTTTACAATTAGGACTCTTGTAAACACTAACATGTTTATAGACAAGACTATCATAAATTATGGCTAGTTGGCTTAAATTCACCCACTCAAACAATGAAAAATTGTTTGTTAGAGGTATTCAGAAGCTTTGTAGAAAGTTTCAAACCTTAATTTGATATTTAAGCCCCTCAAACTACAAATTTTCCCAAACCCTAGTAAGTGTTTCTATGATAGTTAAGTGGACTCAAAATCTTATAAAATGTAAATGCCTCAGTTTCAAACCCTATAATATAACCTGTAGGTCTATTTCAAACTCCTTAAGCTTCTTGAGTGAATAGTAGTCCACAAGAACTCATAAACTTCAAATTCAAACTAATTACTCTCCTATTTGAGCAAGAGAATCAGGGTTCTTGGTATCCTTAAGAGAAAATTATATAGAAAAAAGCATAATCACCTTCAATCATGCATAATATCCTCCAAAAATTGTTCTTATAATCTATTATAGATGTTCAATCATCAAAGAATTTCAACCACTCTCAAAAAAAAATGTGCTCATTTCATGATTCAAAGAATAAAAATGATCTTAAATGCAAAACAGAGTCTTCTTCCCTCAAATAATCATCAAATTTCCTTGTAACAGATCTTTCATCACCTTCTACAGGAGGTCAACCACAAGGAACTTTATTGTATTCAATCTATTTGATGTTGTATATGGTTTTCTTGGAGGAAAATCATTCAAGAAACAATAATTCTAAGCCAAAACAAAGTAAAAATCTCCCTATTCTTCATTGATGCCTCCTTCTTCATACATTGAACTCAAATATATTGAGATAAAAAAATCCCTACCTAAATAAATTTCTCAGTATTGTATCACTTTTGTCTTATAATATTAAAACCTGATTGTTTTCCATGTTTTGAAAAGCATAGAAAAGGGGGTATTTTTAACCTTTAGAACTTTTTTTTACTAATTTTCACCCTAAAATACATTTTGATCATGACTTAGACACCTACCCAACTTATCCTAACCATCTAGACCTTTATCATTCACTTGATAAGCCCAAAATTTCCTAGGACAAGTTTAAAAATTCAAATTTCACTTTTGGGCAAGAAAGTGAGAAACCAAGCCAAATTTGAAAACTAGAACACTTTATGACCTAATAAAACTTCCTAAGCCCTAATACCACACTCCTAGGTTGGTCAAACCAAAAAAATTCTAATATAAATTCTCCATGTTGATGTTCTTGCATCATTATTCATCTCTCATTTGGGAGGGCATTCTATCTACTTGGAACCTAGCACTCTAATGAGAAAATACTAAGAGCAATCACAAGAAAAGATACTCCAAGACTCCCTTGTTATTCAGATACCCTACATAATAATTCTATGAAAGTCACCCACTTAGATCTATAAGTATAAAAGGCATATTATCAAATTCAAATCAAGATAGGATAAAGGTTCAAGTATAATTACATTGTTGCAAGGTCATTGTTATCAATATAGTTACATACATTCTAGATATCACATGTTAGGTGAGAATGGCGTGTAGTTTGAGACCTCTTCAGAGTAGTGGAAATTTTAGTAGTGCACAAGGGTTCCCATAACCCAACTAATGTTTTTTTAGGAATCCCTCGCCATCTATGGTTTTGAAGATTCAATTAGCTACACAACGAGCATCGCACAGTTTTGAATTCCAAATTACGACGTGAGCATATCAAGAATTAACGCATAGACCCAGAAAGTTTCAGGAGTTGAAATTACAAAGGGATAAGGGTGTACAAAAATGGCTATAATAGCCATACATTTTGGGTCATGCCATACACTTTGGTCTCGAAAGCCTTGCAAGATAGTTTCAGAGACGAATCCTTGTCAGATCATTTTCAGCCCTTTTCAATCATCATGTCAGCCCAGATCATCACACAATCTAGAATATCATCTGAGTAACTCTCCATCCCCTTTGATAGTACTTTTATCAGTATCTATTGTTGTTTATATTTCTTCATATATTGCATTATTATTTCTGTAATTAGCTTTAAAAACTAGTTCATTAGGATAATATACCATTGGTTACTACCACCTATAAATTTAACCATTTAGGTTAAATCAACAACCCTCATAGAATTGGGTCTCTTATTTATTTCTTGGGCCCTTGCATTCCTAATTCTATTACACATGTAATAATTCCATATGGGGCTAATCCTTTTTTCTCTATAGGATTATCCCTCATACTCATATTCACCCATCATCCAAATCACACATTACTTCTCATAGATCTAGTCTACCTAGTTCTCCTCTTAGGTATTCTATGACACATATTATCACCTCTACACCACTTACACACAAGCATCATTCTTTATCATAGTTGAGGAATGAGCCCCCAATTTATTCAACATTTAATTATCCTCCTCATGAGGCTCTTACTGAGAAGCTCTTGTGCTACACCTCTCCTAATACATAGCGAAATTCAAACATAAAAAAGTGTTCACATATTTGCAAAAAACAAGACCATGACCTATATGCATAGTTTGAGTTGTTATCACTTTACATTACATATGTTTTTTATCACTATGGTTTGATAACATATATTTTATACCCCTTACACACATGCATTCATGAGGTATATTAAGCTTGATGCAATACACACATAGAGTGTTACGTCCTAATAAGAGCTAGCTTAGTTCCTTACATTCTTATCTTGGGGTAATTCCTCCCCAATATATAGGTGATATTGTTTCATTATAGTTCCTTTCTACTTCCTTATTACGCTTTATTATATATATTGTGTACATGTTATCTTTTGAGATAACAGGACTAACACATGTGTCTTATGCAGTGCTGACATATCTTACTTCATGTGCTTTGTTAGTACTTACTATATTTCTTTCATCACTAGTTGACATCACTATATTTTATATATATGGTTGATATTTGCTTGTGTTACTACTTTTCTATTTCATTTTATGTGGTCTAAGTGCCTTGTTTCTCGCGTGGCATCATTGATGTCCCATATTTATGGCTCGATGTCTTTCTTGTGTGACATTCCTTCTCTAGTATGTGCCTTAAGTTCCTTGATTGTCTTATGACACTATGGGTGTCCAATGTTTGTGGATTTATGCCTTGATGTGGCTCTTTTCTATAAGCTATTTCTTTTTTTTACTCACTTGACTATTATTATGTCTCTATACTAGTTCTATTGAATTTATGTTACTGCTGATCTTGTTCCCATCGCTACTATTGTTATTATTATTTATATGATTGTCTGTCTCTTTACATGATGTGGTATCCAAAAAGAACAATCCCTTTTACATGTATGGTTTCTCAAATGTGGCCACCACTTTAGCATTCCACACTCTCCTATAGGTTATCAAATATACATCACATGGGTACACATATATTATTTTGATTCATGTGGTCACTACTTTACCAACTACACCTTAAAAAAGGGGGCATCATCAGAATTTATTCTACACCTACAATAACATTTCCATATTTAGATAAAAAAAATTTACAAGGATCAATTTATCATATACATTTCTAGATTTGAAAATTTGGCAAAAATTACATAGGTGCAAGACCGTACAAAATAATTAGGACCGTACGGATGGTCCTGACTAGGCCTGGAATTTAAAATTATGTGTGTCTGTCAAATCAAAATTCTCTGACGGCTTAGCTCTTTTAGGTGGTTGTAAATTCCAATAATTTTTATTGATATATCTATAATCTGTTCACATGTGTGTGTGTGTGTGTGTGTGTGTGTGTGTATTATGTTTTTATACAAAGACTTAAAAAAAAATACGCTTTTCAAAATTTGCATCCTGTCATTGTCTACGGTTTTAAAAAAGTTTCACCTGTAATTTATGGTTAAAATAAAAAAAACAGCCTACAGCCTGTCAATTTCCAAACCTGGTCCTGACCCTACCATATGTTTATACCCTAGGGGAAATTGCACTATATTTTTCTATTGTCTCATATTTCCATTTATGGATACATGTTTTTGATATAATTTCAAACTTAGTGGACATATTTTAGAGTAGTTTACAAGTGGCATTAAATTTTTCACTCCTTACACTTCAATATTCAGGTTACAAAATACATGGTGTTGGGGGCATGTTTCTTCTTCTCCATCATCATTTCAACATATTACACACTTATACTCATTTTTACAACACATGGGGAGGGCATGTGGGAAAAAAATATCTTTAATATTTTGTGTCTATATATAAAAAATAGGGCTTAGATCCATTTACAGAGGTGTGGTCTATGGGGTTATGAAAAGTATTGAAGTAGCTAAGTTCTTCGTAGGAAGTCTTTTTTATCCTCATTTAAAGGGGAAGATATCAGGGTTACTAAAAACTTTGATACATGATCTTCTTCCTTCATGGGATATTATGATATCTCTCATCTTCTCACCCTACCTTTTATTAGTTGTTGGGTTACATGCACCTAATGCTCCAATTCCTCCTTAGACACAATCAGGGATTGATCATCCCCAATCCATTGGCAAACTCAAAAATACAATTTGAGTCTCTAAGTGCAAGAAAATAATGGGATATCTTCCCTCCATAGATCAAATAGGTATATTCCTTCCATGTTTTGCATATATTTATTTCACTTTATATAAGTTTAACTATATATTTACTTTTAAGTTACAATTTAATGTCTAATATAGACATTGACTACACTTAATGTTGTAGGTTTCATCATCTAACATGCTAAAACCAACACATCTTGATAAAAAAAATCTAAGCAAAGACAAATTTCTATGCACTCGGGTATCATTTTCCTTTAGGTATGGAGTATGTCTAAATATTCCCTTTGAGCTCTTTCAATTGCATTTATCTATTTCTGAACTTTGGATATGGAGATGTCATATACTTTTGTAGACACTCAAATTTGGTAATTTATCCTTTTGACATGTTGGTTGAGACTGTGCTTCTTGGCTAAGACAAACACCCACATTTTATCCCCACTTTGTTCATCTTTTTATCTCTCCCCCAAATTGCTTATTCATATATAATGATGTTTCATCACATTCTGAGTAAAAATGCATAAAATTCAGCCTTAACCTATTCTTATCATGACGTAAATTTTATATTTCATTCACTATCTCCCCACCTAAAACCGTACATTAGGGTCAAGATGTAGTTTCTGGTCTTGGCCAAATTATAGGGTCTTAAACTAACACATATTCCAACTTTGTTTTCAATTGTACTATATTTGTTGGGTATTTTCATCTTCCTAAGTCAGCCTTATCATGAAAAATTACCTTTGGAGTCTTATATAAGTAATTTTATAACACCTCATTCACTAACCTATAATCACTTGTCACTCTCACGAGCTTGTATTGCAAATACTAGAACAAAATACATCCAAGACTCCCTAAATATTCGCAAAGATTATGCACATCCACTAGGTAGCCACTACTACAGTTCTGAAGCACTTGGCCAAGTCAAGGAGTCTAGCTTTCCTCATTCCCAACCACTCAAATATCTAGACTCAATGTCTTAGCAAGATTAAAATCGTCTCAAACATGGACAAAGTGATTCAAGTTGCCAACTAGTTGTATTTATATAGATATTACATGATAGGTAGAGAATTGTATGTGGTTTGAGGCATAGTTTCGACATAGGTAGTATATGGATTAGACTTTAACTCAGACACTAACCTTATTTTAGGGTCTCCCACCCATAGTTAGGGTTTAAATTCCATTCAACTAATTTCAGAGGGTTTTGGGATTGTGTGACACTTAGGGTTTGACAGTGAAGCATATTTCCATACCACCAAAGGATAAAAAAATTTATTGAACCTCATTACAAATAGGTCCAAGATCATACAATTGATCCTGACATAGGTTTACAGTTCCATACCAATGTAGTTTTAGGCCAAACTCTCAATAACAAAGCATTTACATGTTCATTAATCCCAGTTTGTGTAGTTTGTACACATAAATCTCTCCTACATCATTCTATATAGCTGAGTACATATCTCCCTTTGTGTTTTTAAGCTTGTATCATATTGTTATCACTACTTGTAGTTATTAGTACCTTGTTCTAAAATTGTATAATTAATTTAAGAAGTTAATTAATCAAAATAACTCCTATAGTGAACCTGTTATCTCCAAAAAAAACAACACCCTCTGATTTTTCAAGAGTGGATGAGCAATCATATTATTTGGGTAACATGGGATTGTCTCTAAGTGTGGGACCTTGTTGCTGAGAAACACCTCTAGATAAGGTTGGTTCCTCTACCTAATCCTAATGCTAAACTACTCCTACTGCTGAAAATACAACTATCTAATCCTACTCTAATAATCCAAGGGACCGGGGGAAGAGAAATATTAATGAAAGTGTAAATTCTAAGCTAAAAAAGGTGATAGCACCAAGAAGATGGTGAATACACTCTAATGAGGGAAAAGGGAGAAGTAAAATGGGGAATGGATATGTCAAACATGATTGACACATATCCAGGATAACATTTTATCTTCTTTTCTCCATGAGACACAAAAAAATGAACCTGGAAATGAGAAATACCTGTACAAAATAAACCAACAAGAATGGAGATGCAAGTAAATGCAACAAAACATAAGTTAGGGTTGAGAAACACCACAAAACAAATTTTTATTACTTTTTAAGTATGCACAGACCATTACATGTGAAGAAGAACACACAAGAACACATTGCCAAATGAAAATGAATTTTTTCACCTCATAGTTGCTTAAGAAAAATGTTGATAGAATTCCTTTTACATTTTAGAACATCCCCCCTCACAAATGAGATATATTTTACATTATATAGAAGATGGGAAAGAGAGAAGAGGGAAAATAGAAGGAAATCATATTTATAAATTTGACCACTACCAACATGCATCAAATGTTTGAAAATAGGTATGTGAACCCTTACAAGACCATTCCCCCATGATACTTTTCTTGTAGGAGAAGAAAGGGGCATCATACTTCATCAAATTGGGTGGTTGAGCTACCTGGAACTACATCTTTAAATAATGGGATTTATTTCCTCATTTTCACCCATATAACCTCACCTACAGTAATAAATACAAAAAATTTAGTGTAGAGGATGTTGAGAGCTTTCCAACAGTGCCAAGATTGTGAAATTTGGAGCAACAGGGAAAAAGATATGGCCATTTGAAGTTCAAGGTGTCGGAATGGGTCATGACTAGTTCTCTACGCAATGCCAAAGTCTACATTAATGCTATTTGTTTAAAGTGTAGGTGGGGTGTCCAATTGGGGAACTTGTGAAATGTAATAAATATTCCACTTTTTCTCATGAGACCCGTCATATTCGCATTGCTCTATTCTTTGTGTATGTGTTAGAGATTCAGGTTCAGGGTGGAACTGTAGAATAGTTCCACCCATTATGTCGGTGCCCACAACTCCCATCTCACCCGTAATACATCGTCTCCCCACTCTTTTCCCTCCACCACTTAGTCATCTGATTTGCTTATGTAGGGAACTAAAGGCTCAGCAGAAATATTCCATTGGTTCCCAAGAATTCCGCATTACCCACAAAACATTGTCTTTGCTTTGCTCGTCAGTCCAAACGGCTATGCGAGTAACTCAAGGCCCCCGAGGAACTATTTCACCAGTTCCTAAAAAACTCAAATCATTCACACTTAATCCCACAATACCTCCTTATGGTCAGATCAAAAATGTGAGGAACATGAGGAACATGGGAACTATTTTGTTTGTTCCTCCCAAGCCTGATTTTTCCGCAATACACCCCAAAAGACCCATTTTTTTTATTTTTTGGCTAAGTATGGAAATGAGGAGCTTGGAAAGAAGGAAAGGAACGTCCCCAACACATATTTTCTCCATTTTTGATCATTTTATACCTGCCCATGTCCAGGTGAAAGTGTAAATTGTCAAAATAGCCCTATAAGGGGTAATTTGGATACCATAATCTTACATTCCATTTTATTGTTCTGCATTCCCATAAAATAAATCTATTAAAATTAAAAAGGGTTTAAATAGTGTACAAATCAAATAGCTATATGTTATCTCATTTTTAACACTAGAAATTACAGATGAAGTATGTGATGGAAATACTGAAGGGGATGCATCGAAGAAGTTAAAATTGAAGGAGATAAACATTGGAGGAGGAAGAGGAGGAAGAGGGGTGAAGAAGAAAGAGATTGAGGGAGGGGAAGTCCAGGGGTGTGAAAAATGCTATGGGGAACCTACATGTAAATAATTTTTCTTATGATTGGGCATATATGAAACACATTCCATTTATGTCAATCATTTGAAGGATAAAGGGGGTACAATGCACATTTCATCAAGGTAGTGTACTTTAGAGATATCTTAGAAAGAAAGGTGTGGTTGATGAATATTGTCAAGGGAAAATTTCACATGTTTTCAATTTCATGCA
Organism: Taxus chinensis; assembly: GCA_019776745.2. NCBI lineage: Eukaryota > Viridiplantae > Streptophyta > Pinopsida > Cupressales > Taxaceae > Taxus > Taxus chinensis. The sequence goes on from CM034150.1 coordinate 264,368,883, forward strand.
CATTTGTGATTAGAGATTCTCTATAGTGATTAAGGTAGTGATTAGGGTTTCCCATCATTATCAGTCTTGATGACATTATTAGTATTGATGACATTATCAGTCTTGATGACACTACCTGTCAATGGCCACCAACATAAAAATTTGATCTCTCATTTCCCTAATGCATGTCAAGAAAAATTATCGAGACTCACACTTAGAAACTTCTATTAGCATGATTAATGTTTGAGGCATTGGTAAACAAGAAAATTTGTTTTTATATGTATGTCTTGGTCCTCCTTTAATCCTCTATCTCATCCAAGTTTATAAAAAGGGAGCATTTAATATTAGATATTAGAATTTGGTTGATCGGTTTAAAGATTATAATTCAGTTGGTTGGTGTGAAGATTATAATCTATTGATGAGCCAACACATCTAAATGCATGGAATTTTTTGAATACATGGATGTCAGTCAAGGATATTTAGAAGAGATATCAACATGTAAGTCAAGGATTGTAGACATGTGTAGCCTACATCATCTATTCATTTGTAGAGTTGACTAGAGTAATGTTTGACCACCACGTGCAAAGGGAGATGGTGGGAAATTTAAGGAAATATGAAAACTTGGGTGATCTTGTAAGTGGTGTGAGGAGATGTTATATGTGAGCAAGTATGAATCACAATACTTAATACAATATCCATGATGTAATACGATGTCAAGCTCAAAGAACCCTCAATACAAAGACCGATGAAAATGTGCACATGAATGTGCAAGGGAAATGTCGAAGAGGGTGCGTTGAAGAAGTTAAACTTGAGGGAGTGAAACATCGAAAGATGAATAGGATCGATGAATAATATATTTGAGGGATGATAATTCCATGGGTGGGGAAAATTCTTAGGGGTGTAGATATTGAAATTTGGAAATCTATCCTTTGATACTATTAATCTTAACATTACACATTTGCATGTACAAATGCACTCCCCTCACTCTTACTTAGCACACCCTGATAGATCTTCAACTGCTTGATTATCTTTACACACCTCTATATCATTAGTTTATTATGTTTAGTATCATAAAACACATCTATCCTCTAACCCATGATGCAGCCTAGAATTCTCAGTTAACACCTAGTCGCACTGGCACATCACTCAGCCTAGGCTGAGCACTCACCTGAAGCGCACAAAGGTACTGGGTCCCTCTTAAGAGTTGTTATATAAGAATGGTAGCATGATAAAGAAGTAAACATATATTTTAGAAACTAATCCATCTACTCACCATTATACTGAAATAGATCTATAAGTGCTTAAATGTAAATCATCATGATAACAAGGATATACATTGATAAAACATATCAGACACTATTGTTCGGCCAATTTTATTTATATATTCATTGTACCAACAATACAAAAGCTTCATACAATACCAGACATGCATGCATGGATCTATTACAATTATTTAGTATCATGTACTCATGTATCCCTCATCCTCCAAAACATGTGTCTTTGTATATATTTGTATATATCTATATATATATCTATATATCTCTTACTAAGTAATTCATTACATATATATATAGGGTGGGGAACTATCCCTTCACCACTTAACTCTACCATAAATAGGTCACATGCTAATAACAGCCATGTGCCTTTTTACAACTATAGTCATACGTGTAAGTATGTTATCTATAGATCACTTATAGTTAACTAAAGTGGTGGATCTATTCTTAGCTTATGCCCATGCAAGAGTAAGTTGACATGCTCTTCAAAGAATCTCCATGAAGAGTGGCACAAAAGTCTCAGCATCACTTTGTGTGCTCCGCATGCCAATCTCTAAGAATAGACCTGATATCCAAAATCGGCTAAGTCCTGAAAGTCTAAATCTACACTTCCATGTGTGTCGCCTTCCTATACCTTCGCGCCTTTTCTCATGTGTTGTTCTTCCATGTGGACTATGTCTGCATGTTTAACTAATTGTTTTCTCTTATCAACATTACCCCACACTAATCTCATTGTCACCCTGACAATGGTGATGTCCAAAACTTACACAAAGAATGGATAAATAAAGAATAGTTGAATAAAGAATTTTGAATAAGGTATACATAGCTAACAAAACTGTTCAAGCCTCAGGCCCCTCCATTTCATCCTAAAGCAGCAACTTTGGATATTCTTCTTTTATATCTACTTCGAGGTTCTCCCACTCCATTAGCACCACTCCTGCCCTCTCAGGCACGTCTGCAATGATGGACTGTAGCTCTTCCATAGTGATTTTTCCTTGCTCATTTTGTATCACAAGCATTATGCTTGACATAGAGGTTTACACCCCCTCCAATACATCCATCTTTTGAGCAATAAGCTTTCCAAGCTCCTCTAACATTTTCTTATGTGGTGCTTTTGCTGTAGCTAGTGCCTCACGCTTCTGCTTCACCAGGATTAACCGTTCAGCGTGGCCCAGGGTAGCATCCGTCATTGCCTTGTGTACTTCATTTTCCTCCTCCAATGTTTTCATCGTGATGAGCGCATCTGGGGTTGTGCATATTGTTAGCACATGATTGGCTTTCTTTAGTTCATCGTGGGTGGCTTACAATAGGCCTTCATAAGTAGCAATCTTCTTTGCTACTGTAGCCTGCACTTTCTCTACCTTTTCCCCAGAGTCCTTGGGCTATGATGATACACACACCTTTTCATCCTCCAATACTAATGTTATTATTGTCTTTACATAGTGCATCGCAGAAGGAAATTCTTTTGGTACCTTGGATTCCAAATGCGGGCATACCTTGACGACATCATCTCCAATTTCCTCTGCCATATTAACAAAAGTGTCATATTTTCTCTAGATCAAATCCCTTTCCTATACTAGGCGTGTTATCTCCACATTCTTGGCCTTCATCTTCTCTGTCAGTACCTTAATGGTAGTATATTTATCAATGTTTCTTCTTGTTACTTCAGAGGATACCTTTACCAGAGCATTGCTCACCTTAATCGTCTGTCATCATCGTTGGCTTAATTGTCAAGTGGCACATTTCAGGTGCCTTCTTCAATCATCGTGACGCACATGATTCTTCACCGATATCAAAATCTGGCTCATCCATATGGGTGTGCATTAACCATGAAAGCTACTTCCTTATGTGCAGAGTCACCTTGTCCTCGTCCATGAGCACCCACCCAAATAAATCCTTTTTCTCGATGGTGCTCTAGAACCGATCGTGAATAATCAGCTTTAGGTCTTCAGCATACCCCATGGTATGTGCCTTGGCGTCCTCACCTATTCTATGGATCTAGGCCCTCTGGGAATGGCTGCATCAAGGTTAGGAATACCAGATGTATCCCTACCCTTTTCCTATGTAGCCTCTGATTGTTCCCCTTCTTCTCCTTCCATTTTCTCCTCCTTGTGTTGAGGCTCTTCTTCTGCTAGAGATGAAGGCACCTTCTCCTCAAATTCTTCTGTCTCCTCACTTAGACTGAGTTTTCTTCTCCTCTGGCTCCTTCACTTGCGGGCTTTCTCCTTACACCCTTGTGCACTTAAATACCTTCTTAAATCTTTGTGTGCCCTGCTCCTCCCCCGTAACTCCTTCTGCTTGGGAAGTTACCGTGTGCTCCTTCTCTTGGCCAGATGGTTGCTTCCTCCTTCGCACCAAGCCGCCACTATCCTCGTGTTCTTCATCCTCTTCCTCATCATCTTGCTTGGGTTTAAAGGGCCTAGATGCCAAAATATTCTTCATAGTATGCTTCCCCTTTGGTTGCCATGAAAGCACGAATTCATTCTCGACACACTTGTTATTCTCCATTTTGGGCTTCAGTTGGAGGTATATCAGCATGGCCCGGATATCCGCGATGGCCAGTGTTTCTGGCTTAATGCTCAAGATATCTGAGATATTATTCTCATTGTATGCATTCCTCCTTAGATATCCATATGTCTTCCATAGGGTGTGATATTCATAGTCCACCTTATCTGCATTAAACACGAACCTCCGTGTGTTGGTGAACCGATGAACTACAACTTAGAAGTATTGTGCGGGAAATGCGTAAGGAAGTTTACACCAGGGGCTCCACGACCCATCTACCATTAGAAAGCATGCAATATAGAAATGTTGGTAGACTACAAACTATACCTGCTTCCCCAGAACTGAAGGAAAGTCCTTGGGTATATGTCATTCCTCTCCAAATGCCGCACGGAGCCTATCATACCACATCTCTGCTCGCTCCTTCACCTCTTCCGTCATTGACCCTTTACAAAGATACTTGCTGAATCACTTAGCTGGAGACTTCTGATTCATGGGGTATTCCCATATATTCTCTTTTGGGCCATCTGGTATCCCAATCTCCATGAAGACCAAACTTAGTAAGACACATCCAAAACTTATCTTATTCCTTGCGCGCGCTTCCTCTACTATCTTATCTGCAATGAAGCTGGAAATGTTATAAGTGGTTCCTTCTGACATGTGCTTTGCCACATGTAGCCACATAGAGTTAACTTGTGACCAATGTTCTTGGTCATTCAATTTTGTAATTAGGTGTGCGGCTACCTGTACCACTGGACAATTTTTCAGTTTATCAATGTCTATTCCACACAGTCCTTTCTAATAGCCCAGTGTTGTTTGTGTTTCCAAGATGGCACTTTTGTCAGCTAGATCAACCTTAATATCTTCACCTATTGCCCTCAATCCAGTTACTCAGGAAATAAGGATGGGTTTTAATCTTACCCTCCATCCTGCAAAGTAGAAGAAGTCCTCATGGACTCGGCTCATCAGCTATCTATACAATGGTGCATACTTTCCAAAGTATGGGAGATCATAAAGCTGGTAGACACCATTCCCTTTCAGTAGCTTTTCCCTGGCATCATCATACATCAGCATGTTGTCCTCAGCGCACTTGTTCATTCAAGAAGTGAGCAGGTCATCTAATTTCTTCTGGTTTTCATTGGTCCGGTGATTATATTCACTTATCTTACTTTTTCGTATGTGGGTATTCCATTCCTGGCCCACAATAACTTCCTCAGGGTACTACATTTCTAAAAAATTACTTTCCAGGGCCATCTCCTCCTCTTCTTCCACCACCACCTTCTTCTTTTCCTTTACTGGTTTTGCTTTCTTCTTTGGTGCCATTCTTCTTTCAGGGTTTTGTTTTCTATACTTTTTGCTATAAGTTTTTCATGGTTTGCTTCAAACCCTAACTTGATTCAACCGTGCCCTAATTTGTAATCATGAAGTTGTGCACCCTAGCTCTATTTTGTTACTCTACCTCATTTAAACCCTTTTCCTAGGGGATTTAAGCCCTTCTAATAAACAAATGTGTCTTTTGCGCCTGGTTCACTTGCTTTATACCTTGAATCACTTTACTAGCTCTTCGCGTGTAGCTCTTTGTCAAATTCTCATAGTCGCAAGGGTAAAAATGAAATCACATCTCATCCTTATATAGATTTCCACTTTTCGATGCATTAATTTCTCCTCCACCTACCAAATTCCCCTCATTTATAACCCTTTTTTATCATTTCTGCACGGTATGTCTTCGTGCCAAAAGCTATAACCTTCTAGCGCACCTTTTTACCCTTTGTCACAGACTTCTCTTCAGCGCACGCTCTAGTGCCTGAGTACATCGTCACTGCACCATCTCTTGGTAATTACCATGGCCGCTGCTTACCTCGCATTATACTTTCCCTCATCCATATTCATCCTTTCTTATCTTGAGAAGCAATCTTTTGTCAGTTACACTTAGCAACCTTTTTTCTCAACACCCGTAGCATTAAATCTTCACAGAATATACCTGAGAGTCACCAACAATCCACCCCACATGAAAAAGATGTGCAGCTCTTTGTGCATCAACATGCTTCATATTGTAGTTATCCTTACGTGTGTAAGTGCGCTTATTACACAAACAAAAGCTAAATTGACAAAGCATAGCAACGATGAAAGAAACACATTAAGGAAATGCAAAAAGGTAAACCTAATTTATCTAGCAATACTGCCTTATTACAAACACCAAGAAGACTTATTTATAGTAGGGCTTCAACCTACTCCCATTAAAGTAACCGGACAACCTTGTGCCATCAATAGTTTCTAACTGGCTAGCACCAGACTCAAGTATATGAGTGATAACATACGGCCCCAACCAATGCACCTTGAGCTTTCCTAGATGGCGCAAAAACTTGGAATCATATAGAAGTACCATTTTCCCACCGCAAGTTTCTTATCCCTGATGTGTCGATCATGCCATGCCTTTTGGCACACTTTCTCTTGTTTCTAACTCTAGCGTGCAATGGCTTGTCACTCATGTAGTTGAACCATCTTCTCAATCCGTTCTTCCAAGGCTTACTCTTCAGCTAGACCTCTAGCGCATGTAATGCACAAAGAAGGTAACATAAATTCTAGAGGAAGAACATCTTCTACACCAAACACCAATTGAAAAGGTGTGGCTTTGTTCAATCTTTTGTATGTTGTTCGATAAGCCCAAAGAACAGTAGATACTTTATCATCCCAATATTTCCTTCCAACATCACAAATCTTGGTCAATGTGTGGCTCAAAATCTTGTTAAAATCCTCAGCAGTCCCATTTTCCTGAGGGTGATAGGGTGTATTCTTATGGTGGGAAACCATAAATTTGTCTGAAAGAATTCTTATTGTCTCATTTAAAAAATGTGTGCCCCTATCACTTGTTAAACTTAAAGGACAACCATACCTTGTAAGAACATTCTCCCATAAGAACCTTGCTGCTGTAGATGCTGTACAATCCTTGGTAGGTGTTGCTTCTACCCCACAGGTGAGATAATTTATACAAGTGATGATATAGCGTGATCTAGTCCTATGCGCGGCTAGTGAAATAGGTCTGACAAAGTCAATTTTCCATTTCTCAAAGGGTTTTGCACTTGTAATTGGTCATAGAGGCATCTCATCCCTTTGTCCTGGTCGATTGAGGCGTTGACAATGGCACATGACAATACTCTTTACAATCCTTGTACAATGTTTCCCACCACAATCCAGCAAGTAGGATCTTGTGCGTTGTTGCATCACCTGCATAGTGGCCACCTGCAATACCACCATGTGCTTCTTCCATTATGTCCTTTCGTTCATGCTCCAAGACACAACGGCGTAACACCTCATCTCTACCTAGCTTGTACAAATCACCACTAATTAACATGAATGGTGCCGCGTGAATAGCAAGTTGTTTCTTCTCTAAAGCTTTCATGCCTCCTGGTGCCATACCAGTCTCTAAAAAGATAGCAATGTCCTCTAATTCTAATGGCACACACTGTAATCTATACAGTTGTGCATTAGGCATTGTCTCTTCTATTATTTGTGCCTCTTCTCCTAATTTAATTCTAGACAAGTGATCTGGTCCAGAATTTCTTTTTCCTAGTTTTACCACAACTGTAAAGTCATACTCTTGAAATAAAAGTATCCATCGGCATATACACCCCTCTAAAATGGGATTTTTCACCAAATACTTTAATGCCATGTGATTTGTATAAAACACAAATGGTGTAGCCGATAAATAATGACAAAATTTGTGCAAGGAATAGATCATGGACAAGGCCTCACACTCTATAGTGGTATAATTCTATTCTGCATGGGTCAAATTCCTCCTAGCAAAGCAAATGGGATGGTCCACAATACCTTCTCCTATTTGAGCTAAGACAGCACCAATGGTTGTGCCAGAGGCGTCCACATGAACATGAAAAGGTTTATCCCATGAAGGAAAGTGCAAGATAGGTGTGGTAGTAAGTTTATCCTTCAGTATCTAAAACACGCGCTGTTGTGACTCCCCCCAGTAGAATGTACCTTTTCCCCTAAGTAATTCCTCTAAGGGTGCGGTAACTTTTGCATACCCTTTTACAAACTTCCTGTAATACCCTGTATGACCCAAAAATTTGCGCACCTCATGCTGACTGGTAGGTGCTTTCAAGCCTATGATGACTACAACTTTAGCTGGATCAACCAGTAACCCTTCCTTACATATAATGTGTCCTTAAAGTGTTCCAAAGGGAGTAGCAAAGATGCACTTCTTGATGTTCAATGAGATACTCAACTATCAACATATTTCAAACATCAAGTGCAGATTGTCATAATGATCCTTAATTAGCCCATAGACGGTCCAATCATCAAGGTAGACCTGTAAGAAGTTATGAATAAAATCCTTGAAGGCTTGTACCACTATCCTTGAAAATACAGCAGGTGCATTCTTCAATCCAAAGGGCATCACAATATAGGCAAAGCTTCCCCATTCAGTAGTGAAGGTGGTATTTTCTTGATCTTCTAGGGCAATCCTAACCTAATGAAACCCTAAAAACCCATCTGTAAATGAATATATCTCACACCCAGCCACTCCTAATATTTCCTCTGTGAATGGTGTAGGAAAGGGATCTATGACACATGCTGCATTCAACTCTCTATAATTAACACAAATCTGAATCCTGCCATCCTTTTTTATGCTTATCACAATAGGACTAACCCATTCTAATTCATCCAATGGTCGAATGATCCCATATTTCAACATCTTTTCAATCTCCTCCTTTACTTTCTCACACAAATTGGGATTCATCCGATATGGTCGCTTCCTAATAGGGCGTCCACCTTCCTTAATCTTTATCTTCATTTCTCCAAGTGATATATGCACGCCTTTAAGTTCATGGTATCCTCTTGGGAATAAGTCCTCATAGTCTCGAAGTAACTCTATGATTTTTGCTACCTCTGATTCTGACTATTAATCCCAAATTATCACCTCCTTAGGTTCAACTTCTATGCCTATATTTACTTTTTTTGTCTTCATAGGTTCATGATATGTGCATGCATCTACATCCGCACTAGCTAACACTTCACGTGTTCCCTGTGAATGATCCACATCCAAGTGCTCAACTTCCTCCTCATCAATTATATAAACCATCTTCCCCTTATATTTTTCTAGAAAAGCACGCTCAAGTAATATGGTATCATCTTCTTCATCCACAAAATGCGCCCCTATCTCTGTCTCACCAAATAATTCCTGAATAATTTCTTCCACTTTCCCACTATCTCTCATGGTTAAGCGCTTGATAAAACTTAAATTTGTGTTCACAGGTGGTGTAGATGAAAAGAAGTCAAAAGTTTGGATCATCTATGTAGTCAAAGTTCACCAATTACCGGTGTCATGATGTAATTCAACATATACATACCAAGCACGCACGCAACCTTGTAGAGTAGAATAAAACCGATGCACCCAAAGCGAGGCTGGTAATGTTTCCTATCCTACTGTCTAGAGTCTCTCACACTGCTAGATATGATACTGAGTAGGTTGATCACCATGATAAGGGATTATTTTTGTAGGTGCATTACTTCTCAAAAACCTGGTTGATAAGGTGGTGCCAATCATTCCCCATTCTAAGAGATTATCCTTGGGGACCACCCACCAGCGCATGGCTGTCCCACCCAGAGTATATGATAGCATATCCCGTCGTTTAAGCTGGTCAGCCCAATTTGTTTCCATGGCCTGTAAGAACCCATCCAAATATTTGGATCCAGTATAGCGAGGTACTGAGTGACCTATACACCGAATAGAGTGAAAACCCTTTTTACAAGAAACTGTGTGCTTAAATTTGTGCCCCACTAGTTCATAAGTGCCATGAGCCCAATTATCACAAGCAACATTGGTAGTATCATTGATCGATTGAGAATATTCCCAATGAAGGATTCCTTCCTTAGATGGCTCATGGACCTCGAGGTCCCGAATAGCGCATATATAGATTCTGTTCGAGTCCTCTTCGCTTAAAGGTTCCACATATGGCATGGATTTCCCATCTATCAACGGTATTATAACCCTTTCCTCCATTTTCTCAAAACTGATATACCCCTTTTTAAACCTTAATTTAGCATTGTTCGCATAACACCAAGGGCGCCCAAGCAAAGCTAGGAAGCTATCTACTTCCACAAGCACTAGCACTTCAAAGTCTCCTGTGAACTTGGCACCTTGTATAGTGATAGATGCATCCTTTAATACTCCTATGGGAGTGGATTTCATTTTGTTTTCCATGAACAATACATTAGATGATTGCTGTAATGGGGGTCTCCCCATTTTTTCCCACGCATCCAATGTAAGTACATTTACTTCCGTAACTGTGTCAATCAGAATATTGCTCAGTAGTCACCCGTCCACAACAACATTCAAAGTGACCTCCTTGTCATAATCAATGCTATCAGGGGGAAGATTCACATGAATTATTTGTCTTCTAGTCTCAGTTCCCGTGTGTGGAGTATTCCCCTTCAACCAATTTCCTAATAAAGGAATAATATTCTCCTGGCACAACATTCTACATAACTCTCTGATGTCGTCAATATCTGAATGGGCATGTTCTGTATCCTCGTGCTCCAATTTCTGAGACTGCTCTTTCAAACCTTGTATCTTGCCTTAAAGGCTTCTAAGGACCTCCATTGTTTCCTAATCGACTTATTTCTAATGAGCTAGATCTGGATATCTAGCATGTAAAACCTCCTCCCTAGTGATTGTCAACTTCTGTTGCAACACCTCTCTTGTGCGTGCCGCCTCAGCTCGTGTGGTTATCATAACTGTTACTGCCTCAAGTTCTAGTGTTAACTTGGGCATCGACTGATTCTCTATCATACGTTGGATTCTAACCATCCCCACACCCTTGTTTTCTTGCTTGTGCTACTTACTGAGATGCTCATATAAGTCTAGACACTCTTCATAACTATGCCCCTTTCCACAAAATGAACAGGAAATATTTTGTGGGCATTCACACCTATAATGGTCTGGTGAACCACATGTATAGCAAGTTCCTCAAGGGAATTCACTCCTTCCTCCACCTCGGCATCATCCTCCATATCCACATCGATATCCTCATCCTCTTTCACGACCCCCTTCAAACCTTCTGTCATTCCTGTCATAGCACATTTTATTATAATCCCTATCCTGATACTCATTCTTCCCTTTAGAATTATCAGCCACTCTTGCCTGTCTTACCCCAATATCAATGGCATCATGGATCTAGCCAATCAATCTATAGTCCTCAGTATCATGGGTCGTGGACCTATAAATTTTACAAAAGGAGGATACATTCCTCCTAATCGTGCATTGTAGTAGGGGGCAGTGATAAGTGTCATAAATCACAAATCTCACAGTCTAACAGTAATGAACTTAAAGTTTTATGAGGGCAACTATCCTTGGTGTTCCCTTCCACTTCATAATCTGTACACCAAATTCCTGAGCACGTTTCATGAGTTGAGTTTGCTGATAATTTCTCTAACTGTTTTGCCATAGCTACTATCTGAGCTTCCAAAAATGGACTAACTCTAGTGTCAATACTCCCAACTGCTTCAGTGTGTAAAGCGGCTTCCAATGCTTTGCACAGGTCAGTATAAGTCTTATGCGACAGTGCTCTTCGAAATGGGTTAATCAATCCCCTGACAAACCAATGTGCATGTTGAGTTGCATGAATGTCATAAGAGAGTTTGGATAGAAGTATTTTAAAATGGGCATAGTACTCACGTGCACTTTCAGTAGTGCCTTGCTTTATATCCTTGAGTGTGCTTATACTCTTCTACTCAAAATCTGGGATATATAACTCTTTTAAGAAAGCATCTTTCAATGTTGCATAGTCAATACAAGTTTTATTGGGATCAAACTTCCTATACTAGCTGTGCACGCACGCCTATAATGTAGTAGCAAATTGACTTGCCTTGCACTCAGATGCCTTAATACCTTTCACGCGCCATAATATTTCACACATATGAACATGTTCAGTAGCATCCTCGCTACCTCTGTACTCTGGGAGAAGAAGGGACATCTCCATATAAATGTTCTGAGGTTGTTATGGGCCTTGACCACCCGACCCAGAACCTCCTTGGTTTCCTCTTCATCCAAAACCACCCGAACCACTGGAACTAGAACTGCCCATACTGCCTGATCTTCCTCCAAGATTTAGAATAGGGCCCGTGGATGCACTCCCCTGTGTCCCTACAATGGTACTATACTAGACCCCTACAATCTGTGACGTAGTCCCAGTTCCAGAGGTGAATCTCATACTCGGTGCACTCATATTTTGTGCAGATGATGAGCCTGAAAACATACCCCCAAAGAATAACAAAGTTGTCTGTGATGCCATTGATGTACTTATTGTCTGACCTATTTATGTGCTTTCACTCCCTAAATTAAAATTGTTTTTACCTGATGTACTAGTTACTGGAAAACCAAGCGCAAGGGCTAGGTCAACAGGTTGGCTCAGATGCATGCCCGCGGCCCAGGTCATATCTACTGGCATGCTTCCATGTGAGGCCAAAGAGGGTTCTTTGTCATGCTTTCCTAGATGGGGGAGTTCCTGATGTTCTTGTTGTTCTTCCTCCCCATGAGCCTCAAATCCTTCACAAGCCATCTCTCTCCACAACACCATCCATTATGTAATTTCTTGTTTCTTGCATAATTCCCTCTCACGTGCCTCATCATACTTCAGCCTCCTCTCTTCCCTCTGTTGTGCTGCTGCTAGGTCTACCATATTTCACCAATCCTGTTGTTGCCCCCACGTGTGGAGATTTGTTTAGCTTTCCATGGGTTTAGCTTCCAAGTTCAATGTTACCATTATTATTTTGATTTCGAGTAGAATACCTTGAAAATGCGTCCCTCTAGGATACCGTAGAAACTAGAAATCCGCTACCTCTGGGCACGAATAAGTCAAAATTGAATACTCCAAAATATAGTTGGTTAGGATACCATGAAACTAGGTATCTACCACACAAGTCTAGCTTAGGTCAGCATCATATAGTGTTTAAAATTCCTCCTGTGTCCAAACAAGTGTGCGATATCTCAAATTCTACTTAGATGCATATGCAGTCAACCATTTGTATAATTCTACTCAAAAAATAGCAAAGAAGCTTTCGTACAAACTGTCATACAGATTTTTCTCTACCCAAGTGCGTGCGCTAAATCCAGATCCAGTGTCAAACCTCCATGTGTATTCTTCCTCCAAATCATGAATCCATTCTTCAACGCTCGCCAAAGTTAGTCGGTATGTCTTCATCGCGAACCATTCTGAAACAACTGAAAAAGAGGTCCTGGCAACGGAACCAATGATGCACCCTAGAATTCTCAATTAACACCTAGTCGCGCTAGCACATCACTCAGCCTAGGTTGAGCGCTCACCCAAAGCGCGCAAAGGTACCGGGTCCCTCTTAAGATTTGTTGTAGAAGAATGGTAGCATGATAAAGCAGTAAACATATATTTTAGAAACTAATCCATCTATTCATCATTATACTGAACTAGATCTATAAGCGCTTAAATGTAAATCATCATGATAACAAGGATATACATTGATAAAACATATCAGACACTATTTTTCAGTCAATTTTATTTATATATTCATCGCACCAACAGTACAAAAGCTTCATATAATACCAGACATGCATGCATGGATCTGTTACAATTATCCAGTCTCATGTACTCATGTATCTGTCATCCTCCAAAACATGTGTCTCAGTATATATCTATATATCTCTATATATCTTTGTATATATCTTACTAAGTAATTCATTACATATATATAGGGTGGGGAACTAGCCCTTCATCACTTAACTCTACCAGAAATAGGTCTCATGCTAATAACAGCCACGCACTTTTTTACAACTATAGCCATACATGCAAGTGTGTTATCTATAGATCATTGATAGTTAACTAAAGTGGTGGATCTATTCTTAGCTTATGCCCATGTAAGAGTGAGTTGACATGATCTTCAAAGAATCTCCACAAAGAGTGGCACGTAAGTCTTGGCATCAATTTTTGTGCTCTGCATGCCAATCTCTAAGCATAGACCTGATCTCGAAAATCGGTTGTGTCCTGAAAGTCTGACTCTATAATTATCATGCTACCATTCTTCTACAACAACTCTTAAGAGGGAACCAGTACCTTTGTACCTTTTCTCCTGTGTTGTTCTTCCGTGTGGACTCTGTGTGCATGTTCAACTAAGTTTTTACATTTAAGTGCTTATAGATCTAGTTCAGTATAATGATGAATAGATGGATTAGTTTCTAAAATATATGTTTACTGCTTTATCATGCTACCACTCTTCTACAGCAACTCTTAAGAGGGACCTGGTACCTTTGCACCTTTGCTCTTGTGTTGTTCTTCCGCGCAGACTCTATGTGCATGTTCAACTAAGTGTTTTCTCTTATCAACAACCCAGAAATTCAAAACATGATTTTCCCTCTTGGTAAAAACCACCAGCTTTAGTTAGTTTGTACAATTTTATAAGTCAACCCTACTATACTATTTTATACTGACATGCTTTGGGCTAATTATTTCAATTCTATCACATTATTAGGAGAAAATACATCCCCTTGTTCATCTTTTCATGACATAACAACATTTGGAAGCATATATAAGTAAGTAAATCATACCTTGTTTAGTAACTTGGCATTTTAAGAACTCCTCATGCAGGGAAAATTTTAGTGGTGAATATTCGTTAATTCATGAATATTCCGGTTTTTTAAATTTGAAATTGGTGAATTTTAGGGTAGGAATTAGGAATAGATCACCAAAATTTTCTAGGTAAAATTAATTTTAGGGGTCAGTTCACCATTCCCATGAAACAGAAATTTACGATATCCACCTTAATGTTGTCGACCGATAGCATTTTTTTATGCTACCGACCGACAACATAATATATGTTGTCATCAAGTTGTGTGCATGTTTTTTTTAAACTAATGCTAATATGAGTAAAAGACTAACACCTAAATAGCCTTAATTAGCAAGAGTTAAACAAAATACTTAGCACCATCATGATAAGAATTAAACAAGGGTTAGATGCTAAACATTCATCAATAAAACTTTGAAATTAACAATGTTAAAACATCTAAAATCCTCTATTCTCTAACAACAAATAAATGAAATGAACCTAGGTAGGATCCATGGCTATCAAAAATGGTTGTTCTTAGTGTTCCAAGAACCTAGGAATGAGGGCTAGTCATAAAAGACCCTTTTGACACCTCCCATATGACCTAAGCACTTAGGAAAGAGGCTTAACTCTTCAAGATGATGAACTCTTAAGAAAACAAAAGGAAAGCTCTTAGTCTATTTTGTTATATGCTTTGCATTTACTTTTTCAAAGAGTTTAGGTGTAGGTATAAAGGTAGAAGGAGGGCTCCTTATATAGCCCAATGGATAAAGGAAACACTTCATCTCTTTGCATGTGGGATAAAGGTAAAACATGATTAGGAATGGATAAGGTTGCTTTATAAAAGGTAACCTTACTTAAGAAGGGTTTAATTTATGCTTAGCAAGTCATGGGTGTTGGAGGGGTGCTTTAATTAATCATAGGTAGATGTAAGCTTATAGAGGCTAATTAGAGGAATATTAGTATGATTTAGGCTATTAGAAGGGGATTAAATCAATTAAATATTGATTTATTGGTTAAATGGAAAATAAAGCTAATTAATTAATAATAATTAATTAGTCTAGATAGAAGGGGTGATTTATTAACGGAATGTCGTTAATTAGGGTATTTTTTGGATAGGCGACTCAATTAATTAACGTAGTGTAATTAATTAATGACGATATGAAGGAAAATGAGCGCATTTGATGATATGTCGTCGCTTTGTGAGAAAGGAGATAATTAGCGCAATTTAAGTATTTAAATTGCTTGGGTGTAATTATGGGTGTCAACATTGGTAGCATAAATTATACTACCGAGCAGTAGCATAAATTATGCTACTGGCCAATAACATTTTTTATATTACCAGTCGGTAGCATAAATTATGCTACCGGTTAGTAGCATAAAATTATGTTGTTGGCTGGTAGCATAAATAATACTACCGGTCAGTAGTATAAAAAAAAGAATATGGGATTTTTTTCTTTTGTCATATTTTGGGAGGACATATTTCTCATTGAGACAATCATTTTAACTGCTAACATAAAATTTAAAAAAATCCATACAAAATTAGCAAAATCTGTATTTTTCACCAAAAAAAAAAAAAAAAATTGTTTGAGCTATATTTTGTGAGGCCAAATTTCTCGTCGAGCCTGTCATTCTAATGTTATTGTTAAAAAATGATTTTTCAAAAAAAAAACTTATATTTTTGGTCGACAGCATAATATATGTTATCGGCCGGTAACATAAAAAATGTAACTGACTGACAACATTTTGGCACTTTCTTCAAATTTTCCATTAGCACGAAAGTCAATTTTCACATATTCATCAACGGATTTCTACAAATTTGTTTTGGGTGGGTCTTAAATTTTTCCCTGTCCTCATGTAAAAGCAAACACAAAAGGCACTCCAAGCTCCCTAAATTTTTAAATAATTCATGCACATCCACTACGGAAGTACCCTCTATAGGTATAAAGTCTCCTTCTAAGTTTATAAGTCTCCATTTTTTTATATAAGCAAGAAAAGTGACCCCTCAAAGCATGTTTGTTAAATTTTGATTGCACTACGTATTGGCGAGAAAATTTATTGGGTGGAAAAAAATTATGGGTTTCTTTCCAATGCTCTAGGAATCAAAGTCCCTCTACTTGTATGGTGCAGCTCTGTGTATATATGTGCAATGAAATGGGATTTTCTTAGTGGCCTTTCGGCCAGAGATCCAACATGGGCACTCCATTGACTCTGTAATAATGCTAGCAATCACTTGCTAAAGAGAAATTTGTCTGGAGAGCAGGAAAGGGAGTGAGAAAAGAGATAGAGGAACTAATGTTGTGGCTAGAATATCAAATTCTTGCACACACTAGTTAGAAAGTCCAACAAACATTTATGAGAAGAAACAATTAAATTTTGACACTACTGACTATAGGAAACCATGCATACAAATATGCACACATTCATATGCCTTGGAAAACAAAAACTTCTTCCTTTATTAGCATCTCCATTAGATTTGTACACAACATGAGAGTAGAGGCAAACTAGAGAGGGAAATTGGAAGAAAAATGGCTAACTCTTTGTTCTTTCACAAGTATACAGATGCTCTCTCATGAATTCACAAATATGCATCCAACCCTTTGAAAAGATAAGGCCTTTACAATTTATACAATTTTGGAAATCTCTTCACCTACCCCCCAATGAATTTTCACATGCCTCAAAAAATTTCACATGCCTAGGAATATTAAGTCCCATTTTATAAAACAAAGGTGAATTATTACATTATAAACTTAAAGTTACTTTTTTAATTACAAAAATGATGCATTACGAAAAATTGCAACCCCAACGAAGAATTATAACGTGTGGAGAGAGAAAGAAGAGATAGGGAGAAGACTATACCAATGAAGAACATCTGATGAAGTCTATTGATCTTTGTCAGATGATCTGAATAAATGCTCCAATGCGGTGAACTTTGGATCCTTGGATGCACGGTCACTACGAACTAAATATTTAGAAACACTATCGAAAGATTCCTTTGGTGATCACGAGTCTCACTCATGAATATCCCCTCTAAAGAGACCGAAGCTTTGAAACGAATCCTATCATGACTCTCTACAACACTGCCACACTGCAATGTTGATTTGGAAATCCTAATGGAACACACCATGAACAGTCTGATGACGTTAATCACAAACTCCACCTTGCATAGAAAAAATGAAACATGAAATGAGTTTCTAGAGAAACTATTTAAGTCCACGTAATTCACATCACCATCACCTATTCTTGCATGAAAATGGTGGATTCAATTGCTGAAAAATTTGCACTAACATTCCGGCAACATCTTGAGGTGTGGGGGAGGAAAAATGGCAAAAAATGACTAAGTGTTGTAATTCATAGCTTGTAAAAGGAAGGAGGGAATATGGGGCACATTTCTCTATCCAATTCTTCCCTTTGTAAAGGTTCAAAGGGGGCATGAAAATTCACCTTGACCTATGCTTTCCATTTGTCGTGTTTTCATTCATTGAGCAAGTTAGAGGGGGCTAATCCGAAGCACCTGGGAGCTAGTTAACAGTCGCATGAAGAACCAAAAGGAATGCAAAGGGTGGGGTGAATTTTTATGTCCCTCATGCCCCCTTTAAAAATGGGTAAAGTGTGCAAAAAAATTATCCTCATTCTGGGAAGGACAAGTGTCATGCATGCAAGGTTAGGTGAGTGCAAGGTCAAACTGGTCAACGAGGGGCTAAAAGGTAAGGGCAAGCTCATATTGGTGACCTGAAGGCTAAATGAGGGTGGGGTGAAATTTTTCAAACCTCATGTCCATTTTCAATGGTGAAATGGGGACATGAAATTACACCTTCACCACAGGTTGCCACGTGTCCCATCAGAAATTTGACTAAGTGTTGGAAAAAGTACCTTGGGAGCCAACTTGCGAAGACGATATCTCGAGCTCTTGGATGAATTTTTGGGTGAAATGTAATATGATTATTCCTCCAAATAACTCAAAAAATTAAATGGTGATGGTTTCAAGGTTCAATTATGAATATAATTCCTCAAAATGGATCCTTATTACTCAGGATTACTTGTTGTGCATCGGAAGAGTGATCTACCTAGAAAAGTACATGAGGTTTCAAGATGTCTCGTCTTTTCCACCATGTAGATAAATGAAATAGTTTTCCATGTGTAATATTTTGGATTTAAAATAACTATGGATCTCCCATAATCTTGATTTGAATGTTAGGTCCTCTTACGCGACGCATGCTCCTTTAAGCCCAAAACCTGCTTCAAGTGATTCAACTCGAAAACCTCCAAATTTTCCCCGAATCTTCCAAAATCAATCCTATGATGTTCCTAGCACTTGAATATTCCTCAGTGATGAGTTTTTATCCTTTTATCTACTCCGAGGATGGTGCACTAGTCTTAGGAAGGCTTATGGTAGCCCTTCACAAAACTACTTTGATGCTTGAATGTTCCAAAAGATCTTAAATCACCTAGGGGGACTAATTTTACTTTTATAAATCACCTAGTGGGACTGATGACAACCGATTAGGAATAATTTGACTTATAGGATAGGACTAGTGTTGAGGATGGAATGACCTAGGATGTGTCTTGGAAAGATATGACTTTCAAATTTTTCGACACCGTGGTATGGTTGTCATGTTTTCAGGTGAATTCTACCCCTGAAAAAACACATGACAACAACTGACTCTAGCCTAGGGATGTATTATGGATCGATAGCAATGAGGACATGACATGATAATCCCAGAATCTCAATTTACTTTAAGGACCAGTCAATTATCCATTATGCTATTGAATCATTTATGATTTGCAAGAGATAATAAGAAAGGAAGAACACACACACACACAATGAAAGGAAATACACAACACACGAAAAGGGAAAGAAACACGCAACAGGAAATGGAGACACACACCTAAAAAGAACCTATGGTACAAAGCAGGGGACAACCTGCTTTCACTAAAGCATTTTCCTTTTTAGGAGTTACCCCCAAAGAGGTAACATTGAATGATTATTTTTTGTGAATCCATTGACTGGATCTAGAAAGTAGCCTCCTCTCCTTAGCTGCTTATGAAATTCAGGTGCTTTCATGATTGACTGTGTACTTTATAGGGGTGAGCCTATATGAGCTTCTTGATTCTTGGGGCTTCACTTAGAAATTCCATTCCTTTTATTGTCTTCAAATTACATTTCAAAATTCCAGTTGTCTTCCACGTTCATCCTTACTGTTAGTTTCTCTTCTACCATCTCATTACTACCCAGGGCTAGTTCTTATTTGAATAGTTTGATTACCTTGAGTTTTCTTGTTCCACCCATCCACATTCCTAGACCTCCTTTTCGTAAGAAGAACTATATTCATCTTTTTGAATCCTATCAATATGAGGTGATTTTATACCAAATGGAGGATCAAGAATGACCTCATATCCATCTTGTAGGGCCATGGCTTGAGCTAAGAGGTTGAGACTTAGCTCGGGATCTCTTGTGTCTTCTATCACTTCTAAAATGTCTTATACCAAATCTTTATCTAAAACCACTTGAAGCTCATCTTTACATTTATTCAAAGAATCTCCCTTCGAAATTTCAAGGTCACCATTGGAAATTTTTGTTTCTTTATTTTGACAATCATGGCATTCTACCACTTTTTTTTCAAGAGAAATCTCAACTTTGAGGGCTTCAAAATTCTTTGCTTCAAATTTTTATAAGATGAAGATTCCTCTTCTTCAAATGGGAAAGAAAATACCTCTCTTTCATTATCACCTTCATCATCTACAACCTCAAAAGAGACATCAAGTTCTTTGCCTTTTTTTCTCCATCGAGACTAATTTCTAAATTAGTCAAGGTATTAGGATATAATTCATGTTTGTCTTACAACTCCATATCCTACATCATGAGTTCGATACTAAGCTCAGGGTCTTCTTTTTATTTTGCATCTCTCAGGAGTCCTTGCACGGATTTTTATTTAAACCATTTAATGGATCATCACAGGTTGGCTTGGCTTCTTCCTCATGAGTCACATACTCAAGGGAATCTTCATCCTCAAAGGGGAATGAGAAAACTTCCTCATCATGGGGAGGACTGTCAACAGATTCCTCTATTTGAAATTCATCTAGAACTATATCCTCTTCTCGTGGTTCTTGTCATCTGGCGACTCAGGGATATCCTCTTGTAACTTAAATTTTTTCAATACCTCCTCAAGATCAATGCCTCTTCGAGAAGGAATGCTTTTTCTTATCAAAATGGGAATCTCATCTTCCTCCTTGGCTGTTACAAAGTGATTCATTTTCCTATTATTTTGATATAAAATGTTTTCTTTTGGACTTCCTGACTTTTTCACCGTGTACCTCATTTTCTTCTCTAGAAGTAATCTTTCCATGTCTCCTTTCACTGGAATGGTTATAGAAGACCAATTCATTTGGATTTTACCTCCTGATTGTTAATAGAAGCTTCTACTTAGTAACATTCCAAATGAAGTCGGAATGTCTGCTATGAAGATCCTCATTGAAACCTTCTTGTCCAGAAATTTGGTGAGGGCCAATTGTGCATATTTGATCTTTCCTACAAGTGGGACTTTATTGGACTTCATGAAGTAACAAGAGCCATCGGGAGGATTCATGGTGAGTTTTATAGCTTTCGAAACCTTCACAGGCATTACATTATCAAAGGAACTAAAATCTATGATACAATTGTTTAGTATATATTCCCCAATGAGAAGGGAGACATAGAAAGGGTTGACCTTGACGGTCTTGGATGCACTCAAAGCAAGCATGTTCTGTGATAAGGGCATAGGTGGGTTTGGTAGTAGTCCTTTAGAAATAGGAGTTACAAAATTGGGTGTTAAACTACCACTCTTGATATATCAAAAAAAACTCTCAAATTTCTCAGGATGAGTCCGCGGATATTCGGTTTTAGATATCTGTGCTTTGGTTTTGTTCATATGTTCAACATAATAAAAAGGAGAAAATGTGGATAAGTGGGATGAAGGGGATTATTTTGGATCCAGTATGGGCTTGGAAGCATGGGTAGATGTTTAGGAAACGTAGGGTGTTTTGAAAGGTAAACTAGGAATTTTGGAAGTATCATATTTTACAGGAGTAGATTTAGATTTAGAACTAGAAGAAGCATCAAAAGACTTACTTGGAAAAGTGGGTGACCTTTCACTCATCACAGGGTCAAGTTTCTCCAATGCAGACTCCATGCAAGGTGGAAGTGAAGATCCTCGATTGATTATTTTGTTTTTTGGGGTCACCACAAGAGGGTCTTCAGTCTTATTCTTCTTTGCAGTGGTGGATGAAGATGTTCCCTTTTGAGACTAGGAGTGAGTAAACATAGCACATGAGAAACTCAATGCTTCTTCATTATCATCATCTTCACTCCCTGAGTGGTATTCAATGAGGCCATTTCGAGTCTCACCACCCACGTCTTTTATCTCTAGGAAATTACTACCTTCACTTTCTTGTTCAATCTCCTCCTCATTTTCTTGAGTTTTGCAACAAGAATTGATAGGCAAGGCCTCCAAGGAAAGCCTTTGAGGTGTTCTTGTAATCTGATTTTTTTTGTTTGTTTGAGAAGAAACTCGTTCAAAAAATTCCCTCTTTAACAATGCCATTTCATTTGCTAATTTCTACATAAACGAATTTGTTCTCTCATCTCCAAGACGTTGAGCCTTACCCTTTGTAGGGTTCTTGATCTTCTCAGACATAATAAGATCATCATCAAATTTTATGGCTAGATGTTGTTCTTGTGTGAGATCTCTTGGTTGGACCCTTTGTAGGAAGAATCATACCTCCAGCGATTGAGTGTTAATGAAGAATCTGTTAACATTGTTTTTTAATGGTGCATCATCTTTTGGTATCCTACGGAGCAACTGGTTAAAATTAGCCATGAAGTATCTCATAGTTTCATTTGCTCCATTCTTCACTTGTGCCAATTGAAAAAGGAGATCTTTATAGTTATCAGGATATTCGAATCTTTCCTCAAACTTACTTTTGATGGAATTCCAACAAGTGATGGATCGGGCAAGAAGGAGGTAGAACCATTATGTTGTTTTTTCTTGGAGAGATTCCATGAATAATCTTATAGCAACATATTCATGTTAGACACCAAGAATCCCACATGGTGTGGTGAAGGATGATATGTGCTCTTCAAGGAGTTGTGTGCCATCACCTTTGAACTTGGGAAATTTCTTGTGGGAATCATTCGGTAAATTGTGAAGAGGGGGTGCAAGAGCAAGTGGGCTTGTATTTCTTACCCATGGAACAATCAGTTGAGGTATTTTTGCTTCGTCCACCATTATTGTTTCAGTTTCCGCTTTGGCTTCTACTCCAACAGCTTCTTCTCCCAATTCTTCTTCGGGTTCTTGTTCTTCTTGATTAGGAAATTCAATTTTTAATGGCGTGTAGAAAATGGGAGAATTTGTAGGAGTTTCGACAAGGGTTTGGATCAGATTGCTAGATGAACCACTTGAAGACTCGGATGGCGAGGAGCATTGAGAAAAATAGTAAGGGTTATCTCTTATTTTTCCCTATTGATTTGGTAAAGCCTCAAAATTGGGATCAACAATTCCTCTCAATCTACTCAACCCAGTGTATCTTCTTTCAACCAAATTTTGGAAAATATTACAATGGGGATATGAAAAGACATTGTGGAATGCGAAAGGTTTCTTACAAGAATCAACAGTGTGCCTTTTAGCAATGGATTTTTATTAACTCCTTTTTATATTTTTTCAATTTTTTGATTATTTTTTGTATTTTTTGGCATATTTGATTTTTTTATTTTGGACCTTGCTGTCATATTTTGGGTATAGATGTTGCCAAGTCTACCTCAAAGTGGGCACCAAAAACTGTGGGTGAGAAAAAAATTTGGCTAGACAAATTTATGGGTTTCTTTCCAATGCTTCGGGAATCGAACTCCCTCTATTTAAACAGTGCAACTTCATGTATATATGCATGATGAAATGGGATTTTTATGGTGGCATTTAAACTAGAAATCTAATAAGGGCACTCCTCTGAATCTATAAAAAAGCTAGCAATCGCTTGCTAGAGAGGAATTTGTTTAGAGAGAAGGAAAGCGAGTGAGAAATGAGATAGAGGAACTAATGTTGCGGGTAGAATATCAAATTCCTGCACACACTAGTTAAAAAATCCAACACACGTTTATGAGAAGAAATAATAAAATTTTCATACTACTGACTAGAGGAAACCATGCATACAAATATGCACACATTCATATGCCTTGGAAAACAAAAACTTATTCCTTTATTAACATCTCCATTGAAATTGTACATAGCATGAGAGTAGAGGAAAACTAGAGAGGGGAAATTGGAAGAAAAATGGCTAACTCTTTGTTCTTTCACAAGTAGACAAATGCTCTCTCACGAATTCACAATATGCAACCAACCCTTTGAAAAGAGAAGGCCTTTAAAATTTATACAATTTTGGAAATCTCTTCGCCTACCCCCTAATGACTTTTAATGCGCCTCAAAACTTTTCACATGCCTAGGAATATTAAGTCCCATTTTATAAAAAAAATGTGACTTATTACATTAAAAACTTAAAGTTACTTTTTTAATTACAAAAATGAGGCATTATAAAAAAGTGCAACCTTAACAAAGAATTATAACGTGTGGAGAGAGAAAGAAGAGAGAGGGAGAAGACTGTATCGATGAAGAACCTCTGATGAAGTCCACTGATCTTTGTCAGATGATCTGAATAAATGCTTCAATGCGGTGAACTCTGAATCCTTGGATTCACGGTCACTACAAACTAAGTGTTTAGAAACATTGTTGAATGATTTCTTTGGTGATCACGAGTGTCACTCATGAAGCTCCCCTCTAAAGAGACCCAAGCTTTGAAACCAATCTTGTCATGACTCTCTACAACACTACCACACTGTTATGTTGATTTGGACATCCTAATAGAACACACAATGAATAGTCTGACGACGTTAATCATAGAATCAACCTCACATAAACAAAATGAATCATGAAATGAGTGTCCAAAGACACTATTGAGATCCACGTAATTGACATAACCATCACCTATTCCTACATTCTCTGATGATAGGGCCTATGTCGGCTTCACCCGAGTGAATTTGAACTTTATATTTCCTTGATACTTACTATATTTTGAAAGGCCAACTATTTTTAGCAAAGTTTCAATATTTTTCCTCTCTGGTCCCCAACTGATGATGTTGACTTGTGTTGATCAGAGAATACTTGTTTGAGAACACACAAGGATTTTGTGTGGGAGAGAAGACCAGGATCAAGTGCGCAGAAGGACAAGAAGGACCTGCATGTAAAAGGCAAGTTCAGATTTTAGGACTTAGCTGATTTTGAGCATGAAGACCTATTTTTAGAAAATGGCATGCGGAACACACCAAAGATGTAGAGACATGTGCGCCATGCATTATCTATCTTTGTAGGAGTGGATCAAAGAATTTTTACATGGAGACGAGCTAAGAATAGAATTGACACTTCAATTAACTATAAGAGGTCTATAGATAGCACACTTGCATGTGTGGCTATGCCTAAAAATGGCGTGTGGCTATAAATAGCATGCGGCCTATTTCTGGAATAGATAATCGGTGAAGGGAAAGTCCCCACGATATATATATGATGTTAGGTACATAGTAAGTAAGTGTAATAGGGAATATATAGAGTATGTGTATGTATGTCGTAAAGAGATATGTGCATATGACTGAATTATTGTATCAGATCCACATGCGCATTGGTATAGACTATCATTACTGTAAGGAGCTTGTATATTTATGAATATAAGGAAGATATTGGCTGAACCTAAGTTTCATTCTGTGTATAGTTTCATATTGCATGTTATTAATTCAATCATGATTATTGTTTAAGCTTGTTCTTTCATAGATCTGAGTGTAGTATGCATTATAGAATGATGGATTAGTTATGAATATATATGTTTCTTCCTTCATCTTGCTAACATCCTACTACAGCAACCCTAAAGAAGGTCCTGGTACCTTACACGCTTCAGGTGAGCAATCAGTCAAGGCTGAGTGATGTGCTAGCGTGACTAGGGTGTTATCTGGTAAATTCTATGTTGCATCATTGGTTTTGTTGCCAAGACCTCTTTTTCATTTGTGTTCAGGATGGTTCGTGATGAAGACGTATCGGTTAACTCTAGTAAGTATTGAGGAATGGATACATGATCTGGAGGAAGAATATGCACGGCGGTTCAGCAGTGGATCTGAGTTTAACGCACATGCTTGGGTAGAAAAGAATTTGTATGACAGCTTATATGAGATCTTTTTTTATATCTTCATAGTAGAACTATTTGAGTGGCTCACTGCTTCTGCGTCTCAATGGAGCTGGAGGTATCACACACTTGTTTGGACACAAGAAGAATTTCAGGCCCTTTATGATGCTAATCTGATCTAGACTTGCATTGTGGATATGTGGTTTCATGGTGTTCTAAATAGTTATATTCTAGAATATTCAATTTCAACATACTCTTTCCCAGAGGTAATTGAATTCCATTTTTTGCAGTATCTAATGGGAACATATTTTCAAGGTATTCCGCTGGTGATCAAGATCTTGATGGTTACTCTAAACCTAGAGAGTAAACTGATGGCTAACTAAACTTCACCACGTGCGAGGGCAGGAACAGAATTGGTGAAAGATGACAGACCTAGTGGCAGAGAGGTAGAGAGAGGAAAGTAGGCTTAAGTTTAATGAGGTACGTGAGAGGGAGATAGAGAAGCAGCATTATGTTGTAGAAAGTATGATGTTGAGGAGAGAGATGGCTCGTGAAGGATTTACAGCTCACGTAAAAGACATGGATCTAGAGCATCAGGAACTCCCCCATCTTAGAAAGCATGATAGAGATCCCCCCTTGGCCTCACACAGAAGTGCGCCAGCAGATACTACCTGGACCTGCAGGCATGTATCTTAATCCACCTGGTGACCTAGCCCTTGTGCTTGGTTTTCTAGTATCTAGTATGACAAGTAACTAGAAAGCTAATTTGGGAAGTAGGAGAGCAGGAGTAAGTTAGGGATCAAGTACATAAAATGCAGGACAGACAGATTCAATGATATTTGGATGAACATTCTTAGGCGCATCATCCACATAGAATGTGAGTGCACAGAATGTTGGATTCACCTCTGTAAGTGGAACTACCTCACAGACTATACAGGTTCAGTATAGTACTACTATCGGAGCACAGGGGAGTACATCTACATGTCCTATTCCAACTACAGGTAGAGGATCAGGAGCTATAGGCAGTTCTAGTTCCGGTGGATCTAGTGGTTCTAAAGGTAGAGGGAACACAGGAGGTTCTGGATCAGGTGGTTAAGGTCTGCAGCAACCACATAATATCTATATGGAGATGTCTCTTCATCTCTCAGAATATAAAGGTATAGAGGATGCTCCCAAACATGTGCATATGTGTGAAATATTTTGGCGTGCTAGAGGGATCATGGCTGTTGAGCACAAGGTAAGTCAATTTTCTACTACATTACATGGACGTGCACACAGCTGGTATAGGAAGTTTGACCCTGATCAAACTTACATGGATTATGCAACATTGAAGGATGCTTTCTTAAAAGAGTTCCATATCCCTGAGTTTGAGCAGAAGAGTAATAGTCTACTCAAGGATATCAAGCAAGGCACTACTGAGATTTTACGTGAGTATGATGCTCATTTTCAAACACTTCTATCTAAGCTATCTTATGATATTCACGCTAGCTAGCATGCACAATGGTTCATTGGAGGATTGATTACACCTTTTAGGAGGGCATTATCACATAAGACATATACTGATATATGCGAAGCACTGGAAAAAGCTTTGTGTGCTGAGGTAGTTGGGAGCATTGACACTGGCGTTAGTCCATTCTTAGAGGCACAAATTGTGGCTATAGCAAAACAGTTAGAGAAGTTATCAGAAAATTCATCCCATGAAATGTGCTCAGGAATTTGGTGTATAGATTGTGAAGTGGAAGGTCACACTAAGGACAGTTTCCCTCGCAGATTTGTATGCTCATTATTGTTGGACTATGAGATTTGTCATTTGAATCATGATGCTAGTCATTGTCCTTTATTACAGCATGCAATAAGGAAGAATGTATCTTGCTTTTGCAATATTTGCAAGTCCACGACCCATGATACTGAGGATTATTAGTTGATTGGTCAGATCCATAATGCTATAGACATTAGGGTATGACAGACAAGTATAACAAATAATTCTAAGGGTAAAAATGAACACCAAGATCAAGATCATAATCAAACACGCTATGATAGGAATGAAGGGCATTTTGAAGGGGGTCGTGGAAGGGGACGTGGATATTGTGGTGGATATGGAGAATGAGGTCATGGTGGACAAATAATTGAGTTCCCTTGTGGAACATGTTATACATGTGGATCTCCTTACCACTGTAGGCATGAATGTCATTAGAATATTACATGTTCTTTCTGTGGAAAGAACCATAGCTATGAAGAGTTCCCAGACTTATATGAGCATCTAAGTAAATAGCATAAGAAAGAAAACAAAGGCATCGGGATGGTTAGAATCTAGCGCATGGTAGAAGATCAATGGATGCCCAAGATAGCAAAATGACCTAAGTCATTGACATTAAAGATTACTACACGTGCTGAAGTGGCACGTGCAAGAGAGGCATTGCAATAAAAGCCTACGATCACCAAGGAGGAGGTTTTGCATGCAAGGTACCCAGATCTTGCTCATTACAAGGAAGTTTACCAAGATACCATGGAAGTGCTAAGGAATATTCAGGGTGAAATACAGTACCTAAAGGAGTAGAAGAAAGCATCTGAGACATTCCAAACTGATGTCGATGATCTGCGAGAGGTGTGCAAGATGTTGTACCAAGAGAACATTATTCCACTATTAGGATGTTGGTTAAAAGGGAACACTCCATATGTAAGTCTTGAGACCGAATGGTAGATTCTGCATGCAAATATTCTCCCTGATAGCCTTGACTATGACAAAGAAATTACTCTAAATGTTGTTGTAGATGGGTGGTTGTTGAGCAACATAGTGATTGATACATGTGTGGAAGTAAAGGTACTTACATTAGATGCATGGGTACAAATGGGGAGGCCTCCATTGCAACCATCATCTAATGTGTTATTTATGGCAAACCGGACTAAGGCCACTCCTATAGGAGTTTTGAAAGATTCATCTATAACTATACAAGGGGCCAAGTTCACAGGGGATTTTGAGGTATTAGCACTTGCAAAAGCAGACAATTTTCTAGCCCTGCTTGGACGCCCTTGGTGTTATGCGAATAATGTTGAGTCGAGGTTCAATACAGGGTATATCATATTTGAAAACAAGGAGGAAATGGTTGTGATACCTTTGACATATGGGAATTATACACCATATGTTGAGCCTCTAAGTGAGGTAAGGCCATGGAAACATAGTGGACAGATCAAATTAAGATAAGATCTATGTTAGTATATACCTTACGTGAGATAGCAGCACGCTGGTGGGTAGTCCATAGAGGTAATCTTATAAACTGGGAAGAGATTGGAATCACTTTGTCTGCTAGGTTTATAAGGAACAATGAACCTACGCAAATCTACACTTATCATGGTGATCAACATGTTCAGCATCATATTCAGCAGTGTGAGAGACTCTAGATAGTAGGATAGGAATCATTACCACCTTCACTCTGGGTGCATCGCCTATATTCTACACTACAAGGATGCACATGTGCCTAGTATGTATATGCAGAACTACATCAAGAGACTAGAAACAGGCAAGATTTTTTTGTAGGAATGATCCAAATGTTTGACTACTTCTCAACTAAACCTCCTATAGAAGAGGAATTAAAAAATTTCAAGTGCTTAACTATGGAGAGAGTGCAAAAGTAGGAGAGCATATTCAGGAATTATTTGGTGAGATAGAGTTCAGAGCATGTTTTAAAAAGGAAAAAGAACTGGACTCCATACTACTTGAACGCGCTTACCTTGAGAAAGAGAAAGGAAAGACAGTTTACATTGTAGATGATGAGGAAGTTGAGAACCTGGATATTGAACATTCACAAGGGGTGCACGAGGTCTTGGACAGTGTAGACAAGGATACGGGCACCTATCATGAACCCATGAAAACAAAGAAGTTGAATATAGGTTCGGAGGTTGAGCCTAAGGAGGCCATAATTGGATACTATTAGTCAGACTCGGAGGTAGCAAAGATCATTGAGTTACTCAAGGATTATCAGGACTTATTCCCTCAAGGTTATCATGAACTTAAAGGTGTGCATAAATCACTTAGGGAAATGAAGATAAAACTTAAGGATGGTGTACGGCCAGTTAGAAATAGACCTTACAAAATGAATCCTAATTTGTGTGAAAAGGTAAAGGAAGAGATTGATAAAATGTTGAAATCTTGAATTATCAAGCCTCTTGATGAGTCAAAATGGGTTAGCCCAATGGTGATCAGTATCAAGAAGGACAGATGAATTAGAATATGTGTGGAAAATAGGGAGTTGAATGTTGCATGCGTCAATGATCCATTCCCTACGCCATTCACTGAGGAAATACTATAAGGAGTTGTAGGGCGCGAAATATAGTCCTTCACAGATGGGTTTTTCAGGTATCATTAGGTTAGGATTGCTCCGGAGGATCAAGAAAAGACAACATTCACTACTGAATGGGGTAGTTTTGCCTATACTGTGATGCCTTTTGGATTGAAAAACGTGCTTTTTGTATTCTCACGCATAGTTGTTCAGGCATTAAAAGATTTTATTCACAACTTCTTACAGGTCTACCTAGATGATTAGACAGTATATGGGCTTGTGAAAGATCATTGTGATAATATGTGCTTAATGTTTGAACGATGCAGATAGTTTAGTATCTCTTTAAACATCAAGAAGTGCCTATTTTCTACACCATTTGGAATATTGTTAGGACATATAATCTGTAAGGAAGGTTTGTTGGTTGATCCAGCAAAGGTTGCGGTCATTTTAGGCCTAGAAGCACCTACCATTCACAGTGAGGTGCGTGAATTTTTATGTCATACAGGATATTATATAAAATTCATCAAAGGTTATGCCAAAATTCTTGCACCCTTGGAAAAATTACTAAAGGGAAAAGGTATATTTTATTGGGGAGAACCGCATAAGCGTGCATTTGAGATATTACAAGAGAAACTTACTACCGCACCCATTCTACGCTTTCCCTCATGGGATAAGACATTTCATGTGCATGTGGATGCTTTAGGCATGGCCATTGGCACTATGTTAGCTCAACCTAGTGAAGGTATTATAGATCATCCAATCTGTTTTGCTAGTAGGAAGATGACTCTAGTTGAATGGAATTATACAACTACAGAGCGTGAAGCTTTGTCCATGATCCATGCACTGCACAAGTTTCAACAGTACTTGTTAGTAACAGCATTTGTGTTTTATACAGATCACATGGCATTGAAGTACTTGGTAAACAAGTCCATCTTATAGGGGCGCATATACAGATGGGTGCTCCTATTTCAAGATTTTGAATTCATAGTTGTGGTAAATCCAGGGAAAAGCAATTATGGACTAGACCATTTATCTAGAATAAACTCAGGAGAGGAAGCACAGCCAATTGAAGAAACCATGTCAAATGCACAGTTGTATAGGTTACAATGTGTACCCATAGAATTAGAATACATTTTTGTCCTTCTATGAATAGGTATGGCACCAACAGGAATGAAATCATTAGAAAAGAAATAGCTTGCTATATGTGCGGCACCGTTTATGTTAATTAGTGGTGACCTCTATAAGTTAGGCAAAGATGAAGTATTATGTCATTATGTACCAGAGCATGAGCGTCAGGATATTATGGAAGAAGCTCATTGCAGTATTGCAGGAGGCCATTATGTAGGTGATGCGACTTCCTAGAAGATCATATTTGTTGGATTATGGTGGGAGACATTGTATAAGGACTGTAAATAATATTGTAAGGCATGTGATCATTGTCGGCACCTAGGAAAACCAGGGTAGAGAGATGAGATGCCTTTGAGACTGATTCCTAGTGCCGAGCCATTTGAGAAATGGGCCATTGAATTTGTAGGACCTATTTCACCAGTTGCACGTAGGACTGGATCATGCTATATCATTACTTACACAGATTATCTCACACGGTGAGTAGAAGCAGCACCTAGGAAGGACTATACAGCAACTATGATTCTATGGGAGAATGTTCTTATAAGATATGTATGTCCCTTAAGCTTGACAAGTGATAGGGGTACACACTTCTTGAATGAGACAATTAGGATCCTATTAGATGAGTTTATGGTTTCACACCATAAAACTACACCTTACCATCCTCGGGAAAATGAAACTGTTGAGGCTTTCAACAAGATTTTGAGCCAGAATTTGAAAAAAATCAATGATGTTGGAAGAAAGGATTGGGATGACAAAGTGTCAGCTATTCTTTGGGCATATAGAACAACTTATAAGAGATTGAACAAGGCCACACTATTTCAGTTGGTGTTTGGCACAGAAGTCGTTCTCCCTATAGAATTTATGTTACCTTCTTTGCACATTGCATGCACTGGAGGTCTAGCTAATGAATAGGATTTAGAATAGTGTATCAAGAAGATGATTCAACTAGATGAGCACCGAGCCATAGCACGATGGATTCGGAAGTAGGAAAAGGCCAAGAAGAAGGCATGGCATGACAGAAACATCAGGAATAAGAAGTTTGAGATTGGGCAAATGGTTCTTCTTTATGACTCAAAGTTCTTGCGCCATCCAAGCAAGCTTAAAGTACATTGGTTGGGGTCATATGTTATCACTTCTATACTTGAATCAGGTGCTTGCTAGTTAGAAGCACTTAATGGAACATGGCTACCCACTTACTTTAACCGGAGTAGGTTAAAGCCCTACTATAAATAAGTCTTCTTGGTGTTTGTAATAAGGTAGTATTGCCACTTAGATTAGGTTTTCAGTTCTGTATTTCCTTAATGTATTTCCTTCATTGTCGATATGCTTTGTCAATTTAGTTGTTTTCTTTGTGTAATAAGTGTGCTTACGTGCATAAATCTAATTATTATATAAAGAATGTCTATGTGCAGAGGACTACACATACCTTTCATGTGGGGTGGTTGTAGTTATCCAAGTAAAAGACTATGGGAATTGAAAGGTGAAAGGAATAAGCTGCTACGGGTGTGCTTTAAGTCAAAAGAAGATTGCTTCTCAAAAGTGACCAAAGATGGAGATGAATGAAATGACAGTATAACACAAGCTAATTGGAGGCCATGATAGCTACCAGGAGAAGGTACAGTGACAAGGTACTCGGGTGCAAGGGTGTGCGCTGAAGAGAAGTCTGTGACCAAAGGGTAGGAAGGCGTGCTAGAAGGTTATAGCTGGGGCGCGAAGATGTACCATGTGGGATGAACGAATTTGGTCAATAAATTTGGATATTTGGTAAATGAAGGAGCAATAAATGCATCAAAATTTGAAAAAATATATATAAGGATGGGATGTAGATTCATTTTTACCATTGTGACTAAGGGAATTTGAGGAAAGAGCTAATTGCAAAGAGCTAAGTGATCAAGTTAAGGTACGAAGGGTGTGAAACCAAGCACGACAGCCAGATCTATGTGATAAAAATCTTGCATCCCTAGTGGTGAAGGGTTTGAGAAAAGTAGGGAGATAGAAAAGAGTTAGGTTAAGAAGTTTCCACCTAGGGCACGATTAAATCGAGCTAGGGTTTAATTTGCAAAATTGTAGAGTTAAAAAGGAGACATTTGCAAGGTAAAATGGCACCATTGTAGAGTTAAAAAGGAGACATTTGCAAGGTAAAATGGCACCTAAGAAGGTGTCTACAACTGTAGTAAAAGGAAAGAAGAAGGTGGTCATTGAGGAAGATGAGATGGCACCAGAAAGCCATTTTTCATAAATACAATATCTAGAAGGAGTCATTGTCAGTCAGGAATGGGATTCACCCATCAGAAAGAGCAAAGTAAGTGAATACAATCACAAGACCATGAAAAACAAGAAGGATCTTGATTCCTTACTCATTGCTAGGATGAACATGCTCACGGCAGATGACATGCCAATTTATGATGATGTAGGCAAGAAGCTTCTAAAGAGAATTGGGGTATACCAATTATATGAGCTTCCATATTTTGGGAAGTATGAGCCCTTATATCAATGGATCATGAGTAGGGTGCATGAGGACTTCTTCTACTTTGCAGGACATAGAGTTAGAATCTTGTCTACACTTATCTCATTAGTTACAAATTTGAAGGCCAAAGGGGAGGACATAAAAAGTGATCTCACAGATAAAGCCATAATTTTAAAGACCAGACAGGAGTTAGGGTACCTGAAGGGTTCATGTTGAATGGATATAGAAAAATTGAAGAATTATCTAGTTGTGCAAGCTGCAACACACCTTGTTACAAAGTTGAATGATCAAGAGCGGTGGTCACAGGTAAATACTATGTGGTTACACGTTGCACATAATATGTTAGAAGGGGAAATCTACAACATTGTAGGCTATATTGCAAAAAAAATAGTCGAAGAAGTGCATACATGAGGGAAGATCCGCTTTGGGGTTGTTCTCCTATCACTAGTATTCATGGAGATTGGAGTACTAGACAGATCGAAGGAAAAGGTGTGGGAATACCCCATGGAGAATGAGTCACTAGCTAAAAGGTTCAACAAGTATCTATGTAAAGGGGCCATGGCATATGACGTAAAGCAAAGGGTAGAGAAATGGTATGATAGGCTCCGTGTGGAATTTGGAGAAGAGTGGTGTGTCCCAAAGGACCTACCAGAAGTGGTAGGGAAACAAGTTCAGTTTGTTGTATATCAGAATTTTTGCATCATGTACTTCCCAATGAAAGATGGAGTTTGGAGCCCTTGGTGTAAATTTCCTTATGCATTCATTGCAATTTATTGCCAAGCATTTGTTCACAAATTCACAGACACACGCCAACTGGTATTCAATGTAGATAAGGTAGATTATGACTACCACACATTGATAAATAAGTATGTGTATCCTCACAAAAGTTCTTATAAAGATAGGATCATTTCAAAGGTGCTGAATATTAAGCCAATTAGTCTGAATGGAGCAGATGTGGGGGCAGCATTGGTGTATCTCTAGTTAAAGCCAAAGATGGAGAATAACAAGTATGTGGAAGGTGAGTTTGCACTTCCAGCACCACCAAAGGGAAAGCATACAATGGAGAACATCCCAACGCCTAAGCCCACAGAACCAATTGAAGTGGGGGATGAGGAGGAGGAGCGCAAAGATAGTGATGGTTTGGATCATGGAGGTAGGATACATCCTAAAAATAAGGATGAAGCTAAGCACGTAATTACACCACCTCAGCCACAAGAGGGGGATGATGAGGACTTGAATGCAGTCCAAGTGGAGCACAGATTTAAGAAGGTGTTTCAGAGAACTAGGACCCAAGGTGCTACTCCAACCACGGTGCACAGATTACCCAGACTCTCTCCACAGAAGGAGGCAACCATGAAAAGAAGGAGGAAATTTAAGTTAAGCGAGGAGGTGGAAGAGTTAGAAGAAAGCATGCCCAATTCTCCTACACTTCCAGAGAACATAGAAGAATAGGGTGAGGGATCAAAGGGAAGAGAAGAGGAAGAGAAGAGACCAGAAGAGATAGTTGCAGAGAATTTTTAGGACATGGAGACATAAGTCCCAAATTTAGAAACTAAAGTTCCTATGCAGCAATGGTCTAGAAGAACAAGTGGAGAACACATTCCACTAGCCATGGGGTATGCAGAGGATGCAGGTAAAATTATCCTCGTCCACTTCTAGAGCATGATATCACAGAAGGATTTATTCGGCTGGGAGCTGATGGATGAGGATATAGTCAATATGCATACTCGAAAACAACTATCATGGTCAATGCACACCATCATGGATGAGCCTGACTTTGATGTGTGCAAAGATTCATGCATTTTGAGATGACTGAAAAAGGCACCCCAAGCTAGACACATGACAGTAAATCCTACTGTAATGTTAGATGAGTAGGTCAGCAACGCATTGGTGAAGGTTTCTACTAAGGTGTCTTGAAGAAATATGGACAAAGCTGCAAAAATCAAAGTGTTGCATGAGGAGCTGAAGACAAAGGATGCAGAGATAGCGAACATAATGCAGGTTATAGACTTCACACAGAAGAAAAATGAAGTATTTATCAACATCGCAGAGGATATTGGGGACAATGTCATTAGAGCAAGGCCACACTTAGAGGCCAAGGTACCACAGACATTTCCTTCAATGATACATTATGTAGGAAATTTGGTGGACTTGGTACTTGAAGATGAACCTCTACGCATGCCAGAGCCAAGAATCTCAGAGCAAGATGTCGAATGGGAGAAAGCCTCGGTGATGTGAAAGATTGCATCTTATGAAAGGTTGTTGCAAGCATTACAGGAAGTATTCAAGAAAGCATATCAGGCTTAGAAGATAATAATGAGGTCCAAAAAGTGATGAGGGATGAGAAATTGGGCAATGCAGAAATATTATCAATGGTTAAACAAAAGCGCGAGGCCCTGGTATCAACACAAGAGCCGCACAAGACTCAGTTGGAAGAGCTTGGGAAGCTAATTGCATAAAAGATGGATCTTTTGGAAGGAGAAATGACATCAATTTCTAGTGTTGTGTTAGTTTTGCGGAATGAAAAAGGAGAGATTGTGAGGGATGAGTTAGAATCCATTGCGGTGGACATCTCAGAAAAATTGGAACAAGCACTCACTGAATGGCAGATTTTTTAGGCCGAAATAAAGGAGTATCCAGAGTTGATACTGCAAAGTGATACAGAGGAGGCTGTCTAATAAAAATTCTTTATTTTTCTACATTCTTTCATTCTTATTCTTTCCATTATTCTATTCTTTACTTCTAATACCCATTTTCGAGACGAAAATGAGATTAGTGTGGGGTAATGTTGATCAGAGAATACTTGTTCGAGAACACACAAGGATTCCGCGTGGGAGAGAAGGCCAGGATCAAGGGCGCAGAAGGATAGGAAGGACCCACGTGTAGAAGGTAAGTTTAGATTTTAGGACTTAGTCAATTTTGAGCATGGAGACCTATTTTTAGAAGATGGCATGTGGAACACACCAATGATGCAGAGATGTGCGCTCCATGCATTGTCTATCTTTGTAGGAGCGGATTGAAGAATTTTTACATGGAGATGAGCTAAGAATAGAATTTACACATCAATTAACTATAAGAGGTCTATAGATAGCACACTTGCATGTGTGGCTATGCCTAAAAATGGCGTGTGGCTATAAAATAGCATGCGCCTATTTCTAGAATAGATCATCGGTGAAGGGCAAGTCCCCACGCTATATATATGATGTTAGGTACATAGTAAGTAAGTGTAACAGGGAATATATAGAGTGTGTGTATGTATGTCGTAAAGAGATATGTGCATATGACTGAATTATTGCATCAGATCCACATGCACATTGATATAGACTGTCATTATTGTAAGGAGATTTTATATTTATGAATAGAAGGAAGATATTGGCTGAACCTAAGTGTCATTTTGTGTATAGTTTCATAGTGCATGTTATTAATTTAATCATGATTACTATTTAAGCTTGTTATTTCATAGATCTAAGCATAGAATGCATTATAGAATGATGGATTAGTTATAAATCTATATGTTTCTTCCTTCATCTTGCTAACATCCTGCTACAACAACCCTAAAGAAGGACCTGGTACCTTGCGCG
Organism: Taxus chinensis; assembly: GCA_019776745.2. Taxonomy (NCBI): domain Eukaryota; kingdom Viridiplantae; phylum Streptophyta; class Pinopsida; order Cupressales; family Taxaceae; genus Taxus; species Taxus chinensis. Next base: position 264,405,868 of record CM034150.1, read on the forward strand.
CTTCAAGTGAGCACTCAGTCAAGGTTGAGTGATGTGCTAGCACAACTAGGGTGTTATCTGGTAAATTCTAGGCTACATCAAATTGAATGGTTACCCCTTTGTGCACTTCTTCTGTGAAAACTATTTTTTGGAATGACTTACTATTAATATTAAGTTTCTACAAGACAACTTACTATTTTTAGCAAGTAGTGATTTTTCTTTGAACTGACCGCACCAATGAGATTTTCTTATATCACTACCCCTGTGCACACTTCTCTTTCCATAATTTCTCTTTCTGGGATTAGTTACTAAAAATGGCAAGTACCCATATGGGAGACTTACTATTTTTAGTAAATGATGATTTTTTTGCTACTTTTCTGAATTGACTAATCAATATGACCTCGTTTTCCTCCTTAGTGCACAATATCTTCATCACAACTGCTTCTAGTGACTACTTACCTAAAATAGCAATCACCCATGTAGGAAGGCTTGCTATTTTTAGTAAGTGGGTTTCTAGTGCTTGGTTCGTGATGAAATAAATGTTTTCGATATGCTTTTTTTTCCTAATAGTGCTCCTCTAGAATTTCAACTTCACTCGATCGGCGGTTTGAGAGATTTTAAAAATCAAAATTTTTCTGTGGGAAACTTGGGGTTTCTTTGCAAGAAAAAAAATTATACGTTCATGAAAAAAAATTCTATGCGATCCTTTAGGTGTCTAGAAGTCTAGATGAATGAAAAAAACAACAATCTAATCCGACTTGTGGTTTGGAAGATATGAAGATTTTTTGTTTTAGTGACTTCGGGGTTTTTGAGCAAAAAATATCATTTTTTCTTCATTTTGATTTGTTCCTTTTATGTTTTTTGTTGTTTTAGATCATGGATGATTTCATGGAATCATTCAAGCATGAAAATGATGGATTCAATTGCTGAAAAAAATTCGCCAGCATTCTGGCAACATTTGGAGGTGTGGGGGAGGAAAAATGGCAAAAAATGACTAAGTTTTGTAATTTATAGCTTGCAAAAGGAAGGAGGGAAGGTGGGGAACATTTTTCTATCCCTTTCATCCCTTTATGAAGGTGAAAATGGGACATGAAAATGCACCTTGACCTATGCTTTCCATTTTTCACATTTTCATTCGTTGAGTAAGTTAGAGGATGGCTAATCTGAAGCACCTGGGAGCTAGTTAATGGTCCCATGAAGAACCAAAAGGAATGCAAGGGGTGGGAAAAAAATTTATATCCCTCATGTCCCCTTTAAAAAGGGATAAAGGGTGTAAAAAATTGTGCCTCATTCTAGGAAGGACAAGTGTCGTGCATGCAAGGATAGGTGAGTACAAGGTCAAACTAGTCAATGTGGGGCTAGAAGGTAAGGGCAAGGTCATATTGGTGACATGAAGGCTAAATGAGGGTGGGGAAATTTTTTTTACACATCATGTCCCTTTTAAAATGTGTAATGGGGACATGAAATTGCACCTTCACCACAGGGTGCCACGTGTCCCATAAGAAATTTGACTAAGTGTTGGAAAGTGTACCTTGAGAGCCAACTTGCGAAGATGATATCTCGAGCTCCCAAATGAAATTTTGGGTGAAATATTAAATGATTCCGCCTCCCAAACACTCAATAAATCTAATGGTGATGGTTTAAAGGTCCAATTATTATTGAAACACCTCCAAATTTCTGCTTATTTCTCAGGATTGCTTATTGTGTGCTGGAAGAGTGAGCTACCTAGAAAAGTGCATGAGGTTTCAAGATGTCCCATATTTTCCACCATGTAGAGAATTGAAAATGATTTCTATAGGTACTTTTTTTGGATTTAAAATCACTATGGATCACCCATAATGTCACTTTGAAGATCAGGTCCTTTTACGCGACGTATGCTTCGTAAGGCCCAAAAACCCGCTTCTAGTGAATCAGCTCCAAAACCTCAAAATTTTCCCTGAATCTTCTTAAATAAATTCTCTAATGTTTCTAGCACTCGAATATTCCTTCGTGATGATTTTTTCTACTTTGATCCACTTTGGGAATGGTGCACTAGTCTTGGGAAGGATGATGGTAGCCCTTCCCAAAACTGCTTGGATGCTTGAATGTTCCAGAAAAACCCTAACTCACCTAGGGGAACTGATTACAACCACTTGGGAATAATTTTACAAATAGGATAGGACTAGTGCTGAGAATGGACTGACCTGGAGGGTGTCTTAGGAAGATATGAATTTCAAATTTTTTGACACCGCAATATGGTTATCCTGTTTTCAGGTGAATTTTGACCCTGCAAAAACACAAGACAACATTATAGTATATATCACATGTTAAGAGAATGGCATGTGGTTTGAGCCCTATTTGTAGAATTGGTGACATTAGTGGTGCACAGGGGTGTCCACAACCTACCTAATTTGTTTTACAGGAACTTTTTCTTACATTATAAGGATTATAAGGTCTGAACGAAGTTTACAAATCCCTTTTGAAGGTGAGAGAAGAACACTGACACCCATCCACACTCAGTTCTAGGAAGGTGAAACACTCAGGATGTTATAGACCTAAATTCCAATCATGTCTAATACCATAAAAAAGGGTTAGGACCATATAGGTACTCTTAACCTAGTTGTACTCTTTTGACCCAGTTCAGTCACATGTGTTAGTTTTTATAATAAAACATTTTCAGTCTCATATCATCTTGTTCCTACACTCAGATGACTTAGAATCTCCCATATTCACACAGAATCAGCTAAGTACAATTCTTCACTATGCTTTTGTTAATTATTAGATTAATAATCACTTTGAAAATCATTATTCTAATTTGTGTGATTAATGTTAGAAGTTAATTAAATCAGAATATCCATATGTTACATTATTTCATCCTTTTAATGTATGTTAATTAGAAATGCACTAAAAACTTTAAAGGGAATGAAATAGGAATTCACAAAAAAGTGAAGTAATTTGGTGAACCTAAGATTTTATAATCGAACATCATAGCCCTAACCCTAGTGGCCTTAGGGTTTCATCTGACATTCAAGCCTGATCTATTTGCATTAATGGCCTCCTATGTTGTTCCATTTATCTCCTTATTTGAATACATTGAGTGTAACCCCGCATGTAGGGACACATTCCCCTCTATATTCAAATTATGATGCATAAAAATTTGGTTAAGCATGCTCTTATTGATAAATCATCTAAACTCAATGTGTCTACCATCTCTTTTGAGTATGGATTAGGTATTCCTATTAGCACCTTGGATCCCTTTAATATTAGTATTCGTGCATCATTTTACAAATAGGATAGGACTGGTGCTAAGATTGGACTGACCTGGAGGGTGTCTTAGGAAGATATGAATTTCAAATTTTTTGACACTGTGGTATGGTTGTCCTGTTTTCAGGTGAATTTTGACCCTGCAAAAACACAAGACAACATTATAGTATATATCACATGTTAAGAGAATGGCATGTGGTTTGAGCCCTCTTTGTAGAATTAGTGACATTAGTGGTGCACAGGGGTGTCCACAACCTACCTAAATTTGTTTTGCAGGAACTTTGTCTTGCATTGTAAGGATTATAAGGTCTAAACGAAGTTTACAAATCCCTTTTGAAGGTGAGAGAAGAACACTGACACCCATCCACACTTAGTTCTAGGAAGGTGAAACACTCAGGATGTTGTAGATCTAAATTCCAATCATGTCTAATACCATAAAAAAGGGTTAGGACCATATAGGTACTCTTAACCTAGTTGTACTCTTTTGACCCAGTTCAGTCACATGTGTTAGTTTTTATAATAAAACATTTTTAGTCTCATATCATCTTGTTCCTACACTTAGATGACTTAGAATCTCCCATATTCACACAGAATCAGCTAAGTACAATTCTTCGTTATGCTTTTGTTAATTATTAGATTAATAATCACTTTGAAAATAATTATTCTAATTTGTGTAATTAATGTTACAAGTTAATTAAATCAGAATATCCACATGTTACATTATTTCATCCTTTTAATGTATGTTAATTAGAAATGCACTAAAAACTTTAAAGGGAATGAAATAGGAATTCACAAAAAAGTGAAGTCATTTGGTGAACCTAAGATTTTATAATCGAAAATCATAGCCCTAACCCTAGTGGCCTTAGGGTTTCATCTAACATTCAAGTCTGATCTATTTGCATTAATGGCCTCCTATGTTGTTCCATTTATCTCCTTATTTGAATACATCGAGCGTAACCCCGCATGTAGGGACACATTCCCCTCTATATTCAAATTATGATGCATAAAAATTTAATTAAGCATGTTCTTACTGATAAATCATCTGAACTCAATGTGTCTACCATCTCTTTTGAGTATGGATTAGGTATTCCTATTAGCACCTTGGATCCCTTTAATATTAGTATTCGTGCATCTAATAATGTCCCTTGCAAGTTTTTTGGTTCTATCACTATCCCCATTACTCTTAGACATAAATACGTTGATGCACTTTGATATGTTGTTCCTGATCATCCCACTTACACCATTGTTCTAGGACTCCCTTGGGTGTATGCCACACACATTACTTTACAACCTATAGGCTTGTAATTTTCTCATTAGGACTCTTCCTACTTATACAAATGGGATCCTTATCCTTTCAAAAATCCCTCCTCTCAATACCAAGGTTCTCCTAGTCCATCTACATCTATCTCTCCTACTCTTTGCAAGTAGCAATTCACATGTTTACATTTTCCACCACACGCTATATTTGTAACACCCAACAACTAATCACAAATAACTAAGTTTAGAGGTGGAAAAATTATGGAATAATTTGTTTGTTAGTTTTAGAAAGAAATAATGGAAAGTGAGTTTCAAGTTTAAGTTATTAGATGTGTACTATGTGTCATTGTGTGACACCACTAGGTTTTCCACACTTGAGATTTATTTGCATTATGTGTTGTTGGGCCCCTAAAATATTGACTAAGTACACAAAGGCACATCAGTGCACGCAAGGACTGAAGTTAAGAAATGGGCACGTAAGAAGAAGGCGCACAAGGTAGGATTCTAGGAGGGTTTTAGAAGAGCTGTGTTCGCGTATGGCGATAGACAAGGTCTCGGGACTTAGCCATATTTGGCATATTGGGTAGGACATGAGAAAAGTGTGACCCGATTGTGCATGCAGAGTGCATAAGGTGCCATCCTAGTGACAAGTTGGCCTAGGAAAGTAATATGCCCTGTGATGGAAGCTTCTAGAAGACCATCATGGACAAAAAATGGAGAGCTCAGGCTTGGAGGAGAATGCTCTCAACGGAGGACCACATCCAGACACTTTGTGCACTGGATCTGAGGCCGTAGGAGGATGAGTTGGCACTTCGGGATGCCTATAAATACAAGCACCCGCAGAAGAAAAGAGAAGTGGAATTAGATATAAAGAGAGAGAGATCAATAGAGAACGAAGCTCTGTAAAAATGTCGTAAGGAGTCACATTGGGTTGGGTAGATGAAATATAGGAGAAGTATGTATCAAGGGATTGGGGTTATAAAATTTCTTTTTGAAAGCTAAATGATATAGGATCCAGTTGTGATGCATGACTTCGGTCTACCATAATGTGGTGTTTTCTAGTAAGCCTAATGAATGTAATGAGGTTACTAGGTTAATTTAATATGATCCTTCTTGGTTTGGATTCATACATTATTCTTCATAGTTCCTTTTCATGTATGTTTATGAGATGAATATGAATTCCTATGTATTTTCCTTTCTATTCTTGTTTCAGTTCTTTAAGTCTGTTAAAGTATCTTTTTCTGTAATGAATGCAATGATCTAGAGCCATTCTGAGCTCTATGATGTTCACATGTTTCATTCCCACTCACTTCCTTTAAACTTTGGATCATAGATGATGTTTTCCCACTCAAATCACATAAAAGAGAGTCTCAGTGCACCTGTGCGTGCCTCGGGTGAGCGCCTAGCAGCCCACTAGGTGATAGGCCGATGTGCACACGAGATTCCCTTTTTCTTTGGTGGGTGTAAAAATGACTACATCTTGGTTCCATTTTTGGGACCTCTTTTCAAAGTTGTAGCGGGGAAATGACATACATCATGATTTGTGTAATAAGTGATGACATAATGCCTAACTTTGGAAAGTGTTGAATCATGGTTCAAAAGAACAGAGGATGAATTTACTTAGAGATTCAGCATTGGACCTGATTTTGATGCACGTAGATGGGTAGAAGAGAACCTCTACCATGAGTTGTATGAAAAAAATTTAAGTTGCTTCCCAGTAGAACTGTATGAATGGATCTCGACATATGCATCTAGATCAAGCTAGTATATAGACCACGCACATGTACCCAAGAAGAGTACCAAAGGCTATAAGATGTAGATCTGACATGGACTCGTGTTGTGGATCATTGGTGGAAAGGTGTGTTGGCTAGCTACACTTTGGAGTACGCTATTTCTACATATTATTGTTCGGAAGTATCTGAGTTAGAATTTCTTCAAGAGCCTAGAGGATTATTTCTACGTGTTATTCCTTTGGCCATGAAGATTTTGATTGTTACCTTGAGTTTAGGGGCATTTCCTATGGTTGGCTAAACCATTCTGAGTGTTGGGTGAGTAAGCTAGAGTGGAGGGAGATGGAAGACATTACGATGGAGAAAGAAAAGGAGGAGAGACAACTCAAGTATAGTGAAGCACATGAAAGGGAGATTGCTAGACAACGCGAGGTTGCAAGTGTGATAGATATATGGAGGCAGACATTTTGGGAAGGATTTGAGGTTCACGTAGAGGATGTGGAACCTAAGCAGTATATGCTACCCCATCTTGGAAAGTGCGTAAGAGATACCCCTTCAAATTATTATGAGAGTTCGTTGCATGGAGAGAGAAGATTCATTTGCATGCATCTAAATCCACCTGGTGACTAGACCCTGGCGCATGGTTTTCTAGATCAAGGGAGGAGTATCGTTGATCTAGTTGGTATCGGTAGAAGTGGCAGATATGTGCTCAGTAGATACAATTTTTCATTTGCTACTTCTATGGCTGCGGAAACTATTCTAGTATTTGGAGGTTTTTTTGGACCAAGAGGAAATACACAAGGTTTGGGTAACATGTTAGGAAGTGGTGCAGGAAACACATCTGGCAGTGGCACAATCTCATAGATGGTTGGCACATAGTTCAGTGGAACGTTGGGGACCCTAGTTGGGATCGCTTCAGGTCCATTACTAGCGGCAGGAGGATTTGGAGGTGGAACTATTGGATCTAGAGATACAGGATCTGGTGGATCTAGTGGATCTAGTGGAGGAGGAAACACTAGAGGAAACCAAGGGTTTGGACCAGGAGGACAGGGGCCTCAACCACCTTCTCAAGTCTTCTTTGAGATGTCTTTACATTTGCTAGATTAAGGGCGTGCATGTAGCTGGTATAGGAAGTAGACCCCCATCAGACAGTGGTAGATTACACCGTGTTGAAAAATGCTTTCCTAGTAGAATTCCACATCCACGAGTTTGAACAGAAGAGCATCAACGCCCTTAAGGAAATCAAACAGGGAATGACGAAGAGTGTGCAGGAGTATGACGCATGGTTTAAGACTCTCCTGTCAAAATTGTCATATGATATTCACCCTTCACAACATGCTCAATGGTTTGTTGGAGGGTTGATAACTCCATTAAGAATAGCTTTATCTCATAAGACTTTCATAGGCCTACGTGAGGCATTGGAAGGTTCTCTACACGCCAAAGCTATTGGAAGTGTTAATACTGGTGTTAGCCCATTACTGGAAGCTCAAATCGTCACTATGGCTAAGCAGGTTGAAAATTTATATGTGAACTCAGCTCACGAGACTCGTAGTGGAATGTGGTGTATAGATTGTGAAGTAGAGGGGCGTGTCAAGGATAGTTTCCCCCAGAAGACAGTATGCACCATAGCAATAGAGTGTGAGATTTGTCATGGGGACCATGATGTGAGTAGATGTCCCTTGTTATAGCGCGTAATTCAGAAGAATGTATCTTGCTACTATAAAATCTACAGCTCTACAACTCATGATACGAAGGATTGTAGGCTTATTGACTAGATCCATGAGGCCATTGATCATGATGTGTGCCAGACCAACATTATCAGTAGTTCTAAGGGTGATGATCACTACTATGAGAAGCCTGCAAATGGAGGCATGCACGGAAGGGGATTTCATGGAGGATTCCGCGGTCGTGGTAACCACAGAGGAGGAAGAAGTGAGTTCCCACGTGGAAAATGTTTTAATTGTGGTTTTATAGACCACTACAAGCGTGAGTGCCCAGATTTATTGCAGTGTTCATGGTGTGGGAAGAAGCACAAGTATGAGGATTTCCCTGAGTTGTTTGAGCATATGAATTAGCAACACCGGAAAGACAAGGGTTTTGTAATGGTAAGCATTAAGAAGGATGACACATAATCGATGGCATGGGTGACACATGATGCAAGATTGGAACCTATTATGGTAACAACAAGAGTAGAGGCCATGCGCGCAAAAGAAATACCAAGGCAGAAGAATGTGGTTTTAAGGGAAGAAGTGGTACATGGGAAGTACCCAGATCCTGCACATCAGAGGAAGGTATATCAAGAGACCATGGACGTCATTCAAAGTTTACAAGGAGAAATCCAGTGTCTAAAGGAGAAGTCTAGGAGGGAGGAGAAAAGAAGGAAGGTTGAGGCGCCAAAGGATGACCTGGATGAGGTCAAGGAACTATGTAAAATGCTAAGGCAAGAGAATATTATTCCCATTCTAGGAGCATGGTTGAGAGAGAAGGTACCACGTGTCAGAGAAGAACATGAGAGGTAGGTCTTACATGCAAAGCTTCCCCCTCACAACCTTGACTATGATAGGGAGATTACGTTGAATGCGGTCGTGGATGGATGGATCCTTAGTAATATCCTCATTGACATAGGCTTAGAGGTCAATGTTCTCACCTTGGATGCATGGCATCAGATGGGAAGACCCGCATTATAACCATCTTCGAATGTGTTGTATATGGCAAACAAAACAAAGGAAATTCCCATTGGTGTCATAAAGGATGTAACTATCACCATTCAGGGAGCTAAATTTACTGGGGACTTCAAAGTCTTGGTGCTTGTCACTGAGGCAGACAATTTCCCAACATTACTTGGGTGCCCATGGTTCTATAAGAACAATGCGGATCTTCAGTTCAACAAGGGATACATAAGCTTTGAAAATGAGGAGGAATGGGTCATCATACCTCTGGCTGATGGAAAATCAACACCCTATACCGAACCTTTTGGAGAAGAGTTCTCAGATAGAATATATGTTCTCTCAATCAGGGATCCAGAGGTAATCCATCCCACTAGAAGGAGTTATCCAGTTTGAGGATGCTCAGTCCTTAAGTGACACCACCGGTATAGCGTGTGATAATTGGGCGTAAGGGACCTATGAGTTAATCAGACGACATTTAAGAGGATTGGTAATAAAGATAACAAAGGTGCGTATAGTCCAACACCTAGGAGGAAAGGAGCTACCTAAGTACTCAGGAGGAGCTTTCCCTGAGGTATTTTTGTAGGAGATGGAAGATCAGTGGAAGGAGGAAAATGAACGAAGAGGGATATTAAGTTATTTCCTACTCGGAACTATTACACGCTGGTGGGTAACACATCAAGACAACCTCTTGAAATGGCACGAGATGAGAATTTCCTTCTTTGTAAGGTTTTGCAGGAGCAATGCGCCCACGGCTATAAAAGAGTACAATGGTAAAGAAGCCACTTACTTCCATATCCAAGCATGTGAGACAGCCTGGATGGGAAGTGCAGAAGCATTGCTGCCTTCATTATGGGTTCACAAGTTTTATTCAACATTACAAGGTTGTGCGTGTACGCATGGTACATTCATTCAGAAACATGCCACTAAAAAAGGAATTGGCAAGAGTTAGCAGTTGATCTCGTTCAAACATTTCGAGTATCAGAGTACAAAACCCTTGGTGGATAAGGCATTGCAAGTTTTCAAGTGCCTTACCATTGGGGATAGTGTCATGGAAGAAAGAATAGGCTATTGGACTTGTTAGGTGAACCTGTCCTGGAGGCACGCTTTGAGGAAGAATAAATAGAAGAAATATAGTTTGAGCACGCATGTATGGACAAATAAAAAGGAAAGATAGTGTATGTTATTGATGGGGAAGAAGCAGAAAACTTGGATGTTGACCATTCTACAGGGACACGCGAGGTGTTAGATAGTTCTGATGAATGGGTGCACTGCCTATCAAGAGCCTTTAAAGACAAAGAAGGTTAACATTGGCTTAGGAGAAGAGCCTAAAGAGGCTATCATCGGAGACTATTTGTCGGAGAAGGATAAGTCTCTAAGATCATTGATCTTTTACATGAGTTTGAGGATTTATTCCCGCACGGGTATCATGAGTTTAAAGGTGTCTAACATTCCTTGGGGGAGATGAGGATAAAGCTGAAAGTAAGGTGCGTGCCCAGTCTAGGAAAAGACCATACCAAATGAATCCTAACTTGCATGTGAAGGTCAAGGAAGAAATAGATAAAATGATAGCATCAGGTATTATTGAAGTTGTTGAAGAGTTGGAATGGATAATTCCAATGGTGATTAGTATCAAAAAGGATGGAAGGATAAGGATCTGTGTTGATTACAGGGACCTGAATGCAGTATGTATCATTGATCTTTTTCTAACCCCATTTATTAAAGAAATCTTAGAAGGTGTGGCAGGGCGTGAGGTCCATTCTTTCACAAATGGATTCTCAGGCTATCAGTAAGTAACAATCGCGAAGGAGGACCAAAGGAAGATGACTTTCACCACCGAGTAGGGACAAGTTTTACCTATACAGTCATGCCTTTTGGGTTGAAGAATACGCCTGCTGTGTTCTCACACATTGTGGTACAAGCTTTCTAGGACTTCATCCATAAATTCCTGTCAAGTATACTTGGATGATTGGAAAATATATAGGTTCGTGAAGGACCATTGTGAGAACTTAAGGCTGATGTTTGAAAGGTGTTGGCAGTTGAGGATATCCCTAAACATTAAAAATATGTGTCTTTGCTACACCGTTTGGAACATTATTGGGGAACATCATATGTAAGGAAGGCCTGCTTGTAGATCCCGTAAAAGTTTCAGTAATTGTGGGACTGAAGGAGCCTACTAGTCAAAGCATGGTGCGTGGTTTTCTTGGGCATATGGGGTACTACATGAAGTTCATTAAGGGATATGTCAAGATCACCGTTGCACCCTTAGAAGAGTTACTTAGACATATGAGTGCCTTTCATTAGGGAGAGGCAAAGCAAAAGGCATTTGACACTTTGAAGGATAGGCTTGTCACCGCGCCCATCCTACGTTTCCCTTCTTGGGATAAGCCTTTCCATGTTCATGTTGATGCCTTAGGGACCGTCATTGGAGTCAGTACTTACACAACCTGGTGAAGGGATTGTTGATCATCCTTTGTGCTTTACAAGTAGGAAATTGACACCAATAAAGCAGAATTCTACTATAACTGAGCACAAGACATTGTCGATGATCTACGCACTTCATAAATTCAAACCATATTTGTTGGAAACCCCTTTTGTATTTTACACAGACCATATGACATTGAAATACTTGGTGAACAAGCCCATTCTACAAGGGCACATATATCGGTGGGTACTATTGTTCCAAGAATTTGAGTTCACAGTGGTTTTCAAACTAGGAAAAAGTAATTCCGGACCTGATCATTTATCCAGGATTGATTTAGGGGAGGACGCACAGAGAATTGAAGACACCATGGTAGATGCACAACTATTTAGGTTGTGGCGTGCGCCCTCGGATTTGGAGTAAATCGTGGTATTCCTTAAAATGGGTGTGGCGTTACTTGGAATGAAGGCCTTGGAGAAGAAGTAGTTGGCCATATGCGTCATTCTATACATGTTAATTAGTGGAGATGTGTACAAAATGGGTCGTTGATGAGGTTCTACGCCGTTACACACTAGAACATGAATGCATTGCAATTATGGAAGAGGCGCATGGTGGGATTGCAGGAGGACACTAGATGATAAATGTAACCACAAGGAATATTCTACTCATAGGGATTTGTTGGGAGACCATTTATCAATATTTCATTGAGCTTTGCGAGGCATGTGACCATTGCCAGTTGCCTTGGAAAACCTAGAAAAAGGGATGAAATGCCACTTGTAACCAATAGCCAGTCGTGGAACCATTTGAGAAGTGGGCTATCGAACTTTGTCAAACCAATATCGCCAGCAGGTCAAAGGAATAGTTTGTGGTATATCCTCACTTGTCACTGATTATTTGACAAGGTGGGCAGAGGAAACACCTATAAAGGATTGTACAGAAGGCTAGCCGCTGCTAGATTTTTATGGGAAAACATAATTAGCAGGTATGGCTTGTCCATTGATTTTGACAAGTGATAGGGGTACGAACTTCCTCAATGAAATAGATCAGAATTTTGCTATTAGAATTCATGGTGGTCCATTACAAAACTACTCCTTATCACCCTCGGGAAAATTGAACTGCTGAGGTGTTTAACAATATAATTAGCCACACATTGACTAAGATCTATGATGTTGGTAGACATGATTGGGATGAAAAAGTATCAGCCATTCTTTGGGCATATAGGACAACCTACAAGAGGTCGAATAAGGCCACACCATTTCAATTAGAGTTTGGTGTGGAGGCTATCCTACCAGTTGAATTCATGTTACCTTCTCTATGTATAGTGCGCACAGGAGGATTAGATGATAAACAAGCGTTAGAAGAAAGAATTGACAAGTTAATTCAATTAGACGAAAGATGATCACTCGTCAGGTGGATCCAGAAGATGGAAAAAGTAGAACAAAATGCATGACATGATCGTCACATTAATAACAAGAAGTTTGAGGTTCGGCAGATGGTCTTACTATATGATTCCAAGTTTTTGCACCATCCTGGGAAGTTAAAAATGCATTCGTTGGGTCCCTACATCATCTCGTACATCCTTGATTCAAGCACGTGCCAGTTACAAGCGCTGGATGGGATGAGATTTCTAGGACACTTCAATTGGAGTAGGTTAAAGCCCTATTATAAATAAGTCTTCTTGGTGTTTGTAAATAAGGTAGTGTTGTCCAGTTAGTTTAGGATTTCCTTTATTACACGTTCCTTTTCTTGTGTTTCCTTTTTCTCGTTGTTGTTTTATATTGTGCCTTGGGCACCGATAACCTCATTACTTTTTGAAGGTTGTGAATGTGTACAGAGGATCATGCATCATTTTAGTGTGGGGTAGAGTAAGGTGGAAGAAATTGAAGTGTGAAGCGCTAGGAAGGATTGCATTGGAAAGCCTGGTTGGATGGCCGTGGGAAAGGAATTGCATGAGAGGAAAGGTGAAAAAGGATGGTTGGTGTTAGGGTAAGGCTACATTGGGGATCCATGTACAAAAGAGGAAAAAGAGCAAAACACAACACAGAGGTAGGCAGAGAGAAAAAATCATGATAGAAGAAGTGACCTTCGGTGACTGGTTATGCACATGCACAAGATTCTCCTACCAAGATGGATTGGTTTTGCACGCGAAAAAGTTGGAGAATTGTCCACGCAAGGTTGGGCGCGTGAGTTAAGGAGCTAAAGACAGACTTTGGTTGAAAAATATCACATTAAGTGTTAAAGTATGCGATGGTAGGTAAAGTGGCATTTAATGCTGAAAAATAGGAAAAACTATAAATAGAAGGTTGGGAAATTCATTATTTACTTTGTGGATATGAAGAAGGAAGAGAGTTTGCAAACTAGGGTTTCCCAGAGTTGATCCATGTGAAGAAAAATTGGGAATATTTAAAAAGTGACTGACTAGTTTGGATCTACAAACCAGAAGGGAAGTAGTTCACAAATGCATAGAGAAGGTTGTGGAGAAGCACTCATCTTGTGAAAGTGATATTCCAAGTAGGGTTTGGCAGCTAGGGCACGGGTTGTAAAGGAGTTTCTTCACAAGTTCAAGATTTGAACTTGGAAAAGATAGAAGAGTAGAGGTAGGAAGAAAAAGTGAAGTGTCAGAGATAACCTACACAATGGCACCTAAGAAACCAACAGATAACACCTAAAAAGGGAAAGGGAAAGGGAAAATGACAAGAAACCACCGCCAGGTACCAACAAGGAATGGTATGTAGAAGTACAGTACCCAGATAGGGTTTTGCTCAGGCATGGAATGGGAATCCCACTTAATAAAAATGATAGTAAGTGACTACAATCATCACACAAATGCGATTGAGAAGGAAATGGCAGCTGAAGTTATTGCGCCTGAATAACCAGAGAACACCTGAGGGGTTACCAATTTATAGCGACAAAGTCAAGGTGAAGTTAGAGAAGGCAGGTTTATTACAACTATATGAGTTTCCCTACTTTGGAAAGCCAGAGCACCTCTATCAGTGGCTAATGTCGCGCATACATGAAGACCACTTTCATTTCACGAGGCGTGAGATGCACATAACCCCTCAACTAATTTCAGAATTCATAGGCCTTATTTGTGAAGGAGAAGATATAAAGCATAACCTATGTGATAAACAAGTAATTAAGGAAACAATGGTCGCATATGCGTACAAGAAGGGTTCAAGGTACTTTGATATCTTAGATATCTAAGACCCAGTGATGAGAATGGTTGCGCGCCTGATAACAAAACTTAACGTGCAAGAAAGATGAACACAGGTAAACAAGTCTTGGTTGAATGTTTGTAGAAGAATATCATAGGGCACCATCTACAATTTGTTCGCATACATTGCAGATGAAATTATCACTAGTGCACAGGAAAGAGACAAGATTCTCTTTGGTAATTTCCTCTTAACCATTGTGTTCTCAGAGATTAGAGTACCAGATGCAGCAAAAAAGTTTGTTTGGGAGTACCCAGAGGAAGACCCCTCACCTACAAATATATTTGAGAAATATACTTGTGATAGCATGACACTTGTTCACAAGGCACGTCTTGAAAAATGTTATACGTGCTTAAGGAATGCGCTCGGGGCAGAATGGAGAATACCATAACAATTTTCAGTGCTTACAATAGGAGAATTTGAGTTCGTTGTATACCAACACTTTTGTATTGGTAGGTTCAAGTTGGCAGATGAAAGTATGAGCCCATGGTGCAAGCTACCATTCACCTTCATAGCTTAATACTTCTAGGCAGGAGTTAATAGATTCAAGGATTCCAAAAAGTTAAAGCTTGATCTTGGAAGTTTGGATCGGGACCACAAGGAGATGCACAAGATGTTGCTCTACTCCAACAAGCGCATGTACGTGGAAAAGTATGTGTCGCATGAAGTCCAAATGGTAAAACCCCTGACTTTGACTATTACAAAGAGATCCGCACCACGTGTATACCTTTAGATAAGGCCCAAGTTTGAGAAGGGCACTTATCTTGAAAACAAGATAGCTATACCCGAGGACCTAATAGGTAGGAAGTAGACCGTGCCCAAGAAGATTGAAATGGAGGAGATAAGGAAAAAGGCACTAAGTTCCCAAGAAACACAGGCAATATGTGCCCTAGGAACAAGCACTAAAACAAGTACTTACATGCGTAAGAAGAGGTCCCTAGTCAAAGAGAAGGTGCCAGAATAGGAAAAGCTTATCGCAAAGGAGAAATCACCAGAGGAAGAGGAAGAGAAAGTAGAATCTTCCATACTAGAATCCCCAGTTAGGAAGAAACAGGAGGTGACGGAGGAAGTTGACTCGGAGGAAACAGAGAGCTTGGATAAATACATGGGTGAGAAGGATGATGATGAAGAATATGAATCTGAAGAAGACCAAGAACCACTTGTCTTCAGTGTGCACAGTTTAGAAGAAGAGGGCAGAGAAGAAGAACACGAGTTCCTTTTTCATGTGGCGTAAGGGTAGCCAGGAGGAGGAAGGTGTCCATGACATGGGAAGAAATGAAGAGATTGGTGCATGAGATCATAAAAATCCAAGATTCATGAAGGAGAAAATAAACGAGGCGACAGAAAAAGAAGCAACGAAAATCATCAAGGCCTTGGTGGAACAAGAATTGGTGTAGCGTCTTGATTTCTATAAGATATCATGGTAATCTCTTTTAATGATGTTGTAACTGCTGAATTGAAGATAATTATGTTAAGATATATCTTTAATCTTAAAAGGAATGTGTTACTAATTTGGACCTTGTTTACTGTAATTTGTTTACTTGGGATGGAGGTTATTATAGCTTGTGTTTTGCAAAATGAGACAACAGACTTGTCGTATGTTTGATGAACTCTTTTCGTTGATTGACAGCACACCTTGAATCAATTCCATTGATCCAAGGTATGTTGTGGCTTTCTTGTGATCGCCTTGTCGATTTACTTCTAAAACAGAGTGAAGTTTGAACTAGACTGAAGATTGATATAAAGGTTACGACACCAGATTGCAGGTATAAATAACCGGTACCTTGATGCCAAAGGAAAAGGTTCGATTTTCAAACTATATACAAACAAGTAACGCCAAAGAGCGTAAGGTAGAAAGAGTTTTAATACAAGAGCTCAGTGCATTGATGTACATGTTAGACGGAACGTCTTGCATCATATTAATTATGAACGCCAGTCGGTAAGACTCGTTGGAAACTATTAAGTAGATGCTATGGAATTAAATCCTAACCTATAACTATGTTATAACCCATAGTCTAATTACTACCCTACATGGATTTTAAATTGCATGGGGTGAAAATTGATGCAAATCCTAATAACTTAATAACTAGGTGAAAAACCTAGCTATGGACTATAAAATCCTAAACTATTACTAACCTATGGATGGGGACTTATGGACCCATGTGGATGGAAAACGGATAAGAAGGGAAGGTTAGAAATTTATTAGGACAGTAAATGAATTCCTTATAGTTTCAACGCCAAGTTTGGAGGGAACAAGGAAAAGTTGGAGGCATCCAACTAGCTAAGAAGCTAAAATGGAATTGCATGCAAAATTTGAAAAAAGAAATTCGCCAAACCTGAGTCGGCGGTGGTGTGAGGATTGAGGAAAAAGCAATGCATTCAATGCATTCAATGATCTTGGTCTTAGCGACTAGCTCGCCTTGGAAAGAGGATAGAGGGAAAATTTGTTTTTCATTGTGTTCATTTAGGTTTTTAGTTGCTCTACATTTCTTCCATGGTTCTTTCGAACATGCTGTTATTTTGATAACTGTTGCTATTATTTGGAGAAGCCATGGCTATTTTTGAGCCTGTGGGAGTTAGTGGACTATTGGGTAAGCCTTGTTGTGGACACCGTGGAGAAAAATAGCTCCAGTGGATGTGGTTTTCTTTGAACCACAAAAAGAATTACAGGCATGTTGAGCCCTTCTCCTTAAACCGTTTGCTTTTGTTTAAACGTCTCATTAAAACAACCCTGCTCTTATGATGGGTTTTTAGTTGTATGAAGTTGTTGATTGGTATGAAGTGATTCTAGGTCGAGTCATTTTTCTTCTGCTGAATACTACTTGGTTATTTCTTTGCAAATGGGTAAATAAATGAATCTGTGCTTGTTGTATGAGTCTGCTTTGATAAAATTGTGTAATCGTTCTACTATCCATTATGGATTCAAGTTGGTAAATGTGCCAACGATGTGAGTATTGTTTTATGATTTCTATGCATTCTTGTAAAAAAAATGGAAGGATGAGATGATTCTGTGCCTTGGTTTGAACTATCATTATAAAAATGAACACGACTTGGGTATTCTTGTGCGTTTTGAAGAAAATGAGTGTTTTTCTTACTGAAATTATTAATGAAATAAGTTTTCTCTTCTGCTGTTTTGAAATCTGAAGGTAATGGTAAGTGGATTTTATTGTGCATTATGGATTCGGTTTTATGGAAGTGATACTAATATGGAGATTGTTTTCTGAGTTTTGTGCGTGAATGGTTTTAGAAAAACCGTGAGAATGATAGATGGAACTGTTGTGTGAGTTATTTTCTCTGAGGGTATACAGAGCATAGAATACAAATTCTTGGGAATAGTGGGCTTGTTTCATCGTTTTACTCTCACGCCTTTTTAAAATGATTAAATGCCTCCGTATTTGGTTTGAAATCCATTAAAGAATTTGTTTTAGGAATTATTTACCTAATTCTGGAACTGAGTATCTGGATATTTACTAGATGGATTAGAGTTTACTATTTTAGTCTTCTTTGGATTAGATGATGAAATTATTTGTATATATATGTATGTATATATATACGAATTGCCTTCTAGACTTCTTGTTGTTTCATTAAAATTGAACTGAAGTTGAATTTTTACCTTAATGTTGGAAAACAATTCTTTTATTATTATGATAGGAATCATAATTTTGTAGCTAGCTGTACATTCTTGGTTGTTCAGACCTAGCTGGAAATGTTCGTTTGTGAAATAAATATTGGAAGGGTTTTTAATTGAAAGATTATTTTTTTTATATTGTGGAATCAGATGCCAATGAGCCCTGATATGCTTCCTTGATTGGTGATTAGTAAATTTTAATTTCTAAAATATAATGTTAAAAGAAATCATCCTATGGGGAATAGGCTAACACTAAATAAGTTGATATTCAGCTAAGCAAGGAGAAGAGGTATTAGGATGCTCTTTCCTTTCACTCGATTATTAACTTCAGTCACTTTCTCTTTTGGCTGTTATCTTTGGTTGATATCATTCTTGTTTAAACCATTCAGTACAGCTAGGATGAAAAGAACGAGAATAATGAATGGATAACTTGAAGTAGTGATTATTCTTCTCATATGCAGTGGAAATTCTATATTTGATGTTGAAGGAATTTCTTACTACCATAGGCATAAGCATTTGTATCTAATTGTTGCCTATTTTCTTTCTGATTTGGAAGAAGCATTATGTTGTTGTTAAAATTTTGAGAATTGACACCAATGAGTTCATGGTGAATGACTACTTTTCTCTTATGCATTTGAGTGTTAGAAATTGAATGAGTAGTACAGAGGGGAAGTAGTTCTGTCTGAGTTCCTAGTTAAAATTTTATCTCTCGAAATTTTAACTATTATATGGAAATGGAATTCATAGGAATTGCATTATAACAGCATTGTAGACAATTGTGTATTAGTTCTTACAAATGTTTTAATCTGGAACTGTTTGAAGGAAATTACTTCTTGTAGTAATTATTTGGGAAAAAGGGTAGTAATCCTTTTGTCTGATTGGGATGGTAATTAGATGATTGGGTTGTTAAGCTGTTCATCCTTATTAGTACTTAATTCTTGGATGATGTTCTTCTTTTTTTTAACGTTTCATAAAAGCAAGGTTATTTTATTGAGACAGTTAATTAAAAGCACCTCATTTTAATGACAAGTGCTTAATATGCTCAGTTCAATGAACTGACCCGTGCAAGTAATTTTGCAGATGGAATCTTGAGTATAAACGAAGACATGGTTGTTTTCTGATACTTCTTTTGATTAACTGAGGATGGATTGTATTTGATAGCTATTATTCCTCTACGAGGAAATGGGAAAAGAAGAAATTACATTCTTCTATCCTTATGAGTTGTAATGTTGTTTGATATAAACAAAGTCCAGTTGTTTGGACTGGCAAATGTATAGATTGTAAAACTTATGGATGAATACAAGGAAAAGTGTGATATTTTAATAACTGTATCATTTTGATATTGTTGAATAAGATTGAGAATATAATATTATTCCTTGATTTGGAATTATTCAAATGATAGTGGATAGATTTAAAAAGGGCATAATATCTATTCTTTACTGAAATGCAACTTTTAAGTTGAAATGTGCAATTAGTTCATACTTGGGTTAATATGAATTTTAAATTGACATTAAAAAGGTTTAGGATGAATATGATTCTCTTAATTGAAGGTATTCAGGATTAGCTTATAAGCTAAGGAATATCAAATAACTTAGGGGTAGCCGAACCTTGTATTCGGACTTCGTTAATATCCTCGAAATGTTTAAATTCAGAAAATATTAGATATGGGGAAACATATCTATTGTTAACAAACCTTAACTGAAGTAAGGTTAAGGAGAATAAATGAATACATTCATTTAGAATTAGACCTCATTTAAATGATGTCTAATAAGATGGAATTCTAAATTTAATTACAGTTGTGGGTAAAAACTTGGTTAAGTTTAATAGGTTAAACTTACTACGTTCAGTCTGTAAGTGGACTGATTAGTCCGAAGATTAAAGAAAAGAACCAAGAAGGAAATATGCAACCCTTCGGTATGAAGGAGAGAATGTATATTAAGCTAGAAGACAAATTAAGTCTCTCTTAGCTACATACAACTGTAACGAAGAATGAGGTTAAAGGATCAGCATGGTTGCTGAAAGTTGATCTTAAATATTAAAGATTATAATCCAAATCACACTCGAGCATTTGGATGTGTATTCCTTGATGAGAGGATTCCGTAGGACATTGACATACGTCAGCTGCAATATGGTGTCTTCATGAAGGCGGGGCCTTCATGACGACACAATGTTATAGCTGACATATTACAATGCCCTCCCGAATCAAATCATCAAGTTTACATAAGCTTGGGACTAAGTTCTTAGATGGGGATAGGAATGTGATCACGTATACGGAGTGACTCCGGAGGACTAAAGGTAACTAGACACACTGTAGTCACCTAGGGATGACACCGTATGTCTGCGTACCTTTAGTTACCATGAGTGCCTTCCTATACTCGTTCATATTGCTAGTTGGGGTTAGAAGCTTGACCTTAGATGAAAGGACTGACAGAGACCAGGAAAGACCATTCTAGATAACAGACGAAGTGAGGTGAAGGACGTATTCCATTGATGTGTATCACATCTAGGAATATGATCATGCAAAGCATGTGAAAATCTTTGGCCAAAGTATCGCAAGTGCTGGTTGCGTTGTCCTAATCACCTAGTTTAAGATGCAGGATGTCAGATGAATATCAGTAACAGATATTCAGATAGGCTTCTTAAATGGATCACTTCGATAACCAGAAATGGTAAAAGAACCCTGTATATTTATTATACAATGCATGGATTAACATGAAGGATCGGTAAGTCACCGAGTCATGAAATGAGAGATCGCTGAAACTCCGAGCCATAAAATGGGAGATCGGTAGTTCTTCGAGTCATTTACAACAGCATATGGTATCTGTTATATGATTGAATGGCATTGAATGTGTGTTCCATATTGTAAATATGTGAACAGAGAACATTGGTTTTAAAAAGAAATTGTGTGATCCAAATTACATTAATTGGACAGAGAACAATTATTAAAACTTGAACGTGTGTTTGAATTATATAATTCATAACAGAGAACGTTGTATAAAAAAAAAATTCCCTTGTTCTAGTATCTTAAAATGGGGATGTTACACAACTTTAGCCCTTGTGCATGCGCCAATAAGTTGATTGCCATGAGTCCAAAAAGAGTATGAAACAATCTAACATATGAAATATCTTTTTGGAGCATCTAATGGAATCAAATTAGGGATCGATTTATTTAGGTTCCTAAATCTTCTAGCCTATGTTTTTGAAACCCTTCATGGAAAGTTCCACCTTATAAAAAGAGTACATTGTGTTGCATGCTGGTGGATATTGTTTTCCACATTTCATAAGCCTAGAATTATTCCTTGATTATACACACTCATGGTGTAGGATTTGTAATACAGAATTGAGTCTTTGATGAAGAAGGAGCATACCCTTGGATGAGGACTATGCTTCTTTGGGACAATTAAGTCCCAAAATGACTAAGTGACGAGATAGAGTTGAGGTAAGCCAAGGAGCACTAATGAAGATGCCTAATGTCAAAAGGACTAAACCCCTTGGAAAACTTAATTTATGCTCCCATACAACTTTTATACAATGATTTTAAGTTTTCAATGTAAGCTTCAATGAAGGTGTTCACAATTGAGATGAAAGACCAAAAATAGGATCTTTCGGAAGGAATGACAGGGTAAAATTTCATAGATCTCAAAGAGCTTAGAACCAAGAGGGAAGAAGATCCCAGTTAGAAGAGAACACCGCACGGGGAATTTGAAGCAAAAGGAACTAATAAGTGTAGAGTAACTAAAGTGTGAATCTTAGGCCAATCTGAAAAGGAAAGGTGTGCATTAATGCGAGTATATAAGAAGGTAGTTTCCATCAAAGATGTTAAATTGTTTTGAAGCATAGCATGACCTAATGGACCACCCGTGATAAAAGTATGGATCTTAGACTTGAGTTCCTTGAAGACTTAACACGTATCCTCACCATGGAAAGGACAAACCTATAGCCTTCAAATCCACAGAAGAAGTCATAGCGCACCTGGAGAAGGAGGACTAAATTAAAGGTATGTAGCAATCATTGTCTCGAAGTACATCAAGGTCCTTGTTGATGTGAAAATATCTACCCATACTGATTGGGAGGCCATGTATGATATACTGCATAGATTAGATATAAAGTGGCGAGTATTCTGGTTGCCACTCATGAAGAACTCAAGGGTTTGTCATTGAAAAGAACAAAGGGAACATAAGTACAGAGCGGGATAGAATCCTGGCCGAGGTTGAGAATAATGATAGAATCTATTGAAATGCCTTATGAGGTATTCAAATAAAAATCAGTTGAAGGAAGTAGATACCCATGAAATTACTAGAAGGATGGATGTGCTTGAGGACATGAGAAAGGTATTGGAGGGAATTATTGAAGACGAATAAATGCTCAAGGAAATGGACTGAGAATTTTGTAGGAGGTAAGCTATCCCTAGTCAACATGACCTCTATACCAGAGATTGCAAAATGAATTTAATGCCTAGAACAAGTTAGAGGCTGACTAATGTACAAAGAGATTTTCCTAGCTTGTTGCGATAATGAACCATCACTTACCCCATTCTTTATTCTTTCCCAAATTCTTTCCCCTTATTCTTTTTCCAAGACATTAACATCTATTGTATATTCTAACATTCATTGGAGAACATCTTCCCTGGGAAGAGAACACAGGTAAAGTGTGGGGTGATGTTGGGCCCCTAAAATATTGACTATGTTCACAAGAGCGCATGGGTGTGCAAGGCCTAGGTTCAAGGATGGGTGCATAAGAAGAAGGCGTGCAAGGTAGGGTTCTAAGAGGGTTTTAGAAGGATTACCGTGTTGTCTTGTGATAAGACAATTTATCCCTATACTTTCGTATCGGGTAGGACTTGAGAAAAGCGTGACCCGACTATGCATGTAGAGTGGATAAGGTGCCAGCCTGGTGATAGGTTGGCTTAGGAAGGAATATACCCTATCGATAGAAGCTTCTAGAAGACCATCATGGCAAAAAGTGGAGAGCTACAGGCCTGGAAGAGCATGCTCCCATGGAGGACCACATCTCAGACACTTGGTAATGGATTTGATTATGCAGAAGGATGAGTTGGCACTCTAGGATGCCTATATATACAAGCGCCCTCAGAAGAAAAGATCAAGGTGGAATGGGATAATAGAGAGAGAGATCAATCAGAGAGCGGAGCTCTGCAGAAATTCTGTAAGGAGTCATTTGGGTTGGGTAGATGAAATATAGGAGAAGGATGTATCAAGGGCTTGGGGTTATAAAATTTCTTTTTGAGAGCTAAATGATATGGATCTAGTTATGATGCATGAATTCAATCTGCCATAATGTGGTGTTTTGTAGTAAGTCTAATGAATGTAATGAGGTTACCAAGTTAATTGAATATGATCCTTCTTGGTTTGGATTCATACATGATTCTTCATAGTTCCTTTTCATGTATGTTTATAAGATGAATAGTGAATTCCTATGCATTTCCCTTTCTGTTCTTGATTCAGTTCTTTAAAGTCTGTTAAAGTATCTCTGTCTGTAATGACTACAATGATCTAGAGCCATTCTGAGCTCTATGATGTTCGCATGTTTCATTCCCACTCACTTCATTTAAATTTTGGATCATAGATGATGTTTTCCCACTCAACTCACATAAAAGAGAGACTTAGATCACCCATGCATGCCTTGTGTATTATGGTGAGTGCAAACAAATCTTGACTACAAGGTTTGCATTGTAGGAATCAGCCTGCATTGATTCCTTATTTTGGTGGGTGTAAAAATGACTAATCTGTTTAATGGATTGACAAAAATCTATAAGTCCCAAAAAATTATCAACTGAGTAAAGTTATGCAGGTTAATTGGAGTTGGAGTCATGATATACTTACTTTTCACAACCAGCTTCTGAATCACCAAGGTACTTACTAGCTTTCTTGATACCCTCCTATTCGGGTAGTGGATCCTTACTCATGGACCATATTTCATATTCTACCTCTTTAATCAGATATAGGAGAATCTTGATAGGTACATCCGAGATCAAATGTGTTGAGTATCTGACAATAAACTTCTCAAGTGTAAACATTAGATTTCTAAAGTTCAAGCCACTAGGCAATCCTAGCCCCTTGAAAATATGAAGTCCATACTTGGAGCACTTATCTGTAGGAAGCTGTCTCCCAGAAGCATCATCTTAATTTCCTAAAGGGAGATAACATTGGGATTATGGGGTTTTTGTCACTCTAAAATTCCTATCAAGGCCCTTTTTTTGTAATACCAAGTTCACAAAGAGGATGAACCATCAAAGATTCCAAATAGAGATGCACCTTTCCTAAGGGTCTATCTTCTCAAATGAAGTATTTAGATTCTTTTTTGGTGATCCATAGCATGGGAGGCCTCAATAATATCAAGGTGACAACATTATATGCTCTCTTGGAAAGTGTCTCTCTTCTTAAAATACCTTGCATTTTAATTCGTAATTATACAATGAAGTTAAAAACTATTAAATCGAGACATAATCCAAACTTATCATAATAAACCGATCTTAACTGTGAAAAGATTCAGGAACATAAGGTCATTGAGAAACTTAGTGGGATAAAAATAACCATTATCTTGGCATATCAATTTATATTCAGAGTTAGGAATGTAGAGCTTCGAAACTAACTAGTCCCTAATTAAACTCCCTACAATGGAATAGATCTTCACTGTCTAGAAAACTATGAAAACTCACACACATGGTGCTAACTCAACATATACCAAGATTCCTAAACATCTATTATTATGAGTCTCTCAAAGTATGCTTATTATCCATATGGAACTATGTAATAAAATGCTTACCATTATAGAGTTAAAATACTATGGGTGGGCCTTGGTTTCTCAATAGATTACTTCAACAATATCGACTCCTTTTGTTACTCATTCATCCACTCTTGATGACCCATCCTTTCATGGGAATAATTTAAGGTTGATTAATACCTTAATTTTAGTGCAGTGGGTCCGTCTTTAGTAAACTTCCTTTTAAAATAAGGTGGTATACTTAGTTGGGGCCCCAACCAAATATCATTGCATGTCAACCATTGTGGCACCTGTATAAGCTATGGTATGAAAATCTTTTTTAAATTGATGTAGATTTTACCATATATCTACTTTTTATGGAAATCTATGGTGATTTGTGTGTAATACACACCATTGACACACATATCCTATATCTATACATCACATGACATGAGAGTTGATTGATTATATCTCTAATGATTTGTATAAACACTCATACCATGACATACATGTATATATATGTATGTATATGGTCAATAGGATCTTTATACATGTTGTTGATTGTACATATCTGATAGCTATGCATGTTACTTAGATATATACGTGTATACACACTTACACAAGTGGGTGTTATACTTGTTGGGCCCCTAGAATGTTGACTAAGTACAAAAAGGCACATAGGCACAAGGTCCTAGTTAAGGAAAGGCGTGCAAGACAAAGGCGCAGTAGAAGGGTTTAAGGGTTTAAGGAAGCCCGTGGTGCGTGTGACATGCATGTAGACAGAACCAAGGGTTCGGGACTTAGTCAAATTGGGCATTTTCAGGGAAGAACATGTGAAAATCATGACCCAACTTGCATGTGGATAAGGTGCCAGCCTGGTGATAGGTTGGCCCAGGAAGGAGCATGCCTGTGGTAGAAGCTTCTAGAAGCACATCATGGTATAAAGTGGAAAGCTCAGGCCTGGAGGAGCATGCTCGCATGGAGGACCACATTCAAACACTTGGCATCGGATGTGAGGGCGCTAGAGGATGAGTTGGTAGCCCAAAGAGGATATAATTACTAGCACCTGTAGAGTAAACGAGGAGGGAACAAGAGAGTGGGCAGAGCTCTGCAGAAATACTGCAAGAACTCTGTTAGTGGGTAATTGCATTTGGGAAAGGATGTATTGGGTATGGGGATTGTAATTTTTATTTTTGTTAGCCTAGCTACATTAGTCCAGTTGTAATGCATGACTGTGGTCTGCTTCTCTGTGACATTCTGTAATGGGTCCATGGATGTAATGAGGTTACCTATTTATATATATATGAATATCAACGATCCTGATGCATACATCTTTTTCATAGGTTCTCTTCATTTATGTTTATACTAGGTATGGATGTTTATATACTTCTTTCTGTTATGATACAAGTCATATATCTGTTAAGTACTATCTGTCTGGAATGACTGCAAGGATCTAGAGGCCGTTCTGAGCTCTATGGTTCTTGTATGTCTTAAATCCTCTTTAAATCTCTTAAACACAAATCATAGATGATGTTTCCCACTTAACTCACATAAAAGAGAGACTCGGCACCCACGCGTGCCTCGGGTGAGCACCCAGCATCCGCTGGGTGATAGGCCAACATGCATGGGGTTCCTTTCTTTTGTGATAGGGGTAAAAATGACTACATCTTGGTTCCATTGCCGGGACCTCTTTTCGAAGTTGTAGTGGGAAATAGCATACATCATGATCTGTGTAGTGAGTAATGATAGAGTGGTTAACGTTGGAAAGTGTTGAATCATGGTTCAAGAGCATGGAGGATGAATTTTCTCAGAGATTCAGCACTGGACCTGAGTTTGATGCATGTAGATGGGTAGAAGAGAACCTCTACCATGATCTATATGAAACTTTTTTCTGCTGCTTCCGAGTGGAACTGTATGAATGGCTCTCAGCCTATGCATCTAGATCAAGTTGGCGTTATGGATCATGTGTGTGGACCCAAGAAGAATACCAGAGGCTGCAAGATGCAGATCTGATGTGGACCCATGCTGTGGATCATTGGTGGAAAGGATTACTGGCTAGCTACACTCTAGAGTATGCCATTTCCACATATTCTTGTCTGAAGGTTGCTGAGTTTGAGTTTCTGAGGGAGCCCAGAGGATCATTTCTATGTGTTTTCCCTCTATCTATGAAGATCTTGATGGTTACCATGAGTTTAGAGCCATTCCCAATGGCCGGCTAAACCATTCTGAGCATTGGACGAGGAAGCTAGAGTGGAGGAAGATGGCAGATGTTGCGATGGAGAAAGAAAGGGAGGAGAGATGACTCAAGTATGGTGAAGCACGTGAAAGGGAGATTTCTAGACAACGTGAGGTTGTAGGTGTGATGGATGTATGGTGGTAGATGTTGTGGGAAGGATTTGAGGTTCACACAGAGGATGTGGAACCTGAGCAGTCTGTGTGACCCCATCTTGGAAAAGTGCGCAAGAGAGACCCCTTTGGCTTCTGATGAGATTTCATCACATGGAGAAAGAAGAACCATTGGCATGCACATCTGAGCCCACCTAGTGACCAAACCTGGTGCTTGGTTTTCCAGATCAGGGGGAAAATATTGCTAGTCTGGTTGGTTACATTGAAGGTGATCGGTCTACACCTAGGAGGTATAATTTCTCGTTCAGGCCTTCTATGGCTGCAAACACCAACCTAGTGTTAGGAATTTTTGGGCAAGGTATAGACACACAAGATTTTGGTCTCGCGTCTGGGAGTGGCATGGGGTATACTATTGGTAGTGGGGCATTGTCACAGACCATAGGCACATAGTTCAGTGGAACTGTGGGGACCCTTGGCATGACCACTATAGGACCTGGTGGATCTGGTGGTTCAGGAGGAATAGGAGCTGGTGGGTCTAGTGGATCTGGTGGTTCAGGGAAGTAGGACCTGGTGGATCTAGTGGTTAGTGATTGGTGGATCAGGTGGTGGACCTGGTGGATCAGGTGGCGGAGGAAACACAGGTGGAAACCAAGGCTCTGGCTCAGGAGGATTCGGGCCCCAACCACCCCCACAAGTTTTCTTTGAAATGTCTCTACATTTTCCCAATTATAGAGGTATTGAGGATGTTGTGGAACATGTTCACAAGTGTGAACTGCTATGGCATGCAAAGGGTATCACAACCCCAGAATGGAAGGCTAGTTAGTTTGAAACCACGTTGCAAGGGCGCGCGCATAGCTGGTATAGGAAATATGACCCTCATCAAACAGTGGTGGACTATACTACTTTAAAGAATGCATTCTTGGTAGAATTCCACATCCCTGAGTTTGAACAGAAGAGCATCAGCGCTTTGAAGGAGATTCAACAAGGAATGGTAGAGAGTGTGCGGGAGTATGATGCACACTTTAAAACTCTCTTGTCTAAATTATCATATGATATTCACCCTTCACAGCATGCTCAGTGGTTTGTTGGAGGATTGATCACACCTTTTAGAAGGGCCTTATCTCATAAAACTTTTACAGACCCATGCGAGGCATTAGAAGTTTCTCTGCATGCCGAGGTTGTTGGTAGTGTTGATACTGGCGTTAGCCCTTTCCTGGAGGCTCAGATCACTGCTATGGCTAAGCAGCTGGAAAATTTTTCTGTGAACTCATCCCATGAGACTCGCAGTGGTTTATGGTGCACATATTGTGAAGTAGAGGGGCATGTTAAGGATAATTTCCCCTGGAGGATAGTACGTGCCGTGGCTGTAGACTGTGAAATTTTTCATGGGGATCATGATGCAAGTAGATGCCCCTTATTACAACACGTAATCCAGAAGAATGTGTCTTGTTATTGCAAGATCTACACCTCTACAACCCATGATACTAAGGACTGTAGGCTCATTGATCAGATCCATGAGGCCATTGATCATGGGGTGCACCAGACCAGCATTGCCAGTAGTTCCAAGGGTGATGATCGCCATTATGAGGAGCGCGCAGATGGAGGCATGCGTGGAAGGGGTTTTCGAGGAGGATTCATGGTCATGGTAACCACAGAGGAGGAAGGACTGAGTTCCCTTGCATGGAACCTGTTTCAATTGTGGGTCTACAGAGCATTACAAATGAGAATGCCTAGACCTGTTGTAGTGCTCATGGTGTGGAAAGAAGCATAAGTATGAGGAGTACCCAGAGTTTTTTGAGCACATGAATCAGTAGCACCAGAAAGAAAAGGGCACTATAATGGTCAGTATTAAGAAGGAAGACACACAGTGGATGCCTCGGGTAACACGGGATGTAGGTTTGGAGCCTGTCTTGGTAACAACAAGGGTAAAAGTCACATGCACACAAGAGATACCAAGGAAGAAGAACCTGGTTTCAATGGAGGAAGTAGTTCATGGAAAGTACCCAAACCCTACACATCAAAAGGAGGTATATCAAGACACCATGGATGTCATTCAGAGTTTACAAGGGGAAATCCAGTGTCTAAAGGAGCAATCCAGGAGGGAGGAACAAGGAAGGAGAGTCGAGGTGCCAAAGGATGACCTGGATGAGGTCAAGGAGGTGTGTAAAATGCTAAGGCAAGAGAATATCATTCCCTTGCTAGGATCATGGTTAAGAGAGAAGGTACCACGTGCTGGAGAAGAGCACGAGAGGTAGGTCTTGCATGTAAACCTTCCCCCTCATAGCCTTGACTATGATAAGGAGATCACATTGAATGCAGTTGTAGATGGATGGCTCCTTAGTAATATCCTCATTGACACAGGCGCGGAGGTTAATGTTCTAACTTTGGATGCATGGCATCAGATGGGAAGACCTGCATTACAACCATCTTTGAATGTGTTGTATATGGAAAACAAGACTAAGGTGATGCCCATCGGTGTCTTAAAGGATGCAACTATCACTATCCAGGGAGCTAAGTTTACTGGAGACTTCGAAGTCTTGGCGCTCGCCGAGGTAAACAATTTTCCAGAACTACTTAGGTGCCCATGGTGTTAGAAGAACAATGCAGACCTTTGGTTCAAAAAAGGGTACATCAGCTTTGAAAATAAGGAGGAGTGGGTCATTATACCCCTGGCTGATGGGAATTCGATGCCCTATACTGAACCCCTGGGAGAAGAATTTCTGGATAGGATATATGTGTGCTCAATCAAGGACCAAAAGATAATCCATCCTACCAATGGAGTTATCTAGTTTGAGGATGCTCAGTCATAAAGTGAAACCACCAGTATAGCATGTGACAATTGGGCACATGAAACTTATGAATTGGATGGGATGGAAGTTGAGAGGGTCGGTAACCAAGGTGATAAAGGCATGCACAATCTGGCACCTAGGAGGAAGGAGATGCCTACGTATTCAGGAGGAGCCTTCCCTGAGATCTTTTTACAGAATATGGAAGCTCAGTGGAAGACTGAGAAGGAACAGAGAGGGATGCTAAGTTATGTCCTGCTCAACACAGTGACATGGTGGTGGGCTACCCATTAGGAGAGACTTTTGGAATGGTGCGAGGTAAGAATTGCTCTCTCTGTCAAATTCTCTAGAAGCAACATGCCCACCACCATCAAGGACTACCATGGGAAGGAGCCCACCTCTTTCCATATCCAGGAGTGTGAGAGGATCTGGAGAGAAGGCACAGAAGCTTTTCCACCATCCCTCTGGGTGCACAAGTTGTATTCTACACTACAGGGTTACGCACGTGCATGGTACATTCATTCGGAGACACACCGCCAGATAGGGAATTGGCAAGAGCTCGCGGCTGACCTCATTCAAACCTTTGAGTATCAGAGTACCAAGCCATCAGTTGATAAGGCCTTGTAGGGTATCAAGCACCTTACCATGGGGGATAGTGCCATGGCGGAGGATAGGCTATTAGAGTTACTAGGTGGAACAGGTTTGGAGGCGCGCTTTGAAGAAGTAGAGGAAAAAAAGAGTTATAGCTTGAGTGCACGTGTTTAGAAAAGGAGAAATGGAAGTTAGTGTATGTGATTGAAGGGGAGGAAGTAGAAAGCTTGGATGTTAGCCATTTTGAAGGGACACACAAGGTGGTGGACATTGTTGATACTCACGCGCGCAGCTACCATGAGCCCTTAAAGACAAATAAGGTTAACATCAGTTCAAGAGAAGAACCTAAGGAAGCTATTATTGGAGATTACTTGGTCAGAGAAGGAAGTCTCTAAGATCATTGATCTATTGCGTGAATTTGAGGATTTATTCCCACACGGGTACCATGAGCTCAAAGGCGTTCACCATTCCTTGGGGAGATGAAGATAAAGCTGAAGGACGGTGCGCGCCCAGTCAAGAAGAGACCCTACCGGATGAATCCCAATTTACGCGTAAAGGTTAAGGAGGAGATAGACAAAATGATAGCTTCTGGGATCATTGAAGCAGTGGAGGAATTGGAATGGATAATTCTGATGGCAATTAGCATCAAGAAGGATGGGCGGATTAGGATCTGCGTGGATTATAGGGAGTTGAATGCAGTTTGTGTCATTGTTCCTTTTCCAACCCCCTTCACTGAAGAAATTTTTGAAGGAGTTGTTGGATGTGAAATCTATTCCTTTACGGATGGATTTTCGGGGTACCACCAAGTCCAGATTGCAAAGGAAGACCAGGAGAAGACAACTTTCACCACTGAGTGGGGAAGTTTTGCATATACGGTCATGCCCTTTGGGTTGAAGAATGTGCCTGCTCTTTTTTCACGCATAGTGGTGCAAGCGTTCTAGGACTTCATCCATAAGTTTCTTCAGGTCTATTTGGATGATTGGACAGTGTATGGTCTAGTAAAAGACCATTGTGACAATTTGAGGTTAATGTTTGAGAGGTGTAGGCAGTTGAGGATATCCCTCAATATTAAGAAGTGTGTATTTGCTACACCCTTTGGGACTTTATTGTGGCATATCATATGTAAGGAGGGCTTGCTGGTAGATCCCGCTAAAGTTACAGTTATTGTGGGGTTAGGGGAGCCTACTAGCCAGAGTGCAGTGCGTGGATTCCTTGGGCATATGGGTTATTACAGGAAATTCATCAAGGGGTATGCCAAGATCGCCATGCCTTTAGAGGAGCTGCTAAGACATAAAAGTGCCTTCCATTGGGGAGAGGCACAGCAGAGGGTGTTTGATACATTAAAGGATAGGCTTGTCACCGCGCTATATTACATTTTCCCTCTTGGGACAAGCCCTTCCATGTCCATGTAGATGCCTCAGGAACCGCTATTGGAGCAGTAATTGCATAGCTAGGTGAAGGAATTGTTGATCATCCTCTGTGTTTTGCAAGTAGGAAGTTGACACCAGCAAAGTAGAATTACACCACGACTGAGCACGAAGCTTTGTCAATGATCTACATGCTTTTCAAGTTCAGACAGTATCTGCTGGCAACACCCTTTGTATTTTACATTGACCACATGGCATTAAAGTATTTGGTGAACAAGCCCGTTCTACAAGGGCACATATGTCGATGGGTATTGTTATTTCAATATATTGAGTTCACCGTAGTAGTGAAGCATGGTAAGAGCAATTTTGGACCTGATCATCTATCAAAAATTGATTCAAGGGAGGATGCACTGAGTATTGAGGAGACAATGTCAGATGCACAACTGTTTAGGTTACAGCGCGCACCCTCAGATTTGGAGGAAATTGCGGTATTTTTAAAGGAAGGTGTGGCGCCAGAAGGAATGAAGGTGTTAGAGAAGAAGCAACTAGCCATACACATCGTGCCCTACATGTTGATCAGTGGAGACTTGTACAAGTTGGGACATGATGAGGTGTTGCGCAGGTGTGTATTAGAGCATGAGTGCCTCGCCATCATGGAGGAAGCACATGAAGGAAGTGCGGGTGGACATTATGTAGGTGATGCCACCACGCGTAAGATATTAATGTCAAGTTTGTGGTGGGAAACCCTGTACAAGGATTGTAAAGAATATTGTAAAGCGTGTGACCATTGTCAGTACATTGGCAAGCCAGGAAGGAGAGATGAAATGCCTTTACGCCCTATCCTGCACAGAGCCTTTTGAAAAGTGGGCAACAGACTTTATAGGCCCTATTACACCAGCAATGCGTAGGACTGGGTCACGCTATGTCATCACTTGCACGGATTATCTTACAAGTTGGGTGGAGGCAACCCCAACTAAAGACTGCACAGCAACCACCGCGGCAAGATTCTTGTGGGAGAACATTATCACGAGGTATCGATGTCCATTGAGTTTAACCAGGGATAGGGGTACGCATTTCTTGAATGAGACCGTGAGGATCCTGTTAGCAGAATTTATGGTGGCTCATCACAAGACTACACCCTATCACCCACAGGAAAATGGAACTGCGGAAGCATTCAACAAAATACTGAGTCATACCCTGACCAAAATTTGTGAGGTCGGTAGACAAGATTGGGAAGACAAAGTATCAGTAATGTTATGGGCTTACAGGAAAACTTATAAAAGGTTGAACAAAGCCACACCATTTTAGTTAGTGTTTGGTGCAGTAGCCATTCTGTCAGTTGCACTGCAAACCCTCAAGGTTTGCTCGATCCAAAACCATAGCACCTTCATACCCTCCGATCAATCAATCAAACCAAGCTAGTTACATCAAAGTATTTTATATGATTCATGTGAACATCAAGAACTTGTCACTTGACACATAATCCCAACCCTCAAATATCCAAGTCTGGATGACTTGTGTTAGATAAGGAGCTTCACAAGAGTTAGTCCCCCTCCATCCTCTTTTGGTGTATTTATTTATTTTTCCTTCACGCATAGAAATAGGGTATATGATTTCCCTCTACACACTCAACACACAATCGTACCTACTTGAAATGATATGCAATTTAATCGTAACTATGCACAACAATGTCAATAAATCAATATTTCACACACAAATCATTACGCATATATATTTGATCAAAATCAATATCTCAAACATCACTTAAGTTCATTGAAATTCCCTTGGCTATTTATTCCAATAGAACAATAAAAACTTCTCATATAGACTAATTCACTTACATTAATTATACACATACTTGTTATTTTTCAATCATCCTTCAGAGTCAATAAAAAACACACACATACCAAATTTTAACAATTAAATTTTGCCAATAAGTTTCCACAAGTCACTTCTCTAAAATTAATTATCTCTAGGATTACCATATTTCCATATTATAATAATGACCAATCTAATTCATGCTTACAATCTTATAATTTTCATTTCCATGGTCTACTAACTCATGCAACATCCAAATATTAGTGGTTTCTAAATTATTTCTATCCTTTTAAGTTGGCCCGTGATTTGGATTGTAGTTTTAATAATAATGTTCATTTTCGTATTCACAAAGGGTCAAGGGACATCAAGGTTATAACCAAAATCATTTCATGCACCACTCTTTAAGCACCACAAAACCTATCATTTCCAAGTAATTTTTTTTGTTGTAATAAGTTAGGCACCTTGTGTCGGAACAACCATGATTACAAAAACACTACTAGATCTATAAATTTGGCTTAATTATAGCCCAAACGATGTCGTAAGAAAATGGGCATTATCATATTGAAACAATTTCTCGAGGGTGGTCTCGTGTCTCTCCCTCCACAATCTGAGGTTGACACAAGATTCCATCCTAGTAATAATTTTAATGCTAATATCTATTGTAATTTTCATCACTGCATTTGACACCATACTGATCGATGTACCTCATTGTGACATCTTATTCAAGATCTAATTGATTTTCATACTATTGATTAGGAATACTCTTCATCATATATTACCGCATGTGCTACATTTCAATCAAATAATTTGTAGACTACTTCTCCTCTTGTCACTTCTAGTGTTTCATATTTGGTGCACACATCTCTCATACCATCACAAGATCTTGCACTAACTATGTATTTTAGCTCTATTATATGGAATGACACTCGCTATGCATCTACCAATCATGAGGCTACTCTCACCCATCATCCTTTGATTGCACCATATTTCATGACTACAGTCATTGATGATGCTTATAAGCCATACACTAATACTACTACATATATGCACCATTCTTTTGATACTAATTGTGACACGAATACACCTTTGATAGATTCTAGGCATGATCCCAATCATGGTCATCAAGTTATATCTAGCACATTCATTGGAATTTAGACTACTTCTTCATGGTTGCATATGTTACCTCAATTGCCTATTTTTCGTGATATGATTTTACAACCTAGGCCTCTAAACCTTCTTAGGCCACTCTCAATTGTGCACAATCAGTAATTCTCATAGTATTCCCCCCTCTTTTCTCAAAGACGTACTCTATTTATAGGTTTAACTTGACTGTTAAAGGAGCAATTCTACACCCAAACCTCACTTTGTGCACGCACGCACACACACACACACACACACACACACACACACACACACACACACACACACACACACACACACACACACACACACACACACACACACACACACACAAAGGGGGAAATATTGCTTCTCATATTTAGTTACATAATATCTATTTAATCCCCTCCATGGAAGAATTCTTGGGTCACCCCTCCTTCTATTCAAAGAATAGGTTTTCATCAATGCCCTCAGGGAGGGCCTAAAAAACAAAAAACATTCAAATATTTACAATAATACAAAATCAAGACATGTTTTCATAACATACATTGTTTGTACTTTACATTATACATGTTGTTTATTCCTTTAGTTTGATAACTAGCCTTTCTTCTTTACACACATGTGTTCACATGGTATGTTGAACATGATGCAAGGCATTCACAAAGTGATACACGATGATAGGTGATGGCCTACCCTTTACCCACATTACTAACCTCTGAGGGCATATACTTTTACATATTATCTCTAGGTGCTATATTTCCATTATAGTTCCTTTATTTCCTCATTACATTTGGTTACATATTTGTATTGTGTAT
Organism: Taxus chinensis; assembly: GCA_019776745.2. NCBI lineage: Eukaryota > Viridiplantae > Streptophyta > Pinopsida > Cupressales > Taxaceae > Taxus > Taxus chinensis. Next base: position 264,441,567 of record CM034150.1, read on the forward strand.
TTTCTCTCTTTTGGACTAATGAGACTAACACATGTGTATTGTGCAACACTTTACAATTATTTCTAGCTCTTTTTTATATATCATTTTCTATGTGCTTTTCATACCATTTTTATATGTTTTTTTTTCATACGAGCTTGCTAGTTATGTGTGTGTGTGTGCTTGTTTTCTACTCTGATTGTGGTCTAAGGGCCTTAATTGTCTTATGACACCGTGAGTGTCCCATGTTTGTGGTAGCATGCCTTGTGTATGGTTGTAAATATCTTATTTACAAGCCCAAGGGTCTTGACAGTCTTACGACATCATGGGTGTCCTATGTTTGTAGAATTTTTTTCCTTTTGTGTGACATTGGTTGTCATTTTTGCACTTGTTTATACATTGTATGTGTTGGTGTGTATTATTTTCCACATCATTAGGTGAGTCATTTCACTTAGGTGAGATCGTAGGTCCACGCGTCATTTAGAGGTCATTATGAGATTCTCTTACGCGTCAGTGCATCATAAGCATCATTAGGAGTTACACTTATATTTTGGGAATGTAACTCCCCCTCTCTACTTGAGTTGTCATGATTGCAGCACTAGGGGTTACTCAACACCTCCTATATGTACACCCCATTTGATCTATGAGATAGAGGAGAGTTTTATGGCTTAACCAAGTTCTGCCCATTTGTCGAATCTTTGCATGCACATTCAGTTGATGCCCACTCCTCCTAAGATCTCTTCACGCTACCGTTCACACGTCCGTTGATGTGCACGTCATCCCTCATGATCCTTGCTTGCAGGTTTTAAACCCTCTTTCAGTATGCACTTATTTTCTACTAGCACATAATTTTCTATTGTTGTTATTATTTTGTTGCAATAACAATATTCTTGTTATCTTGCTTCTTGTTTTGGTTGTACTTTTTTTTTGCACCATGGTTTCTACCATACACATCCCCCTTGCAGGAAAAATTTCTTCTTGGTGGCCACCACATCAATCATTGCATAGGGTATATATAGATTCTGAGATACTCAGCTATGAGCACATATATTTTCTTTTGAGCTTTGTGCTCAAATTATTTATCGCACATGCCTCAAAAGAGGGGACACACATCCAAGGTTTTATTTTACATTTTCAATAGATATAGAAATATTTATGGGCACAAACATATGTAGGGGCATGTAAAAATGCCTTAAAATTGGACTCAGACACAAAAAACCAGTAAAATCTACATGAAGTGAAAAACGTACAACCCGGTTAGGACCGTACGGGTAGTTTTGACCCTATCATACAGTTTTCCCCAAGGGGTATTTTCTCTAAATTTGTCAACATTATTAGTTTTTTCATCACTATTACAATAATTTCATACGGTTTTATACTCAATTTGGCAAAAAATTAAGGGGGCATGAAGTATTTCATTCTCTCTTTCTCCATGATACTTATTTCATATTCAATTTTGGGCACATTGGGGGCATATGTATCCTTTCGCCACTCATGTTTCAACATGAATTAGTTATATTCAATTTCTACTTAGTTGTGCGGTACATGGGAATAATATTGTGGAACTTATTTATCTTTGCTTCTATGTGTCCTAATTTACAAAATTGGGCTTATATCCATATGCAATAGTATGGTATGTGGGGTTGTGGAAGGTATCGAAGCAGATAAGTTCTTTATAGGAAAAAATTCCCATCCTCTTGCAATTATGGGGAAGATGTCAGAGTTGTTGAATGAATTTGATACATTGTATTCTTCCTTAGCATGGTGCTTCGGCTCCTCTTTTTGGTTCTTTTCTTCAGCATTCATGTGTTGGGTTAGTACACCTGACACACTGACCTCTCCTTGGCACAAATTGGGGGATAATCACCCCAATTCTTCATCAAATTTCAAAAAATATAGAATTCCCAAGGCACAAGAATGAGAGCACATTCCCTCTGTAAAACAAACAAGTGAATTCCTTCCATGTTTTGCATCTTTTTTAACATTTATCGTTCATGTTTCTTTACAATACTTTCGTTACAATTTGAGTTTAAGTTTACTTTACTATCTTGGGCATTGACTACACTCTATGTTGTAGGTTTCATTTTGGAGTGTTCCAACACCAACACAAAGGGATACTGCAAAACAAAGTTATTGCAAACGAAGACAAAGTGTGTCTACACACTCAGGTATCTTTTCCTTTAAGCATGTAATTTCATTTAATACTTAAAGGGGGGACAATTATAACCACTCAAATTTGGTAATATATCCTTTGAAACTAGCGATCTTGACATTACACACTTGCATGTACAAATGCACTCCCCTCACTCTTGCTTAGCACACCCTAATAACCCTTCGAAAACTTGATTATCTTTGCACAACTCAATGTCATCAGTTTCTGAATTTTAACAACATAAAACACATCTATAAGCATTTGTCCCCCAACCCATAAAGTCAAAACATGCCTTTTCCCTCCCTGCCAAAACCATTTGTTTTGGTTGGTTTGTACAATTCTACAAGTCGACCTTACTATACGGTTTTGGAACGACATACTTTAGGTTAATTCTTATGATTCTATCACATTCTTAGGAGAAAATACATCCTATTGGTTAGCCTTTCATGAAATAACAAACTACGAAAGTATATATAAGAAAGTAAATCATACCTCATTTAGTAGCCTGACACTTTAAGAACTCATCATGTAAAAGCAAGAAAAAAATGCACTACAAGCTCCCTAAATTGCAAAATAACCCATGCACATCCATTAGGGAAACATCCTCTACAATTCTAAAGTCTCCTTCCAAGTGTCAAAGTCTCCATCTTCTTTCTACAAACAAGTAAATGACCCTTCCCAAGTATTTGAGAAAGTGTGAAACTCAAGTTGAAGCATTGTCAAAGCATAATTGTCAAGTTTTGATTGCACTATTATAGACATCACATGATAGGAGAACAACGTGTGGTTTCAGACCTCTTCGGAGTAGTGGCAATGTTGGCAGTGCATAGGGTTCCCACAACCCACCTAACTTTGTATTGTAGGAACTCCATCTTGTACTATAAGGGTTCTAGGTTATGAGAACAGTTTATAGAGCAATTCTGAAGGTGAGAGAAGAAGATCGGCATACAACGACACTCAATTCCATGAAAACAAAACACTCAAGAAGTTACAGAACTAAATTCCAAGCAGGTCCAAGACCGTACAAAAGGGTCAAGACCATACGAATGCTCTTGACCTAGTTGTACAGTTTTGACCAGGTTCAGTCTCAGGTGCCATTTTCTGTAATGAAGCATTTTCAATCTCAGATCAACTTGTTCCTACACTCAAATCACTCAGAATGTCCCAACTCCATGTAGAATCAACTAAGTTTAATTCTCCCTTGTGTTTTTAATAGTTGCTAGATCAATTGTCACTTTGAAAAGTGTTATTTTGATTTGTGCAATTAATGTTGGAAGTTAATTAAATCAAAATATCAACCTGTTACATTATTTTATCCTTTTTCTGTATGTTAATTAGAAACACACTCAAAACTTATAAGGGAGTGAAATAGGAATTCACAAAAAAGGGAAATCGAGGGTAATAAATGTGAAACTCTTTTTTCTTAATACCAGGTACATATGAACCACATGTGTTTTTGTCAATCATTTAAAGGAGAAAGGGGGTGTTGTGTGTAGTTCATTGAGCTAACATAATTTAGAGATATCTCAGAAAGATAGATTTGGACGATGAATAATTCCAAGGGAAACTCATATATGTTTAAATCTGGAACTTTACATATGGCTGATTTAACGCACATTTATGATTAGGGTTTCTCTTTAACGATTAAAGGTAGTGATTTGAAAAAATATTTTGACATGTATCTAGAAGGTGTGATTAAAATATATTCTATGTAGAGGAGAAAATAAGGAGATAATCTTAAGTAACTTGAGCTAACTTAATCGAAAATAGTACCAGGCTTAAGAATAATGTTGTACTACGTCTTTTCTAACCATATGAAGGGGCCACTTAGTCAACATTGTTAACTTGTTCATCAGTTCGAGGGCACTGACAATTGCCCCTTACACAACTACAAAAAGCATTTTTTTTGAGAAAATATGGGGGAAATGGCATTTGTTATTTTTAATTTTATTTTTTTACGGTGTCAGCGTTTTCGATTAGATGACATTTAATTTCTTAGATAAGACGAAGACTTGAAATGAAAGTTGGACATAAAATATGGGAATTAAATGTGGGAATTAAATACTTGCATGTCCCACATGTATTCCATGACTCAGATTATTCCTACCCGAATAATATATGCTATATGCACTCCACTTTATCATCTCGATCTTGTTCACATTACTTACGTGAGTGCAATTTACGCTTAAAGGGGCCAAAATATAAAATATAGAAAATCCAAAAGGTTTCAAGTTCGAAACCCAACTGCAATGCTAACTTCTTATAACACTTTGTAGCCATCCTTTTAATTTTTAAGCTCAATTAATCATAGGAAATTGGGGGATGCACAAACAACCAATAATAATTACAAAATCCACCCTTGCAAAACACTCCTCCAAATTCAAACATCATATTTGCATTAAAGATAAAAAATTGATTGCGAGAATTGACCATTGGAGGGAGCGTTGAATCTGAGAAGCCGTTAAAATAGAAAAATTCCTGACAATTTGAATAAGGACGATGGATTTATCCTAAGAAATACATGGAAACCATTATTACACTTAATAAAAAATAAGAGCTACAGAAAATGAAAGGTCAAGCATCAAGAAGACAATTCTTTCTAAAGAATAGGAAAGGTTACTTTATATATTGTAATAATTTCTCTTTGGGAATAAAAATCTTTCTCTCCTAATGATGAGTCTCATAGTTGGAATCGAAACGTCGAGATTTATTATTTCAAATGCAGTGTATCCAGAATCCCCTCTTTCAAATAATTGAGCCCCTCTACTGATTGGTTATATGGGCACTTGAAAGATTTTATCTACAAATTGCTTTCTAATTTATAAGGAGGGATTTTTATCATTGGTTTAAACTTTGAAGCATTATTATTTGCTATAATGATTTTTAAAAATATTATGTTATGATAACATCATTTAAACTCCCTAAATTATGATGTAAGTGTTGCCGTACAATATAACTTTTTATAAATGCGACAATAAGTAATTCTAAGGGGAGACTTATGTGTCATACACTGATTGACATCTAGTGACTCAACAGTGAATGGAACAACTAGTGGAAAGCTTATGATTGTTGATGCATAGTAGAATGGATTTTATAATATTATAATTCCTGTTGGACGAGGATCCACATCAGAGAAAGCCACCATGTATTATATTCATCGTCTGTACTATATTTTGTTGAACATCTCTACGTGGGTAGGCATTGAAATTTCTATGAAAGAGCGACATAAAGATAGTTACAATAGCGTACAACACATAGAGGCTAGACTTAGATGTTTGAAGAGGACGGTTGATGTTACAAGTGTGAAGATGATTAAATGTGCTTGGGATGTGAAAAGTAAAAAAAATTTCTACATGCATATAAATGATGGCTGTGAAAATGATGACAGTGATGACAAACACAACGAACGAACGATAGAACAAATAAAAAATCATATGTCGTTGACGTAGACAATTGGGTGGTGTCAAAGTTGGCTAAGTTTGGTCCCTATATGTTGATTTGAAACACAACTTCGGCAAAATGAATCTTAACACAACAAAAAATGCTAATAAGTTTAGTCACATATCGATGAATTTGAGTGCAAGAATCAAATACATGTATACGATTAATTATTAGTAGTGGCATGAAATTGGACATCTACATCTTACGGTTAGAAATATAGGACGTAAATACCAAGCCCGTAATCACAACACATACTCAAACAATTCACATTCTAGCTGCACACTTCTACATTCTACATATGTATCTATCCAAGCACACACGATTACGTCTGGCCAAACTCTTATATAATCTTCATTATTCTTTGGTCTATGTAAAATATCCATTCCACAAACTAAAACTCTAAAAAAACTATTTTACATTTGTTTAAAAGTTTTGCATATATAATTTCCTTCCCCACATACCCACAAACATAGTCTTCATCAGAATTTGCCATATCACGACCTTATTATTTATGTGATTAAATATAATTTAAATGTTTTAAATCTAGTCAGAGATGATTGCGAATGTTTGTGGGTAGATACGTTCCAAATTTTATGTAAACATTTCATAAACATGAATTAAAAAAAGTTGTAGGAATGCGTTTTTCCAAAAACCTTTCACTATTGGGTAAGTCCACATCAAGGTGTAAAATGATTTTAAAAAAAGCTAAAGGAAACCCACCCACAACTTCAGTGAACCCCACCAAAATGGAATGCGGGGAAATTAACTTTCCTTTTAGAAATGAAAGGCCAGCCTTTTAGGGGAAGTGAAGATAAATTGGACACGTGTCCCACTCTTAAAGGAAAGTCCATTTGACCAAGGTGTCGTTGTAGCTCCTCATTAAATATATGCCCAACCTCCCAAATTAAGAAAATTAATTCGCTTTAACCCTACGCGAATTGAAAATTCAAAGCCCACCAACCTGACTCGACAAGAGTTAAAACCTCTGGCTATACACCGCTTCCACACCTAACCATGGTTACGATAAAGCGGGTTTGATTCTACTTCCACGTCGACATGCCAATACAATTACCACATGAACAGTCTCTTCAGACCCTCCAAAATAGATAAAAAAATCTTGTCCAAATTTATACAGCCTTTTTTTTAATGTGCGCCACACAACTGTTTGTAGTGAGGTACGTCCCCGGTTCGAATCCATGCGTTGGGTGTTTCCGCGTTTTTCCTCCGCACCAGTCGCTTTGACATTGGTAGGGTTTCTGTTTTTTGTTTGCAGTCTTTTTTTGAGATCAATGTATTTAAGCAACGGCCGGGCAAGGGCAACCGCAGCCCGGTTCGTTTAGATTTCTTACCATCAACGACAATTTGGTTCCTCGGTCTGAAGATGGTTCTGGAAGCATGGCTAAACCGCCTGGGAAGCCATCTCAGCAACACCTTCAAAACGGCGGTGAAAAAGGCCTCCTCGAAAAACACTAAATCTGAAAAGACAAAGGCGGGAGTGATCGGCGTACTGGCCTTCGAGGCCTCCAATTTGATGTCTAAATTAGTGCAGCTCTGGCAGTCGCTTAACGATAACGAAATTGCTCGTCTTCGCACTGATGTCATATCTCTTCCCGGCGTCAGAAAAGTTGTGTCAAATGACGACAATTTTCTTCTGGGGCTTGCCTGTGCGGAGAAGCTGGAGAATTTGACGGTTTTGGCCGCTGCTGTGGCGAGGTTCGGTAGGAAATGCAAAGACCCGGCTTTGCAAGGGTTTGAGCACGTTTTCGATGACTTGCTCTGCAATAACATCGATTACAGGGCTCTTGTGTTTTCTGCTAAGGAAATGGACGGAAAAATTAAGAAAATGGAGAAGTATGTATCTGCCTCTACAAATCTCTATCAAGAACTGGAAGTCCTTGCTGATCTGGAGCAGGCTTTCAAAAGGTTGCAGTGCGGCGACGAGGGATCGAGGCTTAAAGATCAAAACTTGCATTCTGTTCAGCAGAAGGTGAGCTGGCAGCGACAGGAGACTAAGTATTTGAAAGAGATTTCGCTATGGAATAGAACATACGATGCAGTTGTGGGGCTTTTGGCAGGGACTGTTTTTACAATTTATGGGAGGATTAGGTCATTTTTTGGAGATCTGTGTTTTTCAGGTCTGACCAATAATTTCAATTTCAATTTTCCAGTGGCCACGCTTGATTCCTCTTTTCCTCGCAGTCTTTCAGTGTCTGCGTCAGGGGTGTCTTATTCCTCCGAGAAGAGGGATATTAGGTTTTCTTCAGGGCCTCTGGACATGAATCCGGGGCGAAGATTGGGCCCTGTTTTTAACCGCAATGGATCCATTAAGGTGTGGCAGGACAGGGAACGACATAGTATTGTAGGCAGCTTGCAGTCTTTTGTGTCTGATAATAGCAGTAGATTAATGACATGGGGATCGAGTAGCCCAGCGAGGAACCCCAAGGAGTTGAACCCCAGTTTCATGAATGGAAGTCATCCATGGACTAGAAACGAATCCTCAAATGGTGAGTCACTGATTGCATTTCCATCTAGTTGTAATGTAGCTCAAACTCATAGCTCTTGCAATGTAAATATGAATGGTTATCATAGAAAATTAGATGACGGAGGGCAATCAGCAAACGAGTCTCACCCTGTTTTTACTTCTGCAACATCCCACCATAATAACACTCACAAGTTGTTTATTGGTGCAAAGAGTAGATTACTGAATGCACCACCTTCAACTCTTGGAGGTGTTGCTCTTGCCTTGCATTATGCCAATGTTATTATTGTTATTGAGAAGTTTGTCCGTTTTCCGCACTTGATTGGTCCCGATGCTAGAGATGATCTATATCAAATGTTGCCAACTAGCTTAAGGACGGCACTCAGGGCAAGACTTAGGTCTTGTGCAAAGAATATAGCTCCAACAATGTGCAATGCTGCTCTTGCGGCTGATTGGAGTGATGCTCTGGATAGAATTCTGGAATGGTTAGCTCCCTTGGCGCACAACATGATAAGGTGGCAATCTGAACGCAATTTTGAACAACAACACCTGGTTCCGAGGACCAATGTTCTTTTGCTTCAAACACTCCACTTCGCTAATCAGGTGAAGACAGAACTAGCGATTACAGAACTTCTTGTTGGCTTAAACTACATTTTCAGATACGAGCAGGAAATTAGAGCAAATGCATTGATGGAGTGCTCAAACCATGACTATGATGAGTATTTAGAGTGGCAGATATAATGGTATGATTTATCCTGTTAGATTGTTGGTGAATCTGAAAGGAATCCACTATATATGCTTTTCAGAAAAAGTCTAACCGTGATGGCAACTTCTAATATTTCTCAGCCAGGTTTGCATTTTGGTATACCGTTGAAAGGAAGAATTATGCTATCTAACCCATAAATAGTGGGTGTCCAGCATGAATATCTCTGGACATGGTTCCATCATTCTAAGGATCACATTTTGTATTAGTTTCTATGGAGAGTGAATTTTTTTGTTGTACTATTATTTTCTTGCTTCTGTCAAAGCAAGTTCTCTACCTCTTCGGTATCATAGAGTATGCTACAGTTTATTCACTTCATTTTCTTCTTACAGGAGCAGGTGTATACCTGCAAGGTTAATTATATATCCCTTTATGTTCAAGTGTACATATGTATGTGATCTGATGCCAGCTGAAAGCAACATTCTTTAGGCTGTGTTTGCAAAATCTGCCACGTAAATTTGATTTTAAAGGTCTTTTTATGAGATGCCATCAAGCCAATGGACCGATAAAATTCAATTATTTTGCCCAATTGACTTAATGCATTGATGTACTTTTTTGGTTAGTATGCCATTTGCCTATTGTAGAATAGCCAAGCCTGATAAAACGTTGGAGAAATCCTCTATAGCATAATGTATTCCCACTATTAACTGATGCAGATGAAGATGTGTAAGAAAGATCAGTCATAGCCTCAAGGTCATAGAACCCCTACTTTGGATGAAGAAATAGGTTATATGTATCTTACCTGAAACATTGCATTTATGAGTGGTTATGGCTCTCCTGTGTGTCCTATATATGATAAAGTAAATTATTCGGTAATTAAACTCAAAAGGGCAACGCTTGGTAGGTCTAGAAAACTTGTGAGGAATAAATATGGACGCTGCTTATTTAGCATCAAAACTGTTTAGGATGAGCTGAAAGAAGTGACTTACTAATCTGTGTAATTGATATTTAAGGAACCATGAAAGGCATCTTGCTTTACAAGAAATCTTGAAGATGCACCAAAAGAAGGGAGTAATTTTTGTTAACTGATATTGAGGGAGCCATGAAAGCAACCACCTCTAAGGAACAAAGTGAGACATCCATTGAGCGTAGAAAATACAGACAGACCTTCCATTGCTCTTGATTTTTTTTTTGATAATACAGGAATTAGTAATTACTCCCGAATAAGTGTCCTGACCCACTTACAATGGTAAGCAAGCTTGCAGCTGTCCTGGGAATTGAACTGGGTTCTTGCAGATTCCAATAAAATCTCAGCACCAGTTCTACTCCAGTTTATGGATTGAGGCTTTGCAAAGTTAATAACAAATCCTTGCCAGAAGTATGGTGATCAATCTCTGCCCTCTAATGGCAAGACTGATTCGAAGCCCATTTGGCCAACTACATCGGAGGTAGTTTGGTCAGATGAAATGGACATGTAATCTGGAGCATTGTTTCAAAGAAAATCATAAGCATCCAGTGTTCAAGACAGAATCTTAACTTGAAACTAGCAAACTTTGAAGTTTAGTCCAATGAACCAAAGTGAAACTCATAATCCCAAGTATAGCACTAATCTCCTTAGTAGGGATGAGATTAGGGAGGATATTAGGTGAAGTATATAGAGAAATTATGTACAATGGACCTATTAGATCAATGATTTTATTTCTCTTATAGCAACACAGATAAAGTAATGGGTATCCACGCTGCCCAAATGTAGTACCTATCATTCAAAGAGCCAATTGAAGAGCCAATTGAAGGGTATCCATCCCATTCATAATATCATCCAACTTCAATACTCGTGGCTCCCAAGCGACACCAAGCTCTACCTTCCAATAATATACTCCATTAGAAAGAGTCGTGCCAAATGCTCCAGTAGAGCATAATAGCTTTGCACCCTCTCAATTCTAATGGAGTCCATAAATCTGTGAGTCGGAAATAAGAATGGGTTTAATGAGCGAGTTATAAAGCTTCATTATAAAGTGTTCTAGGGCACAAGCCGACAAACACAGGGAAATCATGGTTAAGCATGAGGGTTTCAAAGACAATCCGAATTTGGGAGTTACAGAGGTACATTGCTTTAGAGGCACATTTACCAATAGCAGACGAAAATGCAAGAAACTCTCATACTTTGGCACTGGGAACAAGAAAAGCTAATTTTTTGTGAATGCAAAGCAATATAAGGGGATCTTATGACGAAGGCATGCCAAAAAGCGAAGATAGAGTCAAAAGAAAAATCTTACTTTGATTCTACCAAAAACAACGAACAACAACGGGAGTTTTGTTTTCAAAGATTATCAAATACAAGAAAAACAATCAATACATAAGGAGGATAGAGAGGATCCAAAACTGAGCAAAACAGAAAAAATTGCAACAATCAAGGATGAAAGAGAGGAAACAATGCAAGATCCTAAACAACTATACAACGCTACATCTAGCCCTTTGATGTGGTCTTCAGAATTGTATGTAAATGAGCTCATGAGCATGAAAGAGAGGCTTGGAACTTTAGAAAATTAGAAGGTGCAAGAAAACAATGAGAGAAAAGAATGTGTAGCACATAGACACAAGTTGAAAAGGGAAAATAAAGTTCTTAAAGAGCCGGTGTTAAATCTTCTAAACCTCATGGAAAGAGGGCAGCAAGAGTTAGTCGTTCTAAAACATGATTTAGGACATTTGAAAGCAACATGGGAGAAAAACATTGAAACGATTGAAGGAAATGAAACATTTTAGATTTAATTAAAAACATGGAAATAAAAGAAAACCAACTAAGAGATTTGGATAGAAGAGGTCAAAACTTGGTCACAAGTGGTAAGCAGATCATCAAATGAACAAAGACAAGTCATAGAGAAGCACATCAAAACTTAGATAAAAGAAGAAAAAGACTAGCAAGACAAAGCGGTGAATTTTATTATCAAAGACTTACGAGATTTTGGCGAAAAAGAGATAACTGACATATTGGCAAGGGACTTCCTTAGAGACAAGTTGAAATGGATAGGGTATATACAACAAACTAATAGGATTGGTAGGAGAATAGAGGGAGGAAAGGATCGGCATGTGCGAGTTGTCATGAGAATCGTAGAAGACAAGAATAATGTCCTAAGAAACAGAGGATTTCTTCGAGAGACACACACACACACACACACACACATATATATCTAGACGAGGATTTAACATTTGCTCAACAAGAAGTCCGAAAGAAGGAATGGGAGAAAGTGAAAAAAGCAAGATGCAGGAAAATGGGCACAATTAAGGAATGGAAAGGCCCAAATCAGTGATCATTGGTCAAACAAGAAATAGGAATTCGGGGCCCCACGGGATCCCATGCACATAGTAAGTTGGCACTGTAGGGGGTATCCGTGGATAAGAGGTCCTGGGTTGGGGCCCATAGCAGAGGGAAAAGATATTATTCTTCTTACAGAAACTCATGAGCACGATGGTTGCAAAGTCCCAGATTTCGAGGGGCATAAGAAAATTTCAGTTTGGAACGAAGGAAGTGAAACAGGGAAAGGACACGGGGGAATTACAGTGGTAATCAAAGAAGCGTGGTTAGGGATCATCAAAGTGGAAAAGGAAGATGCAAATAAGCAATACATTTGGCTGAAAATATTATATAACAAAGCAATAATTAGATTGGCTGCTTGCTACTTTGCGCCGAAAGGCTTAAAGACATATAAGAAAAAAAATTTGGATATGGAAGACCCATATGCTTTGTTAAAAAAAGACATCTCTGTGTTTAGTGCATTTGGGGAAATTATTTTGATGGGGGACTTTAATGCAAGGATTGCAAATAATCAATCTCTTCAGTTGGACAATGAAAAAGGTGGAGATGACAATCTGCTTTGGCTTAACGAAGCAGAGGATAAGGTTTGTGAAAGACTATCTCAAGATGGTAATGAAGGGGTGAATCGTTTTGGGGTTGAGCTTCTAGGTCTATGTGTCTTATACGATATGGTTATCTGTAATGACACGAAGGCTTGGCCCAAATCTAGCAATATCACTTGCAAAACTTACAATAGACAAAATGTAGTGGACTATGTAATATGCACTCAGAGCGCTATTTGTAGGTTGCTTGAGTTTGAAATTGGAGATTGGCCTATTGAGCTCAAATTTGATCATAATCCTCTCTTGGTCAAGCTTGGTACCATTTCAAATCAGCAACAGGGAAAACAAGTCCATCGCAAGCAAGAGACATCTCTAAAACAAGGCAAAATCATTTTAAATAAAGAAAATAAGGAAATCTTTGTGGCTGCCCTTGAACAACAATTTCAGATGGCAAGAAATGATATCGAGAGCAATACAAACAAGGGGGCAAGTGGTTATGTTTGTAGTAAGTTGTTGATACCATTAATTCACAAGGCATTAAGTGCTTGCAAAAAATCTAAGCCTAGAAAGGGAGCTGCAAATACTTTCCCAACAAATCCATGGTATGGCAATGATTGTAAGGTTGCCAAGAGAGCTATGAGGGAAAGTGACGTGAACAAAAAAGAAAATAAAAAGAAATATGAGAGATTGGTTCAACAAAAAAAAGAAAGCTATGTGAATAAGAGAAGGTCTAAATTAATTTCTCTTGGAAAACACAATCCCAAGGGATTCTGGAAGGAGTTGCAACAAAAGAAAACATACATAGAAAACAATATCACAGAAGCTCATTGGTTAGAATATGCGAAGACTCACTACGGGCGGTCTCAACAGAAGGATATTCCTCCCGTCATTCATACGTCGATCGAACTTTTTTCAGAGGAAGACATCAAACATGGCATAAAGAATCTAGCAAATGGTAAAGCTCAAGATGTTGATGGGTTGCAGGTTGAATTTTTAAAGTGGGCGCTGAGGTGCCCATTTCGCATATCAGAAAAATCTTCAATAATGTAACTCAAGTTGGGTTCCCACTAGAGTGGACAACTAGTGTGGTTATTCCTCTTTTTAAAAGTGGAGATATCAATAATCCTTCTAACTATCGCACTATTATGATCAATCCTCTTTTTGGTAAGCTTTTTGGGGGCATGATAGAATGTAGAATCAACAGTTGGGCAGAAAGAGAGGGCAAAAGGGCAAAAGGACAAGCATGTTTCCGATCTAAACATTCAACCATTGATCATTGCATCACTCTTAGGCACTTGATTGAAAAGGTATGGGATACCCAAGGGGATGAAACTTTTTACTGTTTTGTTGATTTTAAGAAATCCTATGGCACGGTTCATAGAGACAAACTTTGGAACAAGATGGAGGAACTTGAGATTCCAAATGAGCTTAGAGCAGCAGTATATAGACTTTATGAGCATGTCAGAGCTAAAATCAGAACAAGAGAAGGTATGTCTGAATGCTTTGGTAGTGACATTGGGGTCAAACAAGGTTGCCCTCTTTCTCCCACTTTGTTTGGTTTATACATTGATAAGCTTGAAGAATGGTTACGTAAAACCGAAGGAGGGGGTGTTCAGTTGACTGAGTACGTGGTGAAGTTACTCTTATATGCCGATGATCTTATCTTAATTTCAAAAGCAACTCAAGGATTGAGGGAGCATCTAAAAGCTTTAGAATTCTTTTGCCAGGAAGTCGGGATGCAAGTGAACACTAGCAAAACAAAAATCATGTTTTTTCTCTGAAAAGAAAAGAGAGGCAATTTAACTTTCTGTTTGAGGGGAGTACATTGGAAATTGTTACAGAATATAAATATCTTGGGATTGATTTCCACAACAAGATGAGTTGGGAGACTTGCAGAGCAAAAAGGATACATGGAGGTTGGAAATCATCTTACCTACTTCAGAATAGGTGTAGGAAAGTTGAGCTCTGGGATTGGAAAACTAAGAAAACCCTCTTTGGTTTGTTGGTTACTCCGGTTGCTCTTTACGGTTGCGAGGTTTGGGGAAGTAGTGTGTCAAAGCATGGATGACGAAAATTAGAAAGAATCCAGAAACATCTAATCACAAGCACTCTTAAAGTCAAATCAACATTTCCTTATGAGATCTTGTTAGCTGAAGTGGGTACCTTCCCAATGGAAGCATCGACAATAACTCGGCTGATAAGCTATTTGAAAAAAGTTGAAAACATGGATGATCTTCGTTGACCCAAAATGGTTACAGAGGATAATCTAGAGCGCAAAAAGAAAACCTGGATGAAACAGAACAACAAATGGATGAACAAATGGGGCATCAATTTTCAGGAGTGTCCTAACAACAGGGAAATAAAAGATTATGTGATGGAGAAGTTTAGGACTGTCATGTGGACATAACAGATGGGTCGTAAGAAAGCTCAATATATCAAGGATTTCAACCCCACTTGGGAGCACGATGAAAAAGCTTACTAGGGAGCAGTTATCAAAGGTAAGGCAAGGATTTTACTGGCCCAGTTGAGGACCAGATCACATCATCTTCGATGTGAAACTGGTAGATGGACTATTCCCAAAGAGGATTGGGAAAGGAGAATTTGTCTTTTTTGCAGCAAAGGGGTTGTTGAAACGGAATGACATTTCATTATGGAGTGTTCAGCATATGATGATATCCGTATCCAGTACGAAAGCAAATTAAAAGTGGACAACTTAAATGAGTTATTTGCAGAAACAAAGCTTCAAAAGATCGTTGGTTTAGTGATCAAGATTCACAGTAGGAGAGTTGATATGGCAAAGAGTCTGAAAACTTTTTAATGTATCGGTTTCGTTTGGTCCCATAGACTCTTTAGTCTCGTGGACGTCATTAAAATCTTTCATTTCATTTCATTATGGGTGCATAATCGTTAAAATAAATTTGAAATTGCATAGAGTTGAGTATGTGAGGGTTTAGGGTTACAAACATCCCAAACCATTGTAGAATGGGAGCAAGCATGAATCTCAACTTGTGAGGATGATAATGATATTATTGTCCAAGAAAATTCAAAATTGGCCAAACAAATCGGAAGAGCACAATGGAAAGTAAGGAAAATAGAGTGCAAGTGCAACTCCATCAAACTCAAAAGAGAACAAAAACTAATGAGGGCACACACCCAAGTGGAAACTTGTGAAAACAAATCATATCTATGATGTGTCATTGATCTTATATGTACAAACATGTTATGAAATTACTTCCTACTCAATCTTGAAGAAGAAACAAGCTAAACAAAAAAAGCAATTCTCTAGGTGCAGAGCAATACAAAAGCAAAGTCTCTGGCAAGAAATATATCTCCTAGAAAAAGAGTTTAATATTTTTTTTCCTCATAGGCTATGGAGGTTTGGATAGATTTATTATACGAGTCTCTGAAAAGGAAAAAGAACCACCCTCTCATCTCATAGGAAGGAGATCATCTAAAAACAAATTGATCTTTATCTCCTTTCTAGATAGATTTGATGTATCAATTGAAAACTTTGTGGAGAAAGTTTTTCCTTTTCAATATCTACAAGCCTCGACAAAGTATAAGCCTTGGTATACCACAAAAAGTAGATCTTGCATTCCCTTAGCTGTATAGAGGATTTGAATACCTGATATGGCTATTTGAAGAAATTGATTAAAGAGTTGGCCATTTGTTTAGGTTTGTATTCAGATAGCCAAGTACACATCACTTTGAAATATCACAATAGTAATATTAGGTATTCAAATCAACTGAAGAAATCAACTTGATATTGTGATTATCTTGAAGACCTTGGCCATCACAAAAGGATGCTAAGATATGTAGTTATCTGTGGATACCCTCCTCTAAGTGGCACATCAAAACAATGTCTTCAAATAGAAAAATAACACAAATTTTGTACAAACAAGCAAACCATCTATGATTAGGCAATTTTCTATGATTTCCTCAAGCACATCTATGTATAGACCAAAAAGTGTAGGGGAGAATGGACACCCTTATATAACCCCAATGGTGCTTCATACTACCTTTATCTTCCCAATAATTGTGTGCACTCTGTCAACAATAGACTTGTAGAGCATAATGACAAATGATATCACCAATTCTAGAAGACACAAAACCCTGAGCTTATCAATGAGCAAATGTTGAGGAACAATGCTAAAGGCTTTGCGAAAGTCTACAAAACAACAATATAATTTGTTCTCCTTTTTCCCTTATCCTCCTCAATTATAGAGGTGATCAATGCTGCAAAGATTCCTCCTGTAACCTACTTGCCCTTAGCTCTTAGCTCTTAGCTCTTTAGTTTTAGGCCATCTAGAGATAAGGACGTCTAAATCAATAACAAATATTTTTGAAACTATCCGACCAATTATTATGGTTCGATAACTGCTAGGATCATTTTGATCTCCAAAATTGTATATTGGGTAAGATGATGTGTCTTGTCCAAGATGAAGGACAACCATAGGATACAATATAGATAAACATATCAGCTAGGTAAATGGCTAAAACTTTTGGACTAGAATAATTTAATTTTTAGGTTTTCTACATCTTTGAGTTTTATTGGAATTGAGTTTATAGATGGTGTATGAGACAAGGTAGTCGGTAAAGTAGTGACATTGAATATGATTGGGATCAACATCTAAGCAAGGTTGGTTAGATACATTGTAAAGGCTGAAGGTATGGTCAAACCAAATTGAAATATCAAATATAGCAAAAACTAACTTCTTGGGAAGAACGACCCTCCAAAAAAGTTTGGGGGCGAATTTAAGTTGGTGGAGGATGACTTTATGCTTGTTTTTCAGATATGCTCTTTTTGTCCTTTTAAGGATGCTCCTATGGATTCTTTGTATACATTAGGATGTGTGTTGAGCCTTTGTCATAGTATACTTGGTTAGCCTACGCATATTCTTATATTTGGGGTCAAACCAAACATTACATGGGCGATGACTAACACTAAGTTGCCAACACATATGAGTGGAATGGAGGAAAACCCTGTAAAGATGAAGAAAAAGTGACGGGTGAAGAATATAACATACACAATTGGGTTATGAATAGCTAGCTCGTGCTATTGGGTTATGGATAACATAGGTTAAATTTTTTTAACGAGATAAGTGCATTTATCAAATTGACGGTAAAACAATATAATGATAGTTTTTTGGGGTTTAGCGATGTTCAGAGAAACATATGGGGTACTAAATGATAATATAAAAGGTTAGACAAATTAGCTAGAAGAGTGGAGGTAAGGATGAAATTTGAAGGTTCAAGATATCACACAAAAGATTCATATTAATAAAGCTATAGTAGTATGTAAGCTAAGATAGTCAATATTATGAACCTTTCTTATTTAGGATATAAATGGAAGGCCATATGATAGCCAACACACAAACAATACAACCAAAGGGTGCATGAGTAGGTGGTTATATGTGAATCCAAGAGAGGGCAATCCACACTCAATACCAAAGACGTGGGTGTATGGTGTCTAACTAGATCCTAATGGTAGCAAACAAGAGCTAATGGTAATAAGCACAAGCAATTCTAATCTAATGGCTATAATGTCATTTGGTAGTAAGCAAGAGCTATAAAAGAACTATAATGCAAGAGATAAGGACATATCTAATACATGATGCATCAAAATAACCAATCAAATCAAATAAAGGAACAAGTATAGCATTAGAGATACCTACATTTGAATATGCTATTAGTGCATTAATCCCTATTCTTGGCTTGTATCACCGGGTGGATCTCAAAAAGCATAGGAAGAAGACCCAAGTAGACAAAAGTTGGGGACCTCTAAAAGGATGGGAAGAAGACCTAAGTAGGCCAAAGTTGGAAATTCCAAAGACTAAGGTAGACCTTATTAACTCGAGGCCTATTCTTGATGCCCCTAATAACCTAATACCTTTAATTCTGACCTCCAAGTGTATGCTCTATTGAGCCCTAAAACTTTTTAGACCTGTAAGGGCATATTTGGGAGCACACGCATAACAAACTATTTACTAATGATATTGATAAATGAAAAGAACAACACCTATAAATAAGGAAACATAACCTAAAGTTGGGGTTCTCATTTAGCTGATGCCTTTAACTAGGTCGAGGACATCTGCTAGACAGGGTCTTCTGCAAGACTTCCTTGGCTTATGTAGACACCTACTTTCCGCCACACAATTTTAATATTAAAGTTGCACTATCTGCCCTCTTTCTCGTCATCACAATATAATTAGCGAACTTCTGCTAATTAGCTAATATTCCCCATCTTGGATGCCAATTAATGTTGATTCATTAGTTATAATAATCTTTTAATTAATTAATTACCCTTTCATAGTCTTGTGTTTAATTAATAAACCTTTTTATTAAATAAATCTCACTCTCAAACCCCTATAAATCCACTAATTTCCCTCTACATTTCATCTGAATAGCTTCTACAAGCCAATCTTGGCGGATTAATGAATTCCAAGTGATTAATTAACCTCTTTTGACATATGTATGCATGCAAATGAAATAGCTAAAAGTAAGTTAAGGATTCAACACCAAGTAAATCATAACCTATTTCAATAAGCAAATACATCACGATAAAGCATATGAAAGGAAATTAAGTAACTTGCACAAATATTAACAACATCGATGAAAATTTCCCTTCGTTGTATGGATGTGATTTCGATATGTGGATATCCTTATGAGCTGAGTGCAAGCCATGAATGGTCTTAGATCAAGGAGCTTGGTAAAAGAAGAGTTTTCCTCAAAATAGCCCAAAAGCCATGTTTGATTCTTTTCTTACTACTTCAACAAGTAGAGAGTTTCTCACTTTTGACAAGCCTTTCAATAATAGAAACGCTCTTATGAGAAATGAATGTGTATGTCTTACAAGGACATGGCGTGTTTTGGGAAGGAGGTAGTAGGTTGCCTTTATAGCTTTCCTTTTTTGGATAAATGCAATTCCTAGTGAATGTGGGATAATGGAGATGTAGACTTTAAAAGTGGATAAACATGATTAAAGGTAATTAATTAGGAGTAATGACCCATGGGAGTTAGAGAAGGCTATTTAATCACTCAGATTAACTAATAGGCCAAGATTAGCTTGTAGAAGCTCTTTAGAGGAAATGTAGAGTGAAATTAGTGGATTTAAAGGGGTTTGAGAGTGGAATTTAATTAACAAAAGGGTTTATTAATTAAACACAAGACTATGAAAGGATAATTAATTAATATTGGGTATTTAATTAATTAAAATGAGATTACAACTAACAAATGTTAATAGACATCCAAGATGAGAAAATTAGCTAATTAGTAGAAGTTCGCTAATTATATTGTAATGACAAGAAAGAGGGCAATTAGTGCAATTTTAATATTAAAATTGCGTGGTGGAAAACAAGTGTTTACAACTTAGTTAAGGGAGTTGGTTGCAAACTATCCAATAAGAGGTGAAGGAAGAGGAATGGTGAGGGGAGGCACTTGAAACAAATGGAAAGGTAATACAAGAAGATGGTACAAAGATAGAAAGTGGTGGTACGATGTGTTACAAGTTGGTCCACCCTGATCCCATTGCACCCATTAAGGCATGAACTCAAGGAGGATTAATATGATGAAAACATGAAAAGAGAATTCAATAAGTGAAACATGTCCTAACTAAAGATCATTGCATATCATGATAGTGTAATGTAGAATGATCTTTGGGAAAGAAACATAGTATACAAAAATCAAAGTAAATGATTATAAATAACATAATGAAATAAACTAACCTCTAACTACATTCCTACAATGAAAGATGCACGCTCAACTTCTTGTCTCAATTGTGGATGGTGAAAATCTTCTTGGTAACTCTAATGGTACAAGATTGGAAATAATATAACAATGCAAGTGTACACAAACGAGTCTAAAAATTGTATGTTAGCTAATATGGTCAATATGATTATCCTCTTTCTCTTCTTCATAATGTCAATTAGGATATAAGTTGAAGAGGATAGTATGACCCATACACAAGCCAAAGATATAGTTAAGGGGAATAATATTCTATAGTACTCTAAATGTAAACCTAAGGCACTTGACACTAACCTTTTGAAATTTATTCCAACACTATCCCATTTACACATTGATTGACGTAATCTTAAAGGTATCTCACTTAATTCTCACATCTTTGAGTCCACTAGGTCAATACTTGTCACAAAATTAGCACTTCTAGAATCAATGCACCCTATATAGAACACATTTACAAAATCCTATCTATTCACCTCATTGGACAAAATTGTCTAACAGAGGAAAAAACAAGTTGACATTTTTGTCCGAGGATGACATTCTTATCCTTTATGCTTGCAACAATAACATTTTCATATGCAAAAGTTACCCTTTTCAGATTAGGGTTAATTGAGTAATAAATCATTTGCATAACTCACCTATATAAGCACATACACCCTACTCATTATGTACATCTTTTGATTATCTAGTGGAACAAACTCAAGCACACCCTAAAAAGAACTCTTCGCCATTATCATTGAAGTATCAAATCCTTAGAGTACTACAACAAGATAAAAGTTTGAATATATCTCCATTTTCTACCCTAGATCAATCTCATTAGCTACAATTAAAGTAAAAGATCATTGCTAAGTATTGAAGGCCTTATTTGGTTCTTGCTGAAAACCATTGTTTATGTATATTCATACACATCCAATGGGAGGGAGAAATTATGGGTCTGACACACTTTCGAGGCAGTGCTATGTAGACAACACTCAAAAATTGAGGGATTTCTGAGGTTAGTTTGGTCAAATCAGACTAACCCTCCCTTTCAAGTCACAAGGTAAGAAGTGAGGGTTTCAACGAAGGAGAAACCATTTATAGGTACAAGAGTGTTATTGCCAAATTATGATATCATATTATAGAACTAAGGACATAGATACACCAAGTTCTAAAATTTATTTGCGTATTGGAACACCTAAGGATACAATTGACCACATGAGGACCAAAATACTAGGTGTTTTTGTTTGGCTCAAGACATCCTATCCAACACTCATTTCTAGATCAATTTTTGTAGGAATACCGATGAAAATTTGCACAACCTATTTCCACATTTTCATATCTCTATCACACTTTTATACCTTACCAAAATGGTGTTACCTTTTTAACTCTAACCCTAGATAATTCTATATAGCTTTCAAAATCAATGTTCGAGTGTATTTTATCAACACACAATTTACAATATTTGTATTTACTCTCTTTTACTGTATTTACAATTCTGCATTATCATTTACACATTAATAATTATATTAATTAGATTAAGCATGATTTATATATGAAATTTTAGTGATCCTAATTATTCGTTTATAAATTCAACCTACAATTTTAAAATTTTCCCTTAGGGGCATTTCAAATCTCATCCCCCACTTATTGGTTTTAGGCCCAATATTTCATCCTCTATGTTTTTCAAATCATAGTTAAATGTTATCTTCTTATGCCATCTACGATACCTAAAAATATTACCCCAACACATCATAATGCTCGATTAAGTGGAACTTACATAAACTACATCAAAGTACCCCTAGTTCCTCATTGTTATAGGAAGATATGCCATATCATTGATGCTCATGTGTCTTCTTCTATTGAAGTTACTCCTAACATGATAGGGAGTGACACTATACATGTTCATAGAAATCCTACACACATTACAAAGGATACAAGTGTCATTAAAACCATGTTTGACCAATGTGACACCAATAATGATCAAAATCCTATTATCCAACATAAATCACATAATATTTCAATTGATACATTCACTTGAATCCTCTAAGATAAACCAAACAACATCGATAGTGTTCTAGTAATATTACTAGCACCTTAAAAATGAAAAATGTACAAAAACACCAAAGTAAAGGAAAATTTAGCTAAACCCTCAAGTGATACAAATGCACCTTCTAAAGAGTCCCTTCCCTATTAGAGGATATTACCTCTCATGTTTAACTAAGCTTTACCTACACCTAGTGTTCCAACCATGGGGGCATCAAACATGGTCCTTGAAGATATCATGCTTATACCTACACAAAATGTGACTCTAACACCAGACCTAGTACTACACATATGGTCCAAAATACTATTCCCAGTGCATATATCCAACAAAACCAAGACACAAAAACACAAATAACTCTTCTCACACAAAATAGATCGTAAGTCACTATAAGTTCCATTGGGTTACTTAATAACCCATTAACCCATTAGGTCTTTAATTATCCATTACCCACTCAATTTTCCTCCATGAAATTTCTCATTCTAGGATGGTAAGGAAATCCACAATAATACCTTTGCTTCACGGCCTCTTATAATGATTATGAAGGTAACAATATCCTACTAGCTAATATTTTTATGCGTAGCCTTTAAGAATATGCGCTAGATTGGTTTTCTACCCATCCTTTGGGTTATATAAATCCATTTCAAGATTTAGCCGACATCTTTCTTATTCATTTCTTGATTAAATTTGATCATAAAATTTCATTTCCCCAAATCATTCAGGTCAAACAACAATCTAATAAATGAGTCACAGATTAAGTCTTACGATACAAGAATATGATTTCCTAAGGGCCTAAACACATCGACGAGGGTGAGTAAATAGAAATATCCATTACTAGCATCATACCAAAATTAAAAGAAAATTCCATGTTTTCTGACTTCCCATCCTTTCAAGACCTATGTAAAATGGTATGACTATGAGACTCAGCTCATGGAAGTTAACATGTTAACATACGAGAGCGTGTCTTCATCCAATAGCAAAATATTCCAATCAAAACCCTCCTACAAAAGAAAATCAACTAATATCAAGAAATTGGAAACAATTAAGGTATTTGTAACAACCCTTACAATACCTCCAAAGAAGAAATAGAAATATTTTCCAAAACCTCCTCACATAATTTTACAAAGAATACTTGAGTGTGATATGATTCAGATACTTTTCCCCTTATCATTGACATGAAAAAACCATAAGGTCATCAATTTAATAAAATTTTATCTTGTGTTTTTCAAGAATGTCCAAGACATTTTACAAACAAGTGTTTTGCATTATGTAAAATGATGAAAGAAATCATTAATACTAACACCATTTATATATAAAACTTAGAGTCACTTGCTAACACAACAATAGCTCAACCGAATGCTTGATTAAAATTATTCATTGAACCATTAACACATGTGAAGACTAACAAAGTAGAAGAACACATGGCTTATCATGAAATACCACCTCGACTAACCTATGTGATTGATGACCATTCAACTAATAACATCATTGGTGGAACTCGAAGTATATCATAAGAAACACCATCCTCACCTTTTCTAGTTAATATATTTCTTCATATGATGAGGAAACATTAGAAATATATTCATTCATGCACACATCAATTATCAACCAATCCAAAACTTTATGGTAAACAATAGATCTAGCTGAAATCTTAGTATTATGGCACTTTATACATCTTTAGGCTATACTACACAAGATCTTGTGGGTACCATAGAAAAAGTTTAGGGCTTTGATATCCAATGAAAAAATCCTCTTAGGGATAGTATTATTTTTAAAGGTCAGACATAATAGGATGGTTACTTGGTTCCTCACAATCCTTGTAGATGACATAGTCAATATGTTAGTTAGATGCCCATGGATCCATGAAATGTGTGTTTTTTGTCCACATTATATAGATGTTAGTAGTATTTACAAAATAACATAGTAGAAACCATTCTTAGTATCCCTTATGAGTATCATATTTGACTTATCCTTGTACCCTCTTCCCTCCCTTCTCCAAAAATAATGCCTCATACGGGGACACAATATTTATATACTACTATACAAAGTATCGATCATATTCCTAGACATATCGCGCAAAATGCACCTATATAACACCACCACAAGAAAATTATGAATCTTAATTCTCCTTGGTTGCATCTTATGATATGCATCCGCGTGTGACACTAGTATTTAGGTAACAACAATGTAGGCATGACCTTAATGGGACATTGATTTACTCTTATACACATCAAGAACCCATGGCTACTATAATTACTTGTGAAAAACAACATATATTCACAAATATTATTGAGGACAATAACACATTCACATTTCACATGACTATATCTTAGGATCAAGTGGTCCTTACACATTCTTGAGACTGCTTTCAATTATTTTCACACCATGTGACTTGACACAAGACATCCCCTTGACATAATCATATGATAACATCCTAGGCTTTTTATAAAAAAATTATACTCACATATCAAGCACACTAACTTGTATATAACCTTTTATGCACATATATTTCCATCGAAAACATATGCTTCTAACATGACTATTGATCATTTGAAATCTTATCCCCTATCCAATGAATATGAAGTTACTTGATGACTCAACACATTTCACAAGTATGATGTGATTGTTGAGGGAAACATTATTACCCAAGACCCCACCTTGTCTCTTCTACCATTTATAGCCTATGCCCCAAGGCCACTTGTACTGATTCCATGAGGCAATATTTCTCTTTCTTAGAATTAAAAGTTATAAAACCATAACTTGTCTTCCCCTTATTCATTCATTTCTTAGATGTAAGCCTTATGATCATTTGTATTTTTAACTCTACACCTAGCTTATCCTCTTTCACTTGAGATTTATAGTACAAATAAATTAGTCACAAATATATTAACCCATTGACATCACACACTTGATAAATTTTACAATCCTTGTACCTAAGGGTAGATCACCATAGTGGGGGAATTTCTACAATGGGGGAAATTTTACATATTGTGCTTAATTAGACCATATATGTGGCATCTTGTGGCTTCCTACAATCTTCCATCCCAAGGGGGCCCTACAACATTAGGGGCATACCTACATCGAAGGAGTTTGATTGATTGAAATTATACCAATCATATTTATCCAGAGGTCAATTTTAGGCTTTAGAAGTTCCCATGGTCTCCCTAAACCAATACAGTACAAAAGATCATTTTGTTATCTTTCCAACACATATTGGGACATTTGAAATAGAAACTATATGCTCTCGGTATCACTGGCCAAATTTTGGGTCAAACTTGGTAATAGGCAAGCGCAAGTCAAACAAGACCCTTGTTCATTTCTAGAACCTATTTGCGTGATTCAAGGTTGGAAAAGGAAAAAATTGGAACTTGACATGTTTGGTTTAGTTCATCTACCTTCATCGAGCATGTGTAAAAAAATGGGGGTTCAACAAGGAGGTCCACTTTTGTTTTAGAAGGGGACCCGACCGCCGTGGTATTAGTGTAATTTTTATTTTTCAATTACACTATAGTTTTTATCACATTATTTTTGTTCCCTCTAGTAATGAACGTGGCAGGTGAAGAGCTCATCGATTTGGTGATTCTAGAGAGGTCCACGTGGTGGGTCCTTAGGCCACCACGTGTCCTCCCACCTCATTATCCATATTAGTCAAAATCGGGTGAGATATATATCTGCCAACCCAAATTGGTCAGACCATTTTACCAACTTCAACAGTCCAAATTGAGCAGCTGAGCTCCAACTCATCAACTCCACAACAATATTCCCAAATCAGTGGGGCCGTTCACACCAACTCCCCAACTCACCAATAGTCACACATAGCTTGACAAGTTATTTTTCCATAGGTGGAAAAACAAACATATGCATGGCTGAAACCACAAGACAAATGGGCTGTTGAAGCTTATTTAAAGGCTTAAGATGTTCCCAACCCATGCAATGTGGGATAAACCCACTCAACCAAGCCTGTATCTTTGAAGTCGAACTTGCAACCTCCATCCAAAAGGATAAGTTCCCAACACATTATGCCACACCCATGCAAACACTATAAATTGGGCATTTTGGTATTTGAAGTGACAGTGTGATGTAGACTGTGTATTATTTTATAAAGGGAAGTTTGTAAAGAATGGCGATTTAGGCCATTGTAAGGGAATTTTTAGCTTCTGAGAGGGTCTGGAGAATTGTTCAGAACTCAGAGACACTCCATATGGGCTAATTATTTTCTCATTGTGATGTTCATTTTCTGTTATTTGAAGCATTTTGCATTTTATTTTGACAGAGAACTAAGGGAAACTGAATGTGCAAGTATTACAGGAAGGTAGGGGATGTTACCAGACGCAATCCGAGTCCTTTGAAGGTCTGATGGTATAATTTTTATAGGTTATTTGTTCCACTATAGTATTGTGAGTTTTTAATTGTACTTACAATCGATTTTTAATGGATTGGTTCAAATGAACCTGGAGATGTATCCAATTGGTGATGTAGACACCTAAATATAGCTACACAATTTTAACACTAAAATTACACTTCTTATCCTATTTTCTATCATTTGGTTATAATTAGCATTTTTTTCACTAATTAGCTAACACTCCCCTCCATCTCGGTCAATTAATGACATTTCATTAATTAACTAGTCTTCCCCTTCATTCTGGATGTAAATTAACACTATTTTTTTAGTTATAATCCTATTCTAATTAATTAATTAACCAATATTGATTAATTAATTAACCAATATTGATTAATTAATCCTCTAAATGAGAATTTAGCATCCTATTGGGTCATTCCGCCTCTCCAGTCTTTCAAAACCCATCAATTTCTCTCCACTTGGATTTTACAAGACCTAACTTGTTTTATTAATCAATCCTAATTGATTAATTTAAATCACACCCAACTCACTTAAGTTCTAAATTCTAATTAATATTCCCTAATCATACTTCACTCATTTCTAAGTCTAATTTAGCACTTGCTAATCCATAAAGTTATTTTATCCCACATTCATGATGATGATAGTTTTCTCCAACTTGGAAAAGTACATAAAGAACCCTACCCTCCTCCCTTAAAATATTTCACCTTTACCTCATGTCTTTGTTAAGACATCTGCATAAGATAAGAGCATTTATTAATTGAAAGGCTTATTGATCTAAAAACCCTTTTTCCATCCTCTACTTAGCAAGAGTAGTAAGAGGAGAACCAAAAATGGCAATCAAGCCATATTGGTGAGACCTCTTCCTCTTCCTTGAAGAAATCATTTGATCGTATATGTCTATGTACAAATTGCTAAAGGAAGTATCTATATTCTATAGCACATCAAAAATATCAAAGGATGATTTTCATTTCATGTATTTAATGTTAGATGCATTAGTTTAAGCTTCTCCTTTTAATGGTTTTATCTTGATGTTTATGTTGAACTAGCTTAGTTATTAGATCTACTTGGTGTTAGGTTCTAGTAACTATTTTATTTTATTGTTTATCATGCATACATATGGCATACTCGGTAGGAATCCCCTTTCATCTCACATGTATTTGTTAATGTTGAGTTTTTTTTTTGCATACTAACCCTCTCTTTTTACATATTTTGAATTAAATAATATTTCTTAACGTTTTGTGTTGAGTTTTGCATGTGTTAAATGTTTCTTGCACGTGAGAAGGAGGTAAAGTGCTAGGAAAATTTGGAGCTCATGATCGAGAACAAGACAATATTTTTTAAAGAAATATTGAAAAAAAAAATCTGTCATGTTTTTGAAGAAAGCATAGACTAAATGCACTACCATTGATCTTGGTCTTTCCTAGCGTTAAAACTTCACTTACATCTGCGTTAATCTACCTGTGTTTACCATCTAAATTTACATGCAGTATCATTCACTCTATGTCTACGTCTATATTTTAATTCACATGCTATTGTTCTACACATCTGTAGCTAGCAGTCTCTTGGATATGTGCACTAGCATTCTGTATATATTGATGTTTTCTGTCTGTGCACAGAGCCTGTGCATGGGCTACCATTTACATTTACACATGTCTATGTCATCCTTACATGTGTTAGTGTCTTAGTTCACATGATGCCATGCTCCTTTCACACGTTAGCGTCACTTCTGCATCCTGCTTGCATGATTATGGCATTTTAGTTCATTTCTGTTGCACACGTCAGCATTATCCTTCCACGCGCTAACATTTAAACTGCATGCACTAGCGTATTGTGTCATTTTTGGCTTGAATTTTGAGGTTTCTAGAATCTAATTTTTGGTTTCCCTATTGTTTTACAAGTTTTCTAACTTCTAATTTGTAGGTTTTTATGTAAAAAATCCTTTTTTTGGGGTTAAAACACTTTGGATTACTTTGATTAAGTTTTGTCTTTTCATTTCTTAAGTAGGGTCAAACGTCATGTATGCTCTTCTCTTGCACTTTTGAGTGACCTTGAGAATACAAAATAACCTTGATCCTCATTCTAACATTTTGGTTTATGTGGATTTAACTTATCATTTAAAAATCAAAATTTGAAATCATTTACTTGTTTTTAGCTACAATTTTCCCATTTCTACTTAGTTGGATTCAAACGTTGTATATGCTCTTCTCTTGCACTTTCAAATGACCTTGAGAATAAAAAGAAACCGTGATCCTCTTTTTGCATGGAAAAATTACTAAGCACTTGGATATAGGACAAAAAATCGCTTGTCAAAGATCAAAATCAAAACAATACTAATTACATTGTGTGTCAGGTTTCCAAAGGCATACAAAACCACATTAAGATCAAAGATAAAAACACACCATTCACTCACACTGTATTTACAGGTGCAACTAAGAAGTATAAGGCCAAATCACTTTAACTGTGGGAATTATCTTGGCATAAGCCATAAAAATCATTATGAGGATTACCACAGGAACCTCAAAGTAGTTAACACCTTGAGAGAACTGGTTGATGAAACAAGGGAAGTTCCCCATCTACCTACTTGACTAGAAATTCCAATGAGGAGTGCTAAATGTTGTCCGTATGAGACCTCTTTCATTAATTTGATTGTGGGGTGATGGTCCTTTGTCTAGGATTTATTCTAGAAAAGTCGTACCTCTCTTAGACAAGTTATTAGCGAGTGTTGAGGACATGAAATCCTAGGGATCCATTTGGCATTAGGGCCAAATTTACCATATCCATATTCATGTTTCAAAGAGATATTACAAATAAAAAATTTCTTGGAGCCATAACCTTTTTTTTCGAACAAGGCAAGAGTCCATTAAAGTTGCGCCTCATATATATTTCATCACGAATGATACTTAGCTAAACTTCCTCAAAGTTAAAACCTTGTTGTTCAAACAAGGAGAAACTCTACCGAAGTTACGCCTTGTAATTTTCATCACCACTCATACATTCCCTTGTTGTTTTTTGACATTATTTGGTCAAAAGAGAACACCTCGAAGTGCTGCCAAAATTGTTTCCACTACGTTTTCACCCACTTAAATATGTTTTTTCTTTAAAACAAGATTTAAGTGTTGAAAGTGTGTTGGTACGTATTCATATTTTTGGTGGTAGTCTTAAACCAACATTGGTACATTTCACCCTGGGATAGTTTCATTCTTGTGGTCATTATGCTGCTCGCATTGTACCAATCCATTTTTAATACTTACATCTTGTTTCCTTTGAAACTTGATCTATGTATTGACATTATATTGTTACACTGCTCACATTATATCAACCCATTTTTGGTACTTAGACCTTGTTTGCCTAAAAAATTGGTTTGAGTTTAAGAAATGCATTGTTACGTTGCTCACATTATACTAATCTCTTTTCGATACTTACATATTGTTTCCTTAAAATTGATCTAAGTATTAACATTGTATTGTTACATTGTTCATCTTGTAACAATCCCCTTTAATACCTAAACCTTTTTTTTGTTTAAACTTGGTTAAGTATCGACAATACATTGTTACGTTGTCCACATTGTCATAGATATCGTTGGATATTCCTTGGTTGTATATCCCATCTACTTAGAGATTTATCACTTTAGCATCGTTATGTTGCCCATTTTATCTTGGATCCTTTGTGATGCTTACATACATTCAAACATCTTTGTAAAAAGCTTTGTGAGTGATGACGCCTCAAATTTGGGCAGGTTATAAGAAGCATGCTTCCAATCCCCTTAGAAATCCTATGTTTTCCTCTTCTAAATAGGAACGAGAGATTGTTGACCATAGTGCTACTGAGCGGGAGATACCTCATAATCCCTGTACAGACACCTCCGCTCATATAGACAACTATTTATTTCAAAACAAGGACCAAGTCTTATTGCATCTTGTTGAGTTAAGGGCTAGATTACCCTCTAATTTTGATCCCACTTTCCTCTCTCACATGATTGGAATGAAGAGTAAAAATTTTCCCCCACCTCTTAGGACTGATGAGGAAATTTCAAACTGTGAATTAGCCTCCAATTCCACTCATCCTAAAGGTCATAAGGAGGATGTATAAATTTCTCCCACTAGGACCCATCATCATATACCCTTTGTTAGGAAAAATCCATTTAATAAAACAGAGGATCAAATCCCCCTACAAAAGGAAGTAGACCACAAGACTCACAATGAGGATGTCACTATGCAACAAAAATGGGAAGTCCTTAGTCGGAAAATATCAAATTTAGCTTCTCATGTCCATCAAGACACAATTAGAGCTCCTAGGACTGAAAAAATTGGAGTAAATTATGCTAAAATATGTACTAAGAACCACGGTGGCGAAGCCTCCTGTTGTCCTGTGTTTTTCCAAGGGAAAAATTTACTTGAAAATAGGAAACTAGTGTCATAAATTTTCATTGTAAACCTTACCCGACACCCCTTCAGGTAATTCCATCCCCTATATCAAGACTATCCTCATCTGTGTAATGTATATGTCTATGGTACCAACCTCACCCATGTGTTGAAAAGAGGAAAAAAATCTCACAAGATTCTTCTGAGACAATGTCTTTCAAGGTGGATCTTTCAACAAGCTTGGGAATGGATATTTCTAGTCTTTCTTAGGCCGGTGCACAATATCCATAGCTGATTTCAAGTCCTAAATTCAATAAGAAACTATATTCACGAGCCAAGATCATTTTTCAAGTGATTTAGAAAGATTTAGGGAAGATTCAGAGATCCTGGAGCAAGTTTAGCAAAAACAGATTTTTGAGGCCAAAGGAGATCACATTGTATAAAAAGAACTTGAGCTTCAGGAGATGGTTCCAGGAGATCTATAATGGTTTGGAGGAAAAAAAAATATCAATGGAAATATTATTCAATTTCTCAAATGGTTATAATCTCATATTTTTCACAATACCCATGCATTTCTTTCCATAACTCATTCTTTGCAAGCACAACTTGTGATCCTGATAAAAAAATCCATTTTTGAGGATGTTTAAAGCTTAATCAGACATTTAGACCCATCCCATACTTATAAAAATTATGTTTCAAGACAAAATCATATAAATAAGTGCCCAAACATTCATTTGGGAGCTCTGAAAATGTCATTTTCAAGCATCTCTCCAAGGTATAGGCTCTATACATAGCCAAACGTTTTGGTGACATGTGTCACCATGAGGATAATGTGCAATTTTGGTGTCCCTATCTCCAAATTCCAAGGAGATAATGGTTTCCCAAAAATTTTCCCCCCCCGCCATGCTCCTGCGAGGTTCCTCATATGACCAAAAACTGGCTCCTGGGTGCTCAAACCAAGCCCCTTTTGCAAACCTCTCAGCCTGTGCATGTGTGCCATGTGTGACCATAGGGACAAGGAAAATTTTTGGTTTTCATCCATCTAATTCCAAGGGGATAGTGGGGATAGAAAAATTTCCCCCCTTCCTCTCTCTCTCATGCTTACAAAACCAACACTTAGC